>CM062525.1:32956286-34276774 GCA_031439595.1 Pterocarpus santalinus
CCTTTACATCCTCCAGCACACTCACTATTGAGTCCAAGCCCAATAACAAATGGTCAGATCACATAATAACATGGGTTTTCAGGGAAATATCAGACTATCCGTTCAACCCGTTTTAATAAAACAAAAGCCTATCAATCAATAAAAGCCCAATATCCAGAAAAATTCTAGCATTCTCCCACTTGGGCAAAATTGGTTGGGTTTTATTTAGTTTTAAAACATTTTTAAAAAATGACTCTCAGGTTGAATAACTATGGCCACAAAACATAGCCTAAAAATAGTTACCACAACACTAGATTACTCCAGTCAACAAAGCTCCCGGCTAAGAGCTATAGACGAATGATAAACTATAAAGAGTCTAGTTCACCCATAACCACATAACCAAATAACCTCATCAACAATGATCCAAAACATGAGTGTGCAAAGTGTAAATATACACATCATAGCATAACATGTGATTCTCCTATGCTACTATGTATGGATCCTCATTGTATTTTCCTAGGAAGACGACCAACCTCCTATAAGGAGATTATAACATGTTTCTTATGAAACACCATTTCCAGAAGGGAACAATATCTTTTTCATGAAAGACCAATGTTTTTAAAAGAAAATATCTATATCTCGAGATATAATAATGGTACCAAAATAAAATATCATAACATAAGCTCAACAACTAAATTACATAAACTTAATGCAATCAAATGAATATTACAACTCCCGCTAACTAAGTACATCACAAGCCCTTACAAGACCCATATTCTCAACACGTTTCATAAGTATCATGGGCCTAAGTCCTTCAGTTAAGGAGTCAGCAAGCACTTACTCAATGCTAATATAGTCATTACAACTTTGACTGTCAAGGATTTTGGAAATCATATATAGTATACAAATAGAACCAAACAATAAGCTCCCACCAACCTTATGCAATTATCTAATTGTATAAATACAAGAATATGATTAAATAATAATAATTAATTAGGCATATTTATATCCTTCATGGGAAGCTAAGCATATGATTGTATAATCACATATGGGCAAAATGCACAACACATACTATAGCTCCCATTCATTAAAATAATCAACATTTTCTTTAAGAAGAAAATCTACTTAAATATAAATTCAAGCATAATTTCACGGATAAATTTATACATCCATCATGCCCAAATACCATTGCTATATACAATTTCCATCCTTTTAAGAACCCAGTCAAAGATTGCAACATTATAGTCTAATTATTTTATTAAAGGAAAATACGACATAAAATCGAAAATAAACACAATCAACCTTCAGTTAATCCAATGGACAACATCAGTGACAACTATTACCATAATAAAGATTTAAAAACATGAATATAAACTCGCATGTAGACAGAGAATATACCATACACAACAGTCTCAGAAAATTCAACACCTATGGGTAGATCAATGGATTAATTAGTCTAAGCAACAAAACCATCCCCAAATTAATAGGTTGCTCTACTAACTTCATAAATGAGTCACTGTAATGGTAAACATCCATATCCGTAAGTGGGCTCCAAAATCGAAATGATAATCTAGTCCATTAAACCATTTTCAATTCCCATATATAAATTTCCTTAAAATATGTTTCCCAAGAAACACCATGAAACACTTCATAAAGTCACATCACTCAAGTAGTGAATAATAATTTGCATAAAAGTAAACTTTCAAATATCATGCGAATTAGAATAATTAACATTAGAATACAATTTAGCTAACATTAACATGTCAATTAAACCAAGGTTGAGAGCACAGAAAATTTTCATGAATTATTTTATCAACTTTATAAATAGGCTATCTTGCAAGCCACCATTTACTGTTGCTAACTAATTTATTGGTCATAACAATTATTTATTCATGCTCTCTAAAATTATATTATGTCAATGAGACATCTCTCCTTCTTTATGCACTTAACAAACAACTAAGTCTAATAAAAGCAATGATAATTAACAATTATCATAACATTTCTCATAAAAAAAATTTTATCAAGAGAAATATAACATTATACCACACAGCGGAAACTATGGAATTAATGAATTCATTCAACCAAGTTGAATATTAAACACAATTGCCCTTTAATTCGTGCACAAAATAATGCAAATTAACCACGACTATTACAACTCTCCCTCTTAAGTGTGAATCCCAACATTAGTACATTCCCCTTTAAAGAGAGCCTTTTCATGTACTCACAAGAAACTATGGTATATTTTTTATGGATTAGGACTAAACCCAAATAGAAACCAACTATCGTATCAGAATACTCAACCCAACTAAACATTGGTTCTAATATCACTTGTTAAAACAGTTAGGGGAAATTCAAAATCCGAGCGATCTCTAACATTAGGCTAAACATAAAACCATAATAGCAAGTCCAACACCATATGTCAACCTAAAACCTTTAGGCAATGAGTCAATGAGCTGTTTGACCTATATAGTCTTCACTCAGTCCATTAATTCCTAACTAATGTGGAATTTCATCATCACACTTGAAAATCTAACACTCTTCCCTTCGACTATTACACAATCGCACATAATAATAGTCATATCCTTCCTTTTTAAGGAAACATTCAACCACAACATCTACTTTAAATGCTATACACTTTTATTGTAATATTCCTCTTAAACACCCATTTGCACTAATAGGCATCAAGAGCTTCCATAAGCCTCCATATCCCATTGCAACTCAAATTAATTGTCCATGTCTTTAATCATTACCAAACAAAGATGTCAAAGCTACCCATGTCCTTTTTAAGAACTCAGTAAACCTATGTACAACTACCTTTGCTCCATGGTTATGACCACAAGATTTGTAAGCTTCAATGTTCATGGGCTAACAGGTGGCCTTAGAACTCTTCTTGATCTAGTGGGATCACAAGCTTTTAACTCAATGACTTGACCACATCTACAAAGTATGATTGAGGCTAAATTTATAACCCTTAAACAGTTTAAATAGTATTTTGGGATAATATTTTATTTAAGATATAGACAATTGTCTAAGGTTTCTTTTCAATGGGATTTAAGTAAGTTAATGTGACTTAACACAAGATAAAATTTCTTTATTCAACCATCCCATTTTATTCACAGTCCAGAACATGCTAAATTGGAAAATAATGCCTATAATTCACAAGATATTTAGTAAGAGACCTCACAAATTATCTATTATTATCATGCCTATTTCAAAGAAAATTTACCATCCCAACTTAACAATTTTGATTTTTCTAGCCCATCGACTTTCTTCCTTTATCTTAAAAATTTTAAAATTTTTCCAAAGACAGAAACATATTTATTTTTAAATATTAACAAATCATTCCTTACAAAATCAAACTCAAAACAAGAAGAATGTTCAATTTTCTCACAAGGTTGGTTCCACAAAATAATATCAACAATTACCAAAAGGTAATCACATAATTGCCTTGGTAAATTTCCTTGTTTAACAATTTCAATTAAACCTCAATTTGGTTATCAATGTTATTCATGGAAACATTCACAAGAGTTGAAAAAAAATACCAAGCATTTGACTATTTACATGGACAATCAATAGTAATATGCATTATCGTAAACAGGGATCCAAAACATACAATATAAACTCATCTCTGGGTGGAGAATACACTATATAAAACAACAGTTACAAAAATCCAATACCTATGGGCAGAAGGATTTTACTGTCAAAATCATCCCAAATACCATGTCACGCCAAATTAGTCAGTGAATTAACTACCTATGGGTGAGTCAATCCATAACTAACTCAGTAACAAAACATGCCATATCAGGATCAATTATTGAGTTAACTACCTGTGGGTGAGTCAACCTATAACCAATCCAAGTGCAAAACATCCCAAAAGAAAATGATTAACTCCATCAGTTTTGCAAGTGACCCACTGTGGTATAGAAACTCAGTCATCTAAAAGAGCTCTTAATTGGGATAAATAATTGCCCAAATAATCAAATTTTAACTCAACTCCAATTTTTCAAACACTTTTAATAACTCAATAATGAGACTCAATAACACAAATAGACATTTTTCAATTCTATAATTTTTATAAAATTCAAATTAATTTTCAACAACTATAATTCATGAAATTCTAGACCAATATTTCATGATAATTAGTTTTATTTAAACAAGAATTAAAATTCATTTTTAATTTTCCATTATTTCCCACTGCTATTGTTTTTCAAATTTCCCCTTTTTTTAATTTATTTTTATTTTGTTTTAAAAGCCCAAAATAGGGTAATCCAAGAAAAGAAAGAAACGGTCAACAACAACCCATTTTCTTCTCCTTAATACATGCACTGCAACACTTAACCATGTGATGAAGCAGTAGAAAAAGCTCTCTTCTCTCTTGCAAAGCTCAGTCCATGCAGCCACACCCTGTGACATCTTCCTCGAGCAGCACATCACCACTCAGGTTCAATGCATCCATGGGAAGCAGTAGCGCAATACACAACACTCAGATTTGGCCTTCTCTTGCGGTAGACATGGAGGAACAGCGAGAATGGGCAACTAGCCCAGCAGTTACGAATGGAGATTTAGCCTCGACCATCAAGTTGCGCACCAGTGGTGCCCAAGGGGATGAACAGCAACAACAATGATATAGCAGTCAACGCCCAGATCCTGTTAAATGTTCCAGATGCAAAGGGTTTTGAAGATTGGAGGCCGTAAACCGCACCAGTAGATAAATCTTAGTTCCTCTTATTTTATTTATTTTATTTTATTTTCTTGTAACATGATGAACCCCAACGCCTCTTTCTTAGTTTAAACAAGGTAGGTTTAGCATCAACACAAAATTAGAGGAACTTTAAAAAAAAAAAAATTCATATTATAATTTTGATCAAAGAACCAAAAACAATACCAATTCAATCCAAAGCATTGATATTGATATTAAATAAATCTTGAATAACACAAGCCTCAAACGACAGCTCATTTCGATTAAAAGTTATTTTCCATGCAAAAGTTATTCAATCTAACCAACATTCACATTCAAGATCGAAATGAAATTTTTTGCAAATCCTAAATTCATATTTAAAATAATTTCAAAAAAATTCTCAATTTAAAATAGTTTGAAAATTTTTTCAATTGGATTCTAATCCCTATATAACCTACTCTGATGCCACATGTAAGATTTTAAAGCCTACCAATCAATAGAAGTCCAATATCCAGAAAATTCTAACTAAAAGTTCTCACTTTTCAAGCCTGTTTAAACTGTCCCATTTTAGTTGAAGGAAAACATTTTGTTATTGACCTTATTTGTTTGCCTTTGATTAGTATTGATGTCATAGTTGGAATAGATTGGTTAACTAGTAATGACATCATTCGAGATTATTCTTGAAAGCTTGCTTATTTCCCTAATGATCCACCTAAGGAGCAAACATCTTTTGATTCCTTATTCCTTAATGATATCCAAGTAGAGAAGTGTCGCTCATGCATTTTTACGTTATTCTTTAAATTTAGAGGTTGAATAAGAAATAGAGGGCATAACTATAGCGAAAGAACTCTTAGAAGTGTCTCTTAAGAATATAGTGAACCAATCACCTGAAAGAAAGGTTGATTTTTCATTGAAAAAAGTCACAATCAAGATACCATGCCAGCTGGTTTTGTGGTTGGAAGAGCTCTAATCAAAGGAGTAATGGCCTCCGGAAAAGCCACATTGATGACTTGAGGAGATATTGGTTGCCGAGGACTCCTTCGTAGCTTAAAGGCACTGCTTTATTGAATAGCAGGCTTGCTAATCCCCGTACCCTTGGAGTTTTTAGAGGCTTTTGCAATGTGGTGGAAGTAATGAATAAATATTCAAGGAAAAGGCATAAGGAAAGGCAAGAGGAGAAGAATACTTACTCTTTGAAGCTGAGGCTTCTTTAACAGAGACTGCTTTAGCAGGAACAAGGTGCCAGTTGCTTCTACATTAGTAGGAGGCTGTGAATGTCGAAGAGATGTAAGGATGCCTTCTTGCTTGAGCTTCTATAGAGGAATGCTCGAAGGCTAACCTCAAGAAGCATTATCTACCACCATGAGGCAAATTCTAGTGTAGTCGAGGAAGCAATTTTGAACTTCTCAAAATAGAAGTTGTTGATCCTCTAATTGCTACTTAACTCCCAATTAGGCAACTCATTGGCATAAGGATTGGCCCGTTCATCAAACTTGGCAAACGACTCGTAGGGAAAAGGAATCCCTTGCACTAAGCCCAATTGTCAAGCCAAGCATTGAGGGCTGTAAGACTCGGAAGAAGTATGGTTGTACTTTGACCTTGGCTTCACTTTGTTGAGGAGATCATGAGTCGTTAAGACATTGCTCCATTGTAGAGTCACTTGGGAAAGCTTGAGTCACTAGCCGAGAGGAGCCTTTGCCAGATCCATGCTAGCCCACATTCTTGGTCCTAGTAGGGGTAGAATTGCATGAATGTTTGAACCCTCATCTTGACAAGGATGTTGGCTACTTCATATGCAGAAAGAAAAAAGAAAGGGAACCTCATGTAGCAATCACCATATACAATAGGCTGAATTATGCGAGTTAGAGTAGCTTTGGTAAAGAACTCTGGAAAGTACTATTGAATCTGGAGTTGCAGAAACCAGAACGACCCAAACACAGATTTGATTGATTCCCCTTTCTTCATCCGAAACATGATGGCAAAGATACACTTGTAAAGTAGAGACAGGAAGAGTGCTCTGATGTTGAGGTAGCTTTGATTGAGAATAGCAAGTACGTAAGGTGTAAACTCACCAACCATAGCTACCAAACTGGTGCACATGAAGAAACGTCAAATCCAACTGAGGAGGAACACTCTATGTTTAGTCTTACCCATGGGGCTGCTTCCCCTATTAAAGGTGTTGATGATCGTTGAATATGTGTTGTTTTTCTTATTGACTTGGAAACCCAAGTCAGTACCAAGAACGTCGAGGAGGAAAGGTACATCATCCCTATCCACTAGCAAGTCAACAATAGCCACAACATCATGCAAGATGGGGCTCATCATGTTGAACTGCAGAATGAAGGCATTCACTGCTGTGTTCTAGAAGCTCAAGAAGTTGTACAGGAAACCAAAGTTGGGAGGGATCTCCTTCTTGGAGAGAAGGATCATGTCATAGATCTTTATCTTCTTCCACTCTTCACCTTTCTCACTGACCACCCTATCAAGCCACCAAATATATGAGTCTGAGTGGCTCAGCTAAGCAGAGAGCTTAGAAGGGCACTTAGAGATGTGGAAACACAGGGCTGCTAGAGGCAATTCAAAGCCTTGTGATTGAATGAACTAGTCAACTGTAGTTGAACCATGGTCCAAGTCATGAAGAGTAGGGTCAAGGATGAATCATCGAAAACCCTCAGGGTGGAAGGGTGAGAAATTTTGGAAGAGGAAGCCATCTCTTTCACTGGAGAAAGCTCGATGGAAGAGGAGGAAGAAGATTCCTGTGTCGAAGGTTCATGACCACCAGAAAGGTTAGAGTTTGCAAAGTCAGAGGAAGACAAAGAAGACATGGTGAATGCAAGAGAGGTTGGCTCAAATAAGTTGGGAAATGGTAAAAGTGTAGAGAATGAAAGTAAAAATAAGAAATGCTAACTGGCTGAATTTTGTAGTTGCCATTTGATAACCATATAGTCATTACTATAAATCATTTACAACGGGTATATAGCTAACGACTATTCTAAAAAAAGTTAGGTAGGTTGTTAAAATAAACCTATTGCGTTAGATTAGCCTTCATATGAACAATCGGCTAGCCTAATGCAAGGGACAATATGTTGGCACCTAAAAATTGATAAGTGCCCTTGGCCAAGAACAAAGCTTAGCCAAGAGTGATTTTAACTCTATCCCTACTAATAGCCGAGCCCTAAGCTAGTATGGCCAAGGAGATCATTGACTAGGCCAAAATGCAGGTACGGATTAGCCTTAGCTAAGGCAAGAAATAAATTTGAAGTACAAAATGGTGGGTCTAAAAGACCTCAAAAGAATTCTTGGAGAAAGGCTTCTAGGTTCAGTGCTTGGGATGCAAACACAAATCATGCAGATATGTGGCAGCCTCCCCACAACACAGCTTTGAGGTGTAGCCATATGAGGGTGCAAACATGCAGCCTTGGCAATTGTTCAAGGGTAATTTGGGGATGAGTCTTGCCTATAAATAGAGAAAAACTCAGTCATTGCAAAAGATCTACACCTTAAATCAAGAATTCTAGCATTTTACTTTACTTATACCTTTACCTTTCCTTTTAAGTTTTTATACACTTTAGTTTCAACGTTTTATTGAACCTTTCTAACCTTTTAGTTTCAAGTCATATCCTCTTATACCATTTCATCTCATTAAGCTTTTCCATCCTCATTGAAGCTTAAGAGAGTTTCTCATTGTAATTGGTTGGAAGTTTAATAAATATTCTGCCAATTGCACTATATCTATATTCTACTTTTTATTTTGGATTTACTCTCTATTGATCTTAACCAAGTACTGTCTTCGAATAACTTAGAAACACATATTCAAGAAGTAAACTTCTCTCTTTGAAGTAATCAATCGACTCTAGGAATTGAGAGTTTTGACTAATTGATTTCAAAATCTGACATATCTAATACACTGACTCAGTAGTCAAAAATAGCCCAGACAATAATATATAAAAGATATGTTAATTTACGTTAAAATGAGTTCCAATTTAATAAGTAATGACGAAAAGTAGTCATCAAGGGACTTTATGTATAGGTCAGATATACACAGAAATCGTTAGTGAAAGAGAGATCATTTGAGGGGTGAAAAGGTAATCTTCTTCTCACAGACTTGATGGAAATAATCATACATCAACTAGATTTGACCGTGTTTATAAAAGCTCAGAGAGGCGTGTATTCTCATTATACTGCCACGCACAAATTGTGCAAATGGCCCAATAGTCTGGCAAATACATATACAAAAGAATATAGTGCGAATGAGGCTAAAACATAGGCCCAATTCGTGTTTAATAGGAGAGAGTTCCTACAGTTCCACTTGCACTGTAGAGCAATTGTTTCTCTCACATAGCATACATCATGTTCAAAACTTAATTCTGGATTCTTTTCCATATCAAATTTGTCAATGTTACATTGAATACAAGCCGTTTACATCAAAATGCGGATAACAGCAAGGCCAACAGCAGATATTGAAACAAGGGTCCCTATGCAATATTTTATGACATCATATTTGGCTGCTTCCAGCTGTGCTCTTAAGGAATGGATCTCCTGAATATTATAGCAAAATTTTTTAAAAACATGAAATTGCCGACTTTGCGCATAAGAAATGGACTAGAATATCTACTACTAAATGTCACTTAGTTGCTTACTCTATCAAGTTTGTTAGTCAGGTTGTTAGTTTCAGCACTTTGATTCGACAGTTCCTCCCGTATTCTCCTGCACATCACTGAATCATCAGTAAAAACAATGAAAATGAGTTGTTTACAATCTGTCCTGAAAATAAGTGAAGATTAATAACAGATATTTAAATATATGTACGTATTCCTAATTGATATCTACATCATAAATATAGAGGATTGTATAAAAATCTTCTTCACTCAACACACTCTGTAATGTCAGACATTCCCATAGTTTTTCTTAACTCTTACCCCCTTTCAAGGTTCAAATCCAACCGCTGCCCAGCAGTAACTTTGTCTATCTCATACCTGCATCAGAACCCATGTGGTTGCACCATAAAAATCATAACAAAACAAATCAGCACATGTATATAGTCGTTGATCAAGGATAATAGCTAAATCCGATAAACCATGCCTCAATTCACTACGCATCTTCTCTATGTCATTCCTAAGCTTCTCAGTCTCATGTTGCAACAGAGAAAAATGGTGTCCCTGAATCATAAGTTGAAGCGAATTACAGAACCAAGCAAACAAAAAACCAATCTGTTCCATATAAGTAACAAATTTAGGCAAGATTACAAGGACATACAAAACCAAGTTTTCCACATATCTTTGGTTTGGATGGATGGAGTGCCATCTCAAACCTACAGCTAGATAATGGGACGATGAAGCAGAGCTAACCATTAGCACTGCGAGACTGGCTGTTTTCCACGTATCTATTAAGTATTATTCTGACAAGTATCAATAATTTAACGTGTGAAGTGGGAACTTTATGTTAGGGAAAATGTAGTTAATCTTATATTTTCCCTGATTAAATGAGATAACCATTGAGGATGATTACAACTCCAGGGGCATTCCACCAAAGCAAGAAACACGAATGAATGATTTCAAGGGCACATACAGCTCATTTGGTTTTAAGATCATGAAACCTGCAGATTTAACCAGATGAGGGGGTTTAATTAATAAATTCACCTTAACTAAATGCAGTTAATAGACCTACGTTTAAATTTTAATAAATGATACATATTATATTCTCCATATGTTTCTGTTTCTCTTCTTAGTTAAAAATAATGTTCTTTTTCTTCCTTTCCTTTTCATACCATCCGGTCTCACAATATCAGAATTCAGCATGCTTCACTAAGGAAGTTTTGAAATGACATTCTTCAATCTTCATGACTGTCTTATGAAGCAGAAAGCTAACTAAAATAACTACAGAAGTTACAGAATAAGAGCGATCTAAGTTTCTACTAAATCCCAAAATTGAATTGTCTCAAGAAATCCAACCATGAACTATTTAGTATGGTTGCACTGATTTCAAAAGGAACAAATATACATCATGGATTCTAGTGAAAACCGAAAAGATAGCCAGAAATAATACAAGAGAAGCACTGAGTGGAAATAAAGGGAAGCAAAAAGAAAGAAAGAAGTGATAATGTCAGCAAAGATGAGGAAAGAACAGTAAAGGAACAATGTGGTCAACTTAAATTTATGACTTTGTTCTAATTACTTTCAGTTCACAAAACAAAGACAACAATAGGCATTTTGCATTTAGCTAATAACTTGAGAAGCAGGATGCACATATACCCTAGTAACTCAGTAATAAATAAATGTAAAAGGTACTGCATATCCTGAATCAGTGCAATTAACAGAAATCATATTTATGACAATTGGTAAAGCAGGACGCCAGCTCCCTGCTATGAAAGTATGCAGCACACAAGTCCTTTGTTCAACCCTAGCATTTAACCTCTAGTACTAATGCCAAACATCCGCGTGCACTAAAATCTTAAACCTCAAACTCCTCAAATAGCACTTTCGCATAATTAATCAATACCTGTGAGCTTTGCACTTCCGCTTTGAATTTGGAGAGATTGGATTCTTGAATCATTTCATTCTTATTAAATAAAAACGAATAAAAAAAGCTTATATTAGTAAACAACTTGTGTATATAAGATTCAAAAACAAATAAACTCAACAATGACAAGGGGCAACCGTACACATAAGCAAATTGCACATCCATAAGATTACAAAAAGAAAGACTGTAATTAGGCAAAGAAGAGTCTTACTTTCTGCATTTCTCCCTTTGATACCAATGATTGCGACACATTTTCCAGACTGTCATTCAAAACTTCAGTAATGGCAGCAGTTATAGCCTCAGCTTGCTTTGACGGCACTCCTTCCGCCTCTAATCTCCTAACCTAGATGACAAGAAAAGAACCAAAAAAAAAAAAACCAATAAGTTGAAGCATGAATGAATGAAAAGGGAAACGAATGAATGAAAACGAAAGGAAGAAAAAGGAATGTAAATTACAAGAGCCAATGTGTCAACGAGAAACAAGTGTTTTCCGTTGGATTTCACCAGTTGAGAAGAGTTCCTAGTGCCCGACACCGAAGGCAATCTCGAAGCCTCGAACCCAAAGCCTCCAAATCCAGTTAACTGCCCCACTCGTTTACAGATCGCGGCCATTAGATTCTGGGAACAGACCCACAAAAATCGCAGCAAAACTTTCTAGCCCTAAATTCCACTAAATCAAAATCAGGTGCAGAAACCTTCGCAGCAAGTCAACTACTCGAACAGAGAACAAAACAACAGATTAAGCCCCGTCCGGCCAGCGGACCCAGAAAAGGGAAAATCAATCAAGAAAATCGTTTGTCCAAAATGTTATGTTTTCCTTACTTTTCCACTTTCTAGTAACCAAACGGGATGGGAAACGAACAGAAGATATCTATATTTGGATTGGCGGTGTGGGTGGAATGGAAGTGGGTTACATAATCTATTTTATGGATTGATAAATTTATAAGGGTTATGTTATTTATACATATCCAAAATTTCAATACCCCAACACTTTTTCTCAGTTTTTTCTCTTTATATCAATCATTTTACCCTTTTCATTTTTTTTTATAATTTTTTTTTCTCTTTTCTATATCTGAGTGTCCAAGGTGTCTACCTACCCCAATGATAAAAAAATATTTCTCAATTTATAATAGAAGGAGGGTTGGCGAAAGATGGAACTATACAATAAAATAGAATAATTATTTCTCCACTCTTTTGACTTCTTTCTGCTGGATTCCATTATTTACTGTCGATTGAAACTTATAAAAAATAAAAAAATAAAAAAATAAAAAGACAAAAAAAAAGTTTGGCCCCGGGAAGTGTGAAAGGACAGTTCCTTAACAAATGATGACCAATCCGAGTACACGGATGAGCCAATCCACGTTGTTAGGCAGCGAACGTGTGATCTTGCGATGAATCATCAATTCAAAAACAATTCATGAAACTGATAAAGAGAAGTGGTTCCAATGGGGAAAATTTGGTGTGAGAGTCACTCATTAATTCACGATCACTCTCCATCAGTGCAAAAAACTGTGGGTTAGGACAATCGCTATTAACATTGTTTTCTTTTTTCTTAAAAAGGATTTTCGTTTTATCAAACACTCAAGATTTGCATCAAGATTGCCTAGATTTGACACCTAAAAATACATTTACATCAAAATTTTTGGTTAATCATATTGGGTGCATTTGATTGTACTTCTTGTTAATAAAGAAATATATTTTTGTAAAATTTAAAAAAAAAATATTTATAAAATTTTTAATATTATTTATTTATGCTTAAAAAAAAGGTAAAAGTAAAAAATAATCAATTTTTCTACTATTTTAAGAAGTAGATATGAAGCTGCTCCTCCTAAAAGCAAAAACAGTAGAAAAGAGACAATATTGTTCCTTAAAATTAGCAATCACTTCCTTCCCACTCAATTATCATTTTATCCTTAAAACTTTTTAAAACTACCACTCACTTCCCACTCTCATGCTCTCTCGCTCCATATCTTTAATTATAATTTTATTAAATAAAGTATTTCTATATTTATCACATCCAGACAATTTGATAAATTTTAATTTTGATAAAAAATACTTATATAATTATATCCAAACATAAAATAATTTTCTACTTTTACTTCTACTTCTACTTTTGCTTCTTAAGAAGTACTTCTTCTAAAATCTTAACCAAACGAGCCCATTATCTGTCACCCGACGTACA
The DNA here is from genome assembly GCA_031439595.1 of Pterocarpus santalinus. Taxonomy (NCBI): domain Eukaryota; kingdom Viridiplantae; phylum Streptophyta; class Magnoliopsida; order Fabales; family Fabaceae; genus Pterocarpus; species Pterocarpus santalinus. The sequence continues at coordinate 32,969,645 of CM062525.1, forward strand.
TATGAGAGACTAGTTTCTTGTGTGTAGTCATGCACTCAAGTGATCCGAGCCATTTCCACTCACACAAACACTTTATTGGTTGATTTGCATCGAAATTAGTGCCTAGTAAAACTTAATTGTAGATTGTTCCAGAATAGAATCAAGAAGTCCAAATCTATTTCGCAGAAGCCCAACTCGACCTAGAGTTGAGTGGCCCAAATCAAAGCCTGTATGCTATAAAGTTGAGGTCTAACTCGGAATCCAAATGGAGAAACCCTTCATCCAATGCAAGGATATGAATGTTGAACGTTGTCCACGATCATGCCAGGACTACACTTATCAAACGTGTTGCCACATATCCCAGATATGGCAATGAGTATTAAGCCGTTGAAAGTCCTGAGATACTCCCTAAATCGTGGAACACGCCTTTTCATCCTCATCCACTGCCCACTATAAATAAGTGACTCGTCATTGAACTCCGGTATGCATAACACACCCAACACTTAGTATCTTTTACAATCTCTAACTTAAGCATCGGAGTCCCTGCAAGGTACACCCCCGCCATTGTGGAAATCTAGCCTCAACTTTCCAACGTCCAGATCAAAGCAGCCTTGGAGTCCTAAACTCGTTTAGAGCTCATCCAATTTCCAGGTTCAGGTAACCCATCTCTGAACGTTGGCCCCATTGTGGGGACCAACGCTACTTCAATCTCACCATTCTATGACATTTCCAACCCCATATCCACTCAACGCAAACTAGAGCATGCGATGGCACATGGCCCCACTAACAACCAGCAACCTCATGACTCGAAGCAGGTGGACGGTCAAACGGCTTCTAAATCAACATCAAACACCGGAGATCAAAGTAATGCGTAGAACCTGGCAACAAACCACTCCCTGATCCCAACCACAAGTAAATGCCCTAACATCTAAGATGGAGATATGACCCTGGGAGAACCCTGACCTATTTGGCAAAATGGCATCCATCATGCAAGATCAAGCTACTTGCATTCAAGAGTTGGAGTGAAACCTGGAGTAGATGCAAGATGCTAAGGAGGAAAGACAATGTCAGGAGCAACATCACCGACACCATAGGAGTTGAAACCACAATGACCCTCGGCATCATAGGGAGCGCAATCGCAGTAAGGAACCTCGACATCGGGATGATCACCAAGATTGAAATGCCGATAATGCTGTTTAGAAGGAACTATAGTGCCGATAGTGTCAACATGGGGTTGGAAAAGTCCTTTCCTGTATTTTTTATTTTATTTGATGCAAAATTTCAACCACTTTTTTCTTACTACAAAGAAAGCATGGGAAGAATGTGATGAATTTTTATTTTTTATTTTTTTATAAATTCTTACTAAAATCTTTTAAGAATATTCTACACAAATGAATTTATATGAGTCCACGCTTTTTTTTACTTTCAATTTTTTTAAAATTTTATTTAACATGAATTTTTACCCATTTTTCTTTATCCAAAAAGAAGATGGGGAAAGGAGAAAGGGTGATGGCTTTCCTTTTTAACATAAAATTTCACTATAGCCTTTGAAGGATATCCCGTTCAAGTGGATTGTGAGGACTTATTATGTTTATATTGTATAGTATTTATATTTTTTAACCTTATAAGAAGTTGATTAGTTACATTAAAAGTATGTATATATACACACAAACATAAAAATCTTAAACAAAATAATATAATTAATTTAAATCTGATTATTATAAAATTAAATTATTATCTTAAATATTTTGCAAAGTTATTTGTCAAAGACTTATGTGTTGTTCTTTTAAAAAATTGTTTATTACATGTTATGGGATTGTAATTTTTATGAAATATAACTAAAATTAAAAAAAAAAAAGATCTACTACGAGGAGGGAATCAACATTTTTTTCTATATGAAGGAGGGTGCTGAGTTCCTATGAAAGAAATTGTAACTATATATTTTTCTTTATAGCTAAGTCTACAATTCTTACTATTATGCCAAAAAGAATAGGGATATACATACATATATATATATATATATATATATATATATATATATATATATATATATATATATATATATATATATATATATATATATATATATATATATTGGTTGACAAATCCACAATAAAATCTTTTAAGCATTTCCCACTAATGTTTCTTATGCTTATGAATGCAACTCCTTTATTTTGATTATTTTTATTTTATTTAATACAAATTGTCAACTACTTTTTCCTTCTTGATATAGAAGGGGGAGAACAGGAATAAGGGTGTAGATTTTTTTATTTTAATTTTTGTTTGTTTTGCTCATAAATTCTCATTAAAATATTTTAAAAATATCTCATCCAAATGAAATATGGTAATGAATCCATACATTTCTTTACTTTGAATTTTTTCCATTTCATTTAATATGAACTTTCAAGTATTTTTCGATGAAGGGAAGGGATGATAGATTTTTCCCCCTTTTTTATCATTATTTATTATCACTATTCCAACCCAGAGCCTTCATAGTCAAGTTTCACATTCAAGTTTTTGTTTAGATCTATTGACAATAGGGTTCCAACCCATGGAACCATCATAGCCAAGTACCAAATTTGAGCTCTTATCTTAGAGCTATAGATGGTTAGGTTCAACTTGTGAAACCATCACATCACGTGTCACGTCCAAGCACTTGTCTTAGAGTTGTTGCCAGTTGGGTTCCGACATGTGGAACCATCATAGCGGAGTTCATCTTCAAAATCGAGTCTATTTCCTACAAAAATGTCAAAGATATGCAGTAAAGGTATTATTGATAACAGGGATGTCACCCACGCGGGGCGGGGGCAAGGAGTGCCTCCCCACTCCCTGTCCTCGCCACACAGAATGCTCCCCCCATCCCCGATCCCCGTCGTGGCGAGGTTTTTCCTCCCGTCCCCATTCCCCGCTTCCCCGTCAGTCCCCGTGGGGTCCCCGAACTCAATAAATAATTTTTTTTCTAACAACAACAACGACAAAAGAGCAACAACAATAGATAATGTAGCTAGGAAAATAAGTAAAAAACAAAAAATAGGTATCAGAAAGAAGTAGCAACATAGATCTGAGAAGGATGACTTAATCTAATACCATCCAAAAAAAAAAAAAACATAGATATAGATCTGATAAGAAGCAGCACAAATTTGGTCTTGACGGCGAAGGCGCAACAATGTTGTGGTGTTGTTCGTGGTGGCGGCATTGAGTTTTATAGGAGGTGGAGGGGCAACGTGACGGAAGAGGTGCAGCCAAAGTGGTGGCGCGACAGGAAGGAAGAAGCACGACTGAGGTAGAGGAGCGACGGGAAGGGAAAAGCGCAACTGAGGTGAAGGCATGACAGGATGGAAGAGGCGTGACCAGCGGTGTAGTGGCGGTCGCTAGTGGTAGAGCTATCTTGGCTGCCAGGATGGACTTCAATGGAGAAGCTCCAACTTTTTGGTCTTTGATTTTGGTCGCTGGTGGTGGAATATGATCAACAGAACATGACAAATAGCCAACTAGGGTTTGAGTAGTTGGATTTTGGTCATTGGGTTATTGGATCTGGGCCATGGGATAGTCTAAGATTGGGCTTTTTTTTATTTTGAAATTAAACTAACATTAATATATGTAAAATGTCCAAAAAGTATAACCCATATATGTATATAGTGTTTTTAATAGAAGGATATTTTAGTCTTTTTACACATATAGGATCCCTGCGAGGTGGGGAGAGTGATCCCTACCCCGTCCCCAAATCTATTGCGGGGGGACTTTTGCCCCCATCCCCATCCCCATCCTCACAAGGGAAAAATCCCCGAATAGGGCAGTCCCCGTAGAGATCCTCGGCACGTGGGGATTTTTGACATCTGTAGTTGATTATTCAAAAAGCACATCTCCTAATCCACCTAGTTGGTTAATGTCTGACTTGGGTATTGCCAACTCTTTAATTGCTTTTCTTATTCTACATACAAGACCTCCCTTTCTTCAATACAAGGGATGTCAATCAACTCTTATATGACATTCTTGATGTTCTCAAGTCTCTTTATGCTAGCTAGCCTTCAACAGTAATATCCAATTCGTAGGATATATATTTCATGGTTTACATCTCGAATTTATGCATCATCATTTGAACTTCCAATAAATATTTTATCGATTGTGGCTCTCAAGTTTGAAAGTCTCTATTACTATGCCAATAACTAGCTCTAGCTATGAGGTTCCCTTGATGGCTAATGCATTACCAAGCTCCTATCTCCTCAACCAACTTAAGCCCAACAATCAAGGCTTCATACTTAGACCAATTGAAGTTATCTTTATAAGTAAATTGGAATGATTATGCTATTGTCACTCCATCGCTTCCCTTGATGTTAGAAGCTCCCTCAAGGTATGAATTCTAAGGGTAATTCAACTACAAAATTAGATAATACTTAAGCATTAATCAGTCTCCATGATTGATAATCAGCTATGTGGCGGCTTCGGAATTGTTAGTGGAGCCTTGTAATAACCAAACCATAAGTTAACATTTCTATTTTTTGATTATGAACCTCAAGCAAATAAACCCTTTGCTTGCTTAGTCACAAATAAACCCTACTCGAATAAGCTTCTTAGTCTATTCAACCATAACTTTTTGCTTTTCTTCTTCTAACTTGCTCTTCTTTTGGAAAATAGGTTTAGCTCTCAAATCAATTGCTTGTCTACAGCAAATGATGTCTAGGGCTCTAATGAGTATATCCTCAAGTGACCATGTATAGAGGTCATCATCCTTGCTCAATAACTCATCCATGTTCTTCTTCATTTATGGCAGCAATGTTCACCTGATGTATGTGGTCTTTCTTGGGATGGAGCCTATTTATACTGGTTCCAAGGTCTTGATGGGTTGTCAAAGGCTAGAGCCCTAGGGTCAAGCTTTATCATCCCCAAAAGATGTTTGAGGTATGGAAAGGTAAAGGATGATCTTCCTTAGTCTAACAAGGCTTCCTTGACAATGCAATTGCCGACCAGAATAGAAATAAAATTTGGATTATCAAGATTCTTATCAATAACTTTAAAATCAAATTCAAAGAATGATATTAATCAATGGTCTTATGTTTGTGGAGGAGTAGCTTTGTCAACAGGCATGATTGCTTAGAGATGTCTTTTTCTAGACTAAGTTCGAGCTTCCACCTCTTGCAAACATTTTCCCGATGTGATCTATGACTCCTTTAACATTGTTCTTCTCTTAGAGGGGATGATGTTCATCATCTTGCCCTTCCTATTCCTTATGTGGACTAGGACTACCCTGTACCCTTTTCTCTCTTAATTGGATCTATTGCATCCCTCCTTTGTAGGGGACTTTCTAAGATAAGAATCATATACCCATTGAAGATGACATCCTTCCTAACATTTGAATAGAGTGTAGTCATTGAATTTGGTTACAACATGCTAAAAGGCCTCTTACCTCTATCTGACCTCCTTTGATCTCAGCAATCTTTGTTTTTTGACGCATTCCTAGTATCAGGTTTGGGTCCTCTCATTCTAGCTTGGTGCCTAAGGGTTTTCCCTTTTGCAGTTGAGCTATAGCCTTCCTAGCTGAACACTCCCCTCCATGTTAATGTACCTAGTCAATTGGGCTTTGAGGTCCTTGAGCAATGTTAAGAGTTAATGCATCACATCATTGTAGAGTTGTTATTTGGACGTGCAAAAATGGACATATTCGATGCATTACCAACTTTTTAAACTAAAGTTACCAACTTATTCGACTGAGTTACCAACCAGTTGCAGCATAATATTATAGGACATTTTGCATGCAATTGATTGGTAACCCAATCAAATAAGTTGGTAACTTTAATTTAAAAAGTTAGCAATTGAGGAAAAAAGTTAATATTTGTACGTTGCAACTGGTTGATAACTCAATCAAAAAAGTTGGTAACTGAAAAAAAAAAAAAAAAGACTGGTAACACGTCGCAAATACATCCCAACTGCATGTACAAATAAACTTTCTCATCATTATAAGGTTCAAGCTTAAGGTCAAACTATATTGCATGGAGGACGAGGTCAGAGCTTTTGTTTCAAACTTAATTGGCTTCTTGATTAAAGCGAGTGAGAAATTTTGAGTGACTTGGCATCCCCCTAAGGTGCTCCTAGGGGTTAGTCCTCCCATCACAACATTTCAGTATGTGGGTGACGTGAAACTATTTAAAGGAGGAAAGGACATAATGAATTTGTAGAAAGGATGAGTTGTTGAAGTAGGTGTGGTTGTGGTTGCCATGCTCCTCATCTTCTCTAGTAGGAAATGAGATGTTTGAGAGTTGCTGTCACCTTCTTGTTTGTTGCAGCCTTGTAAGCCCCATGGCCTAGATGTGACTATTCTTGAAAGTGGGCCAAAGCTTCCAGCCTGGCCTCCATTTTCTAGTAGTACTCCTATATTTGCTAAAGAGTGTACACCATGACATCCATGGTGCTGGAGCAACATGGTTGTTGTTGACGATGCTACTAGCAAAAGCAATAGTGTTCTGGCTCATGATTGTCGCTATTGTGACTAGGACCTTTTTTCTTTAGGCCTCACATTGGGCACCAATGTTCTTACCAAAAAAAGTAGTACTCGTCATTGTCTTTACTAATAGTGGAACAGCTTTGGTAGGGACCTATAAAGGTACTTTGACACTCAAGCCAAAAGTGAACAGAGAGAGAGAGAGAATAAGTGATTCAAATTAAAAGCAATGAGTTACTTGGCTCTTTGATGAGCTCATATTTAAAGAGTGAACAGTGAAGCCCCCACCTTTTATCTCAACTGTTGAGTGACGCTTCACTTAAGTTCTACCTAATTCTTAGGATCATTCTACGATATGAGATAATGCGGAAGGTCTAGATTTTGTGGAGTATCTCAACCAATTGATATGGTTGGGCACATTTGATCAACTCTGCCAAATCTAAAAGTGCTTGGTCGTTTTTAGAAGCATTACCTCTACTGGCGGTGCCTGAGTAGTTGGCTTCTGACTCATTGCTAAGTTTAGATAAGGTCGGTCGAGTAAGTGTAAGCCCAACCAAGGCCAACTATGTACTGCTTTCAATATCCTACAATATAGTTTGGTATGGGCATATAAACACAAATAAAAAGAAAGACCATTTTAAACAGAATTTTATCTAACGATCACAAAATAATGAAGACCTATAAAGAGTTATGAAAACCTATATTAATTTCTTGTATCTATTTCTTCTTGCACATGAACCTGCTATGTGAAAATCTCAAATAAGATGATACATTCCTATTTCAGTTAAATTCAAATGTAAAATAAAATAACAAAACTCACTTGATCATACAAGAGTAAATAAATTTGTCGTTTCGTTCTTTTTGAAAAAAAAAAATCCCTTGTATTCAATATTTTTCTTGATTAAAACCATAAAGTAAGTCAAATAAATAAGGATGTTCATTTTCAATAAAAATGGTCTTTTCTAGAATGTGGAACATCACATAATACACCGGTTGTATGCTAAAAAAATTGTCTAGAGTGAAATCAAAATTAACTTTATGCCATTTTCACTCTTTCACCTCCTTAACCACCACTAAGTCTGCCTCACACAGTTTCACTCTTCCTCTGCTGCTACCTCCGTTGCACTCCTGATGAGAATTCAACCAAGGCTAACAATGATCAAGATCAATTACAAAGCATGGATGACCCAATGACCAGAGCTAAAACAAAAAGACTAAAAGAAGCTTTGCAAGGCCTAGTCATGGAAGCAAAGACCAAGAGCAATCCAATTGAGCATGAGCTTCCAAAATGGACCAATCTTATTCAGCTTGAAGAATAGCAAAGTCCAACATGAATAAGTCACTTGAAGACCCAAGATGAAGCCCAATTCAAGTGATCAAGTTGCAAACAGATTGGGCTGGAATAATTAGTTTTAATTAGGTGTAATTTGTCTTATTTTCTTGTAGTTTTCGTGCATCTTTTAATGTCTCCAAATCTCAGAAACTTTTTAGTTGTTTCAAAGTCAATTTCAAGTATTTCAAGAGTTCCTAAGCAATTATGATAGATAATGGGTCAGTTACTTGTGTTCCTAGGCAATTATGATAGATAATGGGTCAGTTATTTGTGTATTCAATGATTAATATTTAGTGGAATATGTAGAGGCTGCAACCCAATGAGCAGTCCCCATCAGATTACAAATAGGAACTCAATGTACAAACACAAGACAGAATATGAAAAGACTTCTTTTGAGTTTTTTCTCCCATTTGTGAGAATTTCCCTTTTGTTCTTGGGCAAAGAACTATAAATCTTATTAAGACAACTTGTGACGATCAAAATAAGACTTATCACTCACCTTCTCATCTTTTCTTGAGTGTGGCATCTATATCCATTTCTGATTAAAAACAAACAAAACTCAAACACAATCCTAAACTTCCTCCCTGAAAGTTCAAGGCGATCTAGGGTTATGTTAGTTGTTGATTCAAAACCATTCAACTCAAGCAAAGCTGAATCATATCAACTCCTTTCGAGCTCTCTCCACGTAGCCATCGATGAGCTTAACAACCACCATCTCTGCCTCCTTAACCACAACCACCTCCATCTCAAACAGTTTCACTCTTCCTTCTTAACCACAGCTGCCTCTTCCTCTGCCGCTACCTCTGTTGCACTCCTTTCAAACTCTCCATGTTGCCATCAATGAGCTCTCCAAACTCTAGTGCTTTCCTTCAAAGCTTCACACAAGTGCAAAATGAACTAAACTCTACAAGAAGCTGAATTTTTCCGTACAAAGGAACTGAATGTTGAACCCTTTAAATTTTGTTCTAAAATGTTTTTGTTCTCTTAAAAAATTTTCCATTATAGTTTACGTAGAAACCGCATGCCTAACATAATATGAAGCTTTTAGTCAACAAAGGTCCGACTTTGGCAGTAATAATTGCTTCAGCTTTTGACAAAAGAAAATGTAAACGGACAAACAGATCACCCACCATCGAGGTGGCGTTCAAGGTATACAAAGAATGTTGTTATTATCAGGATAATACGTATCCAATTGAAGTTCGTCAACGATCTGTTGGGTTGCCCACAGATAAGAAGAATGGCCCTCAATGCGGTCCGTGACGTCTACCTGCAAATCAAAACAACACCAATTTATCAAATATTCAAATTGAGTGACGGCACTGCTTACTGAAGAAAAAGACTGCAACATGCAAAATTTAGTTATATGGTAGCAAAGAGGAGAGAAACATATTACATTTTGGATCCCAGGAATATTGACTGGTTGGATTCCAGATAATCCTTTCGTAAGTAGACTGCACAAAATTAAACAAAAAAAAGTTACATTCTACCGTCAAACAAAATTAATTCTTCTAAAATTATGTAGTCTTCGTTCTACAAAAACATAATTCTATACAAATTACCTTAACACAACATTTAACTAGTAGAAAACTCCAAGTGTCATATGAATATAACCCCGTCCCCTTCCCCACCCTCCTCTCTAAAATGAATTGGGGCAGTCACCAACTGGACTAGGATACTCATTTTGTTTTTAAAATAGACCATGTAATGTTAAAAGAAAGATGCAAACGCTTAAATTGAGTCCTACAAATTTAAAAGAACTCCACCAATTTAAACTGTTTGTGTCTATCTCTCTCTGTTAATATGACATGATCATATTCAAAACAAACATGAGAATATCCTAATCTACATCAAATTTATAGAAGTGCTAGATAACTGTTCACACCACCCCACAAAAACAATATCATGTGCATTCACACATAAATTTACGAGTTTAGATCCCTAAATTGAGCCAACTCATTTGAAAACTAGGACCCAAGTGAACTTAAGTAAACTCCTGAAAATCAAGTAAATTTGTGTAAACTCACGAGTTTAGTATTTTAGTCAAACATTGACCTTTCAAATACCAAAACACAATATTTCACAAGTAGCACTTTTAATCATAATTTCCAAAACTGAAGATCTTCACATCTTGATTCGTGATTTTAATTTGTGTTTCATATTCTATGACTTGTGTTTGTCTCATTTCAATGTTGCAAGTAACATCTCAACTTTTGTTTGTTTTACATGAATTTAATGTTATATTATGTTTAGATATTATAGATTATTTTTAATATTATTTTCAAAACAAGTAAACTCTTACTAATTTAAAAGTCAAAAGTTATGATTCGAGTTTGTCTAAGCTCAACAAGTTCAGATAAACTCATGAATTTGACAACCTTATGTCTATTCACCTTCACCGAGAAATAAAAGATCTAATATGAAGTTTGAGGATAACCGTGACTTCATGAGACAGATATGGGTCCAAACCAATAGCTGAAAAAGTCAATGAACATAAGGAATGCAGTTCTCCACACTAACTTCAATTCATGTATAAAAAAAGCTTGCCCGAAACTTGACTGTAGGTTATATAGTGTAAGGCATAATGCATATAAAAACATACATACAACTTCATGCTAACCTTTCCTTTTCTTTTCAGTTTTTTTTTCCTTTGTTTAAAATTTTTTTTGAAATGAACATTTGCAAGCATTAATTGGTCCAAAGGTGTAGGGCGAGCCAACTTGAAGTACCTACAGCTTTGCAGAAATTCTAAACCACTACATTTTCATGTACCTAGCACGGAAGGCGACTCCAAGCATCCAGTCATTCCTTGAATAAGCATTTACAAATCTTCCTGCTACCATCTGCCAGAATACCATAATCTTAGAAAAACTAACAGGTGAAACTTCTACTAGTAAGAGAAAAGTTGAATCCCCCATGAACCTTCCTAGCAGCTTCCCAGTTCTCATCCTTGATTGGGATGGGTGCTCCCAGAAGAACAACTCTTTCTACTAATTCAGCTGCCAATAAACATAAGGCATACCTTAAAATTCAATAAGAAATAAATAATCTTATCCAACTGTTAGAACTGGTATCAGATGAATGGAATAAAAGAGCAGAATCTGTATGAATTTCAAGGAAAAGAGAGTAATACCAGGGTAGTATTGGCTCCCTCCCTCTGCAGTATATCTTATTTACAGAAAAGTAGAAATGTGTATGAGAAAACAGCTAGGTGTTCGAGAGACCTAGCACCCTCCTGAGTTCTATTCTATTCCAACTATCTGAGCTGCCCCCCCCTCAGCACTCTCCCCTGCCCAAAATACTCTCTACCTCATCCCATAACAGAATCGGTAATGCACTCCCCCTCCCCACTAACCTTGCCAGCTAGGCAAAGTTAGTTACAAGTCCCTCCCTTCTTGGCCACATGCCTTGCCTATGTCAGCCTCCCTCTTTCTATTCTTTCTAGTATAAACCTTAGCATAAGGTAAAACAGAATTACTGGGGGTAATATTGCAAGGGACATCGGTAACATCTGCATCAGTATATACATTTGGGGTCCCAACACCAACAGATAAACATAAAGAGAGTACCCAAAGATATGAAATCATATGAACGCCCTAGAATTGAAAAGATAAAGCAACAAAAAAGGGGCTATCATTTGATATGCAGTTAAATAGTCTAACATGTCATATACAAACTAAAGAAATTGAGGAAACTGGAAATACCTACCAGTGTTTTCTGTTTCAGCCAAACACCGAAGACACTTGAAAATAACTCTTGCCCCAAGTGAGTAACCTATAAGTGTCACAGGCCTGAAACTCAGATTAATAACAATGCATTATGCATCTTCTACAATTTTCTAGGAGCTGGAGTAAAAAGAAGCTTTAAAATTAGTCAAATACCTATTTCCCTGCAGTCCTCGTAATAATACTTCAGCAAGCAACTTTCCTGCTTTGTCTGATCTGAAAAACAAAATTGACTTAGATAAGGAGATCTAAGTGTACACTGAGAATGGAAAGTGTCAAAGCAAATTATTTGTTGAGATGGTGAAAGCATCACATCCTCACCATACATTTTACACAAAAAAGAGAAACAGATACAACCTTGGCATGCCGAAACAACGACATTTGTTTTGATTAAAAGCATATGGCATTTAACACACAGGATATAGGAGCAAATGTAAAATTTCATTCTGACAAGAATTCAGACAATCAGTAGCAAAGTGATCAACCTCTCCATCATCCATCCCATTGATCCATACACTGATCCAATCCATGCCACCAAATTATGATAATAAATTCAATGGATTTAATTAGTTTAGCTCATGGTTAGCAGACTTAGATATCCATTGGAAATCCACTTTTAAACCGACAGAATTGCCTCATGGTTCAACATTAGTTTTTACATGGTCTGCCACAAAGCACTTAACACTGTCTACTACCTTTTTTAAGACATCCATCAATTAAATGGGTTATGCACAAGTTAGATTTTCTTAATAATTTTTTTAACAAACTAAAACAGATTAATAGTTCGTTGTTTATTAATCCATTATGATCCAATCCAAAATATATCCACTTGACACCCCTAGGTTAGATGATGAAACCTTAAACACACACACACACAAAAACCTAAATGAATAGCATCTAAGATATATGGCAACATGTTACCCCAGAATGAAATAAATTTAATTTACTCCCATGACTCAGCTTTTCATGTTTAAGAAATACTGTAGTAGTTCACTAATTATTAAAGGAACCGCTGCATACAGTCCTGCAAAAATGAATGATACCCTTCTGTTGAAAATTTGGAAGTATAGGGAATACATGGAAGATAGAGAAGAGAGAAATAATATTTGTAATATGTGATGAGTAGTTTTAACTTTTAAAACAGTAAGCTAATAATACACCAGATTATACTTGTATTCTAGGTCAAGTAATACAGTAGTACAACTAGTACAAGTCTATTAACACCATCAGCATAATAAGACTCGCAAAACAATAAGAATCAGCTAATATTTTAAAATTTCAAACACCTTGAATTGCATAGATGAAGTTAAGTAACTAAAAACAAGTAGATGTTTTATCCCACTACCACGCAAAATTTTTATTCTAAATAGAAAGAAGAGTAAAAAATAAACCTGTTGATAGCAATTGTCCATTTACTGTCTATGAAATCAGTTGCTGCAAGTAAGGCAGCCGGCCAAGCCAATGCAGTTAAAAGTGTGCTCAACACAGTCATCATTGCCCCTCGCTTCATCAACTCCATCGCAAGTCCTAATGCAAATTATATTAATGTTTAAATCATACAAAGCCCAACTTATATATTAATAATTTATTAGTAATATCACCCTAAAACCCAAACCAATTACTTGAAGTAAGCCAGTCTTGAATTGCAGTGCTCACAGCAATTAGATTCTTGGACTCCCACTGCAGTGCATACCTAACTTTGGGCAAGGCCGTATGAAAGGTCATTTTTATGGTGGGATCATCAATCATAAGAATATTAACAATGCAATTTCTGAAGTCAAAACAAACTGAATGAAAGTACAAGGCAATTTCAATGTAATAAGGAAATCCATGCAGAAACCACCTTCCTTAACAAATGAGAATGTGATGAAGGGCAATATTCATGACCATACCTCTCCAAGTTGTCATGCTGTCCTTCCCATGGCCTTAAAAAATCTTCCTTCTCAAAGACAAACCCAGAGACCAAGATCTCAACCCCTAGCCTCTGCAGGAAGAAGTTCAACAAGAATCTAATTTGAAACAACAAATCAAATGCAAAAGTATGTTTGATAATACAAGAATGGTAAAACAAAGTTAACAAATAACTCAATTGAAGTAAGAATAGACACAAGAAAATAGGAATATGATAGCTATAGAAACTTACACCTTGGTTATGGTTTTCTCCTATAGCTTTGAATTCAAATTCATCAACACCACCAACTCTTCTAGCCATTTTGCTTCCAGTAAGTCCAGCTCCGGCAGCTGGTAGAACAGATTGATACATAAAAAATTTTCATCACATAAAATAGGAACATCACTGACTAAAAAGTAAAAATAAATGCAAGTCTGGAGCTAATTGTCCCACAGATGCTAATTTTGTCACAACAGCAGATTAAAAAACAACATGACTGCCAGAATATCCTGTAAGCTGAAGAGTTCGTATTGCAGCCTCACTGGAAGTTATCCAAGTAAGCAGTTAGCGTAAAGATGTCAGTCAATAATTGCAGCAACAGAAATAAAATAACCCTCATTAATCATAACCTGTTTATTGACACAACACTTTTCTATCAGTCAAGATGTAAATGTAACACAAAAATCACCATATTGACAACATGTTCAAAACCCCAATTTAAATACCGCAGACCTATAAGACACATGAGCATGTTAGTAGTGACTCGGACATCCTAACAATATCCTTAAACTGCGGATGAAACTCAAAAAGAAAGAAAAGGGAAAATATATCAACATTGCACGAGAAAATTCTAGCAAACTCACACATTTAGGCAATAATATACCTCCAAATGATGCAGCAACAGCAACAGAACCAGCAACAGTTCCTGCAGCACTAGCAGCTGCAGCAAATCCACTTGCTCCAATTACAGGGATCAGAGTACCCAAAGTGGGGGCCAAAGCACCAAGTCCTGCAGCAATTGCTGGTGCAGCCAACCCTGTTGAATGCTTAAAACAGAAAGAATCATATACACGAGGAAATCGATTCATCTGGAACTTGTATATTCCACAATGCAGTTAGAATAGATATTTTGGTCTCCATACCACCAGTAACAGCCAACAAGGTTCCCCCAGTTATGGCAGCAGCACCAATAATACCACGATGCTTCCATTTAGTCCATTTGCTTTCTTTTGATTGAGTTTCTTCTTTCTTTGATTCTTGTTCTTTAATGAAAGCCATTGCAGCACATGAAACCATGGTCTCAATGGCCTCCTACAAAATATATATACATCATTCTTACCTGTTATGGAACTGGTAAATGTGAGATTTAAATAACTGACAATTTAAAGCATTACTTATCATATACCATGTATAATTAGTTTCAACTTGAATGCGAGTAAAATAAAAATCAAGGTTGACTAATGGGCAATGTTCAACAAAGTAATTACTTCTCATATGTCTTGGGAATCAATATAAACACTCAGAAACCACAGCACTCATATCTCATGGTCCTCAGCTCATAACAAGTTGTTTCTGATTCACATAATGCCCTATTGAAAGATTCAGAGTACCAACCATTTTTGTCCACTTGATATCAAGCCAAGTTGCCAGTAACCGCAAA
The DNA here is from genome assembly GCA_031439595.1 of Pterocarpus santalinus. Taxonomy (NCBI): domain Eukaryota; kingdom Viridiplantae; phylum Streptophyta; class Magnoliopsida; order Fabales; family Fabaceae; genus Pterocarpus; species Pterocarpus santalinus. Next base: position 32,984,666 of record CM062525.1, read on the forward strand.
GCCACACGATGTCGAGCGTCATAACCCTTTCTTCTTCGCATATATTTCTTGTTATCTTCACCTAAATCTGAAAGACAAGCAGAGAGAAGTTCATAGAGAACGGTCACTTTCCTCTGATCACCGAGCATCATTGCCTCTTCAATTGGTCTCTCTCCAATTTTGCTATTAACAGATCCCTGGTATGGGTCTTTACAGTCAAGGAAAGGGGCAGCTATCTCCTGAGTTTCCAATTGCACATCTATCCTTTCAGAATTAGGTTGAACATCAGCAGCTGAAAATTTCTCACAACACTGATGCTCATATTCAAGAAGCTTCTCTCTTTTAGACTTGGAAGAGCCTAAATTTTCTTCCATGCCAAGTAGTATACCATCAACAGCTTTTGATAAAGCAAGTTCTTGATCTGACCTTTGAGAAGAACCATCATCAGATTCTTCAGAGAGTAATCTCAAGAACTGTAACATTCACATACATAGTCCTTGGGTGATATATTGGAAAAACAAATCATTAAAGTGCAAGTAACATCAACAGTTATTAGAAAAGAAAGAGCAAAATTTGACAGTTAATGGAAAAGAAAGAAAAAAAAAGAATAGTGGAGCCAGTAACATCAAGAGCAATCCATATCATGCCACACATAGTCCTATAATTTTTATTTTATTTTATTTTATTTTTTTGTAAAATGCTTCAATACAATTCTTCCTATGACAACAGTTTTAATTGACACATTAAAAATTGCTCACAAGTATTCATCGTATAAGAAAATAACCAAACACTAATAAATGATTATGAAATCCAAAGACACAAGACTTAGACATGCATGAGATAGTAGTACATCCATTTTGGCTGGGTCATTCTAAGAGGAACATCATGCACGCACATAGAACATAGATGAGAACGAGTTAAAGTTAAAACAAATAGGTATATATAAACCCGTGTGTTTGGATGTCTTTTCATAAATGTAATAGAACAAAACAAGGAAGGATGGACTGCAAAGGAAAGGGAAGGCATGGAACAAAGCTCCCTTGGCCCTTGTTTTGAAGATTAGTAAGGAAACAAAATCAAACTCCATTATTTTGTTTGGGAGTTGATTGGTAAAGTAACAAAACAGAATATATAATAGTTATTTTCGACCTGTAAAAGCTTATTTCCCCCCATTTAGATATTTGAGGGGAAGAGAAGGGAAATAGTTCCCTATAATTCTGGTCTTTTTCCATCAATTTTTAAATTCCCAAACAAGGGAAACTATTCTCCTTCTGCTTGTTTTCATTTCATTCTCCTCATTCCCTGTCATCCAAACACATTACAAAGGATGTAGAGAATTAGCAGAAAATCCATTGCTAAACATGCTAATCCACCCTTGGAAAATAAGAAAATACATTTCTTAAAGCAAAGAAAACATTAGAAGGCAAAATCATCAATGCATGTTTTTGAATGATTAAGCAACAAGTAAAGAGACGCACTGGTCCCACATGATGTGTACCCGAAGGAGACCCAGCAGTTTCCTCAAGTCCAGGCCACGCTGCAGAATCAATATCCAGAAACCTGTTCAGACACATAATGTTAGGATGAATAGCACTGAAACAGAACCCAACAAGCTGCATTAACTGGATTGTCCGAATAAACTCCCAAGTTCATCTATGAGAAAAACATATTTTGAAACACTAGTTCCCGAGATATAAAAAACAAAATAAACTGTCACTTTAGTCCCTAAAATTATAAACATTTGCCAGAATAGTCCTTGAATTTAGGAAATTCTCTTTTAAATACTAATTTGACTGACGGCAATAAAGTATCATGACTAATTTTATTATGAACTAAAATGTCATAAACCGAAAAGTAAACTTTCTTAAGTCAAAGATTATTATGGTAAACACTTATTTCTTTGGTCAGGTGTTTTGGATATGAATAATGATCACTTGGTGAGCTAAGAAGTGTGTTGCCGTTCTAACAAGGAAAGAGGTTTGGGTCTCGGCAATTTGGTGTCAAAATATTGCGTTGGCAGCTAAGGGCCAGTTTGACAAGAGTTTTTGAAAACTGTTTTTGATTTTTAAAATTAAAAACCAAAAAACTTGTTTGAATAGCAATTCTTTTCACATTGTTTTTAAAAGTGAAAAAACTGATTTTGGGTTTTAAAAACAAAAGAAAGAAAACAGGCTTGAGTTGAAAAGGATGGTTGTATTTTTGAAAATATGTGACAGAACCCTATTTGATTCTCATACAAAAACACTTTCAAACAAAAACACATTTTGTTCTTTTGCTTTTTAAAACTGATTTTAAACTTGTTTTTAAAAAGAGTTTTAGAAAACTTAAAAATAAAAACGCTTTCAAACAAACCCTAAATGTCTAGGGTGTTTTCCTTTAAAGCCTCACTCTTTATGGCATTTGGTTATCCAGAGTAAGTACGGCCTAGACAAGAATGGGTGGGACACTAATACTATTTGCTTTCCTTGAAAGTAGGAAATGGTTCTCGTTTTAACTTTTGGAAGGATCATTGGGTAGGAAACTCCTCTTTTATTCTACTTTTCCTCACCTTCATTATCTATTTTATTACACAATTTTCCTATCTAGAATTTTTATAGTGTGCAAGACTCCACCTATTATTAGGACTTCCACTTTTTTTAAATCTAAATGATAGAATCCTCTGAATCAATTTTTCTTTTGGGTCTCTTTGATTCTTTTCTTTTGTCCACTAGCCTAGATAAAAGGTTGTGGTCTCTTGATCCCTCTAGAGTCCTTACTTGCAAATCTTATTTTCAGTTCTAACTCATTCCTTAACTACAACCTCTTTCCACTTTAGTGAACTTATTAGGAAGTCCAAAGCTCCCTATAAGATCAAAATCCTTTGTTTGGGCAGCTGTGCTTAATAGAATTAATACCAATAATATGTTGCAAGTTCAAAGGCCATAAAAGGTTGTTTCCCCTATGTGAGACGAATTTAGAATCAGAATATCATCTCTTTTTGTACTATGGCTAACTTTTTATGGAATATTTTGTTTGGCATCTTCGATGAGTGTTAGGTGTGCCCTATAACATTAGGTCGGTTCCTATTGAAAAGTTTTGCTGGTTTTGGGAAAAGGAAATAGGCAAAATCTTTGTGGCAATGTATTGTATGTGATATTGTTTGCAGTATTTGGTTGAATTGAAATTCTCGCGCCTTTGATGACAAATTATTAGACAAGCAAGTTTATGGGATAGGATTAGGCGTTTAGCCTCTATTTGGTCTAAAACCCATGGTCTATTAGAGGAATTTTCCTCTTAGTTATGTTGAGAGATTGGGAACTATGCTTCATTGATAGTATTTTCTCTAGTTTTTTTTTTTTTGTTCTTGTATAGAGGATCTCCTATCATCATATCTACTTGTGAATTTTTATCTTCATCTCAATCAAATTCTTCCTTTACCCCCCCCCCCCCAAAAAAAAAAAAAACAAAAGACAAACACTCATAATTTGAGGAACAAACTGAGGGTTTAATCAGATAAAACTCCTAACGTCGCCTTTAAGAATTATATACGGCGATTATAACCGGCGCTTACAATGCCAAGACTAAAAATTCAGTGTTCACTCTTGATTCGATTAAAGAACTTGGGGTGTACTCTTTTCACAATGCACTGCGAATAAGGGAGGAAGGGATATCACACTAACACTAATACGTACTTGAAAACGGGTCCGAGCAAACCCGAGTTGTGGTGGACCCAAAGGTCCGGGTCCTCGGAAACTGAGTCAGTGCTGGAGCAACTGCTGGTTCGTTCTCCAGAGAGGGAGTCGTCGGAAGCGGGTAAGGGTAGGAGGTGGATCTGGTGAACCTGCGCCTCGTGAAGGGCGAGCCCGAACAACGCTGCGGCAGCGTACCTTTGCGTCGGCGACAAAATCGATGTCGTCGTCGGCGTTGCCATATATTATTGCTTTGAAGTGAAATATGCTGTACGATTGTTTCAAAGATGAGTGAATGTTAGTGTATTTCTCTTTTTCTGTACGCTTATGGAGGAGACGGAGGGATCGTCTCGTTTCGGGCGATTGGAATTGAAAATTGTGATCGATTTGTCCGCTTGAAAGGGTGAAAAGGAAAGGCAGAAACGGGTTTAATATGTTTGTATTTCCTATTGCCACCACACTCCCGCGGAGGCAGACGGGGCGCGCTGAGGTTTTCAGAGTTTTTTTTTTTTTTTTAATCAAAACCACCATGACGTATTTATAAATTATAAACTAACGGAGGAAAAAAAAACCCTTAAAATCGAATTTTATTTATATCAACGTACAAGTGGAGGTTGACCAAAGAAACCGACCCAATTGGCTTGTTTGTTTATTACCTACCAGTGGATTAGGCTTGTATGTTTATTATCCACTAGTGTCCACCCTTTTTACTTTTAGGAGGGAGATCATATTGTTAGTGGGTTGTAATAGTTATTGCCAGAGAGGCGTTTGTAATGCAGTTTAAACCAATTTTGAGTAAAAAATTTAATCTTATTCAAATAATAAAATATATATAATTTGGATTGGATCAATTTAATTTAAATTTTAAATCCAATTCAATTTTAACTACATTTTTACAATTTGTATTGGATTGATTTAATCAAATTTTTTATTAAAAAAATCTTAAGAATAAAATTGTTCCGAACTAAAAATAGTAGGTCCAACTCAACCTAACGACGAAGCCCAATACGAGGTTGGATTGACCATTATTCGGGTCCACATACAGGCTACAGGCCCAAATTGGACCCCATAATAATGGGATCCCTATCCCTGCATACAACATAGTTTCCTGCCATGGCAAAGTGATACTCACCTCACATGTTGCCGATAAACTTGGACCCATCCACTAGCCGTTTGCCATTGGATGTCCCGAGTTATCCCCAATAATTACAAAACCAATTCCCATATCTTCTCAACTGTTACCTATATAAATAGGTGTCCAATTATTGGATTCGGGTACATTCTTGACCTTTGCCCATTACCTCTTGCACTTACTGACTTGAACGTCGGAGTCTTTGCAAGTACCCTTGCCACCATGGACCCCTAACTCCAACAGCTCAACAATCAGATTGGAGCAACTTAGGATCCCAATTCTAATTCGAACTTCCCATCAGGTAACCCACATCTGAACATTGGCCCATCTGTGGGGACCCCAAATGCTCCTTCACGTTGTTCCATGGCAAATACCATACCAATGTCTTCTCATCCAAGGCATGAAAACATGGCGGCACATGACCTCGCAAGCATCTAACTGCCATTGGTAGATATGGTCAGACAACTTTTGATTCAGCTTTAGACATTGGAGACCACCACCACGAGCAGAACTTGGCGGCTCACCACTCTCTCGTCCCGATTGCAGGAAACGTGGTAGCCTCCAGAGTGGAGCTCCACCCTAAAGCCAACCCTAAGCCGCTCGCATGAAATAGTAACCCTGATGTGGGAACAAGCCACCCGTATTCAGAAACTAGAACAAAACTTGGACTGCATGAAAGATGCCAACCAAAGACGATGTTGTGAATGGCATCATTGGCATCAGAGGAGCCCAAAGCATGATGGGGGCTAAAGTCCAAGAGAACGCAACTGCAGCACCGAACGCCAACATCAGGGAAACTCACAAATGTCGGTGTTATCGACAATCACAAAGAACCTCAGGTGGAATATGCCCGACACCACCCTGAATATTCCGAGTCTCGACCTCTCCTTGGTTACGCAGATCTGCATTCATTATGTGGCTCAGACCATTATGAGGACCCCGAGGATGGCGATGACATGCCATTCTCCGACTACATCATGGGAACTCAGCCCCCGAAAGGTTTCAAGCCCCTGTCCGACACAGAGCCCTATGACGGGAGCACCGATCCTCAGGAGCATATGGACGCTTTCAAGTCAAGGATAGTGCTGGTTGGAGTCTCAGACCACATTAAGTGCCAAGCATTCCTGATCACTTTAAAGAAAGCAGCACTCAAGTGGTTCAACTTGCTCTCGCCTAGATCGATCAACCGATTCTCCGACCTTTCCTCACTATTTTTGGCTCACTTCACTACAAAGAAGTTCAAACCCAAGCCGATTTCTGGTCTTCTCGGATTACATCAACACCAAGGCAAGCTGCTCCGAGATTTCCTTGAGCGATATAACACCGAAATATTACTCATCAAAGAATTACAAATTCAAGTGACGATTCCACGCTGTTAAATGGGCTATGACCTGAGCCTTCCAAAACCTTATTATCAAAAAGGCCGCCATAATCTCCCAAGAAAATACAAATTAGAGCTGAGAAGTATATTTTCATCGAAGAAATAAAGAAAACCACAGCCAACTCGAGAAGGCACCAATTCGACAAGAAGGTTGATGGCCAAGATGAGCACCCGAGGAAGGACATACATTTAAGGGCTAGAAAATACAACGAGTATTCCCCCTTAACGTATCCCTCTCCGAACTATTCTAGGAAGTTGGTCAAGTCGAAAGGTTTCCTAAGCCGAACATTCTCAAAATGAGGGCCAACACAAATAAGTCCTTGTTTTGCTAGTACCACAATGGTTTTGTGACAAAACAGAGGATTGTTAAGGGAAGGCAAATTGGCCAAGTACGTGGCTTCCCAAAGAAGTCCACCAAGAAAACGGGTGCCTAATCAAGAGGACAAAGAAAGGCGAAATCCGAGGACCCAAAGAACCTCGGAATCAGAAAGGAATCAAGACCATGAAGAAGAAGAACCAATATCTAGGACTAGCAATGCCATTGCCGAAGCTTTGCGGGAGATGGGATGACAAAATCGGCCCAAAAAAAAGCACATACAAGAGGTCCTCAATGTGTCGTCAGGGAAAATAAAGAAGCCAATGTCACCATTACTGCCTACATCCGAGATAGTCTTCTCTAGCTCTAACTTCGAAGGCGTAATATCTGGACACGACGACCCCATGGTAATTTTTGCCATAATGGTCAATGCTGAGGTGAAAAGAGTGTTTGTCAACCAAGGAAGCTCGAGATATTATATTCTAAGATATTTTTGACAAGCTTAGACCTAAGAATACTGACCTTTAAATACACAAAGAGGAGTTGATTGGTTTTTTTTTAGGAAAAGGTGCACCCATAAGAGTTTGTCACCCTTCACCTAACCCTAGGAACCCAACCTAAGACCCAGACAATCAAAGTAGATTTCTTAGCTGTCGACTGCCTTTCGGCCTACAACGTCATACTCAGTAGGCCAACATTGAACAAGATAGCCGGCATTATCTCAATGGCATCCTTAACCGTGAAGTTTTTCACCGATAAAGGAGAAATTGCCAAAGTAAAAGCAGATCAAGTTGCAACTCAGTGATGCTGTAATGTTAGCCTCAAGATCCAAAGACAAAGGAAGGAAGGATCTCACGATAACTTTCGGCCTCCCAATTCCCCAAAGTTCATGATGGTAGACCACGATACGAGAAAGGTCAAGGAAAAAAGACTTGAGCAGGACATAGAATTGGAAGAAGTTCAAATTGGTAAAGAACCCAGACAGACAACTTGGATCAACAAAGATCTCCCCGACCTTGTTGAAACAAGATCTAATCACCATCGTAAGGTCCAATGTAGATTTATTTGCTTGGACTGCAGCAGACATGCCTGGAATCGACTCAGAGTTCATGTCCCACCAGCTCTCGGTCTTCCCAAGGGCCCGACCTGTAGCTCAGAAAGAAGAAGAATGAGCCTAGACAGAGCCCTCGCAGTACAGGAGCAAGTCCAATGCCTCTTAGACGCCAGGTTCATACACAAGATACTATATACTACATGGTTATCTAATGTCGTCATGGTCAAGAAGTCCAATAGGAAGTGGCGTCTTATGGTGATTACATCGACCTGAACAAAAGCTTGTTCAAAGGATCCCTACCTATTACCAAGCATAGATCGGTTAGTAGATGCTGACTCCAGCTTCCGTTTCCTCTCTTTCATGGATGCCTACATAGGATATAACCAAATCTTGATGCACTACCTCGATGAAGAAAAGACGGCATTCATAACTCCAATAGCTAACTATTGTTACAAGGTAATACCATTTGGATTGAAGAACACACGAGCCACATACCAAAGGCTCATGAACAAAGTATTCGTGGAGCTCATTAGAAGTTTGATGGAGGTCTATATCGGCGACATGTTGGTCAAGACCAAAGAGGAAGAAAGTCTTCTTTCCAACCTTAAAGTAGTATTTGGTTGCCTTCGACAACACAACATGAGGCTTAACCCCCACAAGTGTGCATTTGTAATGGAAGCTGGAAAATTCCTAGAATTCATGCTCACACATCGGGGAATCGAAGGAAACCCCAATAAATGTCGAGCTATCCTTGAAATGAAAAATTCGACAACAGTGAAAAAAGTATAGCGTCTCACTAGAAAAATAGTCTCCCTCTTTAGATTCATGGCTGCATCAACTCAAAAGACCCTCCTTTTCTTCTCTTTTTTGAAAAAGGGAAATACATTTGAATGGATGTCGGAGCACGAAGCCGCCTTCGATCAATTCAAAAAATACCTTTCTTGCCCCTCTAATACTAGGTAACCTAGAAGCTGGGAAGCCTCTGCTATTGTACCTCTCTATAAGCAACATAGCCATAGTCGGGGCGTTGGTCAGAGAAGATTCTCAACAACAACACCACATATAATTTGTTAATAAAGTACTCCAAGGTTGCGAGATACGATACCGGAAGATTGTGAAAGTCACCTTGACCTTGGTCGTCGCAGCGCGAAGGCTCTACCAATACTTCCAAGCTCATACGATCATCGTCCGAATCGACTAGTCAATCAGGCAAATCCTCCAAAAACCAAACTTGGCGGGTAGGATGGTATCATCGTTAGTAGAGCTCTCGGAATTCAACATCCAGTATGAGCCAAGGATGGCCATTAAAGCCCAAGCGTTGGCAAATTTCTTAGCCGAAATGATGGATGATGAGGATTCTTGGGAATCGAGATGGACGCTACATGTTGACGGAGCCTCCAACTCCAAGGGAAGTAGAGCCGGAGCTATACTCGAAAAGGAAGGCGAAATCGCCATCAAGCTCTCAATTAAGTTTGGCTTCCTAGTTTCAAACAACTGAGCTGAGTACGAGGCCCTAATAGCCAGCTTAAAGTTGGCTAAAGATGTCAGAGTAACCCAAGTTTCAGTATGTAGCGACTCTTAAATGGTGACCTTCCAAGTAAATGGGATGTATCAAGCCAAGGATGTATTGCTCCAGAAGTATCTCATAAAGGTTAGAGAACTAATAAAGAAATTTATAGACACCAATTTCCGACATGTTCCAAGAGAAGAGAATGTCAAGGCCGACTTCTTCTCCAATCTAGCAAGCACAAAGCTCGGAGGAAACAATCAAAACTTGATCTAAGAGACGTTGAAATCTCCTTCAATAACGGAATCCCTTTGAACCTTGGCCATTGAAGGGATTTAGAACTGGATGACCCTAATCATTAAGTACTTGCGCAATGGAACCAGACTAAAAGACCCTGCGGAGGCAAAAAGGCTAGCTAGAGAAGCCTCTTATTATAACATCATTGGTGAACAACTATTCAGAAGAGGTCTATCCTAATCGTTGTTGAAATATGTGGGACCAGATCAATTCCCCACCATTCTCGAGGAAGTCCACGAAGCTCTTGTGGCCACCACCTCGGAGGAAAATCACTAGCATTGAAGGTGGTATGAATTGGCTACTATTAGCCAACAATGATCAAAGACTCGGTCGACTATGTAAAAAAGTGCTCCAGTTGCCAAGAACACGCCAGCTTCCATCTTGCCCTTGTCGAAGAACTATTCTCGGTCATGTCCCCCTGGTTTTTTCAATAAGTAAGGGATCGACCTCTTAGGTCCTTTCCTACTCACCTCGGGACAAGTGAAGTTCCTAATAGTGGCCATCGACTATTTCACCAAGTGGATAGAAGCAAAGCCGCTTTCCACCATTACTATCGCACAAGCTCCGAAGTTCGTGTGGAGAAACATCTTCACCTATTTTGGAATACTTGACTCTGTGGTTACCAACAACGAAACCCAGTTCATCGACCAAAAGTTCCAAGGTTTCCTCGCCAACCACAAGGTCAAGCACCACTTCACTTCTGTTGAGCACCCAAAGGCCAATGGACAAGTCGAAGCAGCTAACAAGGTCATACTCCAAGGATTGAAGAAAAGACTCGGCGAAGCAAAGGGCCATGGGCGGATGAACTCGAGAGCATTCTATGGTCTTACCAAACCACCCTACGTTCAACAATAGGAGAAACTCCTTTCAAGTTGACTTATGGGGTGGACGCAATGATACCGGTCAAAGTTAAAGAACTAAGCCCACGAGTCATGTTCCGATATACAAGCTCGAAATCACTTCGAGAGGAATCTGACCTTGCTAACGAAGCAAGGGAAATGGCGCACATACGAGAAAAAGCCTTGAAGCACTAAATTGCTTAGAGATACAACTCCGAGGTGATATCTCTGAAGTTCGAAAAAGGGGCACCTGGTAGTCCGACATGCTAACATCGAAAAACTTCCCCTAGGGCATGGAAAGCTAGCGGCCAACTAGGAAGGCCCATACAAAGTCATTGATGTTTTGGTAAATAGAGCCTATAAGCTTTCAACAATTTTGGGCTTCGAGGTTTCGAGGATATGGAATTCCTCTAACCTCCGAAAATTTTTCATTTATAATAAACCACGTAAGGATTCGTACTCTTTTTTCTACCTCGGGTTTTGTCCCATTGGATTTTCCCAAGGAGGTTTTAACGAGGCGAGATTTCATGGGCCTAGTAATATTCACAAATTTCTACTCGATTCTTTATTTTTATCTCGTATATTTTCTTACGATTCTTCTTTTTTGTTCATAGCTGCTTTACCTCCATTATAATTTTGTTACTTTATTTCTTATTTTCATAATGAAGCTTATCATTTGCATCATACTCATGCTTACAACTTGCTTTAGTCTTCCTAAGGGACTGATCACCCCTTAGTCAAGATAGAAAAACTGAGGTCCAAAGCCTCGAGAGTTACGACGCCATAAAATCCAGATTTTATCTCGAATTGTTTCAACTTCAACAAAATTAAAATTCCTTAAGTACCAAACTTAAGTGAAATTCAAGCCCGGTTAATAAAAACCCCAAAAAATCCAATCCGGACATTACCAATTCGGAAAGGCAAGGTTTTCTTTATAACCTCGAATTAATTTTTAAGCGAGTTGACAAGCTAATTAGAATGTCGCTAATATTTCCTTCAAGTTATTAAACTTAGGCGAATAGAAAAGCACATACAATTGGCAATGTTAATTCCATTTATAAACTCGGAAGCTTAGAAACATCAAAATCCAAAAAACCATGCTAGGGCAAACTGGAAATACAAAAGCATAAGATATCAAGGGTCAGTTGCAGGGTCTACATGATTGGATTCTGGATCTCCAATGCCTTCATCGTCCTCATTGGGAGCAACCTCGATGCAACCATTGATGACGACCTTGTCTAACCCAATCTCACTGGAATCGACATTAGGGCATATGACTTGACATTGCTCCAAAAGGTTATTTTTGATCTCGTGAGCTGACTATGCCCATAGCTGCTCCACATGCACCACTTCGGCCATTGCTTCAGCAACTGCTTTAGTCGACTTGACACGAGCCTTCCCTAGCTCCGGTATCCGAGCCCAAAGTTCATCCAGTTATCTATCCCTCGACTGCAATTGCTCTCTTAGCTCATCAGTCTTGATCCGTTTGGCCTTCTCTAAGGCCACATTTTCATCTTGAAGAAGGGAGAGCTTTTCCTTCAAGTCTTTGACTTCACTTGAGGCTCGGATACTGGAAGTAACCACCGGCTCAGAGTATCTAAGTAAGGTCGTTGACTTCAACAATGCGCAGCCAGCCCATTGAAATTTGTTCGCCAGATTTTTGTCATCACCTTTGAGATGCTCAAGGAGGGCAGGGACCATCAGCTCCCTATCCATAAACTCGGGATAAGAAAACTCCTTCTCCATCACGTGATACTCCAATCTTTCCTTTGAAGTCAGAGGATCTTCTGGGTAAACGCCGGCGGTTTGCTCTTTAGTCGCCTTTTCGCTTGTGCTTTTGGGAAGATTGACTTAGGAATGGAAATGTCGGGAGCGGCAATGAAAACAAGCTATCTTGATCCGTGGGATGTTAGGCTATTGCTCCCACCTCATTCTAGTGGCCTTTTTAAGGCGTGATGTCGGAATTCGGCCAAAACGGATTTTGGAGGTAGCATTTCATCTGTAAAAAGAATCCAAGTCAGAAAATGACTAAATAAAGAAGAGAAACAATGTCAAGAGAAAGATCTAAGTACCTTCTAGCCTCCCCGAAATCTACGCCCACGAGGTTTTTCAAGTTCAAGTGATTTTTCCCAAAATATTGAAAGAAAAACTGTGCTACGAGTTGCTCTTGAGGTTTGAGGTTACTCTCTTCTACCCGAGACGTGTCAAAATGTTTACTCCAAAAGCAGTTGAATTGGAGCTCCCTCTCTAGCGTCTCCGAAAAGGGAATTGAACCCGGAGCTCCAAAGACTTTGAAATACATGGGCTTGAAGTGATGTAACGATTCCTCATACAAAAAGAATACTTTTCGGTTGGTATGTGCCCAAAATGATAGCCAACCCATGGTTAAACCACCGCCAGTAGAGCAAGTTAAAGTAAAAATGAAGAAGAATACATCTGGTGAGGGCGACACTTGGAGATATTCGCATACCATCTTGAAACCCCTCTTCATGGCCTAACTGTTCGGGTGTAGTTGAGAAGGAGCTGTCTCAGTCCGTTGCAAAATGGCAACTTGAAAATGAGTGAATGGAATCCGGACGCCCAATTTTGCAACAAGAACATCATACATCCACAGCCAAAACGCCACACGTCTCCTCTTGATAACGAAGCATGACTTATGAGGCGAATAGACGTGACTACTTCACGAAAAAACATGATGCTTCTCCAATAGATGTCAAATCACGAGAAGAGATCGCTTACTCCAGAGGTACCATGAAGTCGAAATACACCGAGAACTCGGCACTCGATCTATCGCTTCGAGTAGTGAGTTGGGGGCACTGTTCCAAACTAGAAATAGTAGGCCCAACGACGAAGCCCAATACGAGGTTGGATTGACCATTGTTTGGGCCCACATACGGGCAGCAGGTCCAAATCGGACCCCATAATAATGTGATTTCTATCCCTATGTACAACATAGTTCCTTGGCATGGCAAAATACTCACCTCGCATGTTACCAATAAACTCGGACCCATCCACTAGCCTTCAGCCGTTGGACGTTTCGAGTTATCCCCTATGATTACAGAACCAATCCCCATATCTTCTCAACTACTACCTATATACATAGGTGTCCAATTATTGAATTGAGGTACATTCTTAACATTCACCCATTACCTCTTACATTTATTGACTTGAGCATCGGAGTCCTTGCAGGTACCCCTACTGCCGTGGAATCCCAACTCCAACGGAACAGCCGGGGGTCCTACTTCTAGTTCGAACTTCCCATTAGGTAACCTACATTCAAACAAAAATATTATAAATAAAAAATAATTTGAATCAATAAAATAAATAAATAAAAATAAAAAATAAAAATAACTTATGTAATATGTATAAAATAATATTTAAATGAGAATGACTTATAAATATATAAAATTAAGTGATAAATTAAAATTATTATAAGTAGAAGTACAAACTTAATAATAAAAAATTATATTATATAATCTGATCCAAGTGATTTGTGAAAAACAAGATTTAATCTAATCCAAACTTTTACAGTTTTGATTGGTTTTCAATTTGGATTAGATTAGTTTAGCGGTTTTGATTGAATTGGATTAAATTTAAACACTCCTCGTTATTGAGTTGGTGGGAGTTATTAGATAGAAGGTGTTAATTTTTTTTTTTTTATAATTTTATCCATTTTTTATTTATATTTAATTAATTATTTATAGATATTAGTATAAGTATGTTCATGGAACTAAAAAAAGGGTCAATAAAGTTTGTAGAGACCAAAACACACTTACCAAAAACATCCCTTTATAATAGTGCAGATTTATGGTGCGTTTGTTTATGCTTATGATACAAAAAATACTTTTTAAAAAAATTTTGAAAAAAAAAATTATAAAATTTTTAATATTATTTGTTTGTGCTTCTAAAAAGAAAGAAGTAGAAAATAATCAATTTTTTAGCTTTTTTGAGAAGTAGATAGAGAGCTGCTTCTTTTAGAAATAGAATCAGTAGAAAAAAGAGAATGATGCTCCTTTAAATTAGCAACAACTTTCTTCTTATCCAATTATAATTTTATCCTTAAAATTTTTAAAACTACCACTTTCTGTCCGCTCTCATTCTTTATCTCACTCTTTTCATATTGTTAATTGTAATTTTATTAAATAAAATACTTTTAAATTTTTCACATCTAAATAATTTAATAAATTCTAATTTTAATAAAAAGTACTTATACATTTATATCCAAATATAAAATATCTTTTTGCTTTTACTTTTACTTCTACTTCTACTCTTAAATAATACTTCTCATAGAATCTTAACTAAATATGCCCTATAATAGCATAGATATTAACACTAATTATAAAGCAACTAGCGACTGCATTTTTTAATTTTTAAGTTTTTTTATAATTAAATATGTTTTTCAATTTACATTGTCATATTTTAATTATTAATGTAGTTATTAATAATTTAATATAAATAATAATTTCATATCAAGGTTCAAAAAGTTAAAAACAGAAACGAATATAATGTTTATCTTATATAATAGAGAGTAAAAGGCTGCCAAAAAGAAAAATGAAATATAGTAAAAGAAAAGAGTATAAGAAAAAGATTTAATTTATATATACTGTCAATATAAAAAATTTTTATATAGACATTCAATCATGTATTATCATATCGGTAAAAATATTTGACTCAACCACTCACTATCCTAAAAGTCTTACAAACATAAGTATCTATTAGATGACAATGTAAAACTCTTTTAGACTGCAGTGCATAGCAATTAAACTTAAAAGAAAATGCTTCTAAAAATTCTCTAAGTGGTATAATAAATGGATAAGCAAGTTAAGGGTGCATTTGTTTTAGTATTTTTTTTTTGATAAAAAGTAATTTTTTTAATTATTAAAAAAAATATTTTTTATAGAATCTATTCATTTCAACTTTTACTCAAAAATTAAAAAAAGATTTTTTCTTTGAGCTTTTGAATAAAAGATTAAATACGAGTACATTTGTTTCCGCCTTTTTTGATAGAAAAAATGATTTTTTTAGTAGTAAATTTTTGACTTAAAAAATTATTTTTTATAGAAGCTATTCATCTTAGCTTCTACCTGAAAACTAAAAAATAGTTGTTTTAAGTTTTAAATAAAAGTTAAAATGAGCAACTTTTGTGAAAAGTAATTTTTTTAGTAGTTAAAAAATGATTTTTTATCTAAAAAAGAAAAGCTAAAACAAATGTACTCTAAATAGCTTCCATAAAAAGTAATTTTTTTTTATCTGAAGATTACTTTAAAAAAAATTGAAACAAACACATCCTAAATTACTTATAACTTGACTATTATACTAAGACAAAAATTCCTTTTGGTCCTTGACGAAAATATTAGGAAACAAATTAGTCTTTTAAAACACGGAAGTCAACCTGAGGTCCTTTACCATTCAAAATGTGGAACTCATTAGTCCTTCTATTAAGCATCCATTCTTAAACTTAGTGGAAATGCACACGTGGCCAGATAAAATGTATGGCATGGCTCATTAAGTGATTAACATGACCCATTTTGTGTCACACTAGCAAGTAATAAAACAAATTGGTCCCTAGCAAGTGACTTGTAGAGATCTTAAACTATGAACTTGGCTTGACAAAATAGTGAACAAGAAAAATAAGGGCTCTTTGGCAATTGATTTTAGAAACTGTTTTTTATTTTTGGAAAAGAAAAACCATAACAACTTGTTTGGTAACCTATTTTTTTCATATTGGTTTCTAAAACTAAAAAATAGGTTCTGAGTTTTAAAAATAGAAAACCCAAAATAGTTTAGAGTTGTGTTTTTTATTTTTTGCTTTTAAAATTGTTAGAAAACACAGCGGCATAGGGCTTGTTTGAAATTGTTTTTGTTTTTTAGTTTTATACAACTATTTTAAAAAACAAGTTTGAGTTCAATTTTAAAAAATAAAAGAATAAAAAAATCTGTTTGATAACTTTACTCTCAAAACAATTTTTTAATAATAGAAAATAGAAAATTTGTTTGGATAATTGTTTTTAAAAATAAAATTTAAAAGTAATAAAACAAGAAACTTGTTTGGCAAAATTTTTTTTAAAAGTAGCAAACACATAATAGCATAATTTAATATAATAATAAGTTTAATACATAATATTATTATAAAGCTTCAGCAAATAAAGTCTTAATACAACTTGATATATTTTTATATTCACAAACCTATTTATATACTATACATTATGTTTCTGTTGCCACATCCAATTTGTAATTTGGTCATGATATCTTGCCATTTCCCTTACAACTTCATTAGTTAATTTTGTTGTGTTATCATTATTGAAATTCATCTCCAAATCTATGTTGCCATTTTGAGTTAACCTATGCATATAATTATGAATTGCACAACAAGCTATGATAATACAGCATTCCCTAGAACACAGATTGTGAAATTCCAATCAAATTCCTATAATGGGAAACAAAAAATGTAAGGCCAAAGGATCAAATGATACAATTATAGGGAACAAAAATGTTGGTTAATGGGGTTCTCTGGTCTACGAAGTTAAACTTGAATTATTTCCATTGACTGAACAATAATTAGCCAAAAGTTTCAAAAGTCAACAAACACAGTAAAACATGAAAAATCTTATGGCTAACATGAATAAAAACATTATTATTTTACAATGAAAAGCACATTAGAATTGGACTTAGAAGATGGCCAGTTCTTCAACTCAGGGTGCTTAATTTTCTTTATCATCCTAACAGCTTCATCCACTCTAGGCCTCATATCTGGCATCTTAGCAACACTGGCTAGTGCAATCTAAAGCATTTGCACCGTCTCCTATTCAACATATCTGGAACATATAAATTTGTTAAGCTTCTAACCATCAAAACAAAAAATCTAGGCAACCTTGAAAGAATATTAAATCACAACATGCCCCCCTTGGTTGAAACTTGAAAACTATTCACATCACTAGCCTAATAATGCTTCCCCTTGGTTGAAACTTGAAAACTATTCGCATTACTAGCCTAATAATGGTTAATTTTTCAATCAAAATAATGCAATTTGCAGCAATGAAATGCTTTAAAACAAAATCTTCTTCATCGCCAAAAATAGTATCACAAAAATTCAATGCGAGATAAAAATAGATAAGAGCTCAAATTAATCACAAGACAAATAGCATACTCGTACATCTAAAGACATCTAAAAAGATTAAGAATGATGAACAAAAGTGAATTTATTCCAACACTTATACATCAAAGTAAGAAATAAGGCACAGGGCATAAAATAGTTATCAATTGGGTTGCTGTCATCTGCTCTCTGGTTTTTACATTAATGTAGTAATATGAGAGAGCAAACCAACCTTTATTTATTACTCTAATGGCTAATCAATTGGAATTACTCTAATGTCTAATCTATTGGTCATTGGATTTAACGTCACACTGCTAAATTAACATGTGAAAGAAAGATGCAAAATGAATATACAAAGACAAACACACTCCATCCCAAATGGTATAATGACACATTCAATGAAATATTGGAAGTCATCAAGTCACAAGAAGCAATTAAAGATGTTGAAATTTGAAGTGAATTTGTAGGACCATTACATCAACAAATAGAACATTAGGCAGTGTAGCTAGCCAAATGCACTATATTGCCACACAATTAGTCTATAAGAAAATAAGATAGTATCATGAAATGAACGAATAAATAACAGTCACAACACAAGGTGGGAAGGGGACTACTACTTGATCATTTCACATGTTCTTCTAATACATAGGAATGATCAAACAATTATACAACATCATGGAAAAGAAAGCGAACCATAAAATGGCTGGATCAAATATACATTGGATAAAACAGAAGCAACCTTAACAAACCAAAATCCAAACAAAAAGCTCAAAACAAAATCACAAACATTAACCCCAAATAACCCTAACCCCAATATAACCCATGAATAAACCAAATCCCTAAAAAAGAATCAAAACCCCAAGCTAATTGATGTAAGAGCTATCACAAATAACATCTAAATAATTAGAGACTTTGATGTAGCTTCCTTAAAAATATGTATGTTATCCTTCATAAAATGCTTATTATTCCAAGGTATACCAAAAAAACAAACAATTCACCTTTACTCTTACTCCAAAACAGGCTACTTATCCTATTCCAAAGGCATAGATTGGAAGGCATGAGCAACTGGGACGAGAAAAGCATCCAATTAGGAAACATTTTGGTAATCCTACTTACTGATATGCTATCTAGAAACAATGCACTACATAGTCATATCAGCAATATTGATCATACTAATATTCTCCCCTTTGTTTACAATGCATATAAGGTAACCTTGAACCTTATTTCAATCCAACGGCAAGAACCACACCAAGAAACTAAGCAGGAAAAACTATCAATGCACTAATACAACCCATAAAAATTATCACCCAGCAACAAAAACTTCAAAAAGCAAAATTGCAACCATAGGTTCTTTCTACAACAACTCACCAATCACTAGAATTTGCAACCTCTTCCACTATTTCTTTAGAGCAAAAATTAGGAAACTTAAAAAATAGCCCACTTCAAACAAAAAAAAAAAAACTAAATATTAAGAGCAAGCCTCCTTGTTTATCCCCTAATTTTCATCAACCTCTTCAATAAGCACAACGAAGTCATTCCAATTTGGAATGCAACTTACAAGCATATACCAATCCAATTCCACACAGCAAAACAACTTCAACACAATCAATACATAAATCAACTTAAGAGCATATATCAGTCCAATTCCACACAACTTCAACAAAAAACATATACTAGTCCAATTCCTATACTATACATAAATCTTACAACTATCAAAACAAAAAACCCAAAAATAGCTTACTAATAGTGCTTAAGGCTTGATTTGGGAAGGAGAAAAATTCAGATGTAGAGACAGAGAGGACGGGAAAAAGACTAGCCACCACTGCAAAAAGACCGTAATGGAGGAACCCAGAGGCAGAAAGAGGGAGACAGAGACAGATCACGATGCCAACAGAGAGACAGAGACAGATCGTAACGGCAAGATATAGAGAGAGAGAGAGAGAGAGAGAGAGAGAGAGAGAGACAGTGCGCAACACGGTGACAGAGGGAGAGACATGAACAGTGGTGGCGGTGGTGGTGAGGACAGTGGTGAGCAGTGAAGAGCATAAAGGAGAAAACGATCTGTTAGAGGAAGAAAGAGAAGGGGAAAAAAAGAAGAAGAAGAAGCCAAGGGAGGAGAAGAAGAAAGGGGAAACGGTGGTGTTGGTGAGAATAGAATAGGTGAAGAACAATACAACAAAAGAATTACAAATATGCCACCGCGTAAAGAATGTTTTTAAAAACAAAAGATCACAAAACATGTTTAAGGTGTTTCTTGTTTTTTGTTTTTAAAAACCAAAATGTGTCTTTTGTTTTTTAAAACAATTACAAAAAATTCCTTTTCAAACAAGTTTTTTTGTTTTTAAAAATCAAAAACTGTTTTCAAAAATAGTTATCAAACAACCCCATAATTGCAACTATATTGTTTTATTGTGTTTGCATTTCCTTCAATTTTCATCTGGGCGAAAACAATTCCCTTCTCTTGTCTTTGTGTCTCATCCTTTCTCTTCTCGTCTCTTTTAAAAGCAACTCATCGCAATTGCCACACCTCCTGCAACTTGATGGCACGACGACCATTGACCACCTGATCTAGAACCATGTCACCCAGACACCTTAGCCACACTATCAGCCCTTATCTATTATGTTGCTCTTCTTGCTTCTTTGCAGAGACTCACGGCAACGATGGTTGTAAAATTGCGAGGCCGAGGCAAATGTAAGGCACTGATTTCTCTACATTGATTTCTCTATCTTCACATATACTCCTTTTTGCTTTTACAACCCAGGTAGCTTCTTTGTGCTTGTTCTTAATTTCCTTGTCAACATTCTATGATTTCCCTAATGTGGGATTCTTAATTTCTTCAATTTATTGGCTAGATGGGTCTGGTTTCTTCCAATTGCATAAGCTAGTGTTTGTTGAATTTGTTCTAGCTGCAAATTTTGATTCGTCACTATGGAGTTATCATTATTGCTCAATTGATTTGCCGATTGGTTTTTCTTTTATTGGATATTAGTCTCGAAGAACTACTGGAGATCATTATTACATATTTTGCTCAAACTTTTGAACTTCTATTTAAATCCAACTAGTGTTTGTTATTTTTTCTTTTTTAATTAACGATGCATCTAAATTCTGCAACTGACTTGCATTATCAATTGCCACTATCAAGATGCAATCTTTATTTGAAATTGTAAAATCCCTCTCCTCCTGCCTTGGCCAAAGGCAATGTAATTTCGGAATCTAATTAATGTTAAATTTTCATGGATGATAATACTCTTTTGAAAATTAGTCAAAGCAGTTACCAGTGATTATTGAGTTCAGATTAACACGTCAGAGTATGGAGATAGTTATCCTAGTCAGTTAAAATATGAGAAGATCCAATGGCCAAGATGTCAAATAATTGATTCACTTCTAAGAGCCAGGATTTTGCCATGTGCTAGAGGAATTATTCGGGATTCAAGTAGAATTTTGTCTATAAATAAGACTCCATTCAGTGAGAGATGGTTGAACACTCACAAAGTACCTATTATTCGCACATTACCATGACAATGAAGCCACAGAGAAACTCTAAGTACAACACCATGACTTTAGTCTAGTTTGCTTTTTCATTTTATTTCCTTTTAATCAATTTACTTACTTTATGTTATTTTATTTCAATTCTTGTAATTAACATTTATATTTTTATTTAATCAAATTTGTCAATTCCATCCTTTTGACGACTAAGTAATGCTCCTATGTCGAAAGCTCCACTTCATATAAACCCTACGTCCTTTAATAAGAGGTGATTTATTTCCCCCAAATTGAGATCTGAAATCAAAACTGATCCATCGAATATATTTTTCAACGGTAGAATTAGTACCAAATAATAATGTGAATGGAAATAGAGATGTAAAGCAATATAAGTTGTGAAGGGTGCAAAGCAACAAACCTATAATATGACCATGCGAGACAAACAATGATAGTCAATAAAAATAATAGTGTAATGTGTTATATAATAAAAATAACAATAAAACTTCTTTTGTTGCTCTAGAAGAATAAATTAACACATGTCAAAATCAATTTTTGAAACCAAAAACTTGTTAAACTAATGAAAATCCAATCTAATGACTCAAATTTATGAAAACGTAAAATTGTTTTTTAAAACGCTTTTTAATGGATTTAAACGCTTAAAAACTCTTTTTAAAAAGATTTTATCTAAATTAAATTTTATCTAATAACTAACAAGTTTTTATACCAAAAAAAATATAAAATCTTAAAATTTTAAGCTATAAAATGAGATTTTAAACGACCATATACACCAGTTAAAAATAGTTGTTGATGTCGTTGCTTTTTATTTTTTATTTTTTTAATTATATATTATAATAATATATAATAGTTAAACATTTGTGTGTCAAATTATTTTAAATTGAGAAATTTTATTTGGCCCACGTTTCATTCGACATATACGGTGGACACCGTATAAAGTTGTCACAAAACGGCAAAATCAATAGATGGAGAAAGCGTGTCATGATGGACCAGCGAGCAGCATATTTTTCAAATTCAATAACTCTCATGTAGAATAGAGAGAAATTTATAGAGGGAAAACAAACCAGTGAGAGAAAAGGAGACGTCTTTGCTCAATGCCTTCAGTGTCAAGTCCGACCATCACCAACACGACGTAGACGACGGCAGTTTCTCCGGTTACGGTGGCGATCCCTAATTTCTCACTCCCACATCCCTCACTCATACTGTTACCATTATTCTCCATACCCCAAGTTAGGGATTTGGTTTGAATGAACAAACAGAAGGGGACTTGGGGCTGGAAAGATGGCAGCGCTGCCAAGGGAGCGGTGGTTCGTGGCTTCAATGGCGGACGCTGAACGCGCAATGACAAGGTGGTGGAGGCTCCATGGTTCATGTGCGATGCGAGCTTGATGGCGATGTAGCAGTGTTGCAACTTCAACAGCAACTTGCGGAGGTCGTGGGCTATGGAGGTACGTGGCGGATATCCAAGCCGTGGTCAGCCTGTTAAGTGGAGGCACAGTGGCGGCTGACAGTTGGGTTAAGGCGTGCAGCTGTTACAGGGCACTCCGAGGTCACGATGACTAGGTTCAAAGGCAAAACAGAGCAAGACGTGGTGGTGATTTTTTGCATTGAACACCTTAATAGCATAAATTGATTTTTCTATTATTGTAGAATTTGTGGCTAATTAGTATTATGCGTAAATGCTGCTTCACTCTCTATGTTTTGTGATTTGGACTTCAGTTTGCTCTGTTTAGCAGTTGGAAACTATTGCTTTCATATGACTGACTTTGGTTTCTAATGGAATGATGCTGAGTTGGTCAACTAACAAACATTGAACTTGATCAACTGATGGTAGTGGAGCAAGGCTTGCAATCTGTGAGCATTGGCTTAATTAGTGCTTGAAGGAAGGGTTAATGCTTTATTGAGCAATGCCCCTCAGGTATACTTGTCCTTTCCATTTCTTCCTCAATTCCTCTTTACATTAACATTTTCATGGCTACAATTATGTTGAAAGAGAAACGGTTTATTGCCCCTTATGTAATTTTGTGGAGTCCTTGGTTTATAATGTAATTGAGCTAGGTTTGTGTTCATCTATTTTGGAATATCATTCTCTTTCTATTAGCTTAATATTTTTTGTGCAGTCTTCTAAGATTTGTGATGGAATATTTGAAGTGTAAAATCAAAGGCTAAATAAAGTTTATGACTATTAGGCTAGGCATTAACTCTAGAAAATGTTGATGAGAAATCAATGTCCCTTGCTTTATAGTTTCTATGTTTATTTCAATCCCTTTGAGATTGCATTACATTTGTCATTATTCATATGTATGATTCATCATGTGAAGAACTGTGGTGTTTAGCTGTGGAAGAAAAAAAAACACTATGTATTCCTTTTAAACAGAATATTTATTCAGAGTTATATCTATTTTGCAGGTGTGTTTTGGTTTTAGAATTTTATAAAATACCTTTGTCAAATGGGAGATGAGATATTATAATGCTTATTTTAAATAGCATTGAAGAAACAATGTTTATTTCTTTGCTGTTGTTTTGAATGTGTTTTTTTGGGGGGACTTAAAGTGCATGTCCGTAAACTTAAAGCTTATAAGGGAGTTGAAGAGATCATTTCAACTCAAGTTCGAAGCCTTCTAATAAGAACAAGTGACACAAAAGAGGAAGATTTACGGATGCCTCCTATTGGTGAACGCTAGGACAATGATGTTAGGGAGATCAATGGGGTTCGATTGAGAGTCAAAGCAGGAAAGTGAACAGGAGATGTGGTTAGTATGTATGCCTCTCGCCCTCTCCAATATGATTTAATATCAAAAGCACTTAGTTATTCAATATCATAGGCTTTTATAATCGATCTTTGAATTGCTATTGATAATAATAAATACTTTACAAGTGACATAAGTACATTCAAAATGAAGAACAAAGAAGGAAAGTAGGAATCTGGACTTCATCAAATTCTTGATTAGAAACTGGGACAATTAGATATCATCACTAAATTACGAACTAAAAATGAATTGCAAAGACAAAAATAGTAATTGAATTTGAGTTAACAGTTTTGATTAATGTGTGGGTGGCTCTCATGTGTTATTTGAATTATTATATTATTCTTAATGTGTTTAGCTATTGACCGGTATCTTTAATTGGATTAGTTGCAGGCTAGTCTTTACTTCATCAGTAAGTCTGGTGGATTGATATGCTATAAAGTTCCAATATGTGTATGCAAAAGTATAGTATGCAGGGCATATTTGGGTTCGTTCGTTTGTTCTTAGTAGTGATAGCCAATCAAGTGCATGTTGTGGTCCTTAAATGATGCACAATTGTTCTTTTGATAAGTTGAACATCTTTTGTTTTAATTAATATCTTTTTCATATGATATCGGGTAATACTAGTTTACTAATATCTTTGATGAGAGATATAGTTGTGGAGTATTCTTTTATGTATTCATGTGACAATATTAGTATGTCAATTTGGAATGCATCTTCATGCTTACATTGATCTATTCAATTTATACATCATACGGTATAAGCAAATGAAATGAAATCGTTTCATGCACGGGGATCACCATAGGCATCCTTATGCTTCCCACTTTGAAATTGAACTAGAAACACAATTTTGATCTTTATTTGATTAGCTCTCCAAGAAAATTTAATTTCTTTTCTTTCCACATTTCAATTTGGGCTACGATGATTTTATGCTTTGTGAAGACTTGCTTAATCATTATTATATATATTATGATTATGATTATGATGGAACATTACACTTGTCACAGGGAGCATGCACTATGATGGATGTGCTCAGATAGAATCTACAGGTGGCAATGATATCAGGACCAATGCACTATGTTAGAACTCCTCAACCTATGTAATACATGTCTCATAATGCTACTATACTGCTATAGTATATTTAGTAGAATTTCAAAACTGACATGGTGTCCACTTTTGTAAATTGAAACCCGTAATAGATAATGTATTTAAGAGAGTTTTAGAGTGTAGAGGAAGTATCTCTTTTCTCAATATTTCTCAGCATATCAGTGACATTTTACATGCTTATTATTTTTTCCACAATTAGAGAAACACTTAACATTTTCAAATAATTGTCTCATTGTCGTTAATTAGTTTCTTGAAGTTAGGGACTACTATGACATGCCCTTATAATCTTAGGGACTAAAGTGAGGATATGTCCTGTGTTATAGGTTACCTCATTAGCTTATCGTAGATTTGACTTCTTTAAAGCAAGAAACTTATAAGTTGGACAATTCTTTAAGTAGAAACTTATAGGTTTACAAATTATGGACAATTTTAGGATATGCTTTGACAATATCTCTTTGGTGGTTTCAAGGTACACTTTGATGTTATTTGCTAGATAATATTGCATTACTGATAAATTTTTCTTTTTGTTTCATTGAGTATCTATTAGTGTTCTTAAAATACTTGCTAATGAAATCATCTAATTCTTTATTTTCTATCCTTTTTCAATTTCCCCTCGGTGCAATTTGCTTCTTTTATGAAAGCCAAGGAAGTAGAGGAGTTCTTTGTTAACCATGCTAAGCTATCACTCGGTAGAAGTTAAAGCAGCGCCTTGAGTGGATTAATATCAATGCAAATTGGGTCTATGGTATTAAGAATGAGAAAAGTCTTGTTGAAGTTGTGAAAGAGTTAGCATACAAGAAATACTATGTTGTGTTTCCTCTTGTTTACTGTTTAGCATAAATTTCTATGAAATAGTTGTGGGACTAATAATGACTTTCTTCAGTATGTTAGTGTAATTGTGTTACTATTAAGCATAAAACTAATTATGCATCTTCTGATCTAGTATAAAAGTTAAGTGATCTTATATCTTTTATTTAGATTTGATCAAGGTTAGACTTACTTGGAGATGTTATGTTATTACATAACATTATTGAAATAGCTAGTGTTTTATTTATTTTAAATTTCGGACTATGATAACAAAATCGCAGCTTCAACATCCCAACTTGTATTATATTCTATTAAAACAATTCTCTATGATTTTGTGGCACTGGGATGAGGATAAGGTTTTGTGTCTTATGTGTTGGACACAACTTTTACAGATTATGTGCATATAAAGTGAAAAGAATATGCACAAATTATACAGAACTAGTAAATGTGTGTGCTATTCTTTTTCTTTTTAGCCAAATGTTGAGCGGCAAGTTATGCGACAGTTAATTTTAATTGCACATTTGCAAGAAACCTATGGTCCATTGGCAATAAAATATGATCAAGTGAACCTAAATACAAGATGGAATTAGTGCTACACTAGAAAAGTCACTTGAAATTGTTGTGTATAAGGTTGGTAACTTTAAACAAATGTTGGTAAATATAGTTTAAGATATTGGTAACTGGTCAACAAAGTTAGTAACTTTTTGAGTTCAAAATTTGGAAGGTATTAGGGTTTTTTTAAACTATTTTTGTGATAGATAACAAGTTAAGAAAACTCCTTGGCAGTATTAATTGATGAAGTGAGTCCAAATATAACATAGAATTATTACTACAATGGCTAAGTAGCTTCAAATATTTCTACACTTGATTGGTAACTTGGCATCAAAAGCTAGTAACTTCAGTTCAAAATAATAGTAACTTCTCAAAAATGTTAGTAACTTTTTAGTTCTTGGAAATTTTGCAAGTATTGAGATTTTTGAATAAATTTATGTTACCGAACAAGTTACGAGGACTTTGTGATCATAGACTAATAAAGGGACCTTGAAAACAGCATGAAAATAGTTACAATGCCTTAAGAAGCATACCTTTTTTCCTGTACTAGGTTGGTAACTTGGAGTCAAAAGCTAGTAACTTTAGTTCAAAAAGCTAGTAACTTATTGAAAAAACTAATAACTTTTCGGGTCATAGGAATTTAGGAAGTATTAGGGTTTTCAAGTCATGGGCATTTAGAAAATATTAGGAAGTATTTAGCAGGTGGCACCAAATCACATGGGGTGAGACTTGAAAAGCCTAAGTGGCCACCACTTGGACCTGCACATGGTTGGTAATTTCGGCCAAAATGCTGGTAACTTTAGTTCAATAAGCTAGTAACTTCAACAAAAAGCTGGTAACTTATCAGGAACTTGTAGTTTTGGTTCTATTGGACTTACGAAATGGATTGACACATCCAAACAACTTGGTTGGTAACTTGACCAAAAAAGCTGGTAACTTCAGTTCAAAAAGATAGTAACTTTTACAAAAAGCTGGTAACTTTTCAGTTAGTTGATGTTTTGATTCTATTGGCTTTAGAAATGGATTGGTGCATCCAAACCACACCGATTCATGCTATATTGATGAAGGAACCCTCATTCACACATGGGGAGTGAATATTAAAGCCTAAGTGAGGATTTGCACTTGGTTGGTAACTTGACCCCAAAAGCTGGTAACTTTAGTTCAAAAAGTTAGTAACTTTATTAAAAAGCTAGTAATTTATCAGTTACTTATTGTCTTAGTTCTAATGACTTTGGGGATGAATGGGTTTGGGGATGGATTGGTGCATCCAAACCACACCCATTCATGCTAGATTGCTGAGGGGAAGCCTTATCTTCATGTGGGGAGTGAGTAGTAAAGCCTAAGTTAGGATCTGCACTTGGTTAGTAACTTGATAGAAAAAGCTGATAACTTCAGTTCAAAAAGCTAGTAACTTTTGCAAAAAGCTGGTAACTTATCAGTTAGGTGATGTCTTGGCTCTGTTGGCCTTGGGAATGGATTGGTGCATCCAAATCATACCTATTCATGCTATATTGATGGGGAAACCCTTATCCACACATGAGGAGTGAGTATCAAAGCCTAAGTGAGGGCCTGCACTTGGTTGGTAACTTGACCCAAAAAACTGGTAACTTTAGTTTAATAAATTGGTAACTTTTACAAAAAGCTGGTAACTTATCAGTTAGTTATAGGTGCAAATAAATTAAGGCAGCAAATAAATTAATAGATTGGTGCATCAAAACTACTCTTTAAGGTAGCAAATAAATTAAATATGCAATGTACAAATCCACTATAAGATACCAAAAAATGCTTCATAATCCAAATCATACTTTCTTATACAATATTCATTTTTATTACAGACCCAATTGAAATTACAAATAGTATATTTGAAGGTACATGAATATTATGCAAATCGAAATTACAAATTTAATGTTAAATCCATGCGCACACACAATATGAAACTGGCATCGGCCACATTCATTGTAGGTCTAAACTTGACCGAGGAATCTATGGAGAGGTTGCTTCCATGCAGCTAGATGACAAGTCCATTAATACAATCCTACAAGTTGCAATTGAAAACAACATTAAGATTTATCTCCATTTAGACCATTTCAATAAACACAAAAAAGAAGTTTAAGGCATTATCATAAATAATGTTTATTGCAAATGACCCATAAGTATTACATCACCATGAGCCCCCAGACACAAATTGGCCTTTGTTTTATGTATGAGGAAAAATTTGAGGAACTATTAGAGAACAACATGAACAAGAATAAAGAGTGTCTTTAGCCTCATACAGACAAGCAACAAGTCTTTGAAAAAGCCCTTCATGTACATCAGTAACATTAATAGAATAAGGGGCTTCCTTAAGCCCATGAGAGGCAAGGTACTCCTCAGCTTTTTTAGTTAAAGAAAACCCTTTGTAAATGTAATAACCTAACATGTACAAGTCCAAATGAGAGTATAGAACTTCTACATTCCAACCAAATCGAAAACAATGATGAAAATATGGTGGTTTCCAGAATGCAAAAGCCAATTTTGACTAAGAAATGGACCACTAGCAAGAAAAGTTTTTAGAATTTGGATAATTAGAATCTTCCAAATTAAAATAAATGCTCAATATTGCTCGAATTCTCTACATACCACTAGAGCCGCTTCACCCTCCTATTATGGGCTAAAGAACTCCAAAAAATTAGCTTAACCTACTAGCACCAGGAAAACCAGCAAGCACTCACAAAACCAGTAGGCAACCAACAAAATAACACAAAACCAGAAAGCAACCAGACAAACTAACATTGCAGCAAAAACACAAATCATAGTAAACAAAAAGCCTCTAGCAAATATAGAATAGCCCACAATAGAACCACAACATAGCAGAAAAAATTTAAGGCCTTACAACTAAGCAATTTCTATTCAAACAAACACAACACCCTGCAAATTTAGGTGTGTTATTTGTGTGGTGTTGTTTAAGTACCCATTGCTTTTTGATGTGGGACATTTTGCTATAATATTTTAGGATTGAAACATCCTTTGAGAATTTAGATTATGGACATGGATTACTTAGTGACATTTTAAAATATTAAGAATGACTTTTCTTCTTTCAAAGAATGTAAATTTCTCCAATTTTAATTATTGTTTTATCTCTTATAAGCCCAAGAGTCCCTACTAAATAATAAATATGACATTTGAAGGTTTAGCAACATGATTTTCATTCTAGCAACCTTATAGGGTGGCTAGTCAATTACTACTATTCGGGAAAAATAATTTGCATAAGACACAATTCAAATTAGTTTGCAAGAATAGACATGCAATGTTGCATTCTTCAAAGGGACAAATTGAACCATGTGCAATCATTTACATAGGTAGCCAAGCTAACAATTCATAGAGATGCAGGTGCGATTAATATTTGAAAAAGGGACAATAAGTCCTATATAGCATAATTAGTTCAGCAAGGCCAACTTATGCAGGCATCACAAGTACCTTAATTATAGGTTATGAGCATTAGAGCAGGCTTCTAATATTATTGCAATAATAGAACTGATGATTCATAATTTTGCGTTCAACTAAACCTTTCCTTAATTTATATCTTGTCAAGGCAACTTTCTAGATTCAAATATGAATGAGAGGAAGAGAGAGAATCCTTTGCTCACAAGTTTCAAACCCATATCCTCTCCCCAGCTCCTTAGTTCTAGAATATCTTCAGAACACAGAGACACAAACATTGTCTATCAAAAATATATTCTGTCTAGTGTCCACATTCCTAGCAAGTTTAAATGTGTATTTATATTTTAAATTCGCTTCAAAGAAAACATACTAAGACCCAGCATGCATAGCAACGTGGACTTTATCAAAGTTCTAACAAGTCAGCACTAGCTAAAGATAATTAGATAACATTGCAGCTACTAATGAAACAACCTATATTTGGTACACTTATATATTTAACATTCATTAATTAGTAGGATATCAAGGATAAACTAAGCCTCATTAGATGCCCTTAGGTATTTAAGTTCCCCCCCCCCCCCCAAAAAAAACACATTCAAAACAACAGCAAAGAAATAAACATTATTTCTTCAATGCTATTTAAAATAAGCATTATAATATCTCATCTCCCATTTGACAAAGGTATTTTATAAATTTCTAAAAGCAAAACACACCTGCAAAATAGATATAACTCTGAATAAATATTCTGTTTAAAAGGAATACATAGTATTTTTTTTTCTTCCACAGCTAAACACCATAGTTCTTCACATGATGAATCATACATATGAATAATGACAAATGTAATGCAATCTCAAAGGGATTGAAATGAACATAGAAGCTATAAAGCAAGGGACATTGATTTCTCATCAACATTTTCTAGAGTTAATGCCTAGCCTAATAGTCATAAACTTTATTTAGCCTTTGATTTTACACTTCAAATATTCCATCACAAATCTTAGAAGACTGCACAAAAAATATTAAGCTAATAGAAAGAGAATGATATTCCAAAACAGATGAACACAAACCTAGCTCAATTACATTATAAACCAAGGACTCCACAAAATTACATAAGGGGCAATAAACCGTTTCTCTTTCAACATAATTGTAGCCATGAAAATGTTAATGTAAAGAGGAATTGAGGAAGAAATGGAAAGGACAAGTATACTTGAGGGGCATTGCTCAATAAAGCATTAACCCTTCCTTCAAGCACTAATTAAGCCAATGCTCACAGATTGCAAGCCTTGCTCCACTGCCATCAGTTGATCAAGTTCAATGTTTGTTAGTTGACCAACTCAACATCATTCCATTAGAAACCAAAGTCAGTCATATGAAAGCAATAGTTTCCAACTGCTAAACAGAGCAAACTGAAGTCCAAATCACAAAACATAGAGAGTGAAGCAGCATTTACGCATAATACTAATTAGCCACAAATTCTACAATAATAGAAAAATCAATTTATGCTATTAAGGTGTTCAATGCAAAAAATCACCACCACGTCTTGCTCTGTTTTGCCTTTGAACCTAGTCATCGTGACCTCGAAGTGCCCTGTAACAGTTGCACGCCTTAACCCAACTGTCAGCCGCCACTGTGCCTCCACTCAACAGGCTGACCACGGCTTGGATATCCGCCACGTACCTCCATAGCCCACGACCTCCGCAAGTTGCTGTTGAAGTTGCAACACTGCTACATCGCCATCAAGCTCGCGTCGCACATGAACCATGGAGCCTCCACCACCTTGTCATTGCGCGTTTAGCGTCCGCCATTGAAGCCACGAACCACCGCTCCCTTGCCGGCGCTGCCATCTTTCCAGCCCCAAGTCCCCTTCTGTTTGTTCATTCAAACCAAATCCCTAACTTGGGGTATGGAGAATAATGGTAACAGTATGAGTGAGGGATGCGGGAGTGAGAAATTAGGGATCGCCACCATAACCGGAGAAACTGCCGTCGTCTACGTCGTGTTGGTGATGGTCGGACTTGACACTGAAGGCATTGAGTAAAGACGTCTCCTTTTCTCTCACTGGTTTGTTTTCCCTCTATAAATTTCTCTCTTTTCTACATGAGAGTTATTGAATTTGAAAAATATGTTGCTCACTGGTCCATCATGACACGCTCTCTCGAGAAATGTTTTTTGTACATACTACCAATTGACATATTTTGACACCCTGTATCTATCTCTCTCCTCTCTCCTCTCTCCTCTTGCTTTTTCACTTTTCCTTTTTCTTTTATAATTTTTTTTTTCTAATTTTGTCTCTGGGTGTTTGGATGTCCACAATAAAAAGTGGTACAAGTAACACTCCTCCGCTCTCTCCTTCTATTGATTTTGTCGTTTTGTGACAACTTTATACTGTGTCCACCATATATGTCGAATGAAACGTGGGCCAAATAACGTTACTCTTTTAAATTTTAGGCGAATGCTGCTGTGCTCTTCATCTGTTCATGTGTATGATGCTCCTTGTCATCCAACAATTAGAAATAAAGGTGTATCCGTGCAATTAAACATATGTGATGCATCATAATATCCTTCTTTCTTCCCCTCCCCCAACTCTCGCATTTCCGCTGCCCACCCGCATCGTCGCCGCTGCTCCATCCCCACTCCCTCATTTCCACCGCCAGCCCACCCACCACCGTACTGCCTCCATCGCCGGGGGGCTCGCCGCCGCCGCCGCTTCTTGTCATGAATGGAATCCGTGTTGCTTCTCCTTTTCCTCTCCCCTTCACTACCCTCCACTCCACTCACTTTCAGTTACCGAATCATTCGAAAGAACCCTTTTTTCCTTCCCTTGAACTTGTTGATTTTTCGATCCCACTTGGAACCTCACCATCATCTACAACAATTTCCTCTATTTCAACAACAGAACCATCAAAGTTGCCAATGTCCTCATCCGCATCATCAGACTCGGACTCAGAATCAAAGTTTGGGTTGGTGGGTTGGCTGCCCGAGACCAAGGATATGAGCGCTTAGTAAATTGAAAATCCAAAGAGTAACTTGCTGAAATATTCTGGTCACACTCTTCTTCTTCTTGTTGTTGTTGATAAGCTGCGGCGGCGGTGGCGAGCCCGCCATCGATAGAGGCAGTAGGGTGGTGGGTGGGGTGGCGGCGGGGACTCAGGCCTTGTGCAGCAGCCATGGAGGAGCAACAGCCACGGTAGTCACAGCAAGGGCAACCGAAGTGTTTTTTGGGTGGGGATGTGTTTTTTGGGGAGCTACTGGAGTACACCGCAGGTGATAAAGTGCACAAATACTCCATCAGATGTCTTTTGTTAGATCAAGTGCTGTGTGGTGCTCATTAGTTATCAGGGAGTATAGCAGCATTGCCCTAAATTTTATCAAAAAAATTTGGGGAGCAGGGTTTAGGCGTTTAGCGTCCGCCTAAGCCCGTGCTCGGTCGACAAACTTGTTATCCGTTGTAGTTCGCACTGCACTCCCTCACTCTCTCGATTGTCGAATACGAAGTAACCCAACTCGGTCTGTACTCTCAACACTTTCCCCTCTTCTTTTTTTCGCCAAGGTAACAGCTCTTCACTGTTCTTCTCTTTCGCATTCTCGGTATCAATTCTCGTTTTGATTCAATTGTATATACTGCAACTCCATATTCAAATTGAGAGCTCTTGTGCCTAACTAATGTGATTTCGCCTTTTTGGGTTTCATTCTCAGAATAAAAAATTTTTCTGTAGAAAATTACTTTTTTCTTTTTTCCTCCCATCATACAAAGTTCTATTTTGTGTTCAATAGCGTGGATACTGTCATTTTCTTCTGGCACAACCGTAACAAAGTTTTCCAGTCTGAGGAAATATGCTTCGGAATTGGAAGATTTTTAGAGATTGACTTTGGATTTTAAATCAGTAAATTAACTATTAATTATATACTGGCATCTGTTGGCCTGTAATGCATAATTATCCTATTTATCTTTATGATTCCAATGTGTTGGTCTCTTTGTCAAATGTTGTTGACTGATTCTCTTTTTGTTTGTTTGAAGCATCCAGTTGATCTCAACTCTCACATAGCATAGAGAGATCATATTGTCAGAAGATTTTTATAGTAATGACTGTATCTGGGTTGCGTGGTAGTCCTTCAAGATGTCTGCAGTTACCTGCTTGCCGTCTTGGTTCACAAAAAGTTCGGGTTATGGCCTTTTCTGTTGCTGGGATTGCGAAACATAAACAAGAGACGAAGTTTCTCCATGCAGATAGGTATGCCCTGTTAATTGTTAACTGTTGAACTTGAACTTGATATAAGGCTTGTGCTATGCCGAATGGAAAATGATTATCTAATTTTCCTTGCCTTGTCATTTCACAGAACAATATTTTCGTCTCCTAGTTTCAAATGTTACAAGCAACAAGTTAAATGGGTCAAATGTGCCATGGATGCTTCATATGGTGATATGGCAAATGAATCTTCTGGTAAGTTTTCTGTCTTGATGAAGCTTATCTTATGTTTCACGATACAGAAATCTCGTTGAAAGGGGGCATAATCTTGTAAACTGTATGTAAGTTAGAAGGTACTTTCCAGATTAGTAAAACTAAAATGATATTTTAAAAATGATTCGATGATCATTGTGAATATTTGGGTCTTTCTTGGATGCTAGTCTAGGAATTTTCATGTATTCTTGTTAATATCTCTTGCCTCGTGGTGTGTTAGAGAAGCTGAATGAATATGATATAAACAGAGTCATACCTCAGAGGCTGGAGAGGTGAGGTAGATGGCTTGATGATGGGAGATTGATTGGAGGGAACTGTCTCTTAGTTTAGCAACTACTTTATGGGTAATAAATGACGCTGTTTGCCAGAACGACTCTTTTTTTTTTGTATTTTTTTTGGGCAGAATAGTCCCGTTAGAACCAGGAAAATAGCTAAAATAGAGATAAAACGTCACTAGATTACTGCAGATCCCAAGCCTCTATCAAGAGGACAGCAGTGCCTGATTCTGGAGAAGGAAATAGTAAAAATTACAGAGAAAGAAGAAAATAGCCTAGGCAGTTAGAGAGTGCCTGGTCTCTCCCAAAAGTCCCAGACAATTCCTGCCTAGCTCTCTCACTCCCCTTCCCTTCCTTATCTGTCATCCAACCCCACATTTTTTTCCTAGCTTCCCCACCCCTTGCCATAGGTAAGGTAGTCACAGCCCAATTCCGTCTTCTGCCTCACTCATATTTCACTCACAGTTCAGGACATAGTGTTAGATATAATGTTTTGGGCCTAAATTTCAGCGGTGAAAACTGAATACTTATTGAAGAAAGGCCATGTCAATGGCTGGTTTATTCGAGAAGGAAGAAGGGTCAGTTAGAGAAGCCGTTGGCAAATGACCTTGAAATTGTGAGTTATGAGAAGAATGAAGAGGACAAGTGTTCAGAAGGAGGTTTGGCAGCAGGGCCAGAAGGTCAAATAAGAAAAGTGGGGGATTTGGGGGAGCGGTGAATATCCTTTGGATTTTGGCTCATAGCTTGGGTCAAGAATAGTCTTGCACGGGTGTCTCTCCTGGATCATTTTCTTTATCTCTTTCTTTCATTGTAGTACTGTCCAAAAAAGGTAATAGCTGTTATTATTTCCTTATTATATGAATATTAATCAAGGGCAGATAGTTCTTCACTTTATTGATTTGGTGCGGAGGGCGTGGAAGTTGGGACATAAGGATTGTCGATGCCTACCACAAGGATGGACTCTAGATATGAGAGAGGAGCATTCCTGCTGTGGAGGAAAAACTACAGGAAAAACTACACCACTTAAGAGTGTAAGCGGAATAGCGAGAGAGTAGGCACAGTTTGGTGTGGGAGGAGAAACTGTAAAGTCGGAAGAAACTAGCTTCCATCAAAGTGCTCTTGCATTCACTTGTTAAGGGCAAAAAGGGGATTGAGAATAATGACAAATTTGCTGGCTACTTGTCAAAGAATGATGGAAATTGAGAATCCATTTCTGCAAAAAATTCTTTTTTTGTGGCTTGTAAGGTGGAGTTGCCCAATTTTGATGGGAAGGACCTAGTTAGATGGTGTGCCTGAGCAAAGTAGTATTTTGAAGTTCATGGAACGCCCCCAGAATATTGTGTGTCGTTGGCCATGGCGTGTATCAGAGGAACAACCCTTCACTGGTTTCAATGGTATTGGCAACACCACCCATCTTTGTTGCGGGAGCAATTTGTTGAAGAACCTTTGCTTAAGTACAGTGGGGAGAGTGTTACCAGCCCTTGCTAATGACTAGCAGCAATGTGCCAATATGGAGACATGAAGGATTGAGAATAAAAGTTGTCACGATCATCTGTCCTAAAAGTTTAAGCTGTTATGTAGAGGAACATGCATGGTTTTATACCTAACATGCTCCCTCATGCAAGAGCCCAGTAGGCTTAAAAGCGTGGGCAATGCACAAGTCCTTCTCTACCTTGGGCTGAAATTTAACATTTATTTAGAAGAATAAGGGGCAACAAAGATTGAATTCAAGACCACTTGGTCATAGAGGCTATGATACCAAGTCATGAACCATTTTTTCTAAAAGCTTAAGTTGTTATTTAGAGGAATATGAATGATTTTATATCTAACAAAAGTAAACAATAAAAATAAAAGAAAATAAAGTACACAAAAATAAAACACTTTAATAAAAGAGATGAACAATCCATGAAAGGACAGGTGTTAGGGTGTTGATTTCACTTGATCTCCAAAATCATGCATTACTTGATTATAATTTAAACCTTAATTCAATTAAATTGACGATTACACAAAAATAATCACAATTCAATTCCTTGATAAGGTGATCATCTTAAAAAAATTAGACAAATTAATCCCTTAGTTTATCATATATAAGGTTTAAGTTTAAGAATTCTTATGATCGAATAAATTGAATACTTCTATCCCTAGTATTCTATGCAATTTTATGGTAATTATTGTGGTGACTATATTTATATAGTGATTTCTCAATCGACCATACAAAACCAAGGATCAATCAGTAGATCATGAATCCATGAAAGCATTAAAAACACTAATAATTACTTAATGAACTAAAAAAGAAACTTAAATTAAGAAATCAGGAATACATGGCGTGTTCAATCAAATTACATTACCCTAACACATGGCTTGTTCGACAAAATTGCGTGGTGTTTTAGAGAACGGATCTTGATCCCTCAAGTACTCAATTCCCTAAGCCATACAATAATCTCTAAAAATGGGATTAACCCTTTCCTATCTCTTTCTCTATTCAGGCTTGGGTGCTTAAGTTCCCATGAAACTTCGAAAAGCTTTTCTTATTACTTCAAATCTTTTCCTCTTTTCTTCAAATCTTCCCCTTTATTTCTTTATTCCCTTAGTGCCCTATGTGTTACGCATCAAAACACATTAAGTGAGGATCTTTATCAACTAAATCCATAAAAATCATATTTTTCACTAACTAGCACCTAACAATTCCATTTATTAAAATTAATTAAATTAAATAATTTTTGAGGACAAAACTTTAGACAGTTTAAGCATAAATGTGGGGAAAAAATTATTAATTCTTCATAAGTTATCACACTTCCACACTTAAATTATTGCTTGTCTTTAAGCAAAATGGAATGCAAACTGAAGAGAGAAATACATTTCACAACCTGAGTTTCGTGAGATTCAAAGAATTTGTAAATAATATGTAAAATTGAAAACAGAATATTTATAAATGTCAACTTTAACATAAGATTGGAACTGTGGACTTCAAACCTTGATGAACGAGTGGAAAGCTCTATTCAACTGAAGTTAAGGTAAGCAGACTCTGACCAAGTTATTTCATACATGCCCTCAAAGGAAAACAAATTAATCATGCATTCTCAATAAATTCTACCAATGGGATTTGAAATATTCATAGACTGGAAAACAACAATAATTTAATTTAATTTAATTTAATTTCTTAAGGCACATCTGTCATCAATCAAGAGTAAGCTTGACCGTTTGCTGAACCCACACATGAATCTACCCTCTATAGCCGGCATCATGTTGTGCTTTTAGGTTCAGTTTACTTAACAAGGATGATCGACAATGATGACTTTATAGGCCAATTGCCAATTTCTTAACTTCAGCCTGGCTGATCTTGAACCTAGTGGCAATGTTAGATATAATGTTTTGGGCCAAAATTTGGGGGTGAAAACTCAATACTTACTGAAGAAAGTCCATGTCAGTGGTTGGTTTATTTGAGAAGGAAGAAGTGTCAGTTAGAGAAGTAGTTGGCAAATGACCTTGAAATCATGAGGCATGAGAAGAATGAAGATTCTGTTAGAGGAAAATCTGGAAAGGAGGAAATGTGTTAGAAGGAGGTTTGCCAGCAGTGCCAGAAGGTCAAATATGAAAAGTGGGGGATTTGGAGGGGCAGGGATTATCTCAGTTCTGGAAGGTCCTCTCAGTTCTGGCTTATAGCTTCGGGCAAGAATTATCTTGAATGGTAGTCTCTCCTAGATCATTTTTCTTTTTCTCTTTGTTTCTTTTGTTGTACTACTGTCCAAAGGACGTACTAGTTGTTACTATTTTCTTATTCTGTCAAATATTATTCTTCACTGCATCATGTAGGAGTGTCTAACCGACTCTTTGCCTTCATCACCCTTACCTTTCTCTCTTTCTCTCTCTCTCTTCCAAAAAAAAAAAAAAATTGTGAAATATGTTTACTTGCATGTCTTAGTGGAATCCTTTGTAAAGCATTTACAGTAATTGATGCCTCCATTAATTCTTTTCCATCTTATGCATATGATAATCGAATCCCTTTTTAAAAACACTAATATATGATTGCTTGGCTTATAAATTTGCTGCTTTTTTTTCTTTTCTTATGCAAATGCAGCTGTTTTTCCCAGAATTAATGTGAGGGACCCATATAAACGACTTGGAATAAGCAGGGAGGCTTCTGAAGATGAAATTCAAGCAGCAAGGAACTTCCTAATTCAAAAGTATGCTGGGCACAAGCCAAGTGTAGATGCAATTGAGTCAGCGCATGACAAAATAATCATGCAGAAGTTCTATGAGAGGAAGAACCCAAAAATTGACATTAAGAAAAAAATGAGGGATGTCAATCAATCTCGGTTTGTTCAGGCTGTCAGAGGCAGGTTTCATACTCCCTCAACAAAGTTCATCATAAAAACGTCACTGGCGTTCTTGATACTTGGAGTTCTGACTGTTCTTTTTCCAACTGAGGAAGGACCAACACTTCAAGTAGCAATATCTCTGATTGCTACAATGTACTTTATATATGATCGGCTGAAGAGCAAGATCCGAGCCTTGCTTTATGGGTATGTAAACAGGGACTTTCCTGATTCGTCTAAATATGTTAAGACTATTCATGAATTATCAATATCCTCTGCTACACCATGATTTAGTATTTTCTTATTTAGAAAGCATCTCTTAATTCCTATGGTCTGACATTCTGATATGAATATCAGTAATCAATGTGCTTTTCTCCCATTAAAAATTGATGCATTTCTGGTTTTCCTTATATAAATTGGTGGTTTGGTGCAGGGCCGGTGCATTTATGGTTTCGTGGCTGTTGGGAACCTTCTTGATGGTGTCAGTAATTCCTCCTATTCCTTTGCTCAAGGGGCCAAGAACATTTGAAGTGATGACATCATTGATAACATATGTTTTATTATGGATTTCATCGACCTACCTTAGATGAGTACCAAACTATGTATCTCAATTTGACTTTGGGTTTTGAGCAGGCCAGTTTCTGCGCTGAGCAGTGGAAGTTCACGAAATGTTTTGGCTTACCTTATTCAGATATCAAATTATAGCTTTGTTTTAAAAGAAAAAACTTTGATATGCCTAGTTCTGTTGGATGAACGGTTTGTTTCTCTCTTAGTTAAATATTTGAATGAGCAAACACTGGAAATGAGTGTTTTGTTGCATAAACGGATGAGAAAGTTTAGGGTTTGTTTGGTTTTTGCTTTCATTTT
Organism: Pterocarpus santalinus; assembly: GCA_031439595.1. Lineage (NCBI taxonomy): Eukaryota > Viridiplantae > Streptophyta > Magnoliopsida > Fabales > Fabaceae > Pterocarpus > Pterocarpus santalinus. The sequence continues at coordinate 33,023,976 of CM062525.1, forward strand.
CTATTTATTTATTGCATTTCTTATTTTTAGTATTTTATGCAAGAAAGAGTGAAAACAATAATCTTTTTTTTTCTGTTTTTATTATTTCCCTCGTAATATTTTGAAAATAAGTAATACATGAAATGAAAATAAAAAATAAAAATAGAAACAAAGCAGACTCTAATTTTTTGGGATTGTGTTCTATACTCTCACAACAAGTACAAGAAGCACTGAATATTTGCAAAATTTGCTCCCAAAAAAAAAAAAAAAAAGTAACGCCAATAACTTAGTAAGGATGTTAGTGCAAAGTTAGAGGATTTTCAGTTATGCGTTGGTGATTAAAACTCATCTTCTCTCTACCTTTTGTATCTGGTATAATTGTTTTAACAGAGATCTCTATATAAGATTCTAGGAATTTTAGTGTATTGATCGGAGAAAACAGCGAAATTTTAGGAAATATAGTATATTAGCTGGAGTAAAATTTCCACAAATTTACATATAACTCCAATAAAACAATATATGGGATGCAAAAGTTGGAGAAAAAATAGTTTTGAAGGCCTCATTGTGTAACTAAGATCTCCCAAAATTAAACATTGATCCCTAGCATATCTCACAAAAACAAATTTGCAAGTACAATACTTCAAAACTTATTTGTGACGATCGAAATCTTTCTCCTAACTTTCATATTTAATGTGTTGGGACAGATTCTTATTTTGTTGACATATGAGCGTGACCATTTAGCTTTTTGTTAGGGTGCTTGCTACGATGCACCTTGCAAACTAAGGTGCTTCATGCACCATTTTATTATGGTGCACCTAATGTGCACCACTACCCGTAAGTAGCGATAATTTCATTATAGAGTTGGTAGCATACCTTTTTTTCTTTTAAAAATTTTTAAGCCTTTTTAATTTTTTCTTCATTCTCTTTTCAAAGTGTGATTAGAAGCAAAGCTAAGAACAAAAAAAAGACTCGTTTAGTCCTTCACCCCTATGAAATCGATGATCTTGGTTAGTTGCAAATAGTGGTGTCGGCATCTGGGAGACGATAGACAACCTTTGGTGGCTTTATAAAATAAAGTCACGCTTTGCTGTGTCCACTTGTTCTTTCCCTTTCCATCTAGAACCTCTGATCTACCTCTGCTCTTGTTGTCCCATTAAGAGAAGGGAAAATCGTGTTGCCTTCAACCATTATGAACTTGCCTGGAAGGAGTGCTCACAGAGCCTAGTACAAGGATTTGGTTAGGGACCGTGCAAGTATCTCCTAGGGCGTATGAGTTTCAAGTACTGGGTATGCGGATATCCTAGTTCTGATCATAGTTCCTTTAATTTTAATTTGTGATTTTTTTATTATTTTTCCAAAATCCAGTAAAGCATAAGAATGCCAACCTGTTTATATCCAAAAATTGATTGATTTTGTTTCTTTGACCAAAGATCCACATCAAGAGCTTAGATTTTTGGTGGGAAATTTGTATTAATTTGTTGATCATTTGGGTGGGTGAGGGAGGGGATGATGACTTTTGTGGTTAGTGTGCATCATGTAGAAAGAAAATTTGAATGAAGGTTGTTGTCAAGCTAGGTTTTTGCTATTGTTATCTTTCGTTGGGTGAAGATTAGTTATTTGTCCACTTGAGTTTCTAGCTTAGCCATTCAGGTTAGTTGCAATATAATGTTAAGTGAAGTTAGAAATTAGGAATATTTAGCAAGCAAGGTTAAGGCTGATTCTCCAGTCAGGGTTGCTTGCAACTATTAATTTGCAAGATGATGGTTAAGGTTTTTTTGTTTGTTAAAAGTATGTATTTATTTGTTATTTTATTTTTATATGGATGCAGTGTTAACTGTGTAAAGGAGAAAGAGAAGTATAAATAGCGGAACTAATCGAAGATTATGCTTTGAGCCAGTTGAATGAGATGGTGATAGAGGTAAATAGGTGTTTAGGTTTATAATTACAAGCCCCAAAATATTCATCGTAAAGCACTAACGAATGTTAGCCTAACTAACATTAGCACAATTAGTGCTTGTCCTTGGTTTATTAAAGGAATATTTGTTAGCCTAACACTCACAAAAGTGTGAAATTACTAGTCTTGTGTCTGATATATGAACATACATGTCATCAAAAATAGAAAATATAGAGCCATAGGCATGGCCTCTAGGCTGGCAGTAGTGCTGCCCAACTTGCTACTCGTGCTTGCACCATATCCTGGAGCTCATTGTGGTCTCCAGGAGTGCCCTCATCCTAACGGGCAATTCTTTAATCTGGCAGAAGACGTGCAAATAGAAAGTGAATATGAAAATAGTCATTCATAATATTTGTGTGAAATCGAAACAAGTATTCACCATTTCAACACTCACTTCACCAATTATATTTGGCTAGAAGGCAAACTTCATGTCCAACCAATCAAGAACCCACAGAGAGGATTTTGAACTGTAGTTCATGAAACTAATGATATCACTAATTATGTGGTTATATAGTAAAGTGAGGTTGCATAAATATTTATTTGTTTACAGTATCCTTTTGCTATGTTGCATTGGATTCATTAATATCTATAATCAGAAGATGTTGGCTTAGGTATGAAAGGATATACCTTATGCCTAGGTTAGGAATATTTTTGACCTGACATGTTGGCCATTTGTCCATTGGTGGTTTGTTTGCCAACCGACCGAATACAGAGTAATGCAATGTCAAAATACTCTGTAATGCTCCTCACTAAATAACAACAATATCGCAATTGAATGGAAACTAGCCTGTGATAAACAACATTCGGCCATATAGACAAATTTATTGGGCCTTCTCATCCTACATTTAATTGTTTCTTACATATGGCAGTAGTGCCTATTGTAACACCTTTTATTATATAAGCCATGCTCGAGTCATGAAGTTATATTAAAGGGGTGTCACTGTGGTAAGAAAGCTTTAAAATATGGAAAATATAATACATGACCCTTTAACTGCACACTTTATTACTAACTAATAGTTTATAAACTTCGTCGTATCTGACACATAGAGGATAAAATAATTACAATTTAAAAGAAATTGTGACTAACATAATACACAGAACTTGCTTCGACATGGTCGCTAGCTAGTTTCAATAGTCTCTTGATCTAGTTTGCACCCGAGTCTTGCTCAGAAAATGTCCCAGTACTCTGCCTCGCACTCGATTTCCAACTTAGATACTGGAATATTTACGGAAAAGAAAAACATACAAGCAGGCAGTGAAAACCTTAGGTTCTCAGTAGGTAAACTCGAACTATTACTCATACAGTGCCATCATAAACATTCCAGTCGCTTCAGTTTCTTATGAAAATGTGAACACATATACGCAAGCAGTGGTTCAATTTTAAGTTGAAAATATCTTTCTCGAAGCGGGTTATATTTTAACCACCACTAGGCATATCATATGACAGACATAGAAACACGAATTGTGTAATAGACTTTTGTAAGAATCATAATAATATCATGACATAATGAGATAATTAGAAATACACATATAGATGCTTGTACTTGATTGTATGCAAGTGCACTTGACTTAATTCATCTCTTTCTTTAACTTGTAACTTGATCTTGCTCTTTTCTGTACTTGGTCCCCCGGAGGTGAATGGCCTCTCTCACCCCTGGGTAATAGCTTGCTTTTCAGGTCCAAGCTCGTATCTATACATGAGTGACGGGTTTACTTTCCCCGACCCTCACACCAGTCTATTCCTGTTAAATCTGGTTGAGGGATGGCCCAAGTCTTAGATAGTATCGCTTTGGCCCACGCTAGCTGGGTCTATGCCATGTCTCACATGGTAGCTTGGTACGTCTTTCTTGCAAGTTCTTATAAGTCTTATTCTTCTTTGAATATGACTATGCATGCATATACTATATGCATTCATTCATATACTTCATATCATACTTAAATTATTCTTACATATATGAATGTTATGAGCATAACATATAAATGTTTATAACAATCGTATAATTCACATATTTCTGCCGAAATTTTGGTAGCATAACGGATCGAGTCCGCTTCCCCATGAATAGTGCCAGACAGCTAGGAAATTTTAATCTAACAGCAAATCCAATATAAAACATCATATTCATACCAAGAGCATAATAATATCAATAGATGCAAGTTTTAAAATCTTAAGTCTTCATATATTTTGCAAGCTTTTAATTCCTATTGATGTTCCTGAGTTCAACCTTAGTATACCCTTCCGAGTTTCGATATCAACAGAGTTTTCTACTCACTCCACCCTCTTCTGCCCGAATTTTGTATAATCACCCTTTATTCAATTCAACTCATCTAAGTCTAAATTTTGGATATGTCATAGCATTATGTGTCTAGTTTCCAACCCTTTTAGTTCCATCTCATTTTGATTTGTATAACTCAAGTTATAAGTATTTTACCTTAGACTACCCTGTTCTTAGCCGGAATTGCACTCTTACAAGTGAAAATTCACTAAAAATAGAAATCTAGGTGAAATAATACGAAATTTATATCAATTTAAAGCTAACAGAACAAGCTTTCAAATGAAATAAGTTGTATATCATTTGTATGTGTATATTTTGAGATATACACATACATTGATGTACTGGGAATAATTGGCAATGATTCTAACTTTGAAATTTTTATGGGATGTTCTCTCATATGTTAGCTTTCAAAAAACATTGGGTTCACTCAATTTAGAGTTGCGTAGGGTGAGTTACATCTCTCCTAACTCATACTACCCAGATGAGAATCCAAATTTCTAGGTCAAACTTCAAAAATTCATAACTAATTCCATACTAATCCAATGACCTTATATTTTATATGTATGGAAATCCCTGAATGTCTAGTTTTATATAAAAATAGATTCGTCAAATTTAAATAGCTGTAGGCGGAGCCGTATACTCTGCCGTACAGACCATTGAGGGGAAAACCCTAATAACTTCTTGAATTCTTCTTGAATTCATGTTTTCCTTAAATCAATCCATCCAATCTTCAATTCAAACTCACATATACACCTTAAACCAACCTTAATTCATCATCATCACTCAAGATAACATCAGAATCATAGATGAACAAGGGACCCTAAGCAGCCCCAAATCAAAGAAAAGAAGGAGAAAGTTGAAATTCCTACCTTGGTGGTGTGGAATCTTGGTGGAACTTGATCTTGGAGTGAAGTTGATGGTTGGAACTTGAGCTTGGGGATGAGAGGAAGTGGAAGAAGATGAAGGAAAGTGGGAAAATGAAGGCTGGCCTGCAACTCTAGTGGGGAGGCCGAAAATATGAAGGGAGAAGGAAGAAAAAAAATGAAAACTTATGAAGGAAGTTGGCTTTTGATTGGTGGACTTCAATCCTCATTCAAACTAGGCTTGGCTTCCCTCTTTTATGGCTGATTAAGGGGCCACTTGTAGGGATGTTTTGGCTAAATCTTGGCCCTCCATCATAGGGTTCTCATAGTATAATTTCTATTGATCCGGTTCCAACAGTTTAAAATACCGAAATTCTACCGATTTCCTTCAAATCGGTAAAATGGTTTTAGAAAAGTCCTATGAGGTTTTCTATGGTTTTAATCTAATTTCATCAAGTCTAATCTTTCTAAATCACATTTAATTGGCTTTAAGTGAATGCTTAATCGAATCCTAATTAATCCCAATTATTCAATGAAAATCGAACAATCTAGGCAAAAAAAGACAAAAATCCAGTGGAGGTGAGGCCAAGTTTCTCCATTATCTTGAGCAACACTTGGCGCCACTCATATGTGGTAGGGGTGGCTGAATTTTAGCCACTTAAGTGAGGGTTTTCAGTAGAAAATTCTACGAGTTTGGTTCTGGCGGTTTAAAATACCGAATCTTCGCCGATTTTCTTCAAATCGGCAAAACTTTACTAAATGACTATGAGAGAATTTCTATATCTCTATTCTAATTGTTCCTAAGCATAATCCCTCTAATTAACATTTAATTAACTTCTAATTAACCCTACTTAGTCAATAAGATCAAATAAATTGCTTGTTAACATGAAATAATTGTTCTTGCAAATTTGGAGCTTTTCTATTTTTTATTTTCCGTGGCTAATGGCATATCCGTAATTTTGAGCAAATTCAGGGGCATCCCACGTCATTCCACACCAGACTGCCTCCACGGCCCAATCGGTAGAGATTTAAACTTCTATAGTTTCACCACGTGATTTTGCTTCATTTAAAACCCCATTCTGCTAATTCCACCTATGTGGGGACATAAAGGCCATTTTATGAAAAGTTCTAGGGTTATTTTGGAAATATTCACTTGGGGTAAAATATAATTTCTAAAATTTTTGGGCAAGATTGCAATTAATAAAAGTTGATAGGGGCACTTTTATCATTTCATAATTTTTAGCATATGACAATGCCATATTTTTAACGGTAGTATTATGCTACCCTATATTTCTGAGTGTGAGGATTGTCAGGGTATACCATTGCTTGAGAAATTCCTACACTGCTTAAGAGAAATAATTTAAAATTTTTATTATACTCCACTTAAGAAAGTGGGGGATGTTACACCTATACTTACCACGGTATCTATGCCAAATGCTTTGAAGGGTGCTCTTCCAACATCTCTGAATGTGTCCAGTTGATATATCTTGCGCTCATCAATATGACGATCAAGAACCGATGAAACAAATTGTCTATCAAAGGGACATATATCTGGGAAACATGTCAATCATTATTGTTAATGTACAAGCATAGGTGTTTTGTATAATTCAATATATTTCAATTTAAACCGTTTGTACACAATAGTTTCTTACATATTTGAGGCTTTGAGAGGGATGCATACACTTTGATCCATATATTTTGAAAGCCTCCTCTGTGGTCATCATTCCCCTGACACTCTCCTGAAGTCCAAAGTTTACCCATTGGTTGTTTTGGACAGTGGAAAAAAATATGAAAATACACCATACTTAAATGACGAGGACTTACCCCAAACGATGGGGGTAAACACCAAACACTGATATTCCTTGAGCTTTTCTGACTCCACATAATCTTAAGTGCTTTTAGCATCAACATCTGCAACATTAGGGAATTGGCCTTTGGATGTTAGCAAGCCATTGGTTACTTAACTTATTATATACTGTTATGATAGTTGAGTATACCTTGTTAGAACTTTCCTTTCCAGGGCAAAGGGATTGAAAGTCCAGCCTTGTGATCTGAATATCTCCATTCTTTAGTAACAATTTGCTTTGTCCAATTGTTTTGTGTCATGAGATGGAGTTCAAGTGCTATGGGAATAAATTGCTATGGAGACAAAACACAATGATTAACAGGTTACCTATCCTCCAAAACTCATAGCCGAATACATATAGGCAGACTTGGCATTCCATCTTTGACAATTGCATCCCTAATGTAGGCCTAAATTTACACTTCAAAGCCTATATGTTCACATATATTTAACTTTATATCAACACTGATCCAAAATTATATTCAAATTACTATAGCAATAACTAAATAATGAAGTATGAAGAACTAAGAATATAATGCAGATAAATTATCATACCATAGGAATAACTTCCCCATTTTCCTTTGTCAACAATCTACATCCCACCATGTTGGGCGCTTTACCCTGTTTGGAGCCACTTTTAGGGCAAGGATCTGTATTCCCAGTAAGGGCTTTTGGTGAACTGGCTTTATTTGGAGGGCTTGATGATGGAGTAGGAGACACGAACAACTTCTTCTCGACCCCCTTTTTGGTTGTCGTAGATTGGTTCCTCCTCCTTTGTAAACACGTGTCATTGGAGGGGTCAATGTCCACTAATATTGATTACTTAGAACCCTATTAAGTTAATTCATGCATTACCTTAGAGCTAGAGGACTTGCGATAGTTTGTCAACCCTCCTTGTATGACCAGTTCGTCATCCAACTTGATCACTTTGACATTTGGACCCTCTAATGAGGCAACACAATCATTCCATGAGATTGGTACCTCCATCGTCAGGCCAAGTATAGGGGTTAAAGGATGGTCATCTTCATCATTTACTTCGACCAAAATGATAGTGTCCTTCTCTTAGTCACCATCACCGGGGTTAAGAGCTTGCTTTTCTTTGTTCCTTGAGCTTTTAGCTAGTATTGCATCCTGTGATGGGGTGTCATGAGAATGATTTGCATCTACCTCAGGCATGCCACCCATGTATTCATTTTTTAGGTGCAGACGCATCCTAATTACCTTCTCCATTAAATGCATGGAATCCTTCATAAGGGTGCACAGGCATTCCACCTCTGTTTGTCTCGATGAAATCGTCTACAAACATCTTTCGCTAATGTCACTATAGAACAACTGAATAAAGTTAATTTATTGAATATTGGATGTGGTGAATAAAGCTAGGTTTTACGATTTTCACCTCCGTTGCAACCAAGACCCTATGTAGAATGCTAGTCATTGATAGCATCTGACGATGTAGTTTGGACTCTTCAGTGCTCGACATCCCTTGTTAATATTTCTTTCATGAGTTAAATATTACACATAATGCCGAATACATAACTCGGATGCATGGAGTGCATTCTTATCGTAACATGGATCAGGGTTAGGGGTGTATCATTTGAGAAGACATTGCCCATGGCATGGTCCTGGACCTCACTAATAGGATCTCTGCAACTAGCAAAAGTTAGTCTATTGGATAAGAAGCGGGGTTGGGTAGGGATGATAATGTTAAGGGATGATAAAGCGAGTGTCCGATTTGCAAGTTGTTAAAATGTCATTGACATTCATCTTTGGATCTTCGAAGATAGTCTTTTCCATGGGTTAGTTTTTCTTCACAAGGCAAACTCAGATTCATGTAAGTCTTGGGTAATGTACAAGCAATATAGTTGAGTTTAATCGAAGCCATCTATATGGAAGATTAGAAAGGGAGGTTGGTTTCCATGCATATTGTGGGTAGTCAGATGATGCTTACCTCTAAATCAGATCTTCCATGTAAGTGGCGGTTAAGGGCATGTCAAGTCGAGGGCTAACAAGATTTAGCAAATTATCCTAACCAGCATTTCCATCTTTGCTCCTAAATACACTTGAGTTGGGCTATGAAAGTGAGTACGGATGGTTAGCTGCATCCCGTCGTATTATTTGTGGAGGTCTCAAGACACTGTGTCATCTGAACAAGGGACTGCAACCATGTTATTCCCATTGCCGCCATTGTAGAGTTGTCCTTGTTTCAGCATGATAGACATAAAGTTCTCTGCTGGCAACCACAGAACCATAAAATATATAAAAATATACTTTTTAAGGAAAAATTATATTGAAAAATAAATTCACAAAATTGTATCCCACACTCCAAGTTTATGGAAAAAAAAAAGTAAAAATAAAAAGTCAAGGGGATAAATATAAAAAATGGTCCAAGGAAAAATGCCAAAGAGAGGCACTTACAGGTGCCTTGAATGAACCTACCAATGTTTTGGTCAAATTTACCATCATTTTTTGAAGAATTTGCTAGTGCCCAGAGAATGAACTATTTTAAAATCTAATTTTTTGGAAATTAAGATTCAGTGACATGCAAGCTTGGTTGAGGAGCAAGTGTGCTTTTAGCAATAATCATTAGGGAGAAAAAAATAACAATAAAAAGTCAAAGGGATGTATATAAAAAATGATCTAGGCAAAAATGCCAAAGAGAGGCCTTACTAGCACATTGAACGAATCTACCAGCATTTTGGTCAAATTTACCAGTATTTTTTGAAGAATTTACCATCGCCCAGAGAATGAACTATTTTCGAATCTGATTTTTTGGAGATTAAGATTTAGCGACATGCAAGCTCGGATGAGGAGTAAGTATGCCTTTAGTCAATAGTTGTTATGGAAAAAGAATAAAATTAAAAAGTCAAAGGGATATATATAAAAAAATGATCTATGCAAAAATGCCAAAGAGAGGCATTGGTAAAATTGAAAAATGCCTTTTACTCAAATTTACCAGTGTTTTTCTTGAAATTTATCAGCTTCCAAAGATCTCATTATCCAAATAATCAAATTTTAACAGGTCCGTGAAGGCTGTAAATTTTTCTAAAATGCTAGTAAATTTAACAAAAACGCTGGTAAATTCGTGGAAGGCGCTAGTAAGTGCCTCTCTTTTGCATTGAAAATTTTTTTCACTTTGTTCATTTTTTTTTCCATAATGATTATTGAAAAAAAGCATACTTAATGAACCAAGCTTGCATGTCTCTGAATCTTAATCTCCCAATAATCAGATTTTACGCAGTTCCTAGGACGCTAGTAAATTTTTCATAAACGCGAGTAAATTTGATCAAAACGCTGATAAATTCGTGCAAGGCATTGGTAATTTCCTCTCTTTGCCATATATAATGGATCTTTTTTTTTTTTTACTACTCTTTGCATTTCAATCTTTTTATTTCGTAACGATTATTGACTAAGCTTTCATGCCCTTGAATCTTATTCTTCAATTAATTTGATTTTAAATTCCTTCTTTGGACACTGGTAAATTCTTCAAAAATGCTGGTAAATTTGCTCAAAATGCTGATAAATTCATGATAGACGCTAGTGAATGTCCCTATTTGGTTTATTGTTATTATCTTTGTTTTGCTTTTTTAGTTTTTTTTTTTCCCATGATTATTGCTAAGTGCACCAAAATGAATAAATTAAACATATTAGTAAAATCTTATTCCCCAAGACTTTATATTTCATATAGTTCATGAGACTCTGGTAAATTCATTCCAAAAGCTGGTAATTTTGCGCTCAAAGTTGGTTAATTTTTCTGTCTGGCTCTTTATTTAAATATTTCTTTCTTCGCTTTCAATTGTGTGACAACTATCTATTAAGGGCATTAAAAGGAATAAATTAAACATGTCACTAAATCTTATTCCACCCCCTCGGCAAAATTAGTTCCAATCCTTGGAGGATACGTAATGCAACACAAGGCTTTAACATAACATCAAAAAAGTGTGTTCATAACACAAGTCAATAATCTCTCAAGACTCAAGCTAACTAAAATGACCAACTATTAGGAGCCAAAATGGATCCTCAAGTGTGACAATTTCATGAGCAAGGCGATCTCTGGCATTTAGAACAAAACTTGATAATCATTTTCCACCAACTCAATTGCAGTCTCGAAATGCCAACAGATGTCATGACCAGTGGTATCCAGGGCCTCAAAGCTTTCCTAATATGCTTGCAGTACCCTTTGGCTCGGCCAAGAGCATAAGACACTAACAATTGATCGCATAATTTGGCGAAGGAGATGAGCATCCTAGACATAAGGAACAATTATTAATGCAAAACTTCGAGCACCATTGTAAAAATTGACACTACACGTGGTGCAAATAACATTTTTCCCAGTGCCAAATTCATACAACATTAAAAAGTAAATACAATTTGAGTTGCAAAACATATCAGCAGACTACATGAACCAAAATAACGAAAAAGAAGTAGGAACTACATTGTTTACTAAGAAAGGGAGAATTTCCATATACTTACCATGCAGGGCTCCCTTACACAGCTCTTAGACTCTGATATCTCTTTATCTTGAGCAAAAGTTGTTGAAGGTTTGTTGAATTTGCTCTGGATAATATTCAAGCACTCAGCTTTTTAGACCATCGGGATTTATTGGCACTCATCAAATTAAGATCAGGAGCATCAGGTCAGGGCCAGCTAGTTTCGTCAACCATCCGTCTTCAAAAGCACTCTCAAATAAAGGATGACAGTTCATGTGCACCTATTTTCAATTTCACTTAAGATCCCTTGCCGTGTAAGAAGTTCTTCCATGTGGCCTAGTCTTCCATTTTCTGTAACATCCCATATAATATAATAGGAAATGATAAAAATGTCTTTGGGCAAACTTTTATTATTATAGCCTTGCCCCTGAACTTTTTAGAAATTGATATTTAGATATCAATAGGATTAATAGAATAAGGTTTTAAATGAAGTAGAATCCCGTACCGAAAACGTGAAAACCTAATTCTTAGCCAATTGAACCATAGAGGTTTCCACATGTGAAATGACGTGGGATGCCCCTAGACTTGGCCAAAATCATGAAAATGCCATTAGTTATGAAAACAGAAAATAGAAAGGCCCTTAATTTGCAAAACATTTAATTTACATTGTTAATCGATTTATTCAATTTTTTTGAATCTGTAAGATTAATTAGAAATTAATTAAAAGGTTTATCAGAAGTTAATTAGATATTAATTAAAGAGATTAGGCTTAAGAAAAATTAAAATAGACATATAGAATCTCTTACAAAACCATTTAGTTATAACTTGCTAATTTGAAGGAAATTGGTAGAGATTCGATATTTGAAATTGCCGAAACCGAATCAATAGAATTACACATCTCAAACTCTAAGACTTATGGCTAAGAAATCAGTCACACTCCCTTATAAGTGGTGCCTCAAATAGCCACCAAAGAGAAAGAGTGTTGGATGCTTTAGAACCACTAAACCCAAGCACTAATGGGATCCAACCATCCTAACTACCACCACTATCAAACCAGGTTTTTTTCCTTCTTTCTCCCCCATTTTCGTGCTCCCTTCAGTAGCTTTTTTCCTCCTTATTTTTCTTTTTCTTTTTCTTCTTCTTTTTCATCTCCTCATCCTCATTTCTTCACCCCACATCCATGCCTTTACCAAACTTTGCTTCCTTTTCACTACAACTCAAGTTTTGACGTAGGATTCAACACTTTCACTTGGTTTTGTGAGCTGGTGACTATTTGAAATTCTATTTCTACTTACTTGTTTGATGTTATATTGAGTTTATATAGGTGTTTATGGCTGGATTAGTCTTTATGTATATGGGATTGGATTGAATGATTAGTGAACAGCTAGAAAGGAGGTTAACTAGAATCTGAAAACTTAGAAACCTTCACAGCATCCATACTTCCAGAGTGTATAGATCCACCTATGACCATCAAAACTTTGTGAACCTATTTTTATGTAAAACTAGATATCTAGAGATTTCAATTATATAAAGTATAAGGTCATTGGATTAGTATTGAATGAGATATGAATTTTTGAAGTTAACCCTATGATTCTAACCCCGATTCTGGGCAGACTGGATTTCAAAAGGCATAACTGGCCCCATACTTCTTCAAATTGAGTGCAAATTTTTTTTTTGAAATTTAAGATATAAGATAACATGCAAAAAAATTTCAAAATTTAATTGGATCCCAATTTTTTGTAGTAATTTATGAAATTTGCCCTAAATCCTATCCAGGCTAGAATAGGATAGTGCAGGTTACCCAGTTTCAAGAGCTCATAAATTGAGTTCTACTTGCTCAAATGAGGTGAAACTTCTTAAAAATAAAGGCTGAGTCAGTTAGCTTTAAAATGACATAGGTTTTGTAGGAATCCAACAGATTTCGATTTTTAGTGAATTTTTACTTTCAGTATTTAAATCCATCTAGTAACAGGACAGACCTAGGTAAAATGGTAATAACTTAACTTAAATATATCAAAACTTGATGGGACTAAAGAGGTTAAAAACTAAACAAATAAAATTTTAACATATCCAAAATTTAGGTCTAAATGAATTAAGTAGAATTTATGACTGAATTTACAATATTGGGCAGAATTGAAAGGAAGTGACAGAAACCTAATTCAAGATTAAGATTATGAAACTTGTTTCATTATTGTGAGATTGTTACTTTGTATTGATTGTCTGTATGACTAATTACCTGGCTGAATGGCATGATTCACAGGGAAGCAGACTCAATCCGTTATGATGCCGAAAATCTGGCAAAAGCTATACATAACATATCATATATTTGTACATGCATGCAACATTCAAATTAAGTATCCATTATTATGAGACTTACAAGAATGTTTAAAGATAAGTGTACTAAAAATGCATGTGGACATTATATGATAATATGATCATGATCCTTTTTATGAAAGTTTGCATATTTGCATGCAAATGAAGAAAATATATGATTATGTAAGATTGGGTTCCTTCACTTTGAGGCAGTTATTTGGGTCCCTTCTTGTGAAGGCGGTTAAAGCTATGAGATCCCCCTACCTTAGAGACACGTGGCCAAAAATGAGATCCTTCCAAGACTAGAGGCACGTGGATCCCCTCGTATGTTAGTTCTGTGTGACGACGGTCACAAGTTGAGCTTACTCCTAGATTAGACTACCCAAGGGCAGTAAAGATTAAAGACAAAGACATATGCATGACACCCTAGGAATGGTGATATGTAACGCCTAGGAGTGTCAAGTAAAGGAAGCAAAGAAAGTATAAGTGCATTCATGTGAATTCATGATGAGCCATTGCACATGTACAATCTGCTATTATTATTATTATGAAATCACTCACAATATGCTATGCTTATGCTTTAATTCTTACCCTGTTTATCAAGTGTATGAATAAAATGAACTCTACTTCATACAATATGTTTTCAAACTATAAAACTGAATAGTTTATATAATATGTTCATCTTTTTCAAAATAACCGAAGCACCCGGAGATTATAACGATGTCACTATATGTGATAGTTTAGAGAATCCTACTGAGAATTTTAAGTTCTCACTTCTATGTTTATTTCTGTATCATCTCTTTAACACCCTCTATCATATAAGCCATGCTCAAGTCATAGAGTTATATTAAGAGGTTGTCACTGTGCTAAAAGAATCTTTAAAATGCGAAAAATACAATATATGGCCCTTTAACTGCACACTTTATTACTGAATATAGTTCATAAATTTCGTTATCTCTGATACATACAGAATAAAATAATTACATTTTAAGAAAAAAACTTTTTTGTAACTAATATTATACACAGAAACTGTTTCTACATTGCGGCTATTGCCTTTACTGAACTTCAACCGGCCTCTATAGTCTTCCGGGCTGACTTAAGCCTGAGTCTTGAATGATGAACATCCTAGGTTTCTGCCTTGTTCGTGAGTTTTAGCCTAGGATCTAGAATGTTTATGGAAAAGAAAAATATACAAGCAAGCAGTGAGAACCTAAGATTCTTAGTAGGTAAACTTGAACCATCATGCATACAGTGTCATCATAAACATTACAGCTACTTTGGTTTCTTATGAAAATGTGAGTACACATGCACAAGCAGTGGTTCGATTTTAAGTTGAAAACATCTTTCTCGAAGCGAGCTATATTTTAACAACCACTTGGCATATTATATGACAGACATAGAAACACGAATAGTGTAATATACTTCAGTAAGAATCATAATAACATCATGACATAATGAAATAGTTAGATATGCACATATAGATGCTTGTACTTGACTGAATGCAAGTGCATGACTTAATTCATCTTTTTCTTTAGCTTGCAACTTGATCTTGCTTTTCCGTACTTGGTCCCCTGGAGGTGAATGGCCTCTCTCACCTCTGGGTAATAGCTTGTTTTTTAGGATCAAGCTCATTCCTATACAGAATTGCTAGGTTTACTTTCCCCGATGCTCCCACCGATTTATTCCCCTTAAATTTGTTCAGGGGTTGGCCTAAGTTTTAGACAATACAACTCTAGCACACGCTAGCTGGGTCTATGCCATGCATCATGTGGTAGCTCAGTACGTCTTTCTTGCAAGTTCTCATAATTTTTTACCCTTCTTTGGACATGATTATACATGCATATGCTAGGGGTTTTCATTAATATACTTCATATCATACTTAAAATCATTCTTGCATATATGAATCTTATGAGCATAACACATAAATGTTTATAACATTCATATAATTCACATATTTCTGCTGGAATTTTGGCAGCATAACGGATCAGGCCTGCTTCCCCGTGGATAACGTCAGCTCCTATGAACAAATCAATCATAGCAGTATAATCTATCTAACATATTTATCAATGTAAAATTTGCAACCTTTAACCCAAGCCTTATATGTACACTAATATTTGTGAAACCATCAATTTGGTTATTTCTATCAATTTTATTTAGTTCTGCCCGAATTTATAATTTATGCCATACTTTCTTCTTAATTCGTTTATGTCTAAATTTTGGATATGTTAACATGCTATTTGTCTAGTTTCTAATCTTTTTAGTTCCATCTTATTTTGATTTACGTAGTTCAAGTTATTTGAATTTTACCTTAGTCTGTCATACAACTAGCCAGAATTGCACCCTGAGAAGTAAAAACTCACCAAAAATAGAAATCTAAGTGAAATCATACGAAACCTATATCAAATTAAAGTTAATAGAACAAGATTTTATTTGAATTAGATTTCATCTCATTTGCATACGGAGAGCTTGAGTTATAAGCTCCGTAAATTGACCCTTCTGGATTGTCCCATTCTGGTCTGGTTTGGACTTAAGGCAAATTCATTGAATCACTGGGAATAATTGGGATCAAATCTAACTCTAAAATTTTTATAGGATGTTTCAATATATGTTGGCTTTCAAACAAAACTGGTTGCACTCATTTTTGAGTTTTATAGGATGAGTTATATCCCTCACAACTCATATTGCCCAAAAGAGAACCTAGAATTTCAGGTTAAAGTTCAAAAATTCATAACATACTCAATACTAATCCAGTGGCCTTATAATTTATATGGTTGGAAAGCTCTAAATGTGTAGTTTCATTTAAAATTGGTTCCATCCAGTTTATATGCTTGTAGATGGAGCCGTACACTCTGCTAGTATGGATATCGTAGGGTTTTCTCACAAAAATATATTCTGCTTAGCTCCTTTTTGAGTTTTTAATCAATTCCTCAACATAGACTAAATTTCTTCATTTCAATTCACAAGAAAAACATCATAACATAAGCATATAAGCATGGACCAGCATAGCATAAGGAGCTCACAATAGCCATATAGTCCCACAATACAACAAATAACTAAGGATTTGAGTTACCTACCTCAACATCCTTGAAACTATGGAAGTAAGGAAGCTAAGAACCAACTCTTAGCCTCTCTCCTTCACCATGGCAGCAGCTCACATGAATGTGGGGCTCTATTTGATGTTTAATCTTGAAATTGTTAGAGGGGTTTTGTAGAGAAGGAGGTGGGATCAATTTTCATAAAAGAAGGAAGAGGATTTGAGGCCAAGAAGACCATCAACTAGGAGCTTGAAGCTCATAGCCATGGAAGCAAGGAAAGAAAGGAAGAAGAAGAAGGTGGAATGGAGAGAATATGGCAGCTGGTAGGGGGCAAAATAATGGAGGAGCTAGAGGGAATTTTGGTGTTTTAAAAGATGATACTCTCTTGTGATTGGCAGAGGTTTGGTTGGTGGTTGTTTGGCCAAGTCTCTCCACTCACTTGGCAGCCAATTGGCGCCATCCATAGGGGTAGAAGTGGCTCAATTTTCAGCCATTCAAACTAGTGGTGTTAGTGTGAAATTTTACTGATTCGGTTTTGCTGGTTTAAAATACCGAATCTTCGCCGATTTTTTTCAAATTGGCAAAACTTTACTAAATGACTCTGAGAGAATTTCTATATCTCTATTCTAATTGTTTCTAAGCTAAATCCCTCTAATTAACATCTAATTAACTCTTAATTAATATTTAATTAACTTCTAATTGCCCTTACATAACTATTGAAACCGAATAAATAGATTAATGGCATAAATTAGACATTTTCGTAAATTTGGAGCCTTTTTATTTTTTGTTTTTTGTAACTAATGGCATTTTCGTAATTTTGAGTAAGTCCAAGGGCACACACGTCATTTTACACCCGACTGCCTCTATGGTCCAATCAGCAAAGATTTAAACTTCTATGGTTTCACCACATAATTCTGCTCTGCTTAAAGACTTATTCTGCTAACTCTATAGATGAAAGGACATAGATGTCATTTTCTAAAAAGATTTAGGGCCCTTATGGAAATATGTTTGTGGGGTCAAAGTGAAATTTTTTAATAGTCCTGGGCAACCCTACAAATAACAAAAGTTCATAGGGGTTTTTTCATAGTTTTCTAATTTTTAACATATGGTAGCACTATATTCTCAATGGCAGTGTTATGCTACCCTATAGTTTTAAGTATGAGGATTGTTAGGGTATAACACTGCCTGAGAAATTCTCACACAACGGAATAATTCAAGATTTCTATTATTCTTTATTTAAGAAAGTGGGGATGTTACAATCTCCACATAGTTCAGGAAATATTGAAAACAGCAAGAGGTTGCTGTTAGACAAGGTTCGTTTAGATAATAGCAACAACTTTTGAATAGGGTGCTATGACTTAAGCATGGTACTGTGCTTAGGAGGGTGTTACACCTTCTTTGAAATTTATTAACTCGGATTGCAACATTTGATATTGTTTGTCCATGGTATCAGTTGTATGATCCTGATCTCCAACTTCTTTGCTAGCCACACTTGTTAAAGTAAACCGTAGAGATATACAATTGGTGTTTTCATTCAACTCATCTTATAGTAGATTAATTCATAATCATCGACGTAAACAGCCTGTGTTCATAAATTTATAATTATGCACAAACCTGTCACATTCTCTAATCTTCTTCACCGGTGCTAAAATCCTCTACATTCGAAGTTTTAGCCAGAGGAAATGATACTTTGCCATGCAATCCACTTGAAAGTAGTGCATCAATTTTTGCAGCATGTAACACTCTTGCTCTTGCCTCATTTCTATCATCTAGGAACCAACCCATGAGTAGCTCACGTCAAATGTCTTTAACATCAGTCTATGGCCATTATATATTTAAACTTACACATCATTATGGTATTATAATATAATCACAACATACAGAGAAGAGAAAAGGAAACTAACCTTAGACCAAGGAGGCATGGGGTGCCCTCTATATGTCTTAACAACATCCTATATCTCCATGTATTTGATGTAGACACCACAGCCAATTCTTTAAGATAAACACACAAGAAGCCAGAATGAATTAACAAATTCAAGATGAATATAGGAGTAAAATTAATAAATAAAACTAATCACCACTTACCCATTATGCTGCGATGGTACCTTGACTATCTCAATTTTCAACTCCTCACAATTGGGGTCGAATGTCGATTCCAACAATAGCATTATAATCTTAAATTGATAAGCCTGCAAAATTGAGATTCCAGTAACACTTAGCATACATCTCAATAGACAACAAAAGTTGATTACTAGGCAGTAAATTTAATTTTTCATACCACCAGCTAATTTGGCAAATGGCCTTACTAATGCACCTAGTTTTGTTACATATAGATAAATGAATCCACTAATCAAAATCAAACCCAAGTACATTGTTCGATACCTCACTCTTGTAGATGGTATGGAGTTCAAGCTCCTCAAAAATGTCATCTTCACTATTGACATGGTTCAGTAATCCCTATTAGAGAACAGTGAACATAATGATCTATTGTTTGGATAATCGGGTTGATAAATCACAACTCCAATCTATATGATCTCACTGACTATTATTTTAATATTTAACTTCACATATAAACCTCAATCATAGACTTAGTTTAAATGGTTCTGAGCCCAATGTACCTGTTCATTGTTCTTTTCCTCCCGAATCTGCGACTCGACCATCCCATCATCTTAGTATTTAACCAGTGGAAGCTCTATACTCAGGGGGGTCACAACTAGTGGTCGACCATGGAAAGACATGAGCTATGTAGTGCCAAAACATTATTAAGATCCATATATCTATATGAATAAGCCATACTCAAGTCATTACAAAGATGTTGCATTACATAACATCAGGCAAAAAAGGCAGCCTCCAATGCTCTTTGTTTTTCCTTTCTTTGTCTTCTTGAATCCTTCAATTTGCTTTACAAACCAATCAAATATGAATTTGCTTTAGTTATAGTTGCGCAAATTTTGCACATCAACAATGGCCCCCAACAACTTTGAGCTAGGTGCCATATCTGATGTTGAGCATAAGAAACATGACAACACATATAGCAAATATGCTATTCTAAATTGGTCGTCAGTTTTCCCATCAGCAGTCATTGCTTCAAGCTGACTATATTTGATGACTTTAAAATTCATCGCTAGCAATTTTTGCTCATCGTTAAAGGACTTTAGAACGGGCAACCTTATTACATCCAAAGTATTAGAATTGTCAAATCCATAATGATGCGGAACCCCGTGGATATAAAGATCCAGAAACCCTAGGCACACACTTTGATAGAAAAACAAGATGTAGAATAAAGACCTTCCCTACTAAACCCCCAAGAAACCTGTCCTTGGAAACGTAGATAACAGGGAAAAGATAGAATAGAAATTGATTGAATATCGCAAGGAATTTACCTTAGAATGAATTCTCTCAATTTCTTGATGCAACAAGCAAAGCAAATCACTCACCTCACTTGCACACAAAAGCACTGTTTTCTTGAAAGAAAACAAAACAGAATTTCAATTAATCAAAAACTCATAAACAATGTGTTCCTTGAGGTATTTATAACCTCTTACACTAGGTTAAACACTTAAACTAAGCCCAAGCCCAATAAGAAGTATTCTAATGCTAAATAATACGAATTGGGCTAGATAAAACATAAAACATAAAATATGGGCTGAATAAAATAACTAAAAGTTTAGATGTCCTAAATACTTAAACTAACTAAACTAAACAAGACCAAAATAGGATAATGGCCCAACATGGCCAGTATAAGCTTCTAAGCCCAATTAGCAGCAAATAACAAGATTTTGGGTTGTCCATTAGTATGTGTTGGCATCTTCTTGGCCCATTCTTGATACATGTCTTCCACAATTGCTTTAGCCAAGTTTCCAAAGCTTTCCTTCAGCATCTTTGCTCTTGCCCTTGTGATAGGTCCCACGGGCATGCTGAAATTTCCATCTTGCCCTTTAGTGCTAGAACGTCCAATTTGTCCTCCGGAGCACGTATCACATAAATTTTAAATATGAACAGGTAACAAAAAATTATCATTTCATCCAAATAACAATAAATTCATCATAATAACTCGAAAAGAAAAAAAAATAATGCCATAGAGGTTTAATTGGTAGAAAAAAATTAACATTATGTAGTAACCCAAGGGCCATGCTAGCATCATGGTAGGTAACAGGGATATTGTGTCCCTTAATAACCATTACGTGCCGCCGTAAGTCAAAAGATTTCACTAACCTTAGGCACAATACGCGGTTGAGGGCATTGCATCTAAGATCCAACAATCCTCCAAACCCCATATTGTAACATCCCCAATTTTTGTCTAAGCTAATTAGTTCAGTGATCCTGGCTAATTAAAGAGGTTAACGATTAACTAAGGACTAATCGGCTAATCTCGATGAGCAAAGCTTAGTAAATTGAGTCAAGTCAATAATTAATCATAACGTACTAAATGTTTTAATTAAACCTAGTTATTCAAACCTCATTAATTCGTAACTTAGAAATATAATTAAGCTAATTCAATCTTATTAATTAAGTACAAGACAATTGTTCTACCTTAATTGATTGAGATAGATTAATTCTTACACCCTAATTATATAATTCATAAGAGCAATTCTTTTAGAGGAAAACATTTTAAAAGTGTAATTAACTGAAATCGGTTAAAGAGCAATTTAACTAATCAAATTGAATTAACAACTTGGTAATTCTAATAGCTTTGAAGATTTAAAAAATTTCTCCTAATTGATGCACCAAATTTCAGCCAAGGATAAGAGCAAAATCCAACCATCCATTTGCCTTCTCATCATGCACTCTTAGATCGAGGGTCTATGTTAGTAGCATCTCTTTAGTCTAGACAAGAGAAGTACCTTCCTCCCTTAGGATTATGCCACTTGGAGTGATCATATTCACCTAAGCCAATCTCAAGAGTGGTCATGCCTTTAACCACTTGAGAAAATACTAAATGGTCTTTACCCAAATGCCAAGACTCAAAGGAAACACAACTCACCCTTTTACCCCAAGGTCCCTAGCTTGCTTGCTTAAAAAAGAAGTTAAACTCACCTACTCCTTAGCCTTGATGTGAGACACCAATCAGCCCCCTCATTTACTCTCTCATTTTGCAAACTTCCACCCTATCTCTTAGACAGAAAAGCTCTCACTTCTCTCCACCTCTCATTGTTCTTCCTACTCTCCTTCTTGTTCTTGTCACTTTTCCACCACCATCACCCTCATCTTCTATCACCACCCTCATAACTTATCAAGGATCACATTCTTTGGTCTTTGGTAGAGTAAAACAAACACTCGCTTAGCCCCATTATCAAGCTCAAGGAGGAGGAACGTCATCTCCAACCCATCAACTCTTTCTACTCCTCAAGAAACTCATTTGGTAATGACTCTAACCCCTTTCTCTTCTATGTTTTTCAAGCTCTAGAACTCCTAAGCTCTTCATAGCTAGGTGGTTTTAGGACTTGCTCTAAAGGCCTCATGGCCATGCTTTCATTATATGAAGTTGTTTGTGATTTTTGCTCTTTTCTTGGAAAATGACTTTGGTTGTGCATTTTGTTTTATGTTGAACCCAAGTTTTTAGAACTCAAAATATTGATTTTTGTCAAGACCTCAAAGTATAAAAGTGGTTTGGAAATGTAAAGTGGTCACTTGAAGAAAAGACTTAATGTTCTTACAAGAAAACTCCTTGAAACCAAAACTATGGAAACTGGAAAATTCTAGCAGTCTATATGGCGTGACTAATAACTCTTTCCATATAACTCCAAATGGAACGAAACTAATTTTAGATGAAAATAGACTCATAGAGCTTTTTATACATATAAAATACGTGAAATTTGGCCTTAAAACGAGAGAGATATGAATTTTTAAAATGTGATATTCCCGGATGTTTTTCTGTTCGGGCAGTATGTAATAAAATCTTAATAACTCAAGTTATACAGAACACTTTTGAGTGGGACCAAGTTTTTTAGAAAGCTAAGACATAGAGGAACATATAAAACAGTTTTGGTAGATTCCTTGTGAGGAGCTCGTACTAAGGTCTAAAAAGTCACTATACCGAGAATAAACTTAAAAGCCGAGCAGTCAAAATAAAATGTACATATCTCATGTTACAAAATGAATTTTTGAGTGGGGTTTATTTCGTTTAAAAATAGACTCAGAGAAGTATAATCATACCAAAATTCAAAGCAAAAAAGTAAAAGATAAAATTATGGTGAATTTTTAAAGTTTCTGCCCCACTGTAAAAGTAAAACTGGTTAAGGTTAAGTTTTAAAAGTTAAGGAGAAATAAGTTTTAAGACATTAAGACCCTTACATTAAGTATTGGAAAACCTTCATAATTCAACTTAAAGATTTCAAAAAGGATAATGGATAAAATTAGCCCTATGCCTAAGAAAAGAGTTTACACAAGAGGCAACCTCAATTAAAAGCTTGCACCAAATTTACTAAGCTAAGCTCATAAGACTTTGTGTGATATGTATGCCTCTATGTGTCAATATGATGACAATGATATGATGATATGGATGATATGATATAATGATGATATGAAAATGGATGATGATAATATGAATATGATATGTTGATGATATGATGCTTAACGATATGTGATATTGGTTTCTGTATTTGGCAAAATTTTGGGAAACTTTGGTCTAGCCGTTATGTTGCCGAAATTTTGTAAAAATTGTAGACTTAGAAATATTTTGCATCATAAGCTTTAATAAGAAGAGATTTAATGAAGTGTATGATCCTTCAAAAAAGGAAGGTGACCTAATTTAAGCTCCCCTCACCCACAACTCACATGAGGTATGGCATGACCTAGCTAGTGTAAGTACCGAAATTCTATGGTGGCGATGGCCACGGTATGAGCTCATTACCACTTATGTTTAGTGGGTGAAAAGAAAAAGGACTTAAGATAAGTCATGTTAAAAAAAGAAAAGGGACTTCAGTCCAAACCCTTGAAGGGAAGAAGTTAAGAGAAGCTTATAGCACAGTCTTGCATGTTTTATGTGATTATACTTGTGCCCATGTATGTTATGGTATTAATGATTAGAGGGTATGTTAAAATTGAATCGACTTCGGATATTTGTGTTTTCGAAAACCTAAGAACTGAACCTTATGGATGCTCACTATTTTCATTAATAAAAACCAAAGTGGCTGGGATAATGACAATGACACCTCCGTGTTGGGTTTGAGTCCTACTGAGAAATCCGATTTCTCACTCTAGTTATTTTCCGCATCGTCACCAGATTCTGATGGTGCATCCGGTGGAGTGGAGCATGAATCCCCCACACTGTGAGCGGATGTATGATGTGGGATGCTAGACAATGTTGATTTGGACTTGTAGTTGCCGTAGCTCTGCATCTTCATACATTCTTTTTTGTGACGAATGATGTCAAATTAAGTTTGTATTTAGTATATGGGGTCGTGGCACGTCCATGAGCCTCCTTCGATGTAATGCTGCTATATATGTATGTATATATAGTATGAACCCATATGGATGTAATGATGAATTATGTAATGCAATGTATTTGTGAATTATTATTTATTTACCTTTCTCATGTTTTATGATATTTGGGTATGTACCTTATACGACACGCTCTTTCTCTATCTGCCTTCTCGCTCAAGGCTTTACTTTCCAAAGCGATGACGTATTTCAAAAAAAAATTTACCGTATTTTCCGCGTAATTTAATTTCAAGTGAAGTTTAGTTTTCCACGAGCATAAGTAACAATTAATAAAATGCCGTAATATGACTTAAGCATAGTATGAGTTTATTAGGGTGTTACACATATCCACAACTGTAACATCCCGATTTCCGAGTTCGGCTTCGCCCTCAGGACTGATTCCTTCCGATTTCCGACTTCATCTTTAAAACACAGATAAGAGTATTCTTTCCGAGTTCCGAGTTAATTCTTGCCCAATTCTCGACTTCATGCCTTGTACGACTTCCGACTTCGTATGGATTATTTCCAACGACTTACGAGTTTAACCTTCGAGTCCAAACAACATGAACGTGATTCACCGGTATCCGGCTTCATGTCTTAAAGCAAATGTCCCCAACTTCCGATCTCATAACTTATGATCAAGTTTCCAGCAAGATGTACGCGAGTTCCGACTTAAGACAACAAGGTTCAAAATAGTATGCGTGGTTTCCGATCTCAGAAGTTATGGTTTAACACAATGGTGCAAATACCGAACTCCAAGTTTAATATAACGAGTTCCGACCTTAGTGTTGAACTCAATGGGGATGGACACGAGTTCGGATCCTTGAGAATCGGTACACGAGTTCCGGTATACGATTTAACAACCAGCATTGGCATTTCCTGGTTCAAATGGGGAGTTCCGAGATTATAAGATTGCCAGTTACACGAGTTCTGACCTCCGACCTTGATACAAGATTTCCTCAAGTCACACACAGATAGGACGAGTTACGACTTACGACTTAAGCCCTAGTCTCAATTGGGATACACGAGTTCCGACTTAAGGTGTAATGGGGACGAGATCCGATTTCAGATAGAAACGAGCGTATCTCCATTTTTGGGACGACGTGGAGAGCAATTTTAACACAAAAGGGAGAGACATGGCGAACCTTGCCCACAAAATTTCATCCAATCAAAGCCACTTATTCTAACTACCACTTCGAAGCTTTGTCTATATATATGCATCCTCCTCCTGCCTCTTCAGCTCATCATTCTTACGTTGCTCACTTCAGCTCCCTTCCTCTCTCAATCTACTCTCTCAAACCTCCAAGCTTTGTCAAGGCTTCCTTCAGCTCCAATTCAAATTCAGCAAGATCACACTCCAAAGAGGTAGGATTCTACTTCTACTCTTAAATTCCTTGCTCTATGATTGCATGAGATTGAATTCTTCTTTGCGTATGTGATGAATTATTGGATGTATTATGATGGATTGTGATTAAATTCATAGAGGATTTTGAGTTAGAATTAGAATTAGAAGAAGAAAACAAAGAGAAATGGATGGATGAGGGTGCTGTCTTGGTGGAGATTCCACGGCAGTCCGTATGGCGGAGCGTACGGCGCCGCCTACAATCGGTCAAATCCAATGAAACCATTTTTAGATGAAAGTAGACATTCAGGGCTTTCCATAGCTATATCATATAAGGTTATTGGATTAGTATTGAGGGAGATACGAATTTTTGAAGTTTGACCTAGGGTTTAGGACTTTCATCCGGGCAGGGTGACATGAGGAGGGTATAACTCACCCTATACAACTCCAAATTGAGTGAAACCAGTTTTGTTAGAAAGCTTACACACAGAGGAACACCCCAATATAAGATTCCGAGTTTGTTATGGTCCCAATTGTTCCCAGTGATTCGAGGAAGTTGTCCTATGTCCAATCTAGGCCAAAACGGAGTAGTTCAGGAAGGTCAACTTTCAGGACTTATATCTCGAGGTGTACTTAAGCAAATGGAGTGAAACTTGTGGCAAATGAAAGGTTGTCCTGTTAGCTTTGATATGAGACCAATTTCGTAAGTTTTGAGCTTAGTTTCTATTTTTAGTGAATTTATACTTCCAGGAGTGTAACTCGGGTTAGTGACTGAACGAGTTGAAGTAAGATTTAAATATCTTGAGTTATATGGATCAAAATGATATGGGACCAATGAGGTTAGAAAGTAGACATATAGGGCTATGACATATCCAAATTTCAGATTTAAATGAGTTGAATAGAGATAAAGATGGATTACACAAGTTTCGGGCAGAACCGAATAGAATTGGCAGAATGGCCAAAATGATAATTTTACAAGAGTTAGTGGACATATAAGGTTTAAGTTGAGGATTGCCCGATTGACATTGATATATAAGTGTTAAGTTGACTTATGTTGCTATCATTGAACTGTCTGTGAGAGCTGGCACTATTCATGGGAAAACGGACTTGATCCGTCATGCTGCCGGATTTACAGTAAGTCTAAGAAGCTATGAATGTTTATATAAATTAAAGTATAAATGGGTATATAGAAACCCTATATTTAAGAATGACCTAATTATGTTATGAGATATGTGGGGGTAAGTGATGAAGCATATGCATGAGTACCGGTAAATTGGTAAGGAGGCTGCGAGCCTTTATATGTAATGAACATGTACGTGAAAATCATGTGTGCAATGATACATGAAAATGAATGAAGTATATGTATGAGTACACTCAGTATGGCTATGCTTGAATATGCATGAGAATGAAAGAATGTGAATATATATTGAATGTGGGTCCCTTCACTGAGGCGATTAATTGAGGTCCCTCCCCTGTGAAAGCGGTTAAATGATAAAGACATGGGTCCCTTCACCTGGAGGCGATTGCACATGGGTCCCTCCTTGTGAAGGCGACTAAAGACATTGGGTCCCTCTATGTTGGAGGCGGTTGCACTTGGGTCCCTCCAACCTAGAGGCGATGGGTCCCTCTACCTTGGAGGCACGTGGTCGATGAGATCCTCTATGTTGAAGGCACGTGGTCGATGAGATCCCTCAATTTTGAGGCACGTGACCGTAATCGATCCCTTCAACTAGAGGCACGTGACCGATCGATCCCTCCAAGACTAGAGGCACGTGGGTCCCCTTGGGGGTGAGTCGGCGTGACGGCCGTCACGGTGAGGCCGACGAGCTCACTCAAGGCCGGACTACCCAGGCGATAAATGCACCCTAGGGACGGATACGTAACGCCTAGGTGTGCCAAGTAAAAGACTAAAGACTAAAGATTAAAGTATATGCAAGCACCCCAATCACATGAGGCATGGCATTGACCCAGCTAGTGTGAGTATAGGGGTAGGACTTACATGAGGCATGGCATGACCCAGCTAGTGTAAGTACCAAATGAGGATCCCATCTTCCTAAGGAACGTGACATGGCGATCACGCTCTGATGGGGTATGACATGGCGATCATACTCTGGAATATGGTATGACATTGCACTTGAGGACTACGATACGTAACGCTGAAGTCTAGACAGATCCAAGCACCCTAGGGACGGCAACATGTAATGCCTAGCTGTGCCCAATGAAAGAAAAGTAAAACTTTATGTATATGTATGAATTCTAGTGCAAGTTAAGTGAGATATAGATGTGATATTCCCATTAGACTAATGCTATATGTGTTTTATATGTTGAACTTATTATCCAGGGTATTATTCATGAATTAATCTTGTGTACATTTCCCCAAAGGACCAGTGTATGATTAAAATGAACTTTGCTTCGGAAAAGATATTTTTCGAAATGTAAAATTTAACAGTTTGTGCAGCATGTTCTTATTTTTTTAAAATAAACCGAAGCAAACTGGAGACGACCATGATGACACTATGTATGAAAATTAGAGAATCCTATTGAGAATTATATAATTCTCACTCCTATTTCCATGTTGTCTCCAGATAATTGTAGAAGTTTCAAGATCGGCTAAAGTTCTTTGTCGAGACAAGGTCCGCTCAGTAACGATATGACTCAGCGTAGTACTATGACTTAAGCATAGTACTGTGCTTAGGAGGGTGTTACAACAACTACCTTGGCTTGCTCTTCTATCAACTTTGCATGCAACCTATGCAACTGATTAGGCAAGCACTAGGTGAGGAACGTAGCCTTCATTTAGTATACATTACAAACAATACATTAGTCCTCAAACATCATTATGGATGAAAGAGAAATAGTCTGACCAATAATGAGATAATGAGATAGGGAATTAAGATGCAAATTTGCTTTCTTGAGTTTTTATTCACGCCAAAATAGAAGCCCACGGCCAACACAATGATTCATTTAATTGTACTAGTCAAATTCAAATTACTTGTTACTCAAACACATACCTTCCTTGATTTCTTCTTAGCCCGCTTCTTCTTCTGTCCTAAAAAATCCTCAGCAAGGGAACTACCTAGATCAGTAGAATTACATATAAAATTTTGTGATAAACAAAACAAAATTAAGTTTCAATAATTAAATTCAATTGTAAAGCAAATTAGCTTCTTTCACCGTCCTCAAGTTGAGGAACATCAAGTTCTAAATCTTGCATGAGTTTTTTTCCATTTGAATCTATTAAGTGCAAAAATGTCAAACGTATGGATAAATGATGAACCATATATAGTGACAAAAATAGGTAAAAGTCTGATCAACCTCACTTACCAACATTTACTTAAAAAAAAAATGTCGATCATAGCATGACATACCTTGTACTCAACCACGTCTGTCTGCTTGCCTCCGCCCCATTTAGATTTATAATACTTTATCACGGCAAATTTAGATTGCAGTACCTACAAATCATATTTCATCTTTTTCTCAATTTTTAAAAGGGGCACTTTCCAAGGAAATTTAATTGAGTATTTCAAGTGTAACATGTATCCATGAGCTATGCTTACCATTCTAGCACACAGTATCTAACATAATTTCGTTTCCATTCCAACAAACCTACAAGCTGACTCAGCCTAAAGCATTCCCAACTCTCTCATTATTTTCCTTTTGATGCTGAGTATAGACAGACCCGACACACAATGTTCATTAGCTCTGTCCCACCAATTTCAACACAATTTTCAAGCCTTATATGTTAAATTCGCTCATTTAAGTTCCCATAGCAAAAAATTGTTGCAAATTTCAACAATAAAAGAAAGATATAGACAATCATTAGCATTTCTTAAGATTTTCCAGGATCTTATGAAACCTTCAAAATCTGTTTCTATTAAGAATAAGATGACTTATGTTAAATTTATTGACTAAAGACAACATTTAGCATATCACTAAATCTTATTCTTCATAAAATCATATCTTCAAGAGTTTCTAATATGCTGGTAAATTCTTTCCAAACGTTGGTTAGTTTTAGCAAAATGCTGGTAAATTTCTCTAGTTTCCTATTTCTATTCTTTTCTCCTTCTCAAATATTACAAAAATTAATAATTATGGGCACCTAAATGAATAAATATTTATCATATCTCTAAATCTTATTCTTTACAAAATCAGATTTTAAATAGTTCTTAATATGCTGGTAAATTCTTAGCAAACACTGGTAACTTTGTTTACTTGCCAAATCTTGAGCACCTAAATCTTATTCTTCATAAAATCAGATTTTAGAGAATGCATAAGACGCTAGTAAATTCTTAGCAAATGTTAGTAAATTTGATCCATCCACTGGTAAGTGCATACAAACAACATGCTGATAAATTTCTTTTCTATAGTTCCACAATAAAATGGCAAACAGAGGAAGTTACCAGCATATTGCATATACTTACTAGCGTTATACAGCAAAGTTACCAGCGTTCTTGCGAATTTACCAGCATCAGAGGAACTCTTCAAAATCTGATTTTATGTTATCAAGGTCATAAGTTCAGGGGTGGAGTCAGTGAAACGTACTACTATTTAATAATGACCGAAGCCTAAACTCATACGAACACAACTGCAAACACCTATGCTTCAGTTAAAAAAAAAATAACTTGCTACTCATCATCACTCCAACACCTTTGCTTACAAATATCCCAAAAAAAATAAAATTTTGTTTCAAAAGCCAGCTTAAACTTCACCACTAACAAGGACTTAACTATACACAAAGACATGGGTGTTGTAATTGTACCTGAGACAGAGTAATGGACCCCCTCTGGAGCTACCAAGTGAGAAGAAGTGGGTGGTCAATGAGAGAAGAATAGTGATAGTGTGGAGATAAGTACCCAATGGCAAAAGATGCAAAAATTCTTGTAGAAGGGGAACTAGTTCTTGAGCAGTGTAGGCAAGGGGGCGCTGTTTAATGGGTGGTTGGGGTTGGACGAATGTGGGGTGTGGAAGCGCCGGGGGGGGGGGGGTTGGTGCGGACATGGGGGGTTGGAAGCCAGGGTTTGTCGCGCAGCGTTTAGGTTTGTTTCCTCAATTTCAAATTTTTTATGTTTCATTCATTTACTATCTTATTGTTTTACTTTTACCATATTAATTGCTCTAAAACCGAGAAAAAAATCCCCTCAATCCTTGACAGCCATCCGATTATCGCTAACTCAAACTATCGTTGTAGATCCAACTTAAGGTGTACGTACACCTGCGGTGCATGGAAAACTATGGTGCATGTAAGAAAGGGCCTTTTGTTAGAGGATAATAAATGTTTTGTTGTGGAGTCCAAACCCTCCACCAAGTGAAACCCTTTTTCTCCCTCAATCTTTGCAGTGCCTCAACCATGTCAAGTCTCCCTTAACCTTGTTAAAAGACGGAGATGAGTTGTCTCCTACGTTGCACAGATACTTCAAAATAGTCATCATATCCGTATCTGATACCTGTCGTGTTGGATATTTTATATATACTTTTAGATACTTCTAATTATATTTTAAAAATTTTTGCTTTATTTTTTTATACTTTTATACTTATATAATGAAAATTCTGAAGCAATCAATAAAATAAATATATTTTAATATATTTACAAGAATTTATACTAATATTTAAATTATTATTCCTCTATTTTAATTTAAGATTTATGTTAACTTTTTCCTAATTTCATATGTCATATTATAGCCGTATTGTATTTTATAATTTTTGAATATTATTATATCTCCATATCTGTATCGTATCGCATTCGTATCTCATATTTATGTCAATGTTTTATAGGTCGTCTTCTCTATAATGATTTTTTATGACTCTACTTCTATAGATATCTTCTTTTTATTTTATTTTTTTTCCTTCTCTTTCCTTTCCCCCACCACCTCCCTATTATTTAGTAACCAATTAACAAGAATCTAATCATAGTTATGCATCTAAACCAATTAAAGTCAATATGAACTGATCAAATTCAATATGGATCGATCGGCCTCGAGTACGAATTGGATGCATTGAACTGATTTTTAGGCAAGGAATTATTTCTAAACTCAAAATTTCAAGATGAGATTCAAACCCTGGTCACAGGGATTCTTGTGCACTCCACTACCACCACAGTATGTAAGCAATTGTGTTAATAATAATATATATTATATATATTGTAATAGTATATATTATATATTTATTTAATTAAATTTGTTCAACCAATTCAACTAATAACCCACTACTTAAACCAATGACCCGCTAACTCAATTCCTTGGCCAAGTTGATTATTGGTCTGAGTTTAATAACTGAATCTAATTATAATTTCAATAAAAATTTCAGAATCAACAATCAATTATGATATTAAAGATCAAGAGAAGGAAAGAGAAATCTATTCATAGATTCAAATTTTATGAAGCATGGAGCTTCAAGATCAAGGCACATGTGTCCTCCGGATTCTTTGGATTAATACCTAGGTCTTACACTTTCGTGGATGCAAGGATAATAATAAAGATAAGAAGTCGTGGAGACGAGGGGTGAATTGTTTAGGTCTTAGGTGCTTCGTATTCATACCTAGTAGCCTTACAAATTCTCATTAAGAAATAATATATAGCATATTTTCAAGACATAGTAATTAAGCTATTTCCTAAAATCCTAATATTTCCAATGCCGCACATATTAAACACATGGCATATACGTCAGTCACATGCGTAT
This sequence comes from Pterocarpus santalinus, assembly GCA_031439595.1. Taxonomy (NCBI): domain Eukaryota; kingdom Viridiplantae; phylum Streptophyta; class Magnoliopsida; order Fabales; family Fabaceae; genus Pterocarpus; species Pterocarpus santalinus. The sequence continues at coordinate 33,056,102 of CM062525.1, forward strand.
TTCTAACATCTTGCCATTAGATTATCATGACATAAGTCGATAGAGGAAAGTACGAAGGAAAGGCATTCTGTTTACACGTATGTTCTGCCTTACATTTGGTCAATTTATACATAAGCAACTGTAACATATTTCACGGAAGTATAGCTATCTCTTAAAGGAAGAAACACCAGAAATCAGGCTAAGTTATCGTACATTATGCACATTGTTCGTCAACAATCAGAAGAAACTCCTGCCAGTGTCCTGGCACTGAGATAGCCACAAGTCCATGTGCTCAGTGATCTTTTGCCTTACTTTCCGGACTGCATCAGGGGAAGTGCAGTTCTGCTCATTACCTGAAAAGGAAAATTCACAATCAGAATGTTGGTTGATGCAGCTCGATCACATGTAGGTGCGACAAGCAACGATGCACATCTGTCTGCAGCAGCATGAAAATAACTCTAAATTGATCACACAATTTTCTTGCTGCTTTCTTTTATATTACTATTATTATTATTGTTAACTTTCATCTTTCTTATAAGCAGGGGATATGTTTGTTGATACATTGGAGAAGGAATCATAGTGATCATGCAATCGACATGCTGCTAACTGCTGACAATACAAAGTTAACTCCTATAAATTGCATCTTCTTGAACCGTGAAAAAATTGCAGGTTCTAAATTGGTGGACTGAAACATTTCATAATGACAACAATTGTAGTGCAAATGTTAATCATACCTTCAAGGACCAAAGGTGCTTGAGGACACCCTCGCAAATCAGTTGCATGGCCACAATTGTAACATGTGATAGTGTAGGAAGGCACTGAAAGGTTTAATAGTCATTTGGAGGCATTCAGTAAACGGAAGTACAATAACAGTAATTGTGCGTTGCACAACATTATGTATTTTATAATATCATATCACATAATTCAGTAACTCTTCTTTTTACCTCTTTATTGAGTAACAAACGTAAAATACTACCTATCCTACTTGAGCATAGTACCCCACTATCAATGTAGCTCATATTCAAACAACTGAAGACAGGAAATTACACATTACTTAGCACAACTTTGATCGGAAATGAGCCACTCATTTATTTATTTTATTTTATTTTTTTGATAAAACAAGAATATTATTAAGAAGAGAAGAAAAATACAAGGTGGGAGCGTAAGAAATCCTCCTAACGAGCAAAAACAAAACAAAAGAAAAATGTAAAAAACTATGTATGAAGTATAGCTTTCCAATCTCTCAACATGTCCAAGAGGAAAGTTCCTCGAGACATGAGTTTTACATCAAATAGAGGCCAAATGCCTAGCCCTATCCCACAAAACATGCTTGTCTGAAAATTTATCATTGAAGGTGCAAAAATTATGCTCCAACCAAATACTCCAAACAGTCACATATATAGCACATTACCACAAAGATTTGGCTTCCTTCCTACTCCCAAAACCAGCAAAACTAGTCAACAAAAACTGATCTAAGGTTCTGATCTGAGGTTGCAGGGCATACTTAACACTCCCAAAGGTGCCAAACAAAGTGCTCCATAAAATATCACCCAACACTCATTTGTCACTACGTAGCACTTCAAATGAACAATCCATGTTGAATACTAGAGGAAAACAGTTTTGACATATTGCAGCAGTGATGACAAGGATAAAGAATGTTATTAACTAAATTGATAAAGACAACTCACTATCAGGGGATGAAATTTGTTTGGATGCATGACGCCAGGGATCCTGTGAACCATTTGTAAATATTATTTTTGAACCTGTCCATGAACATTACATTAGGATATATTAAATGAGTTTGAATTCAAGATGATTGTAATGTATTTTCAGCGTAAAAACATGAAAGAATGTAAAATGTTTGCCAAAAAGACATAGCATGCCATAAAGAAGAAAAATCCCTACTCAAAATAACTTTTAAGTACCGATTCAGCATAACAATTATCAAGGCCCGATCAAAATAACATTTACTCCTCTAATAACAAATGATAAATTAAAAGATAAAAAAGAAGTGTATGTGTAATAAATATTGTTCAAGAAAAGCCAAAGAGTAGAGTTTATTTATAAATTTTGCTCATTATTAAATGGAGAGAAAAAAGAATATGGAAAAAGTTTTAGGCATAGGAAAGTTTTTATACCAGCAATTTTTGTGCCGCCATAGTATAGATTGGTTGCATCAACATCAGGAAAGATGCCGTCTCCAAAGACATTTTTGCAAAGGTCCAAATGGTATCTGCAATGCAAGAGAAAAAAACTTTGTACTAATTAACAAGATCACAAAGGAAAAAGATTCAACATGTAAGAGGACGAGGAACTTGCTGTGTGTCGACTTTTGAGGAGCGAACACTATCATTTGAGGGAGCCACCTGAAAGTATGCAACTTCAGTGCAAACTTGAAACCACCATAATCGAGTAGAACTGTCTTCACTGAAAGCAGTTTGTTTCAAGAACTTCTGATCATAAGTTTGTACATTAACACCAAAGGTTCCAAGGTAGTACTCTTTTACATATTTAGCGTATGCATCCTGCATATTGAATAATAGTTTCCATTAGATGCATCAAACCAAATCGACACAATTGAACCCAGTGAGGGGGATCAGATTCAGTGGCATCTTGACAAATGAATGTACAATAGAATGAATGCAATCATTGACTGAAATGCACCATATCTGTATATATTATTTAAGATAGACAAAAATAACAAGGTGGAAACGAGGGCAGACAAATTATTTCAATATGTAATAACTACAGAGGAGGCTGGAGCTGATGAGCATATCAAGACACATAATCCATAGTATTCATATATGATAAAATACCAGATCACACGTTAGGTCTTGAAGATCATTGTTACTGCAGGAAACAACTAAGCTAGCACGGGTAGAAAGTAGTTGAGAAAGTTAGTAAAGTAGAAATGCTGTAAATATTTCAGCCATAAGGGATATACACCAGCATAAACTAAGAACCACATATATAAGCGTTGTACATCACATTTAAACTTCACTTTTTATGGCTTACACCCCATCTCTTATGCAATTTGAGGGATAGAACAAATCCAGACAAACAAAAGCTCAATAATATGGGTTGAATTCTGATCTCAATCTCTAAAGTTCAGGGTTCTGATATATTAATATTTATTTGAAGCTTCCCTTTTAAAATCTTATTTCCTTGTTTGTTAGGTCAGACTTTTGATAAAGAGAACAGTGATGGTGTTTCCCTAAATCTCTAGAGTGTAACTTGATTCTGGTAGAAGCCACGAGGTAAAGATCAGAGAGAATGATAAAAACAGTGTATTATTCACACTCCTAGAATATTGGTGATATCAGCCATGGGAAAAAGAGAAAACAAGTATGAAATATGCAAGAAAATGAGAGAAAGCCCTAAGCGCTGTAGCAGCTCAGACTCTCCAAAACAAACCCAATATTCTGCCTACCTCCCCCCTTCCCCCCCGGCGGGGCGGCGGGCGCTCTCCTCTTTTCACATGCAAATCACACACACGCACTCACATGCCAGCAAGGCACATACAGCAGCAAGTTAGGCCATTGAGGCCCACTAGAATCACCCACATTCTCAGGTTTGCCATTTCCTATAATGCCCCTATACTTCCTATGCTTATACACTTTTATTCCTTTAGGAAATCTGTCTCTAACAATAACCCTGCAGAAAGTGGTATCTTCTTATTGTAAAAGGATGTACAGAGGCCGCAATATATAGGCCTAGGTCAATTAGCAAAAAAAAACTAAATCTCCTAGAATTAAGGAGGAAATATTTCCTCATAAATATAGACTGAAATTAACACCTATACAACCTCTATAAATAAGGAAAAAACTAATCCTAATCAATTACAAATTTGGTTAATAAATCAGGATATTTTCCTGACATAATAACCAAGATCTTCCAACACTCCCCCTCAAGCTGGGTGGTAGATATCTACCATTCCTAGGTTGGACTTAAGAGTATCATAGATTGTCTTGGAGAGCCCTTTAGTTAGGATATCTGCAGTTTGCATGCTTGAAGGAATGTATTCCAAAGTGGTTGTCCCACTATCTAACTTTTCCTTTATGAAGTGGCGATCAATCTCCACATGTTTTGTCCTATCATGGTGTACCGGGTTTTTTTGCAATGCTTATAGCAGCTTTATTGTCACAAAGCAGCTTCATAGGACAATTTTGGACAATTCCTAGTTCATTGAGCATCCTTTGGAGCCATATTCCTTCACAAATGCCATGGGATAAGGCCCTGAACTCAACTTCAGCACTGCTTCTTACAACTACAACTTGTTTCTTACTTCTCCAAGTGACTAGATTTCCCCACACATAAGAGCAATACCCTGAGGTGGATTTTCTATCCGTGATGGACCCAGCCCAATCAGCATTTGTGAACACCTCAATGCCCCTATTTGAGTGTTTTCTAAAGTGTAGACCCTTGCCTGGTGTTCCTTTCAAGTACTGAAGGATTCGGTTGACAGCTTTCATGTGACATTCGGTGGGATTATTCATGAAACGACTAGCCATACTCACAGCAAAGGCGATGTCTGGCCTAGTGTGAGTTAGGTAGATTAGTTTTCCCACAAGGCTTTGGTACCGATCTTTGTTTGTTGGAGGACTCTCTTCCTCCCCTCCACCCTTTCTTGCTGGATCTATGGGAGTATCCACTGGTTTGCAGCCCAACATTCCAGTTTCTCTAAGTAGGTCCAAGGTATACTTCCTTTGGGATATTGAAATTCCATTTCTTGATCTGGCAATCTCCATCCCTAGGAAGTATCTCAAGTTTCCTAGGTCCTTGACTTCAAATTCTTTAGCTAGGAGCCCCTTGAGCCATTCAACTTCCTCTTGGTCATCCCCTGTGATGACAATATCATCAACATAAACAATGAATAGTGCTGTCTTACCTTCTTTAGAGTGTTTGACAAACATAGTGTGGTCGGTCTGACATTGTACGAAACCGTTTCCCTTGACCACCTTGGTTAGTCTCTCAAACCAAGCTCGAGGAGATTGCTTGAGACCGTATAAGGACTTCCGGAGTCTACACACCTTGCCCATTGACTGAAGTGTCTCAATTCCTAGAGGGATGTTCATGTAGACCTCTTCCTCAAGTTCCCCATTCAGAAATGCATTCTTGATGTCAAGCTGGTGTAAGGGCCAATCCAAATTTGCTGCAAGGGATAGGATGACTCGAACTGAATTCAGCTTAGCCACTAGAGCAAACGTCTCTTCATAGTCTATACCGTAGGATTGTGTGAATCCCTTAGCTATAAGGCGAGCTTTGTATCGGTTGACACTCCCATCAGCATTGTATTTTATAGAGAAAATCCATTTGCACCCAACTGTTTTCTTTCCCTGAGGCAAGTAGGAAAGTTCCCATGTTCCGTTTTTCTGTAGTGCTTGGATTTCTTCCCTTACAGATGTCTCCCACTTTGGATCTTGTAATGCTTCTTTTATATCCCTTGGTATTTGGATCCTGTCAAGAGCTGTCACAAAGGCTCTAAAATTGGGTGATAGCCTGTCATAAGACATAAACTTTCCAATTGGATGTTGAGTGCAAGATCTCACACCCTTCCTCATAGCAATTGGTATATTTAGATCAATAAATTCCTGACTAGAATCCTCAGAATTTGTAGGGTCAGAGAAAATGTTACCTTGGAGTGTTTCTCTAGGCTCTGGTATTCGGTTAGAGTCTTGACTTTGCTGCGGAAGTGTGAGTAGTTCTGCCTCCTTTTGGGTTTTCTTTCTCTTTGAATATGTCAAGAGTGGTTTCACTACTTGTGCAGGAGGATGAATAGTGGGTTCACTTGCTGCTGTTTGTGGTGCCGAAGTGGTTGTTTCAGGTTCAGTTGGGGCTGTTTTAGGTGTTGTTTCAGGTGTAGGGATGTTTGTTGAGTCTATTTCAAGTGCTGTTTCAGGGATGTTTGTAGGGAGCAGATTTGGTTCATAATGTTGATTTGCTGAATGTTGTTCCTTCTCAAGTGCAGTAGTGTCTTCCATCTTCCAGAACTGAAATTCATCAATCCTCTCCCCCTGAATTTTAGTTTTGGAGTGGAAGGGCTGATTTTCAAAAAAAGTAACATCCATAGAATGGTAGAATTTTTTGGTGGAGGGAGAATAACACTTGTAACCCTTGTGATTTGCTGAATAACCCAAGAAAATACAAGGTATTGAAGTGGGGTCTAATTTGTTGCGGTTGGGGTGATGATTGTGGACAAATGCAGTGCAGCCAAAAATTTTAAACTGCAGGGAAGTGATGAGTTTGGTGTTGGGAAAGGAATTTTGGAGGGTAGTGTGTGGGGTATTATAGTTAAGGACTCTAGAGGGCATCTGGTTGATAAGATAAGTGGCTGTAAGGATAGCATCTCCCCAAAAATGGTGTGGCACATTTGTTGCTATCATAAGAGACCTTGCAACTTCCAAGAGATGGCGGTTCTTGCGTTCAACCACTCCATTCTGTTGTGGGGTGTTGACACGAGCTCTGGTGGATAATCCCGTGCATTTGTAGGTAAGAGCCGAGTTCTGAGTTATAGTATTCACGACCATTATCTGTTCTCAGCACTTGAATGCATGCTTGGAATTGGGTTTTTACCATATTATGGAAATATTGGAATAATTGAGCTACCTCTAATTTTTCCTTCATAAGGAACACCCATGTGATTCTTGTGTGGTCATCAATGAAGGTGATGAACCACCTAGAGCCTGTAATGTTTTTGACTCTAGAGGGTCCCCACACATCACTGTGAATTAGGGAAAATGGTTGGGAAGGTTTGTAAGGTTGTGTGGGATAATGGCTCCGTGTGTGTTTGGAGGTTTGGCACACTTCACAATTGAAAAACTTGGAATTTTCATTGAATAGAGATGGAAATAATTTTTCCAAGTACATGAAATTTGGGTGGCCTAATCTATAGTGCCACAACATTACAGGATCAGGTTTGGGTGTGGTTGCTGCACAAGCAGTTTTGGACACTTCTTGATTCCTCTTGGAGTCATCAACCCGAAGGATGTAGAGCCCTCCACACTCCTCAGCATTGCCAATCTTCTTCCCCGAATCCAAAGCCTGAAATTCACAAATACAAGGAAGGAATTTAGTGACACATTGTAGGTCTTTTGTCAATTTACTGATTGACAGTAAATTGCAATCAAGTTGGGGAACATAGAGCACATCTTGTAATGTGATATCTTGTGATATAGTCACTAAACCTTTACCCACTACTGCTGAGTGAGTACCATCAGCAATGCGAACCGTGGAATTATCATGACAAGGGAGATACTTGCTGAAATTAGTAATATCCCCTATCATGTGGTCTGATGCTCCTGAGTCCACAATCCAAGCTGATTTTCCTGCTTTGCAGGCGGTTAAAGCACATAAATGGTTACCTTTCTGGGCAAGGGATGCAGTACCGCTTGAGCTTTCTGGTTTTAAAGTTTGTTGGAGTAATTTCTGCAACATCTCCATCTGCTCCTTGCTGAAAGGGTTTTTTTCTGGTTCGGTATAGTCTAAACCACTTTCATTTGTGTGGAAAGATGCTGAATTTCCACGATTTTCTCTTCCTCTAGGATGCTTAGTATCTGTTGCTTTTCCATGCAAGAACCAGCATGTATCCTTGGTGTGGCCTGTCTTCTTGCAGTGTTCACACCAATGCTTTGATCTCTTCTGCTGGGACTGAGCTTTGTGACCCTTCACTGCCAAGGCTGAGCTCTCAGTTGCTTGTGTATTGTTTTGAGTACCAAGCATGATCTTTCTTCGGCTTTCTTCTCTTCTGACTTCAGAAAAAACCTCTCTGACCTTAGGAAGGGGTTTGGTTCCAAGTATCATACCCCGTACTTCATCCAAGTCTTTGTTGAGTCCAAGGAGAAATTTGTATATACGATCTTTCTCAACAATAGACTTATAGAGCTTGCTATCTTCTAGGCACTTCCAATCAGTTTCTTCATAGATATCCAGCTGCTGCCAGTACCTTGTTAGTGTATTGAAATACTCAGTGACAGTGGAGTTACCTTGTTTTAAATCATGGAGGAGGCTCTTAATCTCAAAAATTGCTGATGTGTTGTCAACATTTGAGTAGGTTTCACGTGCTGCCTCCCAGATCTCCTTAGCTGAACTGAAGTACAGAAAATCTTCTCCAATTTCTGTAGTCATAGTGTTCAGCAACCATGACATTACAAGGCTGTTCTCAAGCTTCCATTTCTTGAGTGCGCCCTTATCTTTTTCTGGTTTCTTGGCCTCACCAGTGATGTATTCTTCCTTTCCTTTCCCTTGAAGGAATATGCGGACCGATCTGGCCCATTGGGTGTAGTTTTGACCATTTAATTTATGGCCAGTGATAGGAAGTGAGGTTCCTTCAACTGGGCTGGCTAGAGAGCTGCTGCCAGTCTCTAGCTGAGGTCCTTCCTCTGGTTTTCCATTTTCTTCTGCCATCAGATCGTGCTCTGATACCATGCAGAAAGTGGTATCTTCTTATTGTAAAAGGATGTACAGAGGCCGCAATATATAGGCCTAGGTCAATCAGCAAAAAAAAACTAAATCTCCTAGAATTAAGGAGGAAATATTTCCTCATAAATATAGAATGAAATTAACACCTATACAATCTCTATAAATAAGGAAAAAACTAATCCTAATCAATTACAAATCTGGTTAATAAATCAGGATATTTTCCTGACATAATAACCAAGATCTTGCAACAAACCCCTTCCTGAATGACCACCTTGTCCTCAAGGTGGAATTCTGGAAAACTAAGTTTAATGTCTTCTGCAAGTTCGCAGGAGCTCTCAAACTTGGGCAGCACGTCCTACCATTTGATCAATACTTCCAACGCACACCATGTGAGTTCTTCCTTACAGCCAGCACCTCCGAAGGCTGCTCTCTCAATTCCCAGTCATCAGTGAGTCCAGCAGGTAATGGTTGGCTCACAGCATTAGGGGCTAGACATCTCTTAAGTAAGGATACATGAAATATAGGATGTACCAGAGAATCAGCAGGTAATTTCAACTTATATGCAACCTTTCCAATGGGTTCCAGCACCTCAAAAGGGCCATAGTACCAAGGACTAAGCTTCTGATTAATTCGAGTGGCTAGAGATTTCAGCTTACAGGGCTGAATCTTGAGGTAGACCTTGTCTCCAACCTCGAACTCAACATCCCTCCTCTTCTTGTCTGCTTGGATTTTCATGCGCTTGTGAGCCTTGTGGAGCTACCACTTTAATTCCTCTATAATAGAATTCCTTTCAGCCAGCAACTGGTTTACACCTTCCACAGCAGAAGCTGTGACATCACCCTTGAGGAGAGTTGGTGGATCCCTGCCATAGAGGACCTTGAAGGGTGTGGTAAGAAGCACTGTACGCTAAACCATAATTCTCCCCAAGGTAGCCATTTGGGCCAATGTTTAGGCTTTGTCCCAGCAAAACACCTTAAATAGGTCTCCAAGCACCTATTCACCACCTCCGTTTGGCTATCAGTTTAGGGGTGGTAAGCTGAGCTGTATTTCAACTTGGTCCCCACTTGCTTAAATATTTCTGACCAGAAAACACTCATGAAAATTCAGTCTCTGTCAGTTATGACGGTTGCTGGAAATTGATGTAACGTCACAATCTCTTTAACAAAGAGAGCAGCAACATCTTTAGACGAGTGAGGGTAGGATAGAGCAATGAAGTGCGAATATTTGGCGAGTCTATCGACTACCACCAAAATAGTATCCACCCCATGAGCCTTCGGCAGTCCCCCAACAAAATCCATAGATAATTCCTCCCAGACCTGCGATGGAATAGGTAGCGGTTGGAGTAGTCCCGCTGGTGATAGACCCTAATATTTGTTTCTACTGCAAGCATCACAGGCCGGAATGTACTGCTGAATTGATTTCTTCATATCCTCCCACCATAATAATCCTGAAATATGTTTGTCGGTTCTTCAAAAACCTAAATGGCCCCCCAAAATAGTATTGTGAAATTCTTCTAAAATTAAAATTAGAGGGATCCTAGGGGAATCCCTTGGAACCACAAGTCTGCCCTTATAATACAACCTGCCACCTTTGAGCTCATAACCCTGCTGTGATGGATTCCCTTGAATGAGATCTTGCATGATTGGCCTCAACTTATCATCCTTTTGCACTTCTTGCTCCAATCCTTCCCAATCTTGGAAGGAGACAGCTGAAATGGTGCAGTAATACAACCTGCACGAGAGAGCATCTGCAACCTTATTCTCCTTCCCTGCCTTGTACTTGATTTCAAAATCAAAACCAAGGAGTTTTGCCAACCATTTCTGTTGATCCTCTCCCATCATCCGCTGGTCCACCAGGAATTTCAGACTCTTCTGATCGGTGTGCACCACAAACTTACTTCCCAAAAAATAGTGTCTCCACTTCTGGATGGCAAGGACAATAGCCATCAACTCTCTGTCATAAACTGACTTCTGCTGTGCCCTTTCTGATAGTGTTTGGCTTAAGTACACCACAAGTCTGCCTTCTTGCATCAGAACCGCTCCTAAACCCTTTCTGAAAGCATCAGTTTCCACCACAAAGTCCTTATCAAAACAAGGTACAGCCAGGACCGATAGAGATGTCATGGCATGCTTCAGCTTATCAAATGCCAATTGAGCTTCCATTCCCCATTGAAAGCAATCTTTCCTTAAGAGTTGAGTAAGTGGCCATGCAATCTTACCATAGCCCCTCACAAACCTTCTATAATATCCGGTTAACCCCAAGAACCCTCTCAACGCCTTCAAATTTGTTGCTGGAGGCCAAGAAAGCATAGCTTTGGTCTTTTTCGGATCCGCTACCACTCCTTCCCTAGAGATTATGTGACATAGATATTCAAGTTGGGTTTGGGCAAAATTGCATTTCTTCCTAGTAATGTATAGGTTGTGTTGCCTCACCAATTCAAGCACCCTCCTCAAATGATCCAAATGTTCTCCCATTGTTATGTTGAATACCAAAATGTCATCAAAAAAAAAAAAAAAAAAACCATCACAAACTTGCTCAAATAAGGTCTTAAAACCTGGTTCATCAAAGCTTGGAAAGTGGAGGGAACATTTGTCAACCCGAAAGGCATTACAAGGAATTCATAATGCCCTTCATGAGTCCTAAAGGTAGTCTTCTCCACATCCCGTTCCCTCATTCTAATTTGGTGGTAACTGGATTTTAAATCTAGCTTACAGAAAATTTCGAAGTTCATCTAGTAACTCGTCAATGACCGGAACAGGAAATTTGTCTGGTATGGTGATCCTATTCAAGGTCCTGTAGTCAACATAAAATCTCCACCCCCTATCTTTCTTCTTAACTAGTATGACAGGACTTGAATAAGGACTAGTACTTCGCCTAATGATACCCGCCTTCAACATTTCATCAATAATCTTCTCTATTTCATTGTTCTGAAAATATGGGTACCTGTAAGGCCTTATGTGAGGTATAGCAGCTCCTTCCATCAAATTGATGGCATGATCTTGTTTCTAGGTGGTGGCAACCCCGTGGGAGCTTGGCAAATGTCCTCAACCGTTGTTGGAACTATAGAGACAGCTCCTTTCCTGCAACATCTTCACTACCAGGCTTGAAGGGAGTGACGAAGTACTCCTCTCCATCATCCTTGAGAGCCTTGAGTGCTGCCTTCCATGATGTTTTTGCTCTGCAGAGGGTAGGGTCCCCTATTATGCCTTCCACCACTCCTTTCTCATTCCACCGGATAGTCATATCTTTGAAGTTGGCCACAACATTTCCCAGGCTTGATGACCACATCATTCCAAGTACCACATCCACCCCTCCCAACTCTAGCAAATAGAATGGCTGTCCAATTTGCACACCTTGCACTTCCAGTGCCATAGCCTCGCACACTCCCTAACTGGCAGTTCGCTAACCCATCCCCACTTCCACTGTATATTCGGGGGTGCTGCTCACCGGTAACCTCAATTGTTGAACCAAGGACTTGGAAATGAAATTGGTCGTGGCCACTATGTCAATGAGGATGAATACGTCAATTTCCCCTAACTTTCCTAATACCTTAAAAGACTTATTTAATGTGAGTCCTTGAAGGCTGTTGAAAGAAATTTGGAGGGCCTTCATCTCTAATTCCGAACTCTCCACTACAACCTCGTCCTCCTTCTCTTTAGTCTCTTCATCATCAGAGCCTTCCACTAACATCAATCTATAATGTTTCATTTTACACGTGATCATGGCCCCAACTCTCCCCAAACTTGAAGCTTAGTCCCTTACAGCTCTATTCTTGTAATTCCACCTAGGAAAGTTTCCTTCGCAAGCTCCTTCTCTCCCCATTACTTCCTTCTCCCTATTTTGGCCCTCCTATCTCCTTGTTGGCCCAAACCCATGTTGCTATAGGTCCAGTTCTGATGGGATTTGGGCTCTTACGCTAGCCCAACCCTCTCTCTATTGGGTTCACACTCCCACCCTACCATTCCCTGTTGCTTTTTTCCAACATCAGGGCTCTATCTTTGATTTCAACCAAGGTTTCCATCTCCAGACTCTTCACCTCAGCTTGCAACTCACTTTTCAACCCATTTACGAATATTCCCTTCATGATTTCCCTATCCACAAATCTCATGGGTCCTGAAATCTTCTCAAACTCTTCAACATACTCCATGACAGAACCCACTACTTTCACCCTCAACAATGGGCCATACGTCCTTCACCGTCCTAGGCTGAAAACGTCTCAACACAACCTTCCTGAACTGCCTCCAGGAAAGGAACGTGACCTAGTCCTCCCAAGTCTGGAACCCATTCAACGCTCGGCCTTCCAAGGCTAACAACACAAACTCCACTCTTTCATCACCTTCAATCCCATTTATTGTGAAATAATGTTTGATCTTGACCAACCATCCCCACACGTCATCACCCACAAACACAAGAAGTTCCATTTTCCTGTTGCGGCCATGTCGCCCTAAGCATGGGCTTCCTTGGAGTGAGTTTGGCAGCTGGCTCCCCCAGGAGGACCTGCCACAATGGTGCGAAGATCCATCGTGGGAGGGAGGGGACTACCGCTCATGGTTCTCTCTGCAAAGAGGACAGGAGTGTCAAAGACCTCTCCCCTCTTGAACCCCCCTCCATCAGTCTTCTGCATCCACCCTTTAGGACTCCCTCCTAGGTGGAGATCGCCCTCTTGGACGAACATGTCGTTGATCCCTCAAAAGCCGCATCATGTCATCTAGCTCCCTCTCCAACTCATTCATCCAGTTTTCCACAGCAACTTCAGCAAAAGGGCCTCCACAACCTCAAGAATGTGGCTTTGATGCCAAAATGGTAGAAGCCGCAAGGTAAAGTACAGAGAGAATGATAAAACAATGTATTATTCAGACTCCTTGACCTGATATTGGTGATATCAGCCAAGGGTAAGAGAGGAAACATGAATGAAATGTGCAAGAAAATGAGAGAAAGCCCTGAGCATTGTAGCGGCTCAGACTCTCCAAAACAAACCCAATATTCTGCCTACCTCTCCCCCCATCCCCCACTCCCATACAAATATGCTCTTTTCGCACCAAATCACACATGCACGCACTCACATGCCAGCAAGGCACATACAGCAGCAAGTTAGTTAGGCCACTGAGGCCCACTAGAATCACCCACATTCTCAGGTTTGCCATTTCCTATAATGCCCCTACACTTCCTATGCTTATACACTTATTCCTTCAGGAAATCTGTCTCTAACAGATTCCCATTTTGTTAGCCAATTGAATAAGAATAAGAGTATTCCTCTCTGAAATTACAAAATTGGTTCCAAAGAAGACAGTCCACCAGTTAACAAAGGAAGGTATCAAATGCTTGTAGGAAAACTTATCTACTTGTCACATACAAGGCCAGACACAGCCTTCCCAGTTAGTGTTGTGAGCCAATTCATGAACAAGACAAATGAAGAACACATTGATGCTGCCTATAGAATTCTTAGATACTTGAAGATGACTCAAGGCAAAGGAATTTCTTTCAAAAAGGGGCAAATAAGGGGATTGAAATCTACTCTGATGCAAATCAGCTACTGAGTATTGCTTCTATGTATAGGGAAACCTGGTAACATGGTGCAGTAAAAAGCAATCAGTTGTTGCTAGAAGTAGTGTTGAGGCCGAGTACGGGGCCTTAGCTCAGAGTATATGTAAAGGGTTATGGCTAGAAAGGTTATTTGAAGAATTAAGGATCTCAATCATACAACCACTGAAGGTGTTTTGTGACAACATGGCAGGAATCAGTATTGCAAAAAATCCTGTTCATCATGATAGAACTAAGAATATGGAGCTAGATCATCATTTTATCAAGGAAAAAGTGGAAGCAGGAATTCTTAACTTGATCCACACCCCTACTTCTCTCCACGTGGCAGATATCCCAATGAAAGTTCTTCCCAAAATCAAGTTTGAAGATTTAAAATCCAAGCTGGGAATGATTAACATCTATTCACCAGCTTGAGGGGCATTGTTGAATTCTGATCTCAATCCCTAAAGTTTCAAACTCTGATTTGTAAATATTTATTTCAAGCATGCTTTCTTAGTTTTGTTTCCTTGTTTGTTAGGTGAGACTTTTTATTACAGATGCTGTTTCTTAAAATCTCTCTAGTGTAATTTGTTTCCCTTTTTAGGGGATTTTTTTAACTGGAATTAAGGAGATTCAATGGCAGACCTGTTGCCATGTTTTCTGCTATTTATTCCTGTTTTTGTCAGTCAATTGGAATAAGAATCAAAGTATTCCTCTCTAAAAAATTCAACAGGAAGAATCAGATTATCCCTCTGAAAATTCAACATAAGACAAAGAATTTTACGTGACTATAAATTATAATGCAGAGTAACAAAGGAGGAAAAATTATTAAACTGAAATGAAGAAAAGAAAAAAACAAGCAGAGGTGGTTTCTAAGTTATATTATCATATTAAGCAGTTTCATAATATTCTGAAAAAGGAGCTAGATAGCAAAGCATACCACCAAATCCTCTCCCGCCTTCTTTGCTTCAACCAGAGGCTTGCATAATATATCTGGATTCCCATATTGAAACTGCAACATTCAAAAGTCCAGGAAACAGCATAAGAAATTTGAAACAGGTGAGTGCAATTAATAAGAAAAACAGCTAGAATCATATCAATTACCGCTATAGCAGCAGCATCAGCCAGAAAATACATGAAGTCTCCGTCAATTTCAAGCTGCAAAATAGGGCAAAGGTCAACAGGCAACGTAAGAATCAAGTCAGAAACTCTAGTGGGGCACATGATTAATGTTCTGAGATAAACTATAATACAATTTTTTCAAGAGAAGAGTAACAAAGCAACAATGCATACATCAGCCGCATTAAAAGATGCCTTCAGCGCTCTTCCATTGGTTGCAAGTTTCTGTTCAATAAGTTGAGTAGTTTCTTGTAATGCTGCTTTACATTCAACACCTGCTGACTCACCAATCTGTATGTGAAACGCAGAAGTCAAAAACAAAATTAGACTTAAATTAAATAAAAGGTAACTTTGAATGGTTTATACTTCATAGCATCTAGACTTAAGAACAAAAGAAGATAGCCATGAAATAATAATCACAATATTCACCTGCTGATCAAATTCGGTGAAGTTATAAACAGCAAGAACAACTGCAGAACTTGCAAGACTTCCACATGTTAAATGGGGAAACTTAAGACGGAACCATGCACTGAGAGCTCCAGGATATGAGCCACCAAAAAAGAACCAGGGGTTTTCAATTTTTGTTCTATTAAGCCTTACATTTAAGGAATCCTACATAAAATAAAGCAAAAAATCAAATAAAATGACAACAATCCAATGAACACCATATTGAACAATGGATTATTCAAAAATTTGACTCATGTCATCATAAAAGCATGAAGGGAAGTGATAAAACAAACAGAAGAAGGGAATATAATAAGTTGACAGCTAGAAATAATTAAATAACTATTACTGATTCACCATAGATATGTTGAATACAATACATGCATGCAGAAAACTGTAGGTTATCATGCATGCATAGGTGACCATTGTACATGCATCTATAACTCCAAGTAGAATCATGAAATACATGAAGCCCAGGTCAACAACACAAGCAATAATTGCTAAGGAGAAATCTGAGCTCCTGTTCTGAGATCTGTTTCTTCTTTGATATAACTTTGAAGCCTCAAGAGCCAAGTTAGGATTCACCAAGATATGTTACTTATACTGCATGCATTGCTATACAACTTATTTTAAGTAGATAAAAATCAGGTGAATTGAGTAACAGAAAACATCTTCTGACAAATATCTCTGTTATATTATCTAGAAGATATAATAACTTTTCTATATTTTACGATATTTTAGGATATTTTAAAGAGAATAATTTTGATACATTGTCGGTCTTAACTTTTTCGTACCGTGAACCAATCATATTTCGTCTTTTATATGACTTTTCAAGTAGTTATGGAAAGATTCAAACTCTATAAATGATATAGCAATATATGATTAGATGTTTATGTATTTGCACTAATAGTGCATCAAAAGTAAATCCTATTTTAAAATATATTGTGGAATCACTTAGCCATCTGGTTGAGGAAGCAATCTTAGCATTAGTTATCTGATTTCAATACATTCCATAATTTGTTTCCCTATTTAATTATGTTTAGTATTCTTATTTTATTAGTGAGCATGGGTTTGGCTTTTCCTAGCAGTATTCTGCTAGTACTTGGACCAATTATTAATATAAATAGGACCATTGTATTAGTGTTTTGTATCACATCATTATACGCAAACAAGAATATTATTAGTAGTCTCTATTGTCTCTTTCCATCCTTCCCCACCTAAACCTACAATTTCAACTATCTCAATGCCATTGATAGTACTGACCTTAATATCTGTGATTCACAATCTGACAAATCCCTCTCGGCAAAAATTTACAAGCTTTGAACAATTTGGTTTTAAGAAACTTACATTGAAACTAGGCCAATGCCTTGCATGAACTATGCACCTATGCTTTATCGTATAACTCATCTATAATCTATAAATTTGTAAAAAAGAACTATTTACAAATTTTCTCAACCAATTTTCTACTATTTTGCTGGCTTCATTTCTGCCATGTTGTCTTCAACCATATCCATGAAGAAAAATGTAACTTACCTGATAATACTGGCGAAAAACGGCCAAATCAAAGAGTGCCTGCTTGGAAGAAAGATATTTCAAATTTTCTGTTGCTAGAGATTTAAATGGAGAACTCTTTCCATAATAACGATGCTCAAGAGAAATCAAAGCTGCTCCAAACTTCTTTGCCAATACCTATACATGTAACAAGGCGTGAAGGCTTGTTTATGTTGATATAGTTTCTTCATAAAAGTTCTTTTTGGAACTAAATGAAAAGTCAGTCTTATTGATCACAGGACAGGGCTTGTGCCAACCTACAACATATGATATTAACTCCAGTTTTTTATCTTCAGTCTTCTTGAATGCAACATCTTAACCAACAAAAGCCATTAAAGAATGATGATATTAATAAGGAGCAAGAATTGCAACTTACACCAATATAATCATTTGCTATCCCATGGCACGGAGCTTCACCGCAAATTACCAAAAAAATTGGTCCATCTGGAATCCGGAAATAGTCAAGGAACTCATAGTAACGTTGCCGGAATTGATGGTGATCCTGCAATGCAACACAAAAATATGCAAAATCAACAGCATCAGTATTTGATAAATACAAGTAGTAAATACATGAACAGTTCGAGTTTTTAAACCCCAAAAGAACAGCAAGAGCATATTTTACATTTATTTCTCTTAAAATAAGAATAAACCCAAGTTCGTATTCAAAAAACAAATAATTGGATGCATTAGTTCCTCTGACATACAAATCAACACCATCTCTAACGATTAAAATGTCAATCATATTAGTCATCTTTAAGAGCTAATGTATATGGTGGCTAAGGATTAATAAATATGACCCATGCTTGTAATTTTTAAAGATCATAGTGGGAGTTTTTATTTCTCATAACTAATAGGTCAGACGTTGGAAACATATGTCTCCCTAATACAATTCCGGAACTTTTTCCCCTTTATGCTGCATAGGTTCCGGGACGGGAGGGGTACGATACCGGTACCAGGGCAAAATTTTATAAAAACTAGCTTCTACAGGAGGATATAACCCATGCTTACCCCCACCCCTGTGCACTATCAGGGTTCCAGTAAGCTAGGTCGTAGCGCCTAACAATACCAAAATTTAAAATTAAATTTTTTTTAAAAAAAACTTACACTTTATTATCATTAGCTCAAGCCCCAAAACTGGGTTTTATTCATTTTAGCTAAGCGAACCACATGTTAGAGCCAGGCGCAGCAAAATTATGGGAGAACTAATGCACAAGAAATTGTCAAAAATTTTCCATAGAGAGAGAGGTACATAGGGAGAGAAGTGATCGAGGGTCTGATTGAACCAGAGTTCCTGATTGGTGAGAATCTTGCCCTCAGACAACTTGTGGAGCAGCGTAAGGGGTGGCGCAACTCCGTAAGAGAGTGCCGGAAAACACAGAAACAGGAACAGAATCAAAGATGACGATGCCGTGATCAGCCATCGCTGTCCCGTCGTCCTCCTCATTGGTATGGTGTTTGCTATTTCTTCCTAGCTCACCCTTCAGCTCGGCCTTTCCCTCTGAGAAATGGAGAATGTGTCGAGAAGGAAGCAGCGGTGGATATTTAAACATACGGAGACGTGCGGTTGTTTGATGTCATGGAGGCTTTTATGATGCTAGATTTGGGAATCAATTCTCGTTAAAAATTAAAATAAAATAAAAAGATACTCCGTATTTACTGGATAATTGAAAATGTAGATTTTTGTTAAAAGAAAATCGATTCTCATTTTAAAAAATTTATATCCCATTTTGTATTCTTAATTGACGTAAAACTCCACATTTTAACATATAATTATAATGATTTCCAAATAAAGATGCGTACGACAAAACTTTAGTAAGTATCCATTTCTCTTCTTTTTTTTTTTTTTTAACATAGTAAGTGTTCAGAATGGCAAAAAAAAAAAAAAGCCAAAATAGATGTTTATAGAAATTATTCGCCATAGGGAAATATAGAGGAACTGGTTTGATATCCATGGAGATAAGGACAAAATTTCCATTTATTAAATGTAGAAGGGGTAGAGGATGAGATTATCGAGACCCTCTAAATATCTATTTATGTACCATATACAAATAGACTCACAAATACATTTTGACAATAATATATAATAGAATTAAGTTGATTGAAAATATAGTCACTATATGATAGACTAATTTTTTAACCAAAATCAAATTTACAATAATTGACTAATTTTGATTAAAATAAAATTTATAATAAATTGGATTTGAATCATGTATTTTTATTTTAAATTGGGATTGTGTTATGTTAATAACAATACAATAAATTATAAATGCTTATAATTGCTTTATTCGAGTTTAAATTTTTTTATATATAATTTTCTCTTTTTCTCTTTTTGATATATATATTTTTTAGCATAAACTTGTTGATATCTGCAAGGGATTTGAATCTTACAGAAAATGGAGAATGGGGATTTATGATAGGGATGGAGATGGGAACAAAGGGCAAATTTCTAAACGCGGACGAAAGGTGGGAGGTAGGGGGCGAGAGGTGAGAGGTGAAAGGCATATCCCTGCCTCTCACAGGTACCTATTACCATCCCTAGTAAGTATCCATATTTCCCTCTTTATTTGTAACCTTAATAAATGTATCTTAATATTGTAGTTTTGCTCTTTTGGAAACAAGGGATAGAAAAAAAAGGCATAAGCGATTTTTAGTAAATTTGGTTAGTTAAATTAAAAAAAAAAGTAATAAATTTAGCTACAACAATGCCTTCGACTCTTTTCTCTCTCTATTTCTTCTCTTCTTCTTCTTCTTCTCTCCTTTTTCTCTATTTAAACATTACAACTCCTTTTTCTTTTATTTTGTCACAAAACTTGACACCATTAACTTCTAAAGATTAAGGTATGCTCCTAATCTTAAACCTTCTTCGTATGATAAACTCTAAGGTTCTCTCAAAACTAGTGAGCAGTAATAAAATAGCAAGTGAGTAACTATTTGTGATTTTGAGTTTGAATCTAGTGAGTTAAGAGTTTATATTAATGGGTTGTCATGGGTAAGTGAAATTTTGATTGACACTCCGATCCTTAGGAACCCTAGGTGATAATTCCCCATAGTGAGTTATTTTTATTTTATTTTATTTAGATTTAGACTTTAATTACATAAATCTACTTGAATATTTTAGTTGTTTTTAGTTGATTACTTTGATTTAGGTTCTTTTCTAGTTTATTTGTCAATTTCTCATATTTTAATTAGCTACTTATCTTTACAAGCGCTCAAATGGGGAAGAAGAGCTTAATTGGAATCTTAATAAGCCTGGAAGTGAGCAAAAGAGGCAAATTTATAGAGTTGCTATTTTGACAGCCATGTTCAAGCATGTGACCCCAAGCTCAAGTATGGGTCAAACAAAGAAGCCCTAGTTTTAGGAAAAGGAGCACGCTTGAGTAAAGCATAGCATGCTCGAGCGTGGCTATGATAAATTAGGAAAGTCTATTTTTCGAAATAGCCTCGTGGAAGAAAATCTTGGGCCATATTTAAACATTGGAGGTAACTCTAGAGGAGAGACTTGAAGATTCAAGGAGCTTTGTGGGGAGTTTTGTGAAGAGTTGGAGACATCCTTTACTCTCAAGACATACTTAGTGGCAATGTTTTAAAATTTATTTTCATAGGAGAAACTATCCTGTCAAAGCTAATGATTTTATTTTACATTATTGATTTATTTGGATAGTTAATTTTGCTAATTAACTATCCCTTCTATGATGATGATTAAATTTTTGTTTCTGATAATTAATTTAGGATTTTGATTAGCCTCCTTGTTTTTATTTTAAAGCCTCATGATGTTATTGCTTTTTATTTCCTTGTATTAAGATGATTTATAAAAGTTGGTTACGTGCAAGAATTAAATCATATAGAGATTGATTTATTGAATTTAAGCATTATATTTTAGTACAAGTTTATGTTGAGAAAACCATGATAGATTCTAATTTAGAATGTCATTCATCATTAGCAAAGAGATATAATAGCTTAAGTGGACGAAATATACCCAAATGAGATAATACTAAGCAAGGCTAGGCCCCTGGCTTAAGATGAGCTTTGATTTATAATTAAATTGATTGAGATTACTCTCCACAAGATTTAGCTCTTCTTATGTGACTCTCATAGTGTATTCAAGTAAATAACAAAAGATTTGATTTTATTATGAGATTATCTATTTATGAAAATTCTTGGTAAGACATATTGAGAATTACTGAGTTTCTATATATGGGTATCTATTTATGAATGAGTTTCAATTTAGAAAATATTGAGAAAGCATAGAGTTGATGAGTTGTTACTTCCACCAATTGTTTTTAGTAATCGTATGATTGCTAAGCTATTTCCTTTTATTTTAAGAGCTCGTGCTTCTTTAAATTTCTCCTTCCTATCTACTTTGTTTATATGCCCTTCCTAAGTCTATGTTACTCACCTTGTTCCTTTTCTATTCCTTTCTTTTCCTTCAGATTCATAGGGTTCTGAATAGTAGGATTTTGGGGTTTGCTGTTCTACCTAGGAGTTATATTTTGGTAGGTCTCCATTGCTAGAAGGGGCTTATATTTTGTTGATTCAGTATTTCACAACTACAAGACATAGGATTTTTTTTTTTTGAATTATGGGCATGATCACAAAATACATATATGCTCTACCTGAGGTTGCCAATTTTCTCTGAGAACATTCACGAATTACTGAATCGATTGCTAAACATTTTGCACCCTAGCTGTCTAATGAATTGGAATTTTATATACTTATTTTTCCTCATATCTAGCTCACTAACCCTCTTTTGTGCATATTTGAATTGACTTAGATCATTTCCTATTAAATGGACTTTGGTTGGGCTTTAATCTAATTTTCCTGCACTAGCCTTATTCTAACATTATTTGCTTTTCTAGCCATAACTTGAGTTATATACCTCATTTTGGCATGATTCTTGGTTTGTAGGAATGTTGAAAGCTAGGACTACAACTCTTATGAAGAGGTCAGAGGCAAGTTTAGGAGCTTTTAAGCTGGATTTGGGCCTTCAAGTAGATTTAATAGAAGTAGATGCAGATCTTGAGCAGAGTGTAATAATTGGGCTATATGTCGGGCTATAGGAATCCAATTGAGGCCAACTCGGTGCCATTGGAAAGCTAACTTCTAGGCCTACAACTTTTCTTCAAGTCACTAGTGTAAATAATGGCATTTTCTAGGCCAAACGTGTAGTTGAAGTTCACTGACAGATCTAGTGAAGTTGAATTAATGTTTTTAGCATAAGTTTCCTTCCACAGGTCCAATTAATGTAAATGAGGAGTCTACTTCCAACTTTAGAAAAGAGGATTAATGTAATTAGTCAATTTTGTGTTAATCATAGGTGTATATAGGAGGGAACCCGAATTGAGATGGGACTTTTGACTTATTTTATTAGAATTTGAAAATAAAACTTCTCTCTCTCTCGCATTTTTCCTCCATTGATGGAGGAGTAGATCCTCTTCTGATTCAAGACATCAGGTAAAGCAATTAAACTCTTGAGGATTGGTGCATTGTTCGGATGCAAGACATCAATTCGGTTTCATCTCTCCTTCCTCATTCTTAATTTCGTGCATGAGATGAAGTTCTTCATTGTTGAATGCTGATTAGGAATGTAATCATGTCATATATGATTTGGTTGATGTATGTGGCTTGATTGTTGAAGGAGTGTGAATTATGTTTCAGATCTAAACATATGATTAGTTGCATTGATGCTTGAAACTAATTCAATTCAATTCGGTTCTAGAGGTTTCTGAATTGAATTGATTGTGTAATTGGTTGAATCCATGGAGGTTGCCATGTGAATGCTAGATTTAGATTGAGATTTCAATTAGGTGTAAGTCTAACCATCGAATTGGAGTGTTGCATATAGTTAGAATCCAATGATGAAGTGTTAATTGTGTTTATCTTGTGTCTTAGATTAGATCTTTTAATTGTGTTTATCACTCAATTCTGTTTTATTTTGATTTCTACATATTGCATTTCAAGTGTTTGATTAAACAATCCCCTTTCAATTTCTGATCATTTAGTATAATCATCTTTGGAAAACGATCCGAGTTGCATCTTATGCTATAGTTGTATTCGGTTTAATTTGATTGAGTTGCGATGCTCGAGTCAAATTTTGGCGCCGTTGCCGGGGATGATATGTGTTGCTTGATCATGTGAATATATGTGAATATCAGTGTTAATTGTCTCTGTGATAGTGTTTGCATAGGTTTTACGTTTAGTTGATTATTAATGCATTAGGAGGTAGATTTTATAGTTTTTGGCAACTGAACCTTTTCAAACCAACTTGAAGGCACTTGATCCTATATAAAAACCATATTCTGAGAAAGGCTCAATTCTTTTAAGAATTGAGGTTACCCCTATTTTTGCCAAATTCCATTGTTTAGATACAGTTTTGAGGTATTTCGATTTTTTCGAGATGTCACCAGTATTTTTGCAAAAGATTTTATGCTCCGATTAAGCTGATTTTTGGTGTGTTGAAGGAAAATGGCCTCCTAAACAAGGTAGCTAAAAACTTCTCATTTGGAAGCCGAATTCCTTCGTTTAGAGCACTTTTTTAATTTTTAAAAATTTTCTTTGCATTTTTGGACTCCTTGAGGGTCAAATATTTGAGTTGTAGTGGTCTCAAAATTTTTAAAAGTCATTTGATAGTGTTTTTCAATTTTTCTTAATTAATTTTGAGTGTTTGTTTGCATTCTTTAGTGTTATGTGTGAGGTGTTGACATAAGCGCATGACTAGTTTTGTTTTGTCTTGTTTTAATGCATGCCTAAGTTTGATTTGAATCCTGATTTAGTTGTATTTGATCTTGAGATTGAGAGAACACTTAGATTGATTAGATAAACTAGTAGGAGATTATTTGACCTTGTCTTGGCTGAGGACAATTCGTCCAACAATTCTGCATACAACTCACCTATTTCTGTTTCTAGCTTAGTATCAGATTTTGATTCTGTTCATAGTGTTCCTGTTGCTAACCATCTGAATCTTGTAGAAAATATGGCTAACAATCATGATAGAACATTGAAGGAACTTGCAGCACCTGATGTCAATTATCAAGCTCTAGCCATCTAATACCCAGAATTAGATGCAGATGTTGAGCTCAAATCAGGATTGATACACTTGCTCCCCAACTTTCATGGTTTGGCTGGAGAGAATCCACACAAGCATCTCAAGGAATTCCATGTGGTATGCTCAACCATGAAGCCACATGGAGTTGATGAAGTGTAGCTCAAGTTATTTAGGTTTTATCCCGGCCTGCCCTGAAGCTAGCCAGAACTACACACTTAAAAGTAAAAATTCATTAAAAATCAAAAACTGATTAAAATCATACAAAACTGGTCTCATATTAAAGCTAACAGGATAACCTTTCCTTTGCAAAAAGTTTCATTTCATTTGACTTAGTAGGGCTCGAGTTATAAGCCCCAAAATTTGACTTTCCTGAACTACCTTATTTTGGCCCAGTTTGGATATAGGGCAAATTTCTTGAATCACTGGGAACAAACGGGACTTATCTTACTTTGAAATTTTTATGGGATATTCTCCTATGTGTAAGCTTTCTAACAAAGTCAGTTTCATTCAATTCCAAGTAGTATAGGGTGAGTTTTGCCATGAACAACCTAATCTGCCCAGATTCAAACTCAAAAACCTAGGTCGAAATTCAAAATTTCATATCTCTCTCAATACTAATCCAATTGCCTTATATGATATATGTATGGAAAGCCATAGATGTCTAGTTTCATATAAGAATGATTTCATCAAATTTAAATGATGATGGGCAGAGCCGTACACTCCGCCGTACGGACTGCCGAGGCTTTTTGGTTTTCCAGTTCCTCTCCTCTTCCTACTTTCATCCTTTCTCACTTCTTAATCAAATTTTACCTTCAAAACAGCCAACAATCCTGCCAAATATCATCATATTCATTCAATCATCATATCAAGAATTGAAAAAAATTAAAGCCACCACCAGCCACCCATAACCAGAATAGCAAGACAAAAATTAAACCTCTACCTCTTGTTATTTGATTTGGCTTGATTTTAGAGCTTGGTTGAATAAAACTTAGTTGAGCTAGATAGTTTGATGGAGTTGGGTGAGTGGAGAAGAGAAGAAGGGAGCTGAACAAGAGAGAAAGGGGTCACAGCTTTTGGGCTGAAGGAAGAAAGAAAATTGTGTTATAAAAGCATGGAAGAGGTAGGTAAAATCTTGCAATTTGATTGGCCTAAAACACAAGGCTGAATTTTAGCCAACTTTCCTCATTTTTTGTGGCCAAAGTGGCACCACTTTCATGGGTTAAGTGGCTGAGTTATCAGCCACTCAATGTAGGGTTGTTGAGTTGAAAATTTCATTGGTTCGGTTTCGACAGTTTAAAATACCGTAATCTTACCGATTTCCTTTAAATTGGTAAATCGGTTTCAAGAAAATTTTTATGAAATCTTCTATACTGCTAACCTAATTCCCTCATATCTAAACTAAATTAATTGCTAATCAATTGATCCTAAATAATTATTTAGTTAAATTTTAATTAATCTCAATTATTCGATAAAAACTGAACAATTAGGCGAAAAATGATAAGAAAATTTTGGTGGATGTTATACTAAAAGTTCTAGCAGCTAAGGGCACTTTCTTCTTTTCCTAATTTTTTAGTATATGGCAATGCCGTATTTTCAACGGGAGTGTCTCACTACCTTATAATTCTCAATGTGAGAATTGTCATGTCATATTGCTGTACAAGGAATTCTCACACTACCTAAGTAAGATAAATCAAAGTTCCTATTAAACTAAATTAAGAAAAATGAGGATGTTACATCTAAATAGTCTTTTAAATTGGATAATCTATCACTTTCATCTGATCGGTCTGTATGAGAAACTAGAACTCTTGTTGCCTACTATTTCAGACATTGGTTAGCAAGAAATGAGCTAGGAGGAGGAAATTTATTCCATGCCAAAAGGGATAATCCTAATGGCCTTGCAAGAAGCATACGCTCATACCACTCTCTAGCCACGTCCTACATGCAGAAGGCTACCAATTCAACCATCCAAATAGAAGAATACTCGAAAGCTGTACATGTCCATTTCACCTCATCTGGGAACCCTTGGGGATCCTCATTAATGTCTAAGCCACTAAATATAAAGCCCCAATGATTAAGTTGTTAGTCTAAATGAATTGAATTTATTTCTTAAGCTTGCCAGGTTAAGTGAGCTTGATTAGCCTATGTATTGGTCATAATCTAACTTTGGGTTGTGACAAAGTTGGTATTAAAGCCTTATTAGTAGGTCCTAGTGGTTGCGAAACTTGGGCAATTATAGAATCTTGCTTATAATTTGTGTACTTGAGCACAACATACATGCAACAGGATATGAGTGCCTACTATTATACTGGAGTCTCTTATTCTAGTTATCATAATCTATTTAGCATTGTCCTTCCAATTTTCCTTCCATAATTATGCATGTTTTCTAATCTTTACTCATGTCCTAGGTGACGATGCCACCCAGTATGAGACCTGCTAAGGAGCCAATTACTGATAAGACTTCCACTTAACTTCATGTAGCACCCCTAAGAAGCTGTTGACATGGTCATGACCATGATGCGCATGGGGGGTGGCATGATGCTTGAGGTTGAGATTTTTAGAGCCAACGTAGGGACCCCATAAAAACTAGCAATGACTTGAGCATCGCAACTCAATCAAATTAAACTGAATACAACTATAGCATCGGATGCAACTCAGATCACTTTCCCAAAGATGATTATACTAAATGATTAGAAATTGAAAGGGGATTGTATATCGAACACTTGAAATGCAATATGTAGAAATCAAAATAAAATAGAGTGAATGATAAACACAATTAAAAGATCTAATCCAAGACATAAGATAAACATAATTAACACTCCATCATTGGATTCTAACCATATGCAACACTCCAATTCGGTGATTAGACTTAGACCTAAGTGAAACCTTAATCTAAATCTAGCATTCACATGGCAACCTCCATGAATTCAACCAATTACACAATCAATTCAATTTAGAAACCTCTAGAACCAAATGGAATTGAATTAGTTTCAAGCACCAATATAACTCTGAGGCCACCAGCTCATCATCATCCTCCTCGGGACCCAGTGCAGACTACTTTCTAGCCGGGGCTTGGCATGGCCAATGACTATTTGACTGAGTAGGTCAGCAGCAGATGACGCTGTACAGCATGGCCCTCTTTTGATAGTATGCAGTTTTGGGCCATAGACTTAGCAGTAGGTTTAAAATGTCCTCGAAGGACCCCATAGGATTGTTTTGACTGATGCGGGCCTTATGTCTTTTTAGTATACCAGCCCCACTTATGTATCCTATTTTGAATCTGTACATAAACTTAAGCGTTGGCTTCTGATCTATATATGCACGTATACAATTGATGTTATATTACTCACTCTTATCTTTTATGGTATGTTTGTTAAATTTCGTCACGTTCATTATATAATAGCGCGCCGTTTCGTCTGTTTAAAAAAAAATGAGATGTGATACGGATCATGAAAGGTAAGCAGAATATCAACATGGTAACATAGTCTACTTAATTTCATGTTATGACTTAAGTATAATATTAAATTAGTAGGGTGTTACATTTAGACCCCGATATACATGTGGTGTTTAGGAGGATGAACTTTCATATACTCTTGAGGCAAAGAATCAAATATTTTAAAGGTTTATGTTACAAAATCATTATCATTAATATCATTAATATTGTCAAACCCAATTTCTAGCCTTTGTAACCATGAAGAACCAAACACCATTGAGGCCCTCTATAGTCATAGCCATACATGTGGGGTTTGGTGCGGTTCCTCATGTCTTTAGACTTTATTTATTAAAGAAACTCAAGAAACAAGTTCAAGAATCCAACAACACATGATGTCATCCTTTTAAGATATTCAATATCATTATCTAGCCATGTAAACATGTATAACCAATTCACGATCAAGACACTCATGTAGGCATAGCCATACTAATGTTATTGGTGTTAGTTTCCATGTATTAAGCCTTGAATCATCAAAGAAACTATAAAACATAAAGAAATTATCAAAACCTTAATTATCCTCTTTGTGAAAACCTGACTAAAGTTCTTTTAAGCATTTTATCAAACACTTGGTGTGCAACTCAATGGTTTTTCTCGTACAGAAAGTGTCACCTTCATAAAACATCACCAAAAACATGATTTTTAAAGCTTTTAAGCATCACAAATGAAGGAAAATTAATATATATGCATCAAGCACTTAAATTTCATCAAATATCAACCAAAAACTCTTCAAAAACATGATTAAAGGTGGCTGCTCATGCATGGGCGAGAATGCATGTATATGCACCAAGCATGATGATTTTTAAGCTTTTAAGTCTAGAAACCAAAGAAACTAATATATGTCTAATACATGTATATACATATACACACACACACATATATATATATATATATATATTAAGCATGTTCAAATCATCATGAATCATTAAACAACATAACAAAACTCAACATATAGCTTCAGCCAGGAACATGGCCATGAGTCATATATCGAGAAATCAAGAGGTTTAATTCACAAATACTCAAGGAAACAAGCATAGGAATTAAAAGAATTCAAGAATGATAGTTCAAGCTTCAAAGCCTCAAAATAATCCATCAAAACTCAAACCCTTCATGAACTTTTAGAAGGTTAAAAGAGGTATATGAATTCTAAAAATAAAGCTTAAAAGCTTCAAATGACACAAAGATTTACACCAAACTCATGTGTAAAGCCTAAAAAGGTGAAAAGAAAACCCTAAATGTTACCGAGGCTTGAGACTTGACTTGTACAAGGGCTGGGTACCAACCTTCCCAAGCTTTTTAATCCTTGCTTGAGGTCACAAATTCAGGTTACAAGGGTGAAGGTTGAAGTTGTTTGGGCGATGGAAGAAAAAGTGAAGATTTGATGGTGTTTTAATGGAGTTTCTTTGAAGCTTTTGAGTGAAAATGGTAAAGGAAGGAGGAAAGGAATGTCTTGGCCTCTTCTAGGGAGTTTAGGCTAAAGATTAAAGTGTGGCATTATCTTAGGTGAGTTCTATTTATAGACAAAGGTCTAGGATTAGTGGCAAGTAAATTAGGTAGTTAATTAGTCTTAATTAGATAGTTAAATTGGCTAATTGTCTCACCTTTAATTAATTATTTTAGAAACCAATCAAAACTGATTTAGAGTCATATTATTAGTCATCTTATGTGCCTAATAGAGATTTAGAGAATGTTGAAGTGGTTTTGTGCATGATTAGTGCAAAAATTAGCATTTTCACTTAAGACTATATTAGGCAAATTAACCTATAATTAACAAATTATTCAACAAACAATTAATTTCTATAATCTATCATCAATACCATGTTTATATATATGATACATGATAGTATATAATTTAGAAAATTTATTTTACCAATTATGTGAATTTTAACATAATTAACCCTTAATTAGGCCAATTTTGGCCATATTATTAAACTTAATTATCTAATTTAAATTTTTAGAATTTTAATCCATTTCTTGATAACATTCACACACTTCTAAGAGTCTTTATGAGTCATAGTAAAAGATTTGGTAAAAGTTGATTATATTTTGGTAAAAGTTAATTAATGCATAGTTACTTAATTTGACCAATTTTAACTCTTGTGAGGCTTCTTCATTTTTCTTGAATTTTGGGGGCTAATTTGACGGTAAGGGCGGGTAGATTTGCTATAGGCAAAGTTTGGATGTTTTTATTAAGTTTTTGGTGTATTTTTAGGTGAATTTCTTAAGCTTTTTTGTGTAGTTTTGACCCAAAGTTGTTTTCAAAAGGCCCAAACTATCCCAGCAGTTAGCAGTTGGGGAGGCCCAATTTCATAGCTCAATAAGCCTAGACCCGAAATTCCACTAATTCATTATTGTACTATAAATTAAAGTGGTCTTGTAGGATTTTTGGGGCCTATTTTGTACCTTGGTAAGATTATTTTTATATAATTATATTCTTCAAATTTGTTAAAAATTAGCATTTATCTTCAAAATTATATTTAAAATGTATTTATAATTTTCCTAGAATTTTATGGAGTCTTTCAGGTAGTTTTTGGTCTTTTATAAGCTCTTTAGTGTTTTCTCTTTGCTTTCTATTGGAGTTTTCTGCTGTATTTTCTATTTTCTATAACTGATGGCATTTTTATAATTATTGGCAAGTCCAAAAGCATTCTATGTCATTTCACATTTGGATACTTCCATGGGCTAATCAGTAGAAATTTAGGTTTCTACAGTTCTGCTATGTCACTGGGTTATGCTAAAATACCTTTTCTGCTATTTCTAATAGTGTGAGGACCTAAATGTAGCTTTTAAAAGTTCAAGAACCTAATGATAATTAGCTTCTACGGTCAAAGTATAATTACCAAAAATATTAGGGTGATTCTATAAATAACAAAAGTTCATACTACACGAGCATTTTTGTCTTTTTTTAATTTTTAGTATATAACAGTGCCATATTTTCAATGATATTGTCACAATGCCTATAGTTTTTAGTGTGAGGATCATTATGACATGTTGCTACCTAAGAAATTCTCACATTGTTTAGATGAAATAAATTGAAATTCCTATCATGCTATATTAAGAAAAGTGGGGATGTTATAGGATGCACCAGTGTTGTTTGTTAAGAAGATGGACAACTCATGTAATGTCCTAATTTAATCGTGTCTATAATTAACACTAATAAGAATTAATTAATACAAAATTTATAAATTAAGAAAAGAATGTAGAATAATAAGAGTGATAATGTAGGAAGAAAAAGTTACTCTCTAAAAATTAAGGAAGAAAAAATTAGTAATATTCTATTGGTTAATTATTATAAATTGATAGTAAGATAATAGTTAGTTAGTAGGGTGTTACATTGTGGTATCAAAGCCTAATTTCCTTGGAGGGCAATTGATAGTAAGGAGAAGTTAGGATAGTTACAAGCCATAAGGGGACTTTTAGGATACATGCAAGAGTGTCTGTATTGCATCTAGCCAATGCAATACCTTTTTGCTGAAGTTTAGTGCTATGAAGTATTGAGACTAATCACCTCAATATTTGTTTAACCCATCCATGACACCACTTCGGAAAAAGTTACTGCTTTTGTCTGTTTAGGAAGATAGCTATTGTTATTAGCAAATAGCATATTGATAAGTAACATTTTGATATATGGATTAACCCTCATATTTAGTATATTAGACCTCTTTTGTGTTCAATTGATCAATATTAGACACATTTTATGAGTTTAGGCTCTAATTGTACTTAATTGCATTTTTTAGTATTATTACAAATTTATACTGTTTTTTCTATTTTGAGCATATCTTGAGTTGTCGACCTATAAAAATTACAAATTTTATATTGTAGGAAATATGAGAGAAAGGTCTACAACTTTGATGAGAAGTCAAAAACTAATTCAGATGTCTATTACAACAAATTGGGCCACGAAGTCAAAACAGGGCTGTTGCGCTGGAACCTGAGCAGTATGCATTAATTGAGCCATAACTTGAGTTGTAGACATTGGATTGAGGTGAAACTAGTGCCATTTGAAAGCTAAGATATAAAGCTTCAATTTATATGAAGAACGCTCTCCAAAATAATGACATATTGATGGACTTATTGGCTGTTGAAATTGACTTATGCGAATAAATGTACAACCTAGACATGCTATAAAGATTGGGCCATAACTCTCTCATTTCAAGTCCAAATTAAACAAATTGGGTGTGCTAAGAGGTAGAGGATTAATTTGGGTCCAAGAATATTTTTGAATTTTCATGTTTTAGGTCTGATAAAGAGTGAGAAAATAGAGATGCGAAAGAAAGGGGACTCTTCTCCAACACTTTTCATTTTTTTTTTTCTCTTCTCTTCTCCTCTTCTTTTCTTTTCTTTTCCTTTCATTTTGCAAGATATTTGTTTTGGGTTCTAGTTTGTAACCTTCATTGCCATGGAGGAGTAGGACTTCAAGCTAGTTCAAGGAGACTCCAAGGGTATTATGGTTGTAATCTTGAAACCCTGTGCTTGAATTTCAATCATGTTTATTTTCTTGATTCTTTGCCCTCTTTTATTTGTAAACTTGCATTGAATGGTATTGATAAGTGGGTTTATAAATAGGAAATTAGTTTGGTAATTGCTAATTGGTTAATTGGTATGAACTTGATTAGTTAAAGAATTAGGAATTAGGTTTGGGTTCAAACCTAGGCTAATACAATTGGGGATAGAAATCAACATAGGTTAATTAGAGTTAAGGTCCCAATTATCTAATCAATTATGTGTTGTTGAATTCCTAGAATTCTCTAGGTAGAATTGTGGGGTTGTTAGTAGAGATCTCTCTAATAACTCAAATTAGCTGGATTCCATGTATTTGATATATTTTGCGTCAATGATTGATTTATCTTATACTTAAGGAACTCTTTGAACTAGTGTTTTTGTTTTCACCTAATTTTCTTTTATAGCTTATTTATTGCATGTTTGCACATATCCCCTTGTTACTTAACTAGATAGCAACAAAATCCTTTTGAGACGACCTTGGTTGCACTATACTTCAGATTTAGTGTAATTAAGTATTTTAAAATTATAATTTGAAGCGGACTACCACACTTGCTACCACATATCACCTTCTATGTGTTTGTATATTTGTCCTGTGCATTTAATAACTCTCTATGTTCTATTTTGAATGGTTCCTATGAAGTTGTGAATTTATGAATAGTCATTCTATGATGCTTTCTTGTCATTGGTGACTTTATGATCGGTATGTGTTGGAATGAACTTCTAGCTTAATATTAATATCTACATCTTGATACCTTGAATGATATGGAACTTAAAGATACTTGACTATACAATTGTTCCTTGAATTGCATCTTACTAATTTGGTATTGATCAGAAGATTGTTTGCAGAACATGCAATATTTGATTTATGTAAATTACTGCTTGATTAATGTTTTGTTTTATCTTTCCATTAGTGTTGCATGACTAGGCATTTAAAATTCTCAAATTTAATATTTAGGAAGATGATACCCTTAAGAATGATAAGCTAAAGTGTAAAATATTATGCTAGAACTAGGAATAGAACCGTAGGCATTTTAATAAGCAGGATAAGAAGATTTAGGATAAAGAAGATTTGAGTTTATAAAATTCCCAAAACTTGAAATATTAGGATGAATCACCATAAGATATAAATGTAATAAGGGATTAAGAATTAAGAATTAGGGACAGAAAGCTTAAGGCAAAGTTAAGTAAGAAACTTAAGAATGTTAACTTTCAAACAATTCTTAATACATAATATCATAAAGAGTAAAACCACTTCGAAGACACCAAAACTAGATTAACTCTAGAAAATACTTCAAATTTAGAAAAGTAAAACAAATATAATAGTATAGTAAGATAATCTATAAAGAATTAACCAAATTTCAAGGATAAAATTTCTTAAAGGAGGGAAGAAATGTAACATCTCCATTTTTCCTAATATAGCCTAATAGGAACTTCGAATTATTTCTCTTAGGGAATATAAGAATTTTCCAAGCAGTGACATGTCATGACGATCCTTACACTAAGAAATATAGGGTAGTGTGACACTATCATTGAAAATACTACATGGGATGCTCCAGGATTTGCCAATAATTACGAAAATGCTATTAGTTATATAAAATAGAAAATATAGCAGAAACTTTGATAGAAAACAGACAGAAAACACTAAAGGGCTTACGGAAGGCCAAAAATTACTTGAAAGACCCTGAAAAAATTTAGAAAAATTATAGATACATTTTCGACATATTTTTAAAGATAAATACCAATATTTAGCAAATTTGAAGAATATTTACATATTTACACAAAAATAGCCTTACTGGGGGCATGACAGACCCCGAAAAGCTATAAGACCACTTAAATTTGTTAAGAAGAATAAAAATAAGTATAAGTCACTGCATTAACTTGTTAATCATCTAGATAATCAACTAATCCTTAATTAATCTTACTAATTAATCACTAATCACCATGGCATCACCCATGACGCCAAACCTACAAAAGCCATGCGATTGATAGTGCATATTTTATTAATTAAAGAGTTTAACCTAATCGAGTAAATTAAGATACTTTTGAATATTCAAAGATTTAGTTTTACCATATTTAATGAGTCAAAAACACATTCAACCTATTGTAGCCCCCATTCACACCATCCTCATCATATTTTCACATGGGATGATATTTTTACGAAGCAATAGATTAATATATAAATTATAGTTAATTAATTAACTAATTAAGCTAGAAAATTGTATAAAAATGCATAAAAATATAACCAATGGCCAATGAATTTGTAAAGGCTGAATTAACACTTAAATATATCTTAAACCAGCAGAATTTCATAAGAAAAATGGAGAAAATTGGAGAAGAATGAAGATTCTTGAAGAATTATGAAGAAAGATTAAAATAACATAGTCAAAATTACACTTTTTACTATATTTAATGTGTCAAACACACCTAAACACATTCAAACCTTTAAAATTCGTGTAGACCCATCTAAAAACATGTGCAAATATTTTTTAAAGATTAAAATTAAATTAAATTATATTTTGATAATT
Organism: Pterocarpus santalinus; assembly: GCA_031439595.1. NCBI lineage: Eukaryota > Viridiplantae > Streptophyta > Magnoliopsida > Fabales > Fabaceae > Pterocarpus > Pterocarpus santalinus. Next base: position 33,090,690 of record CM062525.1, read on the forward strand.
TAATGAACCAATTTGCCTTAATTTAGTGAATAAACATCTAAAAACCCTAAAAATTAAAAATTAGGGTTAACATTTGAATTAAGGGCATGTTGTAGCACCCTCCAAACATAATGCCATGCTTGAGTCATGGGAGTTATATCTGGAGATTGTTACAAATGCTCTAAAAAATTTTTAGATAAGAAAACACAATAAATGGCCCGTAAAACTTCATACTCATTTACTGAATAAGGGTTTATAATCCCAAGTATTCGATACATATGAAATAAAGAAAAATACAATTTTGAAAAAAAAGTTAACTAATATTATATACAGAACATGTCTCGGTTTACGATCTTCAATTCGTGGTTATCAGCCGCCCACTTCAGTCTCCTGAGCTAGACTCAAGTCCATACCTTGCATTTTGTAGATATCCCAAAACTTTGCTACATACTTGAGGTCTATTCTTGGTACTAAAATATTTACAAAACCATATAAACAAGTAGCAAGAACTTAAAGTTCTCAGTAGGTATATTCAATCCACTAAGCATACAAGGTGTCATCATAAACATTCTAGTCGCTTCGGTTTATTGTGAAACGTGGACAAGTACGTATAAGCACTGGTTCAATTTTAAGTTTGAAAATATATTTCTAAAAGCAGGTTACTTTTAACAATCACTTAACATATCTCAGTACAAATATAAGAGCAGTAGTAACATTCTTTCCAACCATAAGAATAGTAATTATAACACTTTACCAGACAAAGTACTATGCTTAAGTCATAATAAATTATCTGATAAGTGATTACGTATGATACTGGTTAAATTCTATTTCTTGTATTAGTATTAATTACTCGCATAAGAATACTTAATCGCATAATAAAAATTTCTGCGTGACAGCGGAATAAATACTGATTAATCGGTATACTGTAAATAACATAACATAAATAAAAATACAATAAGGGCAGAACCACTGTAATCTGCATCATAAATATGTACATATATATATATGATTTTCAAGTTTGTCAAAATGACACAAGGTAACAAAATAAGGTCGCTAATACAAAATGAAATGACCAGTTTCTATGAACAGTACCCCAAGTGGTCCCCATGGGACATTTTATGAGCTTCTTCTAATATCTATCTGTCTACCCATGACCCAGAATGCTAAAAGAGGGTCATTCTATACATCTACTACCACTATGGTAAGCCCGCTATCCAACCAGAATCCGAAGAAAGAAACCCATTTGCCATGGGTGCATCTGCAGGAGGGTGGCCCGTGCCGGGAACAGAGGATGAGGAGGAACTCGCCGCCTTCGATGGGTCCTCCTCTGATGTCGAGGCGGAGAGCATCGGGTGTGGTGGTGAAGCAGGAGGGGCTATAGGAGCGGAGGCTGCTGCTGGTGCTGCTGCTGTTGCCACTGCTGGAGGAGGTGGAAATGGATGGGCCATATAGAGTGGAATGGCAATATACAGGACAATGGGGTCAAACAGTGGGTGCATTAGTGATACGGCGAAGTCTCTTTGAAAGAAGAAATACAAACGAAACTGGCACCTGCCAGATATATATACAGAGTCTAGGAATGGGTCGAGGTGTATGTGAAGCTTGGGGAACTCAATGAATAGGACTCCGATGGCTGCATGCTCCATGGTTTGAGAATGACGCGGAACATACAATAGGGTGAGAAATAAGTATTTTTCAGTAGGAATTCCTATCTTCTATACATCTGTCATCGTTGTCATTCCCAGTTGTTTCAATCGTGCCATATTTTTAAAATAGTACGGTAAAATGGTAATACTTAACTTGAATACTCATTTGTAAAGCATACACTGAAACAAGTTCAATTTTAATTAACAAATATACTAATGTGCTCAAACAGTAATCACAGTGGAACAATAGCAAATTAAGAATAACAAACAAGGATCTAGAACAATCAATAGAGAAACATTATGCTATTCATATGCATGTGCAATCAGAAAATGCATCTTATTCTTAGAGGCTTCTGCCTATTAGAATTTACTTCCATCCTTGGTCCCCTGGGAGTCATTGGCCATATACTCCTGGGTAATAGTCCGCTTTTCAAGACCGAGCTCGTTCCTATACAGGATGGCCGGGTTTACTTTCCCCGACCTTCCCACTGATCTATTCCCTTTAATTTATTCCGGGGCTAGCCCAAGTGATGTGGAATTCTTTATAATGTCATGAAATGAATGCACATCTAACTTGTCTCTTGAATATAATACATTCAAACTATCATAAAGTTTCACAACATATGAACTTCTTACCGAAATTTCGGCAGCATAATAGATCGAGTCCGCTTCCCCATGAATAGTGCCAGCCACCCAGTACATTTATACAATTTGCAATTCCAGTATAGAGCAGCAATTATGCATATACATTCATAGATTCATTCATTTATTTCAACAAAGCATCAATAGGGCTTTTAGCTCATTCTGCCTTATTCTGCCCAGTTATGGTATATCCCACCTTTGTTTCAATTTAACTCATTTAAACCTAATTTTTGGATATGTTGTAGCCTTATGTGTCTAGTTTCTAATCCTTTTCGTCCCATCTCATTTTGAGCTGTATAACTCTAGATATAAACAACCTACCTCAGCCTGCCCTGTTCTCAGCCAGAATTGGGTCCTTTTAAGTATAAATTCACTAAAAATTGAAAACTAGATGAAATCATGCGAATTTTATATCAAAATAAAGCTAACACAACAAGCTTTAAAATGAGTTAAGTTTCATGTCATGCCTAAGTAGATTATGTGTTACGAGTCTCGAAACATTACCCTACTGGGCTGCCCTGTTCTAAGTCAGTTTACACCTAAGCCAACTTCACAGATGTTCTGGGAACAAATGACAACGAATTAAATTCTGAAATTTTTATGAAATGTTCTCTCATATGTTAGCTTTCAAACAACTTTGGTTGCACTCAATTTGGAGTTGTATAGGGTGAGTTACACCCTTCTCAACTCATGCTGTCCGGGTAAGAACCCAGATTTCTGGGTCTAACTTCAAAAATTCATAACTAATTCTATACTAATCCAATGGCCTATTATGATATATGTATGGAAAGCCCTAGATGTCTAGTTTTATATAAAAATAGTTTCATCTAATTTAATCTGTAGTAGGCGGAGCTGTACACTCCGCCGTACGGACTGCCGAGGGAAAACCCTAACAACTTCTAGATTTGTCTTCTTCCTTCAAGCTATTTGCCCTCAAATCCAATTTTAAGCATAACATACATGCAAAACCAGTCATAAAACATCATCATCACTCTATAAAACACCAACATCTCAGATTATGCAAGCCCCACATGCAGCCCCAAATCAGAGAAACAAGAGGAGAAGTAGGATTTCCTACCTTGTCTTGTGTGATTTATGCTGATTTTGTGTCTTTGATGGTGGTGGCTTGGGATGAGACTTGAAGATGGATGAGAATGGAGTAAAAATGAGAGCAAGGAGGAGAGAAAGGGAAAAGCTTCAGCTGTTGGAAGAGGTCGAAATTTCTGATGGAAAAAAAGAGAAAAAGTGAGATATTTGAGTCTAGCTTGGTTTTGATTGGTGAATCCAAGTTTAGTCTTGATTTTGGTTGAGCTTCCCATCATCAAGGGCTGCCAAGGCACCACTTGGGTAGGTTGTTTGGCTAAATCTTAGCCGTTGATTTTAGGGCACTCATAGAAAAATTCTACTGATCTGGTTCCAACAGTTTGAATTACCGAAATCTTACCGATTTCCATTAAATCGATAAATTGGTTTGAAATTTTTTTGTGAGGTTTTCTATGCTCCTAATTTAATTCCATCAAGCTTAATCTTCTCAAATCACCCTTAATTGGCTTTAAGCAAATGTTTAATTAAGTTCTGATTAAACCCACTTATTCGATAAAACCAAGCAACTCAGTTGTTAACGATAAAATTTTTCGGACGTTACAGTAATCGTATAATAAAATGAAATCATGGAATATGCATATGCAAATGTACATAGCTAAATCATGTAAGTGCACTTGTCTTTTTTATCTCTTTCTTTAACTTACAACTTGAACTTCTGTACTTGGTCCCCTAGAAGTGGATGGCTTCTCCCACTTCTAGGTAATAACTTGCTTTTCAGGATCGAGCTTGTTTCTATATGTGATTGTCGGGCTTGCTTTTCTCGACTCATATACAGAGTCATTCCCCTTAAATCTGCTCAGAGACAGGCCCAAGTGATCATCTTAGATAGTGTTGATTCAGCCCATTACTAGGTGGAGGCTCAATACATCTTGCAAGTTCTTATTACTTTATACATTCTTACATATGGTCATGCATGAGGATGCTGAATATATGCATGCACATGCTTCATACATATACATTTGTGCTCCAACCTTTCCATATCTAGGTATTACATATTGCTGTCCCCAGGGGCTAGTATCCCATATACTAACATTCTTATTTTCAAACATTCTTACATACATGCATAATGTCCTCACATATCTAAGGATTTTCATAAACTAAACTCAGAGCTTCATTTTTTGCTTAACAGTTAGTTCATAAGTGCCTAGAAATTTGCCCCCAGTTTAGAAATTTATTATAAATCCATTTTAATTCATTTTAAAATTAGTTTCATCTCAAATTGAATCTTATAGCTTGAGTTATGCCCTTTGTTGTACACGTTGTCTCCAGGTTCCCAATGCAGCAGTTTTTCTGTTTTGGTGTTATCTCGATTCTCTAGCTTATTTCTTATTACTAATCAAATTTCACTCACTTTAGATCACTAGAACAAGTCCTATTAACATTATAACAATCTCATAATAAGTAAAACAACATGAATAAAGCAAAACTGTAATTCTCAAAGAATCACAAGATACCAACAACCAAGTACAAAACCAAACTCAAATCAACATTTCAAGACATACCATCATATAACCACTTCATCAACATCCTTGTTCATCCGTTAACCATCATATTTCAGTAAAGAACCTAGGGTTTGGGTAGAGTTTGTGGTGTTAGAAATTGAGAGGAAACAACCTAGGATTTGAGCTGCCTACCTCAAGGTTCTTGAAGCCATAAAAGCAAAGAAGCCAATAACAACTCCTAGCCTTCTTCTTCTCTCATGGTAGCCATATATATGGTGGTGGGGAAGTTCCACTTGATGCTTGATCATCAAATTGATAGAGGGGTTTGATAGAAAGGAAAGTGAGGATTAATTTTTATAAAAGGAACAAGATGTTTTGAGGCCAAGAATGCCGTCAACCTTGAGCTTGAAACTCATCGCTGTGGAGGTGGTGAGAAAGAAGATGAAGAAGGTAAGATGATGGTGGTGGTATGATTTTGAAGGAGAGGAGGAGAAGATGGAAGTGTTGAGATATTTGTGGAAGTAGTAGTGGTGATAAATCCACTAATTGGGGCCGGTATAGCTCATTTCTGGCCACATACTCTGGCTACTTTTCTAATAGGTTTATCAAATCCTTGCAGGATTATTTTCCTACATTTGACATGCCCAAAGATAATATGGGGCCCTTGAGGATTAATTCAAGTTACTGACTATTAATTTGGGTACTCTGGGTTACTCGAGTTATTAGGTACTGTGTGAGTAATCCCACACTTTTATTTAAAATCAAGTGTAGAAAATATTAGTTGTAAAGTTATTACATGTATTTTTAGTTGTCTATTAGTGTCGTGGGGCCCACAAAATCCCAGAATCAAGATTTTTTTCTTCTAATAGCCCTCTTGACAATTGTAAATTCTTAATTATAACTTTGCCATTATAATTTGATAATTACAATTTTGTCCCTATTTTTACTCCAGTTTACCTATTTATAATTTTGCCATTACTTCAGACCTGATCTTTCTTCTATACTGGTTAACTCGAGTGCCGAACTCAATCAAATTACAAAATCAAATTACAAACTAGTAGTGTAGTGTCCAATCCGGGTTGTCTCACAAGGATGCTAAAGCCATTTGATCAGAAATCGCGGGGGTTTTTACCATCAAACAACTGATGCAGTACACAAATGCAGTACATAAATGCGAAGAATTAAAGAGAGATTAAAACAAAATTGAAGATCCAATCCAAGAATCAAGAGGAAAACAAATACCACTCTGCTATCAAATTCTAGCATACATCAACATTTCAATCCAGTGGCTAAACATGAATTTGAGTGAAACCTCAATCCAAATCCAGCATTCACACTATGACCTTCATGCATTTGATTAACACATAATCAACCAATGCTTAGAGACCTCTAGAACCTAATTGACTTGTGTTAATTTTAAGCACCATTGCATTAACCTTAAAATTCAGATCTAAAGTCTAATTCATATTCTTTCAACAATTGAAACACACAATCAACAATTAACATGAGTAATTGAATTCTTAATCAAGATTTCAGAATGAAAACCTTCAATTCCAAAAACGAGATCGAGAATAGATGAAAGCGAATTAAAGTGCTGGATCTGAGTTCACCAATCCTCAAGAGTGCTAATGCTTCCTTGAATTCTTGGATAAGAAAAGAATCTACTCCTCCATGAATAGATGTAAACAAGAATTCAGAGATGAGAAAGAGAGAGAAAGAGTTCATAGGGAGAGAAGAAAGGGAAGAGAGGGAAGAGAGAAAAAGAGAAAAAATGTGATATTTCAAATTCTAGATAAAAATTATTCAAAAAGCTCTAACTGAATTCGGACTCTTCCTATTTATACCTACAAATTAATTCACTAATACCTAATTACATTAATCTTCTTTCCCTAAGCTACAATTGGACACCTTAATTGCATCATTTGGAATTTTGGAGGGAAAGTTAGGCCTAAGGCATTCAATTAGGCTCCCTGGAATCATCAATGGTTTCTCTTCGTCCTTTAAGTTCTTTTGGCCATTGATTGGAATCAAGTCTTAATCCGTAAAGAATTTGTTTCCCTCTGTCCTTTCAGTTTTTTTGACCAAAGATTGGAATCAAGTGTTAATCATTATGGAATTGGTTTCTCTTTATCCTTTAAGTTCTTTTGGCCATTGATTGGAATCAAGTGTTAGGCCGTAATGAATTAGTTTCTCTTTGTCCTTTAAATTCTTTTGGCTAAAGATTGGAATAGATTGGAATCGAGTCTTAATCATTAAGGAATTGGTTTCTCTTTGTCCTTTAAGTTCTTTTGTCCATTGATTGGAATCAAGTTTTAATCATTAAGGAGTTGGTTTCTCTTTCTCCTTTAAGTTCTTTTGGCCATTGATTGGAATCAAGTCTTAATGATTGTGGAATCGGTTTCTCTTTGTCCTTTAAGTTCTTGTGGCCATTGATTAGAATCAAGTCAAAATCTGTAATGAATTGGTTTCTTTTTGTCCTTTATGTTCTTTTGGTCAAAGATTGGAATCAAGTCTTAATCATTAAGGAATTGGTTTCTCTTTGTCCTTTAAGTTCTTTTGGCCGTTGATTGGAATCAAGTCTCAATCCGTAATGAATTGGTTTCCCTTTATCCTTTAAGTTCTTTTGGCCAAAGATTGGAATCAAGTCTTAATGATTGTGGAATTGGTTTTTCTTTGTCCTTTAAGTTCTTTTGGCCATTGATTAGAATCAAGTAGAAATCTATAATGAATTGATTTCTCTTTGTCCTTTATGTTCTTTTGGCCAAAGATTGGAATCAAGTTTTAATCATTGAGGAATTGGTTTCTCTTTGTCCTTTAAGTTCTTTTGGCTGTTCATTGGAATGAAGTCTTAATCCATAATGAATTGGTTTCCCTTTGTCCTTTAAGTTCTTTTGGGAAAAGATTGGAATCAAGTCTTAATCCTTATGGAATTGGTTTCTCTTTGTCCTTTATGTTCTTTTGGCCCTTGATTGGAATCAAGTCTTAATCACTAAGAAATTGGTTTCTCTTAGTCCTTCCTGTTCTTTTGGCAATTTATTGGAATCAAGTCTTAATCCGTAATGAATTGCTTTCTCTTTGTCCTTTAAGTTATTTTGGCTATCGATTGGAATCAGGTGTTAGTCCATAATTAATTCGTTTCTCTTTGTCCTTCAAGTTCTTTTGGCTAAAGATTGGAATCAAGTCTTAATCGTTATGGAATTGGTTCCTCTTTGTCCTTTAAGTTCTTTTGGCCATTGATTGGATTGAAGTCTTAATCATTAAGGAATCGGTTTCTCTTTGTCCTTTAAGTTTTTTTGGTCATTAATTGGAATTAAGTCTAAATCTGCAATGAATTGGTTTCATTTTGTCCTTTAAGTTCTTTTGGCCAAAGATTGGAATCAAGTCTTAATCATTAACGAATTGATTTCTCTTTGTCCTTTAAGTTCTTTTGGCAGTTGATTGGAATCAAGTCTTAATCCGTAATGAATTGGTTTCCCTTTGTCCTTTAAGTTCTTTTGGCCAAAGATTGGAATCAAGTCTTAATCCTTATGGAATTGGTTTCTCTTTGTCCTTTGTGTTCTTTTGGCCAATGATTGGAATCAAGTCTTAATCCATAATGAATTGGTTTCCTTTTGTCCTTTAAGTTCTTTTAGCCAAAGATTGGAAGCAAGTCTTAATCATTGGGAAATTGGTTTCTCTTTGTCCTTTAAGTTCTTTTGGCCATTGATTGGAATCAAGCCTTAATCCGTAATGAATTGGTTTCTCTTTGTTCTTTATGTTCTTTTGGCCAAAGATTGGAATCAAGTCTTAATCATTAAGGAATTCGTTTCTCTTTGTCCTTTAAGTTCTTTTGACTATAGATTGGAATGAAGTCTTAATCTATAATGAATTGATTTCTCTTTGTCCTTTAAGTTGTTTTCGCCAATGATTGGAATCAAGTCTTAATAATTAAGAAATTGGTTTCTCTTTGCCCTTCCAGTTCTTTCAGCCATTGATTGGAATCAAGTCTTAATTCGTAATGAATTGGTTTCTGTTTGTCCTTTAAGTTTTGTTGACCAAAGATTGGAATCAAGTCTTAATCATTGTGAAATTGGTTTCTCTTTGTTCTTTAAGTTCTTTTGGCCATTGATTGGAATCAAGCCTTAATCCGTAATGAATTGATTGCTCTTTGTCCTTTAAGTTCTTTTAGCCAAAGATTGGAAGCAAGTCTTAATCATTATGGAATTGGTTTCTCTTTGTCCTTTACGTTCTTTTGGCCATTGGTTGGAATCAAGTCTTAATCATTAAGGAATTGGTTTCTCCTTGTCCTTTAAGCTCTTTTGGCCATTGATTGGAATCAAGTCTTAATCCATAATGAATTGGTTTCACTTTATCCTTTAAGTTCTTTTGGCCATTGATTGGAAGCAAGTCTTAATCTGTAGTGAATTGGTTTCTCTTTGTCCTTTATGTTCTTTTGGCCAAAGATTGGAATCTTTTGGCTAAAGATTGGAATCAAGTCTTAACCATTAAGGATTGGTTTCTCTTTGTCCTTTAAATTCTTTTAGCCACTGATTGGAATCAAGTCTTAATCCGTAATGAATTGGTTTCCCTTTGTCCTTTAAGATCTTTTGTCCAAAGATTGGAATCAAGTCTTAATCATTATGGAATTGGTTTCTCTTTGTCCTTTTAGTTCTTTTGGCCATTGATTGGAATCAAGTCTTAATCATTAAGAAATTGGTTTCTCTTTGTCCTTCCAGTTCTTTTGGCTTTTGATTGGAATCAAATCTTAATCCATAATGAATTTGTTTATCTTTGTCCTTTAAGTTCTTTTGGCCTTTGATTAGAATCAAGCGTTAATCGATAATGAATTCGTTTCTTTTTGTCCTTTAAATTCTTTTGGCTAAAGATTGGAATCAAGTCTTAATCATTATGGAATTGGTTCCTTTTTGTCCATTAAGTTCTTTTGGCCAAAGATTGAAACCAAGTCTTAATCATTAAGGAATTGGTTCCTCTTTCTCCTTTAAGTTCTTTTGGCCATTGATTAGAATCAAGTCTTAATCCATAATGAATTGATTTCCCTTTGTCCTTTAAGTTCTTTTGGCCAAAGATTGGAAGCAAGTCTTAATCATTACGGAATTGGTTTCTCTTTGTCCTTTACGTTCTTTTGGCCATTGATTGCAATCAAGTCTTAATCATTAAGAAATTGGTTTCTCTTTGTCCTTCCAGTTCTTTTGGCTATTAATTGGAATCAAGTCTTAATCCATAATGAATTGATTTCTCTTTGTCCTTTAAGTTCTTTTAGCCTTTGATTGGAATCAAGTGCTAATCGATAATGAATTCGTTTCTTTTTGTCCCTTAAATTCTTTTGGCTAAAGATTGGAATCAAGTCTTAATCATTATGGAATTAATGTCACTTTGTCCTTAAAGTTCTTTTGGCCATTGACCGGAATCAAGTCTTAATTCGTAATGAATTGGTTTCCCTTTGTCCTTTAAGTTCTTTTGGCCAAAGGTTGGAATCACGTCTTAATCATTGTAGAATTGGTTTCTCTTTGTCCTTTAAGTTCTTTTGGCCATTGATTAGAATCAAGTCCTAATCCGTAATGAATTGATTTCCCTTTGTCTTTTAAGTTCTTTTGGCCAAAGATTGGAAGCAAGTCTTAGTCGTTATGGAATTGGTTTCTCTTTGTCCTTTATGTTCTTTTAGCCATTGATTGTAATCAAGTCTTAATCAGTAAGGAATTGGTTTCTCTTTGCCCTTTAAGCTCTTTTGGCTATTGATTGGAATCAAGTCTTAATCCATAATGAATTGGTTTCTCTTTATCCTTTAAGTTCTTTTGGCCAAAGATTGAAATCCAATCTTAATCATTAAGGAATTGGTTTTTCTTTGTCTTTTAAGTTCTTTTGGCCATTGATTGGAATCAAGTGTTGATCCGTAACAAATTGGTTTCTGTTTGTCCTTTAAGTTCTTTTGGGCATTGATTGGAATCAAGTCTTAATCATTAAGGAATCGGTTTCTCTTTGTCCTTTAAGTTCTTTTGGCCAAAGATTGGAATCAAGTCTTAATCATTAAGGAATTGGTTTCTCTCTATCCTTTAAGTTCTTTTGGCCGTTGATTGTAATCTAGTCTTAATCCATAATGAATTGGTTCCCCTTTGTCCTTTAGGTTCTTTTGGCCAAAGATTGGAGTCAAGTCTTAATCATCATGGAATTGGTTCCTCTTTCTCCTTTAAGTTTTTTTGGCCATTGATTGGAATCAAGACTTAATCATTAAGAAATTGGTTCCTCTTTGTCCTTTTAGTTCTTTTTACCATTGATTGGAATCATGTCTTAATCCATAATGAATTAGTGTCTCTTTGTCCTTTATGTTCTTTTGGCCAAAGATTGGGATCAAGTCTTAATCATTAAGGAATTGGTTTCTCTTTGTCCTTTAGATTCTTTTGGCCTTTAATTGGAATCAAGTCTTTATCCGTAATGAATTGGTTTCCCTTTGTCCTTTAAGTTCTTTTCGCCAAAGATTGGAAACAAATCTTAGTTATTATGGAAATGGTTTCGCTTTATCCTTGAAGTTCTTTTGGCCATTGATTGGAATCAAGTTTAATTATTAAGAAATTGGTTTCTCTTTGTTCTTCCAGCTCTTTTGGCCATTGATTGGAATCAAGTCTTAATCCGTAATGAATTAGTTTCTCTTTGTCCTTTAAGTTCTTTCGGCCTTTGATTGGAATCAAGTGTTAATCCGTAATGAATTCGTTTCTCTTTGTCCTTTAAGTTTTTCTGGCCAAAGATTGGAATCAAGTCTTAATCATTGTGGAATTGATTTCTCTTTGTCCTTTAAGTTCTTTTGGCCATTGATTGGAATCAAGTCTTAATCCGTAATGAATTGGTTTCCTTTTGTCCTTTAAGTTCTTTTGGCCAAAGATTGGAATCAAATCTTAATCACTAAGATATTGGTTTCTGGTTGTCCTTTCTGTTCTTCTGGCCATTGATTGGAATCAAGTCTTAATCCGTAATGAATTGGTTTCTCTTTGTCCTTTATGTTATTTTGGCCTTTGATTGGAATTAAGTTTTAATCCATAATGAATTCATATCTTTTTGTCCTTTAAGTTCTTTTGGCCAAAGATTGGAATCAAGTCTTAATCATTATGGAATTGGTTCCTCTTTGTCCTTGAAGTTCTTTTGGCCATTGATTGGACTGAGTTTTTATCATTAAGGAATTGGTTTTTCTTTGTCCTTTAAGTTTTTTTGGCCATTTATTAGAATCAAGTCTTAATTTGTAATGAATTGGTTTCTCTTTATCCTTTTTGTTCTTTTGGCCAAAGATTGGAGTCAAGTCTTAATCATTAAGGAATTGGTTTCTCTTTGTTCTTTAAGTTCTTTTGGCCATTGATTGGAATCAAGTCTTAATCCGTAATGAATTGGTTTCTCCTTGTCCTTTAAGTTCTTTTGGCCAAAGATTGGAATCAAGTCTTAATCATTAAGGAATTGATTTCTCTTTGTCCTTTATGTTCTTTTGGCCAATGATTGGAATCAAGTCTTAATCCGTAATGAATTGGTTTCCTTTTGCCCTTTAAGTTCTTTTGGCCAAAGATTGAAATCAAGTCTTGATTGTTATGGAATTGGTTTCCCTTTGTCCTTAATGTTCTTTTGGCCATTGATTGGAATCAAGTCTTAATCATTGAGAAATTGGTTTCTTTTTGTCCTTTAAGTTCTTTTGGCCGTTGATTGGAATCAAGTGTTAATCCGTAATGAATTGGCTTTTCTTTGTCCTTTAGGTTCTTTTGACCTATGATTGGAATCAAGTTTTAATCGTTAGGGAATTGGTTTCTCTTTGTTCTTTAAGTCTTTTGGCCATTGATTGGAATCAAGTCTTAATCCGCAATGAATTGGTTTCCCTTAGTCCTTTAACATCTTTTGGCCAAAGATTGGAATCAAGGGTTAGTCCGTAATGAATTGGTTTCTCTTTGTCCTTTAAATTCTTTTGGACAAAGATTGGAATTAAGTCTTAATCATTAAGGAATTGGTTTCTCTTTGTCCTTTAAGTTCTTTTGGCCATTAATTGGAGTCAAGTGTTAATCCATAATGAATTGATTTCTCTTTCTCCTTTAAGTTCTTTTGGGATAGCCATAAAATCAATCAAGGAAGCAGTAGTGGGATTGACCTGCTAATTGCTCTAACATTTGGTCAATGAAAGGTAAAGGGAAATGATCCTTCCGGGTGGCGTGGTTCAACTTCCTATAATCTATGCAAACCTTCCAGCTATTTTGCACTCTAGTGGGCACAACTCATCATTTGAATTCTTCATTACTGTTATGCCAGTTTTCTTAGGAACTACTTGTATTGGGCTTACCCACTTGCTGTCTGAAATTAGGTAAATAATGCCTACGGCTCTTCTTTCTTCACTACATCCAAAATCAGCAAATTAAGCCTTCTCTGGGACTGCCTCATTGGTTTCACACCCTCTTCTAACTGAATTCTGTGCATGCATGTAGAGGGGCTAATTTTAGGTATGTCTGCAAGTGTCCACCCTATAGCCTTCATGTTTTGCCTCAAGACCTTCAATAGCTTCTTTTCTTGTTCTGGTGGTAAATCCTTAGCTACGATGATTGATAGCTTCTCATTTGGTACCAAAAATGTATTTTTCATATTTTCTGGAAGTGGTTTCTGTAATACCCTACCAATTTAATGTTATGCTTAAGCCATAGCATGAAATTAAGTAGGATGTGTTACTGTGTTGATACTCTACTTACTAATTACTTACTCACGTATCCCTTTTCTTTTTCTTTTCTTTTCTTTTTTTTTAAATGGGCGAAATGGCGTGCTGTATATAATATCCGTGATCAACATCGTAGAACGTAATGAAATTACAATAGATAGGTAATATGTCATCAACTGTGTACATAGATGTATAGATATATACATAGATGTTAGAAGCCGATGCTTTAATTTAAGTACAAATATAATATAGGATATATAAATGGGGCCAGTGTAACAAAAGACATAAGGCCCATATTAGTCAAGATGATCCTAAGTCTATGACCCAAAGCTCTACGCTGTTAAAAGAGGGTCATGCTATGCAAATAAGCTCTTGACCAGACCTACTCAGTCAGATAGTCGTTGGCTACACCAGACTCGGCTGGGGAGTAGTCCATACTAGGTCCAGAGGAGGAGGATGAAGAGCCGGTAGCCTCCGGAGGATCGCTCTCCGAATTGAGCGGAATGTCCGGAACCATCTGTAGAGGTGACTCAGGTGGTGGACTGGCAGGTACGGCAGGTGATGCAGGCACTGGAGGTGCAGGAGGTGGATGTGCCATATGCAAGGGGAATGCAAAATATGGTGTGGCAGGGTCAAACACAGGGTGGAATAGAAGAATAGCAAAATTCCTGTTGTTGAACAGGTAGAGACGGAAATTGCAGGAACCGGTTATGTACAGTGAATCGGGATCATGGTGGAGCTGTAGGTTGGGAATCTCAATGAAAAGGGTAGCGGTCGAGTCCATCACCAGTGTTTGAGAATGATGCGGAAATGTAAGACGAGGTGAGAATTTGGAGAAATTCTCAGTAGGGTTCGCATAATTGATGTCATAGTCATTCTCAGTTGCCTCGATTTTTATTTAGTTGTAAATCATGGGTTCAAAACTAGACTATCCAAATTTAATAAGTTTAAGAAAATGTCTGGTCCAAGGCAAAGTTCAGTTTTACTTAAGACAGTATAGGAACCGGAAGAAACTATTAAGTAGTGATACAAATTAATGAGCAGAGTAAATAATCATACAGTAATAGGTAAGCATAACAGTCAAACTATAAGCATCATATAATGACTATTCAATGCAACCATGCAAAATCTCATTCTTAAACTCGTTTTCATAAACTTCTTCCATTTCTTGGTCCCCTGGGAGTTCTTGGCCATTTTAGACTCCTGGGTAATAGTCTGCTTATCAGCATCGAGCTCATTCCTATACAGGAATGCCGAGTTTACTTTCCCAGACCTTCCCACCGATCTATTCCCCTTAACTTTTTATCCGGGGCTGGCCCAAGCATTATGGAACTTTCATCATAACATAATCTTTATATTCATCATAACATAACCTTTATGATTTTCTTGAAAATGCACATGTATCTTATAACTCATGCATAGGTCTTACCAAAATTTCGGTGGCATATCGGAACGTGTCCGCTTCCCCATGAATAATGCCAGTACTAAGTATACCAACTTATCAAAGACATCATAACATTTCATTCATAATTCAACATTAGCTTCATAGGAGCATTAGTTACATCAAGACAGGGTTATTGCCTAAGCGCAATCATTCAGTCCGATTTTTGTAATTCAAGCCATAATTTCTATTTAATTCATTTGGACTTCAATTTTGAATATGTTAAAGTGTTATATGTCTATTTTCTAACCTCTTTGGTCCTATCTAATTTTGATAACTATGGCTCAAGTTATATGGGTTTTATCCTGGCCTACCCTATAGCTAGCCGAAACCATACACTTAAAAGTAAAAATCCACTAAAAATCGAAAACTAATTCAAATCATACAAAATTGGTCTCACATTAAATCTAACAAGACAAACTTTCATTTGCAAAAAGATCCCATTTGAATTAGTAGGGCTCGAGTTATAAGTCCCAAAATTTGACCTTTTTGAACTGCCCTGATTTGGCCTAGTTTGGACATAAGGTAAATTCTTTGAACTACTGGGAGCATATGGGATCATAACAAATCAGAATTTCATTGTGGATATTTTCCTACGTGTAAACTTTCTAACAAAGTTGGTTTCACTCAATTTGGAGTTGTGTAAAGTGAGTTACACCCTTCTCAATTTACACTGTCCGGATGAAAGTCTTGATTCATAGGTCAAACTTCAAAAATTCATATCTCTCTCAATACTAATGCAATGACCTTATATGATATATTTATGCAAAGACCTAAAAGTCTAGTTTCATACAAAAATGGTTGCATCAAATTTAATTGGCTGTAGGTAGAGCCGTACACTCCGTCATATAGATTGCTGAGGGAATTTGGTTTTCCAGCCCCTCACATCTTCTTATTCTCACCTTTTCCTACTCTTTAATCAATCAGATTTAATCACACAAATAGCCAACCACTAGTCAAAAATCAACATATTCAGTCACTAATCACTTCAAGAAGGGAAAAGTAAAACCAAAAATCAGTCACCCATAATCAGAATAGCAAGAGCAGAATTTAAACCTCTACCTCTTTGCGTGTTATTTTGCTAAGTGTTGGAGGTTGTTTTTGAGAAGAGAAGAGAAGAGGAAAATGAGAAGAGGAAAGAAGACTGAAGTGAAGAGAGAAAGAGGCATGTAAGTCAGCTAAGTGCAGTAGGAAAAATCTGATTTAAACATAAAGAGGGTAGTTGGAATTGTGAGTGTTGATTAGCTGAATTTCTTGTGGCTGATTTCCAGCCATACTTCCCTTCTTTTGTGGTATAATATGGCTTACTTATTGTCCACGCAAAAAATGGGATTCGTTTGCATGCTGTCCGAACTTAGAACTCGTATCGGAACTCTTGTCTATTTTATTTGAACTTTGAGGTTGATTCGGATATCGAAACTCGGGTCACATTGAAATTTATTAGGTTAGAAATCATATTTGTTTTCTTTGGAAAATAAAGTCGAATATCGGGAATGGCAGCAAACAAATCACCTTAAAATCAGTGGTCACAGACAAGACTATGAAACGTAAGAGACTTAAACTCGAAAGTTGGGGATGTTACATAAACTTGGAAGTTAGTATCAGGACATAAAACCTTAGGTACCCAGAAATCGGAACGTATATAATCTCAGAAGTTGGTCACAAATTCAAACTTATGAATGTAAATGGAAATTAGAACGCTCTTGAGTTAAGTTCGGATATCGGGAAATAAATAAACTCGGACATCAGTAATCACGTCCATTTGGTTGGGACCTTGAAGGATAAGTCAGAAACTGGAAATTGTACCCGTTTTATTGGAAACTCGAAGATGAAGTCGGAAATAATGTCCATTGTATTTGAAACTGGAAGATTAGGTTAGAACTCGTGTAAATTGTGGTCGAATTTGGAGATCAGCTCAGAGATTTGAACTCGGGTCCATTCTATTTGGGATCAACCAGGGGTGTCGAAAATCGTATAAACTTCACATTTCAAATAAAACTTAATGTCGGAAATCATGACTATTTCATTTGAATTGGAGGTTAGGCCGGAGATCGGAAACCTTGTTCATTTCACTTGAACCTTGGAAATAAGGTTGGAAGTCGGAGCTCTGGCAGATGTTACAATACCATCCTCCTAAAAAAAAAATTTGTCCTCAAAATTTAGTACATTAAAAGAGTTCAGGATACTCTTTCTTCATGTCCGCTTCTATTTCCCAAGTATACTCCTCCGCATCTTCTCTTCCCCATGCTACCTTTACTAATCGCACGACTTTGTTTCGAAGTTGTCTGCAGTTTCTGTCTACGACCCCTACCAGTTGTACGTGGAAAGTCAAGTCCTCTTTCAAATGTATTGACTCAGGTTCTAGAAGGTGTGTAGGGTCTGGGTGATACCTTTTAAGTTGAGAATTATGGAAAACATCATGAAGATTTGATAGATGTGGAGGTAGAGCGATTCGGTATACAATTGACCTAATTCGCTTCAAAATTTGGAAGGGACCGATAAAGTGGGGACTTAGCTTCTTGACCTTAATGGCTCTAACTATCCCTGTTGTAGGCATAACCTTGAAAAATACGTGGTCTCCTTCTTGAAATTCCAGAGATTTCTTCCTGGTATCTGCATAACTCTTCTGATGGCTTTGAGCGGCAAGCATCTTACTTCTAATATTCTTGATCTACTCATTAGTTTGTTCAACTAAATCAGGCCCCAATAGGGTCGATTCTCCTATTTCGTACCAACACAGTAGAGATTGGCACTTCCGTCTGTACAATGCTTCATAAGGAAACATGTCGACACTAGCGTGATAGCTATTGTTGTATGCAAATTTGGCTAGCAGTAAGTACCGATCCCAATTCCCACGTTGCTCCAATATATAGGCTCGCAGCATGTCTTCTAAGGTTTGAATTGTTCTCTCTGTTTGCCCATCCGTTTGTGGGTGATATACAGTGCTTAGGCATAACTTAGCATCGAACGCTTTTTGTAAAGCCTCCCAAAACCATGAGGTGGACCTTGGATCCCTATCAGAGATAATGGTTGATGGGATCTCGTGTAGTCTTATAATTTCTTGAATATACAATTGCGCTAACCATTCCAATGGATAGTTTGCTCGAATAGGTAGAAAGTGAGCATATGGTATCATATTCTGTTGGCGTTCTTGGTAATCCCATCACAAAATCCATGCAGATACTTTCCCACTTCCACTCAGGGATTTCCAAAGGTTGTAACATTCTGGAGGGTTTTTGGTGTTCTGCTTTCGCCTTCTAATAGGTCAAGCATTTGCTCACGAAGCTTGCCACATCTGACTTCATGCTTGGCCACCAAAACATTTTCTTGAGGTCTTGATACATCTTGGTAATGCCTGGATGCCTTTGTGTGCCTCCTCCAAGATCCTTCCTCGGAGATCATTCCCCTTGGGTACACACACTTTGTTATGATATCACCATATGCCCTTTTTATCTTGAGCAAAACCCATTAATTTCCTGATTGCACAAGACTGATTGTATGCTGAAAATTGGCATCTTGCTATTGTGCCTGTCGAATCTGCTCTTTGAAGTCACTGGATATCTTAATTTGGTATAACTGAATGGTCTTAGGAGTCATGAGGATTCCCAAATCAAGATTTCGGAAGCTCTCAATAAGCTCTATCTCTTTTACCATCATCCAGGCTATGGTCAACGACTTCCTGCTCAAAGCATCTGCCAAAACATATGCCTTGCCTGGGTGGTACTTCAATTCAAATTCGCAGTCCTTAAGAAGTTCCATCCACCTCCGCTACTTCATATTTAATTCTTTCTGATCAAAAAGGTACTTCAAACTCTTATAATCAGAAAAGACCTCGAACCTCACACCATAAAAGTGATGTCACCATATCTTTAAGGCAAATACTATTGCTGCTAACTCGAGGTCGTGCGTAGGATAATTCCTTTCATGTGGCTTTAATTGTTTGGAGGCATAGGCTACTACTTTCTCGGTTTGCATCAACACGCATCCTAATCCTTGCTTGGAAGCATCACAATAGACCTCAAATGGTCTATGAGGGCTGGCAAGGCTAACACTGGTGTCGTGGTTAACCGTCTTTTCAAGTTTTGAAAACTCTACTCGCAGTCTGATGTCCATTCAAATGGAACATTCTTCTTGGTTAGCTTGGTCAAGGGCAAGGCTATTCGAAAAAAATCCTTAATGAATCGCCTGTAATATCCAGCTAAACCCAGAAAACTCCTAACTTTAGTGATTGTGGTCGGCCTTTCCCAATCTAGTACTGCTTCTCCTTTGCTGGGGTCTATGGAGATCCCTCCATGGGATACCACATGGTTGAGAAATTTTACTTCTTGCATCCAAAATTCACATTTGGATAACTTAGCGTAGAGTTTTCTTTCTCTTAAAATTTGTAGAACTAGCTGCAAGTGTTCTGTATGTTCTCGCTCCATCTTTGAATAAACAAGTATGTCATTAATGAAAACCACTACAAACTTGTCCAAATATGGGCGGAATATCTGATTCATATAATCCATGAATACTGCTAGTACGTTAGTCAGCCCAAATGACATTACGGTATACTCGTAGTGTCCGTAACGAGTTCGAAAGGCTGTCTCAGGGATATCTTGTTCCCGGACTTGAATTTGATGATATCCGGAACGCAAGTCAATCTTGGAAAATATTATTGCACCCTGCAGTTGGTCCATAAGGTCATTGATTCTTGGCAGTAGGTATTTATTCTTAATCGTCACTTTATTCAGTTGTCGATAGTCCACGCATAAGTGCATGCTTCCATCTTTCTTTTCAACCAATAAGACTGGAGCTCCCCATGGCGATGCACTGGGTCGTATAAATCTTTTTCCCAAAAGTTCCTCAATCTGTTTCTTTAGTTCTGTCAGCTCTAGAGGTGACATCCGATATGGAGCTATAGATATTGGTCCTGCACCTGGAACCAACTCGATGGCGAACTCAATTTCTCTCTCAGGAGGAAATTTAAGAATATCTTTTGGGAAAACATCGGGATATTTCTTAACAACTGGAATCTCCTCTAGTTTCTGTTCAACTTCCGTCACATTAGCTTATAGGAGGATGTATCCTTGACTCTAAAACCCATTACCGTTTACTAATAAAGAGTTCAGATAGAAAAGTAGTGATGCTTAGGATTCAGAAGATGAGACAGAGGGGAATACCGCCGTCTTATCAAAGCAATTGAGCATGACTCGATTGGCGGAAAGCCAGTCCATGCCCAGAATTATGTCAAGTCCGGACAGAGAGAGACAAATCAAATCAGCTATGAAGGTTCTACCCTCAATTCGAAGAGGAACATTGATGCAAATTTGACTCGTTTTAGCAGGGTCATTGGTAGGAGTATAAACCAGTAGATCATAAGGTAATTCAGAAATTGGCAATCGCAAAACAATCACATAGTCATGAGAAAGAAATGAGTAAAGGCACCCGAATCATATAGTATAGTTAGAGTCTCATTGTCCACTTCACAGGTACCTTGGATTAGTCCCTCGGACTTGTCAACTTCCTCTGCATTCATTGTAAAGACCCGTCCTTGACGTTGGGGTCTAGACGACTGTGGTGGATTCCTGGTTGAATTCCTGGTTGGACACTCATAAATTTTGTGGCCTGGCTTGCCACACCCATAGCAGAC
This sequence comes from Pterocarpus santalinus, assembly GCA_031439595.1. Lineage (NCBI taxonomy): Eukaryota > Viridiplantae > Streptophyta > Magnoliopsida > Fabales > Fabaceae > Pterocarpus > Pterocarpus santalinus. The sequence continues at coordinate 33,111,244 of CM062525.1, forward strand.
ATTCTGGCCTACCAAACACGGTCGATCACTATGGTTCTTACCGCATTTTGCGCAAGCCGAATTCAAGAAGGGCTTCTGGGGCTGCTTGCCTTTATTGTCTGCCAGTTGAAATCTTCTCTGCTGTTGAAGTTGGGCTTGAATCTTGGGCCTTACAGTGCCAACCTACCACCAGATGCCTTGGCTACAGCAAGTTTCAAGTTGCAATCTTCTACAAGTCGGCATTTATTTACCAACGTAGGGAAGTCTCTAATTTCCATTGGCCCTATTGCGGTGAGAATATCTTCTCGCAGCCCTCCTTCAAATTTGATGCACTTTCAAACTTCATCAGGATTCCTCTGATAAATGGTAGAAAATTTACACAGCTCTTCAAACCTGGCAATATACTCGGATATCGTCCGGTTTCCTTGATGGAGCTACATAAATTCTAGCTCCTTGGCATTTCGAACTAAGGCAAAGAAGTACTTCTGGTAGAAAACATCTCTAAACACCATCCAGGTGACCATTGTCTGAGATTCCTCAAGTAGCCTTCGTACACCATTCCACCAAAACTCTGCATCTGCTTCGAGCATATAGGTGGCAAAGGTCACCTTGTAAGGATCCGAACAATCTAGGACAGAGAAAATCTTCTCCATGGCTTTGATCCATTCGTCGGCTTTATTAGGATCATACGCCCCTTGAAAGCTGGGCAGATTTGTCTTTCTGAACTCAACAAACTTAAGGTAGTCCAGGTTAGCTCTTGGGCAATGTGGATTTCCTCTACAATTTGCCTCAGGTCGCCTGCTTAGTTGATCCATCATCTGGTGAGCTACCGCGGCCTGCTTCCACATCACGTGAGCCATCTCTCGCATCGTGTCCATGAGGTCAGCAGGGTTCTCTTGAGCAAGTTTTGCGCATGGTCTGCCTTGCCTTCTAGAAGCAATTAAGTTCTGAGCACACAAAACAAAAGTTATTAAGTTGATGTGCTAGTAAATACTAAGTCTAATGTGCTAGTAAATAACAGCTCACACAGTCAGGCACTTCAGATGCATGAACCTCTATATATCAAAATTCCAGGTAAGATTTAGTGCATGCTATCATCATTTCAAAATATAGAATATGCGCAAAGCATAGTCAGTCTAATCCTCAAGCCTTAGCTAGGATGAACTGCTCTGATACCAAAAATGTAACACCCTACTAATTTAATCTTATGCTTAAGCCATAGCATGAAATTAAGTAGAATGTGTTACAGTGTTGATACTTTACTTACTAATTACTTATTCATGTCTCCTTTTTCTTTTTCTTTTCTTTTCTTTTTTTTTTTAAAATGGGCGAAATGGCATGTTGTATATAATACCCATGATCAACATCATAGAACGTAATGAAATTACAATAGGCAGGTAATATGTCATCAACTGTGTACATAGATGTATAGATATATACATAGATGTTAGAAGCCGATGCTTCAATTTAAGTACAAATATAATATAGGATACATAAATGGGGCCGGTGTAACAAAAGACATAAGGCCCATATCAGTCAAGATGATCCTAATCTATAACCCAAAGCTCCAAGTTGTTAAAAGAGGGTCATGCTGTGCAAATGAGCTCTCGACCGGGACCTACTCTGTCAAATAGCCGTTGGCCACATCGGACCTGGCTGGGGAGTAGTCCATACTAGGTCCAGAAGAGGAGGATGAAGAGCTGGTAACCTCCGAAGGATCGCTCTATGAATTGAGCGGAATGTTCGGAACCATCTATGGAGGTGACTCGGATGGTGAACTGGCAGGTGCGGCAGCTACTGCAGGTGTTGGAGGTGCAGGAGGAGGATGTGCCACATGCAACGGAAATGCAAAATATAGTGTGGCAAGGTCAAACGCAAGGTAGAACAGAGGAACAACAAAATTCCTATTGCTGAATAGGTAGAGACGGAAATTGCAAGAGCCGGCTATGTACAGTGAATGCACAAAGGGATCATGGTGGAGCTGTAAGTTGGGAATCTCAATGAAAAGGGTAGCGGTCGAGTCCATCACCAGTGTCTGAGAATGATGCAGAAATGCAAGACGAGGTGAGAATTTGGAGAAATTCTCAATAGGGTTCGCATAATTGACGTCACAGCCATTCTCAGTTGCCTCGATTTTTATTTAGTTGTAAATCATGGGTTCAAAACTAGACTATCCAAATTTAATAAATTTAAGAAAATATCTAGTCCGAGGTAAAGTTCAGTTTTACTTAAGACAGTATAGGAATCGGAAGAAACTATCAAGTAGTGATACAAATTAATAAGCAGAGTAGACAATCATACAGTAATAGGTAAGTATAATAGTCAAACTATAAGCATCATATAATGGCTATTCAATGCAACCATGCAAAATCTCATTCCTAAACTTATTTTCATAAACTTTTTTCCATTTCTTGGTCCCCTGGGAGTTATTGGCCATTTTAGACTCCTGGGTAATAGTCTGCTTATCAGGATCGAGCTCGTTCCTATACAGGAATGCCGGGTTTACTTTCCCAGACCTTTCCACCGATCTATTCCCCTTAACTTTTTATTCGGGGTTGGCCCAAGCATTATGGAACTTTCATCATAACATAATCTTTATATTCACCATAATATAACCTTTATGATTTTCTTGGAAATGCACATGTATCTTATAACTCATGCATAGGTCTTACCAAAATTTCGGCGGCATATCGGAAAGTGTCTGCTTCCCCACGAATAGTGCCAGTACTAAGTATACTAACTTATCAAAGACATCATAACATTTCATTCATAATTCAACATTAGCTTTAGAGGAGCATTAGTTACATCAAGACAGGGTTATTGCCTCAGCGCAATCATTCAGCCCGATTTTTGTAATTCAGGCCATAATTTCTATTTAATTCATTTGGACTTCAATTTTGAATATGTTAAAATTTTATATGTCTATTTTCTAACCTCTTTGGTTTCTAACCTCTTTGGTCCCATCTAATTTTGATAACTATGGCTTAAGTTATATGGGTTTTATCCCGGCCTACCCTATAGTTAGCCGGAACTGCACACTTAACAGTAAAAATCCACTAAAAATCGAAAACTAATTCAAATCATACAAAATTGGTCTCACATTAAAGCTAACAGGACAAACTTTCATTTGCAAAAAGATTCATTTCATTTGACTTAGTAGGGCTCGAGTTATAAGTTCTGAAGTTTGACTTTTCTGAACTACCTTGATTTGGCCTGATTTGGACATACGGTAATTTCTTTGAACTACTGGGAGCATATGGGATCGTAACAAACTCAGAATTTCATTGTGGATATTCTCCTACGTGTACTTTCTAACAAAGTTGGTTTCACTCAATTTGGAGTTGTGTAGAGTGAGTTACACCCTTCTCAAGTCATACTGTTCGAATGAAAGTCCTGACTCCTCGGTCAAACTTCAAAAATTCATATCTCTCCAATACTAATCCGATGACCTTATATGATATATGTATGGAAAGCCCTGAAAGTCTAGTTTCATACAAAAATGGTTGCATCAAATTTAATTGGCTGTAGGTAGAGCCGTACACTCCATCGTACGGATTGCCAAGGGAATTTGGTTTTCCAACCCCTCACATTTTCTTATTCTCACCTTTTCCTACTCCTTAATCAATCAGATTTAATCACACAAACAGCCAACCACCAGTCAAAAATCAACATATTTAGTCACTAATCACATCAAGAAGGGAAAAGTAAAACCAAAAATCAGTCACCTACAATCAGAATAACAAGAGCAGAATTTAAACCTCTACCTCTTTGCGTGTTGTTTTGCTAAGTGTTGGAGGTTGTTTTTGAGAGGAGAAGAGAAGAGGAAAATAAGAAGAGGAAAGAAGACTGAAGTGAAGAAAGAAAGAGGCGTGTAAGTCAGCTAAGTGGAGCAAGAAAAATATAATTTAAGCATAAAGAGGGTAGTTGGAATTGTGAGTGTTGATTGGCTGAATTTCTTGTGGCTGATTTCCAGCCATGCTTCCCTTCTTTTATGGTATAATGTGGCTTACTTATTGTCCATGCAAAAAATGGGATTCTTTGCACGCTATTTGAACTCGAAACTCATATCGAAACTCTTGTCCATCTTATTCGAACTTTGAGGTTAATTCGGATATCGGAACTCGGGTCACACTGAAATTTATTAGGTCGGAAATCATATCTGTTTTCTTTGAAAAATAAAGTCGGATATCAGGAATGGCAGCAAACAAATCACCTTGAAATCAGCGGTCACAGACAAGACTATGAAATGTAAGACACTTAAACTTGGAAGTCGGGGATGTTCCATAAACTTGGAAGTTAGTATTAGGACATAAAACCTTAGGTACCCGAAAATCGGAACGTATATAATCTCGGAAGTTGGTCACAAATTCAAACTCATGAATGTAAATGGAAATTAGAATGCTCTTGAGTTAAGTTCGAATATCGGGAAATAAATAAACTCGGACATTGGTAATCACATCCATTTGGTTTGGACCTTGAAGGATAAGTCGGAAATCGGAAATTGTACCCGTTTTATTGGAAACTCAAAGATGAAGTCGGAAATAATGTCCATTGTATTTGAAACTGGAAGATTAGGTCGGAGCTCATGTAAATTGTGGTCGAACTTGGAGGTCAGCTCAGACATCTAAACTCAGGTCCATTCTATTTGGGATTAACCAGGGGGTCGGAAATCGTATAAACTTTACATTTCAATTGAAACTTCAAGTTAGAAATCATGACTATTTCATTCGAATTGGAGGTTAGGTCAGAGATCGGAAACCTTGTTCATTTCACTTGAACCTTGGAAATAAGGTCGGAAGTCGGAGCTCGTGGCGGATGTTACAGTTTGAGCTCCAAAGTTGGTGGCTCTTGTATGGAAGGTGTTAATCTTAGTTCGTCCTTTGCTAATTTAGCTTTAGGGCCTGCAACTTGAGAACAATTCTGCACAACAGTATAATCATATTCTATGGGAGTAAAAACAGCAGGATTGGTATAAATTGGATCAGAAAGTGTAGAATCAGAAAGGAAAGAATCATGAAATTTGACTGCAGAATCAGAATTTCTAAACAAAGCAACTACAGAAACAGCAAATGTAGAATCCAAGGGTGTAAAATTTGCAGTTCCAGAATTAGAATTTGCATAATCTTAATTCACAGAAATAAGAATCACAGAAGCATAATTTACAAAATTTACAGCAGCATCAGTATTATTAGAATCAAAATGTGCAGAATTCATTACAGAATCAGTATAAGCAGAAATTAAACTAGTGGAAACAGAATTTGCAACAGCAAGATCAAATTTTTTAGGAACAGATTTTTCAAAAATAGTATTTAAAATAGAATCAGCAGAATTTAAAACATTAGAATGTAAATCAGCAGAACCAGTAGAATGCAAATCAGCAGAAATGGAACCAATAGAAATAGAAACAACAGAATGAGCTATATCAAAACCTACAAAACTTGATTTATCAGAACTAGAAACTGCAAAATCAAAATTTACAAAACCAGAACTTGCAGAATTTGAATGAGCAACATTACAACTATGGAGGCATGCATCAATTTCAGCACAAACAGCACATAGTTCATTGGCATCATCATATTTAGAATAAGTGATTCATATCAAATCCCTACAATTTCAGGAAATTCAGTCAATAAATTTTCATACGCATCTTCAACCAATGAATCAATAATGTCTAAGTGAAAGACAAAATGCTCTTCCAGTGGATATCTCATGGCATCAAACAAGTTAAACTGCACTTTGCTATCTCCAAATTCCATGGACAAAGTACCATAATGCACATCAATCTTGGTTTTAGTAATTTTTAAAAATGGCCTACCTAAGATCAATGTTGGTTGATAAACATGAATGCCATCCTCCATGTTTAAGACATAAAAATCTGCAGGAAATATTAAATCATTCACTCTCACCAAAACATCTTCTAAAATTCCCTTAAAGTGGGTTGTGCTTCGATTAGCAAGTTGAATCACCACTCCCATTGGCTTATGCTCTACAATGCATAATGACTTGTAAACTGATGTTGGCATGACATTTATCGAGGCTCCAAGGTCTAGCATGGCTTGATTGAATTGCTCGCTTCCTATGGTGCAAGGAATAGTGAAAGTGCCTGGATTTTTGCATTTAGGAGGAATGCTTGGTTGAATAATTGTGGAGACATTTCTGTCCATACTTACTTTCTCATTCCCTTTTAACCTTCTTCTATGGGTGCACAAGTCCTTGAGAAACTTAGCATATTTGGGAATCTATTTTATGGCATCCAAAAGTGGGATATTGACTTCAACTTTTTTGAATGTCTCCATGATTTCCTTGTCCAATTCTGCCTATGTTATTTTCTTATTTTGTGTCACTCTATTTGGGAAAGGCAGTGGAATGCTTGGTTCAGAATGTTTGCTATCTCTCTTCTTGGATGGTTCTCCTTCATCTATATCTATCTTTCCAAAATTCAATTTTTCTGCTACAACAGGATGTTCTACAAAATCTACTTGGTTCTTCTCTACAGAATCTGGGACCTTAAGCTCCTTGCCATTTCTCAGAGTGATGGCACACATATTCCGTCGATTGCTCACTGTTTAGGATGGAAGTTGGCCAGATCCTTGTGATTTTAGCTCACTAACAATGGTGGCTAATTGGCCAATTTGTGTTTGAAGGTTTTGGATGCTTGCTTCTGTCCTTTGTTGGAATTGGAGGCTGTTAGTTGCCATTTGCTTTACCAAATCTACTAAGCTTGGTTCACTACTGGTCTGTGGTTGGTCTTGTTTTGGTTGCTACGGGCATTGCTGTTGCTGTTGTTGTCTCATGTTTGAACTTGCAGCATTGTACCTAAATTATTGTTGAGGCTACTGCTAAAATTGATTGGAGTTATTACCATACCTCAGGTTTGGGTTATCCCTTCATCCAGGATTGAAGGTGTTGGAAAAAGGATCATAATTCCTCTGCTGCTATGGTTGTTAATAAGGCCTGTCAGGAAAAATTCCAGCTAAGATTTCATTTCTTTGTTAAAATTCTGGACACAAATCTGAAGTGTGGCCTGGTAGGCAGTAGATACTACAAATATTGGCTACTATTGGATGAGATTGTTGGGGTTGCTGCTGCTTCTGACCAATGGCTAATTGCCTAACCAGTGAAGTTAACTCTTTAATTCTGTTCTCTATGCGCTGCTAGTTTGCATTAGAAGACAACAACTTATTAACTCCTCTAGTGGGCACTACGGCTCGAGTACCAAATTGTTGAGCATTGGCAGCCATATTTGCAATCAAACCTCGGCCTGCAGTAGGTGTTTTATCAACCAAAGCACCTCCTAAGGCAGCATCCACCATACTTCTATCCATTCACAGGAGTTTTTTATAGAAATATTGGATTAGGAGCTGGTCGCTTATTTGATGGTGTGGGCAGCTTGCACATAACTTCTTAAATCTCTCCCAATATTCATGCAATGTCTCACCGGTAATTTGCCTTATGCTACAAATATCTTTCCTTCCGGCAACAGCTATTGAGGTGGGAAAGAATTTCTCTAGAAATAGCCTATTCATATCTTGCTAGCATGTGATTGAACTAGGATGCAAGTAGTATAGCTAGTCCTTTGTAGCTCCATCAAGTGAGAAGAGAAAAGCTTTTAGTTTAATGTGATCTTCATCAACTCCATTTCATGGTTGAGCATACCACATGGAATTCCTTAAGATGCTTGTGAGGGTCCTCTCCAACTAGACCATGAAACTTGGGGAGCAAGTGTATCAATCCTGATTTGAGCTTAAAATCTGTATCTGAATCTGGGTACTGGATAGCTAGAGCTTGATAATTGACATCAGGTGCTGCAAGTTCCTTTAAGGTTCTATCATGATTGTTAGCCATATTTTCTGAAAGATTTGGATGGTTTGTAACAAGAACACTATGAATAGAATCAGAATCAGACACCAAGCTAGAAGCAGAAATAGGTGAGTTGTATGTAGAATTGTTGGATGAATTGCCCTCAGCTAAACTAGGATCAAATAATCTCCTCCTAGTTGATCTAATCAAATTAAGTGTTCTCTTAATCTCAGGATCAAGTGCAATTAAATCAGGATTCAGATCAGACCTAGGCATGCACTAAAACAAGGCAAAACAGAATAATATGCACACTTATGTTACCACTTCACACAGGACATTGAAGAATGCAAACAAACACTCAAAATTAATAAAAAAAATTAAAAACACTACGATTTTTAAAAAATATTGGACTACTACAACTCAAATATTTGACCCTCAAGGAGTCCAAAAATGCAAAAAAAAAAAAAAAATCTTAAAAAATTTAAAAAGTGATCTAAATGAAGGGATGAAAAGTTTTTGGTAAAGCTGAAAATCTTATTTAGCAGCACCATTGGAGCACAAAATCTTTTGCAAAAATACTGGTTATGTTTCAAAAAGACGAAAAAACCTCAAAAACTTTATCTAAACGATGAAATTTGGCAAAAACAAGGGTGACTTCAATTCCCTTAAGAAATGAGCCTTTCTCAAAATGTGGTTTTCCTATATGATCAAGTACCCTCAGGTCGGTTTGAAAAGGTTCAGTTGCCAAAAACTGTAAAATCTTCCTCCTAATGCACTAACTATCAACTAAAACATAAAACCTATGCAAACACTATCACAAACAGAGTTAGTACTAATATTTACGTATATTCACATGATCAAACATCATATATCATCCTCGGCAACGGCGCCAAAATTCGACTCGAGTGTTGCAACTTAATCAAATTAAACCGAATACAATTAGAGCATAGGATGCAACTCAGATCATTTTCCAAAGATGATTACACTAAATGATAAGAAAATGCAAGGGGGTTGTTTAATCGAACACTTGAAATGCAACAAGAGAATGAACACATAAAAATAGAAATTAAACAAATAAAAAACTGATGAATTAGCAAGAAGAACAAAATCAACACTCCATTATTGGATTCTAATCATGCAATATCACAGCCAAACCAAACCAGAGATTAATTTTGGATCTAAATGAAACCTCAATTTAGAATCCACAACCTCCATGCATGCAACCAATTACACATCTAATTCGGTTTCAGAAACCTCTAGAGCCGAAGTAGATTGAATTGATTTAAACAACAATGCATTAATCTTAGAAATCAGATGTAAATCTAATTCAAACTCTCTTAACCAATTGAACCACATCATTAACCAAATAATATGATTACAACTGCATTCTCAATTAGAATTTGAAATGAAGAACTTCAATTCCAAAAACAAAATCAAGAAGAATAGAAAGAGAGATGAAACCGGGTTGGAGTGTTGGATTCGAATTTGTTCCAATCCTTTGCTTTCCTTGAGCTCTGGAATCAGAGGAGAATTACTCCTCCATCAATGGAGGGAAAATGCGAGAGAGAGAGAGAGAGAGAGAGACTTTTTTCTTTCCACATTCAAAAATTGTTCAAAAGTGGTAAAAAGTTCTCTCAATAGTTTCACCTCTCCCATATATACCTACCATTAAAAGACACTGATTATATCATTACAATAATCCTCTTCTCCTAAGCTAAATTTTGATATCTCATTTGCCTAATTTGGATATTTGAAGGGAAAGTTATGTCCAAAACATGTCAAATGGGTTCTCTGGATCCAGCTGTAACTTCCAACGAGTTTTTGGACTTAAAAATGACTTCTTTTGGCTTAGTGTTCTGAATATGAGTTGAAGCCCTAGATGTTAGCTTTCCAATGCCATAGGAATGGGCTTGATTGGTTCCTTATAGCCCAAGATATAGTCCAAACACTATAGCATGCTCAAGAACCACGCCTGAATGCCTTAACTCAATATCAGGCCCAGTTTCAGCTTTAGAACCTCAAAATTAGCCTCTGCCCTCTTCATAAGAGTTGTAGTGGCATCTCTTAGCTTTCCTACAAAACAAGAATCATGATGAAATGATGTATACAACTCAAGTTATGACCCAAAAGCTGAGACAGGGTCAGAATAACCATAATGCTGGAAAAGTAAACTAAAACCCAACCAAGATCCAATCAAAGGAAAATGATCTAAACCAATTCAATTAAGCACAAAAATTGAATTAATGACTGAATATGAGGGATAAAAAATGTATAAAAATCTAATTCATCAAGAACTTAAAGTTCTTAGTAGGTATAATTAATCCACTAAGCATACAAGATGTCATCATAAACATTCTAGCTGCTTTGGTTTATTGTGAAAATGTGGACAAGTACATATAGGCATTGGCTCAATTTTAAGTTTGAAAATACATTGCTTGAAGCAGGTTACATTTAATAATCACTTAAAATCTCTTAGAACATATATAAGAGTAGAAGTAATATACTTTCCAAGCATAAGAATAGTAATTGTATAGCGAAATGAAATCATGGAATATGCATATGCAAATGTACATAGCTAAATCATGCAAGTGCACTTATCTTTCTTATCTTTTCATTAATTTGTAACTTTAACTTCTATGCTTGGCCCTTGGAAATGGATAGCCTCTCCCACTTTTGGATAATAGCTTGATTTTCAGCACCGAACTCGTTCCTATACGTGATTGTTGATTTACTCTCCGCAACTCTTACACCGATTTATTCCTCTTAAATCTATTTAGGGGTAGGCCAAAGTGATCATCTTAGACAGTATCGCCTTGGCCCACTACTAGGTGGAGGCTCGATTCATCTTGCAAGTTCTTGTTACTTTATACATTCTTACATATGGTCATTCTCAAGGATGATGAATATACGTATGCACATGCTTCATACATATACCTTTGTGCTCCAACCTTTCCACATTTGGGTGTTACATATTATCGTCCCCATGGGCTAATATCCTATATAATAACATTCTTATTTTCAAACATTCTTGCATGCATAATGTCCTCACATATCTAAGGATTTTCATAAACTAAACTCATAGCTTTGTTTCTTGCTTAACATTTGGTTCATAAGTTACTAGAAATTTGTCCATATTTTAGAAATTCACTATAAATCCATTTTAATTTATTTTAATTTCAAATTTTACTAGAGTGTAGCTCTGTTAGTCTACTTTTATACCTCTTTGGGTTCACTCAATTTTGATGTGTATAATTTAAGTTATTTAAGTTTTACTCATGATTGCCCTATTTTAGGACAGACCTGTATACCTAAAATTAGAAAATCACTAAAAATTCATCTTATATCTTTTTGGCCAAAAATTTACTTGACCTCCTTTTGCACAAACTAAGTCTCACTCAGTTTGATCAAGTAGAGCTTAAGTTATAAGCTCTACACTAGGGCCGCCCTATTTTGATACCACAGAGCATGGGCTAAATTCATGGATTTACTAGGATTTACTAGGAGTAACTCATTAGGAGTTTAGCTCTGGAAATTTATAGGCCTATTCTTCTATATGTTAGATTTCTAAAAAAATTGGTTGCACTTAATATGTTGTATAAGGCAAGTTATGCCCATTAAATCATGCACTGGTCAAGACTATAGGTGTTAGTTAATAGCCCATTTTAAAAAAATCATAACTTTCTCATCCTAAGTCCAATGGGCCTATATTTTATATGGTTGAATTGATCTTTGAGTCAGGTTTCATATAAAATTAGTTTCATCTCAAATTGAATCTTTTAACTTGAGTTATATCCTCTATTGTAAATGTTGTCTCTAGGTTCCCCATGCAGTAGTTTTTCTATTTTGGTGCTATCTTGATTCTCTAGCTTATTTCTCAACACCAATCAAATTTCACTAGCCTTAGATCACTAGAATAAATCCTATTAACATCATAACAATCTCATAATAAGTAAAACAACATGAATAAGGCAAAATCCTAATTCTTAAAGAATCACAAGATACCAACAACTAAGTGCAAAACCAAACTCAAATCAACATTTCAAGACATACCATCATATAATGACTTCATCAACATCCTCATTTAGCCATTAACCATTATATTTCAATGAGGAACCTAGGATTTGGGTAGAGTTTATTGTGTTAGAAATTGAGACAAAACAACTTAGAATTTGAGGTACCTACCACAAGGTTCTTGAAGTCATGGAAGCAAAGAAGCCAATAACAAATCCTAGCCTTCCTCTTCTCCCATGGTAGCCACATATATAGTGGTGGGAAATTTCCACTTGATACTTGATGATCAAATTGATAGTGGCATTTGATAGAAAGGAAGGTAAGGATTAATTTTCATAAAAGGAGTAAGATGTTTTGAGGCCAAGAAAGCCATCAACCATGAACTTGAAGCTCATGGCTTGAAGGTGGTGAGAAGAAGGTAAGATGATGGTGGTGGTTGCATGATTTTGAAGGAGAAGAGGAGAAGATGGAAGTGTTGAGATGTTTGTGGAAGTAGTGGTGATGATAAATCCACCAATTGGGGCCAATGTAGCTTATTTCTGTTCACATACTCTGGCTACTTTTGAGATAGGTCTATCAAATCCTTGTTGGATTGTTTTCCTACATTTGTCATGCCCAAAGATAATATGGGACCTTTGAGGATTAATTCAAGATATCCGGCTATTAATTTGGGTACTTTTAGTTGCCCGAGTTATTAGGTATTGTATGAGTAATCACACACTTTTATTTAAAATCAAATGTATAAAATATCAGTTGTAAAATTATTACATATATTTTTAGTTGTCTATTAGTGTTGTAAGGCCACAAAATCCCATAATCGAGATTTTTTTTCTACTAATGCCTCTCTCGATAGCTGTAAACCCTTAATTATAACTTTGCCATTATAATATAATAATTACAATTTCATCCCTATTTTTACTACGATTTATCTATTTACAATTTTATCCTTTCTTCAGGCCTGATCTTCCTTCTATACTAGTCTACCCTACAAGTTGAGGATGTTACACATGTAACCCGCTAATACACATATAAAAATATGATTTTGATGATAGATTAGAGAAATTTTGACATTTACTAATTATTTGAGGTAATTAATCGTAAATAAGCTTAACTAGTTATGGTCAAATTTTCATATTTTACACTAATTAATGAGTAACTCATATAATACTTTCTTAATTCACTATGACTCATGTGATTATCATTCTAATAAGTCTCTAAACAATATTTATGAAGCTTTTAAATTAGTTAATAATAGTCTTGATAATTAACTAAATTAACTAACTGATTAAGACAAAAACTAATCCAGTGATTAACCTATCAAACCCTAACTGACCCTAGCCCATTCCTCTATAAATAAGACCATAATAACACACCCTCACCCACTTTAGAGAGTCCATTTTTGTGTAACCAAGGACAGAGGGGAGTTGAGAGAGTTTTCTACACCCTACACTTAGAAAAACCCAAAAAAACTCCAGCAAACCTTCACCCTTTTTCCTCCACCATCAAACACCATCATCCTCCACCTTCATAACTTGAATTCAATCCTTCAAACAAGGATTGAAAAGCTTGAGAAACCCTTGGTCTAGCTGCAATTTCGAGTTTCAAGCTCCATAAACATATAGGGTTTTCTTTCACCTTTTTAGGCTTCATGCATGAGTTTTGTGTGAATATTTGCATTATTTGAAACTTCTGAACTTAATTTTCAAAATTTATGTTCTTCTTTTAACCTTCTAAAAGTTCATGAAGAGTTGAGTTTTGATGGATTCTTTCGAGGTTTTGAATCTTGAACTATTGTTCTTGAATTCTTTTAATTCCAATTCTTGTTTCTTTGAGTGTTTGTGAATTAAAACCTCTTGATTTCCTTATATATGACTCATAGCCATATTCTTGGCTGAAGCTACATGATGTGTTTTTGGTATGTTCTTTAATGATTTATGATGATCTGAACATGCTTAATTGATGTACACATGAATTTCTTTGGTTTATGGACTTAAAAGCTTGAAAATAATCATGTTTGGTGCATATTCTTGTATCTTCGGCCATGTGTGGGCAGCACCTATAAGTCATGTTTTTGAAGAGTTTTTGGTTGATATTTGATGAAATTTAAGTGCTTGATGCATGTGCATATGTGTTCCTTTGTTTGTGATACTTAAAAGCTTAAAAAATCATGTCTTTGGTGTTGCTTTATAAAGGTTAAGCTTCCTACACGAGAAGCTTTTGATTTTGTGGTTTCTAATAGTTGTATCTATATTTATTCAATAGCTTTTTGTATGTAAGTTTGAGTTCACTTGTTCTTTAAATAAACAAGCTTCAAAAACTATATCTTTTAGCTTTATGATCCACGACCTCTATGTGGTCTAGCTTTTTGTGTGTAAGCTACATTTATGTTGTTTTGAAAGCCTATTATATGTATGTTAGAGTTTTGAAGGTTTTTAACACAAAAACACTTGAAAAATCTTCTTTAGAAGCCATATATAGCTCATGGCCTTATCAAGGGCAAAGGGTACTTTCATGATTTTGTGAGCCTTCTTGGATATATTTTTGTTTTCTTAAAAGTTTATATCTTGATTTTATGGGTTCTTTCACTAATTAAGCCTAACACATGGAAACCAACACCAAACACCATTAGTATGGCCAAGCCTACATGAGTGTCTCGATGGTGAATTAGTTATACATGTTTACAAGGCTAGTTAATGATATTGAACATCTTAAGACATCTTCTATTATTGAATTTGTTTCTTGAGTTTCCTTTAATAATAAAGCCTAAAGCCATGATGAACTATACCAAACCCCACATGTATGGCTATGCCTATAGAGGATCTCAATGGTATTTGGTTTTCATGTGTTTCAAAGGCTAGAAAATGGATGTGATAACCTTATTTGTTGACAAGAATATCTTATAACCCATATATTCGAAATATTGGATTCTTTGAGCTGGAGAATACTTGGAAGTTCATCCTCCTAGCACCATATGTATGACCATTATGCCGATGGTGAAATATATGAAGGATTATGATTTCCTTCTGTTCAAGGGCTTAAAGATGAAGATATAAGTATTTTATACATGTTTTATGAAGTTTTGAAATAAAATAGCCAAGATATGGATTTTTGAAGGATTTCGCCATATAGCTTTATATCACATCAAGCTTTCTTTTCTTAGGTTTCTTAATCAAAGTGTTTTCAAACCTTTGAGCATGTTTGAATTAGCTATGTTTGACTTGATAATTCTTAAAAGACATTTAAAACTTGATAATTGAACCATGACCTATGTGTATGGAGTTATGGACTATGTCGGACTATATTGAGCTTTTGATGCTCTCTGGACTTGCGTAAGTCCTTTTGTAACACCCTCCTAGGTACAGTACCATGCTTAAGTCATAATACCACCCTCAAGAGTTGTTACTGTTACTTCAATGGACCTTGTGTGATAGCACCCTTTGCTCATCTTCAAACTTCCTAACTCTGCTCAGTATACTTATCTTCTAGCTTTCCTGAAATATTTGGAGATAACATGGAAATATACATAGGAGTGAGGATTTTAAACTCTTAATAGGATTCCCTAGACTATCACATGCCGTGTCATCACTATTATCTCTAGCTGCTTCGGTTTATTATGAAAAGGGTGAACATGTTATATAAATTATTCAGGTTTATAGTTTGAAAACGTATTATCTGAAGTAGGGTTTATTTTATTCATACACTTGTTAAACAGAGGGAGAATCTAAACATCAACATAATAACATGAAGGATAATTGAATAAGGCGCAAATATTTATAATAAAATAAGGAACAATTGATTTTCATACATAAATGAATGCATATGACTTCTTAGTGTAAATGTCTTTGCATCTTTTAACTCTCTTTACTTTTTTCCTTGGCACACTTAGGTATTACGTATCGCCGTCCCTAGGGTGCGTATACCAGTCTACACTTGAGTGTTACATATCGTCGTCCTCAAGTGCACCCGCTTACTTATTTTTCATCTGTACTTGATCCCTTAGAGGTGAATGACCCCTCTCACCTTTGGGTAATAGCCTGCTTTTCAGGACTGAGCTCGTTTTTATATAGGATTGCCGGATTTACTCTCCCCAAAGCTCCTACTACTTATTCCCCTTAAATTTGTTCAGGGGCTAGCCCAAGTAACATGGAATTATTATTATATTTTTAATCATGAAGTCATGAATACATATGCTAGAGGAAGCATATTCATGATGCATGATTCATGTACTTCTGCCAAAAATTTGACAGTACAACAGATCAAATCCGCTTCCTTGTGAATAGTGTCATCCTAATATAGATAGTCAATCACAATAGCAGAACCAAAGATAATCTATCAACTTTTCAATATTAACATGGACTTTGCCCCATTTAAACTTTAGTCACATTCAATTTTGATAAGCATAACTTAAGATATTGGAAGTTTACCTAGGTTTGCCCTGTATTAGACAAAACAGGGGTCTAAAATGTAAAAATAGGATAAAAATAGAAATCTTATTGGATTTGAGTCAATCTTATATCTTTGTAAAGCTAACAGAGTCATGTTTTATTTGAAAAGTTTCATTTCATTTGCGTAAGCAGAGCTCAAGATATAAGCTCTCAAAGTTGGTGGAATTGGTCTACCTTGTCTCTATCCAGTCAGGACATGGGGCAATTTTGATGAATTACTAGGAGCAGCAGGGATCGAATTTGACTCTGAAATTTTTATGGCATGTTGCCTTATATGTAAGCTTTCTAAAAAAATTGGTTTCAATTAAATTGAAGGTGTATAGGGCAAGTTATTCCTTGCACAACTCACTCTGGTCAGGTCTAGAGATAGAAATCTAAGGTAAATTTCAAAAAATCATATCTCACTCAATACTAATCCAATGGCTTATAATTTATATGGTTGAAAAGCTCTAATTGTCTAGTTTCATTTAAAATTAGTTTCATCAAATTCTAATGGACACCGTAGGGTTTTCATTTGATTCAAATTCTATTTTGCTACTCCTTTTGTTTTTTATTCAAGTTTCAATCCAAACCCAGTTAATTTCATGCTAAATTAGCCATAAGACATCACATATACACAATATATCATCTAATAAAACATTGGAATTAAAACCCTCATCACCCACACATAAGAAAAACCATGGGATATAGTGAATCTAACCACCAATTTGATGCCAAACTAGCTAGATTTGGGTTTCTTTTGATAGAGGAAGTGATTAAGGCTTGAAGGTAGGATGAAATGAGGTGAAATGGAAAAAGAAGAGAAGATGGAGAGAAAGGAATAGGAAAGGGCGTCCAATTGAAGGAGTTAGGGAATTTGATAAAGGTTTGGTAGTTGAAATCTTGGGTTTTGATTGGTTGGTGTTTGTGTGGTGCTTATTTGGCCAATTCTCCCTATTCTTGTGGCTAAATGGGGCGCCGATTAGCTAATTATGGTGGCTGAATTTCAACCACTCAATTCATGGTTTGGCAGTATAAAATTCGACTAATTCAGTTCTAATAGTTTAAAATACTGAATTTTAATTGATTTCTTTCAAACTGACAATCTTTTGCTAACAATTTTGTTAAGATTTTCTACATGTTTATCTAAATTTTTCCTAACGTGAAATCTCTCTAATTAACCTCTAATTAGCTTCTAAGTGCTCTTTTATAATTATTAAAACCAAATAAATTGATTAATAGCATAAATTAAACATACTGCAATTCGGGACATTACACCTTTAAGGTCTTACCCTATGCTTTGGAGTACTTATTCTATGGATTTGGACTCTTGGACTTGATAAAAACTTTAATCACATTAATAACCACTTTAAATGAGGATTATTGTTAAGGTCCTATTAGAAATGTCATATGAACTACCTAGCTCCTTGCTTAAAGTGCTTTTCTAAAACTTGGTTTAAGAACAAATGTTTTTATTGAACTATTATTTGAAAATGGTTTCAAGGCTTTTGTTTGATCCGTATTGCATCCCTAATTTTGAATGAGAATATGTATACTTTTGTCTTAAGCATGTTTCAAATATGGGCATGAAAATTTGGCTTGAAATATGTGTTATTACATGTGCACTTATGATATATGCTATTAATAAAAGATCCCCTATGTTTAAATGCCTTGGAATTGTGCATGTTATGATAAATGGTGATATTTGCCATGCATTGAATACAATATGAAATTATGGAAGTGTGCACATGAATATGGCTATGATTTGAATTTAGAAATTGACAACACATGCTCTTTGATGAAATTGGAGTTCTTGATTAATGGTATTATGAGATAAAAATAAGATTATGTGCACTATATGTTGAGAATGAAATTATATATATGCAATACATGAAATGAATGCTAGATGAAAATAAATGGGGGCCCTGCCTTGTAGTGGATAATGTAACATCCTTCTAATTACAATATCATGCCTAGATCATAATACTATAATTAGAAGTTGCTACTTATTGTGTATGGATATATTAATTGGGATACCATATTGTTGGTGGGTTAATATAGCATAAACTCATATAGTATGATGTAAGTCCATAGGATTGAAGATACTTTTATAGTGAAAGTGTACAACAGCGAGTTCATAGTTGTTACAAACCTATTTGTATCAAATCAGCATACTAGCACATTCCATATCAACTATATAATTAAAGCCCCTCAACCATATTTGTGGGTCAAAACTATTTCAAAAGAAGCCATAGAATGTACATGAATGGTCAATGAGTTGTCAGTAGAGTATGCAAAATCTCTATAGATTAGTATAGGTTTGTCAACAAAAGTTTCATAAGGTAGTTGCCACACCTCCATTAGGGGAATAAAATCCCTTTTTTCCTTGGTGCTAGGGCCAATCAAGTGTCTCAAGAAAAATCATTATGGGTGCCATTGGCAGATTTTGAGGATGATACGGAAAAATAGATATGAGAATTTAAATTCCTTGTAGGAAATCCTAGACTATTATATATGGTGTCATCGTAATAATCCCCAGCTACTTCAGATTGATATGGTAAAATATATTCTCAATAGATAAGTAGTAGAGATTTAACTCTCCAATAATAAACTTTTTTAAAGTAGATTCATTTGAATTATGCAACCATGATAACTATACTAAACAGTATTAATATCATAATAAGGAAAACAAAGCATGCATTATATGAATCATATATTGTCACAACATGCACGAAGGGCATCGCGACGAGAAGCAACAAGAAATATTGAAAATAATATTCAATGGAGTCATCATCAATTTTTATTATGGGTAAAAATTGGACAAAAAAACCTTTTAATTTTGCAAACAATAGTCTTTAAAGAGATTAGATTCGGGAGTCCAATTATGTATAGGGAAGGATAGAAACTTAATCTCACTGCACCCCCTAATACATCCGTTTTGCAACAGTTACCCTAAAGCTTATTATGCAAATTAATTGGTAACTATAATAATATTTATTTTTTTCCCTTTGAAAATATAACAAAAAATGGAAGAAATTATTTACAAAAGAAAGAAACATAATTAATGTGATAACTATTTACAAAATGAGAGAAAAGAAAAATTGATATGATAACTATTCCCAAAAAAACAAGATTAATATACAATTATTCACAAAAGAAAAGGAAAGTAAAATTAATGTTATGATTATTTAAAAAAATAGAAATTAATATAACAATTATTTATAAACGAAAAAGGAAGTGAAATTAATGTTATAATTATTTAAGGAATTAAAATTGAACCAAATTTAAGAAAATTTAATTTTTGATTTGACAGAGATTATCCACTCCTACGTATCCTCTGGTGCAATGAGGAATTTAAAATCACGTAGTTCTTATAGAAAATAATTGTGGGTTGGATTAATTTTATTTATGAAAAGATTTTATTTGAAAGAAAGGAAAGAAAACAAATCCATTTTTGCACAGGGTTCAGGATAGTGTGAGTTATACAATAAACCCTTATAATTCTCATAACCCTTGAGGATAGTCAAGCCATACATCAATACTAGAGATTATTGCATGGATTAAAAAATTTTGACTTGTTGTTTAAGTGAAAAGAGAAGAACTTAATTTTAGGTATATTTACAAAAGAA
This sequence comes from Pterocarpus santalinus, assembly GCA_031439595.1. Classification (NCBI taxonomy): domain Eukaryota; kingdom Viridiplantae; phylum Streptophyta; class Magnoliopsida; order Fabales; family Fabaceae; genus Pterocarpus; species Pterocarpus santalinus. The sequence continues at coordinate 33,131,087 of CM062525.1, forward strand.
AAAGAATCAAAAGTAGAAAGAACACAAAAAAAAGGGCAAAATGTAACATCCGCCATGAGCTCCGACATCCGACCTTATTTCCAAGGTTCAAGTGAAATGAACAAGGTTTCCGATCTCCGACCTAACCTCCAATTCGAATGAAATAGTCATGATTTCCGACTTTAAGTTTCAATTGAAATGTGAAGTTTATATGATTTCTGACCCCCTAGTTGATCCCAAATAGAATGGACCCGAGTTCAGATCTCTGAGCTGATCTCCAAGATCGACCACAATTTACACGAGTTCTGACCTAATCTTCCAGTTTCAAATACAATGGACATTGTTTCCGACTTCATCTTCAAGTTTCCAATAAAACGGGTACAATTTCCGATTTCTGACTTATCCTTCAAGGTCCAAACCAAATGGACGTGATTACCGATGTCTGAGTTTATTTATTTCCTGATATCCGAACTTAACTCAAGAGCGTTCTAATTTCCATTTACATTCATGAGTTTGAATTTGTGACCAACTTCCCAGATTATATACGTTCCGATTTCCGGGTACCTAAGGTTTTATGTCCTGATACTAACTTCCAAGTTTATGTAACATCCCTGACTTTTGAGTTTAAGTCTCTTACGTTTCATAGTCTTGTTTGTGACCGCTGATTTTAAGATGATTTGTTTGCTGTCATTCCCAATATCCGACTTTATTTTTCAAAGAAAACAGATATGATTTCCGACCTAATAAATTTCGATGTGACCCAAGTTCTGATATCCAAATTAACCTCAAAGTTAGAATAGGATGGAGAAGAGTTCCCATACGAGTTCCGAGTTCGAACAGTATGCAAACAAATCCCATTTTTTGCGTGGACAATAAGTAAGCCACATTATACCACAAAAGAAGGGAAGCATGGCTGGAAATCAACCACAAGAGATTCAACCAATCAACACTCACAATTCCGACTACCCTCTTTATGTTTAAATCAGATTTTTCCTTCTTCATGGAGCTGATTTACATGCTTCTTTCTCTCTTTATTTCAGTCACACTATCCTCTTCTCATTTTCCTCTTCTCTTCTCCTCTCAAAAACAACCTCCAACACTTAGCAAAACAACATACTAAGAGGTAGAGGTTTAAATTCTGCTCTTGTTATTCTGATTGTGGGTGCTTGATTTTTTATTTTACTTTTCCCTTCTCGATGTGATTAGTGATTGAATATGTTGATTTTTGATTGGTGATTGCCTATTTGTGTGATTAAATATGATTGATTAAGGAGTAGGAAAAGGTGAGAATAAGAAGATGTGAGGGGCTGGAAAACCAAATTCCCTCGGTAGTCCATATGGCGGAGTGTACGGCTCTACCTACAGCTGATTAAATCCGATGAGACTATTTTCATATGAAACTAGACATTCAGGGCTTTCCATACATATATCACATAAGGTCATTGGATTAGTATTAAGAGAGATATGAATTTTTGAAGTTTGACCTAGGAATCAGGACTTTCATCCGGACAGTGTGACTTAAGAAGGGTGTAACTCACTCTATACAACTCTAAATTGAGTGAAACCAACTTTGTTAGAAAGCTTACACGTAGGAGAATATTCCACAATGAAATTCCGAGTTTGTTATAGTCCCATATGCTCCCAGTAGTTCAAAGAAGTTACACTATGTCCAAATCAGGCCAAATCAGGGTAGTTCAGAAAGGTCAAATTTCGGGGCTTATAACTCTAGCCCTACTAAGTCAAATGGAATGGATCTTTTTGTAAATGAAAGTTTGTCCTATTAGCTTTATTATGAGACCAATTTCATATGATTTGAATCAGTTTTCGATTTTTAGTGTATTAGGCCGAGATAAAACCCATATAACTTGAGCTATAGTTATCAAAATTAGATAGGACCAAAGAGGTTAGAAAATAGACATGTAACATTTAACATATCCAAAATTGAAGTCCAAATGGGTTAAATAGAAATTATGGCCTGAATTACAAAAACTGGGCTGAATGATTGTGCTGAGGCAGTAACCCTGTCTTGATGTAACTAATGCTCCTATGAAGCTAATGTTGAATTATGAATGAAATGTTATGATGTCTTTGATAAGTTGGTATACTGAGTATCGACACTATTCATGGGGAAGCAGACATGTTCCGATATGCCGCCGAAATTTTGGTAGGACCTATACATGAGTTATAAGATACATGTGCATTTTCAAGAAAATCATAAAGGTTATGTTATGATGAATATAAAGATTATGTTATGATGAAAGTTCCATAATGCTTGGGCCAGCCCCGGATAAAAAGTTAAGGGTAATAGATCGGTGAGAAGGTCTGGGAAAGTAAACTCGACATTCCTGTATAGGAATGAGCTTGATCCTGATAAGCAAACTATTACCCAAGAATCTAAAATAGCCAAGAACTCCCAAGGGACCAAGAAATGGAAAAAGTTTATAAAAATGAGTTCAAGAATGAGATTTTGTATGGTTGCATTGAATAGTCATTATATGATGCTTATAGTTTGACTATTATACTTACCTATTACTATATGATTGTCAACTCTGCTCATTAATCTGTACCACTACTTAATAGTTTTTTTCGGTTCCTATACTGTCTTAAGTAAAACTGAACTTTGCCTCGAACCAGATATTTTCTTAAACTTATTAAATTTGGATAGTCTAGTTTTGAACCCATGATTTACAACTAAATAAAAACCGAGGCAACTGAGAATGACTGTGACGTCAATTATGTGAACCCTACTGAGAATTTCTCCAAATTCTCGTCTCGTCTTGCATTTCCGCATTATTCTCAGACACTAGTGATGGACTCGACCGCTATCTTTTTCATTGGGATTCCCAACCTACAGCTCCACCATGATCCCTTTGTGGATTCACTGTACATAGCCGGCTCCTGCAATTTCCGTCTCTACCTGTTCAGCAACAGGAATTTTGCTGTTTCTCTATTCTACCTTGCATTTGACCCTGCCACACCATATTTTGCATTCCCATTGCATGTGGCACATCCTCCCCCTACACCTCTAGCACCAGCGACACCTGCCGCACCTGCCAATCCACCATCCACGTCACCTTCGCAGATGGTTCCGAACACTCCGCACAGCTCGGAGAGTGATCTTTCGGAGGCCACCGGCTCATCATCTTCCTCCTCGGGACTTAGTATGGACTACTCCCTAGCCGAGTTCAGTGTGGCCATTAGCTTCCTGCCCGAGTAGGTCCCGGTCAAGAGCTTGTTTGTACAGCATGACCTTCTTTTGACAGCGTGCAGCTTTGGGTCATAGACTTAGGATCATCTTGTTGATATGGGCCTTATATCTTTTGTTACATCGGCCCCATTTATGTATCCTATATTATATTTGTACTCAAATTGAAGCATCGGCTTCTAACATCTATGTATATATCTATACATCTATGTACACAGTTGACGACATATTACCTACCTATTGTAATTTCATTACGCTCTACGATGTTAATCACGGATATTATATATAGCACGCTACTTTGCCCATTTTAAAAAAAAATGAAAAGAAAAAGAAAAGGGAGACGTGAGTAAGTAATTAGTAAGTAGAGTATCAACACGGCAACACATTCTACTTAATTTCATGCTATGACTTAAGCATAACATTAAATTGGTATGGCGTTACATTTTTAGTATTAGAGTAGTTCGTCCTAGCTAAGGCCTGAGGATTGGACTGACTATGCTTAGCACATATTCTGTATTTTTAAATGATGATAACATGCACTAAATCTTACCTGGAAGTTGATATATAGAAGTGCATGTGTATGAAGTGCTTGACTACATGAGCTGTTATTTACTAGCACATCAGACTTAGTATTAAGCCTGATTAAGTCAATAACTTTTGTTTGTGTGCTCAGAACTTAATGGCTTTCGGAAGGCGAAGCAGACCACGCACAGAACCCACTCAAGAGAACCCTGCTGACCTCATGGATACGATGCAAGAAATGGCTCATGCGATGCAGGAGCAGGCCGCGGCAGCTCATTGGATGATGGATCAGCTAGGCAGGTGACCTGAGGTAAATTGTGGAGGAAATCCATATGGCTTAGGAGTTGACCTGGACTACCTTAAGTTTGCTGAGTTCAGGAAGGCAAATCCACCCAGCTTTCGAGGGGCGTATGATCCTGATAAAGTCGATGAATGGATCAAAGCCATGGAGAAGATTTTCTCTGCCCTAGATTATTCAGATCATCAGAAGGTGACCTTTGCCACCTACATGCTCGAAGCAGACGCAGAGTTTTGGTGGAATGGCGTACGAAGGCTACTTGAAGAATCTCAGATAGCGGTCACCTGGAAGGTGTTTAGAGATGTTTTCTACTAGAAGTACTTCCCTGCCTCGGTTCGAAATGCCAAGGAGCTAGAATTTATGCAGCTCCGTCAAGGAAATCGAACGATATCCGAGTATATTGCCAGGTTTGAAGAGCTATGTAAATTTTCTACCATTTATCAGAGGAATCCTGATGAAGTTTGGAAGTGCGTCAAATTCGAAGGAGGGCTACGAGAAGATATTCTCACCGCAATAGGGCTAATGGAAATTAGAGACTTCCCCTCGTCGGTAAATAAATGCCGACTTGGGGAAGATTGCAACTTGAAACTTGCTGTAGCCAAGGCATCTGATGGTAACTTTAGGAATAGGTTGGCACTGCAAGGCTCAAGATTCAAGCCCAACTTCTGACAGCAGAAAAGATTTCAACCGGCGGGCAATAAAGGCAAGTAGCCTCAGAAGCCCTTCTCGAATTGGCTTGCGCAAATTGTAGTAAGAACCACGATGATCGACCGTGTTTGGTAGGCCAGAATGTCTGCTATGGGTGTGGCAAGCCAGGCCACAAAATTTATGAGTGTCCAACCAGGAATTCAACCAGGAATCCACCACACCCATCTAGACCCCAACGTCAAGGACGGGTCTTTACGATGAATACAGAGGAAGCTGACAAGTCCGAAGGACTAATCCAAGGTACCTGTGAAGCGGATGGTGAGACTCTAACTGTACTTTATGATTTGGCTGCCTCTTACTCATTTATTTCTCATGACTGTGTGATTGTTTTGCGATTGCCAATTTCTGAATTACCTTATGATCTACTGGTTTCTACTCCTACCAATGACCCTGCTAAAACGAGCCAAATTTGCGTCAATGTTCCTCTTCGAATTGAGGGTAGAACCTTCGCAGCTGATTTGATTTGTCTCCTTCTGTCTGGACTTGACATAATTCTGGGCATGGACTGGCTTTCTGACAATCGAGTCATGCTCAATTGCTCTGATAAAATGGTGGTATTCCCCTCTGTCTCATCTTCTGAATCTTAAGCCTCACCACTCTTCTATCTGAACTCTTTATTAGTAAACTGTAATGGGTCGAAAAGTTAAGGATACATCCTCCTATCAGCTAATGTGACGGAAGTTGAGTAGAAACTGGAGGAGATCCCAGCTGTTAAGGAATATCCCGATGTTTTCCCAGAAGATATTCCTGAATTCCCTCCTGAGAGAGAAATTGAGTTTGCTATCGAGTTGGTCCCAGGTGCAAGACCAATATCTATAGCTCTGTATCGGATGTCACCTTTGGAGCTTACAGAACTAAAGAAACAAATCAAGGAACTCTTGGGAAAAGGATTCGTACGCCCAAGTGCATCACCATGGGGAGCTCTAGTCTTATTGGTCAAGAAGAAAGATGGGAGCATGCGCTTATGCGTGGACTATCGACAGTTGAATAAGGTGACAATTAAGAATAAATATCCATTGCCAAGAATCGATGACCTCATGGACCAACTGCAAGGTGCAATGGTATTTTCCAAGATTGACTTGCATTCCGAATATCATCAAATTCGAGTCTGGGAACAGGATATCCCTAAGATAGCCTTTCGAACTCATTACGGATACTACGAGTATACCATAATGTTATTTGGGCTGACAAACGCACCAGCGGTATTCATGGATTATATGTATCGGATATTCCGCCCATATTTGGACAAGTTTGTAGTGGTTTTCATCAACGACATACTTGTCTATTCGAAGACAAAGTGGGAACATGCGGAACACTTGCAGCTAGTTCTGCAAATTTTAAGAGAAAGAAAACTCTATGCTAAGTTATCCAAATGTGAATTTTGGATGTAAGAAGTAAAATTTCTCGGCCATATAGTGTAACATTCCCGTTTTCATCTAAGCTAATTAGCTCGGTGTCTCCGGCTAATTAGAAGGGTTAGCGATTAATTAAAAATTAATCGATTAATCTCGAGAGCAAGGGCTTAGTAAATTAAAGGCAAGTCAACAAAATAAGTGAAAGTCAACGACTAATTAGAAAAGTCAACAATTGAAATATAATGCATTAAAGGTTACAATTAAAAGCCTAATGACCCAATTCTTGTTAATTCATGATTTAGAACATAAAAGCAAGCTGAGCTAACCTTATTAACTAAGAGCATGACAAGCATCATATCCTAATCACATAAAAAATTAACCCTCACACCCTCTTTATATAATTAATAAGGAAAATCCTTTTTAATAAAAATGTGTTAAGGTGTAATTGAACTAATCGAATTAATTAACATTTAGATAATTGTAACAATTGTAAAAATGTTGAAACTTCCCTTTAATTGTTGTTTGAAAGTTTGGTCAAGGCAAGAGTCATATCTAACCATCCATTTGCCTTCCTATCATACACCACTAGATCAAGAGTCTATGTTAGTAGTATTCCTTGAGTCAAGACAAGAGATGTACTCTCCTCTATCAAGATTGTGACACTTGGAATGATCATAGCCATCAAAGCCAAATACTAAGAGAGGTCATGCTTTTAACCACTTAAAAAACACTACATGATCTTTACCCAAGTGCCAAGACTCAAAGGAAACACAACTCCCTCTTTTGCCCCAAGGTTTTTCCCACTCTCTTGCTTGTTGTAAGAAGCAAAATCACATCATTCCCTTCCACTCATTTGCGCCATCAGCCCACTCTCTCTCCCCCTCATTTCATTTTTCATTTCTCTCACTAAGACACAAAGCTCTTTACTCTCTCCAAGTCTCATTCCCACTCTCTTGTTCTTCCAACCCTCCTTGTTCTTCTTCCAATCTCCTTACTACTTCCTACCTCATCTCCATCACCACCCTCACAATCCCTTCAAGGACCATTATTTTTGGTCTTTGGAGAAACAAGATCACCCATACACAAGCTCCACTTCCAAGCTTTCAAGTTAGAAGGCTCTCTTCAACCTTCTCCTCATCCCAAATCCTTTAAGAAGCTCTCTTAGGTAGTGACTCTAATCTTTCTTTTTCATGTACTTTTCAAGCACTAGAACCCCCAAGGTCTCATGACCATATCTTGCTCTATGAGTTTTCTTGTCTTGTTAAAAATGTTGTCTTAAAATGAGATTTTGTGGTATGATGGTTCTTATGTGTCTTGCTTTATTTTTGTTTTAAATACTGATTTGGTGACTAAAACCTTGAATATGATGGTGAGATAAAACATGAAAATAGTGATTTGAAATGGTATAACAACTTCTCCACAAGTTTGATATGTAAAACATAAAAACTAGTTAAGCTGGAATTCTGGTAGTCTATAATGCGTACAGTACAATTCATCTGCAAAACTCAAAATGTAATGAAACTAATGAAAGTAGACTCAAAGAGCTTTTCAAACATATAAAATACATTAAATTTGGATTTAAAATGAGGAAGATATGATTTTTCAAAGTGGGCTACTCCCGGATGGGTTTCTGTTTGGGTGGTCTGCACTAAAAACCTTATAACTGATGCTACAAAAATTATTTTTCAGTGGGACCAAGTTTTTTAGAAAGCTAAGACATAGACGAACACCCCCATAAAACAGTTTTGTCAGATTCCATGTGAGGAATCCCCAATGAAGTTGACAAGCCACTAACCTGAGATGAACATTCAAGTCTGAACAGTCAGAATAAAATGTGCATAACTCAAGTTATAAAATGAATTTTTGAGTGGGGTTTGTTTTTTTAAAAATAAACTCAGAGAAGTATAATCATATCAAAATTCGAAGCAAAAGAGTAAAAGGTGAAATTATGGTGAATTTTTGAAGTTACTGCCTCACGGTAAAAGAAAAACTGGTTATGGTAAAATTTAAAGATTAATGAGAAATAAGTTTTAACACACTAAGGCCCTTACATTAAGTATTAGGAAACCTTCATAATTCAACTTAAAAGTTTCAAAAGGGATAATAGATGAAATTGGCCCTATGCCTAATAAAAGAGTTTACACAAGAGGCAATCTCAATTAAAAGCTTGCACCAAATTTATTAAGCTAAGCTCATAAAACTTTGCTTGAGAATATGTCTATGTTTATGTGCAAGCATGATGTGATGATGATGATGAGTGATGATGATAATATGAATACTATATGTTGACGATATGATGCTTAATGATATGTGATATTGGATTCTGTTTGGCAAAATTTTGGGAAGCTTCGGTTTAGTCGTTATGCTGCCGAAATTCTGCAAAAATTGTGGCTTAGAAATATTTTGCATCATAAGCTTTAATAAGAAGAGATTGAATTAAGTGTGTAATCCTTCAAAAGGGAAGGTAACCTAATTTAAGTTCTCCTCACCCACGACTCACATGAGGTATGGCATGACCCAGCTAGTGTGAGTATAGGGGATAGGGCTTACATGAGGCATGGCATGACCCAGCTAGTGTAACCGAAATTCTTTGGTGGCGAAGGCCACAGTATGAGCTCATTACCACTTATATTTAGTGAGTGAAAAGAAAAAGAAAAAGACCTAAGATAAAGGTTATGTGAAGAAAAGAAAAGGACCTCGGTCCGACCCAAGTAAAGAATGAAACTCTCAAGATGTTCATGCATGACATGAATTGTCATATGAGTTCTTTTGTATACCATGATGTTAGCATATGAGAAATGTGTACTTAAAATGGAATCCGCTTCAGATATTGATGTTTTCAAAAAACCTAAGAATTGAACCTATTGAATGCTCACTGTTTTCATTTATAAAATCCGAGCGGCTAGGACGATGACGATGACACCTTCATGTCAGGTTCGAGTCCTACTGAGAAATCTTATTTCTCACTCTAGTTGTTTTCCATTTCGACACTAGATACCTATGGCACATCCGGTAGAGTGGAGCATGAACCCTCCTCACCATGAGTGGGCCTATGACACTGATGCTCAGGCTATCGTGGCCACGACCACCACGGTAGTTCACACTCACTTTTACTTGGGTCGTATTTTTGAGGGAGAAGAGCCAGATGTCCCGCTAGCCCCCGTAGACATTTCTTCGGCTTACCTTGGACAGTCGTTGGGTCCTTGGGATTTTCCGCCTGAGCCATTGCCAGACATCGAGATGGAGCTGATGTTTCCGGGCTTGCCCGCAGCTGAGCCCATGCCACCATCAGTGATTCCCATGGTCGACATAAGTTCCACAGCCACTCCTAGGGCCGCAGCCGCTTCGCCGCCGCTCCCTGAGTATCGCCCCGCCATGTCTGAGGAGGATCCCTTCGAGGAACATTCTTCGGTGGCCAGCTATACCCCAGGTCATTGCGTTCGTTGCATTGAGGTGATCAACAGGCACCCTCACATTATCCGTACTTCTCACGTCCCCCGAGGCCGAGGAACGAGGGGGACTAGGCACTCGAGGACTTGAGTCCATTCGATCGAGGGGTGCGAAAGGGGCAGAGAAACCAGCACGTGTCTACATGGGCCTATTTTATTAGTGTTCCTTATCCTATGTATTTCATTTTGTGACGAACTTTGTCAAATTTGCTTATGTTTGATATTTTGGGGCCATGGCATGACCATGAGTTTCCTTTTTATGTATTGTTAGATATTATAAGACTATATATATATATATATATATATATATATGGTTGTTTTAGTAATGTGAATGCATTGTATTTCGATTTATCCATTGTTCCTTTAATTTATGACTGGAATTTATGCGACACACTCGTTTAATGCTATCTTCTCGCACAAGGCTTTACTTTCCAAAAAAATGCTGTAAAGCGACGATGTATTTCAAAAAAAAATTTTACCGTATTTTTCGAGTAAGTTAATTTATAAATGAAGTTTAGTTTTCCACGAGCATAAGTAATAACTAATAGAATGCCGTAATACGACTTAAGCGTAGTATGGGTTTATTAGGGTGTTACATGTGGTATCCCATCGAGGAATCTCCGTAGACCCCAACAAAGTAGAAGCAGGACTAGATTGGGAAAGGCTGACCACAGTCATTGAAGTTAGGAGTTTTCTGGGCTTACCTGGATATTACAGGCGATTTGTTAAGGATTTTTCTCGAATAGCCTTGCCCTTGACCAAGCCAACCAGGAAGAATGTTCCATTTGAATGGACATCGGATTGTGAGCAGAGTTTTCAAGACTTGAAAAGACGGTTAACCACGACACCAATGTTAGCCTTGCCAGACCCTCATGGACCATTTGAGGTCTATTGTGATGCTTCCAAGCAAGGATTAGGATGCGTGTTGATGCAAATCGAGAAAGTAGTAGCCTAAGCCTCCAAACAATTAAAGCCACATGAAAGGAATTATCCTATGCATGATCTCGAGTTAGCAGCAATAGTATTTGCCTTAAAGATATGGTGACATCACCTTTATGGTGTGAGGTTCGAGGTCTTTTCTGATCATAAGAGTTTGAAGTACCTCTTTGATCAAAAGGAATTAAATATGAGGCAGCAGAGGTGGATGGAATTTCTTAAGGACTACGAATTTGAATTAAAGTACCACCCAGGCAAGGCAAATGTTGTGGCAGATGCTTTGAGCAGGAAGTCATTGACCATAGCTTGGATGATGGTAAAAGAGATAGAGCTTATTGAGAGCTTCTGAAATCTTAATTTGGGAATCCTCATGACTCCTAAGACCATTCAGTTATACCAAATTAAGATAGCCAGTGACTTCAAGGAGCAGATTCGGCAGGCACAACAGCAGGATGCCAGTTTTTAGCATATAATCAGGCTTGTGCAATCAGGAAAATTAATGAGTTTTGCTCAAGATAAAGAGGACATATGGTGATATCATAACAGAGTGTGTGTACCCGAGGGGAATGATCTCCGAGGAAGGATCTTGGAGGAAGCACACAAAGGTGAATTTACCGTACATCCCGGCATTGCCAAGATGTATTAAGACCTCAAGAAAATGTTTTGGTGGCTAGGCATGAAGTCAGATGTGGCAAGCTTCGTGAGCAAATGCTTGACCTATCAGAAGGTGAAAGCGGAACACCAAAAACCCTCTAGAATGTTACAACCTTTGGAAATCCTTGAGTGGAAATGGGAGAGTATCTCCATGGATTTTGTGATGGGATTACCAAGAATGCCAGCAGGATATGATGCCATATGGGTTATCGTATATAGAGTAACCAAATCTGCTCACTTTCTACCCATTCGAGCAAACTATCCATTGGAAAGGTTAGCGCAATTGTATATCCAAGAAATCATAAGACTGCACGGGACCTCATCAACCATTATCTCTGATCGAAATCCAAGGTTCACCTCACGGTTTTGGGGGGCTTTACAAAAAGCGTTCAATGCTCAGTTGTGCCTAAGCACTGCATATCACCCGCAAACGGATGGGCAAATGGAGAGAACAATTCAAACCTTAGAAGACATGCTGACAACCTATATATTGGAGCAACATGGGAATTGGGATATACTTACCGCTAGCCGAATTTGCATACAATAATAGCTATCACGCTAGTATCGACATGGCTCCTTATGAAGCATTGTACAGACGGAAGTGCCAATCTCTGCTGTGTTGGTACGAAACAGAAGAATCAACCCTATTGGGGCCTGATTTAGTTAAACAGACCACTAAGCATATCAAGAAGATTAGAAGTAAGATGCTTGCTGTTCAAAGCCGCCAGAAGAGTTATGTGGATACCAGGAGGAAATCTCTGGAATTTCAAGAAGAAGACCACGTATTTTTGAAGGTTACGCCATAGGTAGAGCCATTAAGGTCAAGAAGCTAAGTCCCCACTTTATCGGTCCCTTCCAAATTTTGAAGCAGATCGGGTTAGTTGCATACCGAATCGCTCTACCTCCACATCTATCAAATCTTCATGATGTTTTCCATGTTTCTCAACTCAGAAGGTATCAGCCGGACCCTACACACCTTCTAGAACCTGAGTCAATACAGTTGAAAGAGGACTTGACTTTCCACATACAACCGATACGAATCGTAGACAGAAACTACAGACAACTTTGAAACAAAACCGTGCAGTTAGTGAAGGTAGCATGGGGAAGAAAAGATGCGGAGGACTATACTTGGGACATAGAAGTGAACATGAAGAAAGAGTATCCTAAACTCTTTTAATGTACTAAATGTTGAGGACAAAAAATTTTTTTTAGGAGGGTGGTATTGTAACATTCGCCATGAGCTTCGACTTCCGACCTTATTTCCAAGGTTCAAGTGAAATGAACAAGGTTTCCGATCTCCGACCTAACCTCCAATTCGAATGAAATAGTCATGATTTCTGACTTTAAGTTTCAATTGAAATGTGAAGTTTATACAATTTTCAACCCCCTGGTTCCCAAATAGAATGGACCGGAGTTTAGATCTCTGAGCTAATCTCCACGTTCGACCACAATTTACACGAGTTCTGACCTAATCTTCCAGTTTCAAATACAATGGACATTATTTCCGACTTCATCTTCGAGTTTCCAATAAAATGGGTACAATTTCCGATTTTCGACTTATCCTTTAAGGTCCAAACCAAATGGACGTGATTGCTGATATCCAAGTTTATTTATTTCCCGATGTCCGAACTTAACTCAAGAGCATTCTAATTTCTAATTACATTCATGAGTTTGAATTTGTGACCAACTTCCGAGATTATATACGTTCCGATTTCTGGGTACCTAAGGTTTTATGTCCTGATACTAAACTTCCAAGTTTATGTAACATCCTCGACTTTCGAGTTTAAGTCTATTACGTTTCATAGTCTTGTCTGTGACCGCTAATTTTAAGGTGATTTGTTTGCTGTCTTTCCCGATATCCGACTTTATTTTTCAAAGAAAATAGATATGATTTCCGACCTAATAAATTTCGATGTGACCGGAGTTCTGATATCTGAATTAACCTCAAAGTTCGAATAGGATGGAGAAGAGTTTCGATATGAGTTCTGAGTTCAGACAGCGTGCAAACAAATCCCACTTTTTGCATGGACAATAAGTAAGCCACATTATACCACAAAAGAAGGGAACCATGGCTGGAAATCAGCCACAAGAAATTTAGTCAATCAACACTCACAATTCCAACTACCCTTTTTATGTTTAAATTAGATTTTTCCTTCTTCATTAAGCTGGTTTACACGCTTCTTTCTCTCTTTACTTGAGTTTCACTTTCCTCTTCTCTTCTCCTCTCAAAAACAACCTCCAACACTTATCTAAATAACACACAAAGAGGTAGAGGTTTAAATTCTGCTCTTATTATTCTGATTGTGGGCGACTGATTTTTGGTTTCACTTTTCCCTTCTTAATGTGATTAATGACTAAATATATTGATTTTTGACTGGTGGTTGGCTGTTTGTGTGATTAAATTAGATTGATTAAGGAGTAGGAAAAGGTGAGAATAAGAAGATGTGAGGGACTGGAAAACCAAATTCCCTCAACAGTCTGTACGGCAGAGTATACAGCTCTGCCTACAGTAGATTAAATTTGATGAGACTATTTTTATATGAAACTAGACATTCAAGGCTTTCCATGCATATATCATATAAGGTCATTGGATTAGTATTGAGAGAGATATAATTTTTGAAGTTTGACCTAAGAATCAGGACTTTCATCCGGATAGTGTGACTTGAGAAGGGTGTAACTCACTCTACACAACTCCAAATTGAGTGAAACCAACTTTGTTAGAAAGCTTACACGTAGGAGAATATTTCACAATGAAATTCTCAGTTTTTATCGTGCCATATGCTCCCAGTAGTTCAAAGAATTTACCCTATGTCCAAACCAGGCCAAATCAGGGCAATTTAGAAAGGTCAAACTTCGGGGCTTATAAATCTAGCCCTACTAAGTCAAATGGAATGGATATTTTTGTAAATGAAAGTTTGTCCTGTTAGCTTTAATATGAGACCAATTTTGTATGATTTGAATCAGTTTTCAATTTTTAGTGGATTTTTACTTTCAAGTGTACAGTTCCTGCTAGCTATAGGGCAGGCCGGGATAAAACCCATATAACTTGAGCTATAGTTATCAAAATTAGATGGGACCAAAGAGGTTAGAAAATAGACATATAACACTCTAACATATCCGAAATTGTAGTCCAAATGTGCTAAATAGAAATTATGGCTTGAATTATAAAAATTAAGCTGAATGATTGTGCTAAGGCAGTAACCCTGTCTTGATGTAACTAATGCTCCTATGAAGCTAATGTTGAATTATGAATGAAATGTTATGATGTTTTTGATAAGTTGGTATACCGAGTACTGGCATTATTCATGGGAAGTGGACGCGTTTCGATATGCCACTGAAATTTTAGTAAGACCTATGCATGAGTTATAAGATACATGTGCATTTTCAAGAAAATCATAAAGATTATATTATGATGAAAGTTTCATAATGCTTAGTGTAACACCCTAATAATACCATACTATGCTTAAGTCATTTTATAGCATTACTAGTTGTTACTCTTAACTAGTGGAAGTTTTTATCGTTGAAATTAGCGTAATATACGAAAATAGCATGTAATTTTTTTTTGTAAAACCTTTATGCTTGAAAACTGAGCCTTAATGCGCTTACTTACTCGTATACATATGAACGTTGTTCCTCATATCGTTGAGTTACTAATAAGACGTAAGACAAAATGGAAACAGCATAACACCATACCTTAAGCCAAGAATGTAATCATAGATAATCAAGAGTCATTGTTACACTTAATAATTATCACATATATAAGCAGTCAAATTAAGTAGCATGACTTCCCACATGCTCTTAATTACACATAGACTGCCCAACTAGGGCTCTTAAGAAAATGAAAATACTATGCTACTATCCCGATCCTCCTTAGCTAGGTGAAGAAACATGACAGCTCCTCATCTTATCCAGTCAGGTACCGTCAGAAGTGTTACCATGGATGCCATCAACTCCATCTGAAGACGACACGGAAACGTAGGAGTGAGAAATACAAGATTTCTCAGTAGGATCGCGACTAGACAAACACAGTGTCATCGTCATCGTCTCAGCCACTTCGGGTTTAATTATAAAAACAGTGGACAGATATCGGTTCAATTTTTATAGTTTCAGAAAACATAAATCCCGAAGCGGGTTACTTTTAAATTAATCATCATATCCGTAACGTCATACATAGGCATACATGCTAATATACATAATAAACATTCACAATGCCGTAAGGAATGGGACAACATGCATGACTATGCAATTCATCAACTTGACCATGGTCCTACTTTGACTTTCATTTTTAGCACGTGCTTAGCATTCTTTTACTTTTTCCTTTGAAATAGACTGCTTTTGGACATGAGCTCATTCCGTGACCGTCGTCACACAGTACTAAACCAAATCAGACTAAGCCGATATTGGTTACCTCTAAGTTGGAGGGTCCTCCCGAGCACCCTTGCCTCCCTCAGAGAGGTTCCTTGTGGATCGCCGTCTTTCACTTCCCAGAAGTGATCGAGGGGTCATGTCCCATTCTTTCGTTTCTTATCATTATACTTTACATGCATAATACTTCTTTGACTAGATTTATGCAATGATATGACTAAGTCCATAATTTTGACGGAAATCCGGCAGCATAACGGCTAGACCGGAGCTTCCCCAAAATGCCAATCATAAACTTTCAATCAACAGTTCATCATATCTATATCATATCATCACATTCATCATTCAATCATGAGATGAAGCTCAATCAAACTCATTATTCATCATGCCGCATGGCATCATACATACAGACCCTAAAGGGTTCATAGTTGTGTTATTCTTTGTGAAGAACATTATGAATCATCACATGATTTCTCATGGTTACCCATGAGAGCATCACATAGTTAAGATGTGTGTACATGGTCTTTTAGTTAATTAGCTCTCATATGAGATTATCCTTTACTTGAATTCACGTCTTATGGAATACTTATTTAAATTAATTAAGTTAAGTGATTGTTTCCTTTCCTCAATACAGTGCACTTAGTGATTCCTAGGTTCATGGTATGCTCAGAGGCCCTAATCATACTTCTGTTCCCAAGGAGTTCGAGATCCCTCTAGTCCTTGGGTCATGACAACACATAACCACATCATGAACCCAACAACACCATGTTCACTAAACACCAAGGGTGATTTTTAACTTAACCAAGTTACAAAGCTTCAAGCTTTTATCTTAAAGATTAGATCTTTATGAAATAACAATGCAAGTTACTAGCTTTTCCACTAAAAAGTCTTGCTCTTTATAAAAGTTGACTTATTTAATTATTCTAAAACCATCAAGGCCTCAACTTTATGACTTAAAGTTGTCTTTACATAAAAAGGTTCCTACTTTATCAACTAGTGACATAAACATTAACTTTAAGGTTAAAAAGTCTTAATTTTTATAAAGCTCACACTTTTAAACATTGTTTTGGTTCAAGATCTAAACTTTATGAATTAAATGTTATAAAATGACTTAAAGGTCTCATTCTTGATTAAAGTTTGAAACTTTATGAAAGGTCTTTTCTTTAAGGTTTGATTTCTAAGACATAAAGTGACAAGATATCATTTTCTAACTCAAAAAGGCTTATTATACCAAAAAGCTTAGACTTCCACATATATTATTGTCTTCAAAACAAAACAAAATAAAACTTTATGAAAGCTTAAAGGTTGTGCCACTTTTAAGGAAATCAAGAAGCACTTTTTAAAGTTTTAAGCTTTTAGGATATTCATAGTCTTATCTAATTATGAAAACATAAAAAGATGAAGCTTTTCTAATCATTCACTCATCATAAAGAGAAAGGAACAACTTTAAGAAAGAGAACAATAAGAACACATTTTTCCAAAAGAGGAAACTTAAGAACACATGAAGAACATCAAGAACACATTTTTCCAAAAGAGGAAACTTAAGCACACATGAAGAACATCAAGAACACATTTTTCCAAAAGAGGAAACTTAAGGACACATGAAGAACATTCAAGAACACATTTTTCCAAAAGAGGAAACTTAAGAACACATGAAGAACATTCAAGAACACATTTTTCCAAAAGAGGAAACTTAAGAACACATGAAGAACATCAAGAACACATTTTTCCAAAAGAGGAAACTTAAGAACACATGAAGAACATTCAAGAACACATTTTTCTAAAAATGAAAACTTTGGCTCTTGAAGAGCATGAAGGATCTTCTCAAGCTTTCACTTAGAAATCTTGGTCATGAAAGAACCAAGCTCCAAGCTTTCTTGAGTAAACAAAATGAAAAAGATGAAGATCACTACCTAAGCTTGGAAGATGGCGTCTTTGAGGAAGGAGAAGAAGATGAAGAAGACTCCTCCTTGGTTGATGATGGTGGCGGTTTTGAATGAGCAAGGAGAGAACTCTTGAGTTCTCTTGAAAATGAGTCTTGTAGTGTTTAGATCTTGTCTTCAAAGACCAAAAGATGTGATCTTTGAAGGGCTTAGTGAGGAAGGTTTGGTTATGGAGGTGAAGAATGATGAAGAAGATGATGAAGAAGAAGAAGAAGAAATGTAGAGAGAGGTTGGAGAGTTTAAGAACTTTAGAGAGAGGATGAGAAGTTGAAAATGAAGTGAATGTGTGTGTGTGGTGAGAGAAAGTGGCGTCCACATAAAGGAAGGAGAATGAGATATTTTTGCTTCACTTTGTGTTATCTTGTGTTAATTAGTGATTAAGGGGACAAAGTGGATGATGGGGGACAAAACATGGTCAAACTCTTACATAAAGTAGTCTTGTCTAATGCTTTATGCTTTTATGACATCACTCTTTATGTAACACCCTAATAAATCCATATTACGCTTAAGTCGTATTACGGCATTTTATTAGTTGTTACTTATGCTCGTGGAACACTAAACTTTACTTGAAATTAAAGTACGCGGAAAATACAGTAAATTTTTTTTTTGAAATATGTCGTTGCTTTGGAAAAGTAAAGCCTTGCGCGAGAAGATAGCAATAAACGAGCGTATCGCAGAGATTTCGATATAAATGGAAGGAACATGAGATAAATCACAAAGTCATACATCCAAATTATAACATCAACTACATAATATACTTAATCTCACAATATCCAACAAATACATATAAAGGCAACTCATGGACATGCCATGGCCCCATATATCAAAGGTACACAAGTCTGATGAGATACAATACTAAATGAAATACAAGAGTTAGGGAGCACAAATCAAAATAAGCCCTCGTAGACATATGCTGACTTCTCTGCCCCTTCCATGCCCTTCCATCGAACTCAGGTCCTCGAATGTCGAGTCCCCCATGCTGCTCGGCCTCGGGGAACACGCGGAGTGCGAATGATGTGGGGGTGCCTGCTGATCACCTCTATACGACGGACGCGACGGCCGGGAACATAGCTGCCCACCGAGGAACGTGCCTCGGAGGGATCCTCCTCAGACGCGACAGGTCGATACTCGGGGAGTGGCGGCGGAGCTGCTACGGCCCTAGGGGTGGCCGTCGAACTCACCTCGCCCACGGGGACCTCTGCGGCGCATAGGCTCGGCTACTGGTAGACCGGGAGACATAGGCTCCATCTCGATCTCGGGCAATGGCTCGGGCGGGAAATCCCAAGGACCCAACGGCTGTCCAAGGCGTGACGAAGATACGTCCATAGGGGCTGGCGGAATCTCTGGCTCCTCTTGCTCAAAAACTCGACCCGGATAGAAGTAGGTGCGAACTATCGTGGTGGTCGTGGCCACGATAGCGCATGCGTCCTCATCATAAGCCCACTCATGTAGGAGGCTCCATGCTCCACGTCACGTGAGGCTCCATGAGTATCTGGTGACGAGACGGAAAAACAACTAGGATGAGAAATAAGATTTCTCAGTAGGACTCGACCCTGACACACCGGTGTCATCGTCATCATCCCAGCCACTTCGGTTTTTAAATGAAAACTGTGGGCATACAATAGGTTCAATTATTTGATTTTCGAAAACGTTACTACCCGAAGTGGATCCCATTTTTAGTACTTATCCTCGTTGTATTAACAACATCATGGCATACATGAAAGCTCATACGACTAGTCATAACATACATAAACAGAATGAGAGTTATGTTCTTTACTTGGGTTGGACCGAAGTCCCTTTCTTTCCTTAACTTGACTTATCTTAAGTCCTTTCTTTCCACCCACTAAACATAAGTGGTAATGAGCTCATACCGTGGCCGTCGCCACCATAGAATTTCGGTACTTATACTAGCTGGGTCATGCCATGCCTCATGTAAGCCCTATCCCCTATACTCACACTAGCTGGGTCATGCCATGCCTCATGTGAGTCGTGGGTGAGGGGAACTTAAATTAGGTCACCTTCCCTTTTGAAGGATCACACTTTATCCCATCTTTTCTTATTAACTTATGATGCAAAATATTTCTAAGTCCATAATTTCTACAAAATTTCGGCAGCATAACGGCTAGACCGCAGCTTCCCAAAATTTTGCCAGACAGAATACCAGTATCACAGCATCATATCATATCATCATCATCATATCATCATATCATATCATCATTGTCATGGCACCATAATCACATCATCATCACATCATGCTTGCAACCTAAACATAGGCATATTCTCAAGCAAAGTCTTATGAGCTTAGCTTAGTAAATTAGGTGCAAGCTTTTACATTGGCTTTCATTTTATTGATTCCTTCTTCTCAATTATTCTAACTTGACTTATATGATTTTCATATTTTAAATTTGGAAGATTTATGGTTTAGGTTTTGCATTATAGTTTGATTAAAATCTTATGAACTTAATCTAGTACACTAACTACATTTACATTCGGTTTTTCGTTTTATTTGCTTCTTTTGTTAAGGATTAGGCAAGTTTGGTATTTTATTTTATCTAGTCCTCATTAAGTGAATTATGAAGTTTCATTACTCTGAGCTAAGGTCTTTTACCTTTTTAAGTCACTTATGCAAAGTCTTACTTAAGGTTAAGTTTTGACAGTTTTACTTTTACCCTAGGCAGTAACTTTAAAAATTCAACATAAATTGGTATTTTATCATTTTAATGCGAAATTTTATATGCTTTTAGGGTTCTGAGTCTAGTTTTTAACAAAATAAGTCCCACTCAAAAATTCATTTTCTAACTCCAGTTATGCATATTTTATTCTGACTTGTTCAGTTTCCAAGTTCACTCCCGGTACAGTGGATTGTCACTTCTCATTATAATTGCTCAGAAGGAATCTGAGAAAACTGTTTTAGGGGTTTGTTCCCCTATGTCTTAGCTTTCATTTAAACTTGGTCTCACTCAAAAATCATTTTTGTAGCTCGAGTTATACACATTTTAGTGTAGACTGCCCAGACAGAAACCGATCCGAGAACAGTCCACTTTGAAAAATCATATCTCACTCATTTTAACTCCAAATCTTATATATTTTGTATGTATGGAAAGCTCTCTGAGTCTATTTTCATATAAAATTTGTTCCACTAATTTCTGAGTTTTCTGGAAAAATTTATACCGTTCGGTTTACAGACTGTCAGGAAATCCAGATTTTCACGTTATGGTTTTTCTCATGTTTTCTCCAAAACACTCAACCTCACTTTCAAGAAAACATTCTCAAGTTATAAAACACTCATATACCATGAAAGATCAGTGAAAAACTAACATGTTGGAGTTCAAAAATATTGAGTTCAGCCATGCATCACACCAAACCGAAAACATGTTTTCAACAAACCACCATACAAGCAACAACATCTCATTTTGTGACAAGAATGGCTATGATGCCCATAATCAATCTTTAAAACCTCCTAGCTATGGAGAGCATAGGAGTTCTAAAGCTTGAAAAACAAGAGAGAAAAAGGGTTTAGAGTCACTACCAAGAAGCTTTCTTTGAAGGAACTTGTGATGGAAAAGATGGTGGTGGTGGTGCTGCTCCTCTTGGATCTTGAAAGAGGCTTGATATGTGATGGTCTTTGATTCTCCAAGAGCAAGAGATGGTGGCTCTTGAAGAGTTTGTGAGTGGGATGAGGAGAGGAAAGGATGAGAGAAGTGGGAGGATTCTAGAGAGAAGTTGGAGAGTTTAGAGAGAAGGAGGAGAATTTGAAATTGAGGAGAGAGAAGAGAGCTTTGTGTGTGTTTGGGAGAGGAGTGAAAGAATGAAATGAGGAGAGAGATATGGCTGATGGGTGGCGCAAAAGAGGGAGGGAAAGGTGATGAGACTTTGCTTCTTACAACAAGCAAGAGAGTGGAAAAACCTTGGGGTAAAAGGGTGAGTTATTTTTCCTTGAGTCTTGGAGGCATTCTAATATCCATTTTAAGCTTTTCTCTAGGGGTTAAAGGGGAGTACCCCTCTTAGGATTTGGTTGCTTGTCTAAGACTCATCCAAGTGTCAAGATCTAATGGTGGATGACAAGGATCCTAGTCTTGGCTTTTGATCTAATGGTATAGGATTAAAGAGTTTGAATGAAGGGTGAGATGTTGCTCCTCCTTAGTAGGTCTTTCTAGGGCATATGCATGGAAGAACTTTTATCTCTAAATGTTATTAGAATTATTTAAATGTAGTTTAACTTAATTGGCTTAATTACCCATGAGTTAACTCTTGTCAATTACACTTTTTATGATGTCTTGCATTATGGTTAAGCATATGCTTAATTTGGGGTTTAATTTTTCAAGAGTTGTCTTAAGTGTCTTAATCATTATAAACTTAATTAGTAAGGTTAGATTGGCTTACTTTTGTTTTGGCACCTTCGAGTAATTAAGGATTAGACGATTAAGGTTTTATTAAAACGCTTAGGACATTATGATTAAATTGTTGGCTAGACTTAATTTACTAAGCTCTTGCTCTCGGGATTAATTGATTAGTTCTCAATTAATCGCTAATCCCTCTAATTAGCCGGGGACACCGAGCTAATTAGCTTAGGTAGAAATGGGGATGTTACACTTTACCTTATTATCTAGTTGACTAAATTTGAATTTAATCATGTGATTAAGTGCTCATACAACTTAATTAAGATGATTAAGCAAGGATTAGTGATTAACACACAAGAACACGATTAACAAAAATTAATCTTGCGATTAAGCTTAATTAACCTTAATTAAACTCGATTAGTGCTTAATTAAGTTGTAGGGGCTTTGACTTACTTAATTAGAGATTTTCTAATCCCGATTAAGCATTCTCTGGACTATTCCCATCCGAGTAACCTCTTAATTAAGCCTTAATCCCACAGTTTCTCATCAAGTGCCTAATTACTCAGGGTTACTGAGGTAATTTAGCACGGCATGAAATTGAGGATGTTACACTTAGGCCAGCCCCGAATAAAAAGTTAAGGGGAATAGATCGGTGGGAAGGTCTGGAAAAGTAAACCCGACATTCCTGTATAGGAACGAGCTTGATCCTGATAAGCAGACTATTACTCAGGAGTCTAAAGTGGCCAAGAACTCCCAGGGGACCGAGAAATGGAAAAAGTTTATGAAAATAAGTTCAAAAATGAGATTTTGCATGGTTGCATTGAATAGTCATTATATGATGCTTATAGTTTGACTATTATACTTACCTATTACTGTATGATTGTCTACTCTGCTCATTAATCCGTATCACTACTTAATAGTTTCTTCCAGTTCCTATATTGTCTTAAGTAAAACTGAACTTTGCCTTAGACCAGATATTTTTTTAAACTTATTAAATTTGGATAGTCTAGTTTGAACCCATGATTTACAACTAAATAAAAATTGAGACAACTGAGAATGACTGTTGACTCGAGTGCCGAGCTCGATCAAATTACAATAAAAACCGAATTACACTAAACTCGTAGCAAGGGTGCAACCCGGGTCGTTTCCCAGCGATGACAATGTTATATGATCAGGAAATGGGGGGGTTTGGAATTTAAAATACCGAAATTAGTAGAGAAAGAAATGAACAGAATTTTGAAATCCAATCCAAGAATCAAAAGGCAACAATTATCACTCAATCATCGAATTCTAGATATATATATCAACAATTCGACTTAATGGTTAATCATAAAATTGAATGAAACCTCAATCCAATTTTAGCATTCACACAAAAACCTTCATGCATTTGACTAACACATAATCAACCAATGTTCAGAAATCTCTAAAACCTAGTTGAGTTGTATCAGTTTTAATCACCAATGCATTAACCTTAAAACTCAGACCTGAATTCTAATTCTTCTTCTTTCAACAATTGAATTGAACAATCACAAATTGATATGAGCAATTGAACTCTTGATTAGAATTTTAGAATGAAAACCTTCAATTCCAAAACCGAATTAAGATGAGAGAAAGGATAGAAGAAACCGAATGGAATAGTTGAACTCTTGTTAGCCAATCCTCTTGAGTGATGATGTTCCTTGAATTCTTGGATTAGATGGAAGCTTACTCCTCCATGAATGGAGGAAGACGAGTTGTTAAGGTGGGGGGGGCGTGAGAGAAGAGAGGAGAAGAAGAACCAACAAAAAACCGAACTATTTTCTATTCCCCAAAATCTCTCTGGTTACAATTCTGGCTTCCCCCTAAGTCAGCCAGCCAAAACCGAATCAAAATGTCTCCCAATCAATCCGTAACAGCTATTACATTAATCCCCTCTCTCTTCTCTGAATCTGGACACCTTATTTGCTAAATTCTGAATTATATAAAGGAAGTTATGCTAAAAATATGCAAGTATGTTCTCTAATCCAATCAGTAACGTTTGTCCGCATTGTTGGTATTGAAAACGCATCAGTTTGGATTTATGGTCTGAAGATCACTTAAAGCTTTGGATGTCAGCTTCAAAATGCCACTAGAATGGACTCAATTGGGCTACTATGGACCAAGATATGGTCCAAATATTGCACCCCGTTCAGAAACCGCGATTGCACCGCTTCAGTTCACTTCTAGGCCCAATTTCAGCTCCTTAACACCAGAATTGGCTTCTAACTTCTTCATATCACTTGTAGGCCTATCTCTCAGCTTTCCTACAAATCAAGAATCACAATAAAATGAGCTCTATAACTCAAGATATAACCCAAAAACCAAAATAGTGTCAGAATTCGCCTACTGCTGGAAATTTTAACTCAAACCTAAACAAAATCCAAACAATACAAAATGGTCCAATTCAAAACAATTAGGCACAAGAGAGAATTAATGAGCTAGGGATGAAGGAAAATAAGTATATAAAATTCCAATTGATCAACTGTGACGTCAATTATGCGAACCCTACTGAGAATTTCTGCAAATTCTCACCTCGTCTTGCATTTCCGCATCATTCTTAGACACTGGTAATAGACTCGACTGCTACCCTTTTCATTGAGATTCCCAACCTATAGCTCTACCATGATCCCTTCATGGATTCACTGTATATAGCTGGCTTCTACAATTTCCATCTCTACCTGTCAGCAACAGGAATTTTGCTGTTCCTCTATTCCACCCTGTGTTTGACCCTGCCATACCATATTTTGCATTCCAGTTGCATGTGGCACATCCTCCCCCTGCACCTCCAGCACCAGTGGCACCTATCGTACCTGCCAGTCCACCACCCGAATCATCTCCATGTATGGTTCCAAACATTTCACTCAGTTCAGAGAGCGAACCTTCGGAGGCCACCGGCTTATCATCTTCCTCCTCGGGACCTAGTATGGACTACTCCCCAGCCAAGTCCGGTGTAGCCAACAGCTACCTGCCCGACTAGGTCCCGGTCGAGAGCTCGTTTATACAGCATGACCCTCTTTTAACAGCGTGCAACTTTGGGTCATAGACTTAGGATCATCTTGACTGATATGGGCCTTATGTCTTTTGTTACACTGGCCCCATTTACGTATCCTATATTATATTTCTACTCAAATTGAAGCATCGGCTTCTAACATCTATCCATATATCTATACATCTATGTACACAGTTGATGACATATTACCTGCCTATTGTAATTTCATTACGTTCTATGATGTTGATCACGGATATTATATACAGCACGCCATTTCGCCTATTTAAAAAAAAAAAAAGAAAAGAAAAAGAAAAGGAAGACGAGTAAGTAATTAGTAAGTAGAGTATCAACACGGTAACACATTCTACTTAATTTCATGCTATGGCTTAAGCATAACATTAAATTGGTAGGGTGTTACACAAAACGTTGGAAAATGAAAAACAAATAAGGCACACCAATGCTCCAACATGATGGCGATCTACCATAGGCAAAACCCTTGCCAATCCAAAATGAATTGTGAACTCCAGAATCTATACGGCGACTATGTAACATCCATCGCAAGTTCTGACTTCCGACTTCACCTTCGAGCTTCACATAAAATGGACATTATTTTCGACTTCCGACTTCACCTTCAAGCTCCAAATAAACGGGCATAATTTCCAACTTCCGACTTAATCTTTAGGGTCCAAACAAAATGGACGTGATTCTCGATATCCGACTTTATTTCCAAGTTATATGCTTTTCTGATGTCCGACTTTACTTCCAAGTTTCAAATACAATGGAAATGAATTCGATCTCCGACTAACTTCCTATCTCTGACTTCATGTTTCAAATGGATATGAGTTCCAATCTCGTAAGTTATTTCCAAGTTTTGAATAGAGTTACGACATCCGAGTTTATTTGGTGTTCCCGAGTTTGGCCTATTACCGACTTCTGAGATTGAATTGGGACTTCCGAGATTATATAAGTTCCGATTTCCCGGCACATAAGGTTAATGTTTTGATTCCCGATTTCTGGTGTTATGCCTAGAATCAATCTCCGAGTTTGATCATGGACCAAGTTTTAGAATTACGTGTAATGAGTTTTAAAGCGTCCTAGTTCTTGACTTCCAAGTTTACGTTAACATACCCGACTTCTAGGTTTGAGTATTTTTGGTTTCCTATTCTTGTTCGTGACTTTCGATTTTAACGTGATTAGTGTGCTATATGATTTCCGACCTCCAACCTTATGTTGCATGATTTCCGACATACGACTTTGTTTTCAAGTTTCGAATAGAACAGACAATATTTTCGATCTCCGATTTAATGTCTAAGTTTCAAATACAGAGGCACGAGTTCCGACTTTAAGTAGAATCGAGACGAGTTTCGATTTAAGAACAAGGGAAGCGAGTTTCACTTTTAGGCGACGTGGAGAATAATAGCCACAAAAGAGGGAAACATGGCTGAACGTTACTCACAAGAAATTTAGCCGATCAACACTCATAATTCCAACTACCCTCGTTATATTTAAGTTAAATTTTCCTTCTTTCTTCTGGTTGACTTGTGCCCCCCTCTCCCTCTTGTTCCAGCCTTCTTCTTCACTTCCCTTCTCAACTTACTCCATCAAATCTTCAAGCTTTGTCAAGGTTCCATCAATCCAAACTCAAATTCAGCAAGATCACACCAAAAGAAGGTAGGATTCAATCTCTGATCTTAATTTCTCTAAACTGTGGCTGTATGAGATTTCACTTTTCTTCATGTGTTTGATGATATATTGGATATATATGATGGATTATGGTTGGATTAATATGAAATGTTGAGTTGGAATTAAAGTTAGAAGAAGAAAACTAGGAGAAATGGAGAATTGGGAAGTTGTCTAGGTATGAAACCCCATGGCAATCCATATGGCGGAGTGTATGGCTCCGCCTATGGCCATTCAATTTTGATGAAATTATTTTAAATGAGGCTAGACATTCAGAGCTTTCCATACATATATTATATAAGGCCATTGGATTAGTATTGAGAGAGATATGAATTTTTGAAGTTTGACCTAGAAATCAGAACTTTCATCCAGGCAGTATGGGTTGAGAAGGGTATAACTCACCTTATACAACTCCAAATTGAATGAATCCAACTTTGTTAGAAAGATTATATATAGGATAACATGCTATAAAAATTTTTAGGTTAGATATGGTCTCGTTTGCTCCCTGTGGTTCAAAGAAGTTGCCATATATCCAAATTGGGCCAAAATAGGACAGTTCAGGAAGGTTAAATTTCGGGGCATATAACTCGACCTCTAATAAGGAAAATAAATGAAATTTGTTGCAAATGAAAGCTTGTCCTATTAGCTTTAATATAATACCTCTTTCGCATGATTTGAGCTAGTTTTCAATTTTTAGTGGATTTTTACTTTTAAGTGTGTAATTCTGGCTAGGTGTAGGGCAAGCCAGGATAAAAACTTAAATATCTTGAGCTATGCTTATCAAAATGAGATAGGACCAAAGAGGATAGAAAATAGACATATAACACTCTAACATATCAAAATTGAGGTCCAGATGAGTTAAATAGAAATTATGCCCTGATTTACAAAAATCAGGTCGAATGAATGTGCTGAGACAACAATTATATTTTAAATGCAATATTTATTCCTATAAGATTGATGATTGAATTATAAATGAAATGTCATGATTTCTTTGTACAATTGACTGTCTAAGTACTAGCACTATTCATGGGGAAGCGGACACGTTCCGTTATGTTGCCGAATTTTCAGTAGAATTGTAAGGAAGTCATGAGCATTTATATGATATGAATATGTGTGTAGAAATTCCATATGCAAGGAAGTCATGAGCATTCATATGATATGAATATGTGTGTAGAAATTCCATATGTAAGGATATATGAAAGCAAATGATGAAGCACATGTATGAGTACATTCAGCATGTCTATGCGTGATTAAATGTGGGTCCCTTCACCTGGAGACAGTTATAAGATCCCTCCTTGTGAAGGCAGTTATATAAGACAAGATTGGGTCCCTTCACTTGGAGGCAGTTATTTGGGTCCCTTCAGGTGAAGGCAGTTAAAAGATAAAGATGTGGGTCCTTTCACTCGGAGGCAGTTGCACATTTGGTCCCTCTCTGTGAAGGCAGCTACAACTTTTAGGTCCTTCTATGTTGGAGGCAGATGGCCAACTGAGTCCCTTCAACCTAGAGGCACGTAGGTCCCCTTGTGGGTCAGTATTGTGTGACGAAAGTCACGGGTTGAGCTGACGAGCTCACTCCTAAATCAGACTACCCAAGGGCAGTAAAGAGTAAAGACTAAAGATTAAGACATATGCAAGCACCCTAAGGACGGCGATACGTAACGCCTAGGGTGTCAAGAAAAGAAAGTAAAGAAAGTAAACTAATGGTGTGATCCTTCAAAAGGGAAGGTGATCCAAAGTAAGCTCCCTTCACTCACGACTCACATGAGGCATGGCATGACCCAGCTAGTGTGAGTATAGGGGATAGGGCTTACATGAGGCATGGCATGACCCAGCTAGTGTAAGTACCGAGAAGGTATGAGGGTGATGAGTTAAGAGAAGCTTATAGCACAGCCATACATGTGTTACGTAATTATAATTGTACCAATGCTCACTATTATGATATCCCATGTTTTATTAAGGCTGAGTTTGTTCTATCTATTTATGCCGTGATTTTTATTCTAAATATGAGATATTGCCAACGTGACTTAAGTGCATGAGATAAAATGAATTCTGCTTTGGACTATATATTTTCAAACTATAAAACAGAACAATTCGTACAATGTGTTCACTTTTTATAATAAACTAAGGCAGCTGGAGATAATAACGATGACACGTTATGAAGTTTCTTAATGAATCCTACTGAGAATTTATAATTCTCACTCCTATGTTTATTTCCATGTTATCTCCAAATAGTTTAAAAGTTCCGAAGAAGGCCCTCTGAGGCGAAGGTAATAGAAGGTTGCTGCCAGACAAGGTCCGCTTAAGCAACAGTAACAACTCCTAGGTGAGGTATTATGACTTAAGCATAATACTGTACTTGGGAGGATGTTACACACTACCATGAATGAAGATGATGATGGTTTTTTGGCAATAATATATGGGTGATGGCTAGGCGGTGCTTGAGCAAAAAGAAAGGGTGGTGTTTTTTGTGGCAAACTTGCAGGTGATAATGGTGGTTTGATGGTTCACCGTGTGTTTTGGGTGGGGGGATATTGGAAATAATTGGTGTGTAGTATGTGCAGTGAATGTTAAAATATAACCATGAATGAGAGCGTGAATGAAATAATACCTCTGCTTGACCCCCAAAACTTGATTGAATCCTAGCGTGCTACTCTAATGCTTAAGCCTCTCTAGCAATTTCTATGTTCCTTCTCCTCTTTCAGTATTTTGGTTGCTTTGCACACATTCACAATTTTTTGCTCTTATTCTCTCTTGCTGTTCCTAAAAAGACCCCCTTTCTGAATTACTTGCTCTATTTATATATGTTAGAGGGATTAATTACCATTAAGCCTGATTGATTCTAATTAAAATTTTGTCTTAATGATGATTGGCAAATTTGATCTGATTTGGATACAAATGCCAAAATTGATTGTGCGCAAAATTAAGAGATGCTAGCCATATTTTGTTCCCATTTATTTTGATTTGATTTTGATTTTTCTTTTCTTCTTTTCTCTTTTTTTTTATTTTCTCTTTTTTCTTTTCTCTTTTTTTTTTGGTTATTTTCTCTTTCTTCTTCTCTCTTTTTTTTGGTTAAAATATTTTATGGTTGGGCTATCCTCTTATTTTAAAATGGGCTAGCTTTCTTTTCCTTCCTTCTTCTCTTTTCTTCTTTTATTTTTTTGTTTTATTTTTTTTTTTGGTCTTGGACAAAATATGGTGTTCACAGTTGCCCCTCTTTACTTGTTTCTTACTAGAAAATATAAAACTGTAGTTTTAATATTTTTTTTGTGAGGAACTAGTAAAGATATGAACACATATTTTTGTCCGACCAAGGAAAATGATGAAATGCAACCTCGCAAATGAAGGGAAATGCAGCTTTATGGCCTTGCGAATGAAATGCAACCTTATAACCTTGTGAATAAAATGCAATGTAGCCTTATGGCCTTGCGAATGAGATGCAATGCAGCCTTATGGCCTTGCGAATAATATATAATGCAGCCTAGTGGCCTTGTGAATGAAAATATAGCCTTACAACCTTGCGAATGAAATGTAATCTTACGACCTTGCGAATGAGATGCAGCCTTGCAGATGAAATGCAGTCTTACGACCTTACGAATGAAATGCAGCCTTGCGGCCTTGCGAATGAAAATGTAGCCTTGCGAATGAAATGAATTACAACCTTGCGGCCTTGCGAATGAAATGTAATGCAGCTTTACAGCCTTGCGGATGAAATGCAGCCTTGCGAATAAATGCAGCCTGATGGCCTCACGGATGAAAAGCAGCCTTACAGCCTTGCAAATAAAATGAAATACAACTTTACAGCCTTGCAAATAAAATGCAACCTTGCAAATGAAATGCAGCCTTACGGCCTTGTAGATGAAATGAAATGCGGCTTTATAGCCTTGTGAATGAAATGCAGCCTTGTGAATGAAATGCAGCCTTGCGGATGAAATGCAACCTTGCGAATGAATGCAGCCTTGTGGCCTTGTGGCTGAAAATGCAACCTTGCGAATGAAATGAAATGCAACCTTACGGCCTTACGAATGAAATGCAATTTTACGACCTTGTGAATGAAATACAGCCTTGCGGCCTTGCGAATAAAATGCAGCCTTGCGAATGAATGCAGCCTTGCAAATGAATGTAGCCTTGTGGCCTTGTGGGTGAAAATGCAACCTTGTGAATGAAGTGAAATGTAGCCTTACGGCCTTGCGAATGAAATGCAATCTTACGACCTTGCAAATAAGATGCAGCCTTGTGGATGAAATGCAGCTTTGCGGATAAGATGCAGCCTTACAGAATTGAAATAGATTTGAAATTGAAAATGCAGCTTTGAAAAGTTGAAATAGATTTGAAATTGAATTTGATGATGCAGATTTGAAAGATTGAAAATACAGCTTTGCAAAATTGAAATAGATTTGAAATTGAATTTAATGATGTAGCTATGAAAAGTTGAAATTGAAAATATAGCTTTGCAGATTGAAATGCCTTGTGATAATTTGCTGGAAAGTAAAATGATGGTGATAATTGCTGAAAAGTAAAATGATGGTGATAATTGCAGAAAAGTAAAGTGATGGTGATAATTGCAGAAGAGTAGATGATTTATGATATAGGATATTAACAAAAGGAGATGATTTGTGACGACTGTTGAAAATGCATGATCCATGATATGCGATATTTACAGAAGAGGAAATGACTTGTAATAACTATTGACAATGAATGGTCTATGACATGTGATATTTACAAAAAAGAAAATGATTTGTACTGTGAAAAATGCCTAAGGATGATGATGTGACATCATTCATCATATCATCGTCACATCATCATCCTTAGGCATTTTTCACAGTACAAATCATTTTTCAAGAAAATTGCCCTAGTTTATGAAATGATATGAAAATAAATGACATGGTGATGATGATATGAAGAATGACATGTGTATTGACTACAAGACCTAGATGACTTAATGATGCAAAAGATGAATGGCTTTACGTGAGGAGAAAGAATGAAAAAAGAAAATTGCCCCAGTTTGTGAAAAGATATGAAAGTGAATGATACGGTGAAGGTGATATAAAGAATGAATTAGTGTTAGCGATATGCGCATTGACCTAGATGATATGATAATGTAAAAAGATGAATGATGAGAAACTGAAAAAATTGCCCTAGTTTATAGTTTCTAAACATCATACTTTTTGGGAAAATCCTTTTTAGATTCAAGTAAGTTGTTTTATTTGAAGAGTTATTGCATTTGACCACTCTTTTGAACTGTTTGTCATAACCTCACTTTGGCTTCTAACTCATGGCTTTATATGCTGAATAACCTCTCAGTGAACTGGTTGCTTCTTGAATTTCTATCTTGACCTTTATTTTCAACTGATTCTTGGTCTTGTGTACTAAAGAACCTCTCTTGTGAACTGCTTGTCCCATGACTTTATGTCTTGAGCTCCATTTTCAATTGATTCATCGTCTTGTCATACTTTCGATTTTTCCTTCATTTTTGATTTTGCTCTAACTTTTGCCTAGATCACCACTTCTTGTTTTCTATCTAGTGAGCCCTTTTTTTTTTTCCTGTGCTCTAACTTTTGCCTAGATCGCCATTTCTGGTTTTCGATCTAGCGAGCATTTTCTTTATTCCTTGTTTTTCCATTTCTTCTTTTATGCTCTAATTTTTGGCTAGACCGCCTTTTCAGATTTTTGATCTAGCAAGCTCTTCTTTTTTTTTTTAACCATTGCACCGAGAATTCTAAATCTAATATCCTGATTATGCATGATTAAAAGAGAACATATGAAACAAGCAAAATGCACCCTTTGATGATGATAATGAGAGAGAGAGAGAGAGAGAGAGAGAGACAAATAGAGAGTGAGAAAGAGAGAGAAAGAGAGAGAGTAGAGAATGAAAGTAAGAGGGAAAGTAAAAGAACAAGACAAATTTATTAAGTTCAAAATTGGAAGTGTTTATAAGACATGGACAAGTAAGGAGAGATAGATGGAGTATAGAGAGACTTACAATGCAGATTTCACATGATTGACCCACTTCATTGATTCTTTCGTTACATCAGACCTGAATTCATAACCAAGACTACGATCCCTTGTTATACAACAAGTTAGTCGACCTTTGATTATTAACTCGAAATGATTGATCGCCTGCTATTAATCAAATTGCCCCAGTTTAGCATTCTTCTAGGGTCTTTGTTGGTGAAGATTTTTGCTTGACTTCCTAAGTAATGCACATTTGCTTAGGTCACCCTTTTGGGTCTCAACCAAGCGAATATTTTGTCGCTCTAACTTTTGCCTAGATCGCCCTTTCGAGTTTTTGATCTAGCGAGCTTTCACTTTTTTTTTTTCTTGCTCTAACTTTTGCCTAGATCGATTTTTCGAGTTTTCAATCTAGCGAGCCTTTTTCTCTTTCTTCTTCTTTTTCTTTTTTTCCATTGCACTTCACTAGCTTATGAAGTTCTTGGTGCCCTCCTATCTTAGATGCCTTCTTGAGTTGGGAAGTCATCTAGCTAAAATGTCTAAACTAGAGTACTCTTCCCATCACCTTCGGTATATTTACCCATGATAGATCAATGTTTCTTCTTAATCAGATTCTACTCTTTGGGTGTTCTTGCTTTCATACAACAAACATAAAATTGCCCTAGTTGATGATTAAATTGGATTGAGTGGGGCAACGTTTTGTTCTCCAATTACAACTACCTTGCCATTTTGCCACCAAGTTCAATATCTCAACAAATTGTTTGCATAACTAAGAACCTTTATCATGTTCATGATCATTCATGCCCATCGTAACAGAAGAATCAATTAATGGGTTTTTCATGATTATCTGCGTGGGACAAAGATTCTGAAAAGAAGAAATGACTTTGTAAAGGGTGCAAAAGAAAGAGAGAGTGTGTATGGACAAAACATGAAAGATAATGTGTTGATTTGAAAGAAGAAATCATGCATAATCATTTCATTACTTTAGTGGATCTCAAATATAAAACAAAGGCAATAAGAGCCTATTATTCAATATTCAAGATGCATCAAGTCAGATCAAAATTCATATACCTAATTATCTAATGCCTCTTCATTACAATGAACATGTCTCTTCATATCTTCCAAAGCTTTCATGGACTCATTAGGATCGAGGGTTGTAGCTTCTGCCAAGGCTAGGAACAACTTCCAAATATGTAGGATCTACTCTTCAATGATTCCTTGGGTCATATCCCCTTCTTCTAATTTTCTTTCTTCCACCTTATCTCTTTTTTCCTTTTTCTCTTTTTTTGTTTCGCCCATGACTCTTAAACACAGCTACTTCGATTGAACAAAGTTTTCGTTGAGTGAGCAATGTTTAGAGACAAAATAGTGCATCATATTTTCAAAGTTATTTGTCATTGAAAAAATGCATGTTAGAAATGAGATAAGGTGTATGATGTGCATGAGTAATATGGAAGAGATAAAAGAAGAAAATGCAAGTTAGATGAATTCTTCCTAAATGCTTATTGATGTGTGCTATTATGTACGAGAAAGATAAGGAAAAAGTGCATGCTATGAATGTTTAAGATTTAAAAAAAATGGATTTTTTTTGCTTTTTTAATGCATGTCATGAATGTTTGTGAGCATAAAAAAATGCATGTTATATGGACCTTTTTTTATTCAATGCATGTCATGAAAGAAAGATGCATGTTGTGAATGATTTTTTTTTTTAAATTTATGCATAATATAAATTTATGGAAAGGATAGAAAGAAAAAGAAAATATGCAATATTATGAATAAGATTTTTTTTTTTTTTGCTTCTCTATGCATATGATGAATGTATAGAAGGAATAGAAAAGGGAAACAATGAAAAATGCAAGTTCAACATTTTTTTTTTTTTGGCTTTTGTATGCATACCATGTTGCAATCTAATGAATGCATGGAAATGATAAAGGGAAAATGGAAAATGCATGTTTATTGAGATTTTATTTTTTGGCCCATTTATGTATGCTATGTTGCATGATTTAAATTATGATGAGAAAAGTATGCTCCTTTGTGTCCTGGAAAGGTGGGATCTAGTGGTTAGATATTGCTAAGATCAAGACCCTAATTTGGATAACTGTAACATCCTCCATTTTTTTAAGTGAAGTATAATAAAAACTTTGAATTATTTCTCTTAAGCAGTGTGGGAATTTCTCAGATAGTGGTATATCCCGAAAATCCTCACGCTCAGAAATATAGGGTAGCATAACACTGCCGTTAAAAATATGGCACTGCCATATGCTAAAAATTAGAAAATGACAAAAGTGCCCCTGTCAACTTTTGTTAACTACAATCTTGCCCAAACGTTTTAGAAATTGTACTTTAACCCCAAGTGGATATTTCCACAATAACCTTAGAACTTTTCATAAAATGACATTTATGTTCCCACATTCGTAAAATTAGCAAAATGGGGTTTTAAACGAAGGAAAATCACATGGTGAAACCGTAAGAGTTTAAATCTCTACCGTTTGGGCCATGGGGCAGTCTGGTGTGAAATGACGTGAGGTGCCCCTGGACTTACTCAAAATTATGGATATGCCATTAGCCATGGAAAATAGAAAATAGATAATAGAAAAGCTCTAAGTTTGCAAGAACGATTATTTCACGTCAACAAGCAATTTATTCGAACTTATTGACTAAATAGGGTTAATTAGAAGTTAATTAGATGTTAATTAGAGGAATGAGGCTTAGGAACAATTAGAATAGAGATATAGAAATTCTCTCATAGTCATTTAGTAAAGTTTTGCCGATTTGAAGAAAATCGGCGAAGATTTGGTATTTTAAACCATCAGGACCAAATCAGTAGAATTTTCCACTAGAAACCCTCATTTAAGTGGTTGAAATTCAGCCACCCCTACCACATATGAGTTACGCCAAGTGTTGCTCAAGATAGTGGAGAAACTTGGCCTCACCTCCATCGGATTTTTATCGTTTTTCGCCTAGTTGTTCGATTTTCATCGAATAATTGGGATTAATTAGGATTGGATTAAGCATTCGCTTAAAGCCAATTAAATATGATCTAGAAAGATTAGACTTGATGGAATTAGATTAGAACCATAGGAAACCTCATAGGACTTTTCTAAAACCGTTTTACCGATTTGAAGGAAATCGGTAGAATTTCGGTATTTTAAACTGTTGGAACCGGACTAATAGAAATTATACTATGAGAACCCTATGATGGAGGGCCAAGATTTAGCCAAAACATCCCTACAAGTGGCGCCTTAATCAGTCATAAAAGAGGGAAAGCCAAGCTAACTTTGAATGAGGATTGAAGTCCACCAATCAAAAGCCAACTTCCTTCACAAGTTTTCATTTTTTTCTTCCCTCCCACTTTATATTTTCGGCCTCCCCATAAGAGGTGTAGACCAGCCCTCATTTTCCCACTTTCCTTCATCTTCTTCCACTTCCTCTTATCCCCAAGCTCAAGCCCCAATCATCAACTTCACTCCAAGATCAAGTTCCATCAAGATTTCACACCACCAAGGTAGGAATCTCAACTTTCTCCTTCTTTTCTTTGAATTGGGGCTGTGAAGGGTCCCTTATTCATCATGATTTTGATGTTGTGATGGGTGTGGATGATGAATTAAGGTTGGTTTAAGGTGTATATGTGAGTTTGAATTGAAGATTGGATGGAGAGATTTAAGGAAAACATGAATTCAAGAAGAATTCAAGAAGCTGGTAGAGTTTTCCCCTCGACAGACCATACGACGGAGTATACGGCTCCACCTATAGCTGTTTAAATTAGATGAATCCATTTTTATATGAAACTAGACATTCATGGATTTCCATACATATAAAATATAAGGCCATTGGATTAGTATAGAATTAGTTATGATTTTTTGAAATTTGATTTAGAAATTTGGATTCTCATCTGGGCAGTATGAGTTCAGAAGGGTGTAACTCACCCTACACAACTCTAAATTGAGTGAACCCAACATTGTTTGAAAGCTATCATATTAGAAACATCCCATAAAAATTTCAAAGTCAGATTTGTTGTCAATTATTCCCAATACATCAATGAATTCATCTTAAGCTCAAACCACGCTGGAACAGGGTAGTCCAGTAGGGTCAAGTTACAGGGATCATATCTCAGAATATACGCATGCAAATGATATGCAAATTATTTCATATGAAATCTTGTCCTTTTAGCTTTAGTATGATACCAATTTCGTATGATTTGGACTGGTTTTCAAGTTTTAGTGAATTTTTACTTTTAAGTGTATAATTTTGGCCGGCTATAGGGCAGGCCGAGGAAAAACTTAAATAACTTGATTTATACAAATCAAAATGAGATGGGACTAAAAAGGTTGGAAACCAGACACATAGAGCTATGACATATCCAAAATTTAGGTCTAAATGAGTTGAATAGAAGTAAGGGTGGACTTTACAAAATTCGGGCAGAAGAGGGTAGAGTAAGCAAAAAACTCTATTGATATTTCTATTGATTTTGACATACCATATGATCAATAATGTTGCTATAACTTGCTGTTTTACATTGAATTGCATTTTTAATTGATTTTATTGGTAGTTTGGCACTATTCACAAGGAAGCGGACTCGATTCGTTATGCTGCTGAATTTTCAGCAGGAATTTATGAGAACTTATGCTATGGGTGATTATGCCTTGAATATATTTATATTTATATGTTATGTTCATGTACGTCATGCATGCAAGCATAATTAGAATATGATATGAGAAGTAAGGTAAAAGGCATATCCATGAATGCTCAAAGCATCCACGTGCCTGATAAGAGATGGAAAGAAAAGGATAATAAAAACTTGCAAGAGGGACGTACCCAGCTACCACGTGAGGCATAGCATAGACCAAGCTAGCGTAGGCCAGAGCAGTACTATCTAAGACTTGGGCCAGCCCTCGACCAGATTTAAGGGGAATAGATTGGTGTGAGAGTTGGGGAAAGTAAACCCATCACTCATGTATAGGTATGAGCTCGGACCTGAAAAGCAGGCTATTACCCAGGGGTGAGAGAGGCCATTCACCTCCAGGGGACCAAGTGCAGAAAGGAGCAAGATCAAGTTGCAAGTGAAAGAAAGATACGAATTAAGTCAAGTGCACCTGTATACAGACAAGTACAAGCATCTTTATGTGTATCTTCAATTATCCCATTAAGTCATAATGTTATTAAGGTTCTTGTTGAAGCATATTGCACTATTCGTATTTCTATGTTTGTCATATAATATGGCAAGTGATTGTTAAAACATAACCCCCTTCAAGAAAGATGTTTTCCACTCAAAATTGAACCACTGTTTGCGTATATGTGCTCATATTTTCATAATAAACTGAAGCGGCTGGAATGTTTATGATGGCACTGTATGAGAATAGTTCATGTTTACCTACTGAGAACCTTAGGTTCTCACTACCTGCTTATATGTTTTTCTTTTCTGTAAACATTCCAGCATCTAAGTTGGAAATCAAGTGCGGGACAGAGTACTGGAACATTTTCTGAGCAAGACTCGGGCACAAACCAGACCAAGCGACTATTGGAGCTAGCTAGCGACTGGTCGAAAGCAAGTTCTGTGTATTATGTTAGTCATAATTTCTTTTAAATTGTAGGTATTTTATCATCTATGTATCAAAGACGACAAAACTTATGAACTATTGGTTAGCAATAAAGTATGCAGTTAAAGGGTCATGTATTATATTTTCCATATTTTAGAGCTTTCTTAACACAGTGACAACCTTTTAATATAACTCTATGACTCGAGCATGGCTTATATAATAAAGGGTGTTACATTTATTGGTATCAGAGTAGTTCATCCTGTATAGGCCTGTGGATGGACTAATTATGCTTCTGATGCATACTCTAAGGATCTAGATAAACCATGCTTTACGTCCTCGTGTGAAGAGGATATAGAAAGCTTATACATGGTAGCCTTGTTGTGAGTGTTGTGGACTACCAGTTGCACTTGACTGAATGTTGAGCCTGATCACCTCAATATAAGGTTTTGTGTAAGCAAAGACCTATGACACCCTCCAGGCTTATTAGGAATCTTCTAAACATAAATATTAGGGACAAGACTCCCAAGAAGTAGCAATGGCAATAGGAGGCAGACGATTGAGCAAGTCAAAGGGTGCAAAGAATTAGGGCTCTGCTCAAGAAAATCGTGTTGGACGGTTTGGCATTGACCTAGTAAATCTGGTCATAGCCAAGAAGGATCATCTCCCAAGTGCTACTGGGCAACCGAAAATTTAAGTCATCAAAGGTAGGATCTCAGTTGGTAATGAGTGAAGCAAGAATCTTTTTCACTTTAACGAGGCTTATTCTAAACTTCATTTGCAACCACCTGATCTAGGCTATCTTCTCTAGATTGAATCTAGGAATTTTCTTACCTGGTGTAGTAGACCTGATTCTCGACAAGAGTAAGCCATCTCGAGTGGCGCTGATGGTACCGTTATTTTCTTCGTAAGTAAGATTCCCTCGAAAGTACTTCACCGGCAAATTCAGTCAATGGTTTTTAATTTGAATTATGATAATGCTATATCAGAAATACCCGATCCTTCATTATGAAGTTTGAAGTGTGGACAGATGAAGCAAAGTTTTAGAAAAGGGAATTAAGGTTAGGAGCCTCAGTTAGGTATAAGGGAAAACCTTTTCAAGACTCTATTTAGAGGTTAAAATGGTTTTCTTTTTCGAGCACTTGTAAAACTGAGGAGCATTAAGCAGGATCTCAGCCTCAAGGGAAAACATTAACAAATTTTGAAGAAATTCATCTAATTATATGATATATCTGAGTAGAGGCGCGGTTATTCACGGTAGGAAAATGAAGTAAAGCTACACGAATAACCCGAAAGCATCCTTTAAAGCAAGAGCAGGATATTTCCTACTAACCAGAAGTAGGGACACTTTCAGACTAGGGTGGCACATGAAGCAAGCTTGGTATTTCTTATCCGTTAAGGGTAAAGGAGGTATCGAAAGATCGGGTTACACTGGAACTCTATCAATCTTAGTCATCATAAGCACCACATGATGCGGCTATTTTCAACATTAGTAAAGAGATGCAGTTATCTGGAAAAGAAATACGAGATATAAAGGTCATCATTGGACATCATTACGAATACTATCAGTGGGAAAATTCGAGAAGGAATGTATTCAAATTTAGGTGAGAATAACAAGGAGTTAGAGTGTGCAACGAATCCCGATAGGACGAGATAGTAGTAGTATAGGAGGCCATAATGAGCTAAAACCAAGATAAGCTTCTGCACAAATAATAGGACATTACAAGAAGAGCGAAAGAGGCACTCCTGATTTTTGAGTGGCCTATTACCCAGTATGAAATTATGGTACAAACGAGAGTTTGTACTAGGTAATGAACTAGGCAGCCTTTTCATCAGTAATGAGTGCAACCAATCTGATGCACCCTAGATAGGATTGGGGGATGCACTAATATGAAATTAAAAGATTTGGAAATATGTCCTATGTTGGTCAAGGTTAAAATACAAGATCGAGGGAAGTTCGTTAAGTCTCCATACTCGAAACTAGATTAGGTACGCGCATAGCAGCGCTAACGTACCGAATCCCATTAGTACCCTATGGCTAAGTATGCTTGGACAAGAGTAATACTGTGATGGGTGACCTTCTGGGAAGTCTCAGCGTTGTAACCCCAATAGGGAGACAAGACTATTAATTCTTTCTTTCACATTAGGTAGTTGCACCTGGGTACAAGATAGTGCGGTAAATAGTAAAAAGGTTCAGTAATGAGAGCGATATGAAATTTGACCACTAAGACTGATATGCATTGTATGGAGGCTAACCATCGATGAAGACGAAAACTTTGGGAACCACAAGACTTTTTAAGTTAGCATTAAAAGACTCGGAGGGATAGATATCAACACATCAAACGAGGGACCTCCGTGTTATTAAGATGAAGAGGATAGGCAAGGTAGGATCCTTGCAAATCAATAAGGAGGCAAAGCTGCTATTTCCTCTTTCTCCCATTGAGTTAATTTTGTTTTTGAGAAAATAAACTCATGAGGAGCACTAAGAGTTTTCATAGAAAAGACAATCTGAGACCTTTCTAACATGCATTGAGATACGAAATAAAGCTTATAAAGAAGAAGAAATTCTAAGGCGAAGCTCCTACCTATAATTCCAAAGGAGAACTTTTCAAGCCTTCATAAGGGTAATGCATCTGAACTAGTAGTATAGTTGATAGAGAATGCCGAGAATAGTTGGATTCATGGAATTGTACTAGGATAACTCTAACTAATGAAACAGGAGGGAATATCCCAACTACCCCATGTATAGAGACACCTATGCTATAGACCCAATATAAATGTAGCGTACTTCTTGATGATTAGTACAAGATTTTCTTAAAAGTCGAGTAACAAAGGATACTCATCCTTAGACAAGTTGGACTCTACTTGTGACCTTTGGTATCCGATAACTCAGGCTGAGCCGCAAGTTTAAGAAGATTTCACAAGGAAATTTCCTAGCATAACCTCATGACTTATTAGCCATATGTTAACCGTAGTAGAGCAAGGAAGCATGCCCCAAGTCATTTGGGAGTTAGTAGACAAAAGTAGGCAACCATGCTAAACAACATGATTAGAGAGTTGTTGCAAAGGATAATTATAGGTCAAGATCACCATTCAAGATCTAAGGAAGAGTGTGACCGTACAAGTAGGATTTAACAGAAAGAGCTTTTACATATGATCAAGGGTGATCACGTAAGTAGAAATTCTTAAAATAGCGAAACCAGCTTCCCAACATCGAATATAGCTACTATGACTACCACATATCGAAGTTAACT
Organism: Pterocarpus santalinus; assembly: GCA_031439595.1. Classification (NCBI taxonomy): domain Eukaryota; kingdom Viridiplantae; phylum Streptophyta; class Magnoliopsida; order Fabales; family Fabaceae; genus Pterocarpus; species Pterocarpus santalinus. The sequence continues at coordinate 33,172,262 of CM062525.1, forward strand.
ATTGCTATAAGTGATAACAGTAGAACTCATAAGGCTGCTCGAAGTGATAAAGGAGGCAAGTACCCTTTTGAGGAACTCAGAATTGGGTCAGAGTGTTATATGTAGGGTGTTATTGAGGTAAATACTTTAATATTGTCGTCATAATCATGACATGCTGACGTCGAACATGGTGACAGCTGGTAGCCTTTAAAACCGCGAATCTTCATGAATCGATATTTGGAGTCTTGAGTATGCACAACAAAAAGTTTAATGGCTACTACTAAGCAAAGTAGTTGGGCACAAAAATAAAGAAGATAAGAAAAGTCTCCAATAAATTGGATGCTGGTTCAGGGCATCATAAAAACTAGACAAACCCGGACACCACCATACTTCTTATGGATCCTTTGCACTTATTGAGATAGTATCTTGTTGCTATCAGCAAGCAACACCACGAGAAGGAGTGCCTTTGCAGGATTAAAGATTTTTCCTCAACCATTCTTAGCCACAGAATTTTGGGGACAAAATTCTTTTAAGGAGGGCAGAATGTAACATCCCCCATTTTCTTAAGTGGAGTATAATAAAAACTTTGAATTATTTCTCTTAGGTAGTGTGAAAATTTCTCAGGCAGTGGTATACCCCGAAAATCCTCATGCTCAGAAATATAGGGTAGCATAACACTGCCGTTAAAAATATGGCACTGCCATATACTAAAAATTGGGAAATGACAAAAGTGCCCCTGTCAACTTTTGTTAACTGCAATCTTTCCCAAAAGTTTTAGAAATTGTACTTTAACCCCAAGTGGATATTTTCACAATAACCCTAGAACTTTTCATAAAATAATATTTATGTCCCCATATCAATAGAATTAGCAGAATGGTGTTTTAAACGAAGAAGAATCACGTGGTGAAATCGTAAGAGTTTAAATCTCTACCGTTCGTGCCATGGAGGCAATCTAGTGTGAAATGACGTGGGATGCCACTAGACTTGCTAAAAAAATTACGGATATGTCATTAGCCACAAAAAATAGAAAATAGAAAAACTCTAAATTTGCAAGAATGATTATTTCACGTTAACAAAAAATTTATTCGATCTTATTGACTAAGTAGGGTTAATTAGAAGTTAACTAGATGTTAATTAGAGGGATTAGGATTAGGAACAATTAGAATAGAGATATAGAAATTCTCTCAGAATCATTTAGTAAAGTTTTGTCGATTTGAAGAAAATCGGCGAAGATTCGATATTTTAAACCGCCAGGACCAAACCAATAGAATTTTCTACTGGAAACCCTTATTTAAGTGGTTGAAATTCAGCCACCCCTACCACATATGAGTGGCGCCAAGTGTTGCTCAAGATAGTGGAGAAACTTGGCCTCACCTCCACCGGATTTTTATCATTTTTCGCTTAGTTGTTCAATTTTTATCGAATAATTGGGATTAATTAGGATTCGATTAAGCATTCACTTAAAGCCAATTAAATATGATCTAGAAAGATTAGACTTGATGGAATTAGATTAGAACCATAGGAAACCTCATAGGACTTTTCTAAAACCGTTTTACCGATTTGAAGGAAATCGGTAGAATTTCGGTATTTTAAACTGTTGGAACCGGACTAATAGAAATTATACTATGAGAACCCTATGATGGAGGGCCAAGATTTAGCCAAAACATCCCTACAAGTGGCGCCTTAATCAGTCATAAAAGAGGGAAGCCAAGCTAACTTTGAATGAGGATTGAAGTCCACCAATCAAAAGCCAACTTCCTTCATAAGTTTTCATTTTTTTTCTTCCTTCCCCCTTTATATTTTCGGCCTCCCCATAAGAGGTGCAGACCAGCCCTCATTTTCCCACTTTCCTTCATCTTCTTCCACTTCTTCTCATCCTGAAGCTTAAGCTCCAGCCATCAACTTCACTCCAAGATCAAGTCCCATCAATATTTCACACCACCAAGGTAGGAATCTCAACTTTCTCCTTCTTTTCTTTAAATTGGGGCTGCCTAGGGTCCTTTATTCAACCCTGATTCTGATGTTGTGATGGGTGGGGATGATGAGTTAAGGTTGGTTTAAGGTGTATATGTGAGTTTGAATTGAAGATTGGATGAAGAGATTTAAGGAAAACATGAATTCAAGAAGAATTCAAGAAGCTAGTAGAGTTTTGCCCTCGATGGATCGTACGGTGGAGTATACGGCTCCGCCTATAGCCATTTAAATTTGATGAATCCATTTTTATATAAAACTAGACATTCAGAGATTTCCATACATATAAAATATAAGGCCATTGGATTAGTATAGAATTAGTTATGAATTTTTGAAGTTTGACCTAGAAATCTGGATTCTCATTTGGGCAGTATGAGTTGGGAAGGGTGTAACTCATCCTACACAACTCTAAATTGAGTGAACCTAACGTTGTTTGAAAGCTAACATATGAGGGAATATCCCAAAAATTTCAAAGTTAGATTCATTGCTATTTATTCCCAGTATGTCAATGAATTCACCTTAAGCTCAAACTAGGCTGGAATAGAGTAGTCCAATAGGGTCAAGTTACGGGGCTCATATCTCAAAATATACACACAAATGATATGCAACTTATTTCATATGAAAGCTTGTTCTTTTGGCTTTAATATGATACTAACTTCGTATGATTTGGACTGGTTTTCGATTTGTAGTGAATTTTTACTTTTAAGTATGTAATTTTGGCCAGCTACAGGGTAGGCCGAGGTAAAACTTAAATAACATGAGTTATACAAATCAAAATGAGATGGGACTAAAAAGGTTGTAAACTAGACACATAGAGCTATGACATATCCAAAATTCAGGTCTAAATGAGTTGAATAGGAGTAAGGGTCAACTTTACAAAATTCAGGTAGAAGAGGATAGAGTAAGCAAAAAACTCTATTGATATTTCTATTGATTTTGACATACCATATGGTCAGTAATATTGCTGTAACTTGCTGTTTTACATTGAATTGCATACTTAATTGATTTTATTGGTAGCCTGGCACTATTCACAGGGAAGCGGACTCGATCCGTTATGCTGCCAAATTTTCGACAGGAATTTATGAGAACTTATGCTATAGGTGATTATGCCTTGAATATATTTATATTTATATATCATGTTCATGTACATCATGCATGCAAGCATAATTAGAAAATGATATGAGAAGTAAGGTAAAAGACATATCCATGAATGCTCAAAGCATCCGCATGCATGATAAGAGATGGAATGAAAAGGATAATAAGAACTTGCAAGAGGAACATACCAAGATACCACGTGAGGCATGGCATAGACCCAGCTAGCGTGGGCCAGAGCGGTACTATCTAAGACTTGAGCCAGCTCTCGACTAGATTTAAAGGGAATAGACTGGTGTGAGGGTCGGGAAAAGTAAACCTGTCACTCATGTATAGGTAAGAGCTCGGACCTGAAAGGCAAGCTATTACCCAGAGGTGAAAGAGGCCATTCACCTCCGGGAGACCAAGTACAGAAAAGAGCAAGATCAAGTTGCAAGTTAAAGAAAGATACGTATTAAGTCAAGTGCACTTGCATACAGACAAGTACAAGCATCTTTATGTGTATCTTCAATTATCCCATTAAATCATAATGTTATTAAGATTCTTGTTGAAGCATATTGCACTATTCATATTTCTATGTTTGCCATAAAATATGGCAAGTGGTTGTTAAAACATAGCCCACTTCAAGAAAGATGTTTTCCACTTAAAATTGAACCACTGTTTGCGTATATGTGCTCATATTTTCATAATAAACCGAAACGGCTGGAATGTTTATGATGGCACTATATGAGAATAGTTCATGTTTACCTACTGAGAACCTTAGGTTCTCACTGACTGCTTGTATGTTTTTCTTTTCCATAAATATTCTAGCATCTAAGTTGGAAATCAAGTGCGAGACAGAGTACTGGGACATTTTCTGAGCAAGACTCAGGCGCAAACTAGACCAAGCAACTATTGGAGCTAGCTAGCGACTAGTCGAAAGCAAGTTCTGTGTATTTTGTTAGTCACAATTTTTTTTAAATTGTTGGTATTTTATTATCTATGTATCAAAGACAACGAAACTTATGAACTATTAGTTAGCAATAAAGTGTGTAGTTAAAGGGCCATATATTATATTTTCCACATTTTAAAGCTTTCTTAACACAGTAACAACCTTTTAATATAACTCCATGACTCGAGCATGGCTTATATAATAAAAGGTGTTACAATAGCTGCCAAGTTCAATTTATTAGTGTATGGATCTTGGGACAGATTTAGACACCTTAAAAGTCAAGATCCCAAGATTACCTCTATCGATAGGATAAAGACCCGGACTTATGAGCAAAGTCATAGGGATATAGAAGTCACAATATGGTAGCTCACAATCCCAGTAACAATCTGAGCAGAGAGTTAATGACTGTCAGGGAAGCATAAGCCTCACAATAACCTCGTCAAAACTTCTTCTAGCCCCTACGGCTTTCCAAGGCTCAAGTGTAGAGCCCAAATGTTATGTGAGGAGGGTGATGGTGAAGCGTGTGCAAGGAGCATAGAGACCTTAAAGCACTATAACTACATAATAAAGCCCAAACAATATGCATAAAAAGTTGACTATCCTAAGGTTTGAGATATATACAACATATGAAAAAGACAAAAAAAATCTGCTACCTTAAGGTTTCAGTGACAAATAATTACAAATAAAAATTATGTACAAAAATAATTATTTACAACCCAAAAAATGAAAAGAAACAAGAAGGGGAAAAATAAATATTATTTTAGTTATATAATTTGCATATTTTACTTTAATGGGCTTGACTCTCTAACCATTTCTAGTGGAGTTGCCAAACTATCACAATATGCCCGAAGGGCATCGCGACAAGAGGTAACAAGAAATATTGAAAATAATATTCAATGGAGTCACTACCAATTTTTATTATGGGTAAAAATTGAAAAAAAAACCTTTTAATATTGCAAACACTAGTCTTTAAAGAGATTGGATTCGGGAGTCCAATTATCCATAGGGAAGGGTAGAAACTTAATCCCACTGCACCCCTAATACATACGTTTTGCAACTGTTACCCTAGAGCTTATTATACAAATTAATTGATAACTATAATTATATTTATTTTTTCCCTTTGAAAATATAACAAAAAATAGAAGAAATTATTTACAAAAGAAAGACGCATAATCAATGTGATAACCATTTACAAAATGAGAGAAAAGAACAATTGATATGATAACTATTCCCAAAAAAAAAAAGATTAATATACAATTATTCACAAAAGAAAAGGAGAGTAAAATTAATGTTATGATTATTTACAAAAAAAAAAATAGAAATTGATATAACAATTATTTACAAACGAAAAAGGAAATGAAATTAATGTTACAATTATTTAAGGAATTAAAATTGAACCAAATTTAAGAAAATTTAATTTTTGATTTGATAGAGATTACCCGCTTCTACATATCCTCTAGTGCAATGAGGAATTCAAAATCACGTAGTTCTTGTAGAAAATAATTGTGGGTTGGATTAATTTGATTTATGAAAAGATTTTATTTGAAAAAAGGAAAGAAAACAAATCCATTTTTGCACAGGGTTCAAGATAGTATGAGTTATACAATAAACCCTTATAATTCTCATAACCTTTGAGGATAGTCAAGCCATACATCAATGCTAGAGATTGTTGCATGGATTAAAAAATTTTGATTTGTTGTTTAAGTGAAAAAAGAAGAACTTAATTTTAGGTATATTTACAAAAAAAAAAAAGAATCAAAAGTAAAAAGAACGTAAAAAAAAGGGGCAAAATGTTGGAAAATGAAAAGCAAAATGAGGCACACCGATGCTCCAACATGATGGCGATCTACCATAAGCAAAACCTTTGCCAATCCAAAATGAATCGTGAACTCCAGAATCCATACGGTGACTATGATGAGTGAAGATGATGATGATTTTTTGGCAGTAATATATGGGTGATGGCTAGGCGGTGCTTGAGCAAAAAGAGAGGGTGGTGTTTTTTGTGGCAAACTTGCAGGTGATGATGGTGGTTTGATGGTTCACCATGTGTTTTGGGTGGGGGGATATTGGAAATTATTGGTGTGTAGTATGTGCAGTGAATGTTAAAATGTAACTATGAATGAGAGCGTGAATGAAATAATACCTTTGCTTGACCCCCAAAACTTGATTGAATCCTAGCATGCTGCTCTAATGCTTAAGCCTCTCTAGCAATTTCTACGTTCCTTCTCCTCTTTCAGTATTTCGGTTGCTTTGCACACATTCACAATTTTTTTCCTCTTATTCTTTCCTGCTGTTCCTAAAAAGACCCCCTTTCTAAATTGCTTGCTCTATTTATATATGTTGGAGGGATTAATTGCCATTAAGCCTGATTGATTCTAATTGAAATTTTGTCTTAATAATGATTGGCAAATTTGATCTGATTTGGATACAAATGCCAAAATTGATTGTGCCCAAAATTAAGAGATACTAGCCAGATTTTGTTCCCATTTATTCTGATTTGATTTTGATTTTTCTTTTCTTCTTTTCTCTTTTTTTTATTTTCTCTTTCTTCTTCTCTCCTTTTTTTTTGGTTATTTTCTCTTTCTTCTTCTCTCTTTTTTTTGGTTACAATATTTTATGATTGGTCTATCCTCTTATTTTAAAATGGGCTAGCTTTCTTTTCCTTCTTTCTTCTCTTTTCTTCTTTCATTTTTTTGTTTTTTTGGTCTCGGACAAAATATGGTGTTCACGTATATGTAAATTTAGACATGCATGAAATGTATTGTTGCTTAGATCCTTCTCTTTATCTAGAGTTAACATACGTGCTTGGCTTGTAATCTCTTGACTTTGAATGGCATTCATGTAATTTGGGTAATAATCCGTTCTGTAGGATTAAGCTCTTTTCTATATGTGATTGCCAGATTTACTCTCTCCAACCCTCACATGGATCTATCCCTAGTCAGGTTCACTCTCCTTAACATATCATAGGATGGTTGAATTCACTCTCTTCGACATAGCCACAACAGGTTCACTCTCCCTAACTTAAGCTAAGGGTGTCAGATTCACACTCTCTGACTTAGCTGGATTCACTCTCTTTGACCTAAGCACAATGCTAACTTTGTTTTTCTCATTCAAATAAGGAATTATGCATAATTACATTTTTATGCATGCATTTCATAGTTAAGAGAACATATTCATATTAACATGTACATTAAACTCTCATCCTTCAAGTTTCAAGTAGAAAATGAGAGAATATAAATTGTCTTAAAGATAGATAAACATAAATTACATAACACCTAGAATCTGTCTAGGATTTAGAAAATTCCCTAAAATTCCATTTTAAGTCAATATCAGTCAAATTTCACAAGGAATATTCCTACCTTAGTCTAATTTCAAATTTCTTTAGTCCCACTGAATTTGAGTTAGTATGAATCAAAATGTGTATGTTTTTCTACTAGCTATCTTGTTATAGTATAGATTTGATTATCTAATTTTAAAAAATTACCAAAATTTCATTTCTTGTTATCCTGCCCTGAAATTTTATGGACTTATAGCTTAATGAACCCCCTTTAAAACAAAAGAAATCCTACTAAAAAATTCCAAGTCAAGCCTAAATTATAAGCCTTGCATTACACTTGTTCTGTTTTTGGTGATAATATGGCAATAGTCACTTCATATAATTACTGAGACCTCTATGAAAGGAATTTTGTCGTGATATTTTGAACATTATTCTTCTTTTCTAAGCTTTTTAAATATATATATATATCTCTTAAGATATTAAGTCTTTACGCTAAGCTATTTGGTGATGTCCTCTATAAAATAGGGTCTACTTGTAAAAATCATAACTTCATCTACATAACTCATGAATTTATATTTTATATGGTTAAACTTCCTTCTAAGTTAAATTTCATTTAAAATTAGTTTCAGTTCAGTTCGAGTTTCCTAGTTTCAGTTATAGCGGTCAAACTATAGGCTGCCTAGATTTACATCCTGAAATAATTCTGCTTCTACTCATCCTTTAATTATTGCAACAATAACTTACCAAAAATTAGATCTCACAAGCTCAAAACATAAAACATACCTAAGTAGTTTCCAAACTAAGAATGGGATATCATCGTTTTCTAACTTAGATATTCATATCAAGAAGATTAATGAACCCTAACTCTAAGTACTCATAAACACACATACCTAAGTAGTTTCCAAACTAAGAATGGGATCTCAAGTTGTTTGAAAAAGCGTTTCCACGGCGATGAAGGGTGTACCTGCAAGAACTTCGACACTCAAGTAGTGAGTGCAGGAATATGTGAGAAGTAGGTCAGAAAAGATAACTATAGCTCGAAGTTGGACCCATATTTATACAGATAAGTAGTTGAGAAATAAGGGGGATTTGATCCTGCCTTTGTAGGGGATAACCCTAGATGTCCATTATCTTGGGGATATCAGAGGGGTCCGAGTTTTCCGGCCGTGAGAGGGAAGGTCATTCCATGGTGCCAGGAAACAAAAGGTTTAGCCCAAGTTTGGACCCTAACTCAGATGAATGGCCAGGGACAGTCTCGGACTATAAGTCCGAGGTCTATTTGGGCCCAGCCATTAGGCCGAGTTGGGCTCCTATGTTACAATCCGGAACAATGCCCCCAACTCGGTATCCAAGGTGGCTTTTTCGGATGCCGAGTTCTTCGTGAACCTCCAAGTTAACATACTGCGTTCCGACCTCGGATTGTCATTTAGGTGACTTGACATTTACCTGCGGCAATGTCCTGAGTCTTTTGAAACGATGACGTCCTTTCGTTTCATAAGTCGCGCGTAATAACCCCGAGCGGACACGTGCTATTTTGGCGCTTCGTTCAGAGCACCTCATCATTTGGGCTGGGGCATTATTTCCATTTTTGCCCCCATTCCTTTTCCGCGAAAAGATAGGTCACGCCTTTGGCGAAGTTTGGGTTGCGCGGCAAAGGGCGTTTTCGTTCCTATAAAAGGGGTTTTGTGTCTTTGCAACCCATTTTTCTCACCTTGTCCAAAAGAAACTCACCTTGAAGGAGAAACAAAGGAGCGATGCAAAAACGCGATCGTTTGCGCCACCATTGCCTTGCTAGTAACAGGTATGCTTTACCCCTTTTGTTTACTACTTCTGTAACTTGTATTATTTCATTGGATGGTATATCAGTGGCAGTTTGGCTTCCGCTGATCCCTTTTTGCTTCGTACTTTGGGGAGGTTTCAGTCTCTACTTTGCTTGCTTAGTTTTTCCTTCCGCCGCCCATCGGCGGCTTTTCGTATAGAGGGAAACCACCATAGGGAGCTTGTCTTTTTAGTTCCCATTTTATCTTTAGGGGTTTCCGACTTAGGCTTTTCCTGAGTTTGTAACGTAGTGGTGGTTTCCTATGTAGGTTGTTTGGGATCGTGAAAAATGGCCAAAAAGAGAGCTCTAACTTTTCCGCCCGAGATTAACTTTATCTATCAGTGGGTCGATCTCGAGGTCCTGGGGACTCCCTTGGTCGTAACCCCGAAATTCCTAACTCATTTCAGAGAGGAGAACCTTATCTCGTTGGAGGACGAGTACGAGGAGGAGTATTATTTGGAGGCTCCAGGTCCAAGCGAGAGGGTGAGCGACTTTAACCTTGAAGGGGGGCCTTGGTGGATGTAGTGTTACGATGTCCTTATCTCCAAGCTACGAGTTTGGATTCTGTTTACCCACTTTCATATAGAGATTCTGCGCCAGACTGAGGTCGTTCCTTCTTAGCTGCATCCAAATAGTTGGGCGATGATTCGGGGTTTCAAGATCATTTGCGAGTATCTCGGATTAACGCTATCTCCGGACACGTTCTTTTTCCTGTTCACTCTAACCCGACCTGCCGGTGGTGGATTAACCTCGGGATGGCTATCCTCCCAAGCTCACGCCAATCGGAAGATATTCCTTCTGTATGAGGAATCCTTCCATAATTTCAAGCCTGTTTTCTTCAAGGTTTTCGGGTGTCCGAACTCGATTCCCTTTTAGGAGACCTTGGAGGGGGAGCTTCAGTTTAACGTCTTTTTGTGTAAGCATTTTAGCGCTCCTCGAATAGAAGAGAATTCCCTTAAGCCCGAGGAGAGAGCTGTTGTTGACTTCCTTTTCGAATGCTTTGGGAAGAATCATCTGAACTTAAAGAACATAGTCGGCGTAGATCCTAGGGAGGCTAGGCAGTATTTAGGTTGTCATTTTTCTGTTATTGCTGCATATCTTATGCCCTCCTTATCGGATGCTTATCGTTGATGTTTCTTTTGTAGACGAGATAGTTCTGAAGTCCGCTCTTGCCGAGTTTCGCCGGAGGATATTGAAAAGGTCACATGAGGGGGATGGGAGTAACAGTCCGAAGTCAGTGGGGTTCAGAGAACCGGTGTTCACCTCTGTTCCTGATAAGGTGGCTTTGGAGGCCCAGCCTTCCAAGAAACCAAAGTCGAAGAAAGCGGCCAAAGGGAAGTCCATAGTTACCGACCCCGAGGGCCTTCCCTTGCCGAAGGATCGGTTTGACGTCCATGTGATGGATAAGGATTTTCCTTATCCTAACTTCATGGATAAGGAGTTGATGGTTCCCACCCTTCTCAAGCACTTACAGGATGACGACGAGAACGTGGCTGCAAAATTCCAATAGGTGGGGCATGCCATGCTAAAGTTGGCAGCCTTACTCAGATACTCAGAATCGGTTATTACCTTCGGTGTCTGAGCTGTGGAGGAGGTAAAGGTCTTGAAGTCCCAGCTCTCCCTTCTTCAAGCTGAGAAGTCAGCTTTGAAGAAGTCCAAGGAAGATGAGATCAAAAGGTTGAAGGGGGCGCTTGAGTTGAGGGACCAGGAGTTGGAGGATTCTCGTTCTCAGGCGTTGGAACTCCAGAGGGACTATGCCGATTTTTCGAAGGCTGCTGCGAAAGTGGAGGATGAGGTGGCTCGGGTAGAGCAGCTATGGGCTAGGTCGGCTGGAGAGATTAAGGAGTCCCTCCTAGAGCAGTGCCAGATTATTTGTCTTGACGCTAATTTCAGTGAGATTGGTCTGGACAAAATTGTAGTCGATGGTCGCATTGTGATTGCTCCAGAAGAGGACGACGATGGCACCAATGACCCTGAAGCTAATCCGAAGGACTAGACTTCTGACCTTTGATGTGTTTGTATTGTATTGCCCTATAAGGTTTAGGGGCTCTTTTCGAATATTTGTTCGATGTCAGAAACCTTTTGTAATGAAATTTGTTATGATGTTGTTATTTTGTTTGTTGCCTACTTTGTTAATTGATGCGCCAGTTATTCGCCTAAGTTAAACCTTGAAGGGAATATTGGCGGCACCTTTATTGCTTTACCGAACTGGATGTTGTTCAAGTTGGATTTAGCTAGAACTTAAAGTTTTGTTTGCTCAAGTTAGCGTGGTGTAAATTGACCCGAGATTTGACTCCGGACTTTAATTGTATTCGAGATTGCATGTCCGAGTTATCATACCGGGATCCATTTTTCTCGACTAGGGGATGATCAATCCCTTAGGAGAATTAAGGCGGGTTGAAATCGTCAACCATGATGTGTAATAAAAATAATGGAAGCAGAATAATGGAAGTAATGGAAGTGAAAGAAAGAGCCGATGACATAAAAATAATGAAGTAATGTTAGATCAAACAAAATAAAGGTAACATGTAAAAGCAAATACCAAGAAAAGTTTGCTAGCTACTGCTCAGCCCACAGAGTCCCGCCTCGTTAAAAGCTCCTCGGAAAAACCCAATGGGACAAAACCCAAGGTAGGAAAAAGAGTACGGCTATCTCACGTGGTATATACATCAGATAAAAAATTTTCGGAGGTTGGAAGAGTTCCACGACCTCGGAATCTCTGTGCCCGACAATGTGGAGAGTTTGTATGCTCCCTTTCCCAAGACGTCAATAATTCTGTACGAGCCTTCCCAGTTTGCAGCTAATTTCCCATGGCCTACGGGAGGTTTTTTGATGTCAGCTCGTCGGAGAATCAATTCTCCTTTGTCGAAAGTCCGGGGTACTACTTTGGCATTGTATCTTTGGAAGATTCGATGTTTTAGCTCCTTCTCCCTTAGATGAGCCATTTCCCTTGCTCTGTTTGACAGATCAGACTCCTCCTAAAGTGCATGGTGGTCTGTAGGTCGAAACATGATGCGTGGGCTTATCTCCTAGACTTCAATTGGTATCATCGCGTCCATCCCGTAAGTCAGCTTGAAAGGAGTTTCCCCTATTGTTGAGTGTGGGGTGGTTCTGTAGGACCATAGAACGCTCCAGAGTTCATCGGCCCATGCCCCCTTTGCCTCGTCGAGTCTCTTCTTTAGTCCTCGGAGGATGACTTTGTTGGTAGCTTCAGCTTGGCCGTTTGCTTGGGGGTGTTCGACTAAGGTAAAGCGGTGCTTGACCTTGTGGCTGGAGAGAAATCCTCGAAACTTCTGATCTATAAACTAGGTTCCGTTGTCCGTAATGATCGAGTCATGTAGTCTGAAGCGAGTGAAGATATTCCTCCATACGAATTTCCGAGCTTGGGCAGCAGTGATGGTGGAAAGCGACTTTGCTTCTATCCACTTCGTGAAATAATCTGTTGCCACAATTAGGTATTTCACTTGTCCCGAGGCGAGTGGGAAGGGACCTAAGAGGTCGAGTCCCCACTTGCTGAAGGGCCAGGGGGACATGATCAACATTAGTTTGTCGGAAAGGGCGAGGTGGAAAATGGTGTGTTTGTGGCAGCTGGAGCACTTTCGTGCATACTCTACTGAGTCCTTCATCATCGATGGCCAATAGAATCCAGCTCGTCAAACTTTTAATGCGAGCGACTTTCCTCCGAGCTGATGGCCCCAAGATCCTTCGTGAACTTCCTCAAGGATGGTGGAAACCCGATCCGGTCCCACGCACCTTAGCAGTGGCTGCGACAACCCCCTTCTGAATAGTTGATCATTGATGAGAGTATAATAGGAGGCTTCTCTAGCTAGCCTCCTAGCGTCGACGTGATTTTCTGGTCTAGTTCCATTCCTCAAGTACTGAATGATCGAAGTCATCCAATTCGGAACCCTGTCGACGGACAAGGTCGGGAGTGTATCCGATATTGAGGGAAGCTTCAAGGTCTCTTGGATCAAACTCTGATTGTTTCCTCCGGGCTTAGTGCTTGCCAGCTTGGAGAGGATATCAGCCCTGACATTCTCTTCCCTTGGAACATGTCGGAACTCCATTTGCAGAAATTTTTCCATGAGTTCTTTTACTTTTGTCAAGTATTTTTGTAGTAGAATGTCTTTAGCTTGGTATGCCCTGGTAACTTGGGAAGTCACGACTTGAGAGTCACTGCACACCTGAAGTTGGGATACGCCGACGTCCCTTGCTAGCTTGAGGCCTACGATGAGGGCTGCATATTCGGTCTGGTTATTGGAAACTGAGAAGTCATATTTGATGGAAAGCTCGAGGATTATTTCACCTTCTTTTTCGAGAATAGCCCTAGCTCCGCTCCCCTTCGAGCTGGAGGCTCCGTCCACGTATAGTGTCCAACCGGATTTCGGGGTATCCGCCTCGTCCATTATTTCAGCTAAGAAGTCTGCCAATGCTTGAGATTTAATAGAGGTCCTTGGTTCATATTGGATGTTGAACTCCGAAAGCTCCACAGACCATGATACCATCCTTCCTGCCAAGTCCGATTTTTGTAGGATTTGCCGAATTGGCTGGTCAGTTCAGACGATGATGGTGTGGGCTTGGAAATACTGGCGAAGCTTTCGTGTTGCAATGACTAGGGCCAAGGTGACCTTTTCAATCTTCCGATATCTAGTCTCTGGTCCCTCAAGCACTTTGCTAATAAAGTATATCGGGTGTAGTTGTCGGGAATCCTCCCAGACCAATGCCCCGGCAATGGCAATGTCACTAATAGATAGATATAGGAACAGGGGTTTTCCGACTTCCGGCATACTTAGTATAGGTGGGCGAGATAGATAGTCCTTGAAGTTGGTGAAGGTGGCTTCACATTCTGGCATCCACTCAAAAATATTCCCCTTTTTCAAGAGGGAAAAGAGGGGGATAGCTTTCCTGGCCGATGCAGCCAGGAACCTCGAAAGAGAGGCAATTCTTCCCGTGAAGCATTGTACTTCTTTTACTATCGTCGGACTTTTCATTTCGAGTATTGCTCAGCATTTGTCGGGGTTTGCCTCGATCCCCCGATGCGTAAGCATGAATCCCAGAAATTTTCCGGCTTCTACGGCAAAAGCGCACTTGGGCGGATTGAGTCTCACGTTGTGCTGTCGGACTCGATCAAATACGACCTTTAGGTCGGATAGGAGATTTTCTTCTTCACGAGAATTGACCAACATGTCGCCGATATCTACTTCCATTAGATCTCCGGCCAGCTCTGTGAATGTAACATCCCCATATAACGTTATAGGAAATAATGAAAATGTCCTTGGGCAAACTTTCATTATTTATAACTTTGCCCCCGAACTTTTAAAAAAATGACCTTTAGGTCCTTATATATTATTTATAGCCTTGCCCCTAAATATTTTAGAAAATGACATTTAGGTCCCGATATCAACCGAATTAGTAAAATAAGGTTTTAAACGAAGCAGAATCACGTAGCGAAAACGTAGAAATCTAAACCTCAGCCGATTGAGCCATGGAGGTATCCATATGTGAAATGACATGGGGTGCCCCTAGACTTATCCATAATTACGAAGATGCCATTAGCTTTGAAAAACAGAAACAGAAGTCCCTAAAATTTTGCAAAACATTTAACGTACACTATTAATCGATTTACTCGATTTTATTGGGTTTGTAGAGTTAATTAAAAAGTTAATTAGAGGTTAACTAGAGGTTGATTAGAGTTTAAATTAGAGAAGTTAGAGCTAAGATAGAAACTCATAAAAACCTCACACAATTCTTCAAAACCGATTTAAAGGAAATCGGCAACATTACGGTATTTTAAACTATCGGAACTGAACCAATAGAATTACAAGCTCTAAACCCTATTTTGAGTGGCTAATGGCTCAGCCACTTATCAGCCAAAAAGTGGTGCCACAAGGCCACTAAACCATGGAGAAGCTTGGCTGAATTTCAGCCAAGCAATTTGAGCCAATCAAATTCAAGCAAAAAGTCACTCAAAGCAATCAGATTTTCAGCCCCTTTATCACCAATTCTGACCACCCTTTTACGCCACTTTCCTTTTCTCCTTTCAGCTCTCTTTCTCTCTTACTCACACACCCAAAAACTCAAGCCAATTCCAGCCTTATTCATCCAAACTTCAAGAATCCAGCACAAACACTTGGATCAAAGGTAGGAGTTTAATAATTGCATCAAATTTGTGGTATTGGCTGGCTGAGCTTGGATTATTTTCATGATTCTTGATGTGTTAAATGGATGATTATGATGATGTGTGATTGGTTTTGGGCTGTTGGTTTGGTTTAAATCGAATTTGAAGCAAGAAAGAATAGAAATAAGAAGAGCTGAGGGGCTGGAGAACCAAAACCCCTCGGCAGTCCGTACGGCGGAGTGTACGGATCCTCCTACAACTGATCAAATTGGATGAAACCATTTTTATATCAAACTAGACATCTAGGGCTTTCCATAGACATATCATATACGGATATTGGATTAGAATTGAGGGAGATATGAATTTTTGAATTTTGACCTAGGGTTTTGACTCTAGCTTTGGGCAGATTAGATTGTTTAGGGTAGAACTCGACCTATACTACTTGAAAACGAGTGAAATGAACTTTTTTGGAAAGATTACATATAGTAGAATGTCCCATAAAAATTTTAGAATTAGATAAGGTCCCAGTTGCTCCCAGTGCTCCACGTAATTCGCCCTATGTCTACACCGGGCTAGAACAGGGCAGTGTAGGAAGGTCCGAATTCGGGGCTTGTAACTCGAGCGCTACTAATCCAAATTGAGTGGAACATTTTCTAAATGAAACTTTCTTCTGTTAGATTTAATATGAGACCAATTTCGTATGATTTGAGTCAGTTTTCGATTTTTAGTGGATTTTTACTTTTAGTTGCCTGATTCTGGCTAGCCAATGGGCAGGCTGAGATAAAATTTAGATATCTTGAGTTATAGATACCAAAATTAGATGGGACCAAAAAGGTTAGAAAATAGACACATAAAATTTTAACATACTCAAATTTGAGGTCCAAATGAGTTAAAATGAAGTTATGGCTTGAATTATAAAAACCGGGTTGGTTGAATATGCTGAGGCAGGAATTCTGCCTTAATGAATTTGATGTTGATATGAGTTTAATATTGGAATATAAATGTGATGTTGTGATCTTTGTGATAAATTGATGTATTGATTGGCTGGCACTATTCATGGGGAAGCGGACACGTTCCGTTATGCTGCCGAATTTTTGACAGAATTATGTGAAGTTATAATAACTTTTGTTATGAAATTTTGAATTATGAATATGGAATCTCATATGCAAGAATATATGAAAGTAAATGGCAAAGTATATGTATGAATGCATTCAGCATGCCTATGTACGATTATGTATGAGAATGAAAGCATATGAACATATTGAATGTGAATCCCTTCACCTGGAGGCAGTTGCACTTTGAATCCCTCCCCGTGAAGGCAGTTAAAAGATATAATGAAGATCCCATATTCCTAAGGAACGTGACATGGCGATCACGCTCTGACGGAGCATGACATGGCTATCATACTCTGGAATATGGCATGATGATCCCACACCCTAAGGAATGTGACATGGTGATCACATTCCGATGGAGTATGACATGGCGATCAGACTCTGGGATGTGGCAGGATGAATATATTCCTCAGGAACGTGACATGGCGATCACGCTATGATGGGGTATGACATGGCGATCGTACTCTGGAAAATATACTCCCCTCACCCACATGAGGCATGGCGTGACCCAGCTAGTATGAGTATAGGGGATAAGGCTTACATGAGGCATGGCACGACCCAACTAGTGTAAGCAACGAAAATGTATGGTGGCAACATCCATGACATTAACTCATTACAAAGGAAAGAAAGTTAAAGAAAGGCATTAGGATATTTGCATGAATTCAAAGATGAGAATTTGCATAATGACATCCTACGTTTAATTGATGCTGAAGCTGTGCTATTTATGTATGCTGTGATTATGTTCTAAATATGAAATATTGCCAATGAGAACTCAAGCGCGTGAATAAAATGAACCCTGCTTCGGATAATACATTTTCAAACTATAAAACTGAAAAGTAAAACTGAAAAGTCTATTAACATGTTCATTTTTTTCATAATAGACCGAAGCAGCTAGAGATAATAACGATGACACAGTTTATGTTAGTTTAATAAATCCTACTGAGAATTTATAATTCTCACTCCTATGTTTATTTCCGTGTTATCTCCAGATAGTTCAGAAGTCTCGAAGAAGGTCCTCCAAGGCGGAGTTGACTAATAAGATCGAGGGTGGCCGAAGGTTGTTGCTAGACAAGGTCTGATTAAGTGACAGTAACAACTCCTAGGCGAGGTATTATGACTTAAGCATAATACCGTACTCGGGAGGGTGTTATAGTGAACACCTTATTTATAAGCCTCTGGCATGTTGCTCCCGCATTCTTCAATCCGAAAGGCATGACCTTGTAGCAATAATTGGCCTTTGGGGTTATGAATGCCGTTTTTTCTTCGTCCAGCTTGAACCATTTTTTCTTCGTCCAGTTTGAACATTAGGATCTAGTTATATCCTGAGTAAGTGTCCATGAAGGTGAGCAGTCTGAACCCGGAAGCAGCATCCACTAACCCATCAATGCTTGGTAGGGGATACGGGTCCTTTGGGCAGGCTTTGTTCAAGTCAGTGTAGTCAACGCACATTCGCCATTTCCCATTGGACTTTTTTACCATCACGACATTGGACAACCATGTCGGATACTCGATTTCGCGTATGAAACCGGCCTCCAGGAGGCTCTGGACTTGCTCTTGGACCGTTAGGGCTCTATCTAGGCTCATTCTTCTCCTCTCCTGGGTAACCGGTTTTGAGCCGAGGAAGACAAAGAGCCGATGGGAGACGAATTCTGGGTTAATTCCCGGCATTTCGGTGGCAGACCATGCGAACAGTTCTACATTGGACTTGAGGAGATTGATTAAGCCTTGTTTTAGTGAGATCGGAAGTTTTTTGTTAATCCAAGTTACTTTCCAGTTTTCCTTTCCGATTTGAATTTCTTCTAACTCGCCATCCAGCTCTGGTCTCTCTCCTTCAACTTTCCTTGCATCCAAGTCTATTATCATAACATTCGAAGAACTAGGGGGTCTGGCATCGACCTGGGATGCCACCTTTTGTTGCTTTTGTATTTCTAGGCTGGCGTTGTAGCATCGCCGAGCCGAGGCCTAGTCGGCTTTCACTGTGGCAATTTCCCCTTGGTCGGTAAGGAATTTCATGGTCAGGGATGCTGTTGAGATGACGACGCTTATCTTGTTCAATGTCGGTCTTCCAAGTATGGTGTTATAGGCCGAAGGGCAGTCAACAACTCGGAAGTTGACTTTGATCGTCTGAGTTTTAGGTCGAGTCCCCAAGGTTAGGTGGAGGGTGACGTAACCCTGGGGGTGGACTTTTTCCCCGAAGAACCCGATCAGCTCCTCTACATGTGTTTGGAGGTCGGCGTTACTTGATCCGAGCTTATCAAATGTATCTCGGAATAGAATGTCAACCAAGCTTCCTTGATCAACGAATACCCATTTTACCTCAGCATTGACCATGGTTGCGGATATCACCATTGGGTCGTTGTGTCCCGAGATCACGCCCTCGAAGTCGGAGCTTGAGAAGACGATATCTGGTATTGGCCGAGATGTCGGTGTTGGCTTTTTATCTTCCTAGAGGAAACGTTGAGAACTTCTTGCAAATGCTTCTTCCGGGCTAACTTCGTTGTTCCACCACTTGCAAAGCCTCCAGCAATGACGTTGATGGTCCTTGTGATCTGTTTCCCGTCATTGCCTTGATTTCTTTCGGGCTTTGAGGTTTTTTGGCTCCTCGGATTCCTTCTTTCTTCGTCCCTATGATCGGGAGCTCGCCTTCTTCGTGGACTTCTTTGGGAAGCCACGTACTTTGCCAATTTTCCTTCCCTTATCAACTGTTCCACGGTATCTCGGAGGTCATAGCAGTCTTCGGTTTTGTGTCCAAAACCGTTGTGATATTCACAAAACAAGGACTTGTTAGTGTTGGCTCTCATCTTGAGGACCTTCGGCTTGGCGAACTGCTCGACTTGGCCGATCTCTCGGAATAGCTCGGATAGGGATACGTTGAGGGGGGTATAGTCATTGTACTTTCCGGCCCTGGAACGTATGTCCTTTCTCGGGTGTTCATCTTGGCTACCGATTTTTCTATCGGATTGGTTCCTTGCGGGGTTGGTTGTGGCCTTTTCGGTTTCTTCGAGAAAGATATACTTCTCAACCCTTGTTTGTATTTCCTCCGGGGACTCTAGCAGTCTTTTGAACAGTGAAGTTTTAAACGATCCCGGTCGTAATCTATTTAGCAACGTCAGAATGGCCGCCTGAGTCTGCACCTCGTTAACAAGTAAAGATTCAACGTTGTATCGCTCGAGAAAGTCTTAGAGAGACTCGTTTTGCCGCTAGTGAATTCCGAGGAGGCTGGAGACTGGCTTGGGCTTGAACTTCTTGGTAGTGAAGTAGGCCAAGAAAGTTGAAGCAAGGTCGGAAAATCGATTGATCGACCTAGGAGGAAGAGAGTTGAACCATTTCAACGCCGCTTTTTTCAGAGTTATTGGGAAGGCTGGGCATTTGATGGGATCTGAAACTCCGGCTAGCGCCATTCTTAACTTGAAGGCATCCATATGTTCCTAGGGGTCAGTGCTCCCATCGTATGGTGTCATGTCGAATGGGGGCTTGAACCCCTTGGGAGGCAGCGTTCTCATAATGAAGTCGGAGAATGGTGTGTCGTCGCCGTCTTCGAGGTCCTCGTATCGCTCGGAACTGCGCCTATCTTGTTCGTCATTATATCGAGGAAGGGATCGGATGTCGGAATGTTCGCTGTGACAGCGGGTACTTCCCACCCAAGGCTCTTTACGGTTGTGGGATGCACTCCCACTTGGCGAATCTCCATGGTGACGACATTCCGAGCTGCGACTTGGTTCTCTCGAACTTCGGCCTCTATGATAATCTGGACTCCTATCGTGGTGGCGCCTATGTTGTTCCCGACGTCGCCTTCGTTCTGAGTACTTCATGTGGTCCAGGTTTTGTTCCAGCCTTTGAATTTGGGTGGCCTGCTCCTGAATCAGGGTTAGCATTTCGGCGAGTGGGACGGTGTTGGCCTAAGGGCGAATTTCGACCCTAGAGGTGACCACGTTTCCCGTGGCCCGGACGATGGTGCGGGTGGCCATAAAGTTCTGCTCGTGCTGGCATTTCCGGTACTCAAAGCCGAGTCGGATGCAGTTCGCCCTTCCATTAGTGGTTGGTTGTTGCTTACAGGGCCGTGCCCAATCATGCGTTCTCTCCTTGGAAGCGAAGACATTCTTGCAATCACAGTCGTGGTATGGTGGCAAGCAGCGTGAGGTTCCCACAGATGGCGCCAATATTCGGAGGTGGGTTATCTGAGTAGTTTCTGAACTAAGAATGGGATCTCAAGCTGCTTGAAAGAGCGTTTCCACGGCGGTGAAGGGTGTACCTACAAAGACTCCGACGCTCAAGTCAGTGAGTGCAGGAATATGTGAGAAGTAGGTCAGAAAAGATACCTATAGCTCGATGTTGGACCCATATTTATACGGATAAGTAGTTGAGAAGCAAGGGGGATTTGATCTCGCCTTTGTAAGGGATAACCTTGGATGTCCGTTATCTTGGGGATATCAGATGGGTCTGAGTTTTCTGGCCATGCGAGGGAAGGTCGTTCCGCGATACCAGGGAACAAAGGGTTTAGCCCAAGTTTGGGCCTTAACTCGGATGAATGGCCAGGGATAGTCTCGAACTATAAATCCGAGATCTATTTGGGCCCAGCCATTGGGCTGAGTTGGGCTCCTATGTTATAGTCCGGAACACCTAACTATAAGTACTCATAAACACACATACAAGGGTAATTCAAATCTTAGGATTTCCTGCCTCACTTCTATGGCTTGTAACCTCCTAGCTTGGTTTCCTTAAGCTCTAATCACCTTCAATTCACCCAAAATATAGTCAATCTTTCTAGTCCTTGCCTTGGCTAAAAATTCTAGTTGGCTAAAGTGAAGAGTTTTTGGCTTAAATCTTGTATTCTTTGAGAGTAATAGTGGCTAGAATGGATGTAGTCAAGTTAGGTGAGTAAAGAAGAAAAATGGAGGGTGGAAGAGGAAGAAGACACTGCGACTGATGGGGAGGAAAAATGAGAGTTTTTATGTTATGTCTAGTGAATTTTTATGATGAAGTAATAGTAAAAGTGTTTGGTTTATGTGTGGTTAATATTTAACCTTACTTACCTAGGTATGTGGTTAAACATTTGTCTATCAATTCTCCCAACTAAGTGGTCAATTTTTCAACCACATGTTATATTGTATCACATGAATATAAAGTTTGTAATGTAGTTATTTTAGCTCCTTGGCCTTTTAAAATTCTTAGCCCCTTTCTTTTGATATACCATAAAATTATCTCTATATCTCTTTCACTCCCTTCCGCATGTTCCAAGTTCCATCCTTAAATTTATGAATTCCAAGCTCAATGTGTCACCGAACCAAGTTCTTAGCTCAAAGTGTCACTTAATGTGAGAAAAGTCATGTCTTCCTTGCTCCCAAGTTTCGACATCTGAGTTTTATACTCTACTCTTTCCTTCCAAGTTTTTCGATTTTCGAGTTTAACACTTCACTTTTACTCCCAAGTTTTCGGACTCCAAATTTAACATTCCACCCTTCCTCTCAAGTTTTGGATTTCAAGTTTAGCACTTCACTTTTCTTGCTAAGTTTTCTAGGCTCTGGGTTTAACATTCCACTCTTCTTATCAAGTTTCGGGTTTTGATCTTAATCTTCGTTCTTTTCCCCGACCTTCTGAGTTACATGTTGGCCCTAAGTTTCCTAGTTCTAATTTTTGTGAAGGCTATCCTCTACCTATTCATGTTAACCCAACCTCATGATAGGAAGTTCCGGTTTTCGTTCATTTCCAACACTTGCGGAGGTGAAAACTACTAATAAGGGTTATACGATGCCTTGAAGTCTGACTTCTGTTATCCAATTTTCGAGTTCAAGAATAAGGTGTGTGGTGCACCTTGTGAAATATGGTGCATAAGAGACATTTCCATCTCTAATAGTATTATTTATGATCATAGTTAAATTTGGATATTACAAATAAGGACTTAGTGATCAGATGGTCTTGTAGAAAAAAAAGATTATGTGGTTTTAACCCTAGTCTATGCACTCGATGAGCTCTTTGCAATAAATATGTGTATAATACGTTTGATGATAAATTGATGGCAAGATTATATGTAAATGCTCCATATATATTATATTTTATCTAGTGGTTGTATTGTGGAAAATGGAGTTGTGAAGTGAATATATCAACTACATCTCATAGTGGTTAAGTGGTATATTCACTAGATGACATATTGGCCCCACCTCGTAGTGGACAAATGGTATGTTCATCGTCTGGCAGTAGTCTATGGTAGTGTGTTGACCCCATCTTACAGTGGACAAAAGGTGTATCTATCGATCTAACTAGGGGACGTCTTAGCGATGAGAGCTCTCGCAAATCTAAAATTGCTATGGAAGACCCTGTAGATTTTAGCCATCAGAAAAGATAAAAAAGCAACAAAAAGGAATTTGATAATATACTTGCTATTATTTATGAGTTATATTGACTATTATGATATTTATGTTGCTATTTTACTATTTATGTTTGTGATTAAGCACTATCAACTTGCTTGATACTATGAAATGGTTAGGAATGATAATTTATCTTGCCATGGCTCTTATTTACTATTAGTGGTTATGTATGTCGCATTTTGCTGCTAAGTGTTTTGATAATGTTAAATGTGATTTATTTTGTTACTTTGCATATTTCTGCATTTTTGCCTTATTCATAGGATTTTTGGGATGAAGTGGGACTCCCTTAGGATCACTATCCTACTAGGAGACTTCTTATTCTATTTTCTTAGTGTTTCTAGATAACACGGACCACCATAATGGTAGAGATAGGAATAGCACAAGACCTTGTTCCTTTGAGGAAGTAGATTATGCAAATGAGTTGTATTCTGTTAAGCACTAGCTTTGTGAGAAATTATAGGCATCTATCCTTTAGCTTATAACTAAGGTGTCTCCCTTTGTAATTTGAGAATGTATTTGGATAATACATGTATTAGTGGTCAGTTGCTTAAAGTTTAGGCTTCCTGTTATATGTAATATAAAGCAATTTGTTTAGTTTATGGTTAAAGTTAATAAATAAATTTAATTTACAATAGGGAAATCTTAGATGAAATTAATTAAGAAAAGGAAATGAGTTTAGTAGCTTCCGTAAATAAAATAAAAAATTTACTCTATGAAAATTAAGGAAGAAAAAGTTAATAATATTGTATTGGTTAATTATTATAAATTGATACTAGGATAATAGTTAGCTAGTAGGGTGTTTAATGGGTGCTCTCAAACCCTTGAGTTAGAGTTGATCAATACAAATGGGAACATACTCAAAAAGGGTAAATATATTCTTAAAACTTATAATGAGGACAAAAAATATATTTAATATCTTCTTATTGCTACTTTGTTTTATGTAGCAATTGTATCTTAATAATATTGTTTGTCTAATTTTATTTACTCATTTCCTCAAAGATTATCAAAAAAAATATTTAATACCGAATACTTGTTTGTACTAAAAAAAATTTACTCTTTTATGCAATTTTCTTACACATGGTTGATATATTTTCATTAGCCATTTTACAAACACTAAGTACACGATAATATTATTATCTTTCTATATTTTACTATTATTTTACTTCATTTTAGGAAAGAACACAATAACTATTTTTATTTAACCTTTTTACTATTTTTTAAATTAAAATTTTTATTTTAAGATAATTTTATTACATATATGACTACTACTACTATTATTATTATTATTATTATTATTATTATTGGCCAAAACCTAAGCTATTTTAATTTTACTAGTAATTTTTAGAAAGTAATATTATTAAATGTCTTCCAAAACAATTTTATTATATGCTATAAATACTACAATTAAGAGATTTACTAAAATGTTTCTTTTTACATAATTCTAAATAACTAACCATATTAGGATTTAAGCTTATGAGTATGTTATTATTATATAATTAATACTTGCCAAAACTTAAACTATTTTAATTTTATTAGTCAGTTTTCAAAAAATTAAAATTAAAAAAGTAAACATATAGTTTATCCCCTAAAAGATATATATGATATCAATTTAATTTCTAAAACTTTTTAATATCAAATAAGTAAATAAAAATTAAAATATGATATAACATTATTTCTTAAAAAATTTTATATTAAATAAATATCTAAAAATTAAAATATAACATAATTTTGATCTTTAAAAAATATATATGATATCTATTTGATCACTCCTATTTTAATAAAATAAGCGTTCTTAGAGCTGTCTATAGGCGTACGTAGCGCGGTAGTTATATGTGTCTGCTTGATTTGATTCATCCTTTTTTATTTTTTATTTTTGAAGAAAAAAATTAAAAAACGGAAACACGTAGAGACTGCAACTAAGGAAGAGGGAGACGCCATAACCTCTCCTAACAATTTCAAAAGCTACCCAACACGACACAAACACTCAGAGAGAGATAAGATATAGTCATATCCACAAACAAAAAGCACACTCGTGAAAGAAAAGAGAGAGAAGCACCCATTCATGCTTTCTCTGTTTTCCCCTTTTCGCTCTTATTTTCCTTTTTCCTTTCACCCTGCGTTCTTCTGCTGCTCAATAATTTTGGTTATGCCTTCGTTTTATCTGCTTGTCATTTCCTCTTCTGACAATGTCGTGGTTTTCTATTTGAAATTGCGTTTGCTCAGGTGAACCAACGTTTCAACTTCTTTTTTTTTTTTTTTTGAAATTTCATGCTATTTTTATTTGGTTTATTCTCTTCTAGTTTTTAGATGTTGTGCTACTTTTGAACTTCCGCATTGCGTTTTTCCGCATCAATATGCTTAATCGAGGATCAAGATTCACAGAATTCGTCGTTGTTTAAGGCTTTTTTCTTTTTCTTTTTTTAATGTTGTTAATGATGGGGACCGGAATTTGATCTGGAGTTTCGTTTATGCTGAAAATGTGGATTCGTTTGCGTTTGATCGATAATGACGGTTATTATGTAGAGCTCGGATTTTCAAAGGGGACCTACTGTTCTGATTTTGGTGGTTCCTTGGTAAACAAGGAAAATTTGCTCTCATAGTAAGGACTCCGCGATGATATTAACCTGGATTAAATGAAATATGAAACTTTGCAATTTCGGCTTGTTTCTTGGATTTGTTTTTAATGTAATATTTATTTTTGTTACTCAGATTCTATTTGTGGAGTATTTAACTGGGTGCTGTTTGGATTATGTTTTATGGACTAAATTTAGGAGAACTGAAACGACTCCGCAAAAAAGTGCTCGGATTTTTAGTAAGATAATTACATCCATTCATTTTTTTTTTAAAAAAATATTTTTTGGGCTTCTGCTAATCCGTTTTCAGACTTTTTCTTTTTCTCTGAATTTATAAGCTCAGGAAGTCGGTGAAGGATTTTGCTTGACGATTTGACTCCCCAGTCATTGTCACCCTCGGTAATTTTCTTTCAAAAAGTTCTGAATTTTGTATTTTCGATGTGAGGAAGAATTCGACAGGCTGTTCCTGCTGTTTGGGACCCTCCAAAAAACTCCAAGTTTTCCATTGGAAAACAGAAAGCACCGCATTCTGGTGTCAAAATTATAGGACCTTGTGATATTGGTTAATTACTATTTTATTTGCCTCTCCGACGTAACTGAATATAAAATTACATGGAAAATTATCTTTCTTCCTTTCCTTTTTTTTTTTAATTAATATCCCTTGGCTTGTTTATGGCGCAATGGATGGGTAAAATTTGATTGGTCTGTTGCTGCAGATAATGATTGGGGGTTGAATGCTTCGGTGGCCCTTCTGATTCACTCCATCCGAACAATTATACAACACATGATTCATGAAAACGACTCGAAAAGGAATAAACTAACTGAATGCCAAAGTGGTCTTTGGAATGCTCTGAATCCATGACATGATTCCATTGTCATCGCTGGAATTGAAGGTTTAGGGAAAAAAAAAAGTTAAAAAAAAAAGGAACAGTTGAGAAGGAGGAGAGAAATGGGTTCCATTTCAGGGGAGGAGACATTGCAAGGCCCGACAGGCCGTGAGGAGAGAATTCTTGTTTCTGTTCGTGTGCGACCTCTGAACGATAAGGAGCTGGCAAGAAACGATGTGTCTGATTGGGAATGCACTAATGACACCACCATCATATTCAGGAACAACAACCTTTCAGCTTCAGAGAGGTCCCTGTATCCAACATCCTATTCATTTGGTACGAAGAGGCTTGACGTACATCCCCGTACATAGATTTACTGTGTGTTTTGTATAAAAGCTCAAACCCGAAATGCACAGAACTTTTGACCCCAGACATTTTATTTTGAGTGAAAAATAAACTAATGGATACACACCCACTTAGACTTAATCTATTTCTTACAATGCAGCACGGAGTGTGTATATTTGGTGCGTTTGAATGACTTTTCATTTATAAGGTTGAATTAACTTCGGAGAATGTGGTTGGCATTTACCGTAAGTTACTGGAATGTTGCGTGCTTCAATCAAGGGCTTAAAATCTCTTTGGGGATTTTTTTTTTCCAGTCTTGTATATTATATTTTTGTTAAGATGAATTGTTTACATTCTGCTTCAGAGAAAATGTATGTAATATGTTATAAATCTAGTCGTGTCCATGCTTGGAATATGTTATAAATTTATGTAATATTATTTTGGCCTCAAATATTACAATCTGTAACATGCATTCAACAAATGGATAAAAAAAAGTATGAGCATGTGCATGAGGGTCTCATTTTATTGTCTTGCTCTGAAACATTCACTTTTCAACAAATTTCTGTTAATTTTCTGGAAATTGGAGGTAGGTCCACTGCTTTTGTCAGTGAAGCCAATCTACGAAGAAACATGTCTGGCTTTTATGTGCTTTATTCGGACACATGGCTTAGAAACAAAATTTGGTTCCCTGTTCTGATTCACCATGATTTCTTTTGGATGTAGACCGAGTATTTAGAGCCGATTGCCCCACAAGGCAGGTGTACGAAGAAGCAGCAAAGGAAGTTGCTCTTTCAGTTCTCAGTGGCATCAACTGTGAGTTTTTCTTCTTCTTTCTTTTTTCTCCCTTTCTTTCCTTTTAATTATCTTCCTTTCCTCCTTCATAAGCATCAACATCCACGGAACTTCTATATTAACATCTTCGTTTGTGGGGCTTATTGGGTCTTCGATTATCTATTTGATCAGCAAGCATTTTTGCATATGGGCAAACTAGCAGCGGAAAGACATACACCATGAGTGGTATAACTGAATACACTGTAGCAGACATTTTTAACTATATACATAAGGTAAATGACTTCAAACCACACCGCATTATTTTTTCTTTCTCGAAACCTTATTTTAAATACATTTTGATCTTTTACAGCACAAGGAAAGGGAATTTGTTTTGAAGTTTTCAGCATTGGAGATCTATAATGAATCTGTCAGGGACCTCCTCAGTGCGGACAGTACACCTCTCAGACTTCTTGATGATCCAGAGGTAAATATCTTTAGCATTTTCTTGAAATAGCTGGTACCGTACATGTACATTTTACTAATACTTTGTCATTTCAACAGAGAGGAACGGTTGTTGAGAGACTTACCGAAGAAACTTTGCGTGATTGGAATCATTTTACAGAACTTATTTCTTTCTGTGAAAGTAAGGATGGTTTGGATTATTCTTGCTTCGACTGATTTTCCAGAATGTTTTTCTTTAACTGTTTTCCTTTCTGTTTTCTTTTCATATTTACAAATCTTTTGTCCAGATAGAGCTGGCTGCATATTCATCGTACATTTTTATTTTTATTTTTCTTTTGTTTCCCTAGCTCAAAGGCAGATAGGGGAGACGTCCCTGAATGAAGCAAGCTCCAGATCTCATCAGATTCTCAGACTGGTATATACGTTCCTATTTTTGTGATAGTGCTGGGAAGTTTTATAGTACATCATTGCTTACATTTCCTAAATTATTTGGTTCTTCAGACAATTGAAAGTTCTGCACGTGAATTTCTGGGAAATGATAAATCAAGCTCTCTTGCTGCCTCTGTGGTAGGAATGATTCACTCATATACAGGACAATACACAAGAATTACTTTATTATGTTAAAGAACATCAAGAAGAAATAAAAATGTTAATTTTTTTCATGTGTACAGAATTTTGTTGATCTTGCTGGGAGTGAGCGTGCATCCCAAACTAATGCAGCTGGTACGAGGTTGAAAGAGGGTAGCCACATAAATCGTAGTTTACTAACTTTAGGAACTGTTATCCGTAAACTCAGGTTAGCTTGTAAAGGTCATGTTTCAATATTATTTTTTTCCCACTTAAATATAGAATGTGTCCATACTCTTTCAAACCTAGCCCCAACTTTAATCTTTTGCCCCACATGTAACTAAGCATTTGGTAAGGTTGAAAGAGCAGAGACAAATTCTGGATTTAGAGACCTAATATCGTTCGCTTTTTAAACCATAAGACTCTCTGGCTGCATGAGATTATTTTCCTTCATCTAATGGCTTGTGGTGAATCCTTAGTTCCTCTTCAAATGGGTTTGGGGCTATGGTTTACTGATCTTTCTAGTTGTAGCACCAGCCACCAGCAACATAACCATTAATACGTAAAAAAAAAAAAAAAAAAAAAGACACGGTTATTTTTTTCCCCCTCTACAACCTTTCCTGTCACAACTCACTTTTACTGATTGTTTATATTTATTGAATGATTTCCTATCTATATCTAAATAAATATATATTTCTTCTTTAATTTTGGCACAAATAGATCATAGGTAGCAAGCTATGATGCACAAATACTTTAGTTTTTCTCACATATATGTACCGTATATGTGTTGTATGTCTATATGCATCAAGTACTACAGCCTGAGACTTTTTTGTTTGTGACTAATATTTTGAACTAAAAGATAAGATTGTTCATTTTATATATTTTCCTATCTATTATTTGGAACAGTCTATCATATCTAAGATAATTCTTAGAATAATTATCATAAATATTTGATTAAGATTATCATAAATATTCAATATCATATATAAATATATTTTTTATTTAATATATATTACCGTATTTGTATTTTATATTTTTATAGAATTGTCGTATTTACATATCGTACCGTATCATATTCTATACTTGTATCCATACTTGTGCAACATAGCAAGTATTAACATGCAATGGAAGGAACTCAATGACTTGTTACCATATAAAGCCCCAAACTCCAATGCACTCCTTTATCATGAATTCACATTCTTGGTATGCATTTGTCCTTAGCCAAGAGGATTCTATTATTATATAGTTTACTACTTTGGGAATTATGAGCAGGAGAAACACCGCGGCTACTTTCATTTTTTTTTTTTTCATAAACTTAGTGAATGTGTCAATATAATCCATGTTTGATATATTGAGAATATTTTATTACAGTTTTTGGGAAATATATTTTTTACTTTTATCTTTAAAAAGGCGGATTTGATGGCAGCAAGGGGAGAAATGGACATATTCCTTTCAGAGATTCAAAGCTAACTCGCATACTACAATCCTCATTAGGAGGCAATGCTAGAACTGCAATCATCTGCACCATGAGCCCTGCACGAAGCCATGTTGAACAAACTAGAAACACCCTCTTATTTGCAAGTTGTGCTAGAGAAGTTTCAACAAATGCACAAGTCAATGTAGTGATGTCTGATAAAGTGTTGGTCAAGCAATTGCAAAGGGAGTTGGCAAGACTGGAAAGTGAGTTGAGAAATTCAGGGTCATTCCACCTTAAATCTGATTCTGCAGCATTGCTGAAAGAAAAAGAGCTTGAAATTGAGATGGTAATGATAAAGACTTGTGTATAAAAATTCATTACTTTTTTATTCTTTAAAATAGAACTTTTTCTATATCTCGGAAATCAGGGCAAAATTCTAAAGTTCCATATAGATTGATGAAATATAGGTACAATATCACATAATGTATAAGCTTTTCCTTGAGAGTTGATTGTACTGTTTGCAAGGTAGTATATGTTCTCAATGGAGTTTTGTTTCAACTATTTGTTACTGGTCCAGCAATGTTCTCTCCACTTCTTATTCCGTATCTTCTCTATGTGTATTCTCTTTGCTATGGTTACCTGCTTCTACAATCAATTACTTTTTTGATTAATTTCTCTTTTCTCACACCTAAAGCTTCCACCTTAGGTTCACAGTAAAATTTACTTGATATGGTTCTCTTTTATCAACTTGTAAGCTTGGATAGTGTTTATTATTTGCTGAATCAGATGCTTTCTTTGTCATTTTGAATATTGCTGCTTATGCTGAAAATTTGACACAATAAAACCTGAATTCTTCAAACTTCCTTTCCCTCCTGTTGCAAATAATAGAGTCATTTGATGCTCCTGTCATTAAACATTCCAGCTTTAATTTGGTTTGTGGCACACCGTACACCCATTATACACGTTTGCTTGGATATCTGGGTCACCCATCATCTTTCAGACATTATGCGAAGAAGTTTGCGCTGAGATACTACAATTTATATAGATTTCCCTAGGTCATGATACTTTAAGAATATGCTTACTTCATTTTCCGTTTTCTATGCTTTCTTTTGTCAACATTTTATGGAAAGCACCAATTATAAAGTCTGCACAAGAGATTATTTCTTGCATTTTCACAAAAAAAATTCTATTTCAGCTCATCCATATTCCAAGGCCAAACTAATACTATTTTCACCTCAAATATTACAATCTGTTACATGCATTCAACAAATGGATAAAAAAAAGAATGAGCTTGTGCATGAAGGTCTCGTTTTAATGTCTTGCTCTGAAGCATTCGCTTCTCAACAAATTTCTGTTAATTTTTGTATATAGTAACTATGAATTTATCTGCAACCAGAGTATGAGGTTTTTTTTTTTTTAAATTATTTATTTATTTTTTGGGTAATGTATGTGGAAGAGGACTCGTAATGTCCTTACTTTTGTGCATGTGGTTATTTTCAACTTAAATATGAACTCCGTTATTCCCCGTCCGTACTTGCAGTTAAAGAAAGAGGTATCAGATCTGACTTTGCAGCGGGACCTTGCTCAATCTCAAATTAAGGACATGCTTCAAGTTGTTGGAGATGATCTGTCCTCGACTGAATTGGTAAGTGTATTTGATTACTTGAAAACATTTAAAGTAGTACATGGTAATCTAATTTATGTTCATCCACAATCTCCAGGAGAGTTTGGATCCTCAATATCCCAAATTGCGTGTGCGAAGTTCCTTGGACTTTGAAAATCAAACAGAGGAACCAAATTTATTGGCTTTTGACGGTTTGGAGAGCATCAGATCTTTTGATGCATCCCTATATTCAGATGGACACAGCTTTAGTTCTGATGAGAACTATTTCCAACTCCCTGACTTGGAAAAGAATCTTCCCTTCAGAAATTCTTCCCCAGGGTTATCTGCTGTAAATCTTGATGCTATAAAGACTGATTCAGATCAGAAAAACCTTGAAGAACGGCATGATAAGAATTTAGGGGACCAAGTTACATGCACTGAGTCAGAAGACCTAATTACAGATGCATATACGAACTCAAATCCAGCAGATTTAAATCCAATTTTATACACAGACTCTAATGCATCATCGCCCGGGGCAAGTACGGCTGTCTCAGGATTGACAGAAGTTGATAACAGCGACAAAAAAAATCCACATTTTTGTCCATCTGGGTTAAAGGAAAACAAAGTATTGAGCACCTTCCACCAAGATTTTGCTCTTTCCTCACAACAGAAAATATCTCCAAGGCCGTCATCTTGCTCTAGAATCGCGAAGATGACCAGAAGTAGAAGTTGTAAAGCAAGTCTCATGAGGGATTCATCTCCAGATTGGTTTGACGACGAAGAAATAATTCAGAGCACACCCCCAAAAGGGATCGAAAAAGACTTCACAGAAAGACCTACGGGCTTTCCAAGGAAGCTGTATACACTAAATTATAATGCCAACGCTGAGCGGATGTCATGGTCTGGTTATGAGAATCCAGGGGGAAGTGCTGCTGTTGATTTACTGAACGTGAAATCAGCTGCTGATAAGCAAAGTGATGGCGATGGTGCTTTAACTCCGGAAAGAAAAGAAAATATAGACCTTAGAAGTTCAAATCTACTAGCAAACCATGAGGTATGCTTCTACTGTTCTCCGTTCTTCCCTTCTATTTTTCTTCATATTGGTCTTATTCCCAATTGTAAATTGCCAAATATCGGTTATTGGATCTAATTGAAAATGTTTCTAAACCTCTATAAAGATTCCTTTTTTTTTTTTTTTTTTTTTTTTTTGGCATTCCCTTCTTTCTTAGACACATTACTAACGTAAGTAGCATGCATATAATACCAAAAGACTGGCAATATTGAAAATTTAGCCAATGATTCTTTAACTTGTTTTGCATGACAGGTTCCAGAGACAGGATTACAGTCCATCGTTTCCGCAAAGAAATTCAAAGATGTTGTCTTGGACCCAATGCAATCTGACGAAGAAAAACATTCAGACTGGCCTTCAGAATTTAAGAGGCTGCAAAGAGAGATTGTTGAACTCTGGCAAGCTTGTAATGTTTCATTAGTTCACAGGAGTTACTTTTTCCTTCTATTCAAAGGGGATCCATCGGATTCTATCTATATGGAGGTAGAGCTGAGAAGGCTGTCCTATCTCAAACAAACCTTTTCCCCTGAATCAAGGTAAGTACTCATGTATAGATGTTTTATTAAAACAACATGGATTCATCACTTTCAAAAATTCTCATTTTGCGTAATAACAAAGCTTGCAATGTGTTTCCTTTGCAAACAGCGTTAGATCTCTTCGAAGAGAGAGGCAGATGTTGAGCAAGCAAATGCAGAGGAGGCTGTCAAAATCTGAGAGACACAAGCTCTACTTGCTGTGGGGTGTTCGTAAGAATTCAAAGCATAGGAGGTTGCAGTTGACCCATCGCCTGTGGTCTGACACAGAAGACATGGACCGCATTAGAGAGAGTGCAGCCATTGTTGCAAAGCTGGTTGGCTCAGTAGAGCCAGATCAGGCCTTTAAGGAGATGTTTGGGCTCAACTTTGCCCCACGACGCAAAAGTACCAAATCTTTTGGCTGGACAGCTACTATGAGGCATATTTTGTGAAGTTGATTGTTGAAGCGAATTACTTCGTAGGAAGTTTAATGTAGCCATGTGAAAAATTCCCCTCCGGTCCATTTATTTTAACATAAGAAAATTCTTTTCATTCCCCCTTTCATAACAATCTGATATTGGGCCGAAGCAGATATCTTGCCGAGAACAATATCGATTTAGGAATTTTTAGATGGACTCAACATATTGTATAGTATCAAGGGCTCGTTTGAATGATTTTACCTAAAAAGATCTTTTTTAAAACTATCTTTTTTTCAAAGAGAACTGAAAGAGGGACGCACAAATAGTGGATACATACACGATATGTACTGAAAAGTGAGAAAAAATAACAAAAATATTTGGATAATCGGTCTCATATAATCATTGCTATTTTTTTTTCAATTTTTTTATTCAGAAATTTACCAACGCAAAATAAAACTTATTAGTGCTTGCACTGTTCATACTGGTAAGTTTGTGCATACGCTAGTAAGTTTTGTGTGTGTGTGTGTGTGTGTATATATATATATATATATATATATATATGTAAAATTTATTAGTGTCTTGAATAATATGCTGGTAAATTTTGTATACAAAATGCAAAACTTACCGACATATTAGTTTTTGGATTAAAAAAAAAAACTGAACAAAAGTAACAATGATTATGTGGGACTCATCATCCAAGCATTTTTATCATTTTGCTCACTTTTTTGTGTATGTGTCTCATACTGCGTCATAAAAGATGCGTCCCAAAAACATTTTTCTTTTTTAAAAGATCTTTTGAAAAAATAAAAATTATTGTGTTTAAATATAAAATTAATTTATATTTGGATGTAATATTAAAATATCTTCTTTTATTTTTAATTATCTTTTTTATGTTATATGAAAAGAAATTGTAACTTCTCAAAAAAGATTTTTTTGTGTCCTTTCTAGTGATTTTACTTTTACTAAAAAATTTTACTGAAACATATTAAAAAAAACACTAAAAAGTACTTTTTTTAATTAAAAACAATCTTTTTTTTTTTATCAAAATAATGTCGCCCAAACAAGTATCAAGTATTCAAATTAAAATATAATGTAACATTGATAAATTACAATGGGACTGGATTGTAACCACAAACACCCCTTGCTTTATTAAAGGTCAGAATATTGAATTATCAATTTTAAAAGGGTTTTAAATAATTACTTCTCCCAACCCAAAATTATGGAAGCAGTGAGTGACAGAGTAAAATAGTTAAGATATAATGGTTTACCATCTTCTATATTGAACTTTCTCAAGCAACTTAGTGTTCAATATAGAACTTGCTCATCTCAAACTCACATTTCATTTGATCAAAAAATTCTCTACACTATACTCTCTTTAATGGATCCAAATATAATATCATCAATATTTATTAAGACAATTAATGGCTCATCCACATGAATCGCATTTACCTATTTCTAGCTGTCACTCAACTCATGATGTTTATGATGAGAAGCTATGTTTATAAACCCCTTCTCAAGTGATTATAAACCAAAAAATAATTTAAATGGTGATTAAACATTTAAAACCATTAAGTGTAACATTCCCATTTTCATCTAAGCTAATTAGCTCAGTGTCTCCGGCTAATTAGAGGGGTTAGCAATTAATTAAAAGATTAATTGATTATTCTCGAGAACAAGGACTTAGTAAATTAAAGGCAAGTCAACAAGATAAGTGAAGGTTAATGACTAATTAGAAAAGTCAACAATTAAAACATAATGCATTAAAGGTTACAATTAAAAGTCTAATGGCCCAATCCTTGTTAATTCATGACTTAGAATATAAAATCAAAGTAACCTAACCTTATTAACCAAGAGCATGACAAACATCACATCCTAATCACATGAAAAATTAACCCTCACACCCTTTTTACATAATTAATGAGGAAAATCCTTTTCAATAAAAATGTGTTAAGGTATAATTGAACCAATCAAATTAATTAACATTTAGATAATTGTAGCAATTGTAAAAATGTTGAAACTTCCCTTTAATTATTGTTTGAAAATTTGGTCAAAGCAAGAGTCATATCCAACCATCTATTTGCCTTTTCATCGTACACCACTAGATCAAGAGTCTATATTAGTAGTATTTCTTGAGTCAAGACAAGAGATGTACTCTCCTCCATCAAGATTATGACACTTTGAGTGATCATAGCCATCCAAATCAAATCCTAAGAGAGGTCATGCTTTTAATCACTTGAGAAACACTACATGGTTTTTATCCAAGTGCCAAGACTCAAAGGAAACACAACTCCCTCTTTTGCCCCAAGGTTTTTCCCACTCTCTTGCTTGTTGTAAGAAGCAAAATCACATCATTCCCTCCCCCTCATTTGCGCCATCAGCCTATTTTCTCTCCTTCTCTTTTCATTTTTCATTTCTCTTACTAAGACACAAAGCTCTCTCCTCTCTCCAAGTCACATACCCACTCTCTTGTTCTTCCAACCTTCCTTGTTCTTCTTCCAACCTTCTTACTACTTCCTACCTCATCTCCATCACCACACTCACAATCTCTTTAAGGACCACCATTTTTGGTCTTTGGAGAAACAAGGCCACTCATACACAAGCCCCATTTCCAAGCTTTCAAGTAGGAAGACTCTCTTCAACCTTCTCCTCATCCCAAATCCTTCACGAAAGCTCTCTTTGGTAGTGACTCTAACTTTTCTTTTTCATGTATTTTTCAAGCACTAGAACCCCTAAGCTCTTCATAGCTAGGTGGTTTTAGGACTTGCTCAAGGTCTCATGACCATATCTTGCTCTATGAGTATTCTTGCCTTGTTGAAAATGTTGTCTTAAAATGAGATTTTATGGTATGATGGTTCTTATATGTTTTGCTTTATTTTTGTTTTAAATATTGATTTGGTGACTAAAACTTTGAATATGATGATGAGATAAAACATGAAAATGGTGATTCGAAGTGGTGTAACAACTTCTCCATAAATTTGATGTGTAAAACACAAAAACTAGTTAAGCTAGAATTCTAGCAGTCTGTAATGCATATAGTATAACTCATCCTAAAAGCCTCAAAATATAATGAAACAAATTTTCTATGAAAGTAGACTCAAAGAGCTTTTCAAGCATATAAAATACATTAAATTTGGATTTAAAATGAAGGAGATATGATTTTTCAAAGTGGGCTATTCCTGGATATGTTTCTGTTTGGGCAGTCCGCACTAAAAACCTTATAACTGAAGCTACAAAAATTATTTTTGAGTGGGACCCAGTTTGTTAGAAAGCTAAGACATAGAAGAACACCTCCATAAAACAGTTTTGTCAAATTCCATGTGAGAAACTCCCAGTGAAGTTAACAAACCACTGATCCGAGATGAACTCTCAAGTCTGAACAGTCAGAATAAAATGTGTATAACTCAAGTGTAACACCCTAATAAATCCATATTACGCTTAAGTCGTATTACGACGTTTTATTAGTTGTTACTTATGCTCGTGGAAAACTAAACTTCACTTAAAATTAAATTACGCGGAAAATACAGTAAATTTTTTTTTTTTTGAAATATGTCGTTGCTTTTGAAAAGTAAAGCCTTGCGCGAGAAGATAGCAGTAAACAAGCGTATCGCAGAGATTTCGATATAAATGGAAGGAACATGAGATAAATCATAAAGTCATACATTCCAAATTATAACATCAACTACATAATATACTTAATCTCATAATATCCAAATAAATACATATAAAGGAAACTCATGGTCATGCCATGGCCCCAAACATCAAAGGTACACAAGTCTGATAAAATCCAATACAAAATGAAATACAAGAGTTAAGGAGCGCAAATCAAAATAAGCCCACGTAGACATATGCTGACTTCTCTGCCCCTTCCATGCCCTTCCATCGAGCGGACTCAGGTACTCGAATGCCTAGTCCCCCACGCTGCTCGGCCCTGGGGAACGCGAGGAGTACGAATGATGCGGGGGTGCCTGCTAATCACCTCGATACGACGGATGCGATAGCCAGGAACATAGCTACCCACCGAAGAACGTGCCTCGGAGGGATCCTCCTCAGATGCGACATGCCGATACTCGGGGAGTGGCGGCGAAGCTGCTGCGGCCCTAGGGGTGGCCGTCAAACTCACATCGACCACGGGAACCTCCGGTAGCGGCACAAGCTCGGCTACAGGTAGACCGGGAGGTATAGGCTCCATCTCGATCTCGGGCAATGGCTCGGGCGGGAAATCCCAAGGACCCAACGGCTGTCCAAGGCATGACGAAGATACGTCCACAAGGGCTGGCGGGATCTTTGGCTCCTCCTGCTCAAAAACTCGACCCGGATAGAAGTATGTGCGAACTATCGTGGTGGTCGTGGCCACGATAGCGTGGGCGTCCTCATCATAGGCCCACTCATGGTGGGGAGGCTCCATGCACCATGACACGTGAGGCTCCATGAGTATCTGGTGACGAGACAGAAAAACAACTGGGATGAGAAATGAGATTTCTCAGTAGGACTCGACCCTGACACGCTGGTGTCATCGTCCTCGTCCCAGCCACTTCGGTTTTTAAATGAAAACTGTGAGCATACAATAGGTTCAATTATTTGATTTTCGAAAACGTTACTATCCGAAGTGGATCCCATT
Organism: Pterocarpus santalinus; assembly: GCA_031439595.1. Lineage (NCBI taxonomy): Eukaryota > Viridiplantae > Streptophyta > Magnoliopsida > Fabales > Fabaceae > Pterocarpus > Pterocarpus santalinus. The sequence continues at coordinate 33,210,112 of CM062525.1, forward strand.
TTTAGTACTTATCCTCGTTGTATTAACAACATCATGGCATACATGAAAGCTTATATGACTATTCATGACATACATAAACAAGTTGAGAGTTATGTTCTTTACTTGGGTTGGACCGAAGTCCCTTTCCTTCCTTAACTTGACTTATCTTAAGTCCTTTCTTTCCACCCACTAAACATAAGTGGTAATGAGCTCATACCGTGGCCGTCGCCACCATAGAATTTCGGTACTTACACTAGCTGGGTCATGCCATGCCTCATGTGAGTCGTGGGTGAGGGGAACTTAAATTAGGTCACCTTCCCTTTTGAAGGATCATACTTTATCCAATCTTTTTTTATTAAACTTATGATGCAAAATATTTCTAAGTCCATAATTTCTACAAAATTTCGGCAGCATAACGGCTAGACCGCAGCTTCCCAAAATTTTGCCAAACAGAATACCAGTATCACAGCATCATATCATATCATCATCATCATATCATCATTATCATGGCATCATAATCACATCATCATCACATCATGCTTGCAACATAAACATAGGCATACACTTAAGCAAAGTCTTATGAGCTTAGCTTAGTAAAGTAAGTGCAAGCTTTTACATTGGCTTTCGTTTTATTGATTCCTTCTTCTCAATTATTCTAACTTGACTTATATGATTTTCATATTTTAATTTGGAAGATTTATAGTTTAGGTTTTGCTTTATAGTTTGATTAGAATCTTATGAACTTAATCTAGTACATTAACTACATTTACATTCGGTTTTTCGTTTTATTCACTTCTTTTGTTAAGGATTAGGTGAGCTTAGTATTTTATTCTATCTAGTTCTCATTAAGTAAATTATGAAGTTTCATTACTTTAGGCTAAGGCCTTTTACCTTTTTAAGTCATTTATGCATAGTCTTACTTAAGGTTAAGTTTTGATAGTTTTACTTTTACCCTAGGCAGTAACTTTAAAAATTCACCATAATTTGGTATTTTATCATTTTAATGCGAAATTTTATATGCTTATAGGGTTCTGAGTCTAGTTTTTAACAAAAGAAGTCCCACTCAAAAATTCGTTGTCTAACTCCAGTTAAGCATATTTTATTCTGACTGTTCAGTTTTCTAAGTTCACTCCTGGTACAGTGGATTGTTACCTCTCATTATAATTGCTCAGAAGGAATCTGAGAAAACTGTTTTATGGGTTTGTTCCTCTATGTCTTAGCTCTCATTTAAACTTGGTCTCACTCAAAAGTCATTTTTGTAGCTCGAGTTATACACATTTTAGTGTAGACTGCCCAGACAGAAACCAATCCGAGAACAGTCCACTTTGAAAAATCATATCTCACTCATTTTAACTCCGAATCTTATGTATTTTATATGTATGGAAAGCTCTCTGAGTCTATTTTCATATAAAATTGGTTCCACTAATTTATGAGTTTTCTGGAAAAAGTTATACCGTTCGGTTTACAGACTGCTAGAAAATCCAGATTTCATGTTTTGATTTTTCTCATGTTTTCTCCAAAACACTCAACCTCACTTTCAAGAAACCATCCTCAAGTTATAAAACACTCATATACCATGAAAGATTAGTGAAAAACTAACATGTTGGAGTTCAAAAATATTGAGTTCAGCCATGCATCACACCAAACCGAAAATATGTTTTCAACAAACAACCATACAAGCAACAACATCTCATTTTATGACAAGAATGGCTATGATGCCCATAATCAATCTTTAAAATCACCTAGCCATGGAGAGCATAGGAGTTCTAAAGCTTGAAAAACAAGAGAGAAAAAGAGTTTAGAGCCACTACCAAGAAGCTTTCTTTGAAGGAACTTGTGATGGAAGAAGGTGATGGTGGTGGTATCCCTCCTCTTGGATCTTGAAAGAGGCTTGATATGTGATTGTCTTTGATTCTCCAAGAGCAAGAAATGGTGGCTCTTGAAGAGTTTGTGAGTGGGATGAGGAGAGGAAAGGATGAGAGAAGTGGAAGGATTCTAGAGAGAAGTTGGAGAGTTTAGAGAGAAGGAGGAGAATTTTGAAATTGAGGAGAGAGAAGAGAGCTTTGTGTGTGTGTTTGGGAGAGGAGTGAAAGAATGAAAATGAGGAGAGAGGAGGGGCTGAAGGTGGCGAGTTTGAGGGGGGAAGAGATGATGTGACTTTGCTTCTTACAACAAGCAAGAGAGTGGAAAAACCTTGGGGCAAAAGGGTGAGTTGTTTTTCCTTGAGTCTTGGAGGCATTCTAATGTCCAATTTATGCTTTTCTCTAGGGGTTAAAGGGGAGTACCCCTCTTAGGATTTGGTTGCTTGTCTAAGACTCATCCAAGTGTCAAGATCTAATGGTGGATGACAAGGATCCTAGTCTTGGCTTTTGATCTAATGGTGTAGGATTAAAGAGATTGAATGAAGGGTGAGATGTTGCTCCTCCTTGGTATGTCTTTTTAGGGCATATGCAGGAAGAACTTTTATCTCTAAATGTTATTAGAATTATTTAAATGTAACTTAACTTAATTGGCTTAATTACCCATGAGTTAACTCTTGTCAATTACACTTTTTATGATGTCTTGCATTACGGTTAACCATATGCTTAATTTGGGGTTTAATTTTTCAAGAGTTGTCTTAAGTGTCTTAATCATTATAAACTTAATTAGTAAGGTTAGGTTGTCTTACTTTTGTTTTGGCACCTTTGAGTAATTAAGGATTAGACGATTAAGGTTTTATTAAAGCGCTTAGGACATTATGATTAAATTGTTGGCTAGACTTAATTTACTAAGCTCTTGCTCTCGGGATTAATCGATTAGTTCTCAATTAATCGCTAATCCCTCTAATTAGCCGGGAACACCGAGCTAATTAGCTTAGGTAGAAATGGGGATGTTACATCAAGTTACAAAATGAATTTTTGAATGGGGTTTATTTTTGTTTAAAAATAGACTCAGAGAAGTACAATCATAGCAAAATTTGAAGCAAAAGAGTAAAAGGCGAAATTATGGTGAATTTTTGAAGTTACTGCCCCATTATAAAAGTAAAACTGGTTATGGTAAAAGTTAAAAGATAATGAGGAATAAGCTTTAAGATATTAAGACCCTCACATTAAGTATTCAAAAACCTTCATAATTTAACTTAAAAGTTTCAAAGGGATAATAGATGAAATTGGCCCTATGCCTAATAAAAGAGTTTACATAAGAGGTAATTTCAATTAAAAGCTTGCACCAAATTTATTAAGCTAAGCTCATAAAACTTTGCTTGAGAATATGCCTATGTTTATGTGCAAGTATGATGTTATGATTATGAATGGATGATGATAATATGAATATGATATGTTGATGATATGATGCTTAATGATATGTGATATTGGTTTCTCTGTTTGGCAAAATTTTGGGAAGCTTCGGTCTAGCCGTTATGCTGCTGAAACTCTGTAAAAATGGTGGACTTAGAAATATTTTGCATCATAAGCTTTAATAAGAAGATAACGTGTGTGATCCTTCAAAAGGGAAGGTGACCTAATTTAAGCTCCCCTCACCCACGACTCACATCAAGCATGGCATGACCCAGCTAGTGTGAGTATAGGGGATAAGGCTTACATAAGGCATGGCATGACCCAGCTAGTATAAGTACCGAAATTCTATGGTGGCGATGGCCACGGTATGAGCTTATTACCACTTATATTTAGTGGGTGAAAAGAAAAAGAAAAAGACTTAAGATAAAGGTTATGTGGAGAAAAGAAAAGGACCTTGGTCTGACCCAAGTAAAGAATGAAACTCTCAAGATGTTCATGCATGATACGAATTGTCATATAAGTTCTTATGTATACCATGATGATAGCATATGAGAAATACGTACTTAAAATGGAACTCGCTTCGGACATTGATGTTTTCGAAAACCTAAGAATTGAACCTATTGAATGCCCAATGTATTCATTTATAAAACCGAAGTGGCTGGGATGATGACGATGACATTTATGTGTCAAGTTCGAGTCCTACTGAGAAATTTTATTTCTCACTCTACTTGTTTTTCTGTTTCGTCACCAGATACCTATGGCACACCCGGTGGAGTGGAGCATGGACCCTCCCCACCATAAGTGGGCTACGACGTGGATGCCCATGCTATTGTGGCCACGACCACCACAGTAGTTCGCACACATTTTTATCTGGGTCGTATTTTTGAGGGAGAGGAGCCAGATGTCCCGCCAGCCCCCGTAGACGTTTCTTCGGCTCACCTTGGACCGCCGCTGGGTCCTTGGGATTTTCTGCCTGAGCTGTTGCCAGATATCGAGATGAAGTTGATGTCTCCTAGCCTGCCCGTAGTCGAGCCCGTGCCACCGCCAAAGATCCTCGTGATTCACGTGAGTTCCATGGCTACTCCTACAACCGCAGCCGCTTCGTCGTCGCTCCCTGAGTATCATCCCGCCACATCTGAGGAGGATCCCTCCGAGGAATAGTTTTCGGTGGCTAGCTATACTCCAGGTCGTTGCGTTCGTCGCATTGAGGTTATTAGCAGGCACCCTCGCATTATCCGTACTCCTCATGTCCCCCGAGGCCGAGGAGCGAGGGGGACCAGGCACTCGAGGACTTGAGTCCATCTGATTGAGGGGCACAGAAGGGGCAGAGAAACCAGCATGTGTCTACTGGGGCCTATTTTTATTTGTGTTCCTTATCCTATGTATTTCATTTTATAACGAACCTTGTCAGATTTGCTTACGTTTGATATTTTGGGGCCATGGCGTGACCATGAGTTTCCTTTTTATGTATTGTTGGATATTATGAGACTATTTATATCTATATGGTTGTTTTAGTAATGTGAATGCATGGTATTTCGATTTATCCATTGTTCCTTTAATTTATGACTGGAATTTTTGCGACACGCTCGTTTATTGCTATCTTCTCACGCAGGGCTTTACTTTCCAAAAAAAAAAAAAAATGCTGCAAAGCGACGATTTAATTCAAAAATAAAAATTTTACCGTATTTTTCGCGTAACTTAATTTCTAAACGAAGTTTAGTTTTCCACGAGTATAAGTAACAACTAATAGAACGCCGTAATACGACTTAAGTGTAGTATGGGTTTATTAGAGTGTTACATTAAGAATAATCATAAACATTTACCATTAAAATAAAATCAAAACTAATACCAGCCCATAAATAAAATCATCAAACGGTTGGGTCCATCAATGTCCTCGCTAGGAGTTTAGCACATGATGGAAAATGAAAAACAATCAAAAGAAAAGATAAAGGAAACAACACCAGAGAGGAAATCCATGAAGGACCAACGAGAAAAACAAGGCTTTGAGGTTGCTTAAGGATGAAGATAATCTTCTTTTTCTAGCTAAAGTCTTGAAATCCTTGAATCTTCAACACCAATATCGTAGGGTTATCTCTTTTTCCCCCCTCTAAAATCTATTTTTTTCGAGGCCTAAGGGTGTGCTTTTTGTACCCCTTTGATCCAACACCTTGGAGAACAAGGTGTTTTTAAAAAGTCTTGATCGTGTCATCCTGTTATAGCATGATAATGCACTATAGCACATTTAGACTTTGCATGAAATTCAACCTTCTCTACTAGCCATGCAAGAGTGTGACCAATATGCTAGAGCATGTCACTTTATGGCTTCCTTTTCCCAACTTGAATACTTGTACCTAATTAAAACAAAATCAAAACATGAGTAACTATCATAAAATATCAAAATAACAATTAAAGCTTGAAATAGATCTTATTAATCTAATGAACTAAAATAAGCAATAAAACTAACTAATGCATTCAAATAGAACCTGAGAGCAAGTAGAAAATAAGCAAATAATAACTCAAATTAGAGAGTTATCATCCAAGATCTTGTACTTATGAGGAAGTGTTTATTTGGAACAAGTACAAATGTTTAGACTGGATTTCTAAAAAATTGATTTTGTTCATTTTGCATTGCTTTTATTCGAGATTCTACTTGAAGAATCTCGTCAATGAATTTTGGTTATCCATGAAAAAGTAGGGTTATCCAATAAAGGTCTTTTATTAAAACTAAGTTATGAATATAATCAATCTGAAACTAAGTTACTGCTTTTGCTATTGTTATCCTAGTTCAGCAAAACCACTACCTACATCTAGTTCCCAAGAAAATTGTTGAGATTTCTCACTATAATCTAAGTAGTCTTATACAAGCCTCTCTGTGCTTACAACCAATTATTCTTTTCTCCAAGCCTTTCTAGGCACCTTTCTGACCATTATCGGGTCAGGGTTGCAATATATATTGTAAATGGTTTTTGTTTGGAAACACTTTTATTCAACACACAATGTGTGGATATATAATCAAGTTTGTAAGCTAAGGTTTCTCAAATCTCTCAAGAGGATGCTAGCTAATAGAGCTTAGAGAAACTATTTGTGAGCTAATTCACACTATTAGAAGCTCTCATATGATAGCGTATTACAATTAGAAGCTTTCATAAAAAAGATGAAGAATAAGAATAGCTGTGAGCAATCAATTCGATATTCATTCTTTCTAATATCCAATCTTGCTGGATTTATAGACTTTGGATAATATGACCATTTGATATGTTAGAAGGCTCCAACAATTCTCTTGTATACTTGCTATAGCCACTTTTTTTCTTATTCAACATTGGGTAATGTAACATCCCCCACTTTCTTAAGTGGAGTATAATAGAAACTTTCAATTATTTCTCTTAGGCAGTGTGGGAATTTCTCAGGTAGTGGTATACCCCAATAATCCTCACACTCAGAAATATAGGGTAGCATAACACTGCCGTTAAAAATATGGCACTGCCATGTGCTAAAAATTAAGAAATGACAAAAGTGCTCCTGTCAATTTTTATTAATTGCAATCTTGCCCAACAATTTTAGAAATTATACTTTAACCCGAAGTGGATATTTCCACAATAACCCTAGAACTTTTTATAAAATGACCTTTATATCTCCATATTGGTAGAATTAGCAGAATGAGGTTTTAAACAAAGCAGAATCATATGCTGAAACTGTAGAAGTTTAAAAATCTCTGTCGATTGGGCTATGGAGGCAATCTAGTGTGAAATGACATGGGGTGCCCCTGGACTTGCTCAAAATTACAGAAATGCCATTAGTTATAAAAAAAAAAGAAAACAAAAAAGGCCTTGAATCTGCAAAAATGTCTAATTTACACCGTTAATCTATTTATTCGGTTCCAATAGTTATGTAAGAGGAATCAGGAGTTAATTAAATATTAATTAGGAGTTAATTAGATGTTAATTAGAAGGATGAGGCTTATGAACAATTAGAATAGAGATATAGTAATTCTCTTAGAGTTATTTAGTAAAGTTTTGCCGATTTGAAGAAAATTGGCGAAGATTCGGTATTTTAAACCACCAGAATAGAATCAGTAGAATTTCACACTAACACCACTAGTTTGAGTGGCTGAAAGTTGAGCCACTTCTACCTCTATGGATGGCGCTAATTGGCTGCCAAGTGAGTGGATGGTGTAACGTTCAAAAAATTTTATCGTTAATAACCGAGTTATTTGTTTTCAGCGGATAATTGGAATTAATTAGGATTCGGTTAAGCATTCACTTAAACCCAATTAAGTGTGATTTAGAAAGATTAGACTTGATGGAATTAGATTAGAACCATAAGAAACCTCATAGGATTTTTCTAAAACCAGCTTACCGATTTAAAAGAAATCAATAAGATTTCGATATTTTAAACTGTCGGAACCGGACCAATAGAAATTATACTATGAAAACCCCCCTAGGATGGATGACCAAGATTCAACCAACACTCCTCACAAGTGGCGCCACAAATTAGCTCAAAAGAAGGCAGCCAAGTTGAGTTTGAATGTGAGATGAAGTCGACCAATCAAAAGCCAACTTCCTTCATAAGTTTTCATTTTTTTTCTTCCTTCTCCCTTTTCATTTTCGGCCTCTCCACAATAGGTGCAGGCCAGCCTCATTTTCCCACTTTCCTTCATCTTCTTCCACTTCCTCTCATCCCCAAGCTCAAGCCCCAACCATCAACTTCACTCCAAGATCAAGTTCCATCAAGATTTCACACCACCAAGGTAGGAATCTCAACTTTCTCCTTCTTTTCTTTGAATTGGGGCTGCCTAAGGTCCCTTATTCATCCATGAATGCTTAAAGCATCCACATGCATGATAAGATATGGAAAGAAAAGGATAATAAGAACTTGCAAGAGGGACGTACCAAGCTACCACGTGAGGCATAGCATAGACCCAGCTAGCATGGGCTAGAGCGGTACTGTCTAAGACTTAGGCTAGCCCTCGACCAAATTTAAGGGGAATAGACTGGTGTGAGGGTCGGGGAAAGTATACTTGTCACTCATGTATAGGTACGAGCTCAGACCTGAAAAGCAAGCTATTACCCAGGGGTGAGAGGGGCCATTCACCTCCGGGGGACCAAGTACAGAAAAGAGCAAGATCAAGTTGCAAGTTAAAGAAAGATACGAATTAAGTCAAGTGCACTTATATACAGACAAGTACAAGCATCTTTATATGCATCTTTAATTATCCCCTTAAGTCATAATGTTATTAAGATTCTTGTTGAAGCATATTGCATTATTCGTATTTCTATGTTTGTCTATAATATGGCAAGTGGTTGTTAAAACATAACCCACTTCGAGAAAGATGTTTTTCACTTAAAATTGAACCACTGTTTGCGTATATGTGCTCATATTTTCATAATAAATCGAAGCGGCTGGAATGATTATGATGGCATTGTATGAGAATAGTTCATGTTTACCTACTGAGAACCGTAGGTTCTCACTGCCTGCTTGTATGTTTTTCTTTTCCGTAAACATTGCAACACCTAAGTTGGAAATCAAGTGCGAGACAGAGTACTGGGACATTTTCTGAGCAAGACTCGGGCGCAAACCAGACCAAGCGACTATTGGAGCTAGCTAGCGACTAGTCGAAAGCAAGTTTTGTTTATTATGTTAGTCACAATTTCTTTTAAATTGTAGGTATTTTATCATCTATGTATGAAAGACGACAAAACTTATGAACTATTAGTTAGCAATAAAGTGTGCATTTAAAAGGTCATGTATTATATTTTCCATATTTTAAAGATTTCTTAGCACAGTGACAACCTTTTAATATAACTCCATGACTCGAGCATGGCCTATATGATAGAAAGTGTTACATTTATTGGTATCAGAGCAATTCATCCTGTATAGGCACGTGGATGGACTAATTATGCTTCTGATGCATACTCTGAGAATCTAGATAAACCATGCTTTAGGTCCTCGCGTGAAGAGGACATAGAGATATTATGCATGGTAGCCTTGTTGTGAGTGTTGTGGACTACCTGTTGCGCTTGACTGAATGTTGAGCCTGATCACCTCAATATAAGGTTTTGTGTAAGCAGAGACCTATGACACCGTGCAGGCTTATTAGGAATCTTCTAAACATAAATATTATGGACGAGCCTCCCAGGAAGTAGTAATGGCAATAGGAGGCAGACGACTGAGCAAGTCAAAGGGTGCAGAGAATTAGGGCTCCGCTCAAGAAAATTGTGTTGGACGGTTTGGCATTGACCTAGTAAATCTAGTCATAGCCAAGAAGGATCGTCTTCCAATTGCTATTGGGCAACCGAAAATTTAAGTCATTAAAGGTAGGATCTCAGTTGGTAATGAGTGGAGCAAGAATCTTTTTCACTCTAACGAGGCTTACTCTAAGCTTCATTTGCATATACCTGATCCAGGCTATCTTCTCTAGATTGAATCTAGGAATTTTCTTGCCTGGTGTAGTAGACCTGATTCTCGACAAGAGTAAGGCAATTATCAGTTGATGGGGTCAACTCGAGTGGCGTTGATGGTACCCTTATTTTCTTCGTAAGTAAGATTCCCTTGAAAGTACTTTACCAGCAAATTCAGTCAATGATTTTTAATCTGGATTATGGTAATGCCATATTAGAAATACCCGATCCTTTATTACGAAGTTTGAAGTGTGGACGGATGAGGCAAATTTTTAGAAAAGGGAATTAAGGTTAGGAGCCTCAGTTAGGTATAAGGCAAAACCTTTTCAAGACTCTATTTAGAGGTTAAAATAGTTTTCTTTTTCGAGCGCTTGTAAAACTGAGGAGCATTAAGCAAGATCTCAGCCTTAAGGGAAAACATTAACAAATTTTGAAGAAATTCATCTAATTATACGTTATATCAGAGTAGAGGCGCAGTTATTCATGGTACGAAAATGAAATAAAGCTACACAGATAACCTGAAAGCATCCTTTGAAGCAAGGGCAGGATATTTCCTACTAACCAGAAGTAGGGACACTTTCAGACTAGGGCGGCACATGAAGCAAGCTAAGTATTTCTTATCCGTTAAGGGTAAAGGAGGTATTGTAAGATCGGGTTACACTGGAACTCTATCAATCTTAGTCATCATAAGCACCACATGATGTGACTATTTTCAACATTAGTAAAGAGATGTAGTTATCTGCAGAAGAAATGCGAGATATAAAGGTCATCATTGGACATCATTACGAATGCTATCAGTAGGGAAACTCGAGAAGGAATGTATTCAAATTCAGGTGAGAATAACAAGGAGTCAGAGTATGCAACGAATCCCGATAGGACGAGATAGCAGTAGTATAGAAGGCCATAAACCAAGATAAGCTTCTGCACAAATAATAGGACATTACAATAAGAGAGAAAGAAGCAATCTTGATTTTCGAGTGGCCTATTACCCAGTATGAAATTATGGTACAAACGAGAGTTTGTACTAGGCAACGAAATAGACGGTCTTTTCACCAATAAAGAGCGCAACCAATCTGATGCACCCTAGACAGGATTGGGGGATGCACCAACATGAAATTAAAAGATTTGGAAATATGTCCTATGTTGGTTAAGGTCACAATACAAGATCAGGGGTAGTCCATTAAGTCTTCATACTCAAAGCTAGATTAGGTATGCGCATAGCAGTGCTAATGTACCGAATCCCATTAGTACCCTATGGCTAAGCATGGTTGCGCAAGAGTAATACTGAGATGGGTGACCTTCTGGGAAGTCTCAATGTTGTAACCCTAATAGGGAGACAAGACTATTAATTCTTCTCTCACATTGGGTAGTTGCACCTAGGTACAAGATAGTGCGATAAATAGTAAAAAGGCTCAGTAATGAGAGTGATATAAAATTTGACCACTAAGACTAATATGCATTGTATGGAGGCTAACCTTCGATGAAGACGATAACTTTGGGAACCACAAGACTTCTTCAGTTAGCATTAAAAGACCCGGAGGGATAGATATCAATACATCAAACGAGGGACCTCCGTGTTATTAAGATGAAGAAGATAGGCAAGGTAGGATCCTTGCAAATCAATAAGGAGGCAAAGCTGCTATTTCCTCTTTCTCCCATTTAGTTGATCTTGTTTTGAGAAAATAAACTCATGAGGAGCACTAAGAGTTTTTGTAGAAAAGACAATCTGAGACCTTTCTAACACACATTGAGATACGAAATAAAGCTTATAAAGAAGAAGAAATTCTAAGGCGAAGCTCCTACCTATAATTCCAAAGGAGAACTTTAAGCCTTTATAAGGGTCATGCATCTGAACTAGTAGTATAGTCGATCGAGAATGCTGAGAATAGTTGGATTCATGGAATTGTACTATAATAACTCTAACTAATGAAACAGGAGGGAATGTCCCAACTACCCCATGTATAGAGACCCCTATGCTATAGACCCAATATAAATGCAGTGTATTTCTTGATGATTAGTACAAGATTTTCTTAAAAGTTGAGTAACAAAGGACACTCATCCTTAGACACGTTGGACTCTACTTGTGACCTTTGGTATCCGATAACTCAGGCTGAGCCACAACTTTAAGAAGATTTCATAAGGAAATTTCCCAGCATAACCTCATGACTTGTTAGCCATATGTTAACCGCAGTAGAGCGAGGAAGCATGCCCTAAGTCATTTGGGAGTTAGTAGATAGATGTAGGCAACCATGCTAAATAACATGATTAGAGAGTTGTTGCGAAGGATAATTATAGATCAAGATCACCATTCAAGATCTAAGGAAGAGTGTGACCCTATAAGTGGGATTTAACAGAAAGAGCTTCTACATATGATCAAGGGTGATCACATAAGTAGAAATTCTTAAAATAGCGAAACCAGCTTCCCAGCATCGAATATAGCTACTATGACTACCACATATAGAAGTTAACTATTGCTGTAAGTGATAACAGTAGAACTCATAAGGCTACTCGAAGTGATAAAGGAGGCAAGTACCCTTTTGAGGAACTCAGAATTGGGTCAAAGTGTTATATGTAGGGTGTTATTGAGGTAAATACTTTAATATTGTCATCATAATTATGACATGCTGACATCGAACATGGTGACAGCTAGTAGCCTTTAAAACCACGAATCTTCATGAATCGATATTTGGAGTCTTAAGTATGCACAACAAAAAGTTTAATGGCTACTACTAAGCAAAGTAATTGGGCACAAAAATAAAGAAGCTGAGAAAAGTCTCCAATAAATTGGATGCTGGTTCAGGGCATCATAAAAACTAGACAAACCCGAGCACCAACATACTTCTTATGGATCCTTTGTACTTATTGAGACAGTACCTTGTAGCTATCAGCAAGCAACACCACAAGAAGGAGTGCCTCTGTAGGATAAGAGATTTCTCTTTAACCATTCTTAGCCATGGAATTTTGGGGACAAAATTCTTTTAAGGAGGGTAGAATGTAACATCCCCCACTTTCTTAAGTGGAGTATAATAGAAACTTTCAATTATTTCTCTTAGGCAAGTGGGAATTTCTCAGGCAGTGGTATACCCTGACAATCCTCACACTCAGAAATATAGGGTAGCATAACACTGCCGTTAAAAACATGGCACTGCCATGTGCTAAAAATTAAGAAATGACAAAAGTGCCCCTATCAATTTTTATTAATTGCAATCTTGCCCAACAATTTTAGCAATTATACTTTAACCCCAAGTGGATGTTTCCACAATAACCCTAGAACTTTTTATAACATGACCTTTATATCCCCACATCGTAGAATTAGTAGAATGGGGTTTTAAACAAAGTAGAATCACATGGTGAAACCGTAGAAGTTTAAATCTCTGCCGATTGGGCCATGGAGGCAGTCTAGTGTAAAATGATGTGGGGTGTCCCTGGACTTGCTCAAAATTATGAAAATGCCATTAGTTATAGAAAAAAAAAAGAAAACAAAAAAAGAGGCTTTGAGTTTGCAAAAATGTCTAATTTACGCCGTTAATCTATTTATTCGGTTCCAATAGTTATGTAAGGGAAGTCAGGAGTTAATTAAATATTAATTCAGAGTTAATTAGATGTTAATTAGAGGAATGAGGCTTAGGAACAATTAGAATAGAGATATAGAAATTCTCTTAGAGTTATTTAGTAAAGTTTTGCTGATTTGAAGAAAATTAGGGAAGATTTGGTATTTTAAACCACCAGAATCAAATCAGTAGAATTTCACACTAACACCACTAGTTTGAGTGGCTGAAAGTTAAGCCACTTCTACCTCTATGGATGGCGCCAATTGGCCGCCAAGTGAGTGGATGGTGTAACGCCCGAAAAATTTTATCGTTAATAACCGAGTTGTTTAGTTTTCATCGGATAATTGGGATTAATTAGGATTCGGTTAAGCATTCACTTAAAGCCAATTAAGTGTGATTTAGAAAGATTAGACTTGATGGAATTAGATTAGAACCATAGAAAACCTCATAGGATTTTTCTAAAACCGGCTTACGGATTTAAAAGAAATCGATAATATTTCGGTATTTTAAACTGTCAGAATCGGACCAATAGAAATTATACTGTGAAAACCATAGGATGGATGGCCAAGATTCAACCAACACTCCTCACAAGTGGCACCACAAATCAGCTCAAAAGAGGGCAGCCAAATTGAGTTTGAATGTGAGATGAAGTCCACCAATCAAAAGCTAACTTCCTTCATAAGTTTTTATTTTTTTCTTCCCTCTCCCTTTTCATTTTCGGCCTCCCCACAATAGGTGCAGGCCAGCCTCATTTTCCCACTTTCCTTCATCTTCTTCCACTTCCTCTCATCCCTAAGCTCAGGCCCCAACCATCAACTTTACTCCAAGATCAAGTTCCATCAAGATTTCACACCACTAAGGTATGAATCTCAACTTTCTCCTTCTTTTCTTTGAATTGGGGCTGCCTAAGGTCCCTTATTCATCCATGAATGCTCAAAGCATCCGCATGCATGATAAGATATGGAAAAAAAAGGATAATAAGAACTTGCAAGAGGGACGTACCAAGCTACCACGTGAGGCATGGCATAGACCCAGCTAGTGTGGGCCAGAGTGGTACTATCTAAGACTTGGGCCAGCCCTCGACTAGATTTAAGGGGAATAGACCGGTGTGAGGGTCGGGGAAAGCAAACCTATCACTCATATATAGGTACGAGCTCGGACCTGAAAAATAGGCTATTACCCAAGGGTGAGAGAGGCCATTCACCTCCGGGGGACCAAGTACAGAAAAGAGCAAGATCAAGTTGCAAGTTAAAGAAAGATACGAATTAAGTCAAGTGCACTTACATACAAACAAGTACAGGCATCTTTATATGCATCTTCAATTATCCCATTAAGTCATAATGTTATTAAGATTCTTGTTGAAGCATATTGCACTATTTGTATTTCTATGTTTGTCATATAATATGGCAAGTGGTTGTTAAAACATAATTCGCTTCGAGAAAGATGTTTTCCACTTAAAATTGAACCACTGTTTGCGTATATGTGCTCATATTTTCATAATAAACTGAAGCGGCTGGAATGTTTATGATGGCCTGTATGAGAATAGTTCATATTTACCTACTGAGAACCTTGGGTTCTCACTGCTTGCTTGTATGTTTTTCTTTTCTGTAAACATTCCAGCACCTAAGTTGGAAATCAAGTGCGAGACAGAGTACTGGGACATTTTCTGAGCAAGACTCGGGTGCAAACTAGACTAAGCTACTACTGGAGCTAGCTAGTGACTAGTCGAAAGCAAATTTTGTGTATTATGTTAGTCACAATTTCTTTTAAATTGTAGGCATTTTATCATCTATGTATCAAAGACGACGAAACCTATGAACTATTAGCTAGCAATAAAGTGTGTAGTTAAAGGGCCATATATTATATTTTTCACATTTTAAAGATTTCTTAGCACAGTGACAACCTTTTAATATAACTCCATGACTCAAGCATGACTTATATGATAGAAGGTGTTACAGGTAAGCCTTCAGAAAATGGTATCTTGATAGGAAGCCATTTTTGGTAACAAGCTAATGCAAGGTTGCTTCATTGCACTCATGTTAATGTAAAAGTTGGCTTTCCTCTTTTCCAAGCTTTATTTAAAGCTTCATTTCTTCAGTTCACTAGAAGATAATTTTGAGTGGACACTTGTATAAACTTTTCTAAAGAGTGCCTTCTGAAGGTGCCTTCTGATATTGCATCTTTTTGATGTGCTTCCTTTTGAACCATGTAGTATAGAAATTTTTGAATATAGTTTTATCCTTCTCAGATTGAAAACTATTGAAGTCCATTGGTTCTTGATGAGATTCCTTCGTACTAACTTTTGGAAGTTTGTAGAAGTCCTTGATGTTGAGCACTTTAGCACTCTATCTCCATAAAAAAATTTGAAGCTTTGAGCTTTTGAAATGAGAATGAATACATTATATGATTTGAATATAAAGATCTAGTTCTTAAGACATCACTCAAACAAACAAGTAGTATATAACATAATATTTTAAGATTTGTTTGTTATTTATCAAAACTATAAGTGCAAGACATCAAAAGATAACTCTTAGAGGGCGTTTGCTGTACGATAATATATCTGGAATACTGGTTTTGTAACTTTAAATTGCCTGAGTCCACCACATTGTGTTGCAACTCTAGCTAGTATACTGGGTCATATAAGTAATAACGTAGTGAGAAAAAGTATCATTCCCTCAAGGATAGTTCAATTACTAGAATAACCAAGTTGGGTGTCAAGTTGAGCAATTGAAATAAAAGAGTTCAAATATAAAAGAAAAATAAAAATATATTGTAGAGAGGATGAATTGAACAAAGAAATAGCAACTCTGGATTAAACTCGATGGTGAAGATGCTAGGGTTACTAATTTCACCTACTATTAACTCTGTTACCTTGAATTTCAATTATCTAATTTCTATTTCTCTTGGTTAATGGTTGGATTCCCTAAATTAACTACAAGTCCCTCTCGAGATCATGTAATTCTTTCCTACTTAATATGATTTTCTAATCTATTAAAATAGCCTAAATCAAGGCAAGATAAGTCCTATAATCCCCAAACAAAGATCATTATGGAATCCTTATGGTTATCCACTCAATATTAGGTTGAAAGACAGCCAAAAAGGTCCAGAGAAAGTTGTAGAGATCCTTTAAATATTGCCCCTAGTCACCCTTTCTCCATAACTACTTCAAAAACAAACTTTTATGATTTAGAGTCGCTGTGCTCGAGCATGAAGGCTACGCTCGAGCATGAGTCTAATTAGAAAAATAATGTGCTTGCTATCCCAGGGTTGTGCTCAAGCATGAAGGCTACGCTCGAGTGCGAGCCATGCTCTAGAATGGGTGCGTTTTTGTTTATGGGTTATGCTCAAGTGCATTTGTCATGCTCGAGCCTGGGGCTAAAACTATAACACCCTACTAGCTAACTATTATCCTTATTATTTATTTTACTTTGATAATAATTAACTAGTATAATATTACCAACTTTCTACCTTAACTTTTCCAAGGTAAATTTTTTTTTGCCAATCATAGTTACAAATTTTTACTTCTATTTTACCAAATTAGCGTAGCAAAAATAATTCTGCAGTATACTAGTCAGTTTGTCCATAGCTAAGTCAGCTATCACATAGTTAAATGTGCATCATAACTACTAAAATGTCATAATCCAGTGCCAAATACATATCCAGAATATAAAAAGGGGATGCCTTATGCTACTAATCATCCTTTTCCAATCCATGTACAACTTTCAAAACTGAATGATAGATATGTTAGGTGAAGATGCCAAAAAGCGATTTAAAAAATGAGGCATCTGAACTGTAACTGCATCAAGCCATACTAAAGTCTAATCATTAATAATAGCAATAGTTAGAACACTATTCACAATATGCAATATAATCCTATTATTGATGACATTAAGCTCAAAAGCCATTTTCATGTCAATGTTGAGGATAATCCATGCCATTTGGAAACACCAAAGAAAATGAGTGATAGAAGTCTCCTAGTAGAGTAGTATTCCCAGGGGAGTCCCATTTCATCCTAAAATTCTTATGAATAAGGCAGGAGCATAGCAGTATGCAAAATAACATAATAATTCACACAACATTTAGCAACAAAATAAACATAGATAAGTCACAAGTAGTGAATAAGATAAATTATCATCCCCAGCTATCTATTAGTGTCAAGAAAGATGGCAATGTGTAAAAATAAGCATAAATAGTAAAGCAGCAACATAAAATAATGGCAAGTATACTATCAAATTCCTTTTTACTTGATTTGCTTATGATGGCTAAAGTCTATACAGTCTGTATCAAATATCTAAATTGGAATTTTATATACTTATTTTTCCTCATATCTAGCTTACTAACCCTCTCTTTTGTGCATATTTGAATTGACTTGGATCATTTCTTATTAATTGGACTTTGGTTGGACTTTGATCTAATTTTCCTGAACTAGCCTTATTCTAACATTATTTTGGTTTTTGGGTCATAACTTGAGTTATATACCTCATTTTGGAATGATTCTTAGTTTGTAGGAAAGCTGAGAGCTAGGCCAACAATTCTTATGAAGAGGTTAGAGGCTAAGTTTAGGAGCTTTTAAGCTGGATTTGGGCCTTCAAGTGGACTCAAGAGATGTAGTCGTGGATCCTGAGCAGAGTGTAATAATTAGGCTATATCTCAGGCTATAGGAATCCAATTGAGGCAAAATTGGTGCCATTGGAAAGCTGACTTCCAGGCCTACAACTTCTTTAGATCAGTGCAAATAATGGCATCTTCTAGGCTAAACATGGGGTTAAAGTTCACTAACAGATCTAGTGAAACTAAATTAGTATTTTTAGCATAAGTTTCCTTCCACAAGTCCAATTAATGTAAATGAAGTGTCTACTTGCAGATTTAGAAGAGAGGATTAATGTAATTAGTCAATTAGTGTGTTAATCATAGGTATATATAGGAGGGAACTCGAATTGAGAAAAGACTTTCGACTCATTTTTTATTTTGATCAGAATTTGAAAATAGAACTTCTTTTCTTCCCTCTCTCTCTCTCTCCCTCTCTCTCTCTAGCGCATGAATTTTTCCTCCATTGATGGAGGAGTAGATCCTTTTTTGATTCAAGACATCAAGTGAAGCAATTAAACTCTTGAGGATTGGTGCATTATTCAAATGCAAGACATTAATTCGGTTTCATCTCTCCTTTTCTCATTCTTAATTTCATGCATGAATTGAAGTTCTTCATTCTTGAATGCTGATTAGGAATGTGATCATGTCCATATGAATTAGTTGATGGATGTGATTTGATCGTTGAAGGATGTGAACTATGTTTCAAATCTGAACATATGATTAGTTGCATTGGTGCTTGAAACTAATTCAATTCAATTCGGTTCTAGAGGTTTCTGAATCGAATTGATTGTGTAGTTGGTTGAATTCATGGAGGTTGCCATGTGAATGCTAGATTTAGATTGAGGTTTCAATCAAGTTTAAGTCTAATCATCGAATCGGAGTGTTGCATATAGTTAGAATCCAATGATGGAGTGTTAGTTGTCTTTATCTTGTGTCTTGGATTAGATCCTTTAATTCGATTTTATCACTCATCAATTTTATTTTATTTTGGTTTCTGCATATTGCATTTCAAGTGTTCAATTAAACAATCCCTTTGTATTTTCTGATCATTTAGTGTAATCATTGATCCGAGTTGCATCCTATGCTATAGTTGTATTCGGTTTAATTTGATTGAGTTGCGACGCTCGAGTTAGAGAGCTCTTATTGCCAAGGCGTCCCCTAGTCAGATCAATGATTGCCAAGTCCTTATATGCTACAAGATAGGGCCTAAGGCATCACACTACGATCAATCCTTATCAGCTGCAAGACAGGGCCCAAGGTGTTGCAATATGACCCCCAAGTCCTTATCCGCTACAAGGTGGGGCCTATGATGTTTTTCAATCCCACTACAAGACTTTAGTGATCACCAAGTCTTGATTTGCTTTTAGGCAGTGCCAAAGGTATCACTACTGAAATGCATCGCTTGTCCACTAGATGATAGCACTCACTTATTCATTTATTTTATATAGCAACCATATAATTCATGCATAGTGCAGATTTCAACAATACATAGATATTTCAAGGACATATATATTACATAGTGTGCCAAAAGATCTCATGTTCTTGTATAATAGAGTACATAGCTCATATTTTTTCACGTCATGCTCAATATAAGACAATTATCATGGAATTCCACCAAAATACTAATCACATAGTCATGAATTTTCATAAGTTCTCAAAGCATAGATATTTACTAAGATAAGAAAACATAATCCTTTAACATAGCCGTATTCACACAACATAGTCAAGTCAAATGAATAATTCCTTTACTAATTCACATATACCATGTCAAGAATTGTACATACATCCATGCCATAAAGAACACTTGCCTTAAGTGAGAATGCTAACACAAATTAAAGAAAGGATAAGAATGAGTAAAAGTAATAATTTAAGTGAGAAACTAGTTGGAAACACTTTAAACTTTAGTAAAATCACATAAAGTAAGGAACTAGCTAGTTTATATAAAATTTCTAATGGAACCTTAACCAGAGTTTGTTAGTGTGATTTAAAGTGTATGAAGTCCAAGAGTCCATAGTCCATGTCCATAGCCAAGGTACTCCATAACAAAGATAAGACCTTAACTGGTGTCAAATAGCTCCAAGTGAGTCTCAAAGGCTCATTATAATCCAAATATAGTTCATACAAGGTCCATAAGCATAGGAATATGTACAATAGTCATAAACTCCACAAGCAAAGGTCATAGTCCAATTTGTTCAGTTTTAAGTGTCTTTTAAAGGATTATTAAGTCTTAATGGTCCAAAAGAAACTATTAGACAAACTAAGCTAATTCAATCATACTCAAAGATTTGAAAGCATATAGTCATAACAATTCAAATAAAATAATTTCATGCCTTAAAAAGATGCTCATGGCTGAAACATATATAAGGCCTTCATGTGGTCATTTTATTTCAAAACTTCACAATCCTTTACATAAGGCTTTATCACATCAAAATACATCACATGAAGCATCAAATTAGCACTTCAAATCAATTAAATGAATGAAAATAAAAATGGTTAGCTAGCTGTCCAAAATAGGGAAGTTTTGTAAACATGTTTATAACTCCTAAGTTGAACTCCAAAAGCAAGGAAGACTAACAAGGAATCATATATCATGATAATATAGATTATATTGCATCAAAATATCATCTTAAAACCTCTTAAGCACCTTAAATACATGCTAGCAGTATAAGAATAAAATAAGGCAGATTTAGAATTTCACTTATATTTTATATTTTAAGTTCCAAAATTAATGAGAAATTAAAGAACAATCATGTGAGGGTGAAAGTAGCACAAGAAGGATGGTTGAATCTTGCTTTCAAAAACTTTTTGATACTTGGAAACTTAAACAAATTTTCTCAAGTCGTTGAACTTAGATTGTGGAAGGATTTAAGGTTAGAAACTAAGTTGTTGTTTTTTCATGTCAACTTTATTAGAAAACATTCAATAGCAAAAAAAAAAAAAAAATAACACAAGTTATAAAAACCATAAAGAAAGAGAGGGATAGAAAACCAATCAAGAAAGTTTTATACTGGTTCGGCCAAACCACTTGCTTGCATCCAGTTATCAACAAACTAGTTGGGATTTTATAACCGCGAGTATTCTTTTGTACAAGCTTCTTGAAGCTTACAATTGAGTGATCTTTTCCTAGCCTCTCCAAGTTAATCAATCGAATAGTACTATCCTAGCCTCTCCAAGCTAACAATGATCACTATTGGGTCAGGTTACAATAAAGGATTGAGGGTTTGTATTTGATCAACATGCACACTAAATCACTCAAAGTGTATAAGACTAATAACTACAAAGTGGAGTGACTTTTCAGTAATCTCACTAGGAAAATATAATCTATTACAAGGCAATGAGAAGATTTTTATTAAGAGAAGTTATAGAAAGTAACTTTTTGGATGTTCAGAAGGATGAGAAAAATGAAAGCTTGATAACATTTTTAAGTAGCAAGATTCTAACTACTTCTTCTTCATCTTTAAGGTTATATAAGCTTCAAAATATATCGGTCTTAGACTAGAAAGAGAGGTAGGTTACTTTCTTTCTCAGCAACTAAGTACATCATCAAAGAGGAAAATTAGTCGTTTAGGTCTACCAGCTTTTCAAAGTGCCAGTACTCCTTTTGGATTTCTGTTTTGTCAAGTTTGACCTTTAGAAAATATCTATGAGTCATGCAGAGTAAGCTTTGAGAGTAAGGTCTTCTTCATGTAGATCAACTTTCTGAAGATTACCCTTCTGGTCAAGTCTTTTGGATAGATCATCCTTCTGATATGCTTGTTATCCTTTTGATGACTTGATATCCTTCTAATGACTTACAAATATCCTTCTGATGCTTCTTGATATGCTTTTTGTGAGAGGATTTTTTTGATCATAGATTCTTTTGTAAGCAAGGTTCTTTCCTTAGGATTATATACGAGACATATAGGAACCTTAAGAGAATTTTGTTGAAAGTGAAATTTTATATGTCCAATTCTCTTCACAAGCGTTTGGTGTGATTTAGTGCTAGTAAAAACAACACTTAAATAAACCATTAGTCCTTACAAAAGATTTTAATAAGGATTGATTTGTTATCCATCAAAACTTTGAGCTATGTATATCTCAGACCACTTAGTGGCTTCTGAAAAGTAATGGAGCTTACAATCTCCCCTTTTTTGATGATGGCAAACCAAAACTTAAGAAAAGCTTTTGTTAAAAACAAACTTTAAAAGCGCATAAGCATTTGTGGCTTGTGTCAATTTCAATTTTTGATTTGAAAACATACATTCTAAAATTAACCACAAATTGTTTTGTTATCCAAAAATTTCAAGATAGTATATTGGTTATTACTAGCTATTAAGAATCATACTATCATTTTGCTCAAACCACAAAATTTAGTAGATACACAATTTATGCTATAATCAAAGCAAAAGGTAAAAGACTAAGAAACATAACATATGATAATATCCATAATCAGATATCTGATCAATAAAACTGTGATAGATATCAGATCAAAGTATGCATAATCAGATGTTAGAATTATTAGAGCAATAACAAAGCAAAAATAGCTTAACTTAAAAAATAAAGTGGAAATAAATAATCCTGAACAGAAATATGGTAATTCATTCAACAAAAGAAAGATTGTTCTGATGTGCACAAAATGCAAAATGCAAAAAAATAAATGCAAATGCAAAAAACAAATGAAGTTTATGCTATAATTTTTTTAAATTCTTAGCTCCTCCTAACCATAGCTTTTTCTCTTCTTCTCCCTCTTTGACATCAACAAAAGATGAATAGGATCATGGAAGACTGTTAGTGATTGGCCTTGGTGTCTCTTTTCTAAAGAGCTCTTATCAACTACAGCATTAGATTTTCTATTCTGTCCATTCTTCTTTCTAGAGCATGCTTATTGGCTAGAATAAGATCCATCTGGACTTTGGCAGCATTAGGAAGGATATTGTCACGGGTTTTGGTTGGTTCTTCAAAAGGCAGCTTATTAATGTGGGCAGTTGAAGACTTTGCAGATTTAGAAGTAGCTTCAGATGCTATTCTGTCAAACCTAGGACCAGTAGTCAATAGGAATAGGGTATTGGCTGTAATTGGGGTAGCAAGAATGTCTTGAGAAACTTAGGTTGGATTCTACACAAGACTAGGGATGAGTGCAGCCTTAGAAGTAGGAACAACATCAACTTGAGCTTCTATCACCAAGGTTCCTTCTGGTGCAGCAGCTTCAATTCTTGTCTCGGTCCTTAAAATCATAGTTCCTTGTAAAGCAGTAAGAACAATTTACAGGTTCTGTGGTTAAGCCACACGTTTTATAGCTTGTTGTTCAGAGGGTAACACTGCTATTCTCATCTTACAAGGAGGATTCACCTCCTTTATTAGAATAAAGTGTTGTTTTACCTATAGAGAGATAGAAAAACTCCTTTATTCATATGCTCCAACTCCAGTGGCTCTATTTCTCTATTATTTCCTTCTTCTTTTCTTTGAAAGATATATGTATGGTCTCGTCCACAACGTAAGTTTTCTTGTTGTATGCCTTGTAAGCTTTTAACATAAAAGAATATCCTAGAAATATACCAGGATTAGATTTAGGATAAAACTTTGATAGCTTGTCCTTTATATTAAGTATAAAACATTCAGATCCAAAAATATGGAAATAAGATATGTAACACCTTACCAGACTAAGTACTATGCTTAAGTTATAATAAATTACCTAATAAGTGATTACGTGTAGTGCTGATTAAATTCTATTTTTTGTATCATTATCAGTTACCCACATAAAGATGATTATTTTCGTAACAAAATTTTCTGCTTGACGGCGGAATAAATACTAGTTAATTGGTATACTGTAAATAACATAACCTAAATAAAAATGCAATAAAGACAGAACTACTGCAAAATGCATCATAAATATATACATAGACATCTATTTTCAAAGTTTGTCAAAATGATACAGGGAAACAAAATGAGGCCGCTAACACAAAACAAAACGGCCAGTCTCTGTGAACAGTATCCCAGATGGTCCCCATGGGACATTTCATGTACACCTCCCAACGTCTACCCATCTGCCCATGACCCAGACATGCCAAAAGAGGGTCATTCTGTACACTTACTACCACTACAACAGACCTACTATCTAACCGGAATCTGAAGAAAGAAATCTATTTGCCATACTGGCGTCTGTAAGAGGGTGGCCCATGCTCGACACGGAGGATGAGGAAGAGGAACTCGTCGCCTCAGATGGATCTTCCTCAGACATCTGCTGCGGTGGTGAGACAGGAGGGGCCATAGGAACTGGAGCTGCTGTCGCTGCTAGTGCTGCTGATGGTGGTGGTGGAAACGGATGGGCCATGTGAAGAGGAATGGCAATATAGGGGACAGCGGGATCAAAAAGTGGGTGCATAAGTGGGATAGAAAAATCTCTCTGGAAAAAGAAATAGAGACAGAACTGACACCTGCCGGATATATATACAGAGTCCAGGATCGGGTCAAGGTGTATATGGAGCTTAGGGAACTTAATGAACAGCACTCCGGTTGCTGCGTTCTCCATGGTCTGAGAATGACGCGGAAACATACAATAGGGTGAGAAATAAATATTTCTCAGTAAGAATTCCTAGTTTCTACACATCTCTCATCGCTGTCATTCCCAGTTGTTTCGGTTTTTCAAATAGTACGACACAATGATAATATTTAACTTAAATACTTATTTGTAAAACATACATCGAAACAAACTCAAGTTTAGTTAACAGATACAATAATGCAATCAAACAGTAATTATAGCAGAGTAATAGCATATTAAGAATAAGAAACAGGTAACTAGAACAATCAATTAAGAAGCATTACACTGTACATATGAATGTGCAATTAGAAAATGCATCTTATCCTTGAAGGCTTTCGCCTATTAGAACTTATTTCCATCCTTGGTCCCCTGGGAGTCATTGGCTATATACTCCTGGGTAATAGTCCGATTTCAGGACCGAGCTCATTCCTATACAGGATTGCCGGGTTTACTTTCCCCGACCTTCCCACTGATCTATTCCCCTTAATTTATTCCGGGGCTGGCCCAAGTGATATGGAATCCTTTATGATATCATGAAATGAATGCACATCTAACTTAATTCTTCAAATATCATGTACTCATGCTAGTGTAAAGTACACAACATATGGATTTCTTACCGAAATTTTGGCAGCATAATGTATTGAGTCCGCTTCCCCATGAATAGTACCAGACAACTATTACAGTTGTACAAACTTGCAAATTCAACATGGACCAGCATATATATATATATATATATATATATATATATATATATATATATATATATATATATTCATAGCATCATTCAACAATTTCAAATCAAGCATCAATAGCTTTTCAGTCTATCCTCCCCTGTTCTGCCCAAGTTTGGTATGTCCTATTTTTCATTCGATTCAACTCATTTAAATCTAATTTTTGGATACATCATAGCCTCATGTGTCTAGTTTTTAACCCTTTTAGTCCCACCTCATTTTGATCTGTATAACTCAAGATATAAATAATTTACCTCAGACTGCCCTATTCTTAGCTAGAATTGGGTTCTTATAAGCAAAAATCCACTAAAAATAGAAAACTAGGTGAATTCATATGAAATTTATATCAAATCAAAGCTAAAAGAACAAGCTTTCAAATGAATTAAGTTTAATGTCATTGACATAGGTATATTTTGAGTTATGAGTCCCGAAACTTGACCCTACTAGACTACCCTAATTCAGCCCAGTTTAGACTTAAGTCAACTTCCTTGGTGCACTGGGAGCAAATGGCTATGAATCTGGTTCTGAAAATTTTATGGAATATTCCTTTACAAAACAACCTTCGGTTCATTCAATTTGGAGTTGTATAGGGTGACTTATACCCTTCTCAACTGATACTGCCCGGATAAGGATCCAGATTTCTAGGTTAAACTTCAAAAATTCATAACTACTTCTATACTAATCCAATGGCCTTGTATGATATATGTATGGAAAGATCTAGATGTCTAGTTTCATATAAAAATGATTTCATCCAATTTAAATGGCAGTAGGCAGAGCCATACACTCTGCCGTATGGACCACCGAGGAAAACCTTAACAGCTTTTAGGTTTGCCTCCCTTCTTCAAGCTATTTGCTATCAATTCCAATTTTAATCACAACATACATGCAAAATTAGTCATAAACCATCATCATCACTCTACATAACATCAATATCTCAGGTTATACATGATCACGATGTAGCCCCAAATCAGAGAAAACAAGAAGAGAAGTAGGATTTCCTACCTTGTCTAGTTGAATTTGGGTTGATTTAGTGTCTTTGATGGTAGCAACTTGTGATGAGACTTGAGAATGGATGAGAATGGAGTGAAAATGAGAGCAAAGAGAAGAGAAAGAGATGAGCTTCAGCAGCTAGAGAGGGTGGCTGAAAATAATAAGAAGATAAGGAAGGAAAAGGTAGAGATTTTCGGAGGCACTTTGCTTTGATTGGTGGATTCAACTTTATCATCAATTTTGGTTTAGCTTCCCTCCCTCAATGGCTGATCAAGGCGCCACATGAGGGGATGGTTTGGCTAAATCCTAGCCATTGATTCTAGGGCACTCAAAGAAAAATTTCTATTGGTCCGGTTTCGACAGTTTAAAATATCAACATCTTATTGATTTCTCTTAAATCGGTAAACTGGTTTGAAAATTTTCTGTGGGGTTTTCTATACTCCTAATCTAATTCCATCAAGCCTAATATTTTTAAATTATACTTAATTAGCTTTAAGTAAATGTTTAATCAAATTTTGATTAAACTCACTTATTCGATAAAACCGAACAACTCAGTTGTTAATGATAAAATTTTTCAGACATTACATTTCTACCCTCCTAAAAAAAAAATTTTGTTCTCAAAATTTAGTACCTGAGAATAATTCTAGATGTTCCCTCCTCATATCAGATTCTAACTCCCACGTACAGTCCGCTGAGTCTTCATGTCCCCATGCTACTTTTACCAACTATACGGCTTTGTTCCGAAGGTGTTTGATACTCCTATCCACTATCCGTGCTGGGGGTACATGAAAAGCTAAGTCATCCTTTAACTGGATTGATTTCGATTCCAAAAAGTGAGCAGGATCAGGCTAGTATTTTCTGAGTTGAGAAATGTGGAAAACATCATGAAGATTTGATAGATGCGGAGGCAAGGCAATTCGATATGCGACTGGCCCAATTTGCTTTAAAATTGGAAAGGGACCTATAAAGCGAGGGCTTAGCTTTTTGACTTTAATGGCTCTATCTACTCCAGTTGTGGGTGTGATTTTAGAAACACGTGGTCTCCTTCTTGAAACTCCAAGGGTTTCCTCCTGACATCTGCATAGCTCTTTTGACGGCTCTGAGCTGCAAGTATTTTGCTATGGATTCTTTTGATTTGCTCTGTAGTTTGCCTGACTAGTTTTGGACCCAATAGACTCTGTTCTCCTGGTTCATACCAATATAGGAGAGATTAAGACTTTCGTCCACATAAAGCCTCATATGGAGCCATGTCGATGTTAGCATGGTAACTATTGTTGTATGCAAACTCGACTAACAGTAAGTATCGATTCCAATTCCCCCGTTGTTCCTGAATGCATGCTCGCAACATATCTTCCAAAGTCTGAATCGTTCGTTTTGTTTGACCATCTGATTGCGGATGATATGCAGTACTTAGACATAGCCTAGTACCGAATGCCTTCTGGAGCGCTCCCCAAAACCGTGAGGTGAACCTTGGATCTCGATCTGAAATGATTATTGAAGGAATACCATGTAACCGTACCACTTCTTGAATATACAGTTGAGCTAACTTCTCTAGAGGAGAATTCGCTCGAATGGGTAAGAAGTGAGCAAACTTGGTTAGTCTATCCACTATGACCCATATAGCGTCATATCCTGAGGGGGTTCTTGGTAAGCCTATCACGAAATCCATAGAAATGTTTTCCCATTTCCATTCCGGAATCTCCAAGGGTTGTAATGTCCCTGTTGGCTTCTGATGCTCTATTTTCACCTTCTGGCAAGTTAGACATTTATTCACAAAATTGGCCACATCTGTTTTAAGGCCGGGCCACCAAAACATCTTCTTGAGATCTTGATACATTTTGTTAATGCCGGGATGTATAGTAAACTCACTCTTATGGGCTTCCTCCAAGACATTTTTCCTGAGGTTGTCCTCCTTAGATACGCATATCCTCCCATGATATCGCCATATTCCTCCTGTATCCTGAGAAAATTCTGTTAGCTTGCCAAATTATACCAGTCGCACTGTATGCTGGAAGTCATCATTTCTTTGTTGTGCTTGCTGGATTTGGTCTTTAAAACTAGTTATCTTAAGTTGGTGTAATTGAATGGCACTGGAGGTTACAGAGATTCCCAAGTTGAGGGTTTGGAAGCTTTCTATAAGTTCCGCTTCTTTGATTATCACCCATGCCACTGTCAAGAATTCTCTACTTAGGGCGCCTACTACCACGTTTGCCTTGTCTGGATGGTACTTCAGGTCGAACTCGTAATCTTTAAGAAACTCCATCCACCTTTGCCGCCTCATGTTCATTTTCTTCTGATAAAAAAGGTATTTCAAGCTTTTGTGATCAGAAAATACTTCAAACCTCACTCCATAGAGATAGTGTCTCCACATCTTCAAGGCAAACACTATCGCTGCTAGCTCGAGGTCATGTGTTGGATAGTTTTTTTCATGAGTTTTCAATTGCCTGGAAGCATATACTACGACGTTTCTGTTCTGCATTAACACACACCCCAATCCTTTCTTAGAAGCATCACAGTACACTTCGAACGGTCCATGAGGATATGGTAAAATAAGTATTGGGGTTGTTGTCAACTTTTCCTTTAATCCTTAGAAACTCTGCTCGCACTCGGGTGTCCATTCGAATGGGGCGTTCTTCCTGGTTAACTTTGTTAAGGGTAGGGCTATTTGAGAGAAGTTCTTAACAAATCTTCTATAGTATCTTGCTAACCCTAAGAAGCTCCTGACTTTCGTAACTGTTGTTGGTCATTCCCAGTTTAATACTGCTTCTACCTTACTAGGATCCACTGAAATTGTCCCATGGGTTACCACATGGCCAAGAAATTTTACTTCTTTCATCCAAAATTCACATTTGGATAGCTTAGCATAAAGTGTCTTCTCTCTTAGAATCTGCAAAACTACTTTCAAATGTTCCGCGTGCTCCTGTTCCATCTTCGAGTAGACAAGTATGTCATCAATGAACACCACTATAAATTTATCAAGATATGGCCTGAATATTCAGTTCATGTAATCCATGAATATTGCTAGTGCATTCGTCAATCCAAAGGACATCACAGTATATTCATAATGTCCATAACGAGTCCGAAACGCCGTCTTCGAAATATCTTTTTCTCAAACCCGAATCTGGTGATATCCAGACCGTAGATCAATCTTGGAAAATACAGTAGCCCTTGTAGTTGATCCATAAGATCATCAATCCTTGGTAATGGATACTTGTTCTTGATTGTCACCTTATTCAACTACCTGTAATCTACACATAGTCACATGCCTCCATCTTTCTTCTTAACTAACAAGATTGGGGCTCCCTATGCTGATGCACTTGGCCTAATGAATTTCTTTTCCATGAGTTCTTCAATCTGCCCCTTAAGTTCGGCCAGTTCCAACGGTGACATGCGGTATGGTGCTAAAGATATTAGTCCAACTCCTGGCACTAATTCAATAGTAAACTCAATCTCTCTCTCGGGAGGGAACTTAGGGATATCTTCGGGGAACACATCAAGATATTCCCTAACAACTGGAATATTGTTTAACTCCTGATCAACATCTGCTATACTGGTTGATAAGAAAATATACCCTTGACTTCCATTCCCACAAGGGTGCACTGTTAAGGAACTTAAATAAAGACTTACAGGGATTATTGATTCAGAAGATGAAATAGGGGGGAGTATAATGGATTTATCAGAGCAATTTAACAGGGCTTGGTTGGCAGAGAGCCAGTCCATATCCAAAATAATATCAAGTCCGGACAAGGGAAGACAAATTAAATTAGCCGAAAAGGTTCGACCTTCTATTTGACAGGGGACATTCATACAAATATGGTTGGTCCTAATGGGCTCATTTGTAGGAGTAGAAACTAGCAAGTCATAGGGTAATTCAGAAATAGGTAGCTGCAGGGCTGTCATGCAATCATGAGAGATGAAAGAGTGAGATACACCTGAATTGTATAAAATGATTAAGGTCTTACCATGCACTTTACACGTATCTTGGATCAAGTCTTCCAACTTGTTGACCACCTGTGCATCCATAGTGAAAACTCTCCCTTGGCGTTGTGGCTTAGGACTCGATTGAGGGTTTCTGGTAGGGCATTCATAGATTCTATGGCCTGGTCTACCACATCCAAAGCAAACATTTTGACCTGCCAAGCAGGGGCGGTCGCCATGATTCCTGCCGCATTGGCTGCAAGTTTGGTTTCCAAAAGGCCTTTGAGGTTGCTTGCCTTTGTTGCTCATCTGCTGAAACTTTCTCTGCTACTGTAAGTTAGGCTTGAACCTCGAGCCCTGCAGAGCTAACCCCTTCTTAAAGTTATTGCTAGTTGACCTAGCAGCAACTAACTTCTTATTACAGTCCTCCACTAAGCGGCACTTGTTCACCAAGGTAGGGAAGTCTCTGATCTCCATTGGTCCTATGGTAGCAAGGATGTCCTCTCTTACTCCACCTTCAAATTTCATACATTTCCATGCTTCATTGGGGTTCCATTGATAAATGGTGGAAAATTTGCACAACTGCTCAAATTTAGCAATGTACTCCAACACGCTACTATTTCCTTGACGGAGGTGTATGAACTCTAACTCCTTGGCATTGTGGACAGACATAGGGAAATACTTCTGATAGAATGCATCTTTGAATATGTCCCAAGTAATTTCTGTCTGGGATCCTTCTAATAATCACCGTGCACCATTCCACCAGAATTCTGCATCGGCTTCTAACATATAGGTAGCAAAAGTCACCTTCTGACGGCTTGTGCAATCTAACATGGAGAAAATCTTTTCTATAGCTTTAACCCATTTGTCTGCCTTATCTGGGTTAAAGGCTCCCCTGAAACTGGGTGGGTTAGCCTTCCTCCAAATCCATTCCAGGACCATTATGATTCCCTCCACGATCCACCTCTGACTGCCTTCCTAGCTGGCCTATCATTTGAGTTGCCGCAACTGCCTGTTTGTGCATAGCATGTGCCATCTCTCGCATTACATCCAGGAACTCCATGGATTCCTCCTAAGCTGGGGAAGTTCGCGGTCTACCTCGCCTTCCAGAAGCCATTAAGTTCTGAACACACAAAACAGGACTAATTGAGTTGATCAGGCTCAATACTAAGTTCGGTGTGCTAGTAAATAATAGCATACAATTAGGCAAACTCCCTCACAGACATCCTATCCATACGGACAAGACTCAGAGCATAATAATATCTAGGGAATATAGAGCATATGCGAAGCATAGTCAGTTCAATCCTCAGGCCCATATTAAGATGAACTGCTCTGATACCAAAAACGTAACAACTTACCAGATAAAGTACTATGCTTAAGTCATAATAAATTACCTGATAAGTGACTACGTGTAGTGCTGATTAAATTCTATTTTTTGTATCATTATTAGTTACCCACATAAAAATGATTATTTGCATAACAAAATTTTCTGCTTGACGATGGAATAAATACTAGTTAATTGGTATACTGTAAATAACGTAACCTGAATAAAAATGCAATAAAGACGGAACTACGGCAAAATGCACCAAAAATATATACATAGACATCTGTTTTCAAAGTTTGTCAAAACGATATAGGGTAACAAAATGAGGCCGCTAACACAAAACAAAACGGCCAGTTTCTATGAACAGTATCCCAGATGGTCCCCATGGGACATTCCATGTACACCTCCTAATGTCTACCCATCTGTCCATGACCCAAACATGCCAAAAGAGGGCCATTCTGTACACCTACTACCGCTACGGCAGACCCACTATCTAACCGGAATCTGAAGAAAGAAATCCATTTGCCATACTGGCGTCTGCAGGAGCGTGGCCCACGCTCGGCGCGGAGGATGAGGAAGAGGAACTCGCCGCCTCAGATGGATCTTCCTCAGACATCTGCTGCGGTGGTGAGACAGGAGGGGCCATAGGAACTGGAGCTGCTGCCGCTGCTGGTGCTGGTGGTGGTGGGGGTGGAAATGGATGGGCCATGTGAAGGGGAATGGCAATGTAGGGGATAGCGGAATCAAAAAATGGGTGCATAAGCAGGACGGCAAAATCTCTCTGGAAAAAGAAATAGAGACGAAGCTGACACCTGCCAGATATATATATAGAGTCCAGGAACGGGTCAAGGTGTATATGGAGCTCGGGGAACTCAATGAACAGCACTCCGATTACTGCGTTCTCCATGGTCTGAGAATGACGCGAAAACATACAATAGGGTGAGAAATAAATATTTCTCAGTAGGAATTCCTAGTTTCTACACATCTATCATTGCTGTCATTCCCAGTTGTTTCGGTCTTGCAATAGTTTTCAAATAGTATGACACAATGATAATATTTAACTTAAATACTTATTTGTAAGACGTACACCGAAACAAACTTAATTTTAGTTAACAGATACGGTAATGCAATCAAACAGTAATTATAGCGGAGCAATAGCATATTAAGAATAAGAAACAGGTAACTAGAACAATCAATTAAGAAGCATTGCACTGTACATATGAATGTGCAATTAGAAAATGTGTCTTATCCTTGAAGACTTTCGCCTATTAGAACTTATTTCTATCCTTGGTCCCCTGGGAGTCATTGGCCATATACTCCTGGGTAATAGTCCGCTTTTCTGGACCGAGCTCGTTCCTATACAGGATTCTCGGGTTTACTTTCCCTGACCTTCCTACTGATCTATTCCCCTTAATTTATTCCGGGATTGGCCCACGTGATATGGAATCCTTTATGATATCATGAAATGAATGCACATCTAACTTGATTTTTCAAATATCATGTATTCATGCTAGTGTATGTTACACAACATATGGATTTCTTACCGAAATTTTGGCAGCATAACGGATCAAGTCCGCTTCCCCATGAATAGTGCCAGACAACCAATACAATTGTACACAATTGAAAATTCAACATGGACCAGCAAATATATATATACATTTATAGCATCATTCAACAATTTCAAATCAAGCATCAATAGGGTTTCAGTGCATCCTCCCCTGTTTTGCCCAAGTTTGGTATGTCCCATTTTTTATTCAATTCAATTCATTTAAATCTATTTTTTGGACACATCATAGCCTCATGAGTCTAGTTTCTAACCCTTTTGATCCCACCTCATTTTGATCTGTATAACTCAAGATATAAATAATTCACCTCAGACTGCCCTATTCTTAGCCAGAATTGGGTTCTTATAA
The DNA here is from genome assembly GCA_031439595.1 of Pterocarpus santalinus. Taxonomy (NCBI): domain Eukaryota; kingdom Viridiplantae; phylum Streptophyta; class Magnoliopsida; order Fabales; family Fabaceae; genus Pterocarpus; species Pterocarpus santalinus. Next base: position 33,243,298 of record CM062525.1, read on the forward strand.
GTAAAAATCCACTAAAAATAGAAAACTAAGTGAATTCATACCAAATTTATATCAAATCAAAGCTAACAAAACAAGTGTTCAAATGAGTTAAGTTTCACATCATTGGGATAAGTATATTTTGAGTTATGAGTCCGAAACTTGACCTTACTAGACTACCTTGATTCAGCCTAGTTTAGACTTAAGTCAATTTCCTTGGTGCACTGGGAGGAAATGGCTATGAATCTGGTTCTAAAATTTTTATGGAATATTCCTTTACATGTTAACTTTCAAAAAACCTTGGGTTCACTCAGTTTGGAGTTGTATAGGGTGAGTTATACCCTTCACAACTCATATTACCCGGATAAGGATCTAGATTTCTAGGTTAAATTTCAAAAATTCATAACTAATTCTATACTAATCCAGTGGCCTTATATGATATATGTATGGAAAGCCCTAGATGTCTAGTTTCATATAAAAATGGTTTATCCAATTTAAATGGCAGTAGATAGAGCCGTATACTCCACCGTACGGACCACTGAGGAAAACCCTAATAGCTTCTAGGTTTGCCTCCCTTCTTCAAGCTATTTGCTATCAATTCCAATTTTAATCACAACATACATGAAAAATTAGTCATAAACCATCATCATCACTCTACATAACATCAATATCTTAGGTTATACATGATCACCATGCAGCCCCAAATCAGGGAAAACAAGAAGAGAAGTAGGATTTCCTACCTTGTCTAGTTGAATTTGGGTTGATTTAGTGTCTTTGATGGTAGCAACTTGTGATGAGACTTGACAATGGATGAGAATGGAGCGAAAATGAGAGTAAAGAGAAGAGAAAGAGATAAGCTTCAGCAGCTAGAGAGGGTGGCCAAAAATGATAAGAAGAGAAGGAAGGAAAAGGTAGAGATTTTCGGAGGCATTTTGCTTTGATTGGTGGATTCAACTTTATCATCAATTTTGGTTTAGCTTCCCTCCCCTAATGGCTGATTAAGGCGCCACATGAGGGGGTGGTTTGGCTAAATCCTAGCCACTGATTCTAGGGCACTCAAAGAAAAATTTCTATTGGTTCGGTTCCGATAGTTTAAAATATCGAAATCTTACTGATTTCTCTTAAATCGATAAACTGGTTTGAAAATTTTCTGTGGGGTTTTCTATGCTCCTAATCTAATTTCATCAAGCCTAATCTTTTTAAATCACACTTAATTGGCTTTAAGTAAATGTTCAATAAAATTCTGATTAAACTCACTTATTCGATAAAATCGAACAACTCAGTTGTTAATAATAAAATTTTTCAGACGTTACAAGATATGTTGGGTTTCCTATTTTTACATAATGCATTAGGGGTCTTTTTGATTATTGGCCTTAAGAAATCACAATTTTGAATGTAGCATGCAGTGTTACCTACTTTTGCCCAAAAACCTTTTGATAAACCACTTTTCAAAAGCATGGTTCTGGCTATTTCTTGCAAAGATTTGTTCTTCCTTTCAATAACCCCATTTTGTTAAGTTCTAGGAGAAAATAAGTATGAGAAATGTCATTTTCATTGCAAAATCTTTCAAAACACGACTTTTAAACTTACCACCATGATTTGATCAGATGGGTAAGATACAAAGCTTTCTTGTAACTTGTTTTGAAAACACTTTAAAGGTCTCACAAGCTTCATCCTTATGGACTAGGAATATAACTTATACAAATCTAGAAAAGTCATATGCTATGACCATACCATATTTCTTACTACCCAGACTGACAATTCTAGTTGGTCTAAAAAGATCAAGATATAAAAGCTCAAGTGGTCATGTAATTGACACTACATTTTTGCTGTGGAAAGAACTCTTGATCTATTTATCCCTTTGGCAAAACTCACAAGTTGAGTCATTGTCAAAGCTAATCTTGTGTAAACCCTTAACAAGCTCTTTTTGAGAAATCTCAGAGATTAGTCTCATATGATCATGACCAAGTTTCTTGTGCCATATCCACTTTTCATCCACAAAGGATGCTAAGCATTTTACATTCTGATGTAAAAGGTTATTTAGATATAATACATAAGTATTATCATGTCTTTTACCAATAAGAATGATCATATCTGAAATGGACTCTTTTATGATGCAACGAGAAGGTTTAAACACAATCTTGTAGTCTGGGTCACAAAACCGACTAATGCTTAGAAGGTTGTAAGTCAATCCTTCAACTAACATAATATCAGTAATCAAGTTGGAATTCTTCTTATCAACATTACCTATACCAATGATCTTTGACTTGATTCCATTAGCAAATTTCATAATTCCTCCATCCTTGGATATGAGGTTTCTGAACTAAGATCTATTTCTAGTCATGTGTCTAGAACAACCATTATCTAGATACCATTTTATCTCCTTTTGATGATGTGATTTAAGACATACCTGTATCAGAAACAACCTTTGCCTTAGGTACCCACATCTTCTTGGGTTCTTTTAAGTTAGTTACCCTTTTGGGACCTTTCACCTTCTGTTTCTTTGCTTTTCTTCTTGAAAAGCACTTCTCAAAAGGGTGTCTTTTCTTAAAGCAATAAATACAAGTGGAAACTTTATTTTGACAACTCTTGGATAGTTTCTCATTCTTTTCATTCTCATACCCAAGTCCTGATTTTTCAAAATATGGTCTTTGACTGCCAAGCATCAAGTCAAGATTCTTGGAATCATTCATCATCTTCTCAAGATCGGATTTGAGAAGCTTAACTATTTTTGAACTTTAGAAACATCAAAAGAAGTTTTCTAACTAGAATCTAAAACTTTAGCTTTAGAGGCATCAACATCCTTCTGAAGAAGAGTGTTTTCTTTTGAAAGCATATATCTTTCATGCCTTAGCTTCTCATTCTCTGACTCAAGGCTTTTAAATCCCAGGGACAATTTTTGAAAATTTTTCTTCAAGGCAATATAATGAGAAGAAAGCATTTGAGAATCATCCAGAAGTTCATCATAAGCTTTCTGAAGCTCATCATATGAAGGGTTATAGTTTAGGAAGAGTTGTAACATCCTCTAAACATAGACACCATGCTCGAGTCATGGTATTATATTTAGAGGTTGTCACAGGTACTGTAAAAGACTTTAAAATAAGAAAATAAAATATATGGCCCTTTAAATACAAACTTCAATATTCAAATGTTCGCTATTAAATACAAACTTTCATATTCAAGTGTTCGCTCAATATACTTATAATTCAAAATATAAGTTGGAAAATGTCACTAATGTAATACCTAGATTAGGTATTGTTCTGGATCCCTACCTTCGCCATGCGTCTTGATGGTTGAGTCAGAATCTGAGTATTGTACTCCCGTCCATATCTCTAGTTCGTAGAAGTCCTAAAGCCTAGTTGTAGATTTGATGCCTAGTCTATATATTGGAATGTTATCATAAATATTGCAACTGCTTTAGTTTCTCATGAAAACGTGTACATATATACATAGGCACAGGTTGAATTTTAAGTTTAAAAATACTTTTCTCGAAGCAAGTTATAGTTTAACAATCACTTAGCATATTTCATGACAAATATAATAATAGTAGTAATATAACATTCCAACCATAATCATAATAACATGATAATATAATAAGAATGCTTAAATAAGCATATGACTTATACAAGTATACTTGACTTTCTTATCCCTTTCTTTCTTTAACTTGCATATTGCTCATTTGTACTTCGTCCCCTACAGATGGATGACCTCTCTCACTCTTGGGTAATAGCCTACTTTTGAGGACTGAGCTCGTTCCTAGACATGAGTAACAGATTTGCTTTTCTCGACCCTCACACTGAGCTATTTCCCTTAAATCTAGTTAGGGGTTGGCGCAAGTCTTGGACCGTACCATCGGCACGATACTTCCCTTTGCAATTTCTTATTATCCTTTTCATTCTTGTATGTCATCATGCATGAAAATGCCACATGTACTTATACACATGTTGTAACATCCACCGTTTTTTGCCTAATTATTCGGTTTTATCGAATAATTGAAAATAATCAAGATTCGGTTAAACAATTATTTAGACTCAATTGATTGGCAATTACTTGAGTTTAAATAAGAGAGAATTAAGTTAGAGTATAGGAGATTTCATAAAATTTTATTGAAAACCGATTTACCGATTTAAAGGAAATCGGTAACATTACGGTAATTTAAACTATCGGAACCGGATCAATAGAATTGCAAGCTTTAAACCCTATTTTTAGTGGCTGATAACTCAGCCACTTATCACCTGAAAGTGGCGCAACAAAGGCTACCAAAACATGAAGAAGCTTGGCTGAATTTCAGCCAAGCATTCTAAGCCAATCAAATTCAAGAAAAAGCCACCTAAACACCACTACATGCAATCAGATTTTTCTGCTCCTTTATCACACATTCTGACCCCATTGTTTGCGCCACTTTCCTCCTCCCATTCAGCTCTCTTTCTGTCTTCTTCACACACAAAACTCCAGCCAACATCAGGCCAATTCAAGCTTTGCTCATCCAAGCCTTCAAAATCCAGCAAAATCACTTGGAACAAAGGTAGGAGTTTAATACTTGCATCAAATCTGTGGACTTGGCTGGCTGGGCTTGGATTATTTTCACCTTCTTTGATGTGTTAAATGAATGTTTATGATGATATGTGATTGGTTTTGGGCTGTTTGTTTGATTAAAACCGAAGTGGAAGCAAGAAAGAATGAAAATAGGAAGAGCTGATGGGTTAGAGAACCAAAAACCCTCGGCACTCCGTACGGCGGAGTGTACGGCTCCGTCTACAGCCGATTAAATTGGGTGAAACCATTTTTATATGAAACTATACATCTAGGGCTTTCCATAGATGTATCATATAAGGCTTTTGGATAAGAATTGAGAGAGATATGAATTTTTGAATTTCGACCTAGGGTCTTGACTCTGGTTGTGGGCAGACTGGGTTGTTCAGAGTAGAACTCGCCCTATACTACTTGAAAATGAGTGGAACAAACTTTTTTAGAAAGCTTACACATACTAGAATTTCCCATAAAAATTTCAGAATTAGATAAGGTCCCAGTTGCTCCCAGTGATCCAAGAAAGTTGCCCTATGTCCAAACTAGGCCAGAACAGGGCAGTCTAGGAAGGTCAGAATTAGGGACTTGTAACTCGAGTCCTACTAAGTCAAATGGAATGAAACTTTTTCCAAATGAAACTTTATCTGTTAGCTTTAATATGAGTCCAGTTTCGTGTAATTTGAGTCATTTTTCGATTTTTAGTGGATTTTTACTTTTAGTTGACTGATTCTGGCTAGACATTGGGTAGGCCGAGATAAAATATAAATATCTTGAGTTGTAGATATCAAAATTAGATGGGACTAAAGAGGTTAGAAACTAGACACATGAGGCTACAACATATCCAAAATTTAGGTTTAAATGAGTTAAATTGAAATAAAGGTGGGATATACCATAACCGGGCAGAATAAGGCAGAATGAGCTAAAAGCCCTATTGATGCTTTGTTGGAACTAATGAATGAATCTATGAACGCATGTGCATAATTGCTGCTCTATACTGAAATTGTAAATTGTATAAATGTTTTGGTATATTGGCACTATTCATGGGGAAGAGGACACGTTCCGTTATGCTGCCAAAATTTCGGTAGAACCCATTTACAGGTTATGAATTACATGTTAATGCATGTGCATTTTTAAGAAAGTTATGAAAGTTATGAAAAGGATTATGTCACTATGAAAGTTCCATGCTACTTGGGCCAGCCCCGGATAAGAAGTTAAGGGGAATAGATCGGTGGGAAGGTCGGGGAAAGTAAACCCGGCATTCCTGTATAGGAACGAGCTCCATCCTGAAAAGTAGACTATTACCCAGGAGTCTAAATGGCCAAGAACTCTCAGGGGACCAAGAGATGGAAAATGATGAAAAGTAACGGAAAGACTTATGAAGGAAGAATCAAGAATGAGCATGCATGATTACATGAATGCATGATTACATGGAATAGTTATGTTAAAATGTTTACAGTTATTTGTCAGGTTTATTTACTGCCAATTGTTCATTTATACCGTTTATTATCCTGTGGCTCATTATCAATAATCTGTACTATTTCTTCTGTCAACTAAAGTAAAACTGAATCTTGCCTCGGACCAGATTTTTCCTAAAACTCATTAAAACGAATAGCCTGGTTCAAACACATGCTTTTATAATTAAGTAAAAACTGAGTTAACTGAGAATGTATGTGACGTCAGAGGAACGCCATATATGAACTCTACTAAGAATTTCTTGAAATTCTCACCCCATGTTGTATTTTCGCATCATTCTCAGATGCTGGCGAAGGGCTCAACGGCCACTTTTTTCATTGAGATCCCAGAACCGCAGCTTCTCTATGACTCTGAGATGGACTCGTTGGACATAGTTTGCTCCTGCTATTTCTGCCTCTGCTTTTAGCAAATAGGAATTTTGACGTTCCTTTATTTCATCTATTTTTAATATATATCCATATGTATAAACTGAAGCGTTGGCTTCCGACCTACTTATGTATGTATACAATTGAGAATATATCACTCATTTATATCTCTTCTGTTATATTACATTAAACTTTATTGCGTTTTATAACGCTATTCATGTCTATTATGTAACAACGTGCTGATTCAACTGTTTAGTGATACTATTCACGAGATTTAAGTAGAAAGTTAACACGGTCACAAACTACCTAATTTCATGCTATGGCTTAAGCATAACATTAAATTAGTAGGGTGTTACATTTTTTGTATCAGAGCAGTTCATCCTAGCTAAGGCCTGAGGATTGGACTAACTATGCTTCGCGCATATTCTATATTTTTAGCTGATAATGTGCACCAGATCTTGCCTGTATGGTTGAGATATAGTTGTGCATGTGTATGAAGTGCCTGACCGTGTGGGCTGTTATTTACTGGCACATTAGACTTAGTGTTGAGCCTGATTAACTCAATAACTTTTGTTTTGTGTGCTCAGAACTTAATGGCTTTCGGAAGGCGAGGCAGACCACGTGCAGAACTTGCTCCAGAGAACCCGACTGATTTTATGGCCACAATGCGAGAAATGGCCCATGCAATGCGGGAGCAAGCTGCGGCAGCTCACCAGATGATGGAACAACTAGGCAGGCGACCTGTAGCAGGATGTGAAGGAAACCCACATGGCCCACAGGCTAACCTGGATTATCTCAAATTTGCTGAGTTCAGGAAGACGAATCCGCCCAGCTTTCGAGGGGCGTATGACCCTGATAAAGCCGATGAGTGGATCAAAGCTATGGAGAAGATTTTTTCTATCTTAGATTGCTCGGATCATCAGAAGGTGACTTTCGCCACCTATATGCTTGAGGCAGACGCCGAGTTCTGGTGGAACGGCATACAAAGACTATTTGAAGAATCTCAGACCATAGTCACTTGGATGGTGTTCAGAGATGTATTCTACCATAAGTACTTTCTTGCTTCAGTTCGAAATGCTAAGGAACTCGAGTTTATGTAGCTGCGTCAAGGAAATTGGACAGTATCCGAATATATTGCCCGATTTGAAGAGCTATGCAAATTCTCCACAATTTATCAGAGGAACCCGGATGAAGCTTGGAAGTGCATCAAGTTTGAAGGAGGGTTACGAGAGGACATTCTCACCGCAATTGGGCCAATGGAGATCAGGGATTTTCCTACATTGGTGAACAAATGCCGACTTGTGGAGGATTGCAATTCGAAATTAACTGCAGCCAGGGCATCTGGTGGGAATTTCAAGAGGGCGTTGGCCCCGCAAGACCTAAGATTCAAGCCCAACATACAACAACAGCGGAGATTTCCGTTGGCAGGCAACAAAGGCAAACAGCCCCAAAGGCCTTTTCCAAATCCGACTTGCACAAAATGCGGTAAGAATCATGGCGATCGGCCGTGTTTGGTAGGCCAGAATGTCTGCTATGGATGTGGCAAGCCAGGCCACAAAATTTATGAGTGTCCGACCAAGAATCCATCACAGCCACCTCGACCCCAGCGACAAGGACGGGTCTTTACTATGAGCGCAGAAGAAGCTGATAAGTCGGAAGGACTAATCCAATGCACTTGTGATGTGGAGGTGAGACTCTAATTGTACTTTATGATTCGGGTGCGTCACATTCATTTATTGCTCATAACTGTGTAGCTGCTTTGCAATTGCCAATTTCTGAATTACCTTATGATCTATTGGTTTCTATTCCTACCAATCGGCCTGTTAGAACTAGTCAAATATACATCAATGTTCCTCTTCGAATTGAGGGTAGGACCTTTGCTGCCAATTTGATTTGCCTCCCTCTATCTGGTCTTGATGTAATTCTGGGCATGGATTGGCTTTCTGCCAATTGTGTTGTACTCAATTGCTCTGATAAGACAGTGGTACTCCCCTCTATCTCACTTTCTGAATCCCAGACCGCAACACTCTTCTATCTGAACTCTTTCGGGCCAAAGAATCAAGGGTATATCCTCTTGTTAGCTAATGCAGTAGAAGCTGAGCAGGAACTAGAGGAGATTCCGGTTGTCAGGGAATATCCGGATGTTTTTCCAGAGGATATTCCTGAATTCCCTCCGGAGAGAGAGATTGAGTTTACCATCGAGTTGGTTCCAGGTGCGGGACCAATGTCTATAGCTCCGTATCGAATGTCACCTATGGAGCTGACGAAACTAAAAAAACAGATCAAAGAGCTTTTAGAAAAAGGATTCATACGGCCAAGCGTGTCGCCGTGGAGAGCTCCGGTCTTGTTGGTCAAGAAGAAAGATGGAAACATGCGCTTTGTAACACCCTAATAAATCCATATTATATGCTTAAGTTGTATTACGACGTTTTATTAGTTGTTACTTATGCTCATGGAAAACTAAACTTTACTTGAAATTAAATCACGCGGAAAATACGGTGAAATTTTTTTTTTGAAATACGTCGTCGCTTTTGGAAAGTAAAGCCTTGCCCGAGAAGATAGCAATAAACGAGCGTATCGCAAAGATTTCGGTATAAATTGAAAGAACAAGGGATAGATCATAATATCATGCATTCAAATTATAACAACAACCATATAATTATAATTAGTCTCATAATATCCAACAAATACATAAAAAGGGAACTCATGGTCATGCCATGGCCCCAAAACATCAAAGGTACACAAGTCTGACAAGGTCCGATACAAAATGAAATACAAAAGATAAGGAGCAATAATGGAATAGGCCCACGTAGACATATGTTGGCTTCTCTACCCCTTCCACGCCCTTCAATCGGATGGACTCAAGTCCTCAAGTGCTTGGTCCCCCTCGCTCCTCGGCCTCAGGGAACATGAGGAGTACGGATGATACGAGGGTGCTGACTGATCACCTCCACGAGACGAATGCGGCGGCCAGGAGTATAGTTGGCGACTGAAGAATGTTCCTTGGATGGGTCCTCCTTAGACGCAACAGGGTGATACTCGGGGAGCGGCGGCGAAGCGGCTGCGGCTCTAGGAGTGGCCGTCGAACTCACATCGATCACAGGGACCTCTGGCAATGGCACGGGCTCGGCTACAGGTAGACCCGGAGACATTGGCTCCATCTCGATCTCTGGCAATGGCTCAGGCAGGAAATCCCAAGGACCCAGCGGTGGTCCAAGGTGAGCCGATGAAACGTCTACAGGGGCAGGTGGGATCTCTGGCTCCTCTTGCTCAAAAACTCGACCCAGGTAGAAATATGTGCGGACTACTATGGTGGTCGTGGTCACAATAGCGTGAGCGTCCTCATCATAGGCCCACTCATGGTGGGGAGGGTCCATGCTCCACTCCACGGGGTGTGCCATGAGTATCTGGTGATGAGATGGAAAAACAGCTAGGGTGAGAAATAAGATTTCTCAGTAGGACTCGACCTTGACACACAGATGTCATTGTCATCGTTCCAGCCACTTCGATTTTATAAATGAAAACAGTGAGCATTAAATAGGTTCAATTCTTAGGTTTTTGAAAATATCAATGTCCGAAGTGGGTTCCATTTTAAGTACATATTTCTCATATGCTAACATCATGGTATACATAAGAACTTATATGACAATTTGTATCATGCATGCACATCTTATGAGTTTCATTCTTTACTTGGGTCGGACTGAGGTCCCTTTCTTTTCTTAACTCGACTTATCTCAAGTCCTTTTCTTTTCACCCACTAAACATAAGTGGTAATGAGTTCATACCGTGGCCGTTACCACCATAAAATTTCAGTACTTACACTAGCTGGGTCATGCCATGCCTCATGTAAGCCCTATCCCCTATACTCAGACTAGCTGGGTCATGCCATACCTCATGTGAGTCGTGGGTGAGGGGAACTTAAATTAGGTCACCTTCCCTTTTGAAGGATCACACACTTTATTGAATCTCTTCTTATTAAAGCTTATGATGCAAAATATTTCTAAGTCCACAATTTCTGCAAAATTTCGGCAGCATAACGGCTAGACCGAAGCTTCCCAAAATTTTGCCAAACAGAGAAACCAATATCACAGTATCATTAAGCATCATATCATATCATCATTATCATTATCATACCATCATTATCATATCATCATCATCATCACATCATCATAACATCATGCTTGCACATAAACATAGACATATTCTCGAGTAAAATTTTATTAGCTTAGCTTAGTAAATTGAGTGCAAGCTTTTAATTGAGGTTGCCTCTTGTGTGTCTTCTTTTATTAGTTGTAAGGCCAATTTTGTATAATGTCCTTTTTGATACTTTTTAAGTTGAATTATGAAGGTTTTCTAATACTTAATATAAGGGTATTAATGTCTTAAAGCTTATTATTCATTAACCTTTAACTTTTACCCTAACCAGTTTTACTTTTATAGTGGGGCAGTAACTTCAAAAATTCACCATAATTTCATCTTTTACTCTTTTATTTCTAATTTTGGTATGCTTACACTTCTCTGAGTCTATTTTTAAACAAGAGAAACCCCACTCAAAAATTCATTTTGCAGCTTGAGTTACGCACATTTTATTCTGACTGTTCAGACTTGAAAGTTCATCTCGGGTCAGTAACTTTTAAACATTACTGTGAACTCCTCACAAGGAATCTGCCAAAACTGTTTTATGGGGATGTTCCGCTATGTCTTAGCTTTCTAACAAACTTGGTCCCACTCAAAAATGTTCTTTGTAACTTGAGTTATGCTCATTTTATTACCTACTGCCCGGACAGAAACCCATCCAGAAACAGCAAACTTTGAAAATTCATATCTCTCTCGTCTTAAGGCCAAATCTCACATATTTTATATGTATGAAAAGCTCTTTGAGTCTACTTTCACAGAAAATTAGTTTCATTGCATTTTGAGTTTTGTGGAGTGAGTTAAACCGCACGCTTTACAGACTGCCAGAATTCCAAATTAACTCATTTTTAAGTTTTACATATCAAACTTGTGGAAATGTTGCTATACCACTTCAAATCACCATTTTTATGTTTTAACTCATCACCATATTCAAAGTTTTAGTCACCAAATCAGTATTTTAAAACAAAATAGAGCAAGATACATAAAACTATGATGCCACATAATCTCATATCAAAATAACACTTTCAACAAGATAAGAAAACTCATAGAGAAAAATGTGGTCATGAGACCTTGAAGCAAGCTTTAAAACCACCTAACTATGAAGAGCTTAGGGGTTCTAAAACTTCAAAAATACATGGAGAAGAAGGATAGAGTCACTACCAAAGAGAGCTTCCTTGAAGGATTTTGAAGGTGGAGAAGGTTGGAGAGAGTCTTCCTTCTTGAAGGCTTGAAAATGGGGCTTGTGTATGAGGGGTCTTGTTTCTCCAAAGACCAAAAATGGTGGTCCTTGAAGGGATGGTGATGGTGGTGATGGAAATGAGGTGAGGAGTAGTAAAGAGGTTGGAAAGAGAACAAGGAAGATTGAAAGGAGAAGAGAGTGGGTATGAGACTTGGAGAGAGGAGAGAGCTTTGTGTGTGTCTTAGTGAGAGGGATGAAAAAAATGAAATGAGGGGGAGAGAAGGAAGGCTGATGGCGCAAAATGGGGGAGGAGAATGATGTGATTTACTAAGCTCTTGCTCTCGAGATTAATCGATTAATTCTCAATTAATCGCTAACCCCTCTAATTAGCCGGGAACACTGAGCTAATTAACTTAGGTGAAAATGGGGATGTTACACTTATAGGCAGCTGAACAAAGTGACAATTAAGAATAAATATCCACTGCCAAGGATTGATGATATTATGGACCAACTACAGGGTGCAATAGTATTCTTCAAGATCGACTTGCGTTCTGGATATCACCAAATTCGAGTTCGGGAACAAGATATTCCTAAGACAGCTTTTCGAACTCGTTATGGGCACTATGAATATACCGTGATGTCGTTTGGGCTGACGAATGCACCAGCAGTATTCATGGATTACATGAATCGAATATTTCGCCCATATCTGGACAAATTTGTAGTGGTGTTCATTGATGACATACTTGTCTACTCGAAGACGGAGTAAGAGCATGCGAAACACTTACGGTTAGTTCTGCAAATTTTAAGAGAAAAGAAACTCTATGCTAAATTATCCAAATGTGAATTTTGGAAGAAGGAGGTAAAATTTCTCGGCCACGTAATGTCCTCTGGAGGAATCTCTATCGACCCCAGCAAAGTAGAAGCAGTTCTGAACTGGGAAAGGCCGGCCACAGTCTCTGAAGTCAGAAGTTTTCTGGGTTTAGCTGGATATTACAGGCGATTCATTAAGGATTTTTCCCGAATAGCCTTGCCCTTGACCAAGCTAGCCAGAAAGAATGTCTCGTTTGAGTGGACGCCGGAGTGTGAACAAAGCTTTTAGGATTTGAAGAGGAGATTGACCACGACACCAGTGTTAGCTTTACCAGACCCTCATGGACCATTTAAGGTCTATTGCGATGCTTCCCAACAAGGGTTAGGGTGCGTGTTGATGCAAACCGGAAAGGTGGTCGCGTAAGCATCCAGGCAATTGAAGCCACACTAAAGGAACTACCCGACTCACGACCTCGAATTAGTAGCAGTAATATTTGCTCTAAAGATATGGAGACATCACCTGTATGGAGTGAAGTTCGAGGTCTTTTCTAATCATAAGAGTTTGAAGTACCTCTTCGATCAGAAGGAATTAAACATGAGGTAGCGGAGGTGGATGGAACTCCTTAAAGACTACGAATTTGAATTGAAATACCAACCGGGTAAGGCAAACATCGTGGCAGATGCGTTGAGTAGGAAATCATTGACTGTTGCTTGGATGATGATTAAAGAGACAGAGCTTATTGAAAGTTTTTGAAATCTTAATTTGGGAATTCTTACAACTTCGAGAACTTTTCATTTACACCAAATTAAGATAACCAGTAGCTTTAAGGACCAGATTCGGCAAGCACAGCAGCAGGATGTTAACTTTCAACATACGATTAGTCTCGTGCAATCAGGGAAATTAATGGGCTTTGCCCAAGATAAAGAGGGCATCTGGCGGTGCCATGACAGAGTGTGTGTTCCCGAAAGGGACGATCTCCAAAGAAGAATCTTAGAAGAAGCACATAGAGGCAAATTCACCGTACATCCTGGCATAACCAAGATGTATCAAGACCTCAAGAAAATGTTTTGGTGGCCGGGCATGAAGTCAGATGTAGCAAGCTTTGTGGGCAAGTGCTTGATTTGTCAGAAGGTGAAAGCAGAACATCAGAAGCCTTCTGGAATGTTACAACCCTTGGAAATCCCTGAGTGGAAGTGGGAGAGTATCTCCATGGATTTTATCATGGGGTTACCAAGGACATCAGCAGGATACGATGCTATATGGGTCATTATGGACAGATTAACCAAGTCTGCTCATTTCCTGCCCGTTCGAGCAAATTATCCATTGGAAAAACTAGCTCAACTGTACATTCAAGAGATTATAATGTTGCATGGGACCTTTTCAACTATTATTTCTAATCGAGACCTGAGGTTTAACTCATGATTTTGGGGAGCTTTACAGAAGGCGTTCGGTGCAAAACTGTGTCTAAGCACTGCATATCACCCACAAATAGATGGTCAAACTGAAAGGACGATTCAAACCATGGAGGATATGCTACGAGCTTATATACTGGAGCAATGCGGAAATTGGGATCGATACTTACTATTGGCCGAGTTTGCATACAACAATAGCTATCACTCTAGCATCGGCATGGCTCCTTACGAAGCATTGTAGGGACAAAAGTGCCAATCTCCCTTGTGCTGGTATGAGACAGAAGAATCAGCTCTATTGGGGCCTGATTTAGTCGAGCAGACCACCGAGCAGATCAAGAAAATACGGAGCAAGATGCTTGTCGCTCAAAGTCGTCAGAAGTGTTACGTGGATACCAGAAGGAAACCTCTGGAATTTCAGGAAGGAGACCACGTATTTCTGAAGGTTACTCCTACAACAGGGATTGGTAGAGCAATCAAAGTCAGGAAACTAAATCCTCGCTTTATTGGTCCCTTTCAAATCCTGAAGCGAATCGGATCAGTTGCATACTGAGTCGCTTTGCCTCCATATCTATCGAACCTCCATGATGTTTTTCAGGTCTCCCAACTCAGAAAGTAACAACCTGACCCTACGCACTTCCTCGAACCTGAATCAATACAGTTAAAAGAGAACCTGACCTTCTGCGTACAACTAGCACGGATCATAGACAGAAGTACCAGACAACTCCGAAATAAGACCGTGCAGCTAGTAAAGGTAGCATGGGGAAAAGAAGATGCGGAGGACTACACTTGGGAGCTGGAATTTGATATGAGAAAAGAGTATCCTGAACTATTCTCAGGTACTAAATTTTGAGGACAAAATTTTTTTAAGGAGGGTGGTAATGTAACATCCACCGTTTTTCGCCTAATTATTCGGTTTTATTGAATAATTGAGAATAATCAAGATTCGGTTAAACAATTATTTAGACTCAATTGATTGGCAATTACTTGATTTTAGATAAGAGAGAATTAAGTTAAAGTATAGGAGATTTCATAAAATTTTATTGAAAACCGATTTACCAGTTTAAAGGAAATCGGTAACATTACGGTATTTTAAACTGTCGGAACCAGACCAATAGAATTGCAAGCTTTAAACCCTATTTTTAGTGGCTGATAACTCAGCCACTTATCACCTGAAGGTGGTGCAACAAAGGCCACCAAAACATGAAGAAGCTTGGCTGAATTTCAGCCAAGCATTCTAAGCCAATCAAATTCAAGAAAAAGCCACCTAAACACCACTATATGCAATAAGATTTTTCTTCTCCTTTATCACACATTCTGACCCCTTTGTTTGTGCCACTTTCCTCCTCTCATTCAACTCTCTTTCTTTCTTCTTCACACACAAAACTCCAGCCAACATTAGGCTAATTCAAGCTTTGCTCATCCAAGCCTTCAAAATCCAGCAAAATCACTTGGAACAAAGGTAGGAGTTTAATACTTGCATCAAATCTGTGGACTTGGCTGGCTGGGCTTGGATTATTTTCACCTTCTTTGATGTGTTAAATGAATGTTTATGATGATATGTGATTGGTTTTGGGCTGTTTGTTTGATTAAAATCGAAGTGGAAGCAAGAAAGAATGAAAATAGGAAGAGCCGATGGGTTAGAGAACCAAAAACCCTCGGCACTCCATACGGCGGAGTGTATGGCTCAGCCTACAGTCGATTAAATTGGGTGGAACCATTTTTATATGAAACTAGACATCTAGGGTTTCCATAGATATATCATATAAGGCTTTTGGATTAGAATTGAGAGAGATATGAATTTTTGAATTTCGACCTAGGGTTTTGACTGCAGTTGCTGGGCGATCAGTTGCTCAGAGTAGAACTCGCCCTATACTACTTGAAAATGAGTGGAACAAACTTTTTTAGAAAGCTTACACATACTAGAATTTCCCATAAAAATTTCAGAATTAGATAAGGTCCCAGTTGCTCCCAGTGATCCAAGAAAGTTGCCCTATATCCAAACCGGGCCAGAACATGGCAGTCTAGGAAGGTCAGAATTAGGGGCTTGTAACTCGAGCCGTACTAAGTCAAATGGAATGAAACTTTTTGCAAATGAAACTTTAATATGAGTCCAGATTCGTGTAATTTGAGTCATTTTTCGATTTTTAGTGGATTTTTACTTTTAGTTGACTGATTCTGGCTAGACATTGGGTAGGCCGAGATAAAATATAAATATCTTGAGTTGTAGATATCAAAATTAGATGGGACTAAAGAGGTTAGAAACTAGACACGTGAGGCTACAACATATCCAAAAATTAGGTTTAAATGAGTTAAATTGAAATAAAGGTGGGATATACTATAACCGGGCAGAAGGCAAAATGAGCTAAAAGCCCTATTGATGCTTTGTTGGAACTAATGAATGAATCTATGAATGCATGTGCATAATTGCTGCTCTATACTGAAATTGTAAATTGTATAAATGTTCTGGTATACTAGCACTATTCATGGGTAAGCGGACATGTTCCGTTATGCTGCCAAAATTTCAGTAGAACCCATTTACAGGTTATGAATTACATGTTAATGCATGTGCATTTTTAAGAAAGTTATGAAAGTTATGAAAAGGATTATGTCACTATGAAATTTCCATGCTACTTGGGCCAGCCCTGGATAAGAAGTTAAGGGGAATAGATCGGTGGGAAGGTCGGGGAAAGTAAACCCGGCATTCCTGTATAGGAACGAGCTCGATCCTGAAAAGCAGACTATTACCCAGGAGTCTAAATGGCCAAGAACTCCCAAGGGACCAAGAGATGGAAAATGATGAAAAGTAATAGAAAGACTTATGAAGGAAGAATGAAGAATGAGCATGCATGATTACATGAATGCATGATTATATGGAATGGTTATGTTAAAATGTTTATAGTTATTTGTCAGGTTTATTTACTGCCAATTGTTCATTTATACCATTTATTATCCTGTGGCTCATTATCAATAATCTGTTCTATTTCTTATGTCAACTAAAGTAAAATTGAATCTTGCCTCGGACCACATTTTTCCTAATACTCATTAAAATGAATAGCCTGGTTCAAACACATGCTTTTATAATTAAGTAAAAACTGAGGCAACTGAGAATATATGTGACATCAGAGGAACGCCATACATGAACTCTACTGAGAATTTCTTGAAATTCTCATCCCGTGTTGTATTTCCGCATCATTCTTAGACGCTGGCGAAGGGCTCAACGACCACTCATTTCATTGAGATCCTAGAACTGTAGCTTCTCTATGACTCCGAGATGGATTCGTTGGACACAGTCTGCTCGTGCTATTTCTGCCTCTGCTTTTAGCAAATAGGAGTTTTGACGTTCCTTTATTTCATCTATTTTTAATATATATCCATATGTATAAACTGAAGCGTCGGCTTCCGACCTACTTATGTACATATACAATTGAGAATATATCACTCATTTATATCTCTTCTGTTATATTACATTAAACTTTATTACGTTTTATAACGCTATTCACGTCTATTATGTAACAGCGGCGCTGATTCAACTATTTAGTAATACTGATCACGAGATTTAAGTAGAACGTTAACAAGGTAACACAGACTACCTAATTTCATGCTATGACTTAAGCATAACATTAAATTAGTAGGGTGTTATACATGTCGCATATGTTACTTTCACACATTCTTGCATACATGATTTCCATAAACATAACATATAAACATTCATAGCATTCACATACTTTTGCTGGAAATTCGGCAGCATAATAACTAAATTATGGATACAAACAGTCAGCTAGTCCCAGCTATCACATTAATTATAGATAATATATCAATATAACATTATATTAGTGTGCAATTGCTTAATACTTATGCCTTTGAACTCTTCATAGCTTATGGAACCTGTAGTTCGAGGAAATTCTCAAGTTATGCCACTTCCCTTAAATCTGCCATATTCTTTTAAATTACACTAAAATTTTATTTTAATTTATTTTAATATAATAATTTAATATGTTGTGGCCTATTTGTCTACTTTTGAACATATTTAGTTTTACTAAACTCTGAGTTGTATAACTTAGGTTATTAATATTTTACTCAAGGCTACCCTATTTCAGGACAAACTTGCACATTTAATTTTAGAAAATCACTAACAATCCATCCTTCATCATTTTTATCTGAATTTTATATCAAAATGAATCTAATTGGATCATCTTTCAATCCTCATAAGTTTTACTCTAAATGGGTAATTAGAGCTCAAGTTAAGAGCTCCTCAAGTAGGATGGCCTATTTCCACTTAAATAGAGCATAGGTCAATTTTCAAGAATTATTGGGAGAAATCTACTCATAGCCTAATTCTAAAATTTTTATGACATGATTGCCTATGTTTGACCTTTATAAAAAAATTAATTTCATTTAATTTGAGTTGTATAAAGTGAGTTATTTCCCTTACATCACACTCTAGTCAGGACAGAGAGTGAATTCCAACTGTTAACTTCTAAAAATCATAACTAATTCATATTAAAACCAATGATCTTATAATTTATACCTCTGGATTGCTCTTGAAGTCTAGTTTTATCTAAAATTAGTTTTATTCAAGTTCTATAGAATGAGTTATAGGCTCTTCCATACAGCCTTAGGGTTTTTGCAATAACTTGTTCTATTTTGGGTTTCTCTTGATCTTTTGCTATATCCTTTAACCTAGACCAAGTCTTCTTATCTTAAATCACTAGAAAAGAACCATAACAACATCATATAAGCATGAAATAGGGATAGTACAAGGAATAACACATTAGCTACATAGCCCGCAAACACAATCAGAACTAAGAATTCAAGCTACCTACTTCAAATCCCTTGAAACAATGGAAACAAGGAAGACAATAGCAACTCTTAGCCTTGTTTTCTCATCATGGCAACAGCTCATATGGAGGTGGGAGACTCCACTTGATGTTAAATCATCAAGTTGATGGAGGGATATTGTAGAGGAAAGCATGAGGATTAATTTTTATAAAAGGAGTAAGTGATTTTGACGCCCAAAAGGCCTTCAATATGAGCTTAAAGCTCATAGTCATGGAGGTTTAGAAGAAGATGATGAAGATGGAGAGGAAATAAGGGGAAAGTGGCCAAAAATTATCGGGGGTAGAAAAGGAAGGAAGTGATAGCTTATGACTTAAGTTTGGGTTAGCTTGCTTGGTAAGTTTTGGTTAGCTTCTTAGTTAAGTCATTAGGCCAAATCTCATTGGTAAGTTTGGAACAGAATTTTAATTCTATTAGACTTGAATTTTAAGCGGCTCATCTTAAGCTACTAAGAAGGTTTTTAATTGATACTCATGCCCACAAACAATATAAGACTATTGAGAATCAATTCAAAGTGTCCGGCTATCAATTCTAGTATTCTAAGTTACCCGAGTTTCTGCAATATTATGGAAGTAATCTCACACTCCTATAAAAAATTATGGGTAAAGAATCTCAATTTAGAGTTATTGTAAGCATTTTAGTTATTTACTAGTGCTGTGATGTCCATAAAAATCTCGAAATCAAAATTTTTCTACGAATGCCCCTCTCAACAACCATAAGGCTTTAATTACAATTTTACCATTACAACCTAATAATTATAATTTCGTCCTTTATTTTTCTATGGTTTGCAAATTTATAGTTGTGTCCTTACCTCAGGCCTGAACTTCCTTCTATCGTGGTCTAACCTTAGAACTCAGGATGTTACAAGAGTTACCTTAGTTTCTTTATGAGAAACTATATTTGTCATGAAGCAAAGATTTTGCAACAATTTCTCCTGCTTCTTGATAATTTACACCCTCTTGTTCTTCATCCAGGTCCTCCTATGTTGCTATCATAGCCTTCTTCTTAGGTTCCTTCTTTCTAGAGCTCTTCTTTAGCTTTGGACATTCTGATCTCAAATGTCCAAACTTTTTGCATTCGAAGCAAATGATTTCACTCTGCTTTGCCTTTTCCTTATTATTCTTTTTGGGAACAAATCTTTTCATTTTTTTTATCTATGCCTTAGAGATCTTTTTAGATAGATGAGCAATCTCATCTTTCTCTTCATCATCCTCATCATTAGAGGGCTCTTTCTCTTATTCTCCATTTGTTTCTTTTGCAGCCTTCATGGCTTTAGAAGAACCAGATCTTCTTTGAGTGGATTTTAAGGCAACGGACTTGCCTTTTCTATTGGTCTCCTCAATGGCTTCATTTAATTCAATTTCATGAGTCTTTACAGACCCAATGAGAGCATCGAGACTTAGCATATTCAAGTCTTTGGCTTCTTGAATGGCTATCATTTTGGGGTGCCAAGCCTTGGACACACTTCTCAAGATCTTCCTGACCATTTTGGCATTAGAATATCTTTTCCTAATGCCTTTAGATGATTTATGATGTGCATAAATCTTGTTGCCATGTCATCAAATATTCTTATGCTCGAGCAGTTTGAACATTTCATATTGATAAATTAACATACTGATCTTAGATTCCTTGACTTGATCAGTTCCTTCATGGAGAGTTTCAAGTCTATCCCAATTTCTTTGGTAGAGTCATATGAAATATTCTTGTTATATTAACTCTTGCTCAAAGTACAAGTGAGAAGATATTTGACCTTGGCATTCACTTGCACTTTGGCTTTATGTTGGTTGGTCCATTGGTTATTGGCACCAATTTGACTATTACTAGAAGAGGTTAATTAGGATCAATAGCTATGTGAGGCACTAGTTGTTCCACAGTTGGAACATAATATCCATTCTATATGATCTCCCACACATCTAGACTTGTAAACTCAATAAAAAGTCTCATTCTATCCTTCTAATAAGGGTAATCTTCTCCATTAAAATATGAAGGATAATTAACGGAGTGTCCTTCAACAATGTGTGTGATCTGTTGTTCAATATCTCAGGATCTTTTTCCTCTACAATTGTTTGGAAGCTTAATCTAAGAGGCCAAGCTCTAATGCCAATTGGAGGTGAAAGTAACACAAGAAGGGGGTTGAGTCATGCTTTTGAAAACTTTTTTGTACCTGAAAACTTGAACAAATTTTCTCATGTCTTTGGACTTAGATTATGAAAGCGTTTAAGGTTAGAAACTAAGTTATTATTTTTCATAACAACTTTCTTAGAAAACATTCAACAAAAAACAAAGAATAATAACACAAGTTATAAAAACTATAAAGAGAGATAAGAATAAAAAATCACTCAAGAAAGTTTTATACTTGTTTGGCCAAACCAATTACTTACATATAGTCATCAACAAACTAGTTGAGATTTTATAACCACGAATATTCTTTTTTATAAGCTTCTTCAGCTTATAACTGAGTAGTCTTTTCCTACCCTTTCCAAGGTAATCAATCGAGTAGTATTTTCCTAGCCTCTCTGAGCTAACAATGAGCATTGTTGGGTCAGGTTACAATAAAGGATTGAGGGTTTGTGTTTGATCAACACTCACACTAAATCACCCAAAGTATATAAGACTAATAAGTATAAAGTGGAGTGACTTTTCAGTAATCTCACTAGGAGTTTATAAGCTATTACATGGTAATAAGAATATTTTTATCAAGAGAAGTTATAGAAAGTAACTTTCTAGACATTCAGAAGGTTGTGAAAGATGAAAGATTGATAAGATTTTTAATCAGCAGAATTGTAACTACTTCATCTTCAATGTTTATATAGACTTCAAAATCTTGCTATTGAGACTTCAAACCTTGAGCCCAAAGCTTTTTCCAATCCATTGGTCTTAGACTGGGAAGGGAAGTAGGTTGCTTTCAATCTCACCGTGTACATCATCAAAGAGGAAACTAGCCGTTCGGGTCCACCACTTTGCAGAGTGTTAGTGCTCCTTTTGGATCTTTGTCTTATCAAGTTTGACCTTTAGAAAATATCTATGAGTCATGCAAAGCAAGCTTTGAGAGTGAGGTCTTCTTCATGTAGATCAACTTTCTAAAGATCACCCCTTTGGTCAAGCTTTTTGGACAGATCATCGTTTTGATGTACTTATTATCCTTCTAATGACTTGATATCCTTTTGATGGCTTACGGATATCGTTCTGATGCTTCTTGATACACTTTCTTGAGAGAATTTTTTTTATTATAGATTCTCTTGTAAACAATATTCTTTCCTTAGGATTATATACAACATATACAGGAACCTTAGAATTTGTTTGAAAGTGAAATTTTATATGATCCAATTCCGTTCAAGAGCATTTAGTGTGATCTAGTGCTAATAAAAACAACACTTGAACAAACCATTAAACCTCACAAAATATTTTATTAGGGACTTATTAGTTATCCATCAAAACCCTTAGCTATATATATCTCAGACCACTTAGTAGCTTTTAAAGGGTATTGGCATTCACATTATGCATCATCTAGACAAAAGTCTCAAAGCTTCACCAAGTGAAAATTTATCATTCAAAACACTAAATCAACACTTTAAATAATTTAAACAAGTGAAATAAAATTAGATGAGTTGCTCTCCAAAATAGGGCAGCCGATAAATTTAGCTTTAAACACATGATTAGTGCATTCAAAGAAACTAAAACTATCATACAAGCACATGGCATCAAGATATAGGTTTTTTTAACTTCAAAATAACATTTTTACACAATTTAATCACATGAAAAACATACTGGAAAGTTAATCCAAAACAAGGCAGCATAAGAGTTTCAAACAAAAATCACAAGTTTAGTGACATAAATTAAAACTATTCACAAATCAGCCTTCTAAAGTGAAAGACTAACATGTTAAGGCTTTAATTCATCATCATTAAACCTCAAAACACATATAAACACAAAAGGAAACCCTCAGTCATGGTTATGAGGTTCATGGATTCAAAATGGTAAGTTTTCAAGCTTTAGACAATCAAAATTCATGGTAACTCAATTTTACACTCAAAAAGCCATCAAGTAAGCATAGATACATCATCAAAACTTACAAAAATAAGAGTTTTATCCTCTGCCCTAGCCATAGCCGTGAGCTTCATGGGATTACGGATTAGGGTTTTTAATGTTATTTAAGACAAAGAACAATATAACTCAAGTTTACACATCTTTAACCAACAAGCAAGCATGAATTCCATCATCAATAACCACAAAACACATGAGTTCCTTACTGCCCTATTATGGGCATAAGTCATCCTCAAAGAAACAAGAGGATTTGACTTGTAAAAATGCAAAGAAGGATGTGTACAAGCATATGAACACAAGAATCCATGAACATAATTTCAATAAACTCAAAGAATCCATCAAAACTCAAACCTTTCATGAACTTTTGGAAGGTTTAAAGGAGAATATATATTCTAAAAACACAAGCTAAAAGCCTCAAATAACATAAGGAGTCACACAAAACTCATGCATGAAGCCTATAAGTGAAAAAGAAAAACCCTACTTAGATTAGGAGCTTGAATTCGAATTCTTCAAGACTAAGGTAGCAGCTTGTTTCAAGTTTTTGACTCCATTTGGATAGCCTAAACTCGAGCTAGGATGGTAGAGGATATGTAACATCCTTACTTTTCTTTGAAAGCTCCAATACTTTTCGGAAGCTAGTTAATAAGTGGTCTGATATATACCTAACACAGGGTCTTGAAGGATTATAAATCAACCCTTAATAAATCTTTTATGAGGACTAATGATTTGTTCAAGTGTTTGTTTTTATTAGCACAAGATCATAATAAATGCTTATTAAAGAAAACTGGATCATCTTATAAAATAAATTCTCTAAAGATTCTTATATATCTCATATATAATCCTAAGGAAAGAATCTTTTTTACAAGAGAATCTATGGTCTAAAAAATTCTCTCACAAAAAGTGACTCAAAAGTAACAAAAGGATATTCCTAAAGCATCAGAAAGATATCTAATCATCAAAAGGATCACAAGCACATCAGAAGGATGATCTGTCCCAAAGGCTTGATGTAACACCCTACCAATTTCATGTTTTGCTTAAGTCATAGCATGAAATCAAGTAGACTATGTTACCGTGTTGATACTCTGCTTACCTTTCATGATTCGTATCACATCTTCTTTTTTTTTTTTTTGTAAACAAAAGATACGGCGTGCTGTATATAATGAGTGTGATGAAATTTAATAAAATACCATAAAAGATAAGAATGAGTAATATAACATCAACTGTATAAGTGCCTATATAGATCAGAAGCCAACACTTCAGTTTATGTACAGATTCGAAATAGGATACATAAGTGGGGCCGGTGTACCAAAAAGACATAAGGCCCGCGTTAGTCAAAACAATCCTATGGGGTCCTCAGAGGATATTTTAAACCTACTGCTAAGTCTATGGCCCAAAGTTGCATACTGTCAAAAGAGGGCCATGCTGTACAACGTCATATGCGGCTGATCTACTCAGTCAGATAGCCATTGGCCATGCTAGGCCCGGCTGGAGAATAGTCTACATTGGGTCTTGAGGAGGAGGATGGTGAGCTGGTGGCCTCAAAAGGGTCGCTCTCAGAGCTAAGCGAAATGTCAGGTGCCACCTGTGGGGGTGATTCTGGCGCAGGGTCAGCAGGAGCTGTAGGAGCTGCAGGTACAGGAGGTACTGGAGATGGATGTGCCATGTGCAGTGGGACTGCAATGTATGGGGCAGCAGGGTCAAAAGTAGAATGAAATAAAGGAACGACAAAATTCCTATTACTAAATAATTAAAGACCGAAATGGTAGGAACCGGCTATGTACAGTGAGTCTACGATGGGATCATGGTGAAGCTGCAAGTCTAGAATCTCAATAAAGAGAGTCACCATCGAGTTCATCGCCAGCGTATGAGAATGATGCGAAAATACAAAATGAGGTAAGAATTTAAAGAAATTCTCAGGAGGGTTCACGTTTGATGTTTAACTGGCATCACACTCATTCTTAGTTGCCTCGATTTTTATTTAGTCATAAAAACATATGTTCAAACTAAACTATCCATAATTAATAAGTTTAAGAAAACTTCTAGTCTGAGGTAAGGTTCAGTTTTACTTAAAATGGCATAAGAAAATAGAATAAACTATTAAGTAGTGATACTCAGAATAATGAACAGAATAAATCAACATACAATAGTAAGTAAATATAACAGACAAACTGTAAACAACTTGTAATCATGCATTCAATGTAATCATGTAAAACTCATTCTTGAACCTTTCTTCATAAACTTTTCCATTACTTGGTCCCCTGGGAGTTCTTGGCCACTTTAGACTCCTGGGTAATAGTCTGCGTTTCAGGATCGAGCTCGTTCCTATACAGGAATATCGGGTTTACTTTCCCCGATCTCTCCACCGATCTATTCCCCTTAACTTTAATCCGGGGCTGGCCTAAGTATCATGGAACTTTCATCATAACATAATCTTTATATTCACCATAACATAACCTTTATGACTTTCTTGAAAATGCACATGTATCTTATAACTCATGCATAGGTCTTACCAAAATTTCGGCGGCATAATGGAACGTGTCTGCTTCCCCATGAATAGTGCCAGTACTCAGTACACCAACTTATCAAAGAAATCATAACATTTCATTCATAATTCAACATTAGCTTCATTGGAGCATTAGTTACATCAAGACAGGGTTACTGCCTTAACACAATCATTCAACCCAGTTTTTGTAATTCAAGCCATAATTTCTATTTAATTCATTTGGACCTCAATTTTGGATATGTTAAAGTTTTGTGTCTATTTTCTAACCTTGTTGGTCCCATCTAATTTTGATAAATATAGCTCAAGTTATATAGGTTTTATCTCGGCTTACCCTGCAGCTAGCCAGAATCACACACTTAAAAGTAAAAATCTATTAAAAATTGAAAACTGATTCAAATCATACGAAATACTAAAAAGACAAAATTTCATTTGCAAAAAGATTCATTCCATTTGACTTAGTAGAGCTCGAGTTATAAGCCCCGAAATTTGACCTTCCTGAACTGCCCTGTTTTGGCTCGGTTTGGACAAAGGACAACTTTCTTGACTGGGAGCAAACGGGATCTTATCTAACTCTGAAATTTTTATGGGACATTCTTCTATGTGTAAGCTTTCTAACAAGGCTAGTCTCATTCAATTCCAAGTAGTATAGGACGAGATTTACCCTGAACAACCCAGTCTGCCCAGAATCAAACTCAAAAACCTTAGTTGAACTTCCAAAATTCATATCTCTCTCAATACTAATCCAATGGCCTTATATGATATATATATATATATATATATATATATATATATATATATATATATGGAAAGCCCTGAAATTCTAGTTTCATATAAAAATGGTTGCATCAAATTTAATTGGCCGTAGGCGGAGCCATACACTCCTCTGTACAGACTGTCAAGGGTTTTTGGTTTTCCAACTCCTCACCTCTTCCTACTCTAATCCTTTCTTGCTTCCTATTTGATTTCAACATCACAAACAGCCAACAAATCAACCAAATATCCTCATATTCATTCAATCATCACATCAATAATTGAGAAAATGAACCACCACCAGCCACCCACAATCAGAAAATCAAAACAAGAATTAAACCTCTACCTCTTATTATGTGTGATTTGGCTTGATTTTGGAGTTTGGATGAATAAAACTTAGTTGAGCTTGATAGTTTGATGGAGTTGGGTGAGTGGAGAAGAGAAGAAGAGAGCTAAAGTGAGGGAGAAGGCAGTGCAGAAATGGGGCTGAATGAAAAGAGAGGAATGTGTTATAAAAGCCTTGAAGTGGTAGGTGAAATGAAGGCTTTCGATTGGTCTAAAACCCAAGGCTGAATTTTAGCCAACTTCCCCCAATTTTTGTGGCTTTTCTTGCGCCACTTTCATAGGTTATGTGGCCTTTCTTGCGCCACTTTCATAGATTAAGTGGCTGAGTTCTCAGCCACTTAAAGTAGGGTTAATGAGTTGAAATCCTATTGGATCGGTTCCGACAGTTTAAAATACTGTAATCTTACTGATTTCCTTTAAATCGGTAAATTGGTTTACGAAAATTTTTATGAAATCTTCTGTACTTCTAACCTAATTCCCTCATATCTAAACTCAATTAATTGCTAGTCAATTGATCCTAAATAATTATTTAGTCGAATTTTAATTAATCTCAATTATTCGATAAAAATCAAACAATTGGACGAAAAACGATAAGAAAATTCCGGTGGATGTTACACTTGACTAGAAGGTGATATGTCCAAAAGGCTTAACTAGAAGCGTAATCTGTCCAAAAGGCTTAACTAGAAGGGTAATCTTCAAAAAGTTGATCTGTGCAAAGAAAACTTCACTCTTAAAGCTTGTCCTACATGATTCATAGATTTCTAAAGGTCACACTTGACAAGATAGAGATCTGAAAGGAGAACTGACGCTCTAAAAAGCTGGTGGACCTAAACAGCTAGTTTTCTTCTTTGATAATACACTTACTTGCTGAGAAAAAAAGTAACCTACTTCTCTCTTCAGTCTAAGACCAGTGAATCTAAAAAGCTCTGGGCTAAAGGTTTGAGGTCTCAATGGCTAGATTTTGAAGTCTACATAAATCTTGAAGATGAAGAAAAAGTAGCTAGAATTCTGCTAATTTAAAAATCCATAAAAGCCTTCATCTTTCTCAATCTTCTGACCAATAAGAAAGTTACTTTTTGAAGCTTTTTGAGCGAAAATCTTCTCATTGATTTGTAATCACAAATATTCTCCAAGTGAGATTTGTGAGAAGTCACTCCACACTACATTTAATCGATCTATACACTTTGAGTGATTTAGTGTGAGTGTTAATCAAACACAAACCTTCAATCCTTGATTGTAACCGGACTCGATAGTAGTTGTTGTTAGCTTGGAGAGGCTAGGACAATACTACTCAGTTTGTTTAGCTTGGAGAGGCTACGATAATAGTACTTAAACTTGTTTTGCTTGGAGAGGGTAGGAAAAGACTACCATATTGTAAGTTTGGAAAAGCTTGTGCAAAAGAATACTTATGTTTATAAAATCTCAGCTAATTTGTTGAGGACAAAATATAGGCAAGTGGACTGGTCAAACCAGTATAAATATTCTTAAGTGATTTCGTAACTCTATCTCTTGTTTATTTATTGTCCTTATTTTGTTATTTCAGAGTTCTGTGTGCTTAAGCATTTCATTATCTAACAAAGTTATTGTGAAAACAATAACTTAGTTTCTAACCTAAAATGTTTCCATAATCGAAATCCAAAGAGTTGAGAAAGTTCGTTAAGTTTTTCAGGTTCAAAAAGTATTTTAAAGGTATGATTCAACCCGCTTCTCGTGCTACTTTAACCTTTAATTGGTATCAAAGCTTGGCCTCTAGGTTGAGTTTCCTAATGATTGTAGAGGAAAAAGATCCCAAGATATGGCATAATAGATCATACATATTGCTGAAGGACACTCCATTAATTGTCCTCCATATTTTAATCGAGAAGATTACCCTTAACATCAAGGCAAAATAAGACTCTTTACTGAGTTTACAAGTTTAGATATGTGGGAGATCATTGAGAATGGAGATTATGTTCCAACCATGGAACAACCTGTGCCTCAAGTAGCTGCTAATCCAGATCAACCTCCTCCTGTAATAGTCAAATTGGTGCCTAAAAACCCATGGACTGACCAACGCAAAGCTAAGGTGCAGATGAATGCCAAGGCCAAATAACTTCTTACCATTAATTTAAGTAAAAATGAATATGACAAGATTATTTCATGTGTCTCTGCCAAGAAATCTGGGACAAGCATGAAACTCTTCATGAAGGAACTGATCATATCAAAGAAACTAAGATTAGTATATTAGTTCATCACATATACATCGTAAATCAACTAAAGGCATTGGGAAAAATATATTCTAATGCTGAAATGTTAAGAAGATCTTGAGAAGCCTATCCAAGGCTTGGCGCCCGAAAGTAACAGCCATTCAAGAAGTCAAAGACTTGAATGTGCTTAGTCTCGATGGGTGTCATTAGGTCTCTAAAAACTTATGAGATTGAGTTGTATGAAATCTCTAAGGAGACTATAGAAAAAGGAAGTCTATTGCCTTAAAATCCACTTAAAGAAGATCTAGTTCTTCTAAAGCCATGAAGACTTTAGAAGAAATGGATGAAGACGAAGAAGAGCCCTTTGATGACGAGGATGATGAAGAGAAAGATGAAATTGCTCATCTGGTTCATTTAATATGAATGCAAGAAGCCTAGACATTTGAGATCAGAACACCGAAAGCTAAAAAAGAGCTCCAGAAGGAGGCACCTAAGAAGAAGGCCATTATGGCAATATGGGAAGATCTAGATAAAGAACAAGAGACTGCAGATTCTCAAGAAGAAGATACAAAAGTTGCAAATCTTTGCTTCATCGTAGATATAGTTTTTGAAGAAGAAACTAAGATAACTCTTCCTGAAACAAAACCTTTGTGACACCATAATAATATTGTACTGTGCCTAGGTCATTTTATGGTATTACTAATTATTACCCTTAACTAACTAAAGTTTCTATAATTGAAATTAGTGCAATATATGAAAATAGCATGTAATTTTTTTTTTTGTAAAACATTTATACTTGAAAATTGAGCTTTTAAGCACTTACTTATATACATATTGATGTTGTTCCTTGTGTCACTGAGTTACTAAAAAGACATATGACAAAGTTTAAATAACATAACACGATACTTTAAGACAATAATAAAATCATAGATAAATCAAGAATCATAATCATACCTAATCATTATCATATATATAATAGGTCAAATTAAGTAGCGAGACTTCCAATATGCTCTTAGTTATACATAAATTGCCCAACTAGGGCTTTTAATAAAATAAAAAAGCTATGTTACTATCTCGATCCTCCTTGGCTAGGCGTCGTAACACAACAACTCCTTGTCATATCCAGTTAGGTACCACCAAAAGCACTGCCATGGATGCCATCAACTCTATCTGAAGACGACGTGAAAATATGGGAGTGAGAAATGCAATATTTCTCACTAGGATTCCGAGTAGGCCATAAATCGTGTCATCTTTGTCATCCTAGCCA
Source organism: Pterocarpus santalinus (assembly GCA_031439595.1). Lineage (NCBI taxonomy): Eukaryota > Viridiplantae > Streptophyta > Magnoliopsida > Fabales > Fabaceae > Pterocarpus > Pterocarpus santalinus. Next base: position 33,273,107 of record CM062525.1, read on the forward strand.
CTTCAAGTTTAATTATAAAAATGTGAACATGTATAGCTTTAATCTTTTTTGGGGTTTTGAAAAGCATAAGTTTCCAAAGTGGGTTTCTTTTAACTTACTTTTATAAGCATAACATATAGAGATACAACATCATAAAAGGTAAGCATACATACAAGAGCATAACATAAACATTCATAACCATGAATATAAGGAAATAAAGATGCATGCACTTTCATGTATTTCATTGACTCTGTCTTTCCATTAACTTAGTTTACTTAGCTTTCATAATAAGTACTCGCTTAACATTATTTTCTTTATGCGCCCTTGGATAGATTGTTTTAGGACATGAGCTAATTCCATGATTGTCATCACCCACTACTAATCTAAATCAGACTTAGCCGATAAGAGGACCTACATGCCTCTAAATTGGAGGGATTTAGATTGGTCACATGCCTCCAAAGTAGAGAGATCTCAAAGTCTTGATGGATCACCTTCCCTTTTAAAGGATCACACTCGTTTATCTTGTCTTTGTGGATCACCTTCCCTTTTAAAAGATCATGTCCAATTAATTCTCTTCTTAACACAGTACTTGATATTACATCTTTCATTTTAAATGCATAAGTTAAAAGACAAGATACATATAAGCATATAATAGATATTTCTAAGTCCACAATTTTGATGAAAATCCATTAGCATAATTGTAACATCCCCATTTTACCTAAGTTAATTAGCTCGGTGTTCCCGGCTAATTAGAGAGATTAGCGATTAATTGAGAACTAATCGGCTAATCTCAAGAGCAAGAGCAAGAGCTTAGTAAATTAAGGCAAGTCAACAATTGAAGCTTAAGGCATTAAAAGTTACAATTAAAAGCCTAATTGCCCAATCCTTATTAATTCATGATTTAGAACATAAAATCAAGGTGATCTAACCTAATTAACTAAGAGCACATAGGTCTCAAAACTCAATCACATTAACCCTCACATCTTCTTATATAATTAAAGAGAAAAATCCTTCTTAATTAAAATGTGCTAATGAGTAATTTAAACCAATTGAATTAATCAACATTTAGATAAGTATAACAATTATAAAGATGTAGAAACTTCCCTTTAATTATTGTTTAAAAGTTTGGTCAAAGCAAGAGCCACATCTAACCATTCAATTGCCTTCTCATCATACACTACTAGATTAAGAGTCCATGTTAGTAGAACCCTTAAGTCATGACAAAAGTTGTACTCTCCTTCATCAAGATTGTGACACTTGGAGTGATCACAATCATTCAATGCCAATCCAAAGATAGCTCATGCTTTTAACCATTTGACAAAAACACTACAAAGCTTTTTACCCAAGTGCCAAGACTCAAAGGAAACACAACACCCCCTTTTGCCCTATGGTTTTTCCCACTCCCTAGCTTGTGTAAGAAGCAAAAATCACATCACTCTCTCCCTCATTCTTGCGCCATTCAGCCTCTCTTCTCTCCCCCTCACTTCATTTTTCAATTCCTCTCTCAAGACACAAAGCTCTCTCCTCTCTCCAAGACCCATTCCTCTTCTCTTGTTCTTCCAATCTTCCTTATTCTTCTTTCAATCTCCCTACTACTTCTCACCTCATTTCCATCACCACCATCACCATCCCTTCAAGGACTACCATTTTTTGTCCTTGGAGAAACAAAACTACTCATACACAAGTCTCAATATCAAGCTCAAGGAGAAGGAGGCCATCTCCAACCATCTCCATCCTTCAAGCCTTCAAGAAAAACTCATTTGGTAGTGACTCTATTCTTCTTCTCCATATATTTTTTCAAATTTTAGAACCCCTAATCTCTTCATAGTTAGGTGATTTTAAAGCTTGCTCCAAGGTCTCATGACCACATTTTTCCCTATAAGTTTTTTTTTTTGTCTTGTTGAAAGTGTTGTTTTGAAATGAGATTATGAGGCATGATGGTTTTATGTATCTTGCTCTATTTTGTGGTAAAATACTATTTTGGTGACTGAAACTTTGGATATGATGATGAGTTAAAACATAAAAATGGTGATTTGAAGTGGTATAACAATTTCTCCATAAGCTTGAAGTGAAAAACTTAAGAACTAGTAAATCTGGAATTCTGGCAGCCTGTAAAGCGTGCAGTATGTTTATTGCTAAAAAAGTCAAAATGCAATGAAACTAATTTTCTGTGAAAGTAGACTCAAAGATATTTTCATACATATAAAATATGCGAGATTTGGCATTAAAATGAGAGAGATATGAATTTTTAAAGTCTGCTGTTCCTGGATGGGTTTCTGTCCGGGCAGTAGGTAATAAAACATGTATAACTCAAGCTATACATAACATTTTCGAGTGGGACCAAGTTTGTTAGAAAGTTAAGACATAGAGGAATACCCCCATAAAACAGTTTTGTCAGATTCCTTGTGAGGAGTTCACAGTAAATGTTAAATTTCACTAACCCGAGATGAACTTTCAAGTCTGACCAGTCAGAATAACATGTGTATAACTGAAGCTACAAAATGAATTTTTAAGTGGGGCTTGTTTTGTTTAAAAATAGACTCAGAGAAGTACATACATACCAAAATTCGAAATAAAAGAGTAAAAGATGAAATTATGGTGAATTTTTAAATTTACTGCCCCACTGTAAAAGTAAATCTGGTTAGGGTAAAAGTAAAAGGTTAATGAAGGATAAGTTTTAAGACATTAATATCCTTATACTAAGTATTAGAAAACCTTCAGAACTCAACTTAAAAGATATCAAAAAGGACATTAGGCAACATTGGCCCTACAACAATTAAAAGAGGACATCCAAGAGGTAACCTAAATTAAAAGCTTGCACCAAATTTGCTAAGCTAAGCTCATAAAACTTTGCTTAAGAATATGCCTATGTTTATGTTGCAAGCATGATGTTATGATGATGATGTGATTATGATGCCATGATAATGATGATATGATATGATGATATGATATGATGCTGTGATACTAGTTTTCTGTTTGGCAAAATTTTGGGAAGCTTCGGTCTAGCCGTTATGCTGCCGAAATTTTGTAGAAATTGTGGACTTAGAAATATTTTGCATCATAAGTTTAATAAGAAAAGATTTAATAAAGTGTAATCCTTCAAAAGGGAAGGTGACCTAATTTTAAGTTCCCCTCACCCACGACTCACATGAGGCATGGCATGACCCAGCTAGTGTGAGTATAGGGGATAGGGCTTACATGAGGCATGGCATGACCCAGCTAGTGTAAGTACCGAAATTCTATGGTGGCGACGGCCACGGTATGAGCTCATTACCACTTATGTTTAGTGGGTGGAAAGAAAGGACTTAAGATAAGTCAAGTTAAGGAAAGAAAGGGACTTCGGTCCAACCCAAGTAAAGAGTATAACTCTCAACATGTTTATGTATGTTATGAATAGTCATATAAGCTTTCATGTATGCCATAGTGTTGTTAATACAACGAGGATAAGTACTAAAAATGGAATCCACTTCGGATAGTAATGTTTTCGAAAATCAAATAATTGAACCTATTAAATGCCCACAGTTTTCAGTCAAAAACCGAAGTGGATGGGACGATGACGATGACACCTGTGTGTCAGGGTCGAGTCCTACTGAGAAATCTTATTTCTCATCCTTGTTGTTTTTCCGTCTCGTCACCAGATACTTATGGAGCATCACGTGGCATGGAGCATGGAGCCTCCTCGCCATGAGTGGGCCTATGATGAGGGCACCCACGCTATTGTGGCCACGACCACCACAATAGTCCGCACATACTTCTACCCGGGTCGAGTTTTTGAGCAGGAGGAGCCAGAGATCCCGCGTGCCCCTGTGGACGTATCATCGGCACACCTTGGACAGCCGCTGGGTCCTTGGGATTTCCCGCCCGAGCCATTGCCTGAGATCGAGATGGAGCCTATGTCTCCAGGTCTACCCACAGCCGAGCCCGTGCCCCTGCCAGAAGTCCCTATGATCGAAGTGAGTTCGACCGCTACTCCTAGAGCCGCAGTCGCTTCGCCGTCGCTCCCTGAGTACCATCCTGCCACGTCCGAGGAGGATCCCTCTGAGGAACATTCTTCGGTCGCCAGCTATACTCTTGGCCGTCGCATTCGTCGCATAGAGGTCAACAGCCGGCACCCTCGCATCATCCATACTCCTCATGTTCCCCGAGGCCGAGCAGCGTGGGGGACCAGGCATTCGAGGACCTGAGTCCATTCGATGGAAGGGCGTGGAAGGGCGTAGAAGCCGATATGTCTACGTGGGCTTATCCCAATATTGCTCCTTATCTGTTGTATTTCATTTTGCATTAGACCTTATCAGACTTGTATTTTTGATATTTTGGGGCCATTGCATGACCATGAGTTCCCTTTTATGTATTTGTTGGATATTATGAGGATAACTATAATTATGTGGTTGATGTTGAAATTTGAATGTATGACATTATAGTCTATCTCATGTTCCTTCCATTTATATCGAAATCTCTGCGTTACGCTCGTTTACTGCTATCTTCTCGCGCAAGGCTTTACTTTCCAAAAGCGGCGACATATTTCAAAAAAAAAAAAAAATTTACTGTATTTTCCGCGTAATTTAATTTCAAGTGAAGTTTAGTTTTCCACGAGCATAAGTAACAACTAATAAAACGCCGTAATACGACTTAAGCGTAATATGGATTTATTAGGGTGTTACAATAATGGCTAGACCAAAGCTTCCCCAAAATTGCCAAGTATGGAAATTCAACTAATAACCAACCACATTAATTTCATATCATCATATCAAGTACCATCAGTCATCCAATCATGAGTCAATAATTGAACAATCTCAACACATACCATGCATAAGAGTATCATATAATGACATTCACACCTTGAAGGGTATTAATGGTTTCCTCATACTTTGTGAAAATTCTTATGAATCACTATAAGAATCCTCATGTCTACTCATGAGGGAATCACACAACTTAAAGTCAACACATGTTGTAAGCTTTAGCTACTTATACTTCAAGTGGAGTCATACTTTTCATAATTGTTTCTTATACTTATCTCTTACTTCATCTAAAGTGAAGTGTTAATTTATCCGTTCTTATATATATATATATATATATATATATATATATATTAGGCCATAATTATCTCCAGACTAAGTATTAAGTATATTTCCCTCTCATGTTATCACTTAAAACATGCTCATGGTTATAATCTTAACTTTTATGATTACCATGTAACTTACTAGATTTCTTATCTATACCTTTTTACGAGTTAGATTTCTTGAGTTAAAGTTTTTAACACTTTATTTTCCTTTTTTCTTTTTATTATGGCTGGAACCTCAAATAGTGTTTTAAGCCAACATTTTGTCTTTAACTCTTTTCATCTCCATGAAATAGTACACAAGTGATTCTTAGGTTCATAGTATGACTATTGGAGCTCTAATCATACTTATATTCCCAAGGGATTTCGAGATCCCCTTAGTCCCTTGGATCATTGCAAAGTATGCTCACAATCATGAATCCAACAACACCAAGTGCTCACCATCATCAAGAAGTGATTTTTATTCTAAAATAAGTTGCAAGATTAAAACTTTATAATAAAAAAGTCTTATTCTTTAAGAAAGTTTGAACCTTTACCTAGTAGGGCACTACTTTTTGAGGTCCAGGAGGCAAACTTTTCAAACTTTTATGTTAAGAAATGTTCATAATCACATTAAAATCATGTTGTCAGTGTAAGAAGAGAAACTTTTTAATCGTAAGAACATCACATTAAAAGAAGAACAAAACTTAAACAAGACAACTCAAGAAATGCATATTTTTTTCATCAAACCAAAAGATTACGAAGGACACCTAGATCACTTGAAAAGATAAAGCTTTTAGGGCATCAAGAAAAGAGCTTTGTTAGCATCAACATAAGAACCTCATAGACAATATCAAAATGCAAACTTTTCTCAAAAAGAAAAAGGAACTTTTCTCAAGTTGCCAGTTGGAGCTCTTGGCCACGGTGAGAGGCAAAGCTTTAACCTCTCTTGAGTAACAAATGAAGAAAGTAAGGAACCACTTACTCATCATGGCCGAAATCATATAGGTGGCCGATTCCAATTTTTATCTTGTTTTACTTCTTGTTTCTACTTGTTTAAGGCTTATTCAAGACTTATAAACATAGATCTAAGCTTAAAAGTGTTGATCTTACGAAATAGGTGATAAAGTTTAAAACTTACTCCATATTTGAGTTTTAAATACCCTTTCTACATGGTCACTTTGCAACATCCAATCAATCATACTCAAGAAAGCAACTTTTTGTGAGTTTAAACATACAAGTGAGGAATAAACCAAATAATCACTCAAATACTCAAGAAAGGTGAAAACTTTAGAATCTTTATAAGAGGTAAAAACAAGAACACCATAACCATGGCTAGGGCTAGGATCTCTTGACATGAAAGTCAGTAAAAGTCAAGACTTTCCACATTCTTTTCAAGATAGTGATATTACAAGAACAAAATAAGTAGCAGAAGCAAGAAAATCATCATTTTTCTCAAGAAACTATAAGCTTTGAGAGAAACCTTGAGGCTCCAAGTTATAAACAAACTTGGCCACTCATGGCTTGTCTTAAGAGAAAATGAAAGTAGATAGGGAATCCTACCACAAGATGATGGTCTAGACAAGTAAAGGTTGGATCTTGAAGTGAAAAAAGTAACATCCACCGTTTTTCGCCTAATTATTCGGTTTTATCGAATAATTGAGAATAATTAAAATTCGGTTAAACAATTATTTAGACTCAATTGATTAGCAATTACTTGAGTTTAGATATGAAGGAATTGAGTTAGGAGTATAGGAGATTTCATAAAATTTTATTGAAAACTGATTTACCGATTTAAAGGAAATCGGTAAAATTACGGTATCTTAAACTGTCGGAACCGAACCAATAGAATTCCAATCCTTTACCCTACCTTGAGCGGCTAATAACTCGGCCACTTAGCACCAAAAGTGGCACCACTTTGGCTACACAAAGACAAGGAGGGCTGGCTGAATTTCAGCCTTGGAAAATCCAACCAATCACAAGCCAAGAAGACACCTATATATATACCCTTCAATCAGATTTTTTTTGCCCTTTCCTTCACCCATTCTGATCACTTTCCAGCGCCACTTTCTCCTCTCCTTTCAGCTCTCTTCCTCTCTTCTTCACACACACAACTCCAGCCAACATCAAGCTTAATCAAGTCTTGCTCCTCCAAGCTTCAAAAATCCAGCAAAATCACTTAGAACAAAGGTAGGGATTTGATACTTGAATTAATTCTGTGGTATTGGCTAGCTGAGCTTGGATTATTTTCATCTTCTTTAATGTGTTAAATGAATGATTATGATAATATGTGATTGGTTTTGGGCTGTTTGTGTGATTGAAATCGAATTTGGAGCAAGAAAGAATGGAAATAGGAAGAGCTGATGGGTTAGAGAACCAAAAACCCTCGGCAGTCCGTACGGTGGAGTGAACGGCTCCGCCTACAGCAGATTAAATTGGGTGGAACCATCTTTACATGAAACTAGACATCTAGAGATTTCCATAGACATATCATATAAGGCTTTTGGATTAGAATTGAGAGAGATATGAATTTTTGAATTTCAACCTAGGGTTTTGACTCTGGTTCTGGGCAGACTGGGTTGTTTAGGGTAGAACTCGCTCTATACTACTTGAAAATGAGTGAAACTAACTTTTTTAGAAATATTACACATAGAATAATATCCCATAAAAATTTCATAATTAGATAAGGTCTCGGTTGCTCCAAGTGATCCAAGAAATTTGCCCTATGTCCAAACCGGGCCAGAATAGGGCAGTCTAGGAAGGTCAGAATTCAGGGCATATAACTTGAGCCCTACTAAGTCAAATGGAATGGAAATTTTTTGAAAATGAAACTTTAACCTGATATCTTTAATATGAGTCCAATTTCGTGTAATTTGATTTAGTTTTCGATTTTTAGTGGATTTTTACTTTTAGTTGCCTGATTCTGGCTAGCCATTGGGTAGGCCAAGATAAAATCTAAATATCTTGAGTTGTAGATATCAAAATTAGATGGGACTAAAAGGGTTAGAAACTAGAAACATAAGGCTACAACATATCCAAAAATTAGGTTTAAATGAGTTAAATTGAAATAAAGGTGCGATGTACCACAACCGGGTAGAATAAGGCAGAATGAGCTAAAAGCCCTATTGATGCTTTGTTGAAACTAATGAATGAATCTATGAATGTATATGCATAATTGCTGCTCTATACTGAAATTGAAAATTTTATAAATGTACTGGTTGGCTGGCACTATTCATGGGGAAGCGGACACGTTCCGTTATGCTGCCGAAATTTCGATAGAACCCATGCACAAGTTATGAGTTACATGTTAATGCATGTGCATTTCAAGAAAGCTAAGAAGGTTATGAAAAAGAATTATGTTACTATGAAAGTTCGATGCTACTTGGGCCAGCCCCGGATAAGAACTTAAGGGGAATAGATCGGTGGGAAGGTTGGGGAAAGTAAATCCGGCATTCCTGTATAGGAACAAGCTCAATCTTGAAAAGTAGACTATTACTTAGGAGTCTAAACGGCCAAGAACTCCCAGGGGACCAAGAGATAGAAAATGATGAAAAGTAATAGAAAATGCTTATGAAGAAAGGTTCATGATTAAGTCTGCATGATCACATGACTGCACGGTTACAAGAAATAATTATGTCAAAATGTTTATAGTTGTCTATTATGTTTGCTCACTGCTGTTTATTTAGTTGTTATGTTTATTATTTATGCATCATTATTAGTATCTATTTTGTTTATTGTGCCGTCTAAAGTAAAACTGAACCTTGCCTCGGACCAGACTTTTCCCTCAACTCATTCAAAATGGATAGCCTAGTTTGAATACATGCTTTTATAATTAAATAAAAACCAAGGCAACTGAGAATGAATGTGATGTTAGAAGAACGCCATACATGAACTCTACTGAGAATTTCTTGAAATTCTTACCCCGTGTTGTATTTCCGCATCATTCTCAGACGCTGGCGAAGGGCTCAACGGCCACTCCTTTCATTGAGATCTTAGACCTGCAACTTCACTATGACTCCAAGTTGGACCTGTTGGATACAGCCTGCTCCTGCTATTTCTGCCTCTGCTTTTAGCAAATAGGAATTTTGACGTTCCTTTGTTTCATCTGTTTTTAATATATATCTATATATATAAACTAAAGCGTTGGCTTTCGACCTACTTATGTACTTATACAATTGAGAATATATCACTTATTTATATCTCTTCTGTTATATTACATTAAACTTTATTACGTTTTATAACGCTATTCACGTCTATTATGTAACAGTGTGCCGATTCAACTGTTTAGTGATACTAATCACGAGATTCAAGTAGAACATTAACACGATAACACAGACTATCTAATTTCATGCTATGAATTAAGCATAACATCAAATTAGTAGGGTGTTACATTTTTGGTATCAGAGCAGTTCGTCCTAGCTAAGGCCTGAGGATTGGACTGACTATGCTTCGTGCATATTCTGTACTTTTAGCTGATAATGTGCACCAGATCTTGCCTGTATGGTTGAGATATAGTTGTGCATGTGTATGAAGTGCCTGACCGTGTGAGCTGTTGTTTACTAGCACATTAGACTTAGTATTGAGCCTGATCAACTTAATAACTTTTGTTTTGTGTGCTTAGAACTTAATGGCTTCCGGAAGGTGAGGCAGACCGTGTGTAGAACCTGCTCTAGAGAACCCGACTGATTTTATGGCCACAAGCGAGAAATGGCCCATGTAATGCGGGAGCAAACCGTGGTAGCTCACCAGATGATTGAACAGCTAGGCAGGCTACCTGCAGCAGGCTGTGAAGGGAACCCACATGACCTAGAGGCTAACCTGGATTATCTCAAATTTGCTGAATTCAGAAAGGCGAATCCACCCAGCTTCCGAGGGGCATATGACCCTGATAAAGCCGACGAGTGGATCAAAGCCATGGAGAAGATTTTCTCTATTTTGGATTGCTCGAATCATCAGAAGGTGACTTTCGCCACCTATATGCTCGAGGCAGATGCCGAGTTCTGGTGGAACGGCGTACGAAGACTGTTTGAAGAATCTCAGACCATAGTCACTTGGATGGTGTTCAGAGATGTATTCTACCAGAAGTACTTTCCTACGTCGGTTCGAAATGCTAAGGAACTCGAGTTTATGCAGTTGCATCAAGGAAATCGGACAGTATCCAAATATATTGCCCGATTTGAGGAGCTATGCAAATTCTCCACGATTTACTAGAGGAACCCGGATAAAGCTTGGAAGTGCATTAAATTTGAAGGAGGGTTACAAGAGGACATTCTCACCGCAATCAGGCCAATGGAGATTAGGGATTTCCCCACGTTGGTGAACAAATGCCGACTTGTGGAGGATTGCAATTCGAAATTAGCTGCAGCCAGGGCATCTGGTGGAAATTTCAAGAGGGGGTTGGCCCCACAGGGCCCAAGATTCAAGCCCAACGTATAGTAACAGCAGAGATTTTCGCCGGTAGGCAACAAAGGCAAGCAGCCCCAAAGGTCTTTTCCAAATCCAACTTGTACAAAATGCGGCAAGAATCATGGTGATCGGCCGTGTTTGGCGGGCCAGAATGTGTGCTACGGATGTGGCAAGCCAGGCCACAAAATTTATGAGTGTCCAACCAGGAACCATCACAGCCGCCTTGACCCCAGCGACAAGGACGGGTCTTTACAATGAGCGCAGAAGAAGCTGATAAGTCGGAAGGACTAATCCAAGGCACCTGTGACGTGGACGGTGAGACTCTAACTGAACTCTATGATTCGGGTGCCTCACATTCGTTTATTTCTCATAACTGTGTAACTGCTTTGCAATTGCCAATTTCTGAGTTACCTTATGATCTATTAGTTTCTACTCCTACCAATGGGCCTGTTAGAACTAGTCAAATATGCATCATTGTTCCTCTTCGAATTGAGGGTAGGACCTTTACCTCCAATTTGATTTGCCTCCCTCTATCTGGTCTTGACGTAATTCTGGGTATGGATTGGCTTTCTGCCAATCGTGTTGTACTCAATTGCTCTGATAAGACGGTGGTACTCCCCTCTGTCTCACTTTCTGAATCCTGAACCGCAACACTCTTCTATCTAAACTCTTTCGGGCCAAAGAATCAAGGGTATATTCTCTTGTCAGCTAATGTGACAAAAGCTGAGCAAGAACTAGAGGAGATTCCGGTTGTCAGGGAATATCCGGATGTTTTTCCAGAGGATATTCCTGAATTCTCTCCGGAGAGAGAGATTGAATTTATCATCGAGTTGGTTCCAGGTGCGGGACCAATATCTATAGCTCCGTATCAAATGTCACCTATGGAGCTGACGGAACTAAACAGACAGACCGAAGAGCTTTTAGAAAAAGGATTCATATGGCCAAGCGCGTCGCCATGGGGAGCTCCGGTCTTGTTGGTCAAGAAGAAAGATGGAAGCATGCACTTATGCGTGGATTATAGGTAGCTGAACAAAGTGACAATTAAGAATAAATATCCACTGCCAAGGATTGATGATTTCACGGACCAACTACAGGGTGCAACAGTATTCTCCAAGATCGACTTGCATTCTGGATATCACCAAATTCGAGTTCGAGAACAAGATATCCCTAAGACAGCTTTTCAAACTCGTTACGGGCACTGTAAGTATACTGTGATGTCGTTTGGGCTGATGAATGCACCAACAGTATTCATGGATTACATGAATCGAATATTTCGCCCATATCTAGACAAATTTGTAGTGGTGTTCATCGACGACATACTTGTCTACTCGAAGATGGAGCAAGAGCATGTAGAATACTTGCGGCTAGTTCTGCAAATTTTAAGCGAAAAAAAAAAAACTCTATGCTAAATTATCCAAATGTGAATTTTGGATGAAGGAGGTAAAATTTCTCGGCCACGTAGTGTCTTCTGGAGGAATCTCTGTCGACCCCAGCAAAGTAGAAGCGATCAATCGGGAAAGACCGACCACAGTCTCTGAAGTCAGAAGTTTTCTGGGCTTAGCTGGATATTACAGGCAATTCGTTAAGGATTTTTCTCGAATAGCCTTGCCCTTGACCAAGCTAACCAGGAAGAATGTCCCATTTGAGTGGATGCCGGAGTATGAACAAAGCTTTCAGGATTTGAAGAGGAGATTGACCACGACACTAGTGTTAGCTTTACCAGACCCTCATGGACCATTTGAGGTCTATTGCGATGCTTCCCAATAAGGGTTAGGGTGCGTGTTGATGCAAACCGGAAAGGTGGTCACGTATGCCTCCAGGCAATTGAAGCCACACGAAAGGAACTACCCGACTCATGGCCTCGAATTAGCAGCATTAGTATTTGCTCTGAAGATATGGAGACATCACCTATATGGAGTAAAATTCGAGGTCTTTTCTGATCATAAGAGTTTGAAGTACCTCTTCGATCAGAAGGAATTAAACGTGAGGCAGCGGAGATGGATGGAACTCCTTAAAGACTATGAATTTGAATTGAAATATCACCCGGGTAAGGCAAACATCGTGGCAGATGCGTTGAGCAGGAAATCATTGACTGTCGCCTGGATGATGATTAAAGAGACGGAACTTATTGAAAGCTTCCGAAATCTTAATTTGGGAATTCTTACAACTTCCAGAACTCTTCAATTACACCAAATTAAGATAACCAATAGCTTTAAGGACCAGATTCAGCAAGCACAGTAGCAGGATGCTAACTTTCAACATACAATTAGTCTCATGCAATCAGGGAAATTAATGGGTTTTGCCTAAGATAAAAGGGCATCTGGCGGTGCCATGATAGAGTATGTGTTCCTGAAAGGGACGATCTTCGAAGAAGAATCTTAGAAGAAGCACATAGAGGCAAATTCATCGTACATCCTGGCATAACCAAGATGTATCAAGATCTCAAGAAAATGTTTTGGTGGCCGGGCATGAAGTCAGATGTAGCAAGCTTTGTGGGCAAGTGCTTGATTTGTCAGAAGGTGAAAGCGGAACATCATAAGCCTTCTGGAATGTTACAACCCTTGGAAATCCCTGAGTGTAACTGGGAGCGTATCTCCATGGATTTTATCATGGGGTTACCAAGGACATCAGCGGAATATGATGCTATATGGGTTATTGTGGATGGATTAACCAAATCTGCTCACTTCCTGCCCGTTCGAGCAAATTATCCACTGGAAAGACTAGCTCAACTGTTCATTCAAGAGATTATAAGGTTGCATGGGACCCCTTCAACTATTGTCTCTGATTGAGACCCGAGATTCATCTCACGATTTTGGGGAGCTTTATAGAAGGCATTCAGTGCAAAGCTATGTTTAAGCACTGCATATCACCCACAAACAGATGGCCAAACAGAAAGGACAATTCAAACCTTGGAAGATATGCTACGAGCTTATATACTGGAGCAACGCGGAAATTGGGATCGATGCTTACCGTTGGCCGAGTTCGCATACAACAATAGCTATCATGCTAGCATCAGCATGGCTCCTTATGAAGCATTATATGGACGAAAGTGTCAATCTCCCTTGTGCTGGTACGAGACAGGAGAATCAACTCTGTTGGGGCCTGATTTAGTCGAGCAGACCACCGAGCAGATCAAGAAAATACGGAGTAAGATGCTTGCCGCTCAGAGCTGCCAGAAAAGTTACGCGGATACTAGGAGGAAACCTCTGGATTTTCAGGAAGGAGACCACGTATTTATGAAGGTTACTCCTACAACAGAGATAGGTAGAGCAGTCAAAGTCAAGAAGCTAAATCCTCGTTTTATTGGTCCCTTTCAAATCCTGAAGTGAATCGGATCAGTTGCATGCCGAGTCGCTTTGCCTCCACATCTATCAAACCTCCATGATGTTTTTCATGTCTCCCAACTCAGAAAGTATCAACCTGACCCTACCCATTCCCTAGAACCTGAATCAATATAGTTAAAAGAGGACTTGACATTCTGCGTATAACCAGCACGGATCGTAGATAGAAGTACCAGACAACTTCGGAACAAAACCGTGCAGCTAGTAAAAGTAGCTTGGGGAAATGGAGATGCGGAGGACTACACTTGGGAGCTGGAATTAGATATGAGGAAAGAGTATCCTGAACTATTCTTAGGTACTAAATTTTGAGGACAAAATTTTTTTAAGGAGGGTGGTAATGTAACATCCACCGTTTTTCGCCTAATTATTCGGTTTTATCGAATAATTGAGAATAATTAAAATTCGGTTAAACAATTATTTAGACTCAATTGATTGGCAATTACTTGAGTTTAGATATGAGCGAATTGAGTTAGGAGTATAGGAGATTTCATAAAATTTTATTGAAAACTGATTTACCGATTTAAAGGAAATCGGTAAAATTACGGTATCTTAAACTGTCGGAACATAACCAATAGAATTCCAATCCTTTGCCCTACCTTGAGTGGCTGATAACTCAGCCACTTAGCACCAAAAGTGGCGCCACTTTGGCCACACAAAGACAAGGAGGGCTGGCTGAATTTCAGCCTTGCAAAATCCAACCAATCACAAGCCAAGAAGCCACCTATATATATATACCCTTCAATCAGATTTTTTTTGCCCTTTCCTTCACCCATTCTGATCACTTTCCAGTGCCACTTTCCCCTCTCCTTTCAGCTCTCTTCCTCTCTTCTTCACACACACAACTCTAGCCAACATCAAGCTTAATCAAGTCTTGCTCCTCCAAGCTTTAAAAATCCAGCAAAATCACTTAGAACAAAGGTAGGGGTTTGATACTTGAATTAATTCTGTGGTATTGGCTGGCTGAGCTTGGGTTATTTTCATCTTCTTTGATGTGTTAAATGAATGATTATGATGATATGTGATTGGTTTTGGGCTGTTTGTGTGATTGAAACCGAATTTGGAGCAAGAAAGAATGGAAATAGGAAGAGCTGATGGGTTAGAGAACCAAAAACCCTCGGCAGTCCGTACGGCGGAGTGTACGGCTCCGCCTACAGCAAATTAAATTGGGTGGAACCATTTTTTCATGAAACTAGACATCTAGAGCTTTCCATAGACATATCATATAAGGCTTTGGATTAGAATTGAGAGAGATATGAATTTTTGAATTTCGACCTAGGGTTTTGACTTTGGTTCTGGGCAGACTGGGTTGTTCAGGTTAGAACTCGCCCTATACTACTTGAAAATGAGTGAAACTAACGTTTTTAGAAATCTTACACATAGAAGAATGTCCCATAAAAATTTCAGAATTAGATAAGGTCCCAGTTGCTCCCAGTGATCCAAGAAATTTGCCCTATGTCCAAACCGGGCCAGAACAGGGCAGTCTAGGAAGGTCAGAATTTGGGGCTTATAAGTCGAGCCCTAATAAGTCAAATGAATGGAACTTTTTTGTAAATGAAACTTTAACCTGTTAGCTTTAATATGAGCCCAATTTCGTATAATTTGAGTCAGTTTTCGATTTTTAGTGGATTTTTACTTTTAGTTGCCTGATTCTGGCTAGCCATTGGGCAGGCCGGGATAAAATCTAAATATCTTGAGTTGTAGATATCAAAATTAGATGGGACCAAAAGGGTTACAAAACTAGACATATAAGGCTACAACATATTCAAAAATTAGGTTTAAATGAGTTAAATTGAAATAAAGTTGGGATATACCATAACCGGGCAGAATATGGCAGAATGAGCTAAAAGCCCTATTGATGCTTTGTTGAAACTAATGAATAAATCTATGAATGTATATGCATAATTGCTGCTCTATACTAAAATTGCAAATTTTATAAATGTTGAAACTAATGAATAAATCTATGAATGTATATGCATAATTGCTGCTCTATACTAAAATTGCAAATTTTATAAATGTACTGGTTGGCTGGCACTATTCATGGGGAAGCGGACACGTTCCATTATGCTGCCAAAATTTTGGTAGAACCCATGCACAAGTTATGAGTTACATGTTAATGCATGTGCATTTCAAGAAAGCTAAGAAGGTTATGAAAAAGAATTATGTCACTATGAAAGTTCCATGCTACTTGGGCCAGCCCTGGATAAGAAGTTAAGGGGAATAGATCGGTGGGAAGGTCGGGGAAAGTAAACCCGGCATTCCTGTATAGGAACGAACTAGATCCTGAAAAGCAGACTATTACCCAGGAGTCTAAATGGCCAAGAACTCCCAGGGGACCAAGAGATGGAAAATGATGAAAAGTAACAGAAAATACTTATGAAGAAAGGTTCATGATTAAGTCTGCATGATCACATGACTGCATGGTTACATGAAATAATTATGTCAAAATGTTTGCAATTGTCTATTATGTTTGCTTACTGCTGTTTATTTAGTTGTTATGTTTATTATTTATGCATCATTATTAGTATCTATTTTGTTTATTGTGCCGCCTAAAGTAAAACTGAACCTTGCCTCGGACCAAACTTTTCCCTAAACTCATTCAAAATGGATAGCCTAGTTTGAACACATGCTTTTATAATTAAATAAAAACCAAGGCAACTGAGAATGAATGTGACGTCAGAAGAACACCATACATGAACTCTACTGAGAATTTCTTGAAATTCTCACCCCGTGTTGTATTTCCGCATCATTCTCGGACACTGGCGAAGGGCTCAACGGCCATTCCTTTCATTGAGATCCCAGACCTGCAGCTTCACTATGACTCCGAGTTGGACCCATTGGATATAGCCTGCTCCTGCTATTTCTGCCTCTGCTTTTAGCAAATAGGAATTTTGACGTTCCTTTGTTTCATCTGTTTTTAATATATATCTATATGTATAAACTGAAGCGTCGGCTTCCGACCTACTTATGTACTTATACAATTGAGAATATATCACTTATTTATATCTCTTCTGTTATATTAGATTAAACTTTATTATGTTTTATAACGCTATTCACGTCTATTATGTAACAGCGCGTCGATTCAACTGTTTAGTGATACTAATCACGAGATTCAAGTAGAACGTTAACACGGTAACACAGACTACCTAATTTCATACTATAACTTAAGCATAACATCAAATTAGTAGGATGTTACAAAAAATCTCCTTTTTGCACTTTAACAAGCTCACATTTTTGAGCTCTTTGAGGGAGGTGAGAATTTTGCTTCCCTCAACCTGGATGAGATTGTGTTTGTATGTGTTTTTGAGAGCTAAAAGTTGTAGCTCTCACAAGGTTGAGTGAGGTGGTTATGGAGAATGAAGAAAAAGAAAGATGAAGAAGATGGAGAAATTGAGAGATTTTTTGGTGAAAGCTTGAAAAGTGAAAAGCGAGTGAAATAAAATGTGAACGGATATGTTTTGGGGGGTGTTGGTCGTAGCTTCTCTTTAGGGTTCGAGGGAGATATTTTTCTTTTTACTGTAATTAAAGGGACAAAATGGATCATTAAAGGGGTTTACTTTAGACAAATCATAATGCTTTTCTTGAATAAAGCAACCTTGTCTCTTGCTTTTCACTTTAGTGATATCATCATTACTTTATTGTCTAGTTGACTTAAATTTGAATTTGATAATGAGATTAAGTGTTCTTGCTACTTAGTTGCTTTAATTAATTAAGGATTAGTGATTAGCTTATATTATCATGATTAGCAAAATTAAATTTTTAATTAGGGTTAATTGCACTTTACCCCCCTGTATTATAGACCATGTGTACTTTAGCCCCTTCATTTTAAAAATGTGCAAATCGACCCCCTAAACTTTCCTGAATGTGCATTTTAACCCTTCTGCTAATTTTTCCATCAATTGTTAACAAAAATATCACACATTCAAGAAAGTGTAGGGTATCGGATTGAACATTTAGGAAAGCTTAGGGGGTCGATTTGCATATGACCCAAAGTTCAAAGAGGCATAGTATACTTAGTTTGGCTAAAATGTACATTTAAGAAAGTTTAGAAGGTCGATTTACACATTTTAAAATGTAGGGGCTAAAGTGTACATGGCCTATAATGTAGGGGGTAAAGTGTAATTAACCCTTTTAATTATAGTTAATTACCCTTAATTAAACTCGATTAATTTAATTATTGGTGATTAATGTTTAACTAGGCTCTTAAGGGTTCGATTTGCTTAATTAGAAATCTCTTATCTTAATTAAGCATTTTCTTAGTTTTTCTGTTCACAATTACCCTTTTAATCCTTTGATTAAGCCTTTATTCTTTAATTTGTCATTAAGTGCCTAATTACTCTGGGTTATTGAGGTAATTTAGCACAAGGGAAAATCCGGAATGTTACAACCTTAATATCATGTGCTTTAGAAAGCTTATGATAAACTTTTGGATGACACTCAAGTGCTTTTTTCTCATTGTACTTCTTTAAAAAAAAGTTCTCAAAAATTATCCCTAGAACTTAAAGACCTTGAGCTAGAAAATGAGAAGTTAAGGCATGAAAAAGAAATGCTTTCAAAAGAAAAACACCATTCTCCATAAGAATGTTGATGCCTTAATAGCTAAAGTTTCTGAGTTTGCTCAGAAAACTTCTTCTGATGTTTTTGAACTTCAGAAAATAGTTAAGTTTCTCAAATTTGATTTTGAGAAGATGGTGAATGGCTCTAAGAATCTTGACTTAATTGTAGGTAGTCAAAAACCGTATTTTGAAAAATTGGGACTTGGGTTTAGAACGAAGAAAATGAGAATCCAACCAAGAGCTCTCAAAGTAAAGTTCTTATTTATGTTTATTGTTTCAAGAAGGGACATTCTTCTGAAAAGTAGAGGACCCAAGAAAATGTGGGTACCTAAGGTGAAGGTTGTTTCTAATGTAGATGTATCTTGTTAGATGAGATAGCACGAGAAGAGGGGTTGAATCGTACTTTTAATGTACCTTCTAATCTGAAAAACTTAGATGAAAACAATTATCTCAAGTTTAAGACTTTGATTGCAGAAGTGATTTTGTTAGTTTACGAAAATATTTTGTTCTATTTTAAAACAATTATAAATCTTTTTCAAATTAAGTATACAAAGAAAAGAACTTATGTGATAAAATCATATGGCAAGATAAAGCTTAGAAAAATCACACAAGAGATTTTTATACTAGTTCAGCCAATCACTTGCCTACTTTCTAGTTCCTAACTCTTTGTTGAGATTTTATAAATTACGAGTATTATTTGTCCAGGCTTTTCCAAGGTTCTTACAAACGATAGTCTTTTCTCAAGTGTCTCCAAGCTTTTTCTACCGAGTAGTGTTTTCCTAGCGTCTCCAAGCTTACACTGACCACTATTGGGTTTGGATACAGTTTTTATAAACAATATGTTTTTGTTTGAACACTCACACTAACTTTCTTGATAGAGAATAAACAATAAAACTTTGTGTGTGATTTCTCTAAATTCGCAAAGAGAGAATATTATCTATGATAGAACAGAAGAGAAGATTTTCTTTTGAATTGAAGTTACGATGAGTAACTTTCTGGTGTTACAAATGTCAAGAAGGATGAATGAAGGAAGCTATTTTACATAAGAGGTATTCAATCTATCTAACTCTTTCTTTGACTTCTAGCCTTATATAGACTTTGAAATATTACTGTTGAAGTTGGCAGGCCTTGATCCTTGTGATTCTTTTGGTTTGCTGGTCAATGACTAGACAGAGAAGAAATAGCCTTCCTTTTCCCTATTCTTCAAAGCTTACAAAGAAGTGGAAAAATAGCAGTCATCTTTTTGAATGAACAGTATTTTTTCACGAGGCACATTTTTCCTTCTGATGTCTTAATTTCATCCTTCTGAACTTGTCTTTCTATTTCTTATGTGATAACTCAAGAAGTACACAAAGCATATATTCCATATCAAGATATTCAAATAAAATAACAGTGGATAACAAAGCTTTGTTATTTCTCAAGTAGTTAATGCACATGATTAAGATTTTTATCACAAAAGAAAACATTTCTAGAAACAAATCATTCACATACAAGAATATTGGCTTAAACTCTGATTTGATATTCATCAAAACCTTAAGGCTCATTCTAGTTCACAATCATAGAACGGTTTCTGAAGGGCATTGGAGCTAACAATCTCCCCCTTTTTTATGATGGCAAATCGATATTTAAGAAATGTTCTTGTTATAAAAAATTTAAAGAGCACGATTTGTTATTTGGAGTAAGTTACTGTCTGAAGAGAGTAATAACACTCATGATATTAGATTAAAATTGAATCCTTTTTCAAATTAGAGAGTTTTGATTATATTCTAGGTAAGAGTACATGTGATTCTTTTGACATATAAAATCATCACTAAAATATATAAGAGCAATAGTTCAGATTGTTCAAATAAGAAATAGATAATCAGAATGATTATGTAGCAAAAATATATCCATACAGATTCCATAATCTTGTAGAAGAGTAAGCTAAGTGTAACTAAGCAATTATCATCTCAGTCAGTTTAGATATCAGAGCATTTAATAACTTACATATCAGATGTAACACCCTAATAGTTCCATTCTATGCTTAAGTCATATTGTGGAATCATTAGTTGTTACTTTTGCTCGCGGAACTAACATTACCTTTTAGAAATTACTTTTAACGAAAATAGGGGTAAATTTTTTTTTTTTTGAATAATAATGAGTAAGCTGTTTTGAAAACTAAGAGCCATGAGCACATCGTAAACGTGCCATACAAACGTCACTATATCATTCATACATCACATTTAACATAAATAGAAGCAATGAGAATAACCACAATCTAGATAAAGATAACATTCATTCCATAGTTAATATAATAGCAGTGATAGCAGAAGTCATACACAAAGATAATAATGGGTCCGATACCTACTGTCATCCCTACAGAGTACCCTAACAAAATACATGATAAGAGTAAATACATAAGAAATCCCAATCTGCCCATACATGCCGAATGAAAATGATAACCCTCGCTACAACCAAAAAGGGGCTATCCTCATGCATACAGATCAACACCTCACTCATCTGGAGGGAGGAAACCATTCCCGAATCCACCGGGAGTAACATCACCACGTCCGCTACCTTGAGCACGGCCACGCCCATGAGGCACGGCATGGGTGTGAATGAACCCACGACCACAAACTGAGCGTGGTGTGTGACGAGGGGCTATAGAAGAAGAAGATGAATCGGATGATAGACGGATCACAGACGGGTAGGAAAGCTCAAACGGGTCCGTCTCCACGTGATAGCTCAGATAAGATGGCTCCGAAGGATCGGAATCCAAGGAAACTGTTGGCGTCAGACGAGTGTCCGAATCGGAATCTCCATCAGTGGGGTACCTCGGAGGATAGAAAGGCGGGCGAACGTCATTTATAGTGATGTCCTCGAACAGCTCATGAGGGTGGAAAAACGGGCTCATCACAGGTGCAAGGAACTGGCGACTATGGAACATGTAGACCCGCATCGCTACCTGAGCAGTCAGCACAGATGCATTCAGCACCGGGTCGAAGTGCCAATGCATCACCGGAAACTCAATGAAAATCACCACCGTGCCCGAGGCCGATATCCTCTGAAGATGACACGGAAACATAGGAGTGAGAAATACTAAATTTCTCAATAGGATCGCGACTAGACAAACACAGTGTCATCGTCATTATCCCAGCCACTTCGGGTTAATTGTAAAAGCAGGGGACAGATATAAGTTCAATTTTAATGGTTTTGAAAACTTAAACTTCAAAGCGAGTTGCTTTTAAACTTACATCATAACTACATCATCATAACTAACATATATACTGAAACATAGAAGGAACATTCATGATGCAAATGGACAATGTAATTACATGCAAAGACATGCATCATCATAAACTTAACCATGGTTATACTTTGGCTTTACTTGCATTTTTTTAGCACGTGCTTAACATTCTTTACTTTCCTTTGAAATAGACTGCTTTCGGATATGAGCTCATTCCATGACCATCGTCACGCAGTACTAACCAAATCAAACTAAGTCGATATTGGTTACCTCTAAGTTGGAAGGTGGGTCCTCCATGTCACCCTTGCCTCCCTCATAGAGGTTCCTTGTGGATCACCATCTTTCACTTCCCGGAAGTGATCGAGGGGTCATATCCCATGGTTTCTTTTCTTATCATTATACTTTACATGCATAATACTTCTTGACTAGACACATGCAATGATATGACTAAGTCCATAATTTTGACGGAAATCCAGCAGTATAACGGCTAAACCGGAGCTTCCCCAAAATGCCAATCATCAACTTTTAACCAACAGTTCATCATATCTATATCATATCATCATACTCATCATTTAATCATGAGACAAAGTTCAATCAAACTCATCATTCATCATGCTGCATGGCATCACACCTTCATACCCTGAAGGGGTTTATAGTTGCATTATTCTTTGTGAAGAATATTATGAATCATCATATGATTTTCCATGGTTATGTAACACCCTCCCGAGTATGGTACTATGCTTAAGTCATAATACCTCACCTAGGAGTTGTTACTGTCACTTAATCGGACCTTGTCTGGCAGCAACCTTCGGCCACCTTCAACCTTACTAGTCAACTCCCCCTCAGAGGATCTTCTTCGAAACTGCTGAATTATCTGGAGATAACATGGAAATAAACATAGAAGTGAGAATTATAAATTCTCAGTAGGATTTATTAAACTAACATAAGCTGTGTCATCATTGTCATCTCCAGTTTGCTTTGATTTATTATAAAAAGGGTGAACATGCTATACAAACTGCTAAATTTTATAGTTCAAAAATATAATGTCCGAAGCAAAGTTCATTTTACTCACACACTTGGCAATTTGGGAGAGCCCATACGAAACAAATTTCATGAATTATATTAGGAATAGTAGCTGAAACATAATAAAACAATAGCATCAATATACTGGGGACATAATATCGGCACATAACTTTACTTGTACTTAAATTCATGCATATACATAAAGTTTACTTTTCTTTCTTTTCCTTCCTTTTCATCATAAAATCTTTACATGCCATATTCCAAATTATGATCGCCATGTCATACCCCATTAAAGCGTGATTGCCATGTCACGTTCCTTAGGAATATGGGACCTTCATTCGGTACTTACACTAGCTGGGTCATGCCATGCCTCATGTAAGTCCTAGCCCCTATACTCACACTAGCTGGGTCGATGCCAAGCCTCATGTGAGCGGGGTGCTTGCATATGCTTTAATCTTTAGTCTTGAATCTTTAGTCTTTAGTCTTTACTGCCCTTGGGTAGCCTAACCTTGGAGTGAGCTCGTCAGCTCGACTCGTGGCTGTCGTCACACCGACTCGCCCACAAGGGGATTCACGTGCCTCTAGCCATGGAGGGATCTCATTTTGGTCACGTGCCTCTAATTGAGGGATCTCTTCTGACCACGTGCCTCCAAGGTAGAGGGTAGCTGCCTTCACAAGGAGGGATTCAAAGTGCAACTGCCTCCAAGTGAAGGGATCCACATTCAATATATTCATATCATACTTAAATCATTCTTGCATATATGTATCTTATGAGCATAATACATAAATGTTTATCACATTCATATAATTCACATATTCCTGCCGGAATTTCGGCAGCATAACGGATTGAGTCCACTTCCCTGTGAATAGTGCCAGTATGCCAGAATATCAATTTGTCACAAAGGTCACAACATTGCATACATATTTCAACATGGAACTCATAATAACAATAATCTCATTAAGGCAAAGCTTCTGCCTCAGCATAGTTAGCCAACCCGATTCTTCTAAACCAAGCCATAATTTATATTTAACTCATTTAGACCTCCATTTTGGATATGTTAAAGTGCTATGTGTCTATTTTATAACCTCTTTGGTCCCATCTAATTTTGATATCTATAGCTCAAGATATTTAGGTTTTACCCCGGCCTGCCCAGTGGCTAGCCAGAATCAGACACCTAAAATTAAAAACCCAAATTGGACTCATATTAAAGCTAACAGGGTAAAGTTTCATTTGCAAAAAGTTCCATTCCATTTGAATTAGTAGGGCTCGAGTTACAAGCCCCGAATTCTGACCTTCCTAAACTTCCCTGTTCTAGCCCGGTTTGGACATAGGGCAAATTTCTTGGATCACTGGGAGCAACTGGGGCCTTATCTAATTTTAAAATTTTTATGGGACATTCTCCTGTGTGTAAGCTTTCTAAAAAAGTTAGTTTCACTCATTTTCAAGTAGTATAGGGCGAGTTCTACCTGAACAACCCAGTTTGCCCAGAACCAGAGTCAAAACCCTAGGTCGAAATTCAAAAATTCATATCTCTCTCAATTCTAATCCAAAAGCTTTATATGATATATCTATGGAAATCCCTAGATGTCTAGTTTCATATAAAAATGGTTCCACCTAATTTAATCGGCTGTAGGCGGAGCGGTACACTCCGCCGTACGGACTGCCGAGGGTTTTTGGTTCTCTAATCCATCAACTCTTCCTATTTCCATTCTTTCTTGCTTCCAATTCGGTTTTAATCAAACAAACGGCCCAAAACCAACCACATATCATCATAATCATTCATTTAACACATCAAAGATGATGAAAATAATCCAAGCTCAGCCAGCCAATACCACAAAATTGATGCAAGCATTAAACCCCTACCTTTGTTCTAAGTGATTTTGCTGGATTTTTGAAGCTTAGATGAGCAAAGCTTGATGAAGCTTGATGTTGGCTGGGGTTATGTGAGTGAGGAAGAGAAGAAAAGAGCTGAAAGAAGAGAAGAAGTGGCGCAAAAAATGGCTGAGGGAGAGGAGAGGAATTGTGTTATAAAGCATTGTGTGGTAGTTGGCTTCTTGGATTTTGATTGGTTGAACACAAGAGGCTGAAATTCAGCCAGCCCTCCTTGTGTTTGTGGCCAAAGTGGTGCCACCTTCTTGTGTTGTTGTGGCTAAGTAATCAGCCCTAGCTCATAGGGTTTAAAGCTTGTAATTCCATTGGTTCGATTTCGACAGTTTAAAATACTGTAATTTTACCAATTTCCCTTAAATCAGTAAATCGGCTTTCAATAAAATTTTATGAAATCTCCTATACTCCTAACTTAATCCTCTCATATCTAAACTCAAGTAATTGCTAATCAATTGATTCTAAATAATTATTTAACCGAATTTTAATTATTCTCAATTATTCAATAAAACCAAATAATTAGGCGAAAAAGGTGGATGTGAAGAAATTTGTGAAGTTTATATATTTTTATTCTAATTATCTCTAATCTAACATCTAATTAACTCTTGATCAACCCTTAATTAATTTCTAATCAAGCTTAAAGATTCAATAAAATCAAATAAATCGATTTACAGTGTAAATTAAACGTTTTGCAAGTTGAGGCCCCTTTCTGGTTTTTGTTGTTTATGGCTAATGGCATTTTCGTAATTATGGGTAAGTCTAGGGGCATCCCATGTCATTTCACATATGGATACCTCCGTGGCTCAATCGGCTGAGGTTTAGGTTTCTACGTTTTCACTATGCGATTCTGCTTCGTTTAAAACCTTATTCTGCTAATTCTGTTGATCTAGGGACCTAAGTGTCATTTTCTAAAAAGTTTAGGGACAAGGTTGTGAATAATAAAAGTTTACTTTTTTATTATTTCCTATTACGTTATATGGGGATGTTACAGGTTACCCATGAGAGAATCACATAGTTAAGATGTGTGTATATGGTCTTTTAGTTACTTGATTCTCATATACAATTATTCTTTACTTTAGTTCATGTCTTATGGAACACTCATTCAAATTAATTAAGTTATGTGATTGTTTCCTTTCCTTGAGATAGTGCACTTAGCGATTCCTAGATTCATGGTATGCTCAGAGGCCTTAATCATACTTCTGTTCCCAAAGAGTTCGAGATCCCTCTAATCCTTGGGTCATGACAGCACATAACCACATCATGAACCCAACAACACCATGTTCACTAAACACCAAGGGTGATTTAACTTAATCAAGTTACAAAGCTTCAAGATTTTATCTTAAAGATTAGATCTTTATGAAATAATGGTACAAGTCACTAGCTTTTTAACTAACAAGTCTTGGTCTTTACAAAAGTTAATACCTTTTTGCATTGTTTTGGTTCAAGATTTAAACTTTATGAATTAAATGTTGCAAAACAACACTTTTATGACTTAAAGGTTTCACTCTTAATTAAAGTTTGAAACTTTATGAAAGGTATTTTCTTTAAGGAGTGATTTTTAAGACATTAGTGACAAAATATCATTCCTCTAATTTAAAAAGGCTTATTATACCAAAAGCTTAGACTTTTATATGTACTCTTGTCTTCAAAATAAAACAAAAGAAGACTTTATGATGGCACTAAAACTTGCGCCATTTTTTGTGTGTCAAGAAGCAAACTTTTTAAAGTTTTAAGCTTTTAGAATGTTCAAAGTCTTATCAAATCATGGAAACATAAAAGATGAAGCTTTTCTAATCATCAACTCATCATAAGAAAAGGAACAACTTTAAACAAAATACCATCAAGAACATTCAAGAATATATTTTGCCAAAAGTAGAAACTTAAGAACACTTGAAGAACATCAAGAACACATTTTACTAAAAGTAGAAACTTAAGAACACTTGAAGAACATTAAGAACATTCAAGAACATATTTTGCCAAAAAGGGAAATTTTTGCTCTTGAAGAGCATGAAGGATTCTCAAGTTTCCACTTAGAGATCTTGGTCATGATAGAACCAAGCTCCAAGCTTTCTTGAGCAAACAAAATGAAAAAGATGAAGATCACTACCTTTCTTGAAGATGGCGCAAAAATAATAGAAGTGGAAGAAGAAGATGATGACTCCTCTTGATGATGATGGTGGCGGTTTTGAATGAGCAAGGAGAGAACTCTTGAGTTCTCTTGAAAATGAGTCTTTTAGTGTTTAGATCTTGTCTCCAAAGACCCAAAGATGAGGTCTTTGAAGGGCTAAGTGAGTGGTTTAGGTGGTGGTGGTGGAGAAAGGAAGAAGAAGATGAACAAGATGAAGAGAGTTTTAGAGAGAAGTGGGAGGATTTGGTTTGATGAGAGAGAATAGGATGAGTGAAAATGAAAATTTGTGTGTGTGTGTGTGTGTATGAAAGTGGCATCCACATAAAGGAAGGAGAATGAGATATTTTTGCTTCACTTTGTGTTATCTTGTGTTAATTAGTGATTAAGGGGACAAATGGGATGATAAGGAGACAAAACATGGTCAAACTCTTACATAAAGTAGTCTTGTCTCATGCTTTGTGCTTCTATGACATCACTCTTTACTTTATTGTCTAGTTAACTGAATTTGAATTTAATCATGTAATTAAGTGCTCATACAACTTAATTAAGATGATTAAGCAAGGATTAGTGATTAACACACAAGAACATGATTAACAAAAATTAATCTTGCGATTAAGCTTAATTAAGCTTAATTAAGCTTGATTAGGCTAATTAAGGGTGATTAGTGCTTAATTAAGCTATAGGGGCTCTGACTTACTTAATTAGAGATTATCTAATCTCAATTAAGCATTCTCTTGACTTTTCTCATCCGAGTAACCCCTTTATTAAGCCTTAATCTCACAATTTCTCATTAAGTGCCTAATTACTCAGGGTTACTGAGGTAATTTAGCGCGACATGAAATTGAGGATGTTACATCAGATTACTTAATAGCTCACACAAAATATAATTGCATTAAAAATTGATTAAGGGATATGAAAGCATAATTGATAGAGAGATAAATTTAACTGAACTGTAATGTTATCCAAGTGTTATATGATAAAGTGTTTAAAAAGATAAAAAATGTTTCTGGAATGCAGAAAAAAATAAAATGAGTTCTAAGACTAATGTATGCATAGTCATGCTCCCCCTCGATGTATGCTACCCCTCAGCATAGGCTTTTCTTGAAATATCTTCTCCACCTTTGACATCATTAAAAAAAAAATGAGAATGTAGGATCATGAAATAGCCATCACTGATTGCCTTTTCCTTTTTGAAGAGTCTTCAGAATTTGCAACATGAGCACTTCTAGTTTGACCAATCTTTTTGTTACTTTGATTTACCATGATGGAATGTTGATTCATCATGAGAGTGAACATATTTTCTGGAAGCTATTCCAATTGAAATTGAATTGGATCAGGAGTTCCTTTTGCTATATATGGAGTTTTTAAGAGAGAATGAGCAAAATGATCATGAGATACTGAAGCAGGACTGGGTGTTGAAGTAGGAAAAAGTGCAATTTCTGGTACTATCTCTGTGTCTTCAGATGCAAATTCAAGAACAATGGTTTTGTCTGATCTTGATCTTTCTAGCATATATCTTTGTGCATCCTATCAGTCCATTTCCAAGGAGATAGAGGACCTTTTATAATTTTCAGATGAAGCACTTGTTCCAACAGCTTTGTTTCTTTACTGTTGTAACCATTCTTCTTTTCTAAATCTGTGTTCTGCAGCTTCTCTTATTGCCCTTTTCAAGGTTGAACGAGCTGAGTCTCTTGTAGGATCATCTGTTGAAATTTTTCTTTTCCTTTTCTTTTTAGAATTAGAATTTTTATTTTCACCATAAGCTTCTGCATCAACATATATTCTTCAATGAGTCTGAGGTAGAGGCTCTCTGATAGTAATACCCTTTTCAAGAGGTGTTGAGACTTTTATTTTTGGTTTACAAAAAGAAGGTTCAATGGAGTCTATATTAGCAATAGATGTTATATCTTTAACTCCAAAAGGGACCATTTGCCTCTTCTTACTTGAGACTTTCTCTTTAAAAGGGTGAGTTATGCTTTTTCTTGCTTTATCCCTACTTTTCTTTTTACTCTTCTTTCTCCTTTTGTCATAGCTCGTAAATAGTACAAGGAGCACAGGAGATGATCTTTAAGCAATAAAGATAGATAATGATTATAGATATGATAATGGAAAAAGTGTATGGTTCAAACTTTGTTTAAGAAGGAAGTGAAGGAAATAGAATATAAAAGGTTTCAAGAAAATGTAAGGATTTTGAAAGAAAACGATTTCTAAATGAGGTGAAGATAGGCAATTAGTTTAAGTTGATGTGATAGGTGATGGTTAATGGGGGAAACTAATGGTTAAAGTATATGAACGGTTTCAAATGAAATGCTACTGTTTTAGGGTAAGTAGGTCTTTTGGTTTTCCCGCTTCTTTAGATTGTGGTAATTGTGTAATAGTGGAGGTAACCAAAATGATGCTTATCACAACACACAATTTCATTTCTCCAGAAACTAGACATTGATGAGAACCTTTTATCATCTTTCTAGAGAGATATGACAATCTGTGCCCATGAGAAAAATTATTTCTTGAATATATCATTCTGAAGCTATTTTTCTTAATTTCATTTTCACCCTATTCTGAAGTAATCTTTCTGAAGTACTCTGATCTCTATCTGAATTATTCTTTCTCAACTTGTATTGCACATCATCTTTCTTAACTAAGTAGATAACCAGTTCTAAATTAACTTTCTGAACCATATGAGGAAGCATTTGAGCTAGTTCTTTAATCCTTTTTTGATGTGATCTTTCTGAGCTACACATTTATGTTGAAGAACTTCATCCAGAAAGTAAATCCAATTTGGATGCAATAATCTTAGCATTAACTTTTGCTTAAGAGAGAGGGAGGTACCAGATACAATGTATATGAATGATTAAAAGCTAATCATGTTCAGAAGGTTTCTTATATGACAGAAACGATCTTCAGCTAAGGGTTTGTGAAAATGTCAATAATCTAACTTTTAGTATTAATAAATCTTAGCTCAATATCTCCTTTCTGAACATGATCTTTTATGAAATGATGCTTGATATCTATATGCTTAGACCTAAAGTGCTAAATAGGATTCTTTGTGAGATTAATTGCAGTCTTATTGTCACATAGGATAGGGATTTGGTATACTTCAGATTGGAATCTTCTAATTGTTGCTTAATCCACAGAATCCGTGTATTGCAATTTGCAGTAGATACATATTCAACCTCTACAGTTGAAAGAGCAATAGTGTTCTATTTCTTGCTTGATCGTGTTATTAATGACTTTCCAAGAAAGCAACAGCAACCATTAGTGCTTTTTCTTTCAGCTCTATCTCTAGCAAAATCAACATCACAGAAGCCTATAACATTACAAATAGTACCTTTCTCGTACCCGAGACCAAGATTAGTAGTACCAACTAAATATCTCAGAATTCTCTTAATAGCATTTAAGTGTGATTGTTTGGGATTGGATTGAAATCTAGCATAAATTCCCACACTTAATTGGAAGTCAGGTATACTAGTAGTAAGATACAACAAGGATCTAATCATACCTCTGTAAGGAGTTTCTAAAACTTTTTTGCCATCTTCGTCAGCTTTTACAACTTGAGAAGGATGCATGAAAGTACTGATGCTCTTGGCCTTGTCCATATCAAACTTTCTAAGCAAATCCTTAGCATATTTTTCTTGATGAATCAGGATTCCATCCTTTTATTGTTTGATTTGTAGTCCATGAAAGAATTTTAGTTCTCCCATCATACTCATCTCAAATTCTCCCTACATAAGCTCAGAGAAATTCTTGCACAAATTTTGATTGGTTACTCCAAAAATAATATCATCAACATAAATCTGAACAATCAGAAAATAATTTTTGTCATGAAGAATAAATAAAGAAGTGTCAACATTTCCTCTTACAAAAACATTTTTAATCAGAAAAGAACTGAGTATATCATACTAAGCTCTGGGAGCTTGCTTTAAACCATATAAAACTTTAGAGAGTTTGAAAACATGGTGAGGAAGATTTTCATTTTCAAAACCAGGAGGTTGTTTAACATAAAGTTCCTCATAAATAAAGCCATTTAAAAAAGCAGATTTTACATCCATCTGAAATAGAACAAACCTTTTATAAGTAGCATAGGCAAGGAACATTCAGATAGCTTCTAGTCTGGCTACGGGAGCAAAAGTTTCATTATGAGCAATGCCTTCTTGTTGGTTATAACCTTGTGCCACTAGTCTTGCTTTATTTCTGGTAACTTTTCCATTTTCATCAAGCTTGTTTCTGAACACCCATTTCATCCAAATAGCAAATTGTCCTTTTAGTAGAAGGATTAGAGTCCAAACTTTGCTCTTCTCAAACTAAGATAATTCTTCTTTCGTTACTTCAATCTAGTTTTGATCTGTCAATGCTTCATCAATACTTTCTACTTGAATTTCAGAGATCAAAGCAAGATTGGATTCGCTTCTAAGTGAAGATCTTGCTCTAATTCTTTGAGAAGGTTCATCAATAATTTGGTTCTGCGAGACAGCTCTCAAGTCTTTTACGCCAGTGTATCTTCGCTTTAGAGGGGTAGCTTCTAGTTCTTCAGAAATATCGTCAGAAACATGTTGATAAGATGAAGTTCAGTAACCTCACCGTCATCATTTCCAGTGGCAATCTGAAGGTTCTGCTGATTCTAGGAGTTTTCATTTAATGACATATTTTCCAATTCTTCTTCCAGATCTGCAACCTTCTAATTCAGGTCATTTTTCTTTTCCATGAAGTTTATATGAATGGTTTCTTCCATAACTTGAGTCTTCCTTATTGAACACCCTCTAAGCTTTAGAAACAGAGGATCCTAGGAAGATTCTAGGATCAGATTTGGGATCAAACTTTGAAAGTTTGTTCTTGGTGTTAAGTATAAACATTCGAAGCCAAAGACTTGAATATAAGAAATGTTAGGTTTTCTTCCTTTCCATAATTCATAGAGAGTTTTCTTGAGTATTGGGCTTAAAAATACATGGTTTTCAATGTAGCAAGCAGTGTTAACTGCTTCTGCCCAAAATTCTATTGATAACCCTCTTTCAAGAAGAATAGTTCTAGCCATTTCTTGCAACGATCTATTCTTCTTTTCCACTACCCTATTCTGTTAAAGAGTTCTGGGAGAAGAGAAGTTATGAGAAATTCCATTTTTATTACAAAAGTTTTCAAAAGAGCGATTTTCAAATTCTCCACCATGATTTGGTCTTATGCAAATAATACAAAAAACTTTTTCATTTTGAATTCTTTTTGAAAAAGTTTTGAAGGCCATATAAGCTTCATCCTAATGGATCAGAAATATAACTCACGTAAATCTTGAGAAATTATCCACGATGACTAGACCATATTTCCTACTGCCTAAGCTAGTAGTTCTTGTTGGTCCAAATAGATCAAAATGTAAAAGCTCAAGTGGTCTTGTAATAGAAACTACATTTTTACTATGGAAGGAACTCTTGGTCTCTTTACCTCTGAGACAAAATATACATGATGAGTAATTTCGAAACTAATTTTAGGTAAACATTTTACTAATTCTTTTTGAGAAATCTCATAAATTAGTTTCATGTGAGCATGACTGAGTTTCTTGTGCCACAGACACTAATTTATGACTGAGCATGACTGAGTTTTGTCAAGATAAAGGGTTTTTGGCCACCAAGCATCAAGTCTAGATTTTTGGAGCTATTAACCATTTTCTTAAGATCTAATTTGAGAGGTTTGACTATTTTTTGAAGCTCAGAAATATCAGAAGATGACTTTGAGTGAGTTTCAGAAACTTCAATGTTTTGGGTTGTTACATCCTTTTAAAGAAGGACATTGTCATTTTGTTATTTGTCCTTTTCATGCCCAACCTTCTCTTTTTAACTCTTGAGTTGTTCAAACTCTAAAGATAGTTTTCAAACATCCTTTTCCAGAGTGGCATAATGAGAAGCAAGAGACTTCGAATCATCCAAGAGTTCATCATAGGCTTTTTGAAGATTTTCAAATATAAGTTCAGGTTTAGAATCATGTGCCTCAGTGTCTTCATTTGAAATAATGTCAGCCATGAAGCATAGGTTTGCTACAATTTCTTCTTATTCTTGTAATTCAATATTTTCTTGCTCTTTATCCAGATCTTCCTAGGCGGCCATCATAGCCTTCTTCTTTGAAGTATTCTTCTTTATAGCTTTCTTTAGTTTGGGACATTCTGATCTGATGTGTCCAGGTTCCTTGCTTTCAAAGCAAATCACTTCATCTGACTTGACTTTGCTCTTTTTGTCCTTTTTAGGGACAATGTTCTTCTTTTTCCTTCTTAGCCAAGCTTTTGACATTTTCTTCGCCAAGTGTGTGATTTCATCCTTTTCATCATCTAAATCAGAGTCAGAGGTGTCATCATCTTC
This sequence comes from Pterocarpus santalinus, assembly GCA_031439595.1. Taxonomy (NCBI): domain Eukaryota; kingdom Viridiplantae; phylum Streptophyta; class Magnoliopsida; order Fabales; family Fabaceae; genus Pterocarpus; species Pterocarpus santalinus. The sequence goes on from CM062525.1 coordinate 33,306,021, forward strand.
GTCATCTGATTCTTTTACAGCTTTCATGGCTTTGTAGGAGCTGGATCTCTTCTGAGTGGATTTTAAGGTAATGGATTTACCCTTCTTGCTTGATTCTTGAAAGATTTCCTTCAGTTCAATCTCATGGGTCTTTAAAGACCCGATGAGAGCATCCAAGCTAAGGACATTCAGATCTTTGGCTTCCTGAACTTTGGGATGCCAGGCCTTTGAAAGACTTCTTAGGATCTTTCTCACTATTTCAACGTTTGAGTATCTTTTACCCAAAGCTTTTAGGTGATTTATTATATGCATAAATCTTGTTGTCATTTCATCAATATTTTTATGCTCTAACATTTTGAATATTTCATATTGATGAACTAACATGCTGATCTTGGTCTCCTTAACCTGATCAGTTCTTTCATGAAGTACTTGGAGTCTATCCCAGTTTTCTTTTGCCGAGTTAGAGGATATAATCTTATCATATCCACTTTTGCTTAAGGCATAAATGAGTAGATACTTTGCCTTAGCATTCGTCTAGACTTTGGTTGTGTGTTGGTCAGTCTATTCATTTCTCAAAATGATTTTGACTACTACTAGTGAAGGTTGCTTTGGATTTGCAGCTCCTTACGGCACTGGTTGCTCAGTCGTGGGCGCATAATCACCATTTTCTATAATTTCCCACATGTCCAGACTTGTGGACTCAATGAAGAGTCTTGTTCTATCCTTCCAGTAAGGCTAGTCCTCACCATTAAAGTATGGGGGACAATTAATAAAGTGACATTCTACAATATGATTTGTTTGTTGCACCATTTGATGGATCTTTATCCTCTACAACCGTTAGGAATTGTTGGATGAGATAGCACGAGAAAGGGGGGGTTGAATCAAGCTTTCAATGCGCCTTCTAATCTAAAAAACTTAGATGAAAACAATTGTCTCAAGTCCAAGACTTGGATTGCGAAAGCAATTTTGTTAGTTTACAAAACTATTTTGTTCTATTTTAAAATGGTTATAAATCTTTTTCAGATTAAGTATATGAAGTAAAGAACATATGTGATAAAATCATATGGTAAGATAAGGGTTAGAAGAATCACACAAGAGATTTTTACACCGGTGCAGCCAACCACATGCCTATTTCCAGCCCCCAACTCTTTGTTAAGATTTTATAAACCATGAGTATTCTTTGTCTAAGCTTCTTCTTACAAATGAGTAGTCTTTTTTCAAGCCTCTCTAAATTTTTCTACTGAGTAGTGTTTTTGTAGCCTCTCCAAGCTCACACTAACCACTATTGGGTCTGGATACAGTTTTTATAAACAATATGTTTTTGTTTAAACACTCACACTAACTCTCTTGACAAAGAATAAACAATAAAGCTCTGTGTGCTCTCAACGAGAGAATATTATCTATTACAAAACAAAAGAGAAGATTTTCATTTGAACTGAAATTATGATGAGTAACTTTCTGGTGTTACAAATGTTAAGAAGGATGAACGAAGGAAGCTATTTTACATAAGAGGTATTCAATCTATCTAACTCTTCTTTCTTCGACTTCCAGCCTTATATAGGCTTCGAAATATGACCGTTGAAGCTTGTAGGCCTTGATCCTTGTGATTCTTCTGGTCTACTAGTCTATGAAGCCTCCTTTTTCCTATTCTTCAAAGCTTACACAGAAGTTGAAAAGTAGGCATTTGTTAGTTTACCAACTATTCAAACTTGTTGGCGCCTCTTCTACATCTTGTCAACTCACCTTTTTAACCTTTTTTTTTTTTTAATTTGTCTATGAAGCATGCAAAGAAAGCTTTGAAGGTATAACACCTCGTGAGAAGTATGTTCCTGGAGATATGCCTTTTGGATAGAGTCATCTTTTTGAATGAACAGTGTTTATTCACGAGGCATGTTTTCCCTTTTGATGTTGTAGTTTCATCCTTTTGATCTTGTCTTTCTGTTTCTTACATGATAGCTCAAGAAGTACACAAAGCATATATTCCATATCAAGTATATTCAAATAAAATAATGGTGGATAACAAAGCTTTGTTGTTTCTTAAGTAGTTAATGTACACGATTAAGATCTTTTATCACGAAAGAAAACATTTCTAAAAGCAAATCGTTCATATACAAGAATATTATTTTAAACTTTGATTTGATATTCATCACCTTAAAGCTCATTCTGGTTCACAACCATAAAGCGATTTTTGAAGGGCATTGGAGCTAGCATGTCTTAAATCACATCATCAGAAAGAGATGAAATAGTATCTAGACAGTGGTTGTTCCAGACACATGATTGAAAATAGATCTTGGTTAAAAAACCTAAGACCCAAGGATGGAAGAGTTATGAAATTTGCTAATGGAATCAAGTCAAAGATCATTGGTATAGATAATATCGGTAAGAATAACTTTGACTTGATTGCTAGTGTTATGTTAGTTGAAGGATTAACTTATAACCTTCTGAGCATTAGTCAGTTCTATGACCAAGGCTGTAAGGTTATGTTTGAACATTCTCGATGCATCATAAAGGACTCTACATCATATAGGATCATTCTTACTACTAAAAGGCTTGATAATACTTATGTATTTTATCTAGATGACCTTTTAGATTAGAATGCAAGATGCTTAGTATCATTTGCGGATGAAAAGCGAATATGGCATAAGAATAAAATGTAGATATGGCATAAGAAACTTGGTCATGCTCATATGAGATTAATTTATAAGATTTCTCAAAAGAAGCTAGTAAAATGTTTACCTAAGATTAGCTTTGACAATGACTCAACTTATTAGTTCTGCCAAAAGGGTAAATAAATAAAGAGTTCTTTCCACAATAAAAATGTAATGTCAACTACTAGACTACTTAAACTTTTACATCTTGATCTTTTTGGACCAACTAGAACTGCCAATTTGGTGGTAAGAAATAGGTCTAATCATAGTGGGTGACTTTTCTAGATTCACATGGGTCATATTTCTAGTCCATAAGGATGAAAATTGTAAGGCCTTTAAAATGTTTTAAAAGAAAGATCAAAATTAAAAAGGTTTCTATATCTCATCTATCAAATTAGATCACGGTGGTAAGTTTGAAAACTATGTTTTTTATAACTTTTGTAACGAAAATGGCATTTCTCATAATTTCTCTTCTCCTAGAACTCCTTAGCAAGATGGGGTTGTTGAAAAGAAGAGCATATCTTTGCAAGAAATAGCTAGATCCATTCTTTTGGAGATGGTTTATCAAAAGGTTTTTGCGTAGAAGTAGTTAACATGCCTGCTACATTCAAAATCATGTTTTCTTAAGGGTAATAATTAAGAAGACCCCTTATGAATTATGGAAAAGAAGGAAACCCAGTGTATCTTATTTCCATATATTTGGTTCTGAATGTTTTATACTTAACACAGAGGATAAGCTATCAAAGTTTTATCCTAAATCTAATCTTGGTGTATTCCTAGTATATTCTTCTATGTCTAAAGCTTACAGGGTATATAACAAGAGAACTTAGGTTATTGAGGAAACAATTCATATCACTTTTAAAGAAAAGAAGAAGTATATGGATCAAAATATCCATGATATAGAAGAGGACATAGAGAATCTATCTCTGTACAATGATTTTCAAAACCAACAATCCCTTTAGATAGCCACAAGAGAAAAGAAAAAGATATGGCTATCAATTTTGAACTTTCCCACCCTCAGCATATTTCTGATGATATTTTAGAAGATTCCCCTATAGAGAGAGGGTACATTGGCATAAGAGATTTGAGAGTTATTTCTCAAAATCAAATCATTAGTGAACCTTCTCAAGGAATTTCAACCAGATCCTTTTTTAGAATAGAATCAAACATGGTTTTGATTTCTGAAGTACAATCTGAATGTATTGATGAAGCTTTTGAAGATCAAAGTTGGATAGAAGCCATGCAAGAAGAGCTCAACCATTTTGAAAAAAAACAAAGTTTGGACTCTAGTTCCATTGCTTACAGGACATTCTATCATTGGCACAAGATAGCTACTCAAAAACAAGCTAGAAGAAAGTGGAAAGGTGGTCAAAAACAAGGTAAGGCTAGTTGCTCAAGGATATAATCAACAAAAAGGAATTGAAAATGATGAGACATTTTCTCTTGCTACAAGACTATAAGCCATCAAAATACTGCTTGCTTTTGCAGCATGCAAAGGTTTTATTCTCAGTCAAATGGATGTTAAATTTGCTATTCTAAATGGTTTCATTTTTGAGGAAGTGCATTTTAAATAACATTTTGCTTTTGAAAATATAACTTTTCTTTATCATGTTCCCAAGTTGTCAAAAGCTTTATATGGTCTGAAACAAGCTCCAAGAGCTTGATATGAAAGACTCAGCTCTTTTCTGCTTAAAAATAGGTTTAAAATAGGAAAAGTTGATACAACTTTCTTTATCATGCATGAGAAAGATGATTTCCTTATTGTTAAGATTTATGTAGATGATATTATTTTTGGTGCTACTAATCAAAATCTGTGCAAGAGTTTTTCTAGGTTTATGTAGGGAGAATTTAAGATGAGTATGATGGAAGAGCTCAAAAACTTTCTAAGTTTGTAAATTAAGCAACAGAAAGATAGGTCCCTTATTCATCAAGAAAAATATGCTAAGGACATGGTCAAGAGGTTTGATATGGACAAAGCTACGAGCAATAGCACTCCAATGCATCCTTCTCAAGTTTTGGAAGCTGATGAGGAAGGAAATAAAGTTTCTATAAACTTTATCGAGGTACTATGACTTATTACTCTATCTAATAGCTAGTAGACTTGACATACAATTAAGTGTGGCCATTTATGCTAGATTTCAATCTAAACCAAAGCAATCATGTAACACCCTCTATTATATAAGCCATGCTCGAGTCACAGTGTTATATTAAGAGGTTGTCGCTGTGCTAAAAGAATCTTTAAAATGCGAAAAATATAATACATGGCCCTTCAACTGTACACTTAATTACTAAAATATAGCTCATAAATTTCGTTATCTCTGAAATATAGAGAATAAAATAATTACAATTTAAAAGAAATTTGTGACTAACATGTCACATAGAATTTGCTCCCACTGGTCATCAGCTAGCTTCAATAGTCTCTTGATTTAGTTTGCTTCCGAGTCTTGCTCTGTGAACGTCCCAGTCTTCCACCTCATACTTAATTTTCAACTTAGGTTCTGGAATGCTTACAGAAAAGAAAAACATACAAGCAGGCAGTGGCCTATGGTTCTCAGTAGATAAATTCAAACCATACAGTGTCATCATAAACATTCCAGCCGCGTCGGTTTCTCATAAAAAAAATGTGAGCACATATACACAACTAGTGGTTCAGTTTTAAGTTGAAAACACCTTTCTTGAAGTGGGTTATATTTTAACAATCACTTGCCATGTCATATGACAGTCATAAAAATATGAATAGTAAAATATGCTTCAACAAGAAACATAATAACATTATGACTTAACAAGATAATTGAAAATGCACATAAAGATGCTTATACTTGACTGTATGGAAGTACACTTGACTTAATTCGTATCTTTCTTTAACTTGCAACTAGATCTTCATAAACTTTTCCATTACTTGTTCTCATAACTTTTTCCATTATTTGGTCCCCTGGGAGTTCTTGGCCATTTAGACTCTTGGGTAATAGTCTGCTTTTCAGGATCGAACTCATTTCTATAAAGGAATGCCGGGTTTACTTTCCCCGACCTTTCCACTAATCTATTCCCCTTAACTTTAATCCGGGGCTAGCCCAACTATCATGGAACTTTCTTCATAACATAACCTTTATGAACTCATAACATAATCTTTATGAACTTCTTACAAATGCACATGGATTTGAATGTAGATTATAACTCATGCATAAGCTTACCAAACTTTTGGCAGTATAACAGAATGTGTCCGCTTTCCCATGACTAGTGCCAGTACTCAGACAATCAATTATACAGAGAATTCATAACATTTCATATGTAATTCCATCTTCAATCTTTGGGGAATAAATGTTGCATTTAAAATATAATTGCTGTCTCAGCACATTCATTCAACCTGATTTTTGTAAATCAAGCCAAAATTTCTATTTAACTCATCTGGACCTAAATTTTGGATATGTTAAAGTGTTATGTGTCTATTTTCTAGCCTCTTTAGTCCCATATAATTTTGATAAGTATAACTCAAGTTATTTAAGTTTTATTCTGACCTACCCTGAGACTGGCCAGAATTACACACTTAAAAGTAAAAATCTACTAAAAATCAAAAACCAACTCAAAGGACAAGATTTCATTTGCAGCAAGTCCTATTTCATTTGCTTCAGTAGAGCTCGATTTATAAGCCTCGAAACTTAACCTTCCTGAACTGCCCTGTTTTGGCCCGGTCTAGACATAGGCAACTTCTTTGAACCACTGGGAATAAACAAGACCGTATCCAACTCGGAAATTTTTGTGAGATGTTTTCCTATATGTAATTTTTCTAACAAATTTAGTTTCACCCAAATTGGAGCTGTGTAGGGTGAGTTACACCCTTCTCAACTCATACTGCCCGGATGAAAGTTCTGATTTCTAGGTCAAACTTCAAAAATTCATATCTCTCTCAATATTAATCCAATGGCCTTATATGATATATGTATGGAAATCCCTAAATGTCTAGTTTCATATAAAAATAATTTCATCGATTTTGAACAGATGTAAGCGGAGCCATGCACTCCGCCGTACAGATTGCCGAGGGAATTTTAGTCTTTCAGCCCCTCACATCTTCCTATTCTCACTCTTTCTTACTTCTTAATCAAATTTAAATGGCCAAAGATCACCATAATCATTCACTAATCACATCAAGAAATGAGAAAATAAAGTCAAAATTAGTCCCACGATCAGAACAACAAGAACAAAATTAAACCTCTACCTCTTTGGAGTGTGATTTTGCTAGGTGTTGAAGTTTAAATTGATAGAACCTTGTGAAGCTTGAACATTTGATGGAGATGGTTGAGAAAAAGAGAGAAAGAGAAGGCTGAAATCAGAGGAGAATGAGATGCAAGTCAACAGGGAGAAGAGAAAAATTTGATTTAAGCATTGAAGAGGTAGTTGGCTTTGTGACTTTTGATTGGTTGCAAATTTGTGGGTCAAGTTCAGCCATGTCTCCTTCTTTAGTGGTTAAAAATTGTTCTCTATTTTGCCTAAAAATTTGAACTCATTTTTCATTCCATCTGAAATTGAAAATCGTCTCTACTCTGCTTAAAATCAGAACTCGGAACTTAGGAAATACACAAAAGTTTTGGAAGATTTGTGACTTAAAGTCGAATATCAGAAATCACAAAGCAAACAAATCACCTTAAAATCGAAAGTCAAGGATAAGAATATGAATCTAAAATACTTAAACCCAGAAATCGAGGATCTTCAACATAAACTTGGAAGTTTGTACCAAAACAAAAACCTTATACCTGCATCTTGGAAGTCGAGAACTAGGACACTTGATAACTCTCATTACATGTAATTCTAAAACTCGGTCCAGGATCAATCTCGGAGTTCTATTCATAACCCCGGAGGTCGAAAATCAAGACACCAACCTTATGCACCGGGAAATCGGAACTACGCTCAAACTTGGGAACCCCAAAAGAAGTGAAAAGCTCTTGGAAATAAATATAGAGATCGGAACTCGTATGTTACTTGCACATCAATTCTGAGGTCAGAAGTCGTGCACATTTAGTTGAGCTTGGAGATCACTTCGGATGTCGGAACTTATGTTTATTCTAGTTGAACTTAGAGGTAAACTTGAAGATCAGAACTTAGGTACATTTTAGTTGAATCTTAATTAACTTTAATTATATGATAAAAACCCGAACAATTAGGCAAAAAATGATAAGAAAATTCCGGTGGATGTTACATTACCACCCTCCTAAGAAAAATTTTCTCCTCAAAATTTAGTACCTAAAAATAGTTCAGGATACTCTTTCTTCATGTCTGATTCTAGTTCCCAGGTGTAGTCCTTGGCATCTTCTTTTCCCTATGCTACCTTTACTAACTGTACAGTTTTGTTACGAAGTTGCCTGCTGCTTCTATCTATGTTCCGTCCTGGTTGTATATGGAAAGTTAGGTTCTCTTTTAGCTGTATTGACTCGGGTTCTAGAAAGTGTGTAAGGTCAGGCTGTTACTTTCTTAGTTGAGAAATATGGAAAACATCGTGAAGGTTTGACAGATGTAGAGGTAAAGCGATTTGGTATGCAATTGATCCGATTCGCTTCAAGATTTGGAAAGGACCGATAAAGCGGGGACTTAGTTTCTTGACCTTAATGGCTCTACCTATCCCTGTTGTAGGTGTAATCTTTAGAAATACGTGGTCTCCTTCTTGAAATTCCAGAGTTTTCCTCCTGTTATCCGCGTAACTCTTTTGACGGCTTTGACCGACAAGCATCTTACTTCGAATCTTCTTGATCTGCTTAGTGGTATATTCAACTAAATCAGGCCCCAATAGAGTTGATTCTCCTGTTTTATACCAACACAGTGGGGATTGGCACTTTTGTCCGTACAACGCTTCGTAAGGAGCCATGTCGATGTTAGCATGATAGCTATTGTTGTATGCAAATTCGGCTAGCGGTAAGTATCAATCCCAATTCCCACATTGCTCCATTTATATAGGCTCGTAGCATATCCTCTAAGGTTTGAATTGTCCTCTCCATTTGCCCATTCATTTGCGGGTGATATGCAGTGTTTAGGCACAACTTAGTACCAAATATTTTCTGTAAGGCTCCCTAGAATCGTGAAGTGAATCTTGGATCTCGATCAGAGATAATGGTTGAAGGAGCCCCATGTAGCCTTAAAATTTCCTGGATATATAATTGTGCCAATTTTTCCAATGGATAATTTGCTCGAATGGGTAGAAAGTGAGCAGATTTGGTTAATCTATCTACGATAACCCATATGGCATCATATCCTGCTAGCATTCTTGGTAATCCCATTACAAAATCCATGGAGATACTCTCCCACTTCTACTTAGGGATTTCCAGATGTTGCAGTATCCCAGAGGGTTTCTAATGTTCTGCTTTCATCTTCTGACAAATCAAGCATTTGCTTACGAAGCTCGCCACATCTGATTTCATGCCTGGCCACCAAAACATTTTCTTGAGGCTTGATACATTTTGGTAATGCCGGGATGTACGGTAAATTCACCTTTATGTGCTTCCTCCAAGATTCTTCTTCGGAGATTATTTCCCTCAGGTATACACACATTGTCACAGTGCCGCCATATGCCTTCTTTATCCTGAGCAAAACTCATTAATTTCCCTGATTGCACAAGATTGATGGTACGCTGAAAACTAGCATCCTGCTGTTGTACCTGCTGAATCTATTCCTTAAAGCTACTGGTTACCTTAACTTGGTGTAACTAAATGGTTTTAGGAGTCATAAGAATTCCCAAATTAAGATTTTGGAAGCTCTTAATAAGCTCTCTCTCTTTTACCATCATCCAGGCTACAGTCAACGATTTTCTGCTTAAAGCATCTGCCACAATATTTGCCTTGCCTGGGTGGTATTTCAATTCAAATTCGTAGTCTTTAAGGAGTTCCATCCATCTCGGTTGCCTCATATTTAGTTTCTTCTGATCAAAGAGGTACTTCAAACTTTTATGATCAGAAAAGACCTTGAACTTCACACCATAAAGGTGATGTCCCCATATCTTTAAGGAAAATACTACTGCTGCTAATTCGAGACCATGTGTAGGATAATTTCTTTTATGTGGCTTTAATTATCTAAAGGCATATGCGACCACATTTCCGGCTTGCATTATCATGCATCCTAATCCTTGCTTGGAAGCATCATAATAGACCTCAAATGGTCCATTAGGGTCTGGCAAGGCTAACACCGATGTCGTGGTTAACCTCCTTTTCAAGTCTTGAAAACTCTGCTCGCATTCCGGCATCCATTCAAATGGAACATTCTTTCGGGTTAGCTTAGTCAAAGGCAAAGCTACTCGAGAGAAATCCTTGACAAATTGCCTATAATATCCCTCTAAGCCCAGAAAACATCTAACCTTAGTAACTGTGGTCAGCCTTTCCCAATTTAGTACTGCTTCTACTTTGCTAGGGTCTACGAAGATCCCTCTATGGGATACCACATGGTCGAGAAAGTTTATTTCTTTCATCTAAAATTCACATTTGGACAACTTAGCATAAAGTTTCTTCTCTCTTAAAATTTGCAGAACTAACTGCAAATGTTCCATATGCTCCCGCTCCATCTTCGAATAGACAAATATGTCATTGATGAAAACCAATACAAACATGTCTAGATATGGGCAGAATATCTGATTCATATAATCCATGAATACTGCTGGTGCATTTATCAGTCCAAACGACATCACGGTATACTCGTAGTGTCCGTAACGAGTTCGAAAGGCTGTCTTAGGGATATCTTGTTCCCAAACTCGAATTTGATGATATCCAGAATGCAAATCGATCTTGGAAAATACTGTTGCACCTTGTAGTTGGTCCATGAGGTCATCAATCCTTGGTAATGGGTATTTATTCTTAATCATCACTTTATTCAGTTATCTATAGTCCATGCATAAGCGCATGCTCCTATCTTTCTTTCTAACCAACAAGACTGGAGCTCCCAGCACTTGGCCGTATGAATCCTTTTTCCAAAAGTTCTTCAATCTGCTTCTTTAGTTCTATTAGCTCCAGAGGTGACATTCGATACGGAGCTATAGATATTGGTCTTGCACTTGGAATCAGCTCAATGGCGAACTCAACTTATCTCTCAAGCTCTATTTTTAATACATAAAGTGACAAGTTCTCATTTTTATGACTTAAAAAGCTTCATGTTCCAAAAAGCTTAAACTTTTATGCATATTCTTATTTTCAAGAAGGACAAAATAACTTTAGAGAGACATAAAACTTGCGCCACTTTTAAGGTTACAAGAAATAAACTTTTTGAAATTTTTATGCATCAAGAATATTTTTAGTCTTGTCAAATCAAGAGAACATGATAAAGATGACAACTTTCCTAATCATAAGCATCATCATAAGAAAATAAACAATTTTTATCCCAAACACCACTAAGAATATTATCTTTTGGGAAAACAACTCGATATTCCTTAACAATTGGGATCTCCTCCAGTTTCTGTTCAACTTCCGTCACATTAGCTAATAGGAGGAAGTATCCTCGACTCTTCGGCCCACTATAGTTTACTAATAAAGAGTTCAGATAGAAGAGTGTTGAGACTTGGGATTCAGAAAATGAGACAAAGGAGAATACCACCGTCTTATCAGAACAGTTGAGCGTGACTCGATTGGCGGAAAGCCAATCCATGCCTAAAATTATGCCAAGTCCAGATAGAGGAAGACAAATCAAATTGACTGCAAAGGTTCTACCCTCAATTCGAAGAGGAACATTGATGCAAATCTGACTAGTTTAAACAGGTTCATTGGTAGGAGTAGAAACCAGTAGATCATAAGGCAATTCAGAAATTAGTAAATGCAAGACAGCCACACAGTCATGAGAAACAAATGAGTGGGAAGCACCCGAATCATAGAGTACAGTTAGAGTCTCATCGTCCACTTCACAGGTACCTTCAAATAGTCCCTTGGACTCGTCAGCTTCTTTTGCATTCATTATAAAGACTCGTCCTTGATGTTGAGGTCTAGATGATTATGATCGCTACGGTGTCGATTTTAATTATTCTTGAGGAAAAACCTACTCCATCCTCTAGATGTGGACTAACAAAAGTCTCCCATATACCTAACCGAAACTTCTACCCTTAGCTTCTTTTACTGATTCTCTACTTCATCCGTCTACTCTATAAATTTTTTTAATGAATGATCAGGTCTCTATAATATGGTATTACCACAATCCAAAGTAAAAACTATTGACTGAATTTTGCTGACAAGGTATCTTTAGGGTAGTCCTATTCATGAAGAAAGTAAAGGTACCATCCACGCCGCATGAAATAACCTCATCAGTGGGTAATAATCTTACTCTTGTCAAGTACTAAAGTTACAAAACTAGGTAGAAGAATCCCCTATATTTAATGTAGAAAAGATAGGCCGGATCAGATAATTGCAATAAAACTTGAAATAAGCCCCATCACGGTCATTTCCAACTAAAATTCTGCCCTTGATGATAGGAAGTCTTCAGCCACCCAGCGACACCTTACAAACAACCTCCTTGATATAGCTAGGTTTATTATCCATAGCAAACCATCCGACATAATTCCTTTGATTGATTCCCCAATTCTCTGTACTCCTCAACTTGCTCTATTGTCTATCCCTTTATGCCATCGCTACTTTCTAGGAGTCTTATCCCTAATAATTATGTGTAGAAGGTGCCAAATAAGCCTGCTAGGTGTTTTAGGCTTCTATTTACATAAAACCTTATATTGAGGTGATCAGGCTCAATATTCAATCGAGTGCAACAGGTAGTCCACAACACTCATAACGAGGCTACCATGCATAATATCTCTATGTCCTCTTCATGCGAGAACCTAAAGCATGGTTTATCTAGATTCTCAGAGTATGCCTCAGAAGCATAATCAATCCATCCACAGGCCTATACAGGACGAACTGCTCTGATACCAGTAATGTAACACCCTCTATTATATAAGTCATGCTCGAGTCACAGAGTTATATTAAGAGGTTGTCACTGTGCTCAAAGAATCTTTAAAATGCAGAAAATATAATACATGGCCCTTCAACTGTATACTTAATTACTGAAATATTGCTCATAAATTTCGTTGTCTCTGATAGATAGAGAATAAAATAATTACAATTTAAAAGAATTTTGTAACTAATATGTCACATAGAACTTGCTTCCGCTAGTCATCAACTAGTTTCAGTAGTCTCTTGATTTATTTTGCTTTCGAGTCTTGCTCTATGAACGTCCCAGTCTTCCACCTCACACTTGATTTTTAACTTAGGTGCTGGAATGTTTACTGAAAAGAAAAACATACAAGCAGGCAATGAGAACCTATAGTTCTCAGTAGATAAATTCAAACCATACAGTGTCATCATAAACATTCCAGCCGCTTAGATTTCTTATAAAAAAAAATGTGAGCACATATACACAACTAGTGGTTTAGTTTTAAGTTGAAAACAGCTTTCTCGAAGCAGGTTATGTTTTAACAATCACTTGCCATGTCATATGATAGTCATAAAAATATGAATAGTAAAATATGCTTCGACAAGAAACATAATAACATTATGACTTAACAAGATAATTGAAAATGCATATAAAGATGCTTATACTTGACTGTATGCAAGTGCACTTGACTTAATTTGTATCTTTCTTTAACTTGCAACTTGATCTTTATAAACTTTTCCATTATTTGTTCTCATAACTTTTTCCATTACTTGGTCCCTTGGGAATTCTTTTCCATTTAGAATCCTGGGTAATAGTTTGCTTTTCACGATCGAGCTCGTTCCTATAAAGGAATGCCGGGTTTACTTTCCCCGACCTTCCCACCGATCTATTCCCCTTAACTTTAATCTGGGGCTGGCCCAAGTATCATGGAACTTTCTTCATAACATAACCTTTATGAACTCATAACATAATCTTTATGAACTTCTTACAAATGTACATGGATTTGATATAGATTATAACTCATGCATAGGCTTACCGAACTTTTGGCAGTATAATGGAATGTGCCCGCTTTCCCATGACTAGTGCTAGTACTCAGACAGTCAATTGTACAAAGAATTCATAACATTTCATATGTAGTTCCATCTTCAATCTCAGGGGAATAAATGTTGCGTTTAAAATATAATTGCCGTCTCAGCACATTCATTCAACCCAATTTTTGTAAATCAAGCTAAAATTTCTATTTAACTTATTTGGACCTAAATTTTAGATATATTAAAATGTTATGTGTCTATTTTCTAGCCTCTTTGGTCCCATATAATTTTGATAAGTATAGCTCAAGTTATTTAAGTTTTATTCCGGTGCCTTGAGACTGGCCGGAATTACACACTTAAAAGTAAAAATCCACTAAAAATCGAAACCAACTCAAATCATATGAAGGTAGTATCATATTAAAGCTAATAGGACAAGCTTTCATTTGCAGCAAGTCCCATTTATTTGCTTCAGTAAAGCTCAAGTTATAAGCCTCGAAACTTGACCTTCCTGAACTGCCTTATTTTGGCCTAGTTTGGACATAGGGAAACTTCTTTGAACCACTGGGAATAAATGGGACATATCCAACTTGAAAATTTTTATGAGATTCTCCTATGTGTAAGCTTTCTAACAAAGTTAGTTTCACCCAAATTGAAGCTGTGTAGGGTGAGTTACGCCCTTCTTAACTCACACTGCCCGGATGAAAGTCTTGATTTCTAGGTCAAACTTCAAAAATTCATATCTCTCTCAATATTAATCCAATGGCCTTATATGATATATGTATGGAAAGCCCTAAATGTTTAGTTCCATATAAAAATAATTTCATCGATTTTGAACAGCTGTAGGCGGAGCCCTACACCCTAACGTACGGATTGCCAAGGGAATTTTAGTCTCTCAGCCCCTCACATCTTCCTATTCTCACTCTTTCCTACTTCTTAATCAAATTTAAATAGCCAAAGATCACCATAATCATTCACTAATCACATCAAAAAATGAGAAAACAAATTCAAAATTAGCCACCCATAATCAGAACAACAAGAATAAAATTAAACCTCTACCTCTTTGGAGTGTGATTTTGCTAGGTGTTGAAGTTTAAATTGATAGAACCTTGTGAAGCTTGAAGATTTGATGGAGATGGTTGAGAGAAAGAGAGAAAGAGAAGGCTGAAATCAAAGGAGAATGAGATGCAAGTTAGCAAGGAGAAGAGAAAAATCTGATTTAAGCATTGAAGAGGTAGTTGGCTTTGTGACTTTTAATTGGTTGAAATTTTGTGGGTCAAGTTCAGCCATGTCTCCTTCTTTGGTGGCTGAAAATTGTTCTCTATTTTGCCTAAAAATTTGAACTCATTTTTTGTTCCGTCTGAAATCAAAAACCATTATGCTTAAAGTCGAAACTTGGAACATAGGAAATACATAAAAGTTTTGGAAGACTTGTGACTTAAAGTCAAATATCGGAAATCACAAAGCAAACAAATCACGTTAAAATCGAAAGTTAAGGATAAGAATATGATATCTAAAATACTTAAACCTGGAAATCAAGGATCTTCAACATAAACTTGGATGTTTGTACCAGAACAAAAACCTTATACCCACATCTCGGAAGTCAAGAACTAGGACGCTTGATAACTCTCATTACACATAATTCTAAAACTCGATCGAGGATCAATCTTGGAGATCGATTCATAACCCCGGAGGTTGGAAATCAAGACACCAACCTTATGCATCGGGAAGTCGGGACTATGCTCAAACTCGAGAACCTCTAAAGAAATGAAAAGCTCTTGGAAATAAATATAGAGATCAGAACTCGTATGTTACTTGCACATCAATTCTGAGGTCGGAAGTCGTGCACATTTAGTTGAGCCTGGAGATCACTTCGGAGGTCAGAACTCATGTTTATTCTGGTTGAACTTGGAGATAAACTCGGAGATCGGAGCTCGGGTACATTTTATTTGAACCTTAATTAACTTCAATTATTTGATAAATACCCGAACAATTAGGCAAAAAATGATAAGAAAATTCCAGTGGATGTTACAAATCACACTTAAATACTATCAAGAGAATTTTGAGATATTTATTAGGTACTACTAATCTTAGTCTCTGGTATGAAAATGATACTTTTTGTAATGTTACATGTTATTATGATGCTAATTTTGCTGAAGGCAAGGTCAGAAGAAAAAGTATAAGTGGTTCCTGCTGTTTTCTTGGGAAATCCCTGATCATTTGGTCAAGTAAAAAGCAAAACACTATTGCTCTCTCACTGTGAAAGCTAAATATGTATCTACAACAAATTATTTTGCATAAATTTTGTGGATTAAGCATCAGTTGGAAGATTTTGTAATACCTACCCACATAGAGTACTATGCTTAAGTCATAATACTATATCCGGGAGTTTACCATATGTGGAACGTTGCCTTTTATTGAAGTATGACTAGTTCTCATTAAATTCAATATAATAGAAAATGTGAGTTATAAGTTTTTCATTGTTTTCACGACACATACATTTTTAGAATCCATGAAATCGGGTGTAGCAAATCATAATATTAAGAAATTAAAGACACGAAAAGGTAAGTCACAGTAAATATTTACAGTACATCCACGGAACTATATATAGTCTCATGTAGTAGGAATATACGTATCTGAGTACCCAATAGGGGACCACTAAAAATCATACCTCTAGTCCACATCTTTTTCATCATAATCTTGGAATATGTCCATGTAAGGATGACCACTAGAAGTAGGTTGGAACATATGAGATCAAAAGTGAATGGTAGCCAAGCCCGTGGCCTAAGTCATATAAAAAGAAACCCAAAAGAGGGCCACCCTGTACAGGTAGCATCGTCTAAACCTAAACTAGCTAGATGGTCTCCTCAAAAGGTCCTGCATGATCCCGCTAATCCAAGTCGGGGGATAGGAAGCCATTCGCCATAATGCCTGCTGATTCAAGGTCATTAGGTGGGTGCCTTCTGCCTCCTGAAGCAGAAGAAGAAGAGGAATTCATGTAACATCCTCAAGTTCTTATCGTTCTAAATTACCTCAATAACCTTGAGTAATTAGGCATTTAATGAGAAATTATGAGATTAAAGTTTAATTAAGGGATTAACGAAGTGTTTATGGGTCAACTCGAATAAGAAAAGTCAAGAGAATGCTTAATCGAGATTAGATAATCTCTAATTAAGCAAGTTAGAGCCTTATTAGCTTAATTTAGCACTAATCACCCTTAATTAGCTTAATCGAGTTTAATTAAGGATAATTAACCTTAATTGCAAAATTAATTTTGGTTAATCATGTTCTTGTGTGTTAATCACTAATCTTCACTTAATCATGTTAATTAAGTTGCAAGAGCACTTAATCACATGATTAAATTCAAATTTAGTCATCTAGACAATAAAGTAAAGAGTGATGTTATTAAAGCATAAAGCATTAGACAAAAGTGCTTTATGTAAGAGTAAGTACTTGATTTGTTCCCCCATCATCCAATTTGTCTCCCTAAACTTTAATTAACACAAAATTAAGAAAATATCTCCTCCCCCACCCACTTGAATGTTGCGGCCACTATACACATGCACAAACCTTCATTTTTCATTTTCACACTTCTCATTCTCTCTCTAAGACTCTTATCCTCTCACTTCTCTCTAAAACTCACTTCTTCTTCTTCATCTTCTTCTTTCTTTCTCCACCTCCATAACCAAACCTTCTTCACTTAGCTCTTTAAAGACCACATTCGTTTGGTCTTTGTGTAATATCTCCAATTTTTGTCTAAGCTAATTAGAGAGGTTAACAATTAACTGAGGACTAATCGGCTAATCTCAATGAGCAAAAGCTTAGTAAATTTAGTCAAGTCAATAATTAATCATAACGTACTAAATGTTTTAATTAAAACCTAGTTATTCAAACCTCATTAATTTGTAACTTAGAAATATAATTAAGCTAATCCAATCCCATTAATTAAGCACAAGACAATTGTTCTACCTTATCAATTGAGATAAACAAATTCTTATACCCTAATTACATAATTCATAAGATCAATTCTTTTAGAGGAGAAATGTCTTAAAAGTATAATTAACCGAAATCGGGTAAAGAGCAATTTAGCTAATCAAATTGAATTAACAACTTAGATAATTCTAATAGCTTTGAAGATTTAAAAATTTCTCCTAATTGATGCACCAAATTTCAGCCAAGGACAAGAGCAAAATCCAACCATCCATTTACCTTCTCATCATGCACCATTAGATCAAGAGTCTAGGTTAGTAGTATTCCTTAAATCAAGCCAAGAGACGTACCCTCCTCCATCAAGATTGTGACACTTGGAGTGATCATATCCACCCAAGCCAATCCCAAGAGTGGTCATGCTCTTAACCACTTGAGAAAACACAAAATGGTCTTTACCCAAGTGCCAAGACTCAAAGAAAACACAACTCACCCTTTTACCCCAAAGTCCCTAGCTTTCTTGCTTGAAAAAGAAGTTAAACCCTCCTACTCTCTCTTGCTTGTTGGAGAAGCAAAGCAATCAGCCCCCCTCACCCATTTTGCTCCCCAAATAGCCTCCTCCACTCTCTCATTTGTGATTTTCATCCTCTCACTACAAGCCTAAGCTCTCACCTCTCTCTAAACTTCATCCTAGCTCTTTTGTTCTTTCAACTTTTCTTGTTCCTCTTCTCTCTTTCTCACCTTGTCCAACTCTCTTTTCTTTCACCACCATCACAAGCCCTTCAAGGACCATCCTCTTTGGTTCTTGAAGAAGTAAAACCAAACACTCATTTAGCCTCATTTGCAAGCTCAAGAGGAAGGAGGCCATCTCCAACCATATTCATCCGTCAAGCTTTCAAGAGAATCCTTGTGGTAGTGACTCTAACCTTCCTCTTTTATGTGTTTTTCAAGCCCTTGAACTCCTAAGCTCTCCATAGCTAGGTGGTTCTAGGACTTGTTTCCAAGGCCTCATGGCCATGCTTGTTGGTATGATGAGTTTTCATGTGTTGTGTCCTTCTCCTTGGCATGAAATTTTCGGTTCGAATGTTTATTGTTGTTGAACTAAATTTTTAGAAGTTAAAAACATTGAGTTAATATCAATATCTCAAAGATTAAAAGTGGTTTAGAAGAGAAAAGTGATCACTTGAAGAAAAGACTAAATATTCTTACAAGAAAACTCCTTGAAACCAAAATCGTAGAAACTGGAAAATTCTGGCAGTCTGTATGGCGTAACTAATAACTCTTTCCATATAACTCCAAATGGAACGAAACTAATTTTAAATGAAAATAGACTCATATAGCTTTTTATACATATAAAATACGTGAAATTTGGCCTTAAAATGAGAGAGATATGATTTTTCAAAGTGGACTGCTCCCGGATGTGTTTCTGTTCGGGCAGTGTGTAATAAAATCTTAATAACTCAAGTTATAAAGAACATTTTTGAGTGGGACTAAGTTTTTTAGAAAGTTAAGACATAGAGGAACATCCCCATAAAAGCGTTTTGGCAGATTCCTTGTGAGGAGCTCATAGTAAGGTTTAAAAGTCATTATACCGAGAATAAACTTAAAGGCTGAGCAGTCAGAATAAAATGCGCATATCTCAAGTTACAGAATGAATTTTTGAGTGGGGTTTCTTTTGTTTAAAAATAGACTCAGAGTAGTATAATTATACCAAAATTCGAAGCAAAAGAGTAAAAGATGAAATTATGGTTAATTTTTAAATTTACTATGCCACTGTAAAAATAAAATTGGCTATGGTTAAGTTTTGAAGGTTAAGGAGAAATAAGCTTTAAGGTAATAAGACCCTTACATTAAGTATTGGAAAAACCTTCATAATTCAACTTAAAGGTTTCAAAAAGGATAAGGGATGAAATTGACCCTATGCCTAATAAAAGAGTTTACACAAGAGGTAAACCCAATTAAAAGCTTGCATCAAATTTACTAAGCTAAGCTCATAAGACTTTGTGTGATATGTATGCCTCCGTGTGTCCATATGATGACACTAATATGATGACGATATGATGACGATCATGATGATGATGATATGATATGATGATGATGATTATGTTAATGATTTGATGATGATCACGAATGATGTTGGTATGATATGATGATGATGATTACGATAGTGATATGATGATGATAAGAATGATAATGATATGATGAAGAGATGAAAATGAATGATGATGATATGAATATGATATATTGATTATATGATGCTTAATGATATATATTAAAGGAATCACATTTGGGGACGGCGATATGTAATGCCTAAATGTGGAAAAGAATCAGAATAATTTTGCATCATAAGCTTTAATAAGATAATAAACTAAGGGTATGATCCTTCAAAAGGGAAGGTGACCCAAAGCAAGCTCCTCTCACCCACGACTCACATGAGGCATGGCATGACCCAGCTAATGTGAGTATAAGGGATAGGGCTTACATGAGGCATAGCATGACCCAGCTAATGTAAGTACCGAAAATTTATGGTGGCGACGGCCACGGTATGAGCTCATTACCACTTATGTTTAGTGGGTGAAAAGAAAAGGACTTAAGATAATTCAATTTAAGAAAATAAAAGGATTTAAAAGAAAGTCAAGTTAAGAAAGGAAAGGGACTTCGGTCCGACCCAAGTAAAGAATGAAACTCTCAACATGTTCATGCATGATATGAATTGTCATATAAGCTTTTATGTATACCATGATGTTGTTATTATAACGAGAATATGTACTTAAAATTAAATCCACTTCGGATAGCTATGTCTTCGAAAATCTAAGAATTGGACCTTATGCATGCTCACTGTTTTCATTATAAAACCGAAGTGGCTGGGACGATGACGATGACACCTCCGTGTCGGGTTCAAGTCCTACTGAGAAATCTTATTTCTCACTCTAGTTACTTTTCCGCATCGTCACCAGAATTTGATGGTGCATCCGGTGGAGTGGAGCATGGATCCCCAACACTGTGAGCGGATGTACGATGTGGGATGCCAGACGAAGCTATTTTGGGACTTATAGCGACCGTCACTCTGCATCTTCGCATATTCCTTTTTGAGATGAGCTTTGTCATTGAAGTTTGTATTTAGTACCTAGTATTTGGATCATGACACGAGCATGAGCTTCCTTCGATGTAATGCTGTTATATATATGTATGTATATAAATATTATGAACCCATATGGATGTAATGATTAGTTATATAATGCAACGTATTTGTGAATTATGATTTATTTACTTTTCTCATGTTTTATGATATTGGGGTATGTATTTTATGTAACACGCTCTTTCTCTATCTATCTTCTCGCTCAAGGCTTTGCTTTCCAAAGCAACAACGTATTTCAAAAAAAAAAAAATCTTACCATATTTTCCACGTTATTTAATTTCAAATGAAGTTTAGTTTTTCACGAGCATAAGTAACAACTAATAAAATGCCGTAATATGACTTAAGCGTAGTATAGGTTTATTAGGGTGTTACACTTTGAAGAAGAGATTCAAACAGTATAAGCTTCATTTTTAAGAGAACTCAAGAATTCTCTCCTTGCTTATCCAAAACCGCCACCATCATCTACCAAGGAGGAGTCTTCTTCATCTTCTTCTCCTTCCTCAAAGACACCATTTTCTAAGCTTAGGTAGTGATCTTCACTCTTCTATTTTGTTTACTCAAGAAAGCTTGAAGCTTGGTTTTTCTCATGATGAAGATCTTGAAGTGAAAGCTTGAGAAAATCTTTCAAGCTCTTCATGAGCAAAAGTTTCTATTTTTGGTAAAATATGTTCATGTTCTTGTTCATGAGTGTTCTTGATTTCTTGAAAAGTTCCTTTCTTTAAGTGCTTCAAAGTTTCTATTTTTCTTTCTTGATGCATGAGATCATGATGTTTCTTGTAAGTTGCTTGAAAAACATGATGTTTTTGGAGCTATTTTGTTTAAAGTTTGTTCCTTTTCTTATTATGAGTTTATGATTAGAAAAGTTTCATCTTTACATATTTTTTATGATTTGATAAGACTATGAGCACTCTAAGAGTATAAAGCTCTAAAAGTTTGCTTCTTGATGCATGGAAAATGGCGCAAGTTTTGGTGCCTTCATAAAGTCTTATTTTGTTTTGTTTTAAATACAAGATTACGTATAAAAGCCTAAGCTTTTTGAAATATGAAGCTTTTTAAGTTGAAAAAATGATATCTTGTCACTTTATGTCTTAGAAATCAATCCTTGAAGACAAGACTTTTCATAAAGTTTCAAACTTTAGTCAAGAATGAAATCTTTAAGTCGTAAAGGTGTTGTCTTGCAACCTTTAATTCATAAAGTTTAGATCTTGAGTCAAAATAATGCTTAAAAGTGCCAACTTTTACAAAGATCAAGACTTTTTAACTTTAAAAGTTAATGTTTTATATCCCTAGCTCATAAAGTTGGAACCTTTTTGACTTTAAGATAACTTAAATCAGAAAATTGAGACATTGATGGTCTTAGAATAAATAAAAGTGTCAACTTTCATAAAGAATAAGACTTTTTAGTTCAAAAGTTAGTATCTTGTATCATTATTTCATAAAGATTTAATCTTTAAGTCAAAAGTATAATTTTAGAGGCATTTACCTTCACAAAGAATAAAACTTTATGACTACTTTATAAAGAACAAGAACTTTTATAATATTTAAGGTAAGATCTTGTCATGTTAATAATAAAAGCTTGAAACTTTGCAACTTGGATAAGTTAAAAATCACCCCTAGTGATTAGCGAATATGGTGTTGATGGGTTTATAGTGTGGTTATGCATTGTTACGACCCAAGGATTAGAGGGATCTCGAACTCTTTAGGAACAGAAGTATGATTAAGGCCTCTGAGCGTACCATGAACCTAGGAATCACTAAGTGTACTATCTCAAGGAAAGGAAACAATCACCTAACTCAGTTAATTTGAACAAGTGTTTCATAACACATGTACCCAAGTAAAAAGTAAATTCCTATAAGAACTAAGTAACTAAAAAGATTTCATACACATTTATTTTAACTATGTGATTTTCCTATGGGTAACCACGGGAAATCATATGATGACTTATAAGACGTCTTACAAAGAATAAGACAATTATGAATCCTTTTAGGGTATGAATGTATGATGCCATTCGGCATGATGAATGACAAGTTGATTAAGCCCTATCTCATAATTGGATGACTAGTGTGATGATATTATGTGGATATAATGGACTGTTGATTGAAAATTTTATGATTGACATTTTGGGAAAGCTCCGGTCTAGCTGTTATGCTACCGGATTTCCGTCAAAATTATGGACTTGGTCATATCATTGCATATGTTTAGTTAAAGAAATACTATGCATGTAAACTATAATGACAAGAAAAGAAAGAATGGATATGACCCTTCAATCACTTCGATAAGGGAAGTGAGATACAGTGATCCACAAAGACTCAAGGAACCTCTATGAGGGAGGCAAGAATGACATGGAGGACCATCCAACTTAGAGGTAACCAATATCGGCTTAGTCTTATTTGGTTAGTATTGCGTGACGATGGTCACAGAATGAGCTCATGTCCAAAAGCAGTCTACTTCAAAGGAAAAGTAAAGAATGTTAAGCACATGCTAAGAATGAAAGTAAAGTCAAAGTATAACCATGGTTAAATCTATGAGGTTACATGTCATTGCATGTATTTATGCTGTCCATATGCATTATGAATGTTTATTCTATCTTTTCGTATGTATGTTTAGTTATGGTGATATATTTATGATGTTAAGCTTAAAAGCAATCCACTTCGAGATTTATGTTTTCAAAAATTATTAAAATTGAACTTATATCTATCCACTATTTTTATAATTAAATCTGAAGTAGGTGGGATGATGACGATGACGATGACACATTGTTTGTCTAGTCACAATCCTACTGAGAAATCTAGTATTTCTCACTCCTACGTTTCTTTGTCGTCTTCAGAAGATGTCGATGTCGGGCACGGTGGTGATCTTTATTGAGTTTCTAGAATGACGTTGGCGCTTCGACCCAATGCTAAATGCCTTAGTGATGTCTATGAGCGCAGAGATGAGGGTCTACATCTTCCACAACCGTCCGTTTCAAACTCCAATGATGAGCCTGTTTTTCTAACCACATCAGCCATATGGCAAGGTTACCCTGTATGACATCCGTCCTTACTTTCAGCCACTGAGATACCCCACTGACGATGAGACTGACTCGAATACCCATTTGACTCCGACCATTTCATTGGATTCCAATCCCCCGAAGCCTTCCCATCCGAGTTATCATGTGGAGACTGACCCATCTGAGCCTTCCTACCCGTCTGTGATACGTCTGATGTCTGATTCGTCTTCTTCAGTAGCACTTTGTCACACTTAACCCCCGGTTCGTGGTCACAGGTTCATTCGTACCCATGCTATGCCTCATGGGCATGGGCGTGCTTGAGAAGGAGGACATGGTGATGTTGCTTTTGGTGGATTCGGGAACGGTTTCCTCTCGCCTTATGAGTGACGTGGTGATTGCATGCGAAGCCGAGCACAAGGATAACCCTTTTTGGTTAGTTATGGGGTTATCATTCTACTGTATGGCATGCTTGTGCAGTAGAGATTTCCTATGCATTTTCGTTTATGATGTATTTGTTAGGTTTCTTTTGTAGGGCCAATAGTAGATATCGGACCCATTATATCTCTATGTATAACTCTTGGTATTATTATATTAACTATAAATGGCTATGGAATGAATGTTATGTTTATCTAAGTTATTGTTATTCTTATCATTTCTATTAATTTTTATTCGCACTGTATGTATGAGATAGCTATGTTTGTATTGCACATTCACGATGCGCTCATGGCTCTTGTTTTCAAAACAGTTTATTCGTTATTGTTCAAAAAAAAAATTACCCCCTATTTTCCTGACAAGTATTTTTAAATGGTAATGTTAGTTCTGCGAGCAAAAGTAACAACTAGTAATTCCATAATATGACTTAAGTATAGTATGGGACTATTAGGGTGTTACAACTCACCTTGGACGGATCCATCTCAATAGAAGCTGGTCGTGAAGGCTAAAGTGATGCCAGTACCAGGCGAGCCATATGTAAAGGGATCTTATCAAAAAAGGTAGCAATATTGAAGATCGGACTAAAGATCAAAACTATGAAGGGACACTGGAAAAATATATATAGGCATTTACAGGAAGTTGCCATCAGATACAAGCAGTCTAAGGCAAGGTTGCAATGCCACTGCTATTCAGGCATCTCGGTGAAGAATGCTATCGCTACCATCTCCGTCATCCGAGAATGAAACGGACACACACAATAAGTATGAGAATTTAAAATTCTCAATAGAGTCTCCTAGACTAGCATATATACTAACATCATTATCATTCTCACCTGCTCCGGTTTATTTCGAAAGGTGAGAAACATACATAACAAAATATAAATTCTCAATTAATAAGTTCTAAAACCATTTTATCCGAAGCAAGTTCATTTCATTCAGACACATGACAATTAGAGAAATAATTCCATATCACTCACCCCAGGTCAATATGTAAACAAACTCTATGCATAAGTAGATGCAAATTATTCATGATGCAAGTGCACTTGACTTCTTATCTCTCTTTAACTTGTCATGACATCCATACCTAGTTAATAGCCTGGGTAATAGCCTGCTTTTTAGGACTGAGCTAGTTCCTATACATAATTGCTGAGTTTACTTTCCTCGACTTTTACATTGACTTATTCCGCTTAATTCATTCTGGGGCTAGCTATAACATCCTCAATTTTCTGCGTGCTAAATTACCTCATAACCCTGAGTAATTAGGCACTTAATAAGAAATTAGAGATTAAGGCTTACTTAACGAATTTATGTGCAAGTTGTTAGAGAAAAGTTAAGTAGATGCATAGTTGAAACTAGATAATCTCTAATTAAGTGAGTCAGACTCTCAATAGCTTAATTAAGCACTAATTACTCTTAATTAGCTTAATCAAGTTTAATTCAGGATAATTGAGTTTAATTACAACTTTAATTTTCTTAATCATGTTCTTGTGTGTTAATCACTAATTCTTGTTTAGTCAAGTTAATTAAGTTACAAGAGCACTTAATCACATCATTAAATTCAAATTTAGTCAACTAGACAATAAAGTAACGAGTGATGTCATTAAAGCATAAAGCATGAGACAAAAGTGCTTTATGTAAGTTGACCATTCTTTGTCTCCTCCTACATACTATTTGTCTCCCTAAACCTTAATTAACACAAAATTAAGAAAATATCTTCTCCCTCCCCCCACTAAAAGTTATAGCCACTATACACATGCACACACACATACACACTCATTTTTCATTTTCACACTTTCATTCTCTCTCTAAACTCTCAAATCCTCTCACTTTAGTCTTCATTCTTTTTCTTCTTCTTCATTCTCCACCACCTCCAACCAAACCTTTCTCACTAAGTCCTTCAAAGACCTCATCTTTGGGTCTTTGAAGACAAGATCTATACATTACCAACCTCATTTTCAAGAGATCTCAAGAGTTTTCATCCTTTCCAAACCAAACTGCCACCATCTTCACCAATCGAGGAGTTTTCTTCATCGTTTTCCTCCCCTTCAAGGATGCCATTTTCAAGCTTAGGTAGTGATCTCTACTCTTCTCTTTTGTTTACTCAAGAAAGATTGAAGCTTGGTTCCTTTCCTGACCAAGATCTTCAAGTGAAAGCTTGAGAAAATCTTTCATGCTCTTCATGAGCAAAAGTTTCGATTTTTGGTAAAACATGTTCATGAGTTATTCTTGATTTTTTTTGAAAAGCTCCTTTCTTTAATTGCTTCAAAGTTTCTATTTTCCTTTCTTGATGCATGAGATCTTGGTGGTGTTTAGGTTGAAAGTCGTTTATCTTCTTATGATGGTACTTATGATTGAAAAATTTGTCATCTTTATTATTTTCTCTTGATTTGACAAGACTAAACACATTCTTGATGCATGAAATTTCAAAAAAGTTTGTTACTTGCAACCTTAAAAGTGGCGCAAGTTTTGTGCTATTATAAAGTTTTATTTTGTCTTGTCTTGAAGGTAAGAATATATGTAAAATTCTAAGCTTTTAGAATATGAAGCCTTTTTAAGTTATAAAAATGATAACTTGTCACTTCATGCCTTAAAGATAATTCTTGAATACAAGACCTTTCATAAAGTTTTAAACTTTGATCAAGAAGGTAACTTTAAGTCATAAAGTTATAAATTTGCACTTTAGTCTTGTAAAGGTTGAATTTTGAGATGAAAATGTTGAGTAAAGTTTTAAGCTTTAATCATGAATGTCACTTTTGAGTCATAAGAGTGTTGACTTGCAACTTTTAATATATAAAGTTTGCATATTGAGTCAAAATAATCCATAAAGTGTTACCTTTGATAAAGAACAAAACTTTCTAATTCTAAAGCTAATGTCTTGTACAATTATTTCATAAAGGAAGAATCTTTTAAAACTTTAAGACAACTTTAAGTCATAAAGTTGAGACCTTGACGGTCTTAAAATAAGTAAAAGTGTCAACTTTTATGAGAAACAAGACTTTTAATTCTAAAGCTAATATCTTGTATCATTATTTTATCAAGATTTAATCTTTAAGACAAGAGCATAATTTTAGAAGCATATACTTTCTTAAAAAATGAAACTTTATAATTACTTTAAAAAGAATGATAACTTTTATAACATTTGAGGAAAAATCTTGTTATGTTGATAATAAAAGTTTGAAACTTTGCAACTTGGATAAGTTAAAAGTCACCCTCAGTGAACATGAAGTTGTTGAGTTCATGAGTGTGGTTATACATTGTTATGACCCAAGGACTAGAGGGATCACGAAATCCTTGGGAACAGAAGTATGATTAGGGCCTCTGAGCATACCATGAACCTAGAAATTACTAAGTATACTATCTCAAGGAAAGGAAATAATTATCTCACTTAGTTAATTTGAATAAGTGTTCCATAAGACATGTACACAAGTGAAGGGTAATTTCATATAAGAACTAAATAACTAAAAGACTACATATACATTTATTTTAACTATGCGATCCTCTTGTAACATCCTAATAATACTCTACTATGCTTAAGTCATTTTATGGCATTACTAGTTACTACTCTTAACTAGCGGAAGTTCTTATAGTTGAAATTAGCATACTACACGAAAATAGCTTGTGCTTTTGTTTTTTTTTTTTTTTAAATCTTTATGCTTGAAAACTGAGCCTTTAAGCGCTTACTTTACTCACATACATATAGACATTGTTTCTTATATCGTGGAGTTACTAGAAAGACGTATGACAAAATTCAAATGACATAACACCATACCTTAAGCCAAAGATGTAATCATAGATAATCAAGAGTCATTATTACATTAATAATTATCACATACGTAATAGGACAAATTAAGTAGCATGACTTCCCACATGCTTTTAATTATATATAAACTGCCTAACTAGAGCTCTCAAGAAGGTGACAATACTATGCTACTATCTTGATCCTCCTTAGCTAGGTGAAGGGACATGGCAACTCCTCATCTTATCTAGTCAGGTACCATCGAAAATGCTACCATGGATGCCAGCAGCTTCGTCTAAAGATGACACGGAAACGTAGGAGTGAGAAATACAAGATTTCTCAGTAAGATCCGACTAGACCATTAACATGTCAACGTCGTCATCCCAGCCACTTCGGGTTTAATTATGAAAATAGTGAGCATACATAAGTTCCATTTTTAAATGGTTTGAAAACATAGATTCCCGAAGCAGGTTTCTTTTAATTTTCCTCATGTAAACATAATACAAGGAAACTCGAAGCAACAGTACAAAAACATATACATATGAGAGCAAAGTATAAACATTCATGACCATACAAATGAGAGAATGAAGATGCATGTACATTCATGTGACTTCTTAGACTAGACCCGAGTATCTCTTTAACTTTACTTTCATATTTAGCACGTGCTTAACATTCTTTACTTTTCCTTTGAAATAGACTGCTTTTGGACATGAGCTTATTTTGTGACTATCGCCACACAGCACTAAACCAAATCAGACTAAGCTGATATTAGTTGCGTCTAAGTTGGAGGGTCCTCTATGTCACCCTTACCTCCTCCATAGAGGTTCCTTGAGTCTTTGTGAATCATCGACTCTTACTTCCCTTAAAAAGTGATCAAAGGGACATATCCTATTCTTTCTTTTCTTTTGTTATGACCACATCTTACATACATTATAATCATTAACAAGACACAAACATGCGATAGTATAACTAAGTCCATAATTTTGATGGAAATCTGGCAGCATGACGGCTAGACCGAAGCTTTCCAAAATGCTAATCATGAAATTTCAACCAAAACTCAACTATATCCATTCTTATATCATCATATCAATCATTCAATCATGAGACAATACTCAATCAAACTTGTTATATATCATCCCTAATGGCATCATACATTCATACTCTAAAGGGTGTTATAGTTGTGTTATTCTTTGTGAAAAATCTTATGAGCTTTCATATGATTTCCCATGTTTACTCATGAGAGAATCACATAGTTAAAACAAATGTATGTATAGTCTTTTAGTTACTCAATGCTTGAGTGAAGTTACTCTTTAATTAGGTACATATCTTATGGAGCACTTGTTCAAGTTGATTAAGTTAAGTAGTTATTCCCTTTTTCTTGAGATAGTACACTTAGTGATTCCTAGGTTCATGGTACGCTCAGAGGCCCTAATCATACTTCTGTTCCCAAGGAGTCTGAGATCTCTCTAATCCTTAGGTCATGACAATGCATAACCACACTCATGAACCCAACAACACCATGTTCACTAATCACCAAGGGTGATTTTTAACTTATCCAAGTTGCAAAGTTTCAAGCTTTTATTATTAAAATGACAAGATCTTACCTTAAATATTATAAAAGTTATCATTCTTTATAAAGAGGTTATAAAGTTTCCTTCTTTAAGAAAGTAAGTGCCTTTCAAATTAAACTCTTGTCTTAAAGATTAAATCTTTATGAAATAATGATACAAGATACTAGGTTTTGAACAAAAAAGTCTTGTTCTTTATGAAAGTTGACACTTTTAATTATTCTAAGACTATCAAGATCTCAACTTTATGATTTAAAGTTGTCTTAAAGTCTAAAAGATTCCTACTTAATGAACTAATTATATAAAGCATTAGTTTTAAAGTTAGAAAGTCTTGATCTTTATAGAAGTGAACACTTTTATGACTCAAAAGTGACATTCTTGCTTAAAGCTTAAAACTTTACTCAATATATTCACCTCAAGGTTCAACCATTACAAAAATAAAGTGCAAGCTTATAACTTTATGACTTAAAGTTACCTTCTTGATTAAAGTTTAAAACTTTATGAAAGGATTTGTATCCAAGAGTCAATCTTTAAAACATAAAGTGACAAGATGTCATTTCCATAACTTAAAAAGGCTTCATATTCCAAAAAGCTTAGACTTTTACACATATTCTTGTCTTCAAGAAGAACAAAATGAAACCTTGTGAAACCTATAAAAATAGCGCCACTTTTTAAGCATCAAGAAGTAAACTTCTTAATGTTTTAAGCTTTTAGGATGTTCATAGTCTCACCAATCCATGAAAAATATGTAAATATGAAACTTTTCTAATCATAAGCTCATCATAAGAAAAGGAACAAACTTTAAACAAAATACCACCAAGAACATCATTCTTTTTCAAATAACTCACAAGAAACATCAAGATCTCATGTATTAGAAAGAAACATTAAGAAACTTAGAGGCATTCAAGAAACAAACTTTTAAATAACCAAGAATAACTCATAAAGAAAAATATGAACACTTTTTGCTAAAAAAGGAAACTTTTGCTCATGAAGAACATAAGAGTCTTTCTCAAGCTTTCACTTAAAGATCTTGGCCATGGAAGGAACCAAACTTCAAGCTTTCTTGAGTAAACTAAAGAGAAAAGTAGAGATCACTACCTAAGCTTGAAAATGGCATCCTTAAAGGAGAAGAAGAAGATAAAGAAGACTCCTCCTTTGATGGTAGTGGTGGCGATTTTGAGAGGAAGAAGATGGAAACTCTTGAGTTCTCTTGAAAATTAGTCTTGTAGTGTTTAGATCTCTTCTCCAAAGACCAAAAGATGTGGTCTTGTCTTTGAAGGGCTTAGTAAGAGTTTTGGTTATGGTGGTGGTGGAGAAAGGAAGAAGAAGATGAAGATGAAGAAGAATAGTGTAGAGAAAAATTAGAGGATTTGAGAGTTTAGAGAGAGAAAAGTGTGAAAATGAAAACGGATGTGCATATGGGTGGGTGTGTTGCTGTAACTTGTAATGGCATAGGAGGAGATATTTTTCCTTCACTTTGTGTTATCTTGTGTTAATTATTGATTAAGGGGACTAATGGGATGATGGGAGACAAAACATGGTCAAACTCTTACATAAAGTAGTCTTGTCTAATGCTTTATGCTTTAGTGACATCACTCATTACTTTATTGTCTAGTTGACTAAATTTGAATTTAATTATGTGATTAAGTGCTTTTGCAACTTAGTTAGCATGATTAAGCAAGGATTACTGATTAACACAGAAGAACATGATTAACAAAAATTAATCTTTCGATTAAGCTTAATTATCCTTAATTAAACTTAATTAAGCTAATTAAGGGCAACTAGTGCTTAATTAAGCTATTAAGGCTCTGACTTGCTTAATGAGAGATTATCTAATCTCGATTAAGTATTCTCCTGACTTTTCTCATCAGAGTTGACTTATAAATACTTCGTTAATCCCTTAATTAAGCCTTAATCTCATAATTTCTCGTTAAGTGCCTAATTACTTAGGGTTATTGAGATAATTTAGCATGACAGGAAATTAAGGATGTTACACCTCTCATGGGTAAGCATGGGAAATCACATGATGGCTAATAAGACTTTCCACAAAGAATAACACAACTATAAACTCCTTTAGGGTGTGATTGTATGATGCCATTAGGCATGAGATATATAATTTTGATTGAGCATTATCTTATGATTGAATGATTGGTGTGATGATATGAGATGGATATAACAGACTGTCGGTTGAAAGTTTTGTGATTGGCATTTTAGGGAAGCTCTAGTCTAACCATCATGCTGCCGGATTTCCATCAAAATTATGGACTTAATCATATCATTGCATGTGTCTTGTTAAAGAAGTACTATGTATGTAAAGTATAATGATAAAAAAAGAAAGAATGAGATATGAGTCTTCAATCAGTTCGGTAAGGGAAGTGAGAAATGGTGATCTACAAAGACTTAAAGAGCATCTATGGGGGAGGCAGGGTGACATGGAGGACCCTCCAACTTAGAGGTAGCTATTATCAGCTTAGTTTGATTTGATTAGTACTGCGTGACGACGATCACGGAATGAGCTCATGTCCAAAAGCAGTCTATTTCAAAGGAAAATTAGGGAATGTTAAGCATGTGCTAAAAAAGAAAGTAAAGTCAAAGTAAAACCATGGTCAAGTTAATGAGTTGCATAGTCATGCATGTATCTATATTTCTCATATGGATTATGTATGCTTATCCCATGTGTTAGCATGTATGCCTATGTATGACATTATGGATATGATGATAAACTTAAAAGTAATCCGCTTCAGGATTTATGTTTTCAAAATTATTAAAATTAAACTTATATTTGTCCACTATTTTTATAATAAAACACGAAGTGGCTGGGATGATGACGATGACATAGAGTTCGTCTAGTCGCGATCCTATTGAGAAATCTAGTATTTTTTACTCCTATGTTTCCTTGTCATCTTTAAAGGATGCCGGTGTCGAGTACAATGGTGATCTTCATTGAGTTCTCGATTTGGCATTGGCGCTTTGGCCCAATGCTGAATGCCAATGTGATGCTTGCGAGCGTAGCTATGAGGTATTTTAGGTGCCAGTTATGAGCATGTTTTTCCGCCCATATCAATTGTATGCCGAGGTTGCCCTAGATGACTCTGCCTCTATTTTCAGCTATCGAGATACCCCACTGATAGAGAGTCTGACACGGATACCCATCTGATGCCAACTATTTCATTGGATTCCGATCCTTCAGAGCCATCTTATCCGATCTATCACATGGAGACTGACCAATCTGAGCCCTCCTACCTATCTGTGATTCGCCTGACGACCGACTTGCCTTTTTCTTTAGCAACTCCTCATCATAAACCACCCCCGGTTCGTGATCACAGGTTCATTCGTACCAATGCTATGCCTCGTGGGCGTGGGCATGCCCAAGGAGGAGGACATGGCGATGTTGCTCCAGGTAGATTCGGGAACCATTTCCTCCCAACCAATGAGTGACGTGGTGATTGCATGCAGAGTCGAACACGAGGATAGCCTTTTTTGGTTGTAGTTATAGGGTTACCATTTTCTTTCGGCATGTATGGGTGAATGTGATTTCCTATGTATTTCCTTTGTAGATGTATTTGTTAGGTTTTTTTGTAGGGCCGACAATAGATATCGGACCCATTATCATTTTTATGTTTGACTTTTGGGTTGCTATTATTATATTAACTATGATGGTCATGGAATGAATGTTATGTTTACCTAAGATATTTGTTATTTATGTCGCTTCTATTTATTTTATTCGCACTGTATGTATGAGATAGCGATGTTTGTATTATATATTTACGATGCACTCACGGCTCTTGGTTCTCAAAATAGTTTATTCGTTACAGTTCAAAACAAAATTTACCCATATTTTCATTTATAAAGTAATTTCAAAAGTTAATGTTAGTTTTGTGAGCAAAAGTAACAACTAGTAATTCCATAATATGACTTAAGCATAGTATGGGATTATTAGAGTGTTACATTTTTATATCAGAGCAGGTAGTCCTTAGAGAGCCTGGGGATGAGCTGACTATGCTTCTAAGCATATGTATTAGTTAAGTCATGCTTTAAGTCCCGTCTGTATGTTGGGACCTAGGGATTAGACATGCATGATTGTCTATTCTGAATGTAGTTAGTTGCTGATTCACTGAGCATAAATGTTGAGCCTGATCAACTCAATGTCTTTTTTTGTATACTAGGAACTAATGGCATTAGGGAGATGTAGTAGGCCCCGTAACAAGCTAGAAGGTCTCGATGAAGTCATGGGGATGCTCTGTGAAATAGAAAGTTTATTTTTACATGCAGTTGGGATGCATTTGCGACGCATTGCTAACCTTTTTTTTTCAGTTACCAACTTTTTGAATTAAAGTTACTAACTTTTTTGATTGAGTCATCAACCAGTTGTAACATATAAATATTAATTTTTTTCTCAATTGTCAACTTTTTAAACTAAAGTTACCAACTTATTTGACTGGGTTACCAACCAATTGCATGCAAAATGTCCTATAATGTTGTGTTGTAATTGGTTGGTAACTCAGTCGAATAAGTTGGTAACTTTAGTTTAAAAAGTTGGTAACTAAAAAAAAAGTTGGTAGTGCATCGAATGCACCCATTTTTGCACGTCTAAATAACACAACTCTCCATGAAATAGTTGCTGCCATGCGGAAGCAAGCTGTTGCTGCTCACTGCATTATGGAGCAGATGGAGCAAAGGGATAAATAAAATCCCAAAGGGCACAATAGAGGAGCTGAGGTAGATCCTGAATGCCTCAAGTTTGCTGAGTTTAGGAAGGCAAATCTGTCGAGCTTCTGAGGAGTCTACAACCCTGACCGAGCTGATGAATGGATTAAGGCCATTTAGAAGATTTTCACAAAGTTAGCTTGCACCGAAGAGCAAAAGGTAGCCTTTGCTATCTACATGCTAGAGGCAGATGTTGAGTTCTGGTGGGTAGGCACCAAGAGGCTATTAGAAGGAGCCCAAACCTACATCACTTGGGATATGCTTAAGATGCATTTTTATGAGAAGTATTTTCCCACTTCCGTGACGAATACGAAGGAGCTGGAGTTCATGAGTCTGCGTCAAGGAATTATGAATGTTGTTGAGTATACTGCCAAGTTTGAGGAGCTATGTAAGTTCTTGACGATTTATCAAGGAAACACTGATGAGCAATGGAAGTGTGTCAAGTTTGAAGGAGGATTACGTGAAGAGATCCTGGCATCTGTAGACCCATGGAGATCTGTGACTATGTTGCATTAGTTAACAAGGGCCATTTGGTAAAGGATTGCAGCCGTAAGTTGTCTGTGGCATGGTCCGAAGCTTACAAAAAGAAGCTGACACCTCAAGGGTAGAAGTTCAAGCCCTAGCCCCCGAAGAAGCCATTTCAAGGTGGAGACTTCAAAGGAAAGCAACCCTAGAAACCTAATGGGAATCCACCTAAGCCTACGAATGGTCAAGCTTGCCCTAAGTGCGGCAGATACCATGGAAGACGCCCTTGTTTAGCGGGCCAGAATATGTGTTTCTGATACGAAAAGCCTGCACATATGGCTAGAGATTGCACTGTCAAGCTATTGTTCGCTACCAACAAGCCCTAACACCAAGAAGGGGTCTTTGCCCTCAATGCTAAGGAGGCTACTCAGTCCAACGATCTGATCCAAGGTAAGTGCGAGGTTAATAGTAGAACTTTAACTGTGCTGTATGATTTTGGAGCTACACACTTCTTTATTTCTCATGATTATGTAAATAGATTGGGATTATTTGTGTCTGAATTACCTTACATGTTAATTGTTTTTACTCCTACTAAGAAACCAATTAAGACTTGTCTGTGTTGTTTGAATTGTCGATTCCAAATTGATGGTAAGTCTTTTGTAGCAAATTTGATTTTTTGGCCATTGTCTGGTTTGGATTTGATTCTAGGCATGGATTGGCTTTCGGCTAACCATGCTATCATAAATTGTTCTGTGAAATCTATTATGCTTCCTTCTATACCTGTTAAACCTGTTGAACCTATTAGTTTGTTCTTAAATTTTGTTAAGGTAAGAAGTAGTAAGTCTGGTGATTAGGAGAAGTTCTCCTTATGGCAAGTGAAGTGGAACTCGAGCAGGTATTAGATGAGATCCCTGTAGTCAGGGAATACCCAAATATGTTTCCTAATGATATACCCTAGTTTCCCCCAGAAAAGGAATTCGATTTTTCTATAGAATTGGCACCAGGAACGAGGCCAATCTCTATAGCACCCTATAGGATGTACCCAATGGAGTTGTCAGAGTTGCAAGGACAATTCGAAGATTTGTTAGAGAAGAGATTTGTAAGACCTAGTGCCTCACCTTGGGGAGCCCCGGTGTTGTTTGTGAAAAAGAAGGATGGGAGCATGAGACTATGTGTGGACTATAGGCAGTTGAACAAAGTGACTGCTAAGAACAAGTACCCTTTGCCTCGTATAGATGATCTCATGGACTAATTGTGAGGTGCAGCTATGTTCTCTAAGATTGATTTGAGATCCGAATATCATCAGATAAGGGTGAAAAAGGATGATATACCCAAGACTACTTTTAGGACAAGGTATAGGTATTATGAGTTTACGGTGATGTCGTTTGGATTAACTAATGCCCATACTGTTTTTATGGATTACATGAACATAATCTTTAGACCTTACTTGGATAAGTTTGTAGTTGTTTTCATAGATGATATTCTCATCTATTCGAGAACAATGGAGGAACACGAAGATCATTTGAGAGTTGTGTTTGGAATCTTGAAGGAAAAGAAGCTTTATGCTAAGTTATCTAAATATGAATTCTGTATGGAGGAAGTAAAGTTCTTAGGACACATGATGTCACAAGGAGGCATTGTCATGGATCCAAGAGAGATTGAGGCTGTGATGAATTGCGAGAGACCAACCTCAGTAACTGAGATAAGGAGTTTCTTGGGTTTAGTTTGTTACTACCGTAGGTTTATGAAAGGATTTTTCCAAATATCCTTGCCCTTAACTAAGTTGACAAGGAAGGATGCCCGTTTGTGTGGTCTATGGATTATGAGAAAAGCTTTCAAGAGCAAAAAGTTAACCTCAACCCCAGTATTAATATTGTCTGGCCCAAGTAGACCATTTGAATTTTACTGTGATACCTCTAGAAAAGGTTTAGGTTATGTCTTATGCAAAATAGGAATGTGGTGGCTTATGCCTCTAGGCAGTTGAAGCCTCATGAAGTAAACTATCCAACCCATGACCTAGAGTTAGCAGCTGTAGTGTTTGCCCAAAAAGTAAAGATTGAACACCAAAAGCCCTCTGGTATGTTTTAACTATTGGAGATCCCAGAATGGAAATGGGAAAGTATCTCTACGGACTTCATAATGGGTTTACCCAAAAACGCAAGCTAGTTTTGATGCGATATGGATAACTGTTGACAGATTAACCAAGTTTGCTCACTTTTTACCCATTCGAGCTATTTATTCTTTGGAAAAATTAGCCCAGCAATATGTCCAAGACATAGTAAGATTGTATGGTGTACCTTCAACCATAATTTTGGATAGAGACCCGAGGTTTACCTCTAGATTTTGGGGAGCCTTGCAGAAGGCATCTGGGATGAGGCTATGCCTAAGTATAGCTTATCACCCCCAAACAAATGGACAGTCAGAGAGAACTATCCAAACTTTAAAGGACATGTTGAGAGTTTGTGTGTTGGACAATTGAGGAAGTTAGGATAGATACTTACCTTTGCTTGAGTTTGCCTATAACAATAGTCATCATGCAAGTATTGGTATGGCACCCTATGAAGCTTTGTATTGAAGGAACTGTCAATCTTCCCTGTGCTGGTTTGAACCAGGTGAGCAGAGCCTATTAGGACCTAATCTTGTGAAGTAGACCACAGAGCAAATAAGAAGGATTAGGGACAAAATCCTTACGGTTTAGAGCCGTCAAAAGAGTTACACAAATAAAAGAAGAAAGCCTTTAGAGTTCCAAAAAGGAGAACATGTGCTCCTAAAAATCACTCCAACGACTGGAATAGGCAAAGCTATGAGGGTCAAAAAGTTAAGCCCCGATTTTCTTGGTTCTTTCCAAATTCCGAAGAATGTCAGGCCAGTTACTTATCAAATGGTTTTATCTCCAAACTTGCTCAATCTTCATAATGTTTTTCATGTGCTTTAATTGAGAAAATACCATTCTGATCCTAGTCATCTACTTTAACTTGAAAGTGTACAGTTAAGGAAGGACCTAACCTTCAATCTACCACCATCTCAGATTGTGGATTGCGGGGCAAAACAACTGAGAAATAAGACCATACCATTGGTCAAGATAGCTTGGGGTAGAGGAAACATAGGAGAATATACATGGGAGCTAGAGTCCAAGATGAAGAAAGAGTTTCCCGATTTGTTCATAGGTAACGAATTTTGAGGGCAAAATTCTTTTTTAAGGTGAGGAGAAATGTAACATCCTCAATTTTCTGTCATGTTAAATTACCTCAGTAACCCAAGTAATTAGACACTTAATGAGAAATTAGAAATTAAGGCTTACTTAATGAATTTATATGGCAAGTTGTTAGAGAAAAGTTAAGTAGATGCTTAATCAAGATTAGATAATATCTAAGTAAGTGAGTCAGACTCTCAATAGCTTAATTAAGCACTAATCATCTTTAATTAGCTTAATCAAGTTTAATTAAGGATAATTGAGTTTAATTACAACTTTAATTTTCTTAATCATGTTCTTGTGTATTAATCACTAATTCTTGCTTAATCAAGTTAAATAAGTTGCAAGAGCACTTAATCACATCATTAAATTCAAATCTAGTCAACTAGACAATAAAGTAAAGAGTGATGTCATTAAAGCATAAACCATGAGACAAGAGTCTTTTATGTAAGAGTTGACCACTCTTTGTCTCCTCCTACATCCTATTTGTCTCCCTAAACCTAAATTAACATAAAATTAAGAAAATATCTTCACCCGCCACCCACTAAAAGTTACGGCCACTATACACATACACACACATACTCATTTTTCATTTTCACACCTTCATTCTCTTTCTAAACTCTCAAACCCTCTTACTTCTCTCTTTATTCTTCTTCTTTTTCTTTTTCTTCTTCTTCTTCATTCTCCACCACCTCCATAACCAAAGCTTTCTCACCAAGCCCTTCAAAGACCTCATCTTTGAGTCTTTGAAGACAAGATCTATACACTACCAATCTCATTTTCAAGAGATCTCAAGAGCTCTCATTCTTTCCAAGTCAAACCTCCACTATCTTCACCAAAGGAGGAGTTTTTCATCTTCTTCCTCTCCTTTAAGGATGCCATTTTCAAGCTTAGGTAGTGATCTCTACTCTTCTCTTTTGTTTACTCAAGAAAGCTTGAAGTTTAATTCCTCTCATGATTAAGATCTTCAAGTGAAAACTTGAGAAAATCTTTCATGCTCTTCATGACCAAAAGTTTCTATTTTTGGTAAAATGTGTTCATGTTTTTGTTCATGAGTTGCTCTTGATTTTTTTTTTAAAAGCACCTTTCTTTAAGTGCTTCAAATTTTCTATTTTCCTTTCTTGATGCATGAGATCTTGATGTTCTTGGTGATGTTTGGGTTGAAAGTCGTTTATCTTCTTATGATGGTGCTATGATTGAAAAAGTTGTCATCTTTATCATTTTCTCTTGATTTGACAAGACTAAACACATTCTTGATGCATGAAATTTCAAAAAAGTTTGTTACTTGCAACCTTAAAAGCGGCGCAAGTTTTGTGCTCTTATAAAGTTTTATTTTGTCGTCTTAAAGACAAGAATATATGTAAAAGTCTAGCTTTTGGAATATGAAACCTTTTTCTTCTTGTCTTAAAGATAAACTCTTGAATACAAGACCTTTCATAAGGTTTTAAACTTTAATCAAGAAGGCAACTTTAAGTCATACAGTTATAAATTTGCACTTTAGTCTTGTAAAGGTTGAATCTTGAGATGAAAATATTGAGTAAAATTTTAAGCTTCAATCAAGAACGTCACTTTTGAGTCATAAAAGTGTTAACTTACAACTTTTAATCCATAAAGTTTGTATCTGGAGTCAAAATAATGCATCAAGTGTTACTTTTATAAAGAACAAAACTCTCTAATTCTAAAGCTAATGTCTTGTACCATTATTTTATAAAGGAATAATCTTTTAAAACTTTAAGACAAATTTAAGTTATAAAGTTGAGATCTTGATAGTTTTAGAATAAGTAAAAGTGTCAACTTTTATGAGGAACAAGACTTTTAGTTCTAAAGCTAATATCTTATATCATTATTTTATCAAGATTTAATCTTTAAGACAAGAGCATAATTTTAGAGGTATATACTTTCTTAAAAAATGAAACTTTATATTTACTTTATAAAGAATGATAACTTTTATAACATTAGAGGAAAAATCTTGTTATGTTGATAATAAAAGCTTGAAACTTTGCAACTTGGATAAGTTAAAAATCACCCTTAATGATTAGTGAACATGGTGTTGTTGGGTTCATGAGTATGGTTATGCATTGTCATAATCCAAGGACTAGAGGGATCTCAAAATCCTTGGGAACAAAAGTATGATTAGGGCCTCTGAGCATACCATGAACCTAGGAATCACTAAGTGCACTATCTCAAGGAAAGGAAATAATTATCTAACTTAGTTAATTTGAATAAGTATTCCATAAGACATGTACACAAGTGAAAGGTAATTTCACTTAAGGACTAAGTAACTAAAAGACTACATACACATTTATTTTAACTCTCTGATCTTCTCATGGGTAACTATGGGAAATCACATGATAGCTCATAAGACTTTTCACAAAGAATAACATAACTATAAACCCCTTTAGGGTATGAATGTATGATGTCATTAGGCATGAGGTATGACAAGTTTGATTGAGTATTATCTCATGATTGAATGATTGATATGATGATATGAGATGGATATAATGGAATGTTAGTTGAAAGTTTTATGATTGGTATTTTGGGGAAGCTCTGGTCTAGCCATCATGCTGCCAGATTTTCATCAAAATTATGGACTTAGTCATATCATTGCATGTATCTCATCAAAGAAGTATATGCATGTAAAGTATAATGATAAGAAAAGAAAAATGGGATATGACCTTTCAATCACTTCGGTAAGGGAAGTGAAAGACGGTGATCCACAAAGATTCAAGGAACCTCTATGGGGGAGGTAGAGTGATATGGAGGACCCTCCAACTTAGAGATAACCATTATCAGCTCAGTCTGATTTGGTTAGTACTGCGTGACGATGATCATGCAATGAGCTCATGTTCAAAAGTAGTCTATTTCAAAGGAAAAATAAGGAATGTTAAGCACATGCTAAAAATGAAAGTAAAGTCAAAGTAATACCATGATTAAGCCAATCAATTGCATAGTCATGCATGTATCTATATTTCTCATAAGCATTATGAATGTTTATTCCATGTGTTAGCATGTATGCCTATGTGTGACATTATAAATATGATGATAAACTTAAAACCAATCCGCTTCAGGATTTATGTTTTCAAAATTATTAAAATTGAGCTTATATTTGTCCACTGTTTTTATAATAAAATTCGAAGTGGCTAAAATGATGACAATGACATAAAGTTTGTCTAGTCGCTATCCTACTGAGAAATCTAGTATTTCTTACTCCTATGTTTCCGTGTCGTCTTCAGAGGATGCCGGTGTTGGGCATAGTGGTGATCTTCATTGAGTTCCCGGTTTGGCATTAGCACTTTGACCCAGTGCTGAGTGCCTCTATGATGTCTGCAAGCGCCACTATAAGGGTCTACATCTTCCACGATCGTCCATTTCAGGTGCCAATTATGAGCCCATTTTTTTGCGCACATCAGCCATACGGCAAGGTTACCCTGGATGACATCTGCCCCGACTTTCAACTACTGAGATACCCCACTGATGGAGAGTCTGACTCGAATACCTGTCTGATGCCGACTATTTCATTGGATTTTGATCCTTCAGAGCTGTTTTATCCGAGCTATCACATGGAGACTAACCCATTTGAGCCCTCCTACCGTCCGTGATTTGCCTGACATCCGTCTTCAGCAACTCCTCATCACACACCACTCACAGTTCATGGTCACAGGTTCATTCATACCCGTGCTGTGTCTCATGGGCATGGGCGTGCCCAAGAAGGAGGATATGGCGATGTTGCTCCTGGTGGATTCGGGAACGGTTTCCTCCCGCCTGATGAGTGACGTGGTGATTGCATGTGGAGTCAAGTATGAGGATAGCCCTTTTCGGTTATAGTTATAAGGTTATCATTTTCTTTTGGCATGTATGGGTGAATGGGATCTCCTATGTATTTCCTTTACAGATGTATTTGTTAGGTTCTTTTGTAGGGCCGACAATAGATATCAGACCCATTATCATATTTATGTATGACTCTTGGCATTACTATTATTATATTAACTATGATGGCCATGAAATGAATATTATGTTTACCTAAGATATTTGTTATTCATGTCGCTTCTATTTATTTTATTCGCACTATATTTATAAGATAGCGATGTTTGTATTATACGTTCACGATGCACTCATGGCTCTTGATTTTCAAAACAGTTTATTCGTTATGGTTCAAAAAAAAACATTACCCCTATTTTCATTTATAAAGTAATTTCAAAAGGTATTGTTAGTTGCGCGAGCAAAAGTAACAACTAGTAATTCCACAATATGATTTAAGCATAGTATGGGACTATTAGGATGTTACACTAGCCCAAGTAATATGGAATCATAATCATCTCATAAATTCATAATTCATGTACGAAAGTGCCTAATATGCTTATGGCTATGCTATATAACTCATTTTCACATACTTAAGCTGGGAATCTAATGGCATAACAGCTATAATATGAAGACTTCCAAATAAACAACAAAATTCAACAATTAGCCAGACATAGAAATAATAATATCAAGATTACAATCAATATGATATCAAGAAACACATGATCTTATTGTGGTTCATACTCATGCTATATTTTAAATTTACCCAACCTCAATCTCTTTAGGAACTCGTAACTGGGAACTTGGAGACTGGGAGGCTAAGGAGCAGGGTTTTGTTTAACTCAAAACTCGAAAATATGGGCTCGAAAGTCGTGACCCATCTATTGTCAGACTTGAAGATTAGAGGCACAAAAGTCGTGACCCATTGGACTCGGATCTCGGAGGCTAGGGACATGAAAGTCGTGACCCATCGAACTTGGATCTTGGGAACTAGGGACACAAAAGTTATTACCCATCAAACTCAGATCTTAGAGACTAGGGACACAAAATTTGTGACCCATCTAGCTCAGAATTTGGGGATTAGGGGCACAAAAATCGTGACCTATAACTCAGAACTCGAGATACCTGTCCCAGTTTGGTTTCCATTGCCTTCTTAGGAAACTTAGACCTCAATTGTCAACTCGTGCCTTTAGCGTTCAATCGTAAACCCAAATCCAAGACCCTTGATCATGAACCTTTGATTTGAGACCTCGGATCCTAAAACTAGATCATGACAACTAAGTGGGTGGACTAACACTTTTATACGGTGAATGTTCTGGACTCAGAACCTGGAACCTGATATTTATCTGTTTTAGGACAGACTTGCACATTTGGAATTAGAAAATCACTAAAAATATTTCTTATATCCTTTTCCTCCAAAATTTTACTAGACTATATCTACACGAGCCTCCTTTCAAACAACCCAAGTCCTACTCAATTTGATTATTCAAAAAACCCAAGTTCCACTCAATTTGATTAAGTACAGCTTAAGTTATAAGCTTTACATTGAGACTACCTTATTTTAGTAGTTAAGGAACTCGAGGAAACATTGTGGAACTACAAGGCGAAATCCACTAATAAAATCTAAAATTTTATGAGCATAATCCTCAATGTGTTAGGTTTCTAACAAGGCTAGTTTCACTCTAATTGAAGTTGTATAAGGCAAGAGATGCCCTTTATACCATGCGATGGTCGAAATTGGGGCTATGGACCAGTAGCTCATTTTGAAAAATCATAACTTTCATCTTAAGTCCAATGAACCTCAAATTTTGAAGGTAGACTCCTTTATGAGTGTATTTTCATCTAAATTAGTCTCATCTCAATTAGGGTTTCCTAAACTGATATATGACCCACTTATTAAGAACTATTCATAAAACTTTCAACAGCAGATTTTCTATTTTGGGTTGATTAAGGTTCGTTGGTATGTTTCTCCACTCTTATCAAGTTTTATCAACCTAAATTACTAGAACAAGTTAGATTTATATTATACCTTCCTCATAAAAAGTATAACAACATGGAATAGACAAATCCTAATCATTAAAGAATCACAAACAATAACAAGATCTAGGAGTCTACCTCAAATCCAAAGCTTGTAACTTTCTTGTTTTGATCTTTTGATATTCTTGCTTCTCCAAAGCCTAAGAAAATCACTAAATCCCTTTCTTGCTCCTCTCTTGACCAATTTTATATGAGCCAAAGGAAGGTGTTTTTGGCTTGTATGAGAACTTCTTGATGGTAAACAAGTGAAAGGATTAGAAAGTTTGAGCAAGAGCAAGCAAGATACAAGAGTTTGTTGGGGTGAGGCTGCCAAATTGAAGAGGAAAATGAGAGAAA
Source organism: Pterocarpus santalinus (assembly GCA_031439595.1). Taxonomy (NCBI): domain Eukaryota; kingdom Viridiplantae; phylum Streptophyta; class Magnoliopsida; order Fabales; family Fabaceae; genus Pterocarpus; species Pterocarpus santalinus. Next base: position 33,349,878 of record CM062525.1, read on the forward strand.
GTGTTGAGTCTATCTTTTGTTGGCTCACCTTGCTTGGTGGTTAGTACTTATTGGAGTGGACTTGAGGAGAAACTTAAATCTTCTTAAGTTCATTTTGAGTGGTCCTTCTTTGTCCACTTTGATTACTAGTGTAGCTAATTTCTGGCCACATATTCCGAGGTTCTTAAAGAGGATATTTATGGTTTCCTATATTACAAATCCCTACTAGATCAGTTTCTTGTAAATACAAAGCAAATAGATATTAAGTATCATTTTATAAGAAATCATGTTTAGAAAGGAGATATTGAGCTAAGTTTTGTAAATACAAAAGATTAAATAGCTGATATATTTACAAAACCTCTAGCTGCAGATTGTTTCTATTATATTAAGAACCTTCTCAATATGATTAGTTTCTGAGCATGCATTCATAATTCATGGATCCTATCCCTCTAAGCCTCTTTGCGAGCTTAAGGCTGAGATTGCAATAGCCAAGAATGTTTCCCTTCTAAAAAAGGCATCTCAAGTGTTGTTCAAAAAGTTTAGTTCAGAATGGTATTTAGAATGTGTTTAGAATGATGATTCAGAAAGGATAAATCGGAAAGGTGCTATATGAAGTCTCAGGTTTCAAGTTCAGAACAATGCTTTCCATCAGGAAGTTAACTTAAGCTTTTGATCAGAAAGATGAATGTGAAGAGTCAAGGCAATTTTGAAACATGGGTGACTCAAGTAACTTCCCATGTTGCTAAATTTTAAAGAAGCGGGAAAGCCAAAAGCTACCCCTACACAAAATGCCATAGTTTTAGCCCTTAAAACCTTTCATATTTCCATGACCCTTGGTTACTGATTTGAATGTCGAGCTCGATCAAAATACAAAATTGAACCAGACAAAACTATAGTATAGTGCAATTTGAATCATCTCCCTAGGATGATAATACTACTTAACTAGAAATGTACAAGTTTTTTCATCGAACAATACACGAACAAAATGTAATTGCAGATAATTAAACAGAATTAAAATAGAATTAAAGCTCTAATCCAAGAATCAAGAGAAAACAATTGCTACTCTTTCATAGAATTCTAAGCATGCAACAACATTCCAAATCAGTGGTTAATCTTGAATTCAAATGAAATCTTAATTCAAATCCAGCATTCAAACACGAAAGCCTCCAAGCATTCAATTAACATATAATCAATCATGCTCAAAGACCTCTAGAACATAATTGATCTATGTTAATTTCAAGCATAAATGCAGTTAACCTTAGATTTAGACTAAAAGCTAATTCCTACTCATCCAACAATTAAATCACATAAATCAACTGATTAATATGAAAACAATCAAATTCTTAATCGTCATTTCGAATTGAAAACCTTTAAATCAAAAACTAGATCGAGAATAGAGGGAAGAGTAAATGAAATCGAGTTGTAATCTTGAATCCAAATTAACCAATTCTTAAGAGTATCCATGCTTCACTTGAATCCTTGAATTAGATGAAGATTACTCCTCTATTAATGGAGGAAAATGAAAATTCAAAGAGAGAAGAGTGAGAGAAAGTTCAAAGAGAAAGAAAGAAAAGAGAGAAAACTTCAAGGACAAGAAAAAAAGTTTATTCTAAAATCTGAAAAATGATTCACAAGGTCTTTCTAAATTTAGCCTTCCCTCTATATATAGTTGCAAATAACATCAGAAATTACATTAATCTTCTCTCTCTAAGCTTCATTTGGACACCTAGTTTGCACTAATTGGAGTTCTGGTGAGAAAGTTAGGCCCAAAACACTAAATTGAGCTCTCTGGACCTATCTATGGACTTGCACCACAATTTTGACCACAAAGGCGCCTTTATTCGGCCAAGAGCTCTAAAGACAAAATGTAGCCTTGATGTTAGCTTTCAAATGTGCTGGAACAGACTTAATTGGACCACTATGCACTAAGTTATGGCTTAAACAATGCATACTACCTAGGAACCATGGTTGCACCTTTTAACTTTACTTTCAGGTCTAATTTCAGCTCCAAGACTTGAGAATTAGCCTCTGACCTCTTCATGAAAGTTGTAGGACTAGCTCTTAACTTTCCTTAAATCAAAAATCAAAACCTAGTAAGGTCTAGGACTCAAGTTATGGTCAGAATCAAGGAAGAGAGAACCAGACTGGACGGGTCCGGTTTTCATCCCAAAACTGGTTGTGGTCAAAATCGGTCAAGAACTAGGAAAAACTAGAAAAAAAAACTAGTGAATTGGTGTGAACCAGACCGATCAAACCGGTTGACCAATTTGTTTAAAAAAAATTTGATAAAAGTACGATTATTTCTTTTATTAAAAAAAAAAAAAGAAAAAGCTCAATCAAAACAAAAATTCATTTTTTTTCAAATTTTAATTATTTTAGTATGCTTATTTACTATATACTCTTAAATTAATTTAAAAGTAAAAAATAAAAAATGATTGTTATACTGTCTGTAAGTACTTTCCAAAAGAAATGTAAATGAAAATTAAAATAAATAAATTTTACATTTAAAATGTTTAATAAAGTATCTCATAATAAATATTATTTTGCATTAGTTATATTATTGTTAATAATTTAATATAATTTTTTGCTTTTTAATTAATCATATGTATATATTTATATATATATAAATAATTAAATATATATTTTATTATATCTCGATTAGACTCCCGGTTGAACCTTTGAATCTTTGAACCCTTGCTTCGACCGGTTCGATGGCCAGTCCGATTTTCTTAACCTTGGTCAGAATACAAAAAATAGTGTTAGAATGAGCATAATGCTCAAAAAATTGAATCAGGGCCTAACCAAAACCCAAACAACAAATATGATCCAATTCAATTCAATTAAGCACAAAGAGGGTTAATGCACTAAACATGAGGGAAAAGATACATATATAAATCTAATTGATGAACTATTTCTTTTAACCAACGAATTCATTTACTTACTCTGAAGCCTATTTCTCTCAAGTTATTGAAACCCTTTGCATGCTATTCAAATACTATTCATCTTTCCTCAAAGATCCAAACTTTGAACACCGTTCTGCCTTAGCCTTCTACTTACCCAAACACATTACTTTCTTCATTCAAGCTTCAACCTTTTGTATCCACTCAATGGCTAACAAAGATCATCAAAGTGTTCCTTATATGTTTGAGGATGATGAAATGCAAGCTAATTTTTAGAACAACTTCTTTAGGTGACCGATTACTAGAGAAAGAAGTTTTTACTTGGAGAACATCACCTCTTTTCTAGAAGTCTTTAATTTTTCAACTTTCGAGGATAGGGTGACTTTCTTTGAATCTCTTAGACATTTACATTGGAGTGGTTCTTGCCTTTTACAGCACTCTTACTACCTGTAATGAAGATAACCGTAACGGCCTAATAGCCCTATGCTATGCTTAAGTCATATTATGGAATTATTAGTTGTCACTTTTGCTTGCGGAACTAACATTACCTCTTGAAATTACCTTATAAGTGAAAATAGGGGTAAATTTTTTTTTTTTTTTGAACAATAACAAGTAAACCATTTTGAAAACCAAGAGCCATGAACTCATCGTGAACATGTAAAGTTGAACATGTCTATCTCAAATAAGCAGTGTGAATAAAATAAATAGAGGCAACATGAATAACAAATATCTCAGGTAAACATAACATTCATTCCACAGCCATCATAGTTAATATAATAATAGTAATGCTAAGAGTCATACATAAAGATGATGATGGGTCCAATATCTACTATCGGCATTATAAAATAACCTAACTGGATACCTCACAAAGAAAAATACATTAGAAATCCCAAACACCCATACATGCTAAAAGGAAATGATAACCCCACAACTACCAACCAAAAAGGGGACATCCTCATGCTCAGTGCTGCACGTGCTATCCAAATTAACCATCAGTTGAGAGGAAACCATTTTCGAATCCACCAGAAGCAATATCACCACATCCTTTCACCCAAGCACACCCACATCCACTGGGCACAGCATGGGTACGAATTGTAACGTTCGAAAGAAAATTTTATCGTTAATAATCGAATTGTTCGGTTTTTATCGAATAGGTGGGTTTATTCGAAATTTGATTAAGTATTTACTTAAAGCCAAGTGAGTGTGATTTAGAAGTGATTAGACTTGATGGGATAAGATTAGGAACATAGGAAACCTCACATAATTTTTCTAAAATCGATTTACCGATTTAAGAGAAATCGGTAAGATTTCGGTATTTTAAACTAACGAAACCTAATCAATAGAACTTTGCTATGAGAGCCCTAGGATGAATGGCTAGGATTCAGCCACAACACCCCCATAGGTGGCGCCATTTTCAGCCAAGGAAGCAGCCACAAAACCAATTTGAATTGGCTAACACAAATCCACCAATCACATTCAACTTGCTTTGGAAGTTTTCTCTCTTTTCCTTTTCTGCCCTTGTAATTTTGGTCCCTAACTATACTGACCCCTCTCCACTCTTTTCTCTACCATCTTATCTCATCTCAACTCATATCACCCTCCTCTCCCATAAACTTTCAAGCCACAACAAGATTTCTTCAACTCCAACCACAAATCTAACAAGAATCACACATAAGAAAGGTAGGAATCCTACTTCTCTTCTTATTTTCCACGATTGGGGCTGTATGGAGGTCTTGGGTATCTTGTGATACTAATGAGATTTGAAGTGATGATGATGAATTATAATTGATTATGCATATATGTTGTGATTAGAATTGGAGTTGGTATGAAAGAACTTGAAAAAAGGAGAAAACTCAATAAGTTGTTAGGGTTCTCCCTCGGCAGTCCGTACGGTGGAGTGTACGGCACCACCTACAGCAATTTAAAGTTTATGTACCTATTTTTATATGAAACTAGACATTCAGGGATTTCCATACATATATAATACAAGGTCATTGGATCAGTATAGAGGTAGTTATGAATTTTTGAAGTTTGAACTAGAAATTAGGACCTTCATCCAGGTAGTATGAGTTGAGAAGGGTGTAACTCACACTACACAACTCCAAATTTAGTGAATCCAACATTGTTTGAAAGCTAACATATTAGAAAACATCTCATAAAAATTTTAGATTTAGATTCATCGCCATCTAACCCCAATACATCAACGAATTCATCTTAAGTTCAACCTGGGCTGGAGTAGGGTAGTTTAGTAGGGTCAAGTTTCAGAGCTTATATCTCAAGTTATACTCACTCAAATAATATGCAACTTATTTCATTTGAAAGCTTACTCTGTTAGCTTTACAGTGATATAAATTTTGTATGATTTCACCTGGATTTCTATTTTTGGTGAATTTTCTCTAATAAGAGTGTAATTTTGGCTAACAATAGAGCTAGATCGAGTATACTAAGGTTAAACTCGAAAAGGTATACTTAAGGTTGAACTCGTAAGGGTATACTAAGGTTCAACTCGGAAGGATATACTTAAGGTTAAACTCAGAACGGTTATACTTAAAGGTGAACATGGAACTTAGCAAAAATAGAGCTAGACCGGGTTTACTAAGGTTGAATACTCGGAAAGGTACGCTTAAGATTGAACTCGGAAGGGTATACTCAATGTTGAACTCAGAACTTAGTGAAGTGTAAACTAGATTGGGTATAGTTAATGTCAAAACTCGGAATTTAGGAAATACCCTATAAAAGTCTTGGAAGACCAAATGTAAACTAAGGTCGGAGATCAAGATCAATCCAAAATCAGTCTACGAGATCGAACATAACCTCCGAAGTTGGAAATTATATAATCTAGGAGATTGAAGATAACCCCGGAAGTCTGAAATTATATAATTTCGGAGATCGAACATAACCCAGGAAGTCGAAACTTAGGGAATCTCGGAACTCGGGCACAATTCGAACTCGAGAATAAAAGTTAGAAGCTTGCAAGATAAATTAAGACTTAAGGTTTTAAAGCTTACACTTATTGATATTGTTATATTCTTGCTATGACTATAATGTTATATATTGAATTTGCTGTTTGATTAAAGTTTCCTGATTTTTTGGCACTATTCATGGGAAAACGGACATGATTCCATCATACTGCCGAAATTTCAGCAGAAATTTCAATTAATATGAATTTACAAGTTATGCATGCATTGGTCAAAGCATGAGACAAGTGAGGCTACCCTTATAAGAATAAGGAAGGATTTTCATGTGACTTGGGCCAGTCCCTGAACAAAGTTAAAGGGAATAGATCAGTGGGAAAGTTGGGGAAAGTAAACCTGACAACCTTGTATAGGAACAAGCTCGATCCTGAAAAGCAAACTATTGCACTGGAATCTTATGACCAATATACTCTCAAGGGACCAAGTATGGAAAAATATGAGTTAAAGTCAAGTGCATTATCATTTCTGCATGTCCACAGTTTTTGTTACCATGTTTTGAGTTAATTGCACTATTATCCAGTATATATGTACTTTTGTTTACTTTACAGCTGCCACTTAATTATGTCAAAATATATGTCATGTTGCTTATTTTTCTGTCTTATTTTCCTTTATCTCCTTAAGTAAAACCAAGTCATGTTCTGGGCTATGATTTCTATAATTAATTAGGTAAAACATCTAGTTGATGTAACATTTTCTTTTAATTAAAATCCGAAACACCTGAGAATAGCGGCGATGATAGATATATATACTTAGGATTCTTACTGAGAAATCTTTATTTCTTACTCTACTATACATTTTCGCGTCATTCTCAGAGCATGGAGAATGCGGCAACTGGCATCCCGTTTATTGAGTTTCCTAAGCTCCACATCCATCTTGATCTGTTCATAGACTCCGTGCACATATCCGGTAGATGTCAGTTTTGCCTTTATTTCTTCTTCTAGAGAGATTTTGCAGTACCACTCATGCACCCGCTTTTTGACCCTACCGTCCCTTACATAGCCATACCTCTCCATATGACTCATCCCCTTCCACCCCTACATGCTACGGCAGCAGCACCGATAGCAGCAGTAGCTCCGGTAGCAGCAGTAGCTCCTATGGCTCCGCCAGCCTTACTACCGCAGCAGATACCCTCGGTCTCGATATCTGAGGAGGATCTATCTGAAGCTGAGAGTTCATCTTCCTCATCCTCTGCTCCGAGTGTGGATTACACTCCTGCGGATGCTGGCATGGCAAATGAATTCCCTTCTTCGAAATCCATTTAGTTGGAGTACCCGCTGTAGCAGTAGTAGGTGTACGGGATGACCCTCTTTTGGCAGTTTGGGTCATGAGCATATGGGTAGGAGATAGTAGTTGTACATAAAATGTCCCGTGGGGACCAGTTGGGGGGGTTGTGCATATAGACAGGCCGATTTATTTTGTGTTAGTGGCCTTATTTTTTTACTACCCTATACTGTCTTACATATCTTTTGACAACTTTGAAAACAAATGTATATGTATGCATGATACAGTTTTAGTAAGTTCTGTTTCTTTCATATTTTCTATTGGTGTTACTTTACTTCCAATACAAGGATTATTTCGTTGCCAAACAGAAATTGATTAAAGTAAATAGTCAACTCTTAGTTCACTACACATAATAACTTATCAGGTAATATATTATGACTTAAGCATAGTATTTTGTTTGGTAAGGTGTTTCATTTTGGTATCAGAGCAATTCATCTTAATATAGGCCTGAGGATTGGACTAACTATGCTTCACATATGCTTTATATTCTTTAGATATTATCATGCACTGAGTCTTGTCCAGATGGATAGGATGCATGTGAAGGGATTACCTAACCATATGTTGTTATTTACTAGCACACTGAACTTAGTATTAATCCTGATCAACTCAATTACTCTTGTTTTGTGTGTTCAGAACTTGATGGCTTCTGGAAGGTGAGATAGGCCGTGAACTTCCTCAACCCAAGAGCAATCTACTGAGTTCCTGGACACAATGCGAGAAATGGCGCACGCTTTATGCGAACAGGCAGCTGCAGCAACACAAATGATGGACCAACTAGGAAGGCAGCCAGAAGTAGGTCTTAGAGGGAATCATAATGGCCCTAGGTTGGACTTGGAATACCTCAAATTTGTAGAGTTCAAGAAGGCCAACCCACCCAGCTTCAGGGGAGCCTTTAACCCAGATAAGGTGGATGAGTGGGTTAAAGCTATGGAGAAGGTCTTCTCCGTATTAGAATGCATAGATCGTCAGAAGGTGACCTTTGCCACCTATATACTGGAAGCAAATGCAGAGTTCTAGTGGAATGGTGCACGCTGGTTATTAGAAGGATCCCAAACAGATATTACTTGGGATGTATTCAGAGGCGCATTTTATCAGAAGTACTTCCCTGCCTCTATCCGCAATGCTAAGGAGTTGGAGTTCATGCACCTCCGTCAAGGGAATAGTAGTGTATCGGAATATATTGCTAAATTTGAGGCGTTGTGCAAATTTTCCACCAGTTATCAACAGAACCCTGATGAAGCCTGGAAATGCATGAAGTTCGAAGGTAGGCCAAAAGAAGACATCCTTACCATCATAGGACCAATGGAGATCAGAGATTTCCTTATGTTGGTGAATAAGTGCTGCTTAGTGGAGGATTGTAACAGGAAGTTGGATGCTGCTAGGTCAACTGGAAGTAACTTTAAGAAGGGGTTAGCCCGGCAACGCCCAAGGTTCAAAGCCAACTTTCAGCAACAGAGAAAGTTTCAGCCTATAGGCAATAAAGGCAAGCAACCTCAAAGGCCTTTTGGGAACCAAACATGCAGCCAATGTGGCAAGAATCATGGCAACCACCCCTGCTTGGCAGGTCAATATGTCTGTTTTGGATGTGATAAACTAGGCCACAAACTATGAATGTCCTGCCAAAAACCCTCAGCCAACTCCTAAGTCACAATGCTAGGGAACGGTTTTCACTATGGATGCACAGGAGGTTAGCAAGTCAGAAGATTTGATTCAAGATACGTGTGAAGTGAATGGTAAGACCTTGATTGTTTTATATGATTCAGATGCATCTTACTCTTTCATCTCTCATGATTATATGTCAGCCTTGCAATTACCTATTTCTGAATTACCCTATGACTTGCTAGTTTCTGCTCCTACAAGTAAGTCTGTTGAGACCAATCATATTTGTATGAATGTCCCCTATCAAATAGGAGGTCGAACTTTTTTAGCTAATTTAATTTGCCTCCCCTTGTCCGAACTTGACATTATTTTGGGTATGGATTGGCTCTCTACCAACCATACCCTGTTAAATTACTCTGATAAATCCATTATGCTTCCTTCAGTTTCATCTTCCAAATCAGTAATCCCTGTAAGCCTTTCTTTAAACTCTTTAGCAGTACACCACTATCGGGATACAAGTCAAGGGTATATTTTCTTATCAACCAGTGTAGTGGAGGTTGATCAGAAGTTAGATAATATTCTAGTTGTTAGGGAATATCCCGATGTGTTCCCTTAAGATATTCCTGATTTTCCTCCCGAGAGGGAACTTGAGTTCGCTATTGAATTGGTCCCAGGAGCAGGACCAATATCTATAGCATCATACCAAATGTCACCTTTGGAATTGACTGAACTTAAGAAGCAGATTGGAGAACTCCTGAAAAAGAAATTTATTAGACCAAGTGCATCACCATGTGTAACATCCCCCTTTCTACCTAAGCTAATTAGCTCGGTGTTCCCGGCTAATTAGAGGGATTAGCAATTAATTGAGAACTAATCGATTAATCCCGAGAGCAAGAGCTTGGTAAATTAAGTCTAGCCAACAATTTAATCATAATGTCCTAAGGCTTTAATAAAACCTTAATCGTCTAATCCTTAATTACTCGAAGGTGCCAAAACAAAAGTAAGACAATCTAACCTTACTAATTAAGTTTATAATGATTAAGACACTTAAGACAACTCTTGAAAAATTAAACCCCAAATTAAGCATATGCTTAACCGTAATGCAAGACATCATAAAAAGTGTTATTGACAAGAGTTAACTCATGGGTAATTAAGCCAATTAAGTTAAGTTACATTTAAATAATTCTAATAACATTTAGAGATAAAAGTTCTTCCATGCATATGCCCTAGAAAGACATACCAAGGAGAAGCAACATCTCACCCTTCATTCAAACTCTTTAATCCTACACCATTAGATCAAAAGCCAAGACTAGGATCCTTGTCATCCACCATTAGATCTTGACACTTGGATGAGTCTTAGACAAGCAACCAAATCCTAAGAAGGGTACTCCCCTTTAACCCCTAGAGAAAAGCATAAAATGGACATTAGAATGCCTTCAAGACTCAAGGAAAAACAACTCACCCTTTTACCCCAAGGTTTTTCCACTCTCTTGCTTGTTGTAAGAAGCAAAGTCCCATCACCTTTCCCTTCCTCAAACTCGCCACCCATCAGCCCTCCTCTCTCCTCATTTTCATTCTTTCACTCCTCTCCCAAACACACACACACAAAGCTCTCTTCTCTCTCCTCAATTTCAAATTCTCTTCCTTCTCTCTAAACTCTCCAACTTCTCTCTAGAATCCTCCCACTTCTCTCATCCTTTCCTCTCCTCATCCCACTCACAAACTCTTCAAGAGCCACCATTTCTTGCTCTTGGAGAATCAAAGACAACCACATATCAAGCCTCTTTCAAGATCCAAGAGGAGGAGCACCACCACCACCACCATCTTTTCCATCACAAGTTCCTTCAAAGAAGCTTCTTGGTAGTGGCTCTAAACCCTTTTTCTCTCTTGTTTTTCAAGCTTTAGAACTCCTATGCTCTCCATAGCTAGGTGGTTTTAAAGATTGATTATGGGCATCATAGTCATTCTTGTCATAAAATGAGATGTTGTTGTTAGTATGGTTGTTTGTTGAAAACATGTTTTCGATTTGGTGTGATGCATGGCTGAACCCACTATTTTTGAACTCCAACATGTTAGTTTTTCACTAATCTTTCATGGTATATGAGTGTTTTATAACTTGAGAATGGTTTCTTGAAAGTGAGGTTGAGTGTTTTGGAGAAAACATGAGAAAAATCAAAACGTGAAATCTGGATTTTCTAACAGCCTGTAAACCGAACGGTATAACTTTTTCCAGAAAACTCAGAAATTAGTGGAGCCAATTTTATATGAAAATAGACTCAGAGAGCTTTCCATACATATAAAATATATAAGATTCGGAGTTAAAATGAGGGAGATATGATTTTTCAAAGTAGACGGTTCTCGGATTGGTTTCTGTCTGGGCAGTTTACACTAAAATATGTATAACTCGAGCTACAAAAATGATTTTTGAGTGAGACCAAGTTTAAATGAAAGCTAAGACATAGAGGAACAAACCCATAAAACAGTTTTCTCAGATTCCTTCTGAGCAATTATAATGAGAGGTCACAATCCACTGTACCGGGAGTGAACCTAGAAACTTAACAAGTCAGAATAAAATATGCATAACTGGAGTTAGAAGATGAATTTTTGAGTGGGACTTGTTTTGTTAAAAACTAGACTCAGAACCCTATAAGTATATAAAATTTCGCATTAAAATGATAAAATACCAAATTATGGTGAATTTTTAAAGTTACTGCCTAGGGTAAAAGTAAAACTGTCAAAACTTAACCTTAAGTAAGACTATGCATAAATGATTTAAAAAGGTAAAAGGCCTTAGCCTAAAGTAATGAAACTTCATAATTTACTTAATGAAGACTAGATGGAATAAAATACTAAGCTCACCTAATTCTTAACAAAAGAAGCGATTAAAACGAAAACCGAATGTAAATGTAGTTGATGTACTCGATTAAGTTCATAAGATTCTAATCAAACTATAATGCAATACCTAAGCTATAAATCTTCCAAATTAAAATATGAAAATCATATAAGTCAAGTTAGAATAATTGAGAATAAGGAATCAACAAAACAAAAGCCAATGTAAAAGCTTGCACCTAATTTACTAAGCTAAGCTCATAAGACTTTGTTTGAGAATATGCCTATGTTTAGGTTGCAAGCATGATGTGATTATGATGTCATGATAATGATGATATGATACGATGACATGATGATGATGATATGATATGATGATATGATATGATGCTGTGATACTGGTATTCTGTCTGGCAAAATTTTGGGAAGCTGCGGTATAGCCGTTATGCTGCCGAAATTTTATAGAAACTGTGGACTTAGAAATATTTTGCATCATAAGTTAATAAGAAAAGATTTGATAAAGTGTGATCCTTCAAAAGGGAAGGTGACCTAAGTTAAGTTTCCCCTCACCCACGACTCACATGAGGCATGGCATGACCCAGCTAGTGTGAGTATAGGGGATAGGGCTTACATGAGGCATGGCATGACCCAGCTAGTGTAAGTACCGAAATTTTATAGTGGCGACGGCCACGGTATGAGCTCATTACCACTTATGTTTAGTGGGTGGAAAGAACGGACTTAAGATAAGTCAAGTTAAGGAAAGAAAAGGACTTCGGTCCAACCCAAGTAAAGAACATAACTCTCAATCTGTTTATGTATGTTATGACTAGTCGTATGAGCTTTCATGTATGCCATGAGGTTGTTAATACAACGAGGATAAGTACTAAAAATGGGATCCACTTCGAATAGTAACGTTTTCGAAAATCCAATAATTGAACATATTGTATGCCCACAGTTTTCATTTAAAAACCGAAGTGGCTGGGACGAAGACGATGACACCAAAGATGTCGTGGTCGAGTCCCATCAAAAATCTTATTTCTCATCCTAGTTGTTTTTACGTCTCGTCACGATTACTCATGGAGCCTCACGTGGCGTGGAGCATGGAGCCTCCCACCATGAGTGGGCTTATGATGAGGACGCCACTTATCGTGGCCACGACCACCACGATAGTTCGCACATACTTCTATCCGGGTCGAGTTTTTGAGCAAGAGGAGCCAGAGATCCCGCCAGCCCCTATGGACGTATCATCATCACGCCTTGGACAGCCGTTGGGTCCTTGGGATTTCCCGCCCGAGCCATTGCCCGAGATCGAGATGGAGCCTATGTCTCCCGGTCTACCCGTAGTCAGAGCGATCTGCCGCCAGAGGTTCCAGTGGACGATGTGAGTTCGACGGCCACCCCTAGGGCCGCAGCAGCTTCGCCGCCACTCCCCGAGTATCGGCCTGTCGCATCTGAGGAGGATCCCTCCGAGGCACGTTCTTCGGTGGGCAGCTATGTTCCCGGCCGTCGCATCCGTCGTATCGAGGTGATTACCAGGCACCCCCGCATCATTCGCACTCCGCGCGTTTCCCGAGGCCGAGCAGCATGGGGGACTAGACATTTGAGGACCTGAGACCGCTTGATGGAAGGGCATGGAAGGGGCAGAGAAGTCAGCATATGTCTACGTGGGCTTATTTTGATTTGCGCTCCCTACCTCTTGTACTTCATTTTGTATTGTATCTCATCAGACTTGTGTACCTTTGATATTTGGGGCCATGGCATGACCATGAGTTTCCCTTTATGTATTTGTCGAATATTATGAGATTAATTATAATTATGTGGTTGATGTTGTAATTTGAATGTATGATATTATGATTTATCTCTTGTCCTTTCCATTTATATCGAAACCTCTGCGATACGCTCGTTTACTGCTATCTTCTCGCGCAAGGCTTTACTTTTTAAAAGCAACGACATATTTCAAAAAAAAAAAATTTACTGTATTTTCCGCGTAATTTAATTCTAAGTGAAGTTTAGTTTTCCACGAGCATAAGTAACAACTAATAAAACGCCGTAATACGACTTAAGCGTAATATGGATTTATTAGGGTGTTACACCATGGGGAGCCCCAGTTCTGTTAGTTAAGAAAAAAGACAGGGGCATGTGGCTGTGTGTGGATTGCAGGCAACTGAATAACGCGACGATCAAAAATAAGTATCCATTGCCAAGAATTGATGATCTCATGGACTAAAGACAAGGGGCTACTGTATTTTCCAAAATTGATCTACGGTCTAGATATCACCAGATTTGGGTTTGAGAAGAAGATGTTCCGAAGACGGCGTTTCGAACTTGTTATGGATATTATGAATATATTGTGATGTCCTTCGGATTGATGAATGCACCGGCAATATTTATAGATTTCATGAATCAGATATTCCGACCATATCTTGACAAATTTGTGGTGGTATTCATTGATGACATACTTGTTTACTCGAAGACGGAGCAAGAGCATGTAGACCATTTGCGACTGGTTCTGCAAGTTCTAAGAGAGAAAAAACTTTACACCAAGCTATCCAAATGTGAATTTTGGATGAAAGAAGTAAAATTTCTTGGCCATGTGATATCCCATGGAGGAATTTCTGTGGATCCCAGTAAGGTGGAAGCAGTATTAAGCTGGGAATGGCCAACAACAGTTTTGGAAGTCAGAAGTTTCTTAGGTTTGGCAGGATATTACAGGAGATTTGTTAAGAATATCTCTCAAATAGCCCTACCATTAATGAAGTTAACCAGGAAGAATGCCCCGTTTGAATGGACACCTGAATGTGAGTAGAGTTTCCAAGAATTAAAAGAAAAGTTGATGACAGCCCCAGTACTTACCCTACCGATTCCTCATAGACCATTCGAAGTCTACTATGATGCTTCTAAGAAAGGATTAGGGTGCGTGTTAATGCAGAACAGGAATGTCATCGTACATGCTTCCAGGCAATTGAAAACTCACGAAAGGAATTATCCAACGCATGACCTAGAGTTAGCAGCGATGGTATTTGCTCTGAAGATATGGAGGCACCACCTCTATGGAGTAAAGTTTGACGTATTTTCTAATCATAAAAGCTTGAAATACCTTTTTGATCAGAAGGAATTGAACATGAGGCAGCGAAGGTAGATGGAGTTTCTTAAAGATTACGAATTTGAGCTACAGTACCACCCTAGCAAAGCAAATGTGGTAACAGATGCCCAGAGTAGGAAATCCTTAACTGTGGCATGGATGATAATCAAGGAGATGGAACTCATAGAAAGCTTCCAAAACCTCAACTTGGGAATCTCTATGACTCCCAATGCCATTCAGTTAAACCAACTTAAGATAACCAGTGAGTTCAAAGACCAAATCCAGCAGGCACAACAAAAGAATGATGATTTCCAGCATACAGTGCAACAAGTGCAATTTGGCAAGCTAACAGGCTTTACTCAGGATGCAGAAGGAATATGGCGATATCAGGGAAGAATATGCGTACCTGAGGAGGATAATCTTAGGAAGAAGGTATTAGAGGAAGCTCATAAGAGTGAGTTTACTATACATCCTGGCATTAACAAAATGTACCAAGATCTTAAGAGAATGTTTTGGTGGCCAGGCCTTAAGACAAATGTGGCAAATTTTGTGAACAAATGTTTAACCTGCCATAAGGTAAAAATAGAACATCAGAGACCAGCAGGAACTTTGCAACCCTTAGAGATTCTGAAGTGGAAATAAGAGAGTATTTCCATGGATTTCATGATAGGCTTACCATGGACGCCCTCAAGATATGATGCTATATGGGTCATAGTGGATAAGCTAACCAAGTCTGCTCACTTTTTACCCATTTGAGTGAATTATCCTCTGGAGAAGTTGGCTCAATTGTACATTCAAGAAGTGGTACGGCTACATGATATTCCTTCAACAATCATTTCAGATCAAGATTCAAGATTCACCTCACGATTTTGCGGAGCACTCCAAAAGGCGTTCGGTACTAGGTTATGTTTAAGTACTGCGTACCATCCGCAAACAAATGGCCAGACTAAGCAAACTATTCAAACTTTGGAAAATATGCTACAAGCATACATTCTAGAACAGTGTGGAAGCTGGGATCGATACTTACTGTTGGCTGAGTTTGCATACTACAATAGTTACCATGCTAGCATCGACATGGCTCCATATGAGGCTTTATATGGATGAAAATGTCAATCTCCCCTATGTTGGTATGAATTAGGAGAACAGAGTCTGTTGGGACCGAAATTAGTCAGACAAACTACAGAGCAAATTAAAAGGATCCATAGCAAAATACTTGCAGCTCAAAGTCATCAGAAGAGCTACGTGGATGTCAAGAGAAAGCCATTGGAGTTCCAAGAAGGAGACCATGTATTTCTAAAGATCACACCCACAACTGGAGTAGGCAGAGCCATTAAGATTAGAAAGTTAAGCCCTCGCTTTATAGGTCCTTTTCAAATTTTGAAATGAATCGGGCCAGTCGCGTATCGAGTCGCCTTTCCTCCACATCTGTCAAATCTTCATGACATCTTTCATGTTTCTCAACTCAGAAAATACCAACCTAACCCTACTCATTTCTTGGAAACTGAATCGATCCAGTTAAAGGATGACTTAACCTTTCATGTACATCCAGCATGAATAGTGGACAGGAGCATCAAACACCTTCGGAATAAGGCCGTACAGCTAGTCAAGGTGGCATAAGGACAAGAAGATGCAGTCCACTATACATGGCAACTAGAAGCCGATATGCGGAGGAAGTATCCTGAATTATTCTCAGGTACTAAATTTTGAGAACAAAATTTTTTTTAGAAGGATAGTAATGTAACGTCCGAAAGAAAATTTTATCATTAATAACCGAGTTGTTTGGTTTTTATCGAATAAGTGGGTTTATTCGAAATTCAATTAAGTATTTACTTAAAGCCAAGTGAGTGTGATTTAGAAGTGATTAAACTTGATGGGATAAGATTAGGAACATAGGAAACCTCACAGAAATTTTTCTAAAACTGATTTACCGATTTAAGAGAAATCGGTAAGATTTCGGTATTTTAAACCGACAGAGCCGGATTAATAGAACTTATGCTATGAGAGCCCTAGGATGAATGGCTAGGATTCAGCCACAACACCCCCATAGGTGGCACCATTTTCAGCCAAGGAAGTAGCCACAAAACCAAGTTGAATTGGCCAACACAAATCCACCAATCATATTCAACTTGCTTTGGAAGTTTTCTCTTTTTTCCTTTTCTGCCCTTGTAATTTTGGTCCATAACTATACTGACCCCTCTCCGCTCTTTTCTCTACCATCTTATCTCATCTCAACTCATATCACCCTCCTCTCCCATAAACTTTCAAGCCACAGCAAGATTTCTTCAACTCCAACCACAAATCTAGCAAGAATCACACATAAGAAAGGTAGGAATCCTACTTCTCTTCTTATTTTCCATGGCTGGGGCTATATGGGGGTCTTGGGTATCTTGTGATACTGATGAGATTTGAAGTAATGATGATGAATTATAATTGATTAAGCATGTATATTGTGATTAGAATTGGAGTTGGTATTAAAGAACTTGAAGAAAGGAGAAAACTCAATAAGTTGTTAGGGTTCTCCCTTAGTGGTCTGTACGGCAGAGTATACAGCTCTACCTATAGTTGTTTAAAGTTAATGAACCTATTTTTATATGAAACTAGACATTCAGGGCTTTCTATACATATATAATACAAGTTCATTGGATCAATATAGAGGTAGTTTAAAATTTTTGAATTTTGACCTAGAAATCAGGACCTTCATCCGGGCAGTATGAGTTGAGAAGGTGTAACTCACCCTACACAACTCCAAATTTAGTGAATCCAATGTTGTTTGAAAACTAACATATTAGGGAACATCCCATAAAAATTTCATATTCAAATTCGTTGCCATCTATCCCCTGTACATCAATGAATTCATCTTAAGTTCAACCTGGGCAGGAGCAGGATAGTCCAGTAGGGTCAAGTTTCAAAGCTTATATATCGAGTTATACTCACTCAAATGATATACAACTTACTTCATTTGAAAGCTTACTCTGTTAGCTTTACATTGATATAAATTTCGTATGATTTCACCTAGATTTCTATTTTTTGTGAATTTTCTCTTATAACAGTGTAATTCTAGCTAGCAATAGAGCTAGATCGGGTATACTTAAAGTTGAACTCGGAAGGGTATACTTAAGGTTGAACTCAGAAGGGTATACTAAGGTTGAACTCGGAAGGATATACCAAGGTTCAACTCGAATGGGTATACTTAAGGTTGAACTCGGAACGGTTATACTGAAGGGTAAACTCGGAACTTAGCAAAAATAGAGCTAGACCGGGTATACTAAGGTTGAACTCGGAAGGGTACGCTTAAGATTGAACTCGGAATGGTATACTCAATGTTGAACTCGGAACTTAGTGACATGTAAACTAGATCGGGTATAGTTAATGTTAGAACTCAGAATTTAGGAAATACCCTATAAAAGTCTTGGAAGACCAAATGTAGACTAAGGTCAGAGATCGGAATCAATCCAGAATCAGTCTAGGAGATTGAACATAACCCCGAAAGTCGAAAATTATATAATCTAGGAGATTGAACATAACCCCGAAAGTCAGAAATTATATAATCTCGGAGATCAAACATAACCCAGGAAGTCGGAACTTAGGTAATCTCGGAACTCGGGCACAATTCGAACTCTGGAATAGAAGCTAGAAGCTTGCAAGATAAATTAAGACTTAAGGTTTTAAAGCTTACACCTATTGATATTGTTATATTCTTCCTATGACTATAATGTTATATATCGAGTTTGCTGTTTGATTAAAGTTTCCTGATTTTTTGGCACTATTCATGGGGAAGCGGTCATGATTCGGTCATACTGCCGAAATTTCGGTAGAGATTTCAATTAATATGAATTTACAAGTTATGCATGCATTGGTCAAAGCATGAGACAAGTAAGGCTACCCTTATAAGAATAAGGAAGGATTTCCATGTGACTTGGGCCAGCCCCTGAACAATGTTAAGGGAAATAGATCAGTGAAAAAGTTGGGAAAAGTAAACCTGACAACCCTGTATAGGAACGAGCTCGATCCTAAAAAACAGACTATTACCCAGGAGTCTTATGGCCAATATACTCCCAGGAAACCAAGTATGGAAAAATATGAGTTAAAGTCAAGTGCATTATCATTTCTACATATCCATAGTTTTTGTCACCATGTTTTGAGTTAATTGCACTATTATCTGCTATATATGTGCTTTTGTTTACTTTACAACTACCACTTAATTATGTCAAAATATATGTCTTGCTGCTTATTTTTCTATCTTATTTTCCTTTATCTCCTTAAGTAAAACCAAGTTGTGTTTTGGGCTATGATTTCTATAATTAATTGAGTAGAACATCCTGTTGATGTAACGTTTTCTTTTAATTAAAATCCAAAACACCTGAGAATGGCGGCAATGACAAATATATATACTTAGGATTCTTACTGAGAAATCTTTATTTCTCATCCTACTATGCATTTCCGCGTGATTCTCAGAGCATGGAGAACGTGGCAACCGGCGTCCTGTTTATTCAGTTTCCTAAGCTCCACATCCATCTTGATCCATTCATAGACTCCGTGTACATATCCGGTAGATGTCAGTTTTGCCTTTATTTCTTCTTCTAGAGAGATTTTGTAGTACCACTCATGCACCCGCTTTTTGACCTTATCATCCCTTACATAGCCATCCCTCTCCATATGGCTCATCCTATTCCACCCCTACATGCTGCGGCAGCAGCACCGGCAACAGCAGTAGCTCCCATGGCTCTGCCAGCCTCACTACTGCAGCAGATACCCTCGGTCTCGATGTCTGAAGAGGATCAATCTAAAGCTGAGAGTTCATCTTCCTTGTCCTCTGCCCTGAGTGTGGATTACACTCCCGCAGATGCCAGCATGGCAAATAGATTCCTTTCTTCGGAATCCATCTAGTAGGAGTACCCGCCGTAGTAGCAGTAGGTGTATAGAATAACCCTCTTTTGGCAGTTTAGGTCATGAGCATATAGGTAGGAGATAGTAGTTGTACATGAAATGTCTCGTGGGAACCAGTTAGGGAGGTTGTTCATATAGACAAGCCGATTTATTTTGTGTTAGTGGCCTCATTTTTTTACTACCCTATACTGTCTTACATATCTTTTGACAACTTTGAAAACAAATGTATACGTATGCATATATATATATATATATATATATATATATATATATATGATGTAGTTTCAATAAATTCTATTTCTTTCATATTTTCTATTGGTGTTACTTCACTTCCGGTACAAGGACTGTTTAGTGTTTATTTCGTTGCCAAATAGAAATTGATTGAAGTAAATAGTTAACTCTTAGTTCACTACACATAATAACTTATCAGGTAATATATTATGACTTAAGTATAGTATTTTGTTTAGTAAGGTGTTACACGAATGAACCCGCGACCATGAACTGGGGGTGTTGTGTGATGAGGAGCTGTTGAAGAAGAAGACGAATCGAAAGTTAGGCGAATCACTGAAGGGTAAGAGGGCTTGAATGGGTTAGTCTCCACGTGATAGCTCAGATAGGATGGCTCCGAAGGATCGAAATCCAAAGAAACAGTCGACGTCAAATGGGTATCTGAGTCAGACTCTCTATTAGTGGAGTACCTCTGCGCCTAAAAGTAGGGGCGAATATCATCTAAGGTAACCTCGCCGTACGGTTGGTGTGGATGGAAGAATGAACTCATAACTGGTACTTAAAACGAGCGGCCATGGAAGATGTAGACCGTCATACCTGCGCTTGCAGACATCATAGAGGCATTTAGCACTAGGTCAAAGCGTCAATGCCATATCGAAAACTCAATAAAAATCACCATTGTACCCGATGCTGGCATCCTCTAAAAACGACATGGAAATTTAGGAGTAAGAAATACTAGATTTTTCAGTAGGATAGCGACTAGACAAACATTGTGTTATCATCATCGTCCCAGCCATTTCGGGTTTAATTATAAAAGTTGTGGACATGCATAGGTATAATTTTAATGATTTTAAAAACATAAATCCCGAAGTGGGTTAACTTAATATCATAATCATATCATCATAAGTAAACATGCATATGAAAGTATGGAACAAACATTCATAATGCATATGGACAACATAGATACATGAACTGACATACAACCTCATAGACTTAAACTTTACTTTTATTCTTAACATGTGCTTAACATTCTTTACTTTTCCTTTGAAATAGACTGCTTTTGGACATGAACTCATTTTGTGACCATCGTCACGTAATACCAACCAAATCAGACTAAGCTGATAATGGTTACCTCTAAGTTGGAGGGTCCTCCATGTCACCCTTGTCTCTTCTATAGAGGTTTCTTGAGTCTTTATATTATACCGTCTCCCACTTCCTTTACCAAAATAATTGAAGGATCATATCCCATTCGTTCTTTTCTTATCATTATATCCTACATGCATAGTACTTCTTGATAAGACACATGTGGACATGCAATGATATGACTAAATCCATAATTTTGACGAAAATCCGGCAACATGACGGTTAGACCGGAGCTTCCCCAAAATGCCAATCATGAAACTTTTAACTAATAGTCCATTATATCCATCTCATATCATTACACCAATCATTCAATCATGAGACAATGCTTAATCAAACTTTTCATACATCATGCCTAATGGCATCGTACATTCTTACCATAAAAGGGTTCATAGTTGTGTTATTCTTTGTGGAAAGTCTTATGAGCCATCATATGATTTTCCTTGGTTACTCATGAGAAAATCACATAGTTAAAATAAATCTGTATGTAGTCTTTTTGTTACTTAGTCCTTATGTGAAATTACTCCTCAATTGTGTACATGTCTTATGAAACACTTGTTCAAATTAACTAAGTTAGGTAATTATTTCCTTTCCCTGAGATAGTGCACTTAGTGATTCCTAGGTTCATGGTATGCTCAGAGGCCCTAATTATACTTCTGTTCCCAAGGATTTCGAGATTCCTCTAGTCGTTCAGTCATGACAATGTATAACCATACTCATGAACCCAACAACACTATGTTCACTAATCATCAAAGGGTGAGTTTTAACTTATCCAAGTTGCAAAGTTTCAAGCTTTTATCATTAACATAACAAGATTTTACCTTTAATGTTATGAAAGTGTTCATTCTTTGTAAAGTAATTATAAAGTTTCATTCTTTAAGAATGTATATGCCTCTAAAATTGTGTTCTTGTCTTAAAGATTCAATCTTTATGAAATAATGATACAAGATATTGGCTTTAGAACCAAAAATCTTATTCTTTATGAAAGTTGACACTTTTAATTATTCTAAGACCATCAAAGTCTCAACTTTATGCATTATTTTGACTCAAGATACAAAATTTATAAATTAAAAATTGCAAGTTAACACTTTTATGACTAAAAAGTGATATTCTTGAAGAAAGCTTAGAAGTTTACTCAACATTTTCATCTCAAGGTTCAACCTTTACAAAATTAAAGTGCAAATCTACAACTTTATGACCTAAGGCTACCTTCTTGATTAAAGTTTAAAACTTTATGAAAGGTCTTACATTCAAGATTCTATTTTTAATAAATAAAGTGACAAGCTCTCAATTTCTATGACTTGAAAAGCTTCATGTTCCAAAAAACTTAAGTTTTTACATATATTCTTGTCTTCAAGAAGGACAAAATAAAACTTTAGGGAGACACAAAACTTGCACCACTTTTATGGTGGCAAGAAATAAACTTTTTGAAATTTTTATGCATCAAAAATGCTTTTAGTCTTGTCAAATCAAGAGAAAATGATAAAGATGACAAGTTTTCCAATCATAAGTATCATCATAAGAAAATAAACAACTTTTATCCCAAACACCACCAAGAACATCATTCTTTTTCCAACAATTCACAAGAAACATCAAGGTCTCATGCATCAAGAAAGGAAAATAGAAACTTTGAAGCATTTAAAGAAAGAAACCTTCAAAAAAAAATCCAGAACAATTCATGAACAAGAACATGAATATATTTTACCAAAAATAAAAACTTTTGCTCATGAAGAGTATGAGAGTTTTTCTCGAGCTTTCACTTGAAGATCTTGGTCATGGGAGAAACCAAGCTTCAAGCTTTCTTGAGTAAACAAAAGAGATGAGTAAAGATCACTAGCTAAGACCAAAGAGTAGCATTTTTGCAAGAGAAGAAGAAGATGAAGACTCCTCCTTGGTGGATGATGGTGGTAGCCTTGAGTGAGCAAGAAGAGACCTTTTGA
Organism: Pterocarpus santalinus; assembly: GCA_031439595.1. NCBI lineage: Eukaryota > Viridiplantae > Streptophyta > Magnoliopsida > Fabales > Fabaceae > Pterocarpus > Pterocarpus santalinus. The sequence goes on from CM062525.1 coordinate 33,372,715, forward strand.
GATATTGATGAAATAGAGTTTATAGTGTGTAGATCTTGTCTCTAAAGACCAAAAGATGTGTTCTTTGAAGGGCTTAGTGAGAGTTTTTGGTTATGGTGGTGGTGAAGAAAGGAAGAAGAAGAAGAAGAGGATTTTAGAGAGAGAATGGAAGTTGAAAAATGAAATAAAGGTGTATGCATGTAGGTGTGATGGCCGTAACTTTCTAAAAGTAGGGGAGAGATATTTTTGCTCATTTTCTGTTAATTAAGGATTAAGGAGACAAATTGGATGATGGGGGAATAAACCATGTACTTACTCTTACATAAAGCACTTTTATTTAAGGCTTTATGCTTTAGTGACATCACTCTTTACTTTATTGTCTAGTTGACTAAATTTGAATTTAATGATATGATTAAGTGCTCTTGCAACTTAATTAATATGATAAAGCAATTATTAGTGATTAATTCATATGATCATGATTAGCAAAAATTAATCTTGCAATTAAGCTTAATTACCCTTAATTAAGCTCTATTAAGTTATTTTGTGTGTGGTTAGTACTTAATTAGGCTATTAAGGGTTTGACTTGCTTAATTAAAGATTCTCTAATCTTAATTAAGCATTCTCTTAACTTTTCTCCTCAGACTTGACTCAATACTTCGTTAATCCCTTAATTAAGCCTTATTCTCATAATTTCTCATTAAGTGCCTAATTACTTAGAATTATTGAGGTAATTTAGCACAACAGAAAATTGAGGATGTTAAATAACACTTCTCTCAAAAGCATCATTGGAAGCTTCAAACTCCAAGTTCTACCTTCTAATATTGCTGAGATTACCAACATTCCCGATGATGATATTTTGTGTCACAGACGAGAAAGATGATGTAAGGAACTTGGTGTTATCAAAGCAAAACTTGCTGAGACACTGACAAGAAACAGAGGTATGAGTGTTCAAGAAATTCAAACTGCTTGTCTCTTGCTTCCTCTTAAGGTTGTCTTTTTAATTGTTCAACACAACATGTGGCCTAGGAGTGGGAAAATGGATGTTATGAGTTAAATAGAGCAAATGGTCATGTTCTATCTCATGACGTTGAAGGAAGATTAACTTGATGAAGTTGATATTAGATTTCATTCTTGGTGCTGTGAGTGCTAAAAGAAGGAAACATATGACATGTTTCTCACCAAAGTGTTCATCAAGGCACAATTGTCTTAGACGGACCAAGATCTGACAAGAAAAGACCAACCAATACAATGAAGACCTTCTCTGCTCTAGGATTGAAACCTGTAACATCTGAAAAATTTTATCATTAACAACTGAGTTGTTCGGTTTTGTCGAATAAGTGGATTTAATCAGAACTTGATTAAGCACTTACTTAAAGCCAATTAAGGGTGATTTGAGGAGATTAGGCTTGATGAAATTAAATTAGGAGCATAGAAAACCTCAGAAAAATTTCAAGCCAATTTACCGATTTAATGGAAATCGGAAAGATTTCGGTAACTCAAACTGTTGGAACCGGATTAGTAGAATTTTTCTATGAGTGCCCTAGAATCAACGGCTAGGATTGAGCCAAACACCCACCCAAGTGGCGCCTAGACAACCATGGATGATGGGAAGAGACCAGATTTTTTTGACCAATGACTCATTCAACCAATCAAATTCAAGCCACTTTAAAAATATCTCCACTTTTCTCCTTTTCTTCTCATCCATTTTCGGCCAGCCTCCTTCAGCTGCTGAAATCCATCTTTTTCTCTCCTCTTTGCTCTCATTTCTACTCCCTTTTCATCCATCTTCAAGTCCCATCTCAAGCCACCACCATTAAAGACACAAAATCAACCTAAACAACTTAAGACAAGGTAGGAAATCCTACTTCTTCTCTTGTTTCTCTGATTTGGGGCTGTATGTGGGGCTTGCATAATCTGAAATGTTGGTGTTTTATAGAGTGATGATGATGTTTTATGACTGGTTTTGTATGTTTGTTATGCTTAAACTTGGATTTGGGGGCGAATTGCTTGAAGGAGGAAGACAAATCTAGAAGCTGTTAGAGTTTTCCCTCGGCGGTCCGTACGGCGGAGTGTACGGCTCCGCCTACCGCCGATTAAATTGGATGAAACTATTTTTATATGAAACTAGACATCTAGGGCTTTCCATACATATATCATAATAAGCCATTGGATTAGTATAGAATTAGTTATGAATTTTTGAAGTTTACCCTAGAAATCTGGCTCCCTATCCGGGCAGTAGGAGTTGAGAAGGATATAACTCACCCTATACAACTTCAAATTTAGTGAACCCAGGTTTGTTTGAAAGCTAACATGTAAAGGAATATCTCATTAAAATTTCAAAACCAAACTCTTAGCCGTTTGCTCCCAGTGCACCAAGGAAGTTGGCTTAAGTCTAAACCGGATTGAACCAAAGTAGTTTAGTAAGGCCAAGTTTCGAGACTCATAAGTCGAAATATACTTATGCAAATAACATAAAACTTAGTTCATTTGAAAGCTTATTCTGATAGCTTTAATTTGACATAAATTTCGTATAAATTCACCTAGTTTTCTATTTTTAGTGAATTTTTACTTAAAAGGACCCAATTCTGACTGAGAACAGGGCAGTCTGGGATAAATTGTTTATATCTAGAGTTATACACATCAAAATGAAATGGGACCAAAAGGGTTAGAATCTAGACATATGATGCTATAACATATCGAAAAATTAGATTTAAATGAGTTGAATTGAATGAGAAATGAGGCACACCAAATTCGGGCAGAACAGAGGGGGGGTTGAGCTGAAACTCTAGTGATGGTTAAATTGAAATTGTTGAGTGAGATTCTGAGTGTATATGTATAATTGAGATTGTTGATTGGTGTTATGAATGTACATGTATAATTGTTGCTCTATACTGAAATTATAAGTTATATAAATGTACTGGTTGTCTGGCACTATTCACGGGGAAGCGGACTCGATCCGTTATGCTGCCGAAATTTCGGTAAGAAGTTTATATGTTATGAAAGTCTATGACAACTTGAGTGCATCATACATAAAGAAACAAGTTAAATGTGCATTCATTTCATGAGATGATAAAGAATTCTGTATCACTTGGGCCAACCCCGGAATAAATTAACGGGAATAGATCAGTGGGAAGGTCGGGGAAAGTAAACCCGGCCATCCTGTATAGGAACGAGCTCGGTCCTGAAAAGCGGACTATTACCCAGGAGTATATGGCCAATGACTTCTAGGGGACCAAGATGGAAATAAGTTCTAATAGGCGAAAACCTCCAAGAATAAGATGCATCTTCTCATTGCACATGCATATGTACAGTGTAAAAATTTTCTATTGATTGTTCTAGATCCTTGTTTATTATTCTTAATATGTTATTATGCCACTATGATTACTGTCTGAGCATATTAGTATGTCTGTTGATTAAAATTGAACTTATTTCGATGTATGCTTTACAAATGAGTATTTAAGTTAAATATTACCATTTTACTGTACTATTTTAAAAATATGGCACGACCGAAACAACTTGGAATGACAGCGATGACACATGTATAGAACTAGGAATTCCTACTGAGAAATTTCTATTGCTCACCCTACTGTATATTACCGCATCATTCTCAGACTATGGAGCACGCCGCGACAGGAGTCCTCTTCATTGAGTTCCCCGAGCTTCACATACACCTCGACCCATTCCTAGACTTTGTATATATATTGGCAGGTGCCAGTTTCGATTGTATTTCTTCTTTCAGAGAGACTTTGTTGTACCACTGATGCACCCACTATTTGACCCCGCTGTTCCATATATTGCCATTCCACTTCATATGGCCCATCCATTCCCACCTCCTCCAGCACCAGCAGCAGCCCTTGCTCCTATGGCTCCTCCTGCTTCACCACTGCATCCGATGCTTTCTGCCTCCACATCAGAGGAGGACCCATCAGAGGCAGCGAGTTCCTCCTCATCCTCTACTCCTGGCACGGGCCACCCTCCTACAGATGCACCCATGGCGAATGGGTTTCTTTCTTCGGATTCTGGTTAGGTAGTAGGCTTACCGCAGTGATAGTAGATGTATAGAATGGCCCTCTTTTGGTAGTCTGGGTCATGGATAGATGCATAGATACTAGGAATGCACATACAATGTCCCATGGGGACCATTTAGTGTGCTGTTCATATAACTGGCCGTTTCATTTTGTCTTATCGGCCTCATTTTGTCACCTTGTACTTTTGACAAACTTTAAAAATCATATATACATAGTTATGATGCATTTTGCAGTTGTTCTGTTCATATTGTATTTTTAATTATATTACGTTATTTACAGTATACCGATTTATCAGTATTTATTCCGCTGTCATTTATTAGTATTTATTCCGCTGTCACGCAGAAAATTTTGTTATGCGATTGAGTATTCCTATGCGAGTAATTAACACTAATACAAGAAATAGAATTTAACCAATATCATACGATTACTTATCAGATAATTTATTATGACTTAAGCATAGTATTTTGTCTGGTAAGGTGTTACAAAACCTCAGGTTTAGGAAAAAGAGAAGGAGAAGCAGAGTAAAAAGAAGAAAGTTGCTACTACTGAAACCACATGCATTGGTTTTTTTTTTTTTTTTTCCTTTGAGAACTTGGTTTTATGAAAATGCTTTTCAATTAGTTCTTGTTCAAGAATCTTTTATCACAATTTAACCAAGTTGATAAGAGATGGACATGAGATCAAAAAGGAGAGATAAGGCAAAGAGGGGTAAAGATAGAGATTTATCCTAATTTGGCTAAGCCCAATGCATGCGTCTAGTCCCCAATAATCCTAGATTATGAACAAGTGCTCATAATCTAAATAGTATTGCACTATCCTCTCCAAGCTAACTAAAACCGATTAGTATTATCCTAGCTTGTAAAGAAAGTATACTTTTCCAAGGAGTTTAGAAGAGTATAACTTCAAAAACTTGATTAAAAGGGTAGTGATTGATTTTGAGCATATTAAATAGCATCAATCATTGCTTCAATAGCTTCAATCTTCTTCTTCAAATGATTTTTGTAGCTGAATTTATAAATTTTCATGAATATGACCATTGTCATGATATTAGTCATTATTTTTGTCTTATTCAGCCTTGGAAATTTTCTATTTTTGTCACTTGGTTAAGATAGCCAAAAATGACAACTAACCATTAGTGTCAACTGTCTATTGTATTTGTTTTAGCATGAAACCAAGCTTTATCTTAATGATTGAATTTTCTTCTAGTCAAGCTTGTAGTGTGATCTTCTTGAAAAGATTTCGTGGTAGACTCCTTTCTAATGTTTGAAGATTCTTACTAAGGGGACCTTTCTAAGTTTGCACCTTTCTAAAGCTTAAAACTTTCTGAAGTTTCATTTAGTCTTCTAACAAGTTCTTCATTCTTTATAGAATGCATAGGCTTTCTAATCCTTCTTGATTCATGCAGTCTTCATCATGTAGAAATATGTCCTTTATCATGGAGTTGCTTTCTTATATGATCCAAATCATTTTTTTTTTTTTTTTGCAGATATTCATTTGATGATAAAGCTTGAGATTGGACTTGAGAATAGTGAGAAAGATCTATCTAAAGACCATCACTCAATAAAATTGTTAGTACTCACTAATTTTTTTTATATTGTTAGTTAATCATCAAAACCATGCAACATAGGCATTCAAAGTAGCATTTGGTGGCTTTTGAAAGGCTATTAAGCTAGCAATCCTTCCTGGTGACTCTGGTGAATCCACACTAGGTTCATCTACCACAATGACATCCCAATTCTTTTCAAACATTTGTGCTAGTAAGTTTTTCAATGCAAGCTTGCACTTTGATCTTTGAAGCAATTTGGGGTTTGATGCACATGCTGGAGTTTGCTATGCGTGCTTAAGCAGTTTGTAAGCTACTTTTGTTATCATGTAATACTCAACTTGCTATATTTGAGTGGTGTCAAAGCTTCTTCTAACCTTACTTATTTTATCATGGTTATCTTCTAGAAGGGTGGTGCTACCAGCTAAATTCGTTGAAGAGAGGACAAAGTACTAAGGTTCAAAGCTAAATATAACGAGGTTGCATGGGGATTAAAAGGATAATGAGACTTGATAAAACTTTGAATTCTTTCTCGATCATGGTGGTGATGTTGGGAAGGGGTGTTCTAAGCTACTCCTCTAAGGATCTTGGTGCATGTGATGAAACTTTGTTGCATGTGGACTGATGAGTATAAAATATACATTTAGTTATTGCTTGGTTTGATTTGTTTTATTTTTATTTTGTTTTCGTTATTTATTTATTTTGTTTTTCTTTATATTTTTTTTATTATTTGTCTCTCCACTTGTTTTCCTTAATTTTTTGCAAGTTATGTGAAATAGTTGATCTCTTTGGGAGTTAATCTTTGATCCAAAGATTGAGAGAACTTTGCGTCAATTACGGAGAGAAAGGATAGTTTTTGATGATACTCGAGATGCAACATCCTACTAAAATAATGCTTAATTAATTTAAAATAATTTAAGACTAATTAGTCTAGATACATTAAAATAAAATAATTATATCCCAAATTACTCTACCAATTAGTAGTAATAAATGGAGGAAATAGAAATTCAAAAATTAAATTATCACCGGCAAAGGCGATGGCAAAACAATAATTACACATTAAATTAAAGGAAAAATGCTCCAAGAAAATATAGAGTCAAACCCAATATAAAAATAAATATTCTCTTATTTTCGTAAATAATAATAAAAAAACTTCTTAAATTGCCAATATTAAATTATACCCCAATAAGACAAAAATACCCTTAGTGTAATAATCCCTAACTTGGGTTAATTCAGATAATAGTAAAAAGGATCTCTGTCAATTAGCAGGTAGTTAACAATATCATAAGTAATCAAAATTGTGATAGAAATATTGTGGTAAAATAAAATATAAATAATAGTTAAAAATTAGCTGACGCATTGAACTAAAAGCATTCAAAAGCTTAGAAATAACTTTGGAAGAATTATAATAAAATTTGTAATTGACCTTTAGCCCCAAGTAAAATAGATATTGAAATGAATTATAATCATTTTAGAATTTATTTGGATAATTTAATAATTAATTGGAAACTTGTGCAATAAAGAATTGATTATTTAATTAAAAAATATGAAAATTAATATCATAAAAATTTAGGACAAGGGTGGATATTATTTTTGACTCGTAAAATTTCCATGTTAAAATAAGCTTTAGAAATGAAATGGATCTTAAAGCCTAATTTTTGTAACCAGCAATTTAATTAATCTAGATTAACTAACATAATACATGATTAATTGATTAAAACTAAAATCAATAGTAATTAGTGCCACGAAAATAAGAAGAGACCATAGCCATACAATAGGAAATGTGGTGCTCTCTTATAACACCTTGGAGGCCAAGTTTCAATCAAAAGCAAAATAAAAATAAATAATAAATAGCCAACTTAGTTGCCGAGGAAAATGGCTAAGGAGAGGCGGAGCAACAACCACTACTCCAAGTACAACATAAAAGGGACTTAAATCACTCCCTTTCCCCCTTATATTGAATGATAAAAAAAGGGGTGGTAAAAAGTATAGATTTTATTTTATTTAACACCTAAAATTGGAACCATCTAAACAACTTAATTGCCTTGGAAGTTCTCACTCACTTAGCTTTGCATTGTAAATAAAAGCTCATCCTTTTCTCCTATTTGAAAGAGAGCCACGGTCATAGGAAAAGAGAAGAGAAGGATTAGTATATTCTTCATATCTCTTACAAAGAAAATTTCTAAATATCTAGAACTGCTTTCTATACAAGTAGTCACCCAACCTATCATAAAAACAAGGGAAAATGCATTTTATCCCCTAAGATATAATCCATGTGCACTTTATCCCCTAATTGCGTAATTCGACACCCTAACATTTCTAAACTATGCAAATGAGTCTTTCTGTTAACTCTGCTATTAAATACCACTATTAGCGATCACTTAAATTAGAAATTGGAAACCGTTTGAACTATTGAGCTTCTTCATGATCTTTTTTATTTCCAATTTTAGTTCCATTTCAGAGTTCAGATTACATATCACCATGAAATCTGGAGCTTCTTCACATCATTTCTGATTTCCTACATTTTGAGTTTAAAGTTCAGATTTTGTGTCATTTTCGATTTTTGATTTCAGTGATGTTTAACAGTAAAGTTAATAGAAGGATTTATTTGCATGGTTTGGAAACATCAAAGTGTCGAATTGCACAATTAGGGGGTAAAGTGCATATCGGTTATACTTTGGGGGGTAAAGCGCATTTTATCCTAAAAATAAAATGTAACTCCTTCCCCTTAAGTTTGTACCATTGTAGGGAAAAGAAAGTGAGAGGGAAAAAAAGAGCACTTGAAAGCTTCATCCTCTTCTCTCTCCTTGTGGCACACCTAAGAGCTAGATAGAGAGAGATTGGAGAGTTTTGAGTTCAATCCTCTTGTGTTCTTCAAGCTCTAAGGATCCTCTTCAAGGAGCTCCATCACCATCACCACCATCTTCATCAACTTGCCATCATCTTCATCTCCATTAAGTAGGGGCTCAATTTCTTCACCTCCATGTTGAAAACTCCCATGATTTTTCTCGTTTAGGGTGTTTTGACGAGAATCCTTATTTTCTCCTCTTTTTGTTTATCATGACTATCCTAGTTGGTGCTTGTTCTTCTCTTTCTATTATTTGTCATTCTATCATAAACTAAACCCTGTTCTTGGGCATTAATGGATCCTTCAATGTGATGATATTACTTATGAATTGATTTTATTTATGTTTTTATCTTAATGATTAAGTGTTTATGATTGTTCTTAATGTCTTTGAGTAGTTGGCCACCATTAGATTGATTTGTTAGCTTGCAATAACTAGAGATAGAGTTTAAAAACAAAGCTTCTCATCATAAGTACATTGAGTTAAGCGAAAACTAGAGATTGGCAAATGCGACTCGTGATCATGTGAAGAATCCATAGAGCTTCAACCTTTTTCCTAAATTAGTTTATAACTAATAGACTAGGGAATCAGTTTAGAATAAAGAGAATTATTTGACCTTGAGAAGCTTGGAACTAGTTTAGGGAATCCAATCGTTAATCAATTAAGGTAAAAACTAGATAATTGAGCTCCATAGTAAATGAGTTCATAACTAGATGAAGTGAATTAGCCCTAGTATCGATTCCACTAAAGTTATCTTTAAAGTGTTGTTTTATTTTTCTTGTTTTATTTGATTTTTAGTTTTCTTTCCATTTTTCTGGTCCAAATAGGCATTCCTATTAGTTACTCGGAACTTGATCTATCCTTATAGAATGATATCTTCTCATCACTTTATTACTTTCACTAACTAGTATATTTTCTAACTTCGCATCATCTTTGCTAAATTATAGTGTGGATAAACCAAAGGAGGATTAATCTTCATTAGTAGATTGATCTTGGGGGCTAGTTGCCTTGATTTAGGGATTTCAATACTTTCGAACATAATCTGGGAGATTTCCATCGTTATTTGTATTTCAAAAGGCAAATCCAATGGTGGTTGGGTCTATTGGGCTTTATCTGAGCTGCCTTGGGTATATAATTAGGCTAGGAGGCTTATGAAGCTAGTCCAATTTACCATGCATTAAGGTGAATCAGGGTTTATAATTTTTATTTTTTTGGGGGAGAAAGAAAGGTATAACCCATTCAAGTCTATAAACTAGCATTACCCATTTAAGTCTACAGTGTAACATCCTCAATTTCATGCCATGCTAAATTACCTCAGTAACCTTGAGTAATTAGGCACTTAATAAGAAATTGTGAGATTAAGGCTTAATTAAGGGGTTACTCATATGAGAAAAGTCAAGAGAATGCTTAATCGAGATTAGATAATCTCTAATTAAGTAAGTTAGAGCCCCTATAGCTTAATTAAGCACTAATAGCCCTTAATTAGCCTAATTGAGTTAATTAAGGTTAATTAAGCTTAATCGCAAAATTAATTTTTGTTAATTGTGTTCTTGTGTATTAATCACTAATCCTTACTTAATCATCTTAATTAAGTTGTATGAGTACTTAATCACATGATTAAATTCAAATTTAGTCAACTAGATAATAAAGTAAAGAGTGATGTCATAAAAACACAAAGCATGAGACAAGACTACTTTATGTAAGAGTTTGACCATGTTTTGTCTCCCTATCATCCATTTGTCCCCTTAATCACTAATTAACACAAGATAACACAAAGTGAAGCAAAAATATCTTATTCTCCTTCCTTTATGTGGACGCCACTTTCACATACACACACTCACATTTTCATTTTCACTCATCCTATTCTCTCTCATCAAACCAAATCCTCCTACTTCTCTCTAGAACTTTCTTCATCTTCTTCATCTTCTTCTTCCTTTCTCCACCACCACCACTTAAACCACTCACTTAGCCCTTCAAAGACCTCATCTTTGGGTCTTTGGAGACAAGATCTAAACACTACAAGACTCATTTTCAAGAGAACTCAAGAGTACTCTACTTACTCATTCAAAATTGCCACCATCATCATTAAGAGAAGTCATCATCTTCTTCTTCCACTTCTCTTGTTCTTGATATTCTTCAAGTGTTCTTAAGTTTCTACTTTTGGTAAAATGTGTTCTTGATGTTCTTCAAGTGTTCTTAAGTTTCTACTTTTTGGCAAAATATGTTCTTGAATGTTTTTGATAGTATGTTGCTTAAAGCTGTTCCTTTCCTTATGATGAGTTGATGATTAGAAAAGCTTCATCTTTTATGTTTCCATGATTTGATAAGACTTTGAACATTCTAAAAGCTTAGAACTTTAAAAAGTTTGCTTCTTGACACACAAAAAGTGGCGCAAGTTTTAGTGCCATCATAAAGTCTTCTTTTGTTTTGTTTTGAAGACAAGAATACATGTGAAAGTCTAAGCTTTTTGGTATAATAAGCCTTTTTAAGTTAGAGAAATGATATTTTGTCACTAATGTCTTGAAAATCACACCTTAAAGAAAAGACCTTTCATAAAGTTTCAAACTTTAATTAATAGTGAAACCTTTAAGTCATAAAAGTGTTGTTTTGTAACATTTAATTCATAAAGTTTAAATCTTGAACCAAAACAATGCAAAAAGGTGTTAACTTTTGTAAAGATCAAGACTTTTTAGTTAAAAAGCTAGTGACTTGTACCATTATTTCATAAAGATCTAATCTTTAATATAAAAGCTTGAAGCTTTGTAACTTGATTAAGTTAAATCACCCTTGGCGTTTAGTGAACATGGTATTGTTGGGTTCATGATGTGGTTATGCGTTGTCATGACCCAAGGATTAGAGGAATTTCGAACTCCTTGGGAACAGAAGTATGATTGGGGCCTCTGAGCATACCATGAACCTAGGAATCACTAAGTGCACTATCTCAAGGAAAGGAAACAATCACATAACTTAATTAATTTGAATAAGTGTTCCATAAGACATGAACTAAAGTAAATAATAATTTCATATGAGAATTAAGTAACTAAAAGACCATGTACACACATCTTAATTATGTGATTCTCTCATGGGTAACCATAGAAAATCATATGATGATTCATAATATTCTTCACAAAGAATAATGCAACTATAAACCCTTTCAGGGTATGAAAGTATGATGCCATGCGGCATGATGAATGACGAGTTTGATTGAACTTTGTCTCATGATTGAATGATGAGTATGATGATATGATATAGATATGATGAACTGTTGGTTAAAAGTTGATGATTGGCATTTTGGGGAAGCTCCAGTTGAGCTGTTATGCTGCCGGATTTCCATCAAAATTATGGACTTAGTCATATCATTGCATATGTCTAGTCAAGAAGTATTATGCATGTAAAGTATAATGATAAGAAAAAAAATCATGGGATATGACCTCTTGATCAGTTCCGGGAAGTGAAAGATGGTGATCCACAAGGAATCTCTATGAGGGAGGCAAGGGTGACATGGAGGACCCTCCAACTTAGAGGTAACCAATATCGGCTTAGTCTGATTTGGTTAGTACTACGTGACGACGGTCACGGAATAAGCTCATATCCAAAAGCAGTCTATTTCAAAGGAAAGTAAGGAATATTAAGCATGTGCTAAAAAAAAAAAACGCAAGTAAAGCCAAAGTATAACCATGGTTAAGTTTATGATGATGCATGTCTTTGCATGTAATTACATTGTCTATTGCATCATGAATGTTCTTTCTATGTTTCAGTATATATGTTAGTTATGATGATGTAGTTATGATGTAAGTTTAAAAGCAATCCGCTTCGGAGTTTAAGTTTTCAAAACCATTAAAATTAAACTTATATCTGTCCACTGCTTTTACAATTAACCCGAAGTGGTTGGGACAATGACGATGACACTGTGTTTGTCTAGTCGCGATCCTACTGAGAAATTTAGTATTTTTTACTCCTACGTTTCCGTGTCGTCTTTAGAGGATGCCGGCGTCGAGCACGGTGGTTATTTTCATTGAGTTTCCGATGATGCATTGGCACTTCGACCCGATGCTGAATGCATCTATGCTGACTGCTCAGGTAGCGATGCGGGTCTACATGTTCCATAGCCGCAAGTTTTGTGCACCTGTGATGAGCCCGTTTTTCCGCTCTCATGAGCCGTTTGAGGACATCACTATGGATGATGTTCGCCTGCCTTATCCGAGCTATCATGTGGAGACGGACCATTTTGAGCCTTCCTACCAGTTTGTGATCCGTCTGTCATCTGATTCATCTTCTTCTTCTGCAGCCCCTCGTCACACACCACCCCCAGTTCGCAGTCGTGGGTTCATTTGCACCCGTGCCGTGCCTCGTGGGCATGGCCGTGCTCGAGGTGGGGGACATGGTGATGTTACTCCCGGTAGATTCGAGAACGGTTTCCTCCCTCCAAATAAGTGAGGTGTTGATCTGTATGTAGAGCTAAGCATGAGGATAGCCCCTTTTTTGTTGTAGCAAGGGTTATCATTTTCATTCGGCATGTATGGGCAGATTGGGATTTCTTATGTATTTCCTCTTATCATGTATTTTGTTAGGGCACTCTGTAGGGATGATAGTAGGTATCGGACCCATTATTATCTTTGTGTATGACTTCTGCTATCACTACTATTATATTAACTATGGAATGGCTATGGAATGAATGTTATCTATATCTAGATTGTGGTTATTCTTATTGTTTCTATTTATGTTAAATGTGATATATGAATGATATAGCGACTTTTGTATTGCACGTTCACGATGTGCTCATGGCTCTTGGTTTTCAAAACAGCTTACACGTTATTATTCAAAAAAAAAAAATTTACCCCTATTTTCATTAAAATTAATTTCTAAAAGGTAATGTTAGTTCTGCGAGCAAAAGTAACAACTAATGATTCCGCAATATGACTTAAGCATAGAATGGAACTATTAGGGTGTTACATTTAAACTAGTATTAAATAGGCTAGATCGATGTAATATTGACCCATTAATATTTACTATATAGGATTGGCCTAATTTGCTTAGCCCATAAGTTTAAATAGGACAAGGTGATCTATTTGATTGCCTCAAATGCATACTCATATTAGGAATCTTTTATCTTTTTTCGTCAATAAAAATAATAAAAAACCTACTTTGTCACGTCATCAATTAATATCCTGACTAGGGATGAAAATAAGCTAGATTGGGCTACACTTTAAATTAAATAAGCGTGACATGCATTTTAAAAATACAGCCTGAGCTTGAGCTTATTACTTGATATAGACCTTTTTAAAGGTCTATCATAATTTTTTTAAAAGCTAGTTTGAAAATCTATTTAAAAACCTATTTGATAATAAAACTTTTAAATAGACCAAAATATCTTCTATTAAATATGTTAAAAAACTTCTAAATATTTCAAAAAAATCTATTTCTAAATGGACTAAAAAGTTTTTATTATCATTAAATTTTTGAAACAATAATAACACCAATAATAATAGGCCGATTTGTAGCTAACAATTTTTTTTTATAACCTATAAGCTAGTCTTTTTTATTGACAAGATTTTTCAAAAAACTTTTATCTAACTTATTTATTTATTACATAAGCTAAGTTTGTGTTTGGATAAGATTTTTTTGCCCAAAAAATTATTTTTCATTAAAAAATCACATTTGACATATTTAGATAAATTATTAAAAATAATCACAATTTCAAAAAAATCTATTTTCAACTTTTTTATAGAAACTGAACAGAATAATTTTTTAAAAAAATTAAATTTTAATTTTTTTAATTATATATAAAATTTTAATTTTAAAATTATTTTTTTTTTAAATTTAGAACAGGTATACCCTAAATCAGCCTAGACCGAATATAGGATAAGCAGAAACTCATGCGCCCGCTCATCTATTTCCACATAAAAAATTTTAGGTGGCCATGAATCATCACATAAATCTACTAACGGCTAATAATAAAACAATCTTTAAAATAGAATCACCATTTATACTCTTATTTAAAATATTATTTTATTATTGACTTTGCGTGCCTCTCAAAAACGCCCAAGAATTTCTCCAATTTCCACCCCTGGCCTCGGCATGCCGAAGCGAGGCCTTTCTTGTGTTTGACCTACTTCTTACGCACAATTGATCCAACCCCTTCAATTCGATGCGGAAAGAAAATTGTAGACATTCATGGCTTATATTTATTTATAAATATTGGAAACCAATTCTAGCTGCACTTTAGTCAGAATATATTGGTTTAATTCTTATTATACAGAATAGATTGGCGACAAATTTCTTGACTAATTGATTGTTCGTCATGAGGACCCGAAATACCGATTCCTCTTCCAAATCCGCAACCCCTAAGAAGACACCGCCGGCAAGAAAAGCCGCCGCTAAATCTGCTGGAGAATGCCCTGTGGCGAAGCGCACGCCCGCCGCCAAAACGAGGCAGACCAAGAAGAAGGTCGCCTCGCCCGCATCCAACCCGATTCGCGATTCGAATCCATATCAATCTCCTGGTAACTTTTTGCTTCTTCGTAATTTCTCCGTTTCCGAAGTTTAGTTTCTCCGGGTTAGACGGATCTTTCTACATTGGAACAAACGAATTAAAGCTAGGTTTAGGCTGAAACTCCTTTACTCTGGATTTCAAGTTTGTTTCTTATGACTGAACGTTATTAATCCGGTTATTCCATTCTGATGCGGAATCTTTTCTTGATTATCCTTGTAACACTTTCATAATCTACTATGATGCAGTAATTTGGGAATTCGTTTTTATGTCATGATTGTATTGTAATTTACATTTTTTTTTGGGGGGTCTTTCATGTTTGTAACTTTTGATTATTGTTTAGCGTGCTAATTTTTATTTGTAAAATTCATCACTTTTTTCCTTTCTTTCTTTTTACTTCTTTTTGTTTAACCTTATTTTATTTTTTGTCGAAAATGTAACAGATGAGTCGAAATCAAGTGAGGCTGCTACAACCACAAAATATTCAAAGAAGGTACCAGGGAGACCACGAGCTAAAGCAGTTGCCACTTCAAAACTGGAAGAGCAATTGAAGGCAGTAGCTGATGAAACTCCAGTTGTGGACAATTTTGGGGCAGCAGAGAAAGTAGAAGAGCCTCAGGATGTTGAAGTTGTCGATGCAAATAATATTAATAGTGAGAAAGAGGGGGAACAAGGTGTTGGATGTGTTGGACAATCTGAGGAGAAGGAACAAAAGTCTATGGAAGTGGATGAACCTGTTGTTGAAAATGTTTGTGAATTGGCGGAGAAGGAAAATAATGTAGTGGAGGATGAAGTGAGTGCTTCTCGGGATTCCTCTATTTCTTTTAAACAACCAGAGCGTACCCTTGTGGACCTCAATATATCAGTGAATGATGAAGATTCTATGGGTCCAAAGGAGGGAGAGAAAGGAGACGAAGAGTTGAAGGAAGAGGAGGAGTTGAGGGAATGGGGAAGAGAGAAAGGAAAGGAAGAGTTGAAGGAACACAAAGTAGAGGAAGGAGAGAAAGAGTTGAAGGAGCAGGAGGCAGAGAACAGAATGGAAGAATTGAAAGAACAGGGTGGAGATAAAGGAGAGGAAGCACTAAACGAACTGGAGGAAGAAAAAGGAAAGGAAGAGTTCAAAGATCAGGATGGAAAGAAACCAAAGGATGAATTGAAGGAAGAGGAAACAAACTTAATTGGACGCAAACACTCTAATACTGAGTCTTTTAGTACAGTAGTGAAAGAACAGTTGCAGAAAGATGTTAATCCTAGAATAGATGCTGATGAAGGGACAAAGAGCAGTGAAAAGCTAGATCTTGGAGAACATGGTGGGGAGGAGCTTATTGAGGAAGATCCAGAGGAACCTCCTGAAGAAACTGAGGCACTGGAAGAGGAGCATATGGAATTGGAGGCCATCACAAAACAGCAAAAGATTAATAAAGAACACGAGATATTTGTTGGAGGGCTCGATCGGGATGCTACAGAGGAAGACCTGAGAAAAGTTTTTCAGAGGATTGGGGAGGTAGTTGAAGTCAGGTTGCATAAAAATTCTTCAACAAATAAAAATAAGGGCTATGCATTTGTGAAGTTTGCTAGTAAAGAACATGCAAAGAAAGCTTTGTCAGAAATGAAGAACCCTGTTGTATGTTTCTCTTCTTCTGATTGATCATTTCTTTGATGTTACGCTTTCATCGTTTTCTTTTGTACTGTGTTTTAACCCCTCAATGTTTACAGATTCGTGGTAAAAGATGTGGCACTGCACCCAGTGAGGATAATGACACATTATTCTTGGGAAATATTTGCAATACATGGACAAAAGAAGCTGTAAGTTTATTGCAGTTTTCTCTTTAGCATATAGCATATATTTAACCCCCTCTCCCCTTCCTTGTTTACTCATTCTTATATTATCTGGGTGGCAGATTAAACAGAAGTTGAAGGATTATGGTATCGAAGGGGTTGAGAACATTACACTTGTGCCAGATGTTCAACATGAAGGATTGAGCCGTGGCTTTGCATTCCTTGAGTTCTCTTGTCATGCTGATGCAATGCTTGCATACAAGAGGCTTCAAAAGCCTGATGCAATCTTTGGCCATGCTGAGCGAAGTGCCAAGGTAGCCTTTGCTGAACCCATGCGTGAACCAGACCCAGAGGTAATGGCACAGGTGAAATCTGTGTTTATTAATGGTCTTCCTCCTCAGTGGGAAGAAGATCACATTAGGGAGCTGTTTAAATCTTATGGTGAAATTGTAAGAATTGTACTAGCACGGAATATGTCTACAGCGAAGAGGAAGGATTATGGATTTGTTGATTTCTCAACACATGAAGCTGCTGTAGCTTGTGTTGAAGCTGTAAATAAATCTGAACTGGGTGATGGGGCATCAAAGGTATCATCTAGTTTGTTACTTGACCATGGTTTTGCACATTTACAGAATTATTCTGTTCTTTCCTTTACTTTCCATTCCCCCTATCCTATTTTAAATAATTTTCAGAAATATGGGACTGAGTGGAATCCTACTTTCTTCAGCTGCATTATTTTTAAGTTGTGAGAATTGGGAAGAAAATGTTTTTTGATTGATTTTCTTCCCTCCCTCTTTCCACTTCTCTCTCTCTTTTATTTTTGGTCTTCAGCTGTCTTTCTTCAAAGCTTAAGTTTCTTAACCTTATGGGTTTTCTTTGGGGGCTTAATTTTTATCCTACTGACTTCCGTCTATCATTGTATTATGATAGAAACCCTCATAGAATTATTAAGGTGCATGAAAGAAAGAAGTATCAAGCACCAAAAGGAAAAAGGGGATCAAGGGAATCAAGAAAATGACTTGGCCCTTGAGATGGGGTCCACTACCCCATAACTAACTGCTGAGTTGTCATTTAGTGAGTGGAGGGAATAAGAATGCGGGAAACGGAATATTTGTAGGGGAGTGGAGAGTGTGTGAGGTAGGCTAGAATTGGATTGGGACTTTTTGGAAAGACTAGGTACTCTCTAACTGCCTAAACCATCAGTTTTGTGTATTCCTTTTCATTTTCCATATACCAGAGGCTGATATGATCTTGATACAGACCTGGACTGAGTTAATTCAGTGAACTTTACATATTTGTTCTGATACTTTCTCTACCTAACATCATTATTTTATTTTATTTTATTTTACTTTTTAAATCTTTGACTTGATTTTGCTTCACAACTCCATTTTATGATGGGGCTCAAAATTTGATGTGTTTTGCAGATAAAAGTGAGAGCTAGGCTATCAAATCCGTTGCCTAAAACACAGGCTGTTAAGGGTGGCATGTGTGGTGGGTTCCGAATTGGTTATACCAGGAGTGGAGCCTTTGCAAGATCTGGTAAGAGAATTATTTTACTTTCATTAAATTGGATCTTTAATTGCCTCTGGGACATCATTTTGTTTATCTAATTACATTTCTTACAGGACGGGGTTTTGGGCGGGGAAGACAGCCGTTCAACAACTGGGGCAATATCAACAGGGACAGGGATGTCTATCATGGTGAACACAGGCAAATCGGAAGAATGGATTTTCAGGATGACCTTGACGTGAATATGTATCCAGATTTCCATCACAGGCAATTTGGTCCACAAGGTCATTTGTTGAGCTTCTAGCTAAATTCTTTCTCAATTCACTTTTGGCATGTCTATGTTTCAATGGGAAGATTTTTTTTTTTTTCCCCAAATGATCTTAAATTTTTCACTATATTATAAAGCAGGAGCTGTGAGGGGTGGACATTATCCAAGTAGCAGAGGTGCTGCATTTGCTGGTCCACCTAGAACTTATCGTGAAAGAGCATGGTATGGTGTCCCTGTGGAAGGGCCGAGTGAGCCTTTTCCTTCAAGGAGGCCCTACTCCCCAGGTGGACAGTTCAACAGGCCATTTATGGGAAGGCATTTTGATGATCCATATTTTTATGATGACAATGTGCATGGGATGAAACGCTCATTTTATATGACTGTAAGATTCTTTAACTAAACTTTTCTCGGGTTTGTATTTCCATACAAAGTTTATTTTAACTCTACATACAACTTGAAAATTCTAATTAATTTGAAATTTTACTTCCTGTTGTTTTAGGACCCTGATCCTGATTCTATGGGGCCTAATAGACTTCGCCCCCGAATGGATTATGCGGATCCATCTTTATTTCACGAAAATCGTTACCATGGTCTAAACTTTCCTTCTTTCTCTTGCCTCTGCTTAGTCGGTATCATGTTTATTGTCTTGATTAGTCTTTTTGATATACAGATTCTTTTGGGGTTGGCAGCAGACAGTACCCACATGACTATTATGGTTCTGATGTAAGTGAACATTGTTCAAACTATATTAATTTTCATATAATTTAATCGCAATATTAGTGATGTATTATGATATTCATGTTGCAGTATGGTGGAGGTCCACATTCGTCTTTTTATGTCGGTGATAGCTCACATGGGCGTGGATACTACTATTAGTATGAAGGACCTTTTGGTGAGGATTACTGTTTTAGAATTTATTATAACTTGATGCAGTGAATCCTCTTTGCTAATGTTTTATGGGCCTTTAATAATGTTCAGGTGAATCTGGATTCTGGGACGGACATCTTCAATTATGAGCATGTGGCTTGAGCATGCAATTTTGAAGTTGCATATTTATTTAATACTCCTCTTTTATTCTTATTCCTCCTTTTCTTGTGTATATATATCTATATATTAGGTGGTCTAGACTAAGTGATTTAGTGTGTTTAGGGTAGGTTGTCTCTCAAGTCCTGGAGTAAGGTATTAATAAGATTTTGTGTGGAGTGGGCTAGATTTCCTTCATTTGCTTGGGCATGATGACATCGAGGACATGTTTGAGGATGCCTTGTTGAAAGAACAATATTTTATGACACATCAAGTAAACTTTTGATGAATGTAAAGTTTGTAGGATTGCTGGAAGCAAAATCTTTCAGGTGATGGATTTATCCTTTTACAAATTGATAGGGAAGGCTTGATGTTTGAATATGCATATGGAGGCTCTTGTGATTCTTTTGAAGGTTCTGGAGAGTTAAATTTCCTTACTCATTTTCTTGATTAGGAACCATATTTTGATCTAGCTTTACCATAATTTTGGAGCTTCTTTTGATTGAGTGGGATCTGTCTACATATTTATTGATGTCCATATGCAAGCAGCCTTTATATGGAAAACGTTTTTTTATATTGAATTTGCTGGAAGATTGGACTGGAATATGTAGTGAAAATTTGACCTTCATTTGGAATGATGATATTCATGGATGATGTTATGATGCAAAGAATTTATTTGTTTGGTTCCTTGAGGTGGTCTTCACGCTGTAGATTTTTTTTTTTTTGGGGGGTCGCATTGGCACTGGATGAAAATAAAATCACCATTGACGTAGTGAGAATGTCTAATGGTGTGGACATCCAAGGATGGTTCTCTGCAAAATATTGTGAACAAATGGAATTATTGAAAAATACTTTTATATCTTGCAGTGAAGGTTATTGAGGTTGCTTCTCTTTTCGAAGTTTTCCAGAATTGCCGTTTGTAGTAAATAGGTGGTGGGTGCAAAGTGATCGGAGTGCTGCCCTGATTTAGTGTGGACCAATACTTGTTTCCTGACCATTTAATGATTGTGTCATGTTTTACAGTTTAAGGTGTAATATGACTTATTCTTAGGTAATTATTTGATTAAAGACTGCAATGGTCACCTACAGCAGTCGAAGGTGTAATATGTCATGCTTAGCCGCTAAAAGTTTGCATCAGAAGCGCACGAAACAGTGCGCAAATCTTATGTCAAGGTTTTTGAGATAGATTAAAAATTTATAGTATGCATAGCATTTGCTAGTCATACATTATATTATTAGCAATGTAGATCTTACTATGATTGTCTTTTGGTATTTTCTTGGTCTTAAATTGCCGCTGTCTTCTTGTAGAATAGTTAGGCTATAAATTATTCATTGTAGTAGGCAACTGCTTCGTTTTAGATGTTTTGTTGTATTTCAAGCTCCATATATTTGTGATAAATTTCTCGGCGGTGAGTCTTGAGCTATGATTAGCTTGCCGGTGCTGCGAAATTGATGACTTCTGTACTCTTGATTGGCTGGTTCTATATTATTTTCTGTAATTCTTTGGGATTCCATGCTATCCAGCTTCTGCAACATGTTCGGAATGAGGACTGAGTTCAACCACCCTTTGGTGATGGGTTCTGTCTCATGAACTCACAACTGATGCATGCAGTAGGGTATTTATAAACCTTTTTTGTTTTTTAGTATCATAATTTTCTGGCAATGTAGTGTATGCATTGAGAATGTGAAACTCATTCTCTCCAACTTTTTTGTATTCTGCATAATTTTACTAGTAAACTATATGTAAAATTCTAGGAATATTAGTGTATTGATTGGGGGTGCAAAAGTCACTCTTTAATCTTTTATGGGTATCTTGTATAGTGGTTTAAAGAGACAGAAATTTTATGTCCCCGGTTGGTATACGTTACTCATTGATTGATTTAAACAGAAAATGGAGAGAAGGAAAATGAGGAGAGGGGAAAAGAGATTTTGAAGTTTTCACTAAGTTTGGAGAAAACTAGAGGGGAAGCAGGTTTTATTCAAAATGTCAATTTTGTTCCTATTCATTTCTATACTTTTTTTATTTGATACATCGGTGGCAATGAGATTAGAATTTAAGACATTATGCATATTATTCAAGTTTCACGTTATTACATCACTTTTAGTGACTTTTATTTCTCTATATTATATTGCAATAAGGATAATATATATATATATATATATATATATATATATATATATATATATATATATATCATTTAGAATGATTATATTTTCTTCTCATTCTTTCTAACTATGTAAGAGATGACACAATTTTTATTTTTTCTCAGTATTTTTTCCTCATCCAAGCAATGGGATAGAAAATAGATTTTTTTTAAAAAAAATTCTATTTTGTTTATTTCTCTTTATTTTCATTATTCTTTCTATTCTCTCCTTATCGTAAAATTTCCCGACTTCTGCATATGGATCTCCGTCTGTCATAAGTCGAGAAACATGTTTGGGAGTGAACATGTTAATGAGGATCATAGACTCTTAGTGATGTTACCCACACATTGTAGGGCAAGAAATGGAATTTCCAGGTAGGTGAGGCCCTGATATGGCATGCTGAATATTCAGAGCTCCTAAAATTTAGTTACTGTGTCTTTGTGATTGACGAGACACGGCTGTAATTTAATTTGTTGAAGTTACTTGGGATTTCCGTTTTGCTGTGGATCGATTTTATGTAGTTGTGCCAAAATATGTGATGTTTCCTTTTTATATTCTGAAAATTGTATTTGAACTCTGCTTATGATTTGCTGTCAATTGTTCTATGCTGAGGCTATATGTGGCGAGGTTCTTGTTTATTCGGATATTGTCTAGAATTGATTAAATACAAATGCCTATTGATAATTCCTGTTACCTAGAATTAATAGGAAAGGGCCGGTAGAGAGTTAAACACTTGCGAAATAATAATAATAATAATAATAATAAACAAAACAAGAAACGGAGTAAAACATTACCAACTTGCTAGTTTGCTACTAATAAAGTAAGATAAAAAGTGAATTAATAATTAATTAATAGGGTGTTATAGTTTAAGACTATTAATTTACAAAGTTTCTTATGTTCCTTTCACTACTTCCGTACCCCAAACTAGGTTTCGACATAAAGCAATACCCAATCAAAGTATATTTGATTCTGTTGCATGCAAGGAGGTTTACAAGGTTTTTTCAACACAATTCGCACAAGTTCATGAAACTCCAAGAAACAATAGCAATCAATAACATGCAAAATAGAATCTTCGTGAAAGCCTCAAGACTAAGCTTAGTGGAATAAGGATTCAGCTAGTACTTTTTTGGCTCCTAGTTTGCTGCCAAGGAGTAGCCAAACCTTGAACCAAGAAATCCAAGAGCTACTCTTGCACCCCCACCAAGAATCCAAGGCTGGTGCAAATTCTCAGCCTTGGGGTGTGTTTGATTGGAAGGTAAGAATGGGGAGAAAATTTTATACATAGATGAGTTTCATAAGTAAATTTACATAGGTAGCTGATCCATAAAAATTTTTGCCACATTTCTACCCTCCATCCAAACTTAACCTTAGAAAATTGCTTCGATTCACTTTGGTGGTGAAGTAAACGTAAAGAGTATTGAGTGGGGAAGATTTTTCATAGAGAGCAAGGTGAGATGGTGATGTTGGAGTGGTCATGCAAGGGTTTGAACTTGGGAGGAGATGATGGCATTTGGAAAGGTTGAAAGTCGTGGGTGGCTGAATGGGTTGTGGGAGAGAATGAGGGTTGTAGGTGTCTTAAGTCTTGGCATGGGGTTAGTGGAGTTGTATCTTAAATTTTTATAAAGTTGGTCATGTATAGGACCTAATTTGCGGACATACATGGAAGCTATTTTCTTATGACTAGATACATTGTTCTCTGGTCCAGGACTTATCATTGCCCAAGGAAACTAAATTCTACTTCTATGGTATACTCAAATTATTTCTGCTCGAAAAATTCATTCAAGGGGTTTCGAAAATTTTCAAGGTTGCCAGAGCTTTTCTAGAGTGCTTCTATGCTAAATATTAATTTTACTACAATTTTGTTGATGGTTAAAATTTTATAAGTATTTTATTTTAGTAATTAGTAATTATATTTATAATCTTTATTTATTTAATTATATCACTCTAATTAGGTAATGTTTAAAGTATTCATCCAAGAAAAGTGAACATTAAATGTTAACCTAATTTTTAACTATCGATCAAGTTAAAAGATAAATATAGCGGTGGATATAACATAAAAATTGATTTTGGTGCTCTACATAGTGTTTGGACTATGGGTGCTTCTTTAAGTTAAACCTGTAATTTTTTTAATGATGAAGTATTTATAACAACAGAAAACTAAATGGCCCTTAGACTGGAATGATGCTATGAATCCTTCAACACTAGAGCTTCTTCTTGTTGTTGATGCCACTGGGCTAGCCTATCTAAGAGCTTAGCTTTCTTTGTTTCTTGTTTCTTGTTTCTTTTATTTCTGTTGTACAAAAAAACCTAAAACGATGCTGTGATAACTATGTAGCTATTTTTTGAACTCGCGACGCTGTGGTTGGGGGAGGATCCCCAACCTTGACAAAGCCCATCAAACCCGCGATTGACCATCAACACAATCACTATCGTCGTGTGGAAAATACTCTGATTGTCACTAGTTTCACAACACCCTCCTGACTTGCCTATTTGACGAGCAAATAATCACCACTCTTGTTAATCTGCCCGCTGCTTCTCAAACATTGCAAGGAAATCGACTTTGTTTCTAAGTGCCTGGTGTTAGCTGTCCATGTTCCTTTCTTCTTATCCAAAAAGTTTAAAAAACTTAGAAAAGTTCATCATTCATTACATTAGCATTTGTTCCTCTACTAAAAATCCCAATCCTTTAAGTAACCAGTTTTTTATTTTTATATAATTTAAAAAACAAAAATAAAAGTCACATACATGGAGATGGAGACTTGTCAACTTTTGGTATAAACTTCTTCATATGTTTGATATGCTCAAGACACCGTTATTGAACTACAAAAAAAAAAAAATATCACACTGTGGTAGTAGATAGAAAAATAAGAGAGAAAAGAAAGGGAAGAGCTTGAAAATAAGGGTTTACAATGAGGGTAAAATCATCTTTTTATTTTTACGAAAGAGAAAATTATAAAAACTAAAAATTGTTACAACTTGTAATACTAATAGGAATCTTAAATGCTCACACTTTTAGAAGGTGATCACTTTAAACGTGACCCGCTAATTAATAATCAGATATTATAAAAGTTTCTTTTACCCTAGAAATTGACAGAATACAATGTTACATTATTAATAATAGGAGAAGCATGGAAGGACTGTGGCTTTTCACCTTGATGAAAGATTTTAAAATGCTCACCTTGCAGAAATCTACATTGAATATTCGCCCAAAATAATCTTAGATTACATGTTTTCCTTCTTTTGTTTTTTGAGTAAAATAAATTTAACACCCTTAAGGTATTAAAAAATTACAGTTCACCCTATTTGTTTACAAAATATATGCTCCACTCCAATTTATTAAGAGTGTATTTGGATGGGTTTAATTTAGAAAAAACACTTTTTCTAAAAAAGTGCCTTGTATAAATTTTTAAGTGTATTTGGATACAATTTAAAAAAAAAATTGCTTCTAGAAAAAAAAGTCAACTTGTCACTTTTTTAAAAAATTAGTAATACACAACTTCTAAAAAACACAAAAACAAAAGTACTTTTAAATACGGGTTTGTTTGGTTAAAATCGAGGAGAAGTACTTCTTTAGAATCAGAAGTAGAAGCAATACTAGAAGTAGAAGCAAAAAAAATGTTTTACATTTGAATATATAATTATACAAGTACTTTTATCAAAATTAGAAGTTGTTAAGCTATTTGAATGTGATAAATATATAAGTACGTTTTTTCGATAAAAATATAATTAAAAGACATGGAGAGAGAGAGAGAGAGAGAGAGAGAGAGAGAGAGAGAGTGACAATGAGAATGAGAATGAGAGTGAAAAGGGAAGCAAACAAAATTCTCTCTTTTACTTCTTCTTCTTCTTCTCGAACAAATAGCTTTTTATCTGATTATCAAAGAAGCAAAAAATTGATTATTTTCTTCTTCCACTTTTTTTTAAGAAGCACAAACAAATAACATTAAAAAATTTATAAATAATTTTTTTGAAAAATTTTGGAGTAAAAAAGTATTTCTTGTGCTAGAAGTACAAACAAATGCATCCAAAATTATATTTAAAAAGCCACTTTCATTTCTACTTTTTTAAAAAAGAGAGTATTATTAGCTTTTATAAAAAATGGTAAATTGGATTTTTCCTACAAATATTTTTTTTAAGTTGTATTCAAACACACGTTTTAAAATTTATAAAAGCAATTTAAAATAAAAAAACACTTGAAAAGTGTTTTTCCTTAAAAAAAAAAATCAAAACATCTCCTTAATGAATTGGGATGGATTGTGTATTTTGTAAATAAATGGGGTGAAATGTTATTTCTTAATACCTCAAGGAGATTAAGTATATTTTACTCGTTTTTATTCAATAATTATAAAAAAGACTCCTTTAACCTTTATCTTGAATCAAATTTTTTTGCTGAACCTGGAAATCAAAATTTTCCTTCTCATTGCTACTCTTCTCTCACGCTCTTACTTTTCACTTTTGGGGAGAAAGAGAGTGACTGTTAGTTGTATGCCCTAGAGTTGATATATGTGTAAATAATTTTTATTGATGACAGTTTATTATTCTTTTATTCATAATTTGTGTATGTTTATTAGAATAAATCCATAAGATACTTGTTAGATACTTCATTCTCTAGAGTTAAGAATATGAATAATGGAGTAGTCTAATATAATATCTTTAAAAATAGTTCACAATTAGAGAAATATTAACTGGGCATTATTATTCCAGAAGATTGTCACCTCTATCTGTTTCCATGATTAGTAGAACGTACTAATAAAGATGGAATAGTGAGTCTTATGCTATATAACATTAGATGTCAAAATAGACATATAGACCCTTATGTGATAAGTGGGTCGAATGTGACGTATAGATAATGTTTACATGGTATTTTACTAATGTCAATGGAATATTATCTAGATCATATTAGTGCATATAATCCTTTGACCTGAGATGGCATGATTATCTTGTACATAAGTAACTATAGTTTGCTACTGCTTATATACTTATGTTATGCATTAGCTTTAGACAGTTTGTGTCTATAGTTAGTTACATATGGAGATAGGTGAACAGTCAAGAAGGAATTCATTATCTTAAATAAATAAGGATAGGTCCTATGGATATAAGATTATTTTTTATCATGAAAAGAGTTTCTATTTCATGTCCTATTGATCAAAGAATAGAAATCTAAAAAGTTTATATGGTCTAAGCTATAGGGTTTGACATTATCCATGACTCTGACTAAATCAGGATGCTGTAATGAAAGGATTCGAATGCATGGTAAATATGATCGTTGGTTCATTAGAATATTCTAATTAATATATTCATCCCTACTTGGGTGGTCATGGCATGCTGTGCTAAGTGTTACCCATGACTTATGAGAGTTGAGGGTATTTTGGAAATTTTACTTTAGGTACAGAAATAAGTTTCTGATAAAATTAAAAGGTTGATTTTTATAATTTCATTACCAATTAGAGATTAACCTAGTTAGTCACACATAATAGGACATGTACTAGCCAAAAGTGAATTAATTCTAATTAAAATAGTTAATTAGAATTTAATTATTGAATTAGACTTGCAATTTGATTGTAAGGTTGCTAGCACATCCTGAAGTCAAGTCCAAGCAGAAGGTGGATCCTCATAAGAAAAGTTTCTATATATAAAAAGTCCACATTTTAGAAACTTGTATCAAGGGCATTTTGATCTTTTCGAATTTTGGGTTAATAACTTACATATTAATATATGTTAATTTTTGGTGAGTATCAAAAATTACATTGGCCTATTTAAAATAAGAATTATTTGAGAGATTAATGCTATTTTTAAAATAGTTTTTGTTTATTATGGAAATCAATTGGGAATTGATTGTGGCATAAATGCTAGCCCATATTTACAAAAGTGTAACCCTGGAGAAAAAGGAAATGTGACTATTGATTACAAAAAATAGAGAAAGAAGGCTGAGGGTCAAAAAGAAGAGACAGAAACCTCTAAGCGTTCAAAACTTATCTCTTTTTGTTGAAAAACTCTTTGATACCACCACCCACTCCAAAGTCATCTAAGATTCTTGTTCTTCAAGATGGTAACAAGAAACGGATCTTGGATTGAGAATAGGAGTTCCTTGGTGGATCATGTTCATATGGACGAGTTAGAGGTTGTGTGATTGTGCGACTGTGTGTTCGTGAGATGAATATCAAATTTCTACGGGACATCGCTTCAAGAGGTAAATGTCTCATACGATCCTTTTATATTTTTATGTGTTTACGTTGTTTAGATAATACGAGGTGATATTAAATTCATAAGATATGATTTTATGAGTATTATTTAATCCTATATGAATGTGTTCATATGATTAAAATTTTTGTTTGTTCATTCCGCTGCATTTATCTCTTATGTACCGCCGTCATAGTGCTGCGATGAGAAGTCTTGAACTTCATACTCTCTAGAAGGTTTAACTTTGAGTTAGCTTTTCTTTCTCTTTTTTCTTTTTTCTTTTTTCCCCTAACATTTTGCATATGTGAGTGGAAGAACTACTTTCTATCAAACTACATGTGTGAGTGGGGGCAAACTACTGTTTTCTATAGCCGAGTCCCTTGTCATCGTAGCCACCATTCCGTCAGAGTGAGCCAACATCAACCACAACACCATCACAAATCCCGACCCACTGTGCCGCTCCGACCACCACACCAGCAGCCGCTTGAACATTGCAAACCACCGAACCCGCGCAACCACCGCCATCGCATCTTGCTCACCTCACTGCTTCTGTTGTTGCCGTCAACCGGTGCTCGTTGCCACGGTGCAAGTTCGTTGATGCGCATCTTAAATCAAATAAAACTATGAACTATGTTTAGGAGTGTAAATGTTTCAACAGATTTAGGGACCAAATCATTCCAAAGTCCTTTTGGGAGCGACCCTTTACTCAATGGCGGTGGATATGTGGACCGTTGGCTGCATAGTTGCTGAACTTGTCACCAAGCAAGCACCTTTTCCTTATTGATTCCGAAATGCAGCGAGAATGAGTTGTTGTCGAGGATATTTGTGGAAAATTAACTTTTGTTTCTTTTTTAATATTTGAAGTTCTATTAAAATTAATCGATTACTTGATGGAGTATAGGTACACCAACTCCATCTATTACTATATTACACCTTCTTATTTAATTTCACCATCAGATTAAAGGGCACTTTAAATTAATGGTTTTTAAGTGGATGAACATTTAATATTCACTTTTTAAAGATGGCCATTTTAAAATCTTCTATTTAAGTTACCTAACATGCTTGAGGTCACCAGTTCCACTCTTATTTATCAATTATTTCATTTATTTTAAATTTTATATGCTAATTTGATGATTGTGAACATAAAACAAATTCACACACAAACATTGATCTATTTTATTTTAATAAATTGTTAGTAAGATACTGAATAAAAGAAAGAGGGAGAGGAAGAGGAAGAAAATTAAAATTAAAATGAGAGAAAAATTTGTTTATATAACTTTTTAAAAATAAATTTTGTTATAGGATTTACGATTAATGATTTATACAAACAATTTTATTTTCCCATTAACAATTTATTGAACTCAAATAGAAGAAAATTTATATATTAATAATTAAAATTAAAATATAATTTATAATATATTCCTATAATACTTAATAAAAAGTCAATAAAAAATAAAAAATATTTTTTTTCCACTTTCATCTCTGTCTTTAGTATTTTGATGAAAAAATATTAAAATTAAAGTGGAGCATTTCCATAAAATTATTTTGTTCGAATTTAGTATAACCTATTTTCTATAAATTATATATAAAAAATTCAATTTTTTTTTTAATCCTTCCCTCGTACTTTGTAATTTAGTCATATGTTATATAAAGATTTGAAACATATCATGATAAAATACACGTACTTTTATATATATTCTTAATATTACATGATAGAATACACATGCTTATGAAATACTATATAAAGTATGTTTAGGTGTAACTAAATTAAGATGAAATAATTCTAAAATAAAAAGTATAATTATGACATCATTAATGTAGAAAATCTAATAGAATTTAATTGGTATATATTAAAAATGTAAAAGAGTTTTACACTATTATCTAATTATATGTTTATATTTGTATGTTTTTTAAGGTGGTAGGTAGTTCAATCAAAAATCATTATATGATCAGATATTTATATAAAACTTTTTTATACTGATAATGCATACAAATTAAATCTAATCTAATAACTTCTAAAACTATTTGTATAAATGCGCAGCTATATAATAATTTATTATTTAAAGTGTAATGAATTACTATATAGTTTATGTACCTTTAGCAACATTAAATATTTTCGCTTGTCGATTGTGGATTACCATTTGTAACTATGGGAACAAAAAATGATAGCATATCTGGGTTTATATCAGAAGTTGATTAAATATGAATTGCAATGTATAAATTAAGAAGTATTAATTTAATAGGATTTTGAATGTCTGAAAAAAATGAAAAACACACTCATTACAAATATAACTTTATATTAGTTTTACTTATAGATATAAATAATTAAAGACTCAAAATGAATATTATAATGAGTGTTCGTGAATAGTTAAAATAAAATAAGATTAGGATATTAAATTGAGTTTAATTTTGATACATTGATAGTATAAAAAGATTTTTACATTGTTGTTGAATTAAATTTTTCTATTTGTATGATCTTTAAATAATGAGTGTGACAATTAACTATATTTATTAATATGATAATATATAATTAGATGATAGTGTACAAGTTTTTTATACTGTTAATGCAACAAAATTAAATTATATTAAATTTAATTAAAATAATTAAATATGAGTATATTATTACAATATTTTTCTTAGTATATATTATTTTTGGGTGAGGCTATTGGCACTCTAAATTGCCTATCTACACTCCTGATTAGTATCTCTAAATCATAATAGTTGTTAATTTGACCATTTTTACACATATTAAGAAGTCGAAAATAAATGAATAATTATGATATAGATTTAGTAAAATACCCTTATTAAATTTCATTATATGGTGGAAAGCATGACTTTACTATGTGATAAAAACTAGCCACCTCCTTCAACCAATAAAAATGAAGGATAAAATTGAAAAATCAATAATAAATATTATATTGATATATCAAAATAACAACTATTATGATCTAAAAAATTTTAGCCAAATTAACAACTATTGTGAGCTAAAGAAAGTGATTAATTATTATTTTAATTTCCTAAATTGCACAAACCAAAAAACCTTTTTTTTAAAAAAATTCAAACTTTAATAAAATATTTTAATTGTGTTACTTGCACTTCAAATTATTAATTATTTCATATTTTCATTTATACAATGATTTAAACTATTAAAATTATTCAATTTTTTTTTTTACTAATTTTCTTTCTCATATATAACACCTAATCAATATAAAGTCATAATAATAAATCTAATAAAGATGCATTTTATTTAAATTTTGAAAAAAAAATATTTTTATGATGTATTTTTTAATAGCTTCTTTTTCGAAATTTATTTATTTCAATTTGTGAAAAACTCAGTACAATATTTTTTAGTTTTAGTTTTAGTTTTTTTTTTAAATAATATAATTAACTGAAAATTTGTATACATGCCTTTTGACTGGAAAGTATTTCTTCTTAAAAAAAGGCTCAAATGAATGGCCCTAATTGTTATTGTTTAAAACATCATTAATAAAATAAGATCTTAAATTAATCATTTAATTCTGTTAAAACACGAAATATATCATATTAATCATCTTCAGTTATATATTTTTTACAAAATATATTTTAAGACTTTATTCCAATGAAATAAAAGAATGTTTCTCAAAAGTCTTTTTTTCATTAATTCAAGTTATATAACTTTGTATTGCTTCTAATTATTTGTACAAAAACATTTTGAAATCTGTTTTTGCTACAATAAAATAGTTCTCTAATATTTCTAAATTTTTTTTTATTATTGATAGTTAAGTTTTAGTAGATTATAATATCATTTTTAGTTACAATAGTACAATATTGAAAGGAAGCTTGTCAAGATAAGAACTCAACTCTATGTCCAAATAATTTTCATCATTAGGATAATAAATTCTATTCAAGTTTCGTTTGTGGCAATTTATAACCAATGATTTCTATTGTGTAGAAAACATTAAACAATGAAGAAAAAGAAAATCTAGAAAAAGAATAGAAGAGTACCACAGAATTTTTGGGAATAAAAAAGTGAGAGATAATAATATTATATTAAAAATATAAATAGATAAATTGATAGTAATATAACTAATTGTAAAAAAGATTTTTTTCTTCTAAAATTAAACAAATACACCTTCAGTAGATTTATTGTTATCACTTTATAATGATTAGGTGTTATGAGAAAGACAATTAATAAAAAAAATTGAATAATGTTAATAGTTTGAATTAATTATTATATAAATTACAATATGAAATAATTAATACTTTGAAGTGTAAATAAACAAAGATTAAATGATTAAAGTTTTGACTTTATTAGGGCAATTTAGAAAACTAAAATTATAAGTAATTAATAGGGAGCATGGATAGGCAATTGGGAGTGTCAATAGCCCCACCCATTATTTTCTGTTAACAATTATCAAATAACTTGTAAAAAAAAAATTATCAAATAAAATTTCAAAAAAGTAATAATTGGCAAATCATATATATGTATATAAAAGAAAGTTATGAGAAAGTGGATTTGATGATGTGCCACCATGATAACTCCCTTTGGTGAGTTATATTTTTAGCTATTTTTTATTTAATTTAGAACGTAGTTATTTAGCTTTGTTGCTATTTTGTTTTATTTTAGTTAAGTAGTTTAGATTAGGTGGTATTCTTATTTTCTATTATTTTCTTATCTTTTGTATACTTATTTTAGGTTTATTTGATTTATTGTAGATACAAGTGGGCCCAAAAGAAGTTGGAAGAAGCCAAGCCATGAATTCAGACTCAGCACCATGCTTAATGCTTTTGATTGATTGGCCACCATTCAATTGATTCGTTGGTTTGCAATAACTAGAGATAGAGTTTGTAAACAAAGCTTCTAAACATAAACACCGTGAGCTGAGCGAAAACTAGAGATAGACAAACGCGATTCATGTGGTCAACATAGGAACCCATAGAACTTCAACCTTTTCCTAGATTAGTTTGTGCTAAGAGATTAGGCAATCAGTTTAGGATAAAGAGTATTGCTTGACCTCGAGAGAGGCTAGGAATAAATTAAGGGGAACCGACCGTGAGTAAATTAGGATAGAGCAGATTAACAGAAATTCATAGGCAATGCGTCTACAATAGGTGAAGTTAATTAGCCCTAGCGTCCATTCCATTATATTTAGCCAACCTTTCTTGAATCCGTCCTAGTTACTAATTTTCGTAGTTATTAAATGCTTATTTTTATTTTAAATTTCTTTACATCCATAATTTCATTCCTTCCAAATAGTCACCCTTAAACTATTCGGTATTTGATCTATCCTCGTGGGAACGATACTTTTCTCATCACTTTATTACTTGTACGATCCGATATACTTGCCGGAGCCGCAGTTTTTGGCGCTGTTGCCGGGGATAGTATCAATATCATTTTTAGTTGATAGGATACTAGATTGGATATTTTATTTTATTTTATTTTATTTTGTTAATTACTTCTATTTAGCCTTGTTATTTTGTTCACCTATTCTTGTGTTCCGTTTTTGCAGTTTATGCGAAGGAACCAATCTATTGAAGACTTGCTCTTTGATCCAGGAATCGAGTGTTCCTTGCGTCAACTCAGGAAAGCACGGAGAGCAATTGAAGAAGTCCTTGAAGATACCATGGCCAATGAAAATGAGCATGATCTATAGTCATGAAGGACTACTTGGCACCCACTCTTGAAGGGTGCTCATCAAGTATTATGAGACTGCCTGTCCAAGCAAACAACTTCGAGCTGAAAACATCACTCATTCAGTTCGTGTAACAAAACTGCCAGTTTGCGGGACTACCTAGTGAGGATCCAAACGAACACCTTAGCAGCTTCCTGGAAATCTGTGACACCATAAAAATTAATGGTGCCACGGATGATGCTATTCGGTTGAGGCTGTTCCATTTTTCATTGAGGGACAAAGCCAGAGCTTGGTTGAAGTCTCTACCACAAGGGACTCTCACTACATGGGATATGGTGGCTAGAAAATTCTTGGAGAAGTACTTCCCTCCTGCCAAGTCTGCTAAGATGAGGAATGATATCACTTCCTTCACCCAAGAGATGGAGAATCCTTCTATGAGTCTTGGAAGAGGTATAAGGAATTATTGGCCAAGTGTCCACATCATGGCATCCCGCTCTGGATGCAAATCCAAACATTCTACAATGGTCTCCTCATGTCCACCCAAATCATGGTTGATGCAGCAGCTGGCGGCTCTCTGAATAATAAGACACCAGAGCAGTCATGGGAGCTATTCGAAACAATGGCTAGCAACAATTACTAGAGGCCTAGTGAGAGAACTCAGAAGAGGGGAGTTTTGGAAGTCGACACTACCACTGCCCTTTTGGCCCAGATGCAAGCTCTCTCTGTCCAAAATGCAGCCATTCAGAAGCAATTAGATATGCTCAACACCACTCCCCCAGCACCAATCTTGCGGTGTGACTTCTGCCAAGGGAATCATCCTAATGGAGAATGTGCCACAGAGCCTACCTCTGATGAACAAGTCAATTACATGAATGGTCAGAGGCACAACTTCCATCCCAATAACTATGTTCCTGGATACAGAGACTATGGTCATTCCAGTCAGTTTCGTGGGAATCAGGGTGCTCCTAGGCATTCATACAACCCACTTGTCCAAGAGAAGAAATCTAACTTGGAAAAAATGTTCCAACAATTCATGCAGACTCATTCTAATTTTGTGGACAGAACTGAAGCACAATTCAAGCACCAGGAGGCTTCCATTAGAAATCTTGAAACTCAGTTGGGGCAGATATCCCAACAACTAGCTGAAAGACCACAGGGTACTTTGCCTAGCAACATAGTGAAAAATCCAAGAGAGCAAGTCAAGGCAATTACCCTGCGAAGTGGCAAAGAACTAGAAGAACCTGAGATGCCAGAAGTGGAAGAAGAGCAATCTGTTGAGACTGAAGTGCAGACTACCCAAGGGAAGAAATATGAGATTCCTATGAGGCGTAGCAAGGGAGTGGGAGAAGAAGAAAAGACGCCAGAGTATGTGGCACCACCTGCCTATGATCCTCCCATTCCCTATCCATAGAGGGTGAAGCAACTGAAGAAAGAGCAGCATGATAAACAATTTGCAAAATTTTTGGAAGTATTCAAGAAGCTGCAAATTAATATACCCTTCGTGGAGGCGTTGACTCAGATGCCTAGTTATGCTAAGTTTATGAAGGAAATCCTCTCTCAGAAGAGAAAAATCAGAGATGATGAGACTGTCCTACTTACTGAAGAGTGCAGTGCCATCTTGCAAAACAAGCTGCCTCCCAAGCTTAAAGATCCAGGGAGTTTTACTATTCCATGTGTCATTGGTGATGTTTATTTTAATAAAGCTCTTTGCGATCTTGGTGCCAGTATTAATTTAATGCCTTTGTCTATTTTTAGGAAGCTTGGAGTCGGAGAAGTCAAGCCTACCATGATGTCACTACAGCTGGCTGACAGATCAATCAAGCATCCAAGAGGCATTATTGAGGATATTCTGGTAAAGGTGGATAAGCTTATATTCCCGGTGGATTTTGTAGTGCTTGACATGGAGGAAGACAGGGAAGTTTCCCTCATTCTTGGGAGACCCTTCTTAGCCACTGGGAGAGCTCTCATAAATGTCCAAGAGGGAAAGTTAGAGTTGCGGGTACAAGATGAGAAGGTCACCTTCAATGTTTTTGAGGCAACTAAGTTTCCCTTGGAAGCTGATTCTTGCCTTAGAGTGGATGTCGTTGAAGAGGTGGTGACCTCTTCCTTTGGAGCTGTTTCCACCACCATTCCCTTAGAGGCATACCTGGTAAACTCTAAAATGGCAAAAGAATTGGAGGACAGCAACTTATAGCTGTGCCACGAACTTTTGGAAGCTCAACCGGTAGTTTCCCAACCTTTCTCTGACACTCTAACAAAGGCTAAGGAACTACAACCAATGAGTGAGGAGCCACCAAAATTAGAGCTCAAGCAACTTCCTATCCATCTGAGATATGCATTCTTTGGTGAGGGTGACACGTATCCTGTTATTATTAGTGCCTCACTAAGTAGCGTAGAAGAAGATAAGTTGCTCAGGGTACTAAGAGATCATAAGGCAGCTATAGGGTGGCAGATTTCAGACTTAAGAGGTATCAGTCCCACCTTTTGCATGCATAAAATCTTCATGGGAGATGACTTCAAGCCATTGGTCCAACCACAAAGGAGACTAAACCCAACCATGAAAGAGGTTGTGAAGAAGGAAGTGGTGAAGCTCCTAGATGCAGGGATCATATACCCAATTTCAGACAGTGTTTGGGTGAGCCCAGTTCAGGTGGTACCCAAGAAAGGAGGAATTACAGTGGTGAAGAATGAGAATAATGAGCTCATTCCAACTCGTACAGTCACTGGGTGGAGGATGTTTATTGATTACCAGAAGCTTAATGACGCCACCCGCAAGGACCATTTTCCACTACCCTTCATGGACCAGATGTTGGAGAGGATAGCAGGCCATGCTTACTATTGCTTCTTGGATGGCTACTCTGGATACAACCAGATACACATTGCCCCAGAGGATCAGGAGAAGACTACATTCACCTGCCCATATGGGACATTTGCATATAGGAGAATGCCATTTGGGTTGTGCAATGCCCCAGCCACCTTCCAGAGATGCATGCTGGCTATTTTCCATGATATGGTGGAGAGGTTTATAGAGGTCTTTTATGGATGATTTTTCAGCTTTTGGTTCTTCTTTTGATGATTGTTTGTATCATTTATCTTTGGTTTTGAAACGATGTCAGGAAACTAACCTTGTTTTGAATTGGGAGAAGTGTCATTTTATGGTGCAGGAAGGCATAGTTCTTGGACATCGGATCTTAGCTAAAGGAATTGAAGTAGATAGAGCCAAAATTGAAGTCATTGAGAAGTTACCTCCACCAACCAATATGAAGGGAGTTAGAAGTTTCTTAGGCCATGCTGGATTTTATAGGAGATTTATTAGGGACTTCTCTAAAATTGCTAAGCCTTTGAGTAATTTGTTAGTTAGGAATGTTCCTTTTAATTTTGATAATGAATGTTTGCATGCCTTTGAATTTTTGAAGAACAAATTAGTTTCAGCTCCTATTCTTGTTGCACCTAATTGGGATTTGCCATTTGAGCTCATGTGTGATGCTAGTGATTATGCCATAGGTGCTATTTTAGGACAGAGGAAGAATAAGTTGTTGCATGTTATTTATTATGCTACTAGAACTTTGAATGAAGCACAACTTAATTATGCTACCACTGAAAAAGAACTTTTGGCTGTTGTTTTTGCTTTTGACAAATTCCGTTCTTATTTGATAGGTGCAAAGGTGATTGTCTACACGGACCATGCGGCCCTGAAGTTCTTGTTGGATAAGAAGGATGCCAAGCCTTAGATGGATTCTATTGCTTCAAGAATTTGATTTGGAGATCAGAGATAAAAAGGGAGCAGAGAACTTGGTAGCTGACCACCTTTCTAGATTGACTTCTCCCTTTCTGCATGAGGAAGAAGAGATTAGAGAGACATTCCCTGATGAGCAGCTATGGGTAGCACAAGTAGCACCATGGTTTGCAGACTATGCCAATTATCTGGTGAAGAGAATTCTGCCTGAGGGCCTCTCACACTCCTAGAAGAGGAAATTCTTTTCTGACCTCAAGCATTACTTCTGGGAGGACCCATTTCTTTATAGACACTGCTCAGACCAGATTATCAGAAGATGTATTCCTCAAGAAGAGGTGGCTAGCATTCTTTACCATTGTCACACATCACCAGTTGGGGGTCACTTCGGAGCCACTCGGATAGCTGCTAAGGTCCTCCAGTGTGGGTTCTATTGGCCCACTATTTTCAGAGATGCCAATGACTATGTGAGAAGGTGCAATGATTGCCAAAGGACTGGGAATGTTTCTAGGCGGCATGAGATGCCATTGAATAATATTTTGGTGGTTGAGCTATTTGATGTTTGGGGTATTGACTTCATGGGTCCCTTTCCCACTTCCTTTGGTAACAAATATGTATTGGTAGCAGTTGATTATGTGTCCAAACGGGTGGAAGCCATGGCATCTCCTACAAATGATGCTCGGGTCGTCACAAGGTTTCTAAAGAAGAATATTTTCTCAAGATTTGGCACCCCAAGACCAATAATCAGTGATGGAGGTACACACTTCTGCAACCATCAATTTGAAGCCCTTCTTGCCAAATATGGTGTGAAGCACAAGGTTAGCACCCCCTACCACCCTCAAACAAGTGGCCAAGTGGAGGTGTCCAAAAGGGAGTTGAAGAGGATCCTTGAGAAGACTATTAATTCTTCAAGAAAGGATTGGTGATATGAGCCAAGGAGGGGTTACAAGCTTACAAGACAAAGCCAAGGAGGAAGAGGCATTGAAGGGAATTGGAGGACCCATGACAAGGTCCAAGACTAAGAGAATGAAGCAAGCTTTGGAAGGCCTAATAATGGAGCTCAAGGAAAAGGAGGATCAATCCACAATGGAGGCAACAACTAAGTGGATCACATTCCTTCAAGTTGAAAGTGAAATTGAGCCAACATGAAGACATAATTGTGAAGGCCCAAATCTGCATGATCAAAGATTCATTCATGGGCTACAAGTATCCAATTTAGTGGGTTAAGAATCTTGGACCTTAGTGGGAAATAAATAAGTCCAGTTTTTATTATTTTCTTTATATTTTCGCATGTATTTTTGGGGGACTTTTCTGAAGTGACTTTTGATGTCTTTTGTAGGATTTTAATGTCTTTTGAGAGTTACTAGGTTATTATTAGGATTAGTGGACTCTTATGGCTGCACTAATGGGAAATAAATGTCACATGCATGAATGCATGATAGTGGTAGAGAATTAGTGCTTAGTGGGTCTTAGTGGATATTAAATGCTTAGTGGGAAATGTAGTAGAAGTCCAATGCTTCAGTCCTCCACTAAACCCATAAATAGGAGAACTCTTGTAATGCCAAAGACATCTTGAATTTGAATGAAATCTGAGTTTTCTCTATTGTGAGAGCTTCCCTTGAGTTCTTGGGCAAAGAACTAAATCTGATCTTATCAAGGCAACTTGTGGCGATCAAAAACCTCCATGACTTATCACTCACCTTCTTATCTTTCTTGAGTGTGGCGTCAATATCCTTCATTAAACTGAATTTCAAGGCGTTCCGTTTCCAGTTTCGTATCAATTGGTCAGTTAAGTTGGATGATGCTCTTTGGGCTTATAGGACAGCTTTCAAGACTCCAATTGGGATGTCTCCATATAGATTGGTCTTTGGGAAAGCTTGTCACTTGCCAGTTGAGTTGGAGCATAAGGCATATTGGGTAACAAAACTGCTCAATTTTGATCTCAAGGAGGCAAGTGAGAAAAGAATGCTACAGCTTAACGAGTTGGATGAGTTTAGACAGGAAGCTTATGAAAATGCCAAGCTCTATAAGGAGAAAACCAAGAAGTGGCATGATAGGCATATACTAAGGAGAGACTTCCACATAGGTCAGAAAGTCCAACTCTTCAATTCTAAATTGAAGCTATTCCCTGGGAAGCTGAAATCAAGGTGGTCCGGACCTTTTGAGATCACTAAAGTATCCCCTTTTGGAGCCATTGAGGTCACACATCCTACCAAAGGCACTTTTAAAGTCAATGGCCAAAGGTTGAAGCCATATGTTGATGGAAGCTATGATAAACTCAAGGCTTTAGCTCTTCTCTTTGATCCATACTGTTAGATAGAGTCATGTCCAACTTAGGGACATTAAATCAAAGTGCTTGTTGGGAGACAACCCAATTTTTTCTAACTTTTCTTTGATTTCCTTTAATTTTTTTTTTATTTAGGATCATTTTAGTTTTTCTTTATTATTATTGTTATTTTAGGTATAATTTTATTTAGAATCAATTTAATTTATTTAAGTCTGGTTTGTTTTGCTTTTTTTAGGTTCATGGAGCTATCAGGAAGTTCACAAGTGGAGGAGGCGATGAAATTGGGCGTGCAGCTGAGAAAATGCAGAAGTTGCAGCAGCAATAGCGTGCTATAGCGCGCTGCTTTGTGCTATAGCGCGCTGTCGAAGGGAGTATGCGTTTTGAAATTTTGTTCTTGCGCTATAGTGCAATGACTTGCACTACAGCACAAGCTTGAGTCTGCAGAAGTGAAGAGAATATTTTATTGTGCTATAGCGCGACATGTTGCGCTATAGCACAAGCCCGTTTGTGTGATACACCAAAGGAAAATTTTGTTGCGCTATAGCGCGATACCTTGCGCTATAGCGCAAGCCCACTTTCATGACAGATTTAAAGATCGCGCTGTAGCTTTGCTGCAGCACAAACAGAGGCACACACACACGAAGTCTCTTCTCTCTTCCCTCCCTCACACACCAAAACACTCACACTTACTCTCCCACTCAATTCCTTCCATCCAAATCCATTACTCACCTCAAAACTGCCCTCACCCCTCATATTTTTACCTATTTCTGCATCAAAACCACTTGTTTCTCCCCATTTGAACCCTAACTCATAGAATAGGATCTTCTTGGGTAGGAGGCAGAACTCTCACCATCTTTTTTTGGAAAGGAGTTGCTGCACTTGAGTTGTTGAGAGTCACCTATACCTGGTTTGCATCTTCTTACTGTCTCAGTTTTGATTTTTAATGTTGCATGTGCTACCTACATTGCCATGTTAGTTCTCACCTTGAATTTATCATAAATACCATGTGCTTTTGTTATGGTAGAATGAATGGATGCTATTTCATTTGATTAAACGTCATACTTGAATCAGTTGTGATCATTATTGCTATATTATGTTATTGGCTTAAATTATTGAATGTTTGGCTCTGAATTAAGAATATGAGTTGAGTCATTTGGTTGTTTATGCATATTTGATTTAAGACAATTGGATTTTAAAATAGGATTAGAAGCTTCACTTGACTTGATCCATATTCGAATGTGCTTAGGATCCATATCCTCATTGATTATTTTCAGAATCCTTGCATATGCTCTATTATGTTAGATGAAATTATAGTGCTTGGATTCTGAGTTATTCCCTCTTATGGATCAATTCTGACTGTGCCAGTAAGTAAGTTGGGGGTCGTTATCTTGGTATACTTTGTTATAATTTATTGATTACTGACTGGTTGCCTTTGGATTTTTGGTTGTTTTAGTTGTGTTTTCAGGACCATGGCACCCAGAAAGAGAACCAAGACTACCGGAGCCTCCTCTTCTTCCCAACCCTCTCATTCCGAGGAAGATTTTGACAGACATCGATTCATCAGGGCAAACTGTCAGCATCGATACCATTCCTCCCTCCACAAACGGGAGTTGGTGATCGAGAAGGGGGTTCAGTTGAGTTCGGGTATATTCCGAGCACATGTGGAAGAGATAGAGAGGAGAGGGTGGCACAGCTTATTGGATGAGCCACCATTGGGTTGTCTTACTTTAGTGAGAGAATTTTATGCCAACTTGATGGTGGTTAGTGGAGCCAATCAACCTGAAGGCCACGTCTGGGTGAGAGGCCAGTGGGTCGACGTCCGCCTCTCCAGCATCAACTCCTTCATGCACACTCCTGATATCCAGCAGGATGATTTCTCTACATTGAGAGGGTAGAATGTAGATTGGGATGAGATTCTTCAGACCATAGCCCTGCCGAATGGCGAGTGGGCTTATTATGATACTCCGTCTACTGGCCCGAAGCATCTGCTGAATAAGTACCTCAACCCGGCAGCCAGAGTGTGGTCTCAGATTATGTTCTCTCGCTTCATGCCTAGCAGGCACACCCATTCTATCACTAGGGAGAGGTGCCTACTACTGTATTGTCTCATCACTCAGAGGGAGGTGAACCTGGGGCAGTTGATCAAGGATCAGATGATGACCATACCGAGCAGCAACTACTCCTTACCTTACCCATCCCTAATCACTGCATTAGCCTTGCAGGTGGGTGTTGTTGTAGATCCTGCAGAGCGCATGACAGACAGAGGTCCAAAGATTTCTGATGAGAGCCTCTCTGTGACACTGAACAGAGCGACTCGAAGGACTAGGAGGACCCGACAGGCTGAGAGACA
Source organism: Pterocarpus santalinus (assembly GCA_031439595.1). Lineage (NCBI taxonomy): Eukaryota > Viridiplantae > Streptophyta > Magnoliopsida > Fabales > Fabaceae > Pterocarpus > Pterocarpus santalinus. The sequence continues at coordinate 33,414,487 of CM062525.1, forward strand.
GGGAGATGCATCATCACCATCGCCACCACCACCACAAGTCGGAGACACTGATGCGTCCCAGCCACCATGGCTTCAGCTTCAGGCCCAGATTGATGAGCTGCGCCTAGACATGAGGAGCACACAGACCACCCTCCATAACAGAGTGAGCAGGCAGTATTCCTCTATTTATAGAGGCATCTAGGGTTTGGAGGCACTTATGAGGCAGCAGTTGTCGCCAGAGCTCCTCCAGCAGCTACCACCTCTACCTCCACCAGATCCAGAGCTTGAGCGTCTCACGGACGAGGAGGCCTTTGCACAGGAGGAGTCAGAAGAAGAAGTAGAAGACGCAGCTGAGGAGTCTGAAGAAGACTAGATTTGGGGAGTTCCCTTCCTTTCCTTTCCATTCCCTTTTTGCTTCTATTCCAGTGCATTGGGGACTATGCACAATTTTTAAGTTGGGGGTTGGGAAAGTCCATAAATGTACTTTTGTGTTTTGCTCCTGATTATTTTCTTTTAGTTATTGTTAGTTTTCTAGTCTTCTAGTGTCTTGTTTCAATTTCAAAAAAAAAAAAAAAACAAAAAGATTTTTTATTTTTGTCTTTTTTTTTAGTGTCGTTTGTCAGTCAAATAGATGCAATGCCTATGCCTATGATATGAAAGACTGCTCTATTTGTTAACTCTTAAGTGACTTTGGATCCAAATTTAAGTCTTGAAAATCTTCTTGTGCCCTTACTTTTGGATTGAGAAGGATTATTTTCTTGCACTTTGATAAGAGTTAGCAACTTAGGATAGATGATCTTTATGCTTTTTATGCTTTATTTAGGTTCAAACATGCATTTTTATTCATGTGAATCTTTTTTGAAATATATGTGAGTGAATCTTAGCCTTAGAAGTGATTTAGGCCATGTTTGGTAGCCATAATTTAGCCTCATTGCCCACCCTTGGTCATTGATCCTTAGTCACCTTATTTGAGCCTTAAAGCCTATTCTTGGATTGAACCACGTTATAAGCCTAATGCCCCTTCCTTTCTTTCCCCTTTTTGATCCCATAGTTTACCCTCAAGCCTTAACTTCTAAATTCATTTGAATAGGGTAATATCTCCACTGCCACAACTTCATGCGTGCTAAAGCCAAAAGGTGGAGTAAGAAAATATGAAAAAAAATGAAAAAAAAAGAGAGAGAAAAATTGGCAATACAAGGAAATATAATGCCAAGCATTAACAAGAAAAGCATGATGGTTGCCAAGCAACTAAGTTGGGGGTACCCCAAGGAGAATGAATTAGGGGTGAGGGTTCCTTAAGTTGAGGGGATTAATTGAGCTTAAATGACTATTCCATCATACCTCTTACCTTGGCCTACCGTTACAAGCTAAGAGAAGTCCTTTTGATCTTTGGCTAGGTGACATTCATGTAGAAATAGAGAGAGAGAATTGTGGATAGTGTGATGTTTTTGTCTTTTCTTAAACATGGCATAAGCATAGGGTGAGTCAATTCTTTGTTGCTTTTCTCTTATACACACACACACACTTGATCCATTCTTTTGACAATGTGATTGCACAATTAGATGGTCTTGGTACTTAGACTTTGATCCTTGGTAATTTTTAAGTTAAGTTATGGAGCAGTAATGAGGAATCCCATAGACAATAGCTTCTATCTTGACCATTTTGTCTAGTAAGTCTTTTTGTTTTAAGTGTTTTTGGTTGAGTCTTTTGATTTTGAGTCTTTGTTTTGAGTTTTGCTTGGGGACAAGCAAATACTTAAGTTGGGGGTTGTGATAACTCCCTTTGGTGAGTTATATTTTTAGCTAATTTTTTATTTAATTTAGAATGTAGTTATTTAGCTTTGTTGCTATTTTGTTTTATTTTAGTTAAGTAGTTTAGATTAGGTGGTATTCTTATTTTCTATTATTTTCTTATCTGATACTTATTTTAGGTTTATTTGATTTATTGTAGATACAAGTGGGCACAAAAAAAGTTGGAAGAAGCCAAGCCATGAATTCAGACTCAGCACCTTGTGCTATAGCGCAAGCTGCGCGCTACAAATAATTGTCGTGATAAGGAAGAAAATTGCCACATTCATGTTGTGCTATAGCGCGCTCCCGTTTTGTCAAATTTCCCAGGTTTCATGTTGCGCTATAGCGCAACCCAGCGTGCTATAGCGCACTGCCGTGTTCATATAAATGTCAACAAATTTTCGTTGCGCTATAGCACAACCCAGCGCGCTATAGCGTGCCATCGGATTTCGCAAATGAGCCAAGAATTAAGGCTTGCGCTACAGCGCAACCCCTTGCGCTATAACGCAAGCCCGTTTTCAGCAGATTATCCATTCGAGCTGAGAGTTAAAAGAGGAACATACGCATTATAAAAAGGGGTCACAGATATCATAAAGAAAGCGGGAGACACTTACACACCCTTCCCAAGACAGAAGATTTCTTTCAAGGAGATTGAAGGTGAAGATTCAAGGATTTCGGCGCTTAATCATCAATACGGAGAGATCCAAATTTTCCTGAATTCCTTGTTTCTAGCCAGAATTCTCCATGGCTCTTTGTTTTTCTGTTTCCTCATCTTTATACTCTGTTATTATTTTCCTTTCTTTAGACATGAACTAAATTTCTCTTGCTAGGGCGTTAATGGACCCTTTTGTATGACAAATTTCTTTATGGATTAATGTTAATCTTGTTTCTATTTCTATTGCTTAGTATTTTTGTGTGTGCTTAATGCTTTTGATTGATTGGCCACCATTCAATTGATTCGTTGGTTTGCAATAACTAGAGATAAAGTTTGTAAACAAAACTTCTGAACATAAACACCGTGAGCTGAGCGAAAACTAGAGATAGACAAACGCAGTTCATGCGGTCAACATAGGAACCCATAGAACTTCAACCTTTTCCTAGATTAGTTTGTGCTAAGAGATTAGGCAATCAGTTTAGGATAAAGAGTATTGCTTGACCTCGAGAGAGGCTAGGAATAAATTAAGGGGAACCGATCGTGAGTAAATTAGGATAGAGCAGATTAACAGAAATTCATAGGCAATGTGTCTACAATAGGTGAAGTTAATTAGCCCTAGCGTCCATTCCATTATATTTAGCCAACCTTTCTTGAATCCGTCCTAGTTACTAATTTTCGTAGTTATTAAATGCTTATTTTTATTTTAAATTTCTTTACATCCATAATTTCATTCCTTCCAAATAGTCACCCTTAAACTATTCGGTATTTGATCTATCCTCGTGGGAACGATACTTTTCTCATCACTTTATTACTTGTACGATCCGGTATACTTGCCGGAGCCGCACCACACCATAAGGGTCACTTGGTTTCTCTCCAAAAGCTCATCATCCTCTCTTGACCAATCTAAATCCTTCTTTCTGACCAACCAGATATTTACCATATCAGCCAACTACATCCAATCTTCTTATCTGACAATTATAACTTTCAGCCATCTTATCTATCAATGATGACTCCTAGTCACTTTATTTATCAATCATGTGTTTTAGTCACCATGTTTAGCCAATCATAATTTATTTATTTATTTATTATTCTTTCTTAAATATTGATACTTACTTGAGAAGCTTTTTAATTTTTTTTAAGAAAAAACATTCTTGAGAAGCTTTTTTTTACATATTTTCTCTCCTAATATTGTCTTTTCATCCTTTTCATCATTTTAATCAATTATGATTTATCTATACTTTTTAATTATTAAAATTAAATTCATAAATAGCATTTGTACATTTTTATCAAATAATAAATATATTTTTTTAACTTTGATAAAAAATATATATATTTTAATAAATTATTAATTATTGTTTAAACTAATATATAACCCTTCAATATAAGATATATATATTACAATTAAATCCATAATATTAGATGTTACAATTGTATTTGTAACACTATCCAAACACAGATGCCATGCTCAAGTCATGGAATTGTATCCATAGGCTGTTACTAATGCTGTAAAACACTTTTAAACAAAAGAAGTATAGCATATGGCCCTTAAAATTTCGAGCTTTATTACTAAATAATTATTTGTGATCACTAATCTTTGATACATACCAAAGAAAATAATTACAATTTAAAGGGGATTAACTAACATCATATACAACTATTCGCTCAAAATTTACAGTCTTCCCTCCATGGTTATCAACCATCCACAGTAACTTCTCGAACTGGCTTAAGTTTGGGTCTCGAACTCTATCGCTTTCCCAACAACATCTACTATAGACATGAGTTTTGCTCTACACACTGGAATGTTTACGGAAAGATAACAAACAAGTAGGGAGTGAGAACCTAAGGTTTCCATTAGGTAATGACATAAAATGACACCATAAATATTTCAGTCGCTTCGTTTTATTAATAAAACATGAGCGCATACTAGAACATGTTCAATTTTAAGTTTGAAAATCATCCTCCTCGAAATGGGTTATATTTTAGCAAACACTTGGCTTATTTCATGACAGATAAGATATTAGTAACAGAATGATACTTCACTCATAATCATAAAAACATTATAAAGTCATGAGATGCTTCGATATGCACATGGACTAGAGTTGATGCAAATGCACTTAACTTTATGTGTTTCTTTCTCTAACTTGCAACTTGATTTCTCTTTCCAATACTTGGTTCCCTGGAGGTGAATGGCCTCTCTCACCTCTAGGTAATAGCCTACTTCTCAAATCCGATCTCATACGTATACATGAGTGATAGATTTACTTTCCTCGATCCTCACATCGATCTATTCCCTTTAAATCCAGTCAGGGGCTGGTCCAAGTCTTAAACAATACTGCCCTCGCCCATGCTAGCTAGGTCCTCTGCCACACCTAACGTGGTCGCTCGGTATGCCCCTTTGCAAGTTTGTATAACTTTCATTCTTTCTTGGACATGATCATGCATGCATATGCTATATGAATTTATCCATATACTTCATATCATACTTAAATCATTCTTCCATGCTCAACATATGATGTGTATAATATATAAATATTTATAACATCCATATACTTCACATATTTCTGCCGAAATTTCGACAGCATAACGAATCAAATCCGCTTCCTCGTGAATGGTGTTATTTAAATAGATAGGCATTCACAACAGCAAAGCTAGTATAATACATTAACCTTTCAACATTATTATAGTTTTGCATCACCCAAGCCTTAATTGCAACTCATACATACATTAAGGGAGCTCAATCTTCAATTTGGCAATTCTACCTACAACATTCAATATTGCCCTATCTTGTAATTTATGCTACAATTTCTACTTAACCTCTTTAAATATGACATTTTGATATGTTGAAGGATTATTTCTCTAATTTTTATTCTCTTTGGTCCTATTAAGTTTTGATAAGTATAACTTAAGTTATTGGGAATTATCCTAGGTCTGCCTGCTATCAAGCATAATTGGGGTCTAAAATGGAAAAATCTTCCAAAAATAGAAATCTTATCGAATTTGTTTGAAACTTATATCATTCTAAAAAGCTAACAAGACCAGCTTTAATTCGCCACAAGTTTTATTTCATTTGAATAGAGAGAGCTCAAGTTATAAACTTGTAAAATTGGTTGAAATGGTCTACCCTATTCATGTCTAGTCAGGAAATGATGCAACTTTAGTGAATTACTAGGAATAACAGGGAACAAACTTAACTTTAAAATTTTTATGGCATATTGCTCTATGTGTTATATTTCTAGAAAAATTAGGGGCACTCTATTTGAAGTTGTATAGGGTGAGTTATACCCTACAAAACCTAGTCTGTTCAAGACAAAAGACAGAAATCTAAGGTTAATTTCAAAAACTCATATCTTACTCATTACAGATCCAATGACCTTATAATTTATACAATTGGAAAGCTATAGGTGTCTAGTTTCATATAAAATTGGTTTCATCAATTTTTTCTCATTACAGAGGAGTTTTTACACCCTGCTATATAGATACATCCTACGGTTTCTATTTGCCAGTAACCCTATTTGTGTTCTTCTTTGAGATTTTGCCTATTTAACCACCCCAAACCAAGAATATCCATCTTTAATCATTTGGAACTTGTCATAAGATAATCAAATAACATCATAATAGAAAGATGCAGCTTAACCCCAATTAGCCATGTATCATAGAAAAATCAAGCAAAGAGTAAGAATCCTACCTTGAATTAGGAGTTTGAGCATGAAAAATGAAAGCCTTAGGTGTAGAAGCTTGTGTAAAGTGAAGAGGCAAGAAGAAGAGGATGAAATGGAGAGAAAAATGGTTGAGGGGAGGTCTACCTTCAGGACTGAAATTGAGAGGGAGATAGTGGGGATTATTTTGTTATCTTGTCATAATGGGTGAGGTTGGTTGGTTGGTAGGATTTGTGGTGCTTAGGTTGCCCACTTTGGAGGGATTAGATGGCATCACCAAGGTTTGTGTTTGGGTCAATCTTGGTCATCCAAATTAGGGTCTAATAGTGTAAATTTCTACTAATCTAGTTCCTACGTTATTTAAAATCGAAATTGTCACCGATTTCTCTTAAATTCTTAGAACATAGCCAATGATCTTTATAAATTTCCTACATAATAAATTCAACTCTTTCTAACCCTAATATTTATATTTCAATTCTAATTACTCTTATTTCTCGAATCCTATAAAATAAATTAATTAAAAGTGCTAATCAATCGCACCGTTTCTTTGGGATGTTACATTTTGTAGCTTTTCATAGTTCTCTAGTATTTTCGGTTTGCTTTTTGTAATTAATGATATTTTCGTAATTTTGGGCAATCTTAGGGGCTTCCAATGTCAGTTCACTCCTGGATACCTCCATGGCATAGTTGACTAAGATTTAGGTTTCTACGGTTCTGCTACGTGATTCTGCTCCGATTAAAATCTTATTATGCTAATTTAATATATGCGGGGACTTATATATCATTTTCTACAAAGTACTGGGGTAAAACCATAAATAACAAAAGTCTACAAACTTCAAATACCAAAGTGTAGATAAAGGCATTTTCACCATTTCCTTTTTTTTTTTTTTTGCATATGGCGATTAACATTTCAACTACAAAGATTATGTCGCCTCTATAGTTCTAAGCGTGAGGATCATTATGGCATAAGATTGCTTAAGAAATTCTCACACTGCTTAAGTGAAATAATTCATTGTTTATATTACACTATATTAGAGATAAGGCGGATGTTACACACTATCCTCCTTGAAAAAATGTTGTCCTCAAAATTCCATGGCTAAGAATAACTGGGAATAATCTTTTAACCTATATGGGTAACTCTCACTCAAAGTTCACATCTCATCTAAGCTTGCTTGCCAGTTGCTCCTTTCTTTTTGCAATTTGTTTCCAACTGTTGGGCTTCCAAATTTCCAAATGCTCCTTGTTGAAGTCCCCATTCACTATCTTGGAGAATCGAGGCATATAATCGGATTGATAGCTATGTCAAATTTCCCAAGAAGTTATTCAAACTAGTATTACCCCTGCCCCAAGCATACGTAATTGCAGAGTTCCGATAGAATCCTGTACAATATGGTTGGTATGATAGATTTACCTCTATTTATAAACTCTCGGCTGATCCTTAAGGTGTACTTGTGCCTATCTATTCCTACTTGAAAGGTCCTTATAATGTGTTTATTGGTCCGTGGTTGCTATGTAGCTAGAATATATAGGGTTGATTTGTATCATTTTATGGTAGGGTCTTTATGGGTTTGGAGACCCATCTCAATTATTGAACATGAGTGACTAAGATTAGAGTAGTAGCCGGTTACTTTACGGCCAATGTATGTTTAGAGAACATGGGCCTTTTTCAAAAAAAATTTCTTGTGACATTTTTTTTTCTGCAAATCAACCTAGGTTATCAGGCACAGGGGATCGTGAGTAGAACATTAGTCCGGTCAATGGTTATTTGTTATCCATTTCTAGGGAAAATCTTGTATTGACTAATAGTGAGCATGTGCCATAGTTGATCTCCTTACTAGCATTCCGATGAAGTTACATTTGGTTTATAATGCAAATGTCTCTGCCCTTTGATTAGGTTGGGGGACCGAAACTATTGGAGTAAGTTTCCAGGAATTCGGCTGTTCCTGGCGCCCCTGTTTGACTCTATTGTTAATCCTAAATGTGTGATGCTTATAGTAGCTTTATTGAGGTTCCCTAAGAGATCACCTCAACTACCTTCATTTGACCTTTATTCACTTTACCAATTATGGGCCTACAAGTGAGTTTCTATTCCTTCTGGGACAGTTCTTCTTAGTCCTTTCCTTAACCTAGTTTCTTCAAGTTCTGCTTAAGAGCTTTTATTTCGAGATCCAATCCCTTGATGAGTTCCCTTTACTACATCATTGAATGCATCTAGTTTTCAAACCCTTTGATCTTATATTGGTGCATTACCCAATCCTTCACGTAGGGATGTAGGGCTATCTCACTCATCGTTGGTGAAGAGGCAACCCAATTTGTTACCTCCTACAAACTCTTGTTTGCGTCTTGTCTTCACACTAGGCAGCATTTCCCTTTTTAATATGCCATTAAGAATTAAAACTTCTCCTTTTTTGCTTTTTCCTTCTTGCAATGCCTTATCGTTCTTGCAGAAAATTCCTCTCCGTCTTAGTTTGTTAGGTTGCATGCTCAAAGACTTTATCATTCTCACATGAAGTTTGGATACATCCCCCGCCGACTTACTCTACTCGTAACACTCGCAATGATGTTTGAAGCTAATTGTTATATTTCATCTATCTTCTTTGAGCAGTCGCATCCCTTCGCTAATGATGTGTCGAGGACAGTCCTAACATGTGTTCTAGCTTGTGTTCTCTATGGTAGTTCAAGTTGATGGAGTTTCAACATAACTGGACCTTTCAACACCTACCTTATCTTTGCCTTGTAAGTGACCTTAGTTCATAAATGTCCCTACTTTAGGTTAGTAGGAGACCTGCTCCCCTTCTTTTAAAGAATACTTCCAAATTTACTCTTATAACTTCGTTTTCTTTTATACCATGCACAACTGAAGCTTTATCCTGATATGATATGCGATTAGATGGGCTTTCCTCAAAGTTCGTTCAATTATTTCCCTTTAAAGCTAAGGTTACATTTACTACTCTTCCGCCTTGCAATCACGAAAGCATTAGCTCCCATTACCCTCGAAGGAGGAGATCATTTCTAAACAAAGATTTGGATAGATCTTCCTTATACATAGCTGAAGCTTCTGCTCTTGACTTCTTTCACTAAATCTCTGCCTCATCCAACCATGCTCCAAACTTACGTGAAAGGTCAGGTCTTTATAATGTGGCATTCCCATAACCCAGGCTAAAAGATCATTGAATGAATTTATTGGTGGATTACTTTCAAAGTAATCTCACCTGTGAAGAAAAATAAAGGTACTATCTGTACCACGTGATATAACTTCATTGCTAGATAGGTATCTTGACCCTATCAGTTATCCACTAAATCTACAAAACTAGGTAGAGGAATTTCCCCGGATTCAATCTAGAGAAAATGGCCTAAACCAGATAATTAGTAATGAAATTTTAAAATAAGCCTTGTCAGGGTGAAGAAAAATACTACTTGGCTCATCACCAGCTGAGATCCTGCCTTAACAACTCAAATCTTCGATTTCGGTGGAACACTTGATAACAACCCTCCTCCACTCTGACTATGTTTACTATGTTCATAGCAACTCTCCAACACCGTTCCTTCGATCAAATACCTAGCTCTTTGCATTCCTTGCTTGTGCCAACCATTTTTCCTATTTTGGCAACCTCTACCTCCTCGAGAGATTTTCCATCATATCAACTATGTCGCGAAGGTTCCTGTTAAGCCTGCAAGGTGCCATAGGCTTCTATCCACAAAAAACCTTATATTGAGATGATTGGGCTCAATATTCAATCAAGTGTAATAGATAGTCCACAACACTCACAATATCATGCCAATTATCTATGTCCTTATCATATAAGGACCTAAAGTATGGTTTATCTAAACTCTCAGAGTATGCCCCAGAAGCATAGTTAGTCCATCCACCTATATAGGATGAACTGCTCTGATTCCATTAAATGTAACACCGTCTAAACATAGATGCCATGATCAAGTAATGGAATTGTATCCAGAGGTTGTTACTGATGTTGTAAAGCACTTTTAAACAAAAGAAATATAGCATATGGCCCTTAAAATTTCGAGCTTTATTACTAAATAATAATTTATAATCACTAATCTTTGATATATACGAAAGAAAATAATTACAATTTAAAGGGGCTTAACTAACATCATATATGAATGTTGGCTAAAAATTTATGGTCATCCCTCAATGGTTATCGACCTTCCATAGTAACTTCTCAAACTAGCTTTAGTTTCAGTTTTGAACTCTATCACTTTCCCAATAATGTCTGTTGTAGAGATGGGGTTTGCTCTACACACTGGAATGTTTACGAAATGATAACAAATAAGTAGGGAGTGAGAACCTAAGGTTCCTAGTAGGTACTAACATAAAGTGACATCACAAACATTCCAGCCACTTTGGTTTATTAATAAAATGTGAGTGCAAACTAGAACAAGTTCAATTTTAAGTTTGAAAATCATCCTCTTCGAAACGGGTTGTATTTTAGCAAATAGTTGGAATATTTCATAACAGATAAGGTAATAGTAACTGAATGATACTTCACTCATAATCATAAAAACATTATAAAATCATGAGATGCTTCAATATGCACATGGACTTGACTCAATGCAAGTGCACTTGACTTTATGTGTTTCTTTCTTTAACTTGCAACTTGATTTCTCTTTTTAGTACTTGGTTCTCTGGAGGTGAATGGCTTCTCTCACCTATGGATAATAGCCTACTTCTCAGGTCCAAGCTCATACTTATACATGAGTGACGGGTTTACTTTCCCCGACCCTCACACCGGTCTATTCCCCTTAAATCCGTTCAAAGGCTGGTCCAAGTCTTAGACAGTACCGTCCTGGCCCATGCTAGCTAGGTCCTTTGCCATGCCTCATGTGGTGGCTTGGTACACCTTTTTGCAAGTTTGTATAACTTTCATTCTTTCTTAGACATGATCATGCATGCATATGTTATATGAATTTATTTATATACTTCATATCATACTTAAATTATTCTTACATGCTTAACATATCATGTTTATAACATATAAATATTTATAACATCCATATACTTCACATATTTCCACTGGAATTTCAACAACGTAATGAATCAAATCCGCTTCCCCGTAAATAGTGCCATTTAAACATACAGTCAATCATAGTAGCAAAGCTAGTATAATACATTAACCTTTTGACATTATCATAGTTTTGCAACACCCAAGCCTTAATTGCAACTCATACATACATTAAGGGAGCTTAATCTTCAATTTGGCAATTCTGCCTACAACATTCAATACTGCCTTGTCTTGTAATTTATGCCATAATTTCCACTTAACCTATTTAAATTTGAATTTTTGATATGTTGAAGGATTATTTGTCTAGTTTTTATTCTCTTTGATGCCATTAAGTTTTGCTAAGTATAACTTAACTTATTGGGAATTATCCTAGGTCTGCCCTGCTATTAGGCAAAATTGGTGTCTAAAATGTAAAAATTTGCCAAAAATAGAAATCTTATTGGATTTATTTGAAACTTATATCATTCTAAAGCTAATAGAACCAGCTTTAATTCACCTAAATTCTCATTTCATTTGAATATACAAAGCTCAAGTTATAAGCTCACAAAGTTAGTTGAATTGGTTTGCCCTGTTCCTGTCCAGTCAGGACATGAGCAACTTTAGTGAATTTATGGGAATAACAGGGAACATATCTAACTCTGAAATTTTTATGGTATTTATGGTCTATGTGTTAGCTTCTAATAAAATTTGGGGCACTCTATTTGAAGTTGTACAGGGCGAGTTATGCCCTACACAACCCAGTTTGATCAGGACCAAAGACAAAAATTTGGGGTTAATTTCAAAAATTCATATCCTACTCATTATAAATCCAATGGCCTTATAATTTGTATGGTTGGAAATTTCTAAATGTCTAGTTTCATTAAAATTGGTTTCATCAATTTTTGCTTATTATAGATGAGTCTGTACACCCTACTGTACGGATACATCTTGGGGTTTTGTTTTTCCAGTAACCCTGTTTGTGTTCTTCTTTAAGTTTTTGCGCATTTAACCACCCCAACCTAAGAATACCCACCTTTAATCACTTGGAACATGTCATAAAATCATCAAATAACATTAGAATAGAAAGATCCACCTCAACCCTAATCAGCCACATACTACAGAAAAATCAAGCAAAGAGTAAGAATCCTACCTTGAATTAGGAGTTTGAGCATGAAAAATGAAAGCCTTGGGTGTAGAAGCTTGTATAGAGTGAAGAGGCAAGAAGAAGAGGATGAAATGGAGAGAAAAATGGGAGAAGGGAGGTCTTCCTTCATGAATGAAATTGAGAGGAAGATAGCGGGGATTATTTTGTTTTCTTGTTATAATGGGTGAGGTTGGTTGGTTGGTAGGATTTTTGGTGCTTGGGTTGCCCACTTTGGAGGGGTTAGATGGAACCACCAAGGTGTATGTTTGGGTCAATCTTGGCCATCCAAATTAGAGTCTAATAGTGTAAATTTCTACTGATCTAGTTTCTATGTTATTTAAAACCGAAATCATTACCGATTTCTCTTAAATTCTCAAAACATAGCAAAGGATCTTTTTAAATTTCCTACATAATAAATTCAACTCTTTCTAACCCTAATATTTATATTTCAATTCTAGTTACTCTTATTTCTCGAATGCTATAAAATAAATTTATTAATAGTGCTAATCAGTCTCGCCATTTCTTCGGGATGTTACATTTTGTAGCTTTTCATAGATTATCTAGTATTTTTGGTTTCTTTTCTGTAATTAATGGCATTTCCATAATTTTGGGCAAGTCTAGAGGCATCCCATGTCATTTCACTCCAAGATACCTCCATGGCTTAATTGACTAAGATTTATGTTTCTACGATTCTGCTATGTGATTTTGCTCCGATTAAAATCTTAGCTTGCTGATTTAATAAATGCGAGGACTATATGTCATTTTTTAAAGAGTTCCGGGGTAAAAACACAAATAACAAAAGTCTACAAACTACAAATAACAAAAGTCTGCACAGATTTTTTTTTTTTTACATATGGTAGTGCCATATTTTCAACAGCAACATTATGCTACCCTATAGTACTAAGTGTAAGGATCATTATGGCATAACACTACTTGAAAAATTCTCAAACTACTTAAGTGGAATAATTCAAGGTTTATATTACACTATATTAGAGATAACGTGGATGTTACACATTACCCTCCTTTAAAAAAATTTCTTCTCAAAATTCCATGGCTATGAATGACTGGGAATAATTTTTAACCTATAGGGGTAATTCTCACTCAAATTCACGTCTCATCTAAGCTCACTTGCCGATTGCTCCCTTCTTTTTGCAATTTATTTCCAACTGCTAGGCTTCCAAATTTCTAAGTGCTCCTTGTGGAAGTCCCCAATCACCATCTTGGACAATCGAGGCATATAACCAGATTGATAGCTACATCAAATTTCCCAAGAGGTTATTCATCCTAGTATTGCCCCTACCCCAAGCACACTTAATTGTAGAGTTTCGATAAAATTCGGTACAATATGGATGGTATGATTAGATTTACCTCTATTTATAAACTCTCGGGTAATCCTTAAGGTGTGCTTGTGCCTATCTATTCCTACCTGAATGGTCCTTGTAATGTGTTTATTAGTCTGTGGGTGCTATGTAGCTAGAATATACAGGTTGATTTGTATCATTTTATGGTGGGGCCTTTATGGGTTCACAGATCCATCTCAATTATTGAACATGAGTACTAAGATTAGAATTGTAGCCGGTTACTTTACGGTCGATGTATGTTTAGAGAACATGGGGCTTTTTAGAAAAAAATTTCTTGTGACATTGTTTTTTTTTTTTTTTTTGTGTGGATCAACCTAGGTTATTAGGCGCAGGGGATCATGAGTAGAACATTAGTCCAGTCGATGGTTATTTGTTACCCGTTTCTAGGGGAAATCTTGTACTGACTAATAGTGAGCATGTGCCTTAATTGATCTCCTTATCACCATTTCGATGAAGTTACATTTGGTTTACAGTGCAGATGTCTCTGCCCTATGATTAGGTTAGGGGATCGAAACTATTGGAGTAAGTTCCACAAATTTGGCTATTCCCGGGACCCTTGTTTGACTCTGTTGTTACTCCTAGATGTATGATGCTTATGGTAGCTTTATTGAGGTTCCCTAGGAGATCACCTCAACTGCTTTCATCTGACCTTTATTCACTTTACCACTTGTTGGCCCATAAATGAGTTTCTATTCCTTTTGGCATAGCTCTTCTTAGTCGTTTCCTTAACCTGTTTTCTTGAAGTTTTGCTCAAGAGCTTTTATTTCAAGATCAAATCCCTTCAGAAGTTCCCTTTACTACATCATTGAATGCATCTAGTATTCAATCTTGATATCTAGTTATCGAGATATAGGCAATTTGGTGTGAAGAGGAGGATTAGCAATCTTACTTCCTCATTGAGGCTGCAGCGTTCCCTTACTCCAATCTTATTATGAAATACTGTACAAACATGTGTAGAGAATACTCGGAGATTACATTGGCGCCCAAGTTCACCTCGTCTCAATGATGTCCTAAACCACCATTAGGTTCATTAGGAATGTTCTTCATCCCTATCGCTTTATACCCAAGTACTCTTGCCTTGTGGTGGTTGCTAAATTTTCTGCTACTAAATCCTCCAATTTACAGCTAGGTTTACCTTGTGCTGCAATGCTTGTTAGGAGGATTAAGGTCACTTTCACTATGGAGGCTCTTGGCGCTCATCAAGAGTTCTATTTCCTAAAATATGATCAACTCAATACAAGAAAAAAGGAAATGGCAGTCTTGTCTCCTTATTAAGCTACAGGGTTTTCGCCATTTTTCCTATTCTCATCAATGTATTGATAAGGAAATTTCGTATTTGTCATGTTGTCATCCACTTGCCTCTAGTCTTTTAATACAAATTTAAGAAGTCTTGCGGTCACCAACATCACCATTCCCATTGATAGTCAGCCCCAATACAATATGTGCTAGTCTTAGTGGTCAAATTTTATATTATTCTCACTACTCAATCCTCTGGCTACCCGTCACAATATATTGTTCCCAGGATGTGATCTATTCAGTGCGAAAGAAGGAAGTGATAATCTCGCTTCCCTGTTGAGATTACAACGTGAGGACTTCCTAGGAGGTCACCCATCCTAGCACTATTCTCGCCTAAGCACGCTTAACTATAGAGTTTTGTTGAAATCTAGTGCATTAGAGCTAGCGTGATCGCGCCAAATCCAAGTTCAAGTACGGAAAATTTACCGTTTGACTATGTTGTTGCCTCGTAACCTTGACTATCATGGGGCATAGCTCCAAACCCTTTGATCTTATATTGGTGCATCACCCAGTCCTTCACGCAAGGGCATCGGGCTATCGCACTCATCTTGGTGCCGAGGCAACCTAGTTTGTTACCTCCTACAAACTCTTGCTTGCGTCTTCTCTTCACACTAGGTGGCATTTCCTTTTTTAATATGCCACTAAGAGTCAAAACTTCACCTCTTTTCCTTTTTCCTTCCTATAATGCCTTATCATTCTTGCAGAAAATTCTTCACCATCTTAGTTTTTTAGGACCTCCTAGTCTACTACTATCTCGGTCTAGCGAGATCAGTTGCACACTCAAAGTCTTTATCATTCTCACATGAATTTTGTAACATCCCCAATTTTATCTAAGCTAATTAGCTCAGTGATCTTGGCTAATTAGAGAGGTTAACGACTACCTAAGGACTAATCGGATAATCTCGATGAGCAAAAGCATAGCAAATTGAGTCAAGTCAATAATTGAATCATAACGCACTAGATGTTTTAATTAAAACCTAATTATTCGAACCTCATTAATTAGTAACTTAGAAATATAATTAAGTTAATCCAATCTTATTAATTAAGTACAAGACAATTGTTCTACCTTACCAATTGAGATAGATTAATTCTTACACCCTAATTACATTATTCATAAGATCAATTCTTTTAGAGGAAAAAGTCTTAAAAGTGTAATTAACCGAAATCGGTTAAAGAGCAATTTGTAACACCCTCCCAAGCACAGTACTATGCTTAAGTCATAGTACCACACCTGAGTCAATCGTTACCTGAGTGGACCTCATCTGACAGCAACTTCAGCCGTCTTCGGAAATTTCTACAATTATCTGGAGACAACATGGAAATAGGAGTGAGAATTAAAAAAAATTCTCAGTAGGATTCTCTAATTTTCATACATAGTGTCATCATGGTCGTCTCCAGTTTGCTTCGGTTTAATTTGAAAAAGATGAACATGCAGCACAAACTGCTTAATTTTCCATTTCAAAAAAATGTCTTGTCCGAACAAAGTTCATTTTTACTCATACACTTAGCATTTTAGAAGAACCCATAAAATTCATTCAATTATAACACCATGAATAATAATTGTCGCATATTAAAACACAGATAGCATCAATATGCTGGGAATATAACATCTGCACATAAAATTACTCGTACTTAAATTCATGCCTATACATGAAACATGCTTTTCTTTCTTCATCTTCCTTTTCGTCATAAAATCTTTAGTCTTTAGTCTTTTACTTGGCACACCTAGCCGTATCGCCGTCCCTAGGGTGCTTGGATCTGTCTACACTTGAGCGTTACGTATCGCCGTCCTCAAGTGCAGCATCATACCATATTCCAGAGTATGATCGCCATGTCATACCCCATCAGAGCGTGATCGCCATGTCACGTTCCTTAGGAATAGGGGATCCTCATGCTATATTCCAGAGTATGATCGCCATGTCATACCCCATCAGAGCGTGATCGCCATGTCACGTTCCTTAGGAATATAGAGTCATCATTATATCTTTACATGCCACATTCCAGAGTATGATCGCCATGTCATACCCCGTCGGAGCGTGATCGCCATGTCATACCCCGTCGGAGCGTGATCGCCATGTCACGTCCCTTAGGAATATGGGATCTTCATGCTATATTCCAGAGTATGATCGCCATGTCATACCCCATCAGAGCGTGATCGCCATGTCACGTTCCTTAGGAATATAGAGTCATCATTATATCTTTACATGCCACATTCCAGAGTATGATCGCCATGTCATACCCCGTCGGAGCATGATCGCCATGTCACGTCCCTTAGGAATATGGGATCTTCATGCTATATTCCAGAGTATGATCGCCATGTCATACCCCATCAGAGCGTGATCGCCATGTCACGTTCCTTAGGAATATAGTATCTTCATTTGGTACTTACACTAGCTGGGTCATGCCATGCCTCATGTAAGCCCTACCCCCCATAGTCTCACACTAGCTGGGTCGATGCCATGCCTGATGTGAATGGGGCATATACTTAAATCTTTAGCCTTTAAGTCTTTACTCTTTAACCTTTACTGCCCTTGGGTAGCCTGGCCTTGGAGTGAGCTTGTCAGCTCAACTCGTGACCATTGTCACACTGACTCACCCACAAGGGAATTCATATCTTTATGTTCACACTTAATATACTTATATCTTTTCATTCTCATGTGTCGTCAAGCATAGTCCTGTTAAATATACTCGTACATATGCTACATCAGTATTTCTCATATATCTCACATCCTACTGCTTCTTGATTTATTCTCATATATTTCATATCATAAATTCCTTGTAATTTAGACACTCATGGTCCCTTAGACTCCTGCCGTAAATTCGGCAGTATAACGGATCAGGTCCGTTTCCCCATGAATAGTGCCAGTTCTCACGGGCAACTCAGTCATAACAACATAATTAATTTAACACATATATATCAATATCAAACTGGCTATCCTCAACTCAAACTTTATACGTTTCCGTAATACTTGTGAAATCTTCAATTGGGTTGCTTTGTGAAACTATCACTTTGACCATTCTGCTACCTTCTATTCGGTTCTGCCCGAATTTCATATGATCCACTTTTATTTCTATTCAACTCATTTAGATCTAAAATTTGGATATATCATAGCTCTATCTGTCTACTTTCTAACCTCTTTGGTCCCATATCATTTTGATCCATATAACTCAAGATATTTAAATCTTACCTCAACTCGTTCAGTCACTAACCCGAGTTACACTCTTGGAAGTATAAATTCACGAAAAATAGAAACTAGCTCAAATCATGCGAAATTGGTCTCATATTGAAGCTAACAGGACAACCTTTCATTTTCCACAAGTTCCACTCCATTTGCTTAAGTATACCTCGAGTTATAAGTCCTGAAAATCTACCTTTCTGAACTACTCTATTTTGGCCTAGATTGGACATAGGACAACTTCCTCGAATCACTGGGAACAATTGGGACCATAACAAACTCGGAATCTTATATTGGGGTGTTCCCCTGTGTGTAAGATTTCTAACAAAATTAGTTTCACTCGATTTGGAGTTGTATAGGGTGAGTTATACCCTCCTAATGTCACCCTGCTCGGATGAAAGTTCTGAACCCTAGGTCAAACTTCAAAAATTCGTATCTCTCTCAATACTAATCCAATAACCTTATATGATATATCTATGGAAAGCCCTAGATGTCTAGTTTTATCTAAAAATACTTTCATCGGATTCGACCGATTGCAGATGGCGCCGTACGCTCCGCCATACGGACTGCCGTGGAATTCTCACTCAGGCAGCATCCCAACCCATCCATTTCTTCTAATTTTCTCCTTCTAATCAGAATTCTAATTCAAGATCTACTATGAATTTAATCATAATTCATCACAATACATCCAATAATTCATCAAATACTCAAAGAAGAATTCAATCTCACGCAATCATCGGGCAAGAAATTCAAGAGTAGAAGTAGAATCCTACCTCTTTGGAGTGTGATCTTGAGTTAATTGTTGAAACTTGAATTATTAGGACCTGACTAAGCTTGAAGGAGTGATGGGGTTGAGTGAGTAGAGAAGAGAAAAGAGAGCTGCAGTGAGGGAGAAGAAAGGGCGCAGAGAATGGGTCTGAATGAGCAGAGAAGAAGGCGTTATATAGGCATGAGTGGTAGTTAACTTGGAGGGTTCTGATTGGCTGAATTTTCTTGTGGACAGAATTTAGCTACGTCTCCCTTTCAGTGTAACTTGCCGCCATACTGTTTGAAATCGGAACTCGCATTTACTCTATTTCAAGTCGGAACTCATCCTTATTATACTTGAGGTCGGAACTCGTGTCGTTTTTACTTGAGCTGAGAGCTGAAGCCTAATGTCGGAACTCGTACCAGCTTGTTTGTGACTTTGGGGAAATCTTGAATCAAGGTCGGAGGTCGGAACTAATGTAACTGGCAATCCTATAATCTCGGAACTCCCTATTTGAACTCGGGAATGCCAATGTTGGATGTAAAATCGGAACTCGTGTGACTGAAGATTTGCTCAAGGGTCCGAACTCGTGTCCACTCCAATTGAGTTCAACACTAAGGTCGGAACTCGTGAATTCGAGTCACATTTCCAAACCCAAGACTTAAACTCGGAAATCGGAAGCATCTCATTCAACTCGTAACCATCACGTGAAGTCGGAGGTCGGATTGGACATGAAGTCGAAAATTGGGCAAGAATGAACCCGGAACTCATAAATAATCATCTTATTGAAATCCAAAGATGAAGTCGGAAATTGGGATTGATAAATCCTGATGACGAAGCCGGAACTCGGAAATCAGGATGTTACACAATTTAACTAATAAAATTGATTAACAACTTAGGTAATTCTAATAGCTTTGAAGATTTAAAAATTTCTCCTAATTGATGCACCAAATTTTGGCCAAGGACAAGAGCAAAATCCAACCATCCATTTGCCTTCTCATCATGCACCATTAGATTAAGAGTCTACGTTAGTAGTATTCCTTGAGTCAAGTTAAGAGATGTACTCTCCTCCATCAATATTGTGACACTTGGAGTAATCATATCCACCCAAGCTAATCCCAAGAATGGCCATGCTTTTAACCACTTGAAAAACACTAAATGGTCTTTACCCAAGTGCCAAGACTCAAAGAAAACACAACCCATCCTTTTATCCTAAGGTTCCTAGCCTTTTTGCTTGAAAAAGAAGTAAAACTCACCTACTCACTCTTGCTTGTTGGAGAAGCAAAGCAACCAGCCCCCTTCTAGCCAAAAGTGGCACCCTAACTTGCCCCATTTGACACCAATTGCAAGTTTTCATCCTCTCATTTCAAAGCAAAAGCTCTCACTTCTCTCTAAACCTCATTCTAACTCTTCTACTCTTTCAATTCCTCTTGTTCTTCTTTCCACTTTCACATCCCATCCAACTCTCTTTCCTTTCACCATTCTCACAAGCCCTTCAAGGACCACCCTCTTTGGTTCTTGAGGAAGCAAAATAAACACTCACCTAGCCCCATTATCAAGCTCAAGAAGAAAGAGGCCATCTCCAACCATTTCCACTCTTCAAGCTTTTAAGAAACCCATTTGGTAGTAACTCTAACCCCTTTTTCTTCTATGTTTTTCAAGCTCTAGAACTCCTAAACTCTTCATAGCTAGGTGGTTTTAGAACTTACTCTAAAGGCCTCATGGCCATGCTTTCATTATATGAGGTTATTTGTGATTTTTGCTCTTTTCTTGGAAAATGACTTGTTGTGCATTATTCTTCTTTTGCACCAAATTTTTTAGAACCCAAAATATTGATTTTTACTAAGATCTCAAAGTATAAAAGTGGTTTGGAAATGTAAAGTGGTCACTTGAAGAAAAGACTTAATATTTTTACAAGAAAACTCATTGAAACCAAAACCATGGAAGCTGAAAAATTCTATAGTCTGTATGGCATGACTAATAACTCTTTCAATGTAACTCCAAATGCAATGAAGCTAATTTTAAATGAAAATAGACTCACAGAGCTTTTTATACATATAAAATACGTGAAATTTGGCTTTAAAATGAGAGAGATATGAATTTTCAAAGTGTGCTATCCTCAGATGTGTTTTTGTTCGGGAAATATGTAATAAAATCTTAATAACTCAAGTTATACAGAACATTTTTTAGTGGGACCAAATTTGTTAGAAATCTAAGACATAGAGGAACATCCCCATAAAATAGTTTTCATAGATTCCTTGTGAGGAGCTATAGTAATGTTTAAAAGCCACTATACTGAGAATAAACTTAAAACCTAAGCAGTTAGAATTAAATATGCATATCTCAAGTTACAAAATGAATTTTTGAGTGGGTTTTGTTTTGTTTAAAAATAGACTCAGAGAAATATAATCATACCAAAATTAGAAGCAAAAGACTAAAAGATGAAATTATGGTGAATTTTTGAAATTACTGCCCCACTGTAAAAGTAAAACTAGTTATGGTTAAGTTTTAAATATTAATGAAGAATAAGCTTTAGGACATTAAGACCCTTACATTAAGTATTGGAAAACCTTCATAATTCAACTTAAAAGTTTCAAAAAGGATAATGGATGAAATTAGCCCTAGGTCTGATAAAAGAGTTTACACAAGAAGCAACCTCAATTAAAAGCTTACACCAAATTTACTAAGTTAAGCTCATAAGACTTTGTGTGATATGTATGCCTCTATGTGTCAATATGATGACAATGATATGATGATGATGATGATGATGATGATGATGATGATGATGATGGTATGATAATGATAATGATGATATGACATGATGATTATGATAGTGATATGATGATGATATGATAATGAATGATGATGATATGTTAATGATATATATTAAAGGAATCACATTTGGGGTCAGCGATACGTAACGCCTAAATGTGGAAAAGAATTAGAATAATTTTGCATCATAAGCCTTAATAAGAAAAAAGTAAACTAAGGTTGTGATCCTTCAAAAGGGAAGGTGACCCAAAGTATGCTCCCCTCACCCACGACTCACATGAAGCATGGCATGACCCAGCTAGTGTGAGTATAGGGAATAGGGCTTACATGAGGCATGGTATAACCTAGCTAGTGTAAGTACCAAAAATTTATGATAGCGACGGCCACGGTATGAGCTCATTACCACTTATGTTTAGTGGGTGAAAAGAAAAGGACTTAAGATAAAGTCAAGTTAAGACAAGAAAAGGGACTTCGCTCCAAACCCTTGAAGGGAAGAAGTTAAGAGAAGCTTAGAGCACAACTATGCATGTTTTATGTAATTATATTTGTGCCATGTATGTTATGATATAAATGATTAGATGACATGTTAAAATTGAATCTACTTCAGATATTCATGTTTTCAAAAACCTAAGAACTGAACCTCATGAATGCTCACTATTTTCATTAAATAAAACTGAAGTGGCTGGGACGATGACGATGACACTTCCGTGTTGGGTTCGAGTCCTACTGAGAAATCCCATTTCTCACTCTAGTTATTTCCGCGTCGTCACTAGATTCCGATGGCACATCCAATGGAATGGAGCTTGGAGCCACCGCACTCTGAGTGGACGAATGATGGGGGATGCCAGACGAAGTTGTTTTGGGACTTATAGCGACCGTCACTCTGCATCTTCGCATATTCCTTTTTGAGATGAGTTTTGTCATTTAAGTTTGTATTTAGTATCTAGTATTTGGATCATGGCACGACCATGAGCCTCCTTTGATGTGATGGTGATATATACGTATGTATGTATATATATATACATACATATATATATATATATATATATATATATATATATATATATATATATATATATATATATTATGAACCCATATGAATGTAATGATTAGTTATATAATGCAATGTGTTTGTGCATTACTATTTATTTACCTTTCTCCTATTTTATGGTATTGTAGTATGTATTTTACTTGACACGCTCTTTCTCTATCTATCTTCTCGCTCAAGGCTTTACTTTCCAAAATGCTGCAAAATGACGACATATTTAAAAAAAAAAAAATCTTACCGTATTTTCCACGTAACCTAATTTTAAGTGAAGGTTAGTTTTCTATGAGCATAAATAATAACTAACAAAACACCGTAATATAACTTAAGCGTAGTATGGATTTATTAGGGTGTTACGAATTTTGGGTACATCCCCCGTCGAGTTACTCTGCTCGTAACACTCGTAGTGATGTTTGAAGGTAATTGTTATATTTCATCTATCTTCTTTGAGCTGCTACTTCCTTTCACAAATGATGTGTTGAAGAAGGTCCTAACATGTGTTCTAGCTTGTGTTCTCTATGGCAGTTAAAGTTGATGGAGTTTCAACATAACTAGACCTTTCAACACCTGCCTTATCTTTAAAGGATAGGAAACATTAAACTTGCTTTGTAAGCCACCCTACTTCATAAGTGTTCCTACTTTAGGTTAGTAGGAGACTTGCTCCCCTTATTTTAAAGAATACTTCCGAATTTACTCTTATAGCTTCGTCTTCTTCTGTAATGTGCACAATCGAAGCTTTATCCTGATATGATATGCGATTAGATGGGCTTTCTTCAAAGTTCATTCAACTATTTCTCCTTAAAGTTGAAGTTACACTTACTACTCTTCTGCCTTGCAATCATGAGAGCATCAGCTCCCATTACCCTTGAAGGAGGAGATCATTCTGTTTTCTAAAGGAAGACCTAGATAAATCTTCCTTATACACAGTTGAAGCTTTTGCTCTTGACTCATTTCACTAAATCTCTGCCTCACCCAACCATGCTCCAAACTTCTTGAGTGAAAGGTCAAGTCTTTACAATGTGGCATTACCACAACCCAGGCTAAAAGATCATCAATTGAATTTATTGGTGTATTACTTTCAAAGTAAACCTATGAAGAAAAATAAAGGTATTATCTGTACCACACGATGTAACTTCATCGGGTGGATAGATATCTTGATCCTATCGATTATCCGCTAAATCTACAAAACTAGGTAGAGGAATTTCCCGAGATTCAATCTAAAGAAATGGCCTGAACAAGATAACCAGTAATGAAATTTTAAAATAAGCCTTGTCAGGGTGAAGAAAAATACTACTTGGCTCATCCCCAACTGAGATCCTGCCTTAACAGGTCAAATCTTCGTTTCCGTGGGAACACTTGATAACAACCCTCCTCGACTTTGACTACATTTACAATGTTCATAGCAACTATCCAACACCATTCCTTCGATCAAATACCTAGCTCTCTGCATTCCTTGCTCGTGCCAACCATTTTCCCTATTTTGGTCACCTCTACCTCCTCGAGAGTTTTTCCACCATATCAACTATGTCAGGAAGGTTCCTATTAAGCCTGCAATGTGCCATAAGCTTCTGTCTACACAAAACCTTATATTTAGGTGATAGGCTCAACATTCAATTACGTGCAACAGACAATCCACAACACACACAATAAGGCTATCATGCCAATTATCTATGTCCTTATCGCTTAAGGACCTAAAGCATGATTTATCTAAACTCTCAAAGCATGCCCCAAAAGCATAGTTAGTCCATCCATGGGCCTATACAGGACGAACTGCTCTGATACCATCACATATAATACCATCCAAACACAAATTCCATGCTTGAGTCATAGAATTGTATCCATAGGTTGTTACTGATGCTATAAAGCAGTTTTAAACAAAAGAAGTATAGCATATGGCCCTTAAAATCTATTCAAGGGCTGGCCCAAGTCTTGAATAGTACTATCTGGCCCACGCTAGCTAAGTCCTTTGCCATGCCTCACATGGTGGCTCGGTTACCCCTTTGCAAGTTTGTATAACTTTCATTCTTTCTTGGACATGATCATGCATGCATATGTTATATGAATTTATCCATATACTTCATATCATATTGAAATTATTTTTGCATGCTTAATCTATCATGTATATAATATATAAATATTTATAACATTCATATACTTCACATATCAGGCAAAATTTAGGTCTAAAATGTAAAAATATGCCAAAAATAAAAATTTTATTGGATTTCTTTGAAACTTATATCGTTCTAAACTAACAGGACCAACTTTAATTCGCCATAAGTCTCATTTGATTTGAATGGATAAAGCTCAAGTTGTAAGCTTGGAAATTTGGTTGAATTGGTCTGCCCTATTCTTGTCCAGTCAAGACATAACGAAAATTTAGTGAATTATTAGGAATAATAGGGAGCGAATTTAACTCTAAAATTTTTATGAAATATTTCTCTATGTGTTAGCTTTCTAAAAAAATTTGAGGCACTCTATTTTAATTGTATAGGGTAAGTTATACCTTGCATAACCCTATTTGGCCAGGACTAAAGATAGAAATCTAGGATTAACTTCAAAAATTAATATCTTACCTATTACAGATCCAATGCCTTATAATTTATATGGTTTGAAAGCTCTAGATGTCTACTTTCATCTAAAATTAATTTGATGAATTTTTGCTCATTACAGATGAGTCCATACACCCTGTGTAACATCCACCGTTTTTTTGGCTTAATTATTCGGTTTATCGAATAATTGAGAATAATTAAAATTCGGTTAAATAATTATTTAGAATCAATTGATTAGCAATTACTTGAGTTTAGATATGAGAGAATTAAGTTAGAAGTATAGGAGATTTCATAAAATTTTATTGAAAATCGATTTACCGATTTAAAGGAAATCGGTAAAATTATGGTATTTTAAACTGTCGGAACCGAATCAATAAATTCCAGTTCTTTTACCCTACCTTGAGTGGCTGATAACTCAGCCACTTAACATCCAAATGTGGCTCCACTTTGGCCACAATTCATGGGGAGGCTTGGCTGAATTTCAGCCATACAAGAATCCACCAATCACATGCCAAGGAAGCCACCTATTTATACTCCTTCAATTAGATTTTTCCTCCCCTTCTTCACCCATTCAGACTACGCCTCTTCTCCTCACTCCAGCCCTCTCCTTCTCTTCTTCACTCACACAACTCTAGCCAACAATCAAGCCTAATCAAGTTTTGCTCATCCAAGCCCCAAAAATCAAGCAAAATCACATATAACAAAGGTAGAGGTTTAATTCTTGCATTAATTCTGTGGTCTTGGCTGGCTGAGGTTGGATTATTTTCACAATCTTTGATGTGTTAGATGAATGATTATGATGATATATGGCTGGTTTTTGGCTGTTTGTTTGGTTAAAACCGAATTGGAAGCAAGAAAGAATGAAAATAGGAAGAGCTGAGGGGCTAGAGAAGCAAAAACCCTCGGCAGTCCGTACGGCGGAGTGTACAGCTCTGCCTATAGCTGATTAAATTTGATGAAACCATTTTTATATGAAACTAGACATCTAGGGCTTTCCATACATATATCATATAAGGCTTTTGGATTAGTATTGAGAGAGATATGAATTTTTGAATTTCAACATAAGGTTTTGACTCTAATTCTGGGTAGACTGGGTTGTTCAGGGTAGAACTCGCCCTATACTACTTGAAAATGAGTGAAACTAACTTTTTTAGAAATCTTACACATAAAAGAATATCCCATAAAAATTTCAGAATTAGATAATGTCCCATTTGCTCCTAGTGATCCAAGAAAGTTGCCCTATGTCCAAACCGGTCCAGAATAGGGCAGTTCAGGAAGGTTAGAATTCGGGGCTTATAACTTGAGCCCTACTAAGTCAAATGGAATGTAACTTCTTGTAAATGAAACCTTGCCCTGTTATCTTTAATATGAGACCAATTTCGTATGATTTGAACCAGGTTTCTATTGTTAGTGGATTTTTACTTTTAGGTGTCTGATTCTAGCCAGCCACTGGGCAGGCCGGGATAAAACCTAAATATCTTGAGCTATGGATGCCAAAATTAGATGGGACCAAAGAGGTTAGAAAATAGATATATAAACTTTAACATATCCAAAATTGAAGTCCAAATGAGTTAAATAGTAACTATAGCTTGAATTATAAAAATCGGGTTGGCTGATTTGCTGAGGCAGAAACTCTGCCATAATGAAATTAATGTTATTATGAGTTCAATGTTAAATATGTATGCAATGTTGTGACCTTTATGATAAATTGGTGTTCTGATGTATTGGCACTATTCATGGGGAAGCAGACTCCTTCCATTATACTGCCGAAATTTTGGTAGAATCCATGCATAAGTTATGAATTACATGTTAATGCATGTGCATTTTCAAGAAAGCTATGAAAGTTATGATAAGAATTATGTCACTATGAAAGTTCCATGCTATTTGGGCCAGCCCCGGATAAGAAGTTAAGGGGAATAGATCGGTGGAAAGATTGGGGAAAGTAAATCCGGCACTCCTGTATAGGAACGAGCTCGATCCTGAAAAGCAGACTATTACCCAGGAGTCTAAATGGCCAAGAACTCTCAGGGGACCAAGAGATGGAAAATGATGAAAAGTAATAGAAAAGCTTATTAAGAAAGGTTCATAATTAAGTCTATATGATTACATGAATGCATGGTTACATGAAATAATTATGTCAAGATGGATGCAGTGTCTATTAAGTTTATTTACTGCCGTTTATTTGTTTATTCTATTTACTATTCTTTGATGTATTATTAGTGATCTATTCTGTTTTTTATGCCAATTAAAGTAAAACTGAACCTTGCCTCGGACCAGACTTTTCCTTAAACTCATTAAAACGGATAACTAGTTTGAACACATGCTTTTACAATTAAATAAAAACCAAGGTAACTGAGAATGAATGTGACGTCAGATGAACGCTATACACGAACTCTACTGAGAATTTCCTTAAATTCTCACACCATGTTGTATTTCCGCATCATTCTTAGATGCTGGCGAAGGGCTCAACAGCCACTCTTTTCATTGAGATCCCAGGCCTGCAGCTCACCATGACTCCGAGTTGGACTCGTTGACCACAGCCTGCTCCTGCTAGTTTTGTCTCTACTTTTTAGCAGTAGGAATTTTGCTGTTCCTTTATTTCATCTGCTTTTAATATATATATATATATATATATATATATATATATATATATATATATATATATATATATATATATATATATATATATAGGCTGAAGCGTTGGCTTCCAACCTACATATGTACATATACAGTTGATAACATATCACTTATTCGTATCTTTTCTGTTAGGTTATATTAAACTTTATTACGTTTTATAATGCTATTCACGTTTATTATATAACAGCGCGCCGTTTCAACTATTTTGTGATACTAATCACGAAAATTAAGCAGAGTGTTAACACGATAACACAGACTACCTAATTTAATGTTATGCTTAAGTCATACTATGACTTAAGCATAACATTAAATTAGTAGGGTGTTACACCCTGCTGTAAGGATACATCCTGGGGTTTCTATTTTCCAGCAACTCTATTTGTGTTCTTCTTTGAGTTTTTGCCTATTTAACCAGCCCAATCAGCCACATATCATAGAAAAATTAACCAAAAAGTAAGAATCCTACCTTGAATTAGGAGTTTGAGCATGAAAAATGAAAGCCTTAGATGTAGAAGCTTGTGTGGAGTGAAGAGGCAAGAAGAAGAGGATGAAATGGAGAGAAAAATGGGAGAAAAGGGGTCTACCTTCATGACCAAAATTGAAAGGAAGATAGTGGGGATTGTTTTGTTTTCTTGTCATAATGGGTGAGGTCGGTTGGTTGGTAGGATTTGTGGTGCTTAGGTTGCCCACTTTGGAGGGCTTAGATGGCACCACCAAGGTGTATGTTTGGGTCAATCTTGGCTGGCCAAATTAGGTTCTAACAATATAAATTTCTACCGGTCTAGTTCCTACGTTATTTAAACCGAAATCGTTAACAATTTCTCTTAAATTCTCATAACATAGCCAATTATCTCTTTAAATTTCCTACAGAATAAATTAAACTCTTTCTAACCCTAATATTTATATTTCAATTCTAATTACTCTTATTTCTTGAATGCTATAAAATAAATTAATTAACAGTGCTAATCAGTTGCATCATTTCTTCAGGATATTAGGTTTTGTAGCTTTTCGTATATTCTCTAGTATTTTTGGTCTATTTTCTGCAATTAATGACATTTCCATAATTTTGGGTCATTCCATGTCAGTTCACTCCTGGACACCTCCATGGCTCAGTTGACTAAGATTTAGGTTTATACGGTTCCGCTACATGATTCTACTTCAATTAAAATCTTATTCTGTTAATTAAAATATGCAGGGACCTATATGTCATTTTCTAAAAAGTTCGGGGTAAAACCACAAATAATAAAAGTCTACAAACTATAAATAACAAAAGTCTACATAAAGGCATTTTCACCATTTTCTATTTTTTTTTTTTTTGGCATATGGCAGTGCCACATTTTCAGCGACTGCGTTATTCTGCCCCATGGCTCTAATCGTGAGGATCTTTATAATATAGCACTATCTAAGAAATTCTCATACTACTTAAGTGAAATAATTCAAGGTTTATATTATGCTATATTAGAGATAATGCAGATGTTATAGTATTGGGATCTATATATCATAATATTATTTACTTTTGATTAATAAAAATGCTATAAAATTGATGACTTGAAATAGTAAAGAATGAGCTATTTATAAGGTCTTTACAACTTATACTACAAGTTTATGATACAACTCGCATTAAAAAAAAATCATGAAACATTTCTTTTACAGATGATAATACCTCAAACGGGTGGAACAAAACATATGTATTGTATATATGTTATCAAGCGCATTTATTACTTGGATATTGACTACCTACTATATAATTATTGTCAATTTATATTAGATTTAAATTAAGAAATTATATTAATATGCTGTTAGTCTTATAACAATAAATTTTTTAAAATTTCGCAATACAATATAAATAATAAGAAATTATTATTAATTAGTTTTTTAATCTTACAACACTTTAATTATATATTTATATTTTACTACTATATCTATTATATTATGTACTTTGAGTTTTAATAAATAATGTTATTTAATTTTTCCTAATAAAAATACCATGAATTTAGTATTTTAGTTTTCTAATTAGCAATTTGAATTACTATTAATTAATTTTTATATATGCAATATTATTTACATTTTTATTAATAAAAATGCTATAGATTTAATGGCTCAAAAATTAGGGAATGAAATTTTTTTTAAGTTTTTTAAAACTTACCGATAGATTGATTTTATAACCAACATTGATACTTCAAATAGGTTATAGTAAATATATATTGTACGAGTAATACAAACAAAAAAAATATTTTTTGAGATAATACTAAACATATATTACATGATTTATACAAACATATAAATTGCATAGATAATGATTAATATAAATTTTAATTATTCATAATTAGACACAAACTTTAAATTAAATATTTGAACTATGAAGCTAATAGCACATTATAAATTATTTCAATTCAATTTTTAATTAGCAATTTAAATTACTATTAATTAATTTTTCAAATCTTATATCACTCAAATTGTATATCTATATCATATATTAACATCTATAATTGAAGTTTTAATATGTAATATTATTAACCCTTTTTTTATATTTAATGGCTTGAAAAGTGGCTTGGGGATGAAGAATTTTATAAGTTTTTTAATGGAATTTTATAAGTTTTTTAACACTCACTCATAGAGTAGAACTTTAAATGTTCCTTACATAATTTAAAGAATTTTAATGACACAAAAAAATAGACATAGATTGGTTTTCTAACTAATATTGATATGTCAAATATGTGATACTAAACATATATTACACATGTGATCTAAATATAAAAATTGCACTTTTAATTGATACTAAATATATATTACATGGTTGATGCAAATATATAAATTGCATGAATAATGATTAATATATATTATAATTATTAGAAATTAAAACCAAATTTAAAATTACATATTTGAACTTTAAAACTTACAGTACATTCGAAAGTTATATGAATTATTTTTTTAAGTGGTGACTTAGATTGTTCATTAATTTTCCAATCTTATAACACTCAAATCATGTATTTATATTTATAATCTACAGGACTAGATATTTGAAATTTTAATATGTAATATTATTTATTTTTATTAATAAAAATGCCATAGATTTAATGGTTTAGAAAGCAATCCTTGTAAGTTATTTAAAACTTACTCATAGATTGGTGTAACATCCACCGGATTTTATCGTTTTTTGCCTAGTTATTCGATTTTTATCGAACAATTGGGGTTGATTAAAATTCGACTAAATATTTATTTAAGGTCCGATTAAGTGACAATAATAATTCCTAGATGAGGTATTATGACTTAAGCATAGTACTATACTTGGGAGGATGTTATATTAATGGTATTAGAGTAGTTCGATCCTCCCCAAACCTAAGGATTTGGACTGACTATGTTTTCAATGCACTTTGGAATCCTTAGAAAATGTCATGCGACAAATCTTATCTACTTAGATAAGATATAGGGAATAAGATATGTATGACCGCCTAACTATGAATGTTATTAGTTGCTGTCATACTTAACTTATTATTGAGCCTGATAACTCAATGTTTTGTTGTGTGTGATTAGGAAACTAATGGCTTCCAGGGGGCGTGATAGGCCATGAATTATACCCACTCCAGAAGAACCCATTGACTTTATGGACACGATGCAGGAGATGGCTTATGCCATACGAGAACAAGCGGCTGCAGCACATCAAATGATGGGCCAGCTGGGGAGGCGACTTGAAGCTGGTCATGAAGGAAATCCACATGGCCTTAGGATGGATCTAGAGTATCTCAAGTTCACTGAATTCAGAAAGGCAAACCCACCCAGCTTTAGAGGAGCTTTCAACCCTAACAAGGTTGACAAATGGATTAAGGCGATGGAAAAGGTTTTCTCTGTTTTGGATTGTATGGACCGCTAGAAAGTAGCCTTTGCCACCTATATGCTGGAAGCAGACGTAGAATTCTGGTGGAATGGTACAAGGAGATTAATGAAAGAATCCCAGGCAGAGATCACATGGAATGCATTTAAGGACGCTTTCTAATAGAAATACTTTCCCGCTTCTATCCAAAATGCCAAGGAACTGGAATTCCTACAACTCCAGCAGGGGAGTAGAAGTGTATAGGAGTGTATCGCTAAATTTGAAGAGTTGTGTAAATTTTCTACCATCTATCAACATAATCTAGATGAGGTCTGGAAATGTATTAAGTTTGAGGGAGGATTAAAAGAGGATATTTTGGCGGTAGTGGGACCCATGGAGATCAGGGAATTTGCTACTTTGGTAAACAAATGCACACTTGTCGAGGAATACAGTAAGAAATTAAAGACTGCTTAGTTTGATGCTTCTGGGAAGAGGTTGGCACCTGAGAGTCAGGAATTTCATCTTGCCCCACCAGCAAAGAGGCTGCATCAATTTAATGGACGTGGGGATAAACAACTACAGAGGCTAAGCACAGGGTAAGTATGCTCTAAGTGTGGAAAGGATCATGAAGGTGGAAAAGATCATGGAGGTAGACCTTGTTTAGCTAGACAAAATGCACGTTTTAGGTGCGGGAAGCCGGGTCACATGATCAGAGATTGCTTATGTACGCATCAGCCGCCTACCCCTAAACCGCAACAACCAGGATGGGTCGTCACCTTGAATGTTGAAGAGACTATTTCCCCAAAGGAGCTGAAGTGAAATTTGGAATAACCTAGGACAAGGATTCACTTTTTGCTAACTATGTTATGTTGAACTATATAACTAGGTTTACTGTATTTTCTTTGACTATGTTTATTCAACTTCAGTGTGCTTATGTATGAACTTTTTTGAAACTCTTACGGATAATAAATAGTTAGTTTTGTGACTAAATTTTGAAGACAAATTTTTTTTAGGAGGATGGTAATGTAACATTCACCGGATTTTATCGTTTTTCACCTAGTTCGATTTTTATCGAACAATTGATGTTGATTAAAATTTGACTAAATATTTATTTAAGGTCCGATTAAGTGATAATAACAATTCCTAGGTGAGGTATTATGACTTAAGCATAGTACCGTACTTTGGAGGATGTTACAATTAGTTGACATGGTAAGATCCTTAAATAACCTAAAAAATTTTAATTACACAAAAAAATGCATAAATTGGTTTTCAAACTAATATTGATACCTCAAATATGTGATACGAAGCATATATTACACAAGTGATGCAAACATAAAAATTCCACTTTAAAGTGATACTAAACATACATTACAAGGATGATGTAAATTATAAATCACACAAATAATGATTAATATACATTATAATTATTAACAATTAAAACTAAATTTAAAATTAATTATTTGAACTCTAAAACTTATAGCACACTCTAAAGTTATATCAATTTCGTTTTTTAATTAGATATATAAATTACTGTTAATTAATTTTTCTAATCTATTTATAATATAAACTAATTTTTTTAATGGAGTTGTAATGAAGCTACTTTAATAATATGATAGTTTCTTCGCTAAAGTTTATATTAAACACAATATCTTTAGTTAGCTAATACTAGAAAGCTTGATTTTAAGTTTTATGTAACTTTAATAATTTATGAAAAAAATACTATTGATCAAATTTATCTACTTTATATGATCATAATTAAAATGATTTTATTATTTAAAACATATATAATTTTATTTAATACTTAAATTATATAAAATAAGTATAAATGAAAATTATATATTTAAGTTGATTCAAGATTTTAATTAGGAAAAATTACACTTTACCCCCTAAAGTATAACCCATGTGCACTTTATCCCCTAATGTTTAAAAATGTGCAATTCGACACCTAACGTTTCCAAACTATACAAATGAGACTTTCTGTTAACCTTGCTGTTAAATACGAGTTCCGAATTCAATTGTGTGAGTTTCGAGTTTTAAGTTCTGAATTCAATATGTCAATGTCAGAGGCCTCACTTCTTTTTTGTCCTAGTTTCCAAGTTCCGATTTGAACAGAGAGTTTTGTTTCTATATTTGTAAATTTATTAGGTCATGTGAATGAGTTTTGAGTTTCAAGTTCCAAGTTTTGAGTTTCGAGTTCTAAGTTTAGAGTTTCGAGTTTTGAGTTCAATGACACATGATCACTAACGGTGATATTTAACAATAAAGTTAATAGAAGATCTCATTTGCACAATTCGGAAACGTCAAGGTGTCAAATTGCACATTTTTAAGCACTAGGGGGTAAAATAACCATGGATTATACTTTAGGGGTAAAATGCATTGTTCCTTTTAATTATATAAACTCTTTTACATGATAATTACTCTAGTGAAAAAATTGGGCAAGTAAAGGTCAAACACGCAACCTCAACCTTGCAGGGTAACTTGGGACAAGTACAATAACCAACCTCACATGTCTTTTTGAATGATGTATTAAAAATGCATAAAAAGTAGAAAATCTACCCTGTATGCATATTGGAACCTCAATGAGAGATTCTTCCTTCTTCCATGGAAGAAGCTTCTTCTTTTTTTTTCCCTCCACACACAACATGCACCATTTATTTTCATTGATTTTATCACTTTTTTCCATTTCCAAAGATCAATGAATGGTACAAGATTCATGTGGAGGAAGAATTTTCTTCCTCCATGGTGGATCTAAGAATTTCTCCGATGTAGTGGTGTTGTGAGAGCCTGGGACAGGTGGCCCAATTAGTGTACACTGCTCCGGTTCCAACGTAACAGCCCTGTTCTGAATTCGTGGCCCAATTCGACTGACTAGACATCTGAAGTACTTGTTGACTTCTGATCAATATTTTAGATCTTTCTCTCATCTTTTCTACAATATAAAGTTTGTAATTTTTAGATGTCTATAACTCAAGATATACCCATAGTACAGAAATAGTATAAAATTGCAATAATGCTGAAAAATACAATTGAACCCAATTAGAGTCCAAACTCATAAAATGTGTCCAACAATGATCAATTAAGCACAAAAAAGCCTCAATACACTAGATATGAGAGTTAATTAATGTATCAAAATATTACTTATCAAATTCCCCCACACTTAACTTTTTGCATGTCCTCATGCAAAATCCAAAATATACTCAAGGGTGTTGAAAATGAAACATTAGAATCTAAAACAAACACACAAGTCCTAAAAAAAAAATGACCAAATACTATGAAAAATAAATTCCTAATGGGTCCTCAAGAGTGTCAAGCATATAGGCAAAAAGCACATCCAAGGCATCAAGAAATTCAACAATCAAGACACATCTCTACAAAGGTGCAAGCAAGGCAAAAATCACTCCAAAAAGTATGGATCAAACATGGAGGATCTCACAAGATAATGTGTTTAGCACTCTTACTCTCAAGGGTTTAAGACTCAATTATACCACTCAAATCACCTCAAAAGGAAAAGCACTACCATAAGCTTGCTCATCATCTAATTCTCCACTACTCAAATACATGCACACACAAATCAAGAGGACTTTATTCAAGGTTGTAATGGGGCTAAGGTAAGGGTAAAGAAATAGTAAGGATATGTAAGGTAAAAAACCAAAGAGAATAGAAGAACATTGACAAAGACATGAGGTCACAAATGTGAGGGCCCTCCTCAAATCTAAGAATGCAACAAACAACTCTTTTTTATCCCACTTCTTTACTTTCTTTTTTTATCAAAATTTCCCCAATTTATGGACTTTTTCTTTTTCTATTTCCTTTTCTTTTTTACATTTTCTTTGCTTCTTTTTCTTCTTTTGTTTTTTAATCTTTTCATTTCTTTCCTTTTTCCTTTTTCACCACTTTGCACTCCCACACTTAAAGTCTTGCATGTCCTCATGCAAACCCCCACACTTATGTGAATGCACATCACTAATGGTAACCAATGGTCTCCTCATCCTAAGGCTAGGTAGAATCATGGTTTTTCGCTTTAGGCTTGTAATGTGCTAAAAACAAAGAATAGGTAAAAAGGCTCAAAGGGGCTAAGCAAGGGTAAAAATGCAAGGGTGGCTATTTGGCTAAGTGGCTAATCACAAAATAAATGCCTCAATCATGTTCATGTTTGCAAATGAAAAGTATAGCCTCAAAAAGAATTAAAGCAAGTTCTAAAGTGACAAATCATATGAGAGAATAAAACACATAAGAAAGAAAAGAATGGCATGTAACATAGCCATCCAAATATGGCTCAAAAGCTCACATTGGTCATGTCCAACATACTCAATCCAAGCAATTGAAGATCAATCCACCAAGCATGCAAGACATAAAGAATGAGATGAAAAGTCAAGCATGTTGAAATCTCAAGCCATGAATCTCTAATGCCTAAAGTTAACAACTCAAGAATTACTATGGGGGAACATCCAACTAAACAACATAACTAGCATACGAAAACTAACACTTAACATATTTTATTCTAAAAGTAAAATGCAAGACAAAAAACTAAAAAGGTAAAATATGGTGAGAACTCCCTCATGGTGGCTTATGTTTGAACTGGTCTAGGAATTCCCACCAAGGTTTGCATCTTTTGCCTCCTCCAGGCTCCCTTAAGGCGATCTTGAATTCATTTCCATACTTGCTATTGGTGCCTTGATAGGTCAATGTTGGTGGCCTCGGCATCCTCCCAGGTAGCACCTATACAATGATGAAACAGGCAGCTTGGGGGTAAGATTTGTTTTTCGTATATGCATAATCCAAGCACCTTCGTGCACCCAGATGCAGTAAGCCAACTGTCATGTCACAAATGGTTTGGAATTGTGCATCATTGTCCAAATGGGCATATTCAAACTGCCCTAGGAAAGGTGTAGGTGCATACTGTAAACCACTTGAGTATGTCTCAGTTGCAGGTAGAAGGACAGTGGAAGGGAGAGGCTGGGTGGTTTCTTTAACTTATTCCTCCAATAGCTCAACTCTTTGGATATCAGCTACAATTTCGCCATTTTCTAGAATTAGAGGATCTCCCCTCAGACATGCCTCAATCTCTGCACATACAGGGCAAATATACTCACCCTCACAGTCAGCACATGTGAATCCAACAAAAGTGCCAACAGCAGTTAGCTTAGGGAATTCTGCTAAGAGGTCACTCATGGGGTCTTCTAAAGAAGTAAAAATATCCATGCATGTAGACATATTCATTTTCTCAGCACCAACAAGATCATGAGATATCTCCTCAACCAATGTCTCCTGTGGTATCTCATCTAATGGCCCAGCTATATCTTGACTCTCGCCAATCCCTTCAGCTAGCTTATGTGATTGCACATCTGGCATATTCCCCTCATGAGCTTGCAATTTGCTCAATGTAGAAGTTAACTGGCTCAATTATGTTTGCAAGTCTTGAATGGTTTCATCAGTCCTCTACTGCCATTGGAGATTACTCTCTATCAACTGGTTCACAAGATCTTCTAGAGAAGGCTTAGGTGAGGTGACTAGTGGACCGACATGATGATATGCAGGTGGTAACTTAAGCTATGGTTGCTCATATGACTCTTGGAATATATGCAGGTGCTATTGAATGAAGGGGTGTGAAGGTTGGAATTGTTGTGATGGAACACCCTCATATCCTTGCTCAACTCCATCATACTAGTCAGACTGGTACATACTGGAACTGGGGCATATCCTTGTTGTGATTGCTAGTTCCTCATGGCATATTGGTCTATTAAGTACTTTATCTCATCCAGCTCGTATTCCATCCTTTGGAAAGAATCTTCATCAACCGCTCCAGTTTTTACAACATTCCAAGTAGCATATATTTGGGAGCTAGGAGATATGTTAGTAAACATGATGAATTGTGGAAGTAATGAAAGAAAAAATGCAAAATAAAACTACGAAACAAACAAAAGAAACTATGTACAAAATGATATTATACTAAAATGAACACTAAAAATTAAAAATAAGCAAAAATGACTAATAAAATATAAAAATAATAGGAAATGAATTTTTTTTATTTTTTTGAACACCACCCAAATAAAACTGCACCTAATTGAAACCTGAAAATGTAATAAAAATTATTAAAAATTTGAAAAAGTGGTCAAAATAATGGAATTTGGCCAAAATAGGGTGGGCTAACTGCAAAGCAGTAAGTTTTACTTAGAATGTTGAAAACCTTTGGACTAAAAATTTTCAAGGTGATCTGAGCACAAACAGAACAGGACAGCACCCAAAATTAGCCTAAAAACACCGAAAACGACCAAAACATGTAAAACTCAAACAAAAGTAAGTAAACACATATATTTACAAACTAAACAGCATCAACATCCCTAGCAACGACGCCAAAATTTGGTAGCAAGTGTCACAGCTTGCTCCTAATTACAATTTTAAAATACTTAATTACACTAAATTTGAAGTATAGTGCAACCAAGGTCGTCTCATAAGGATGTTGTTGCTATCTAGTTAAGTAACAAGGGGGTATGTGTAAACATGTAGTCAATAAGCTATAAAAGAAAATTAGATGAAAATAAAAACATTAGTTCAAAGAGTTCCCTAGGTATAAGGTGAATCAATCATTAACGCACAATATATCAAACACATGAAGTGCGGCTAATTTGAGCTATTAGAGAGACCTCTACTAACAACTCTACCACAATTCTACCTAGAGAACTCTAGGAATTCAACCAACACATAATTGATTAGATAATTGAGACCTCAACTCTAATTAACCTATGTTGATTTCTAGCCCCAGTTATATTAGCCTAGGTTTGAACCCAAACCCAAATCCTAATTCTTTAACTAATCAAGTTCATACCAATTGATTAATTAACTATCACCCAACTAGTTCCTCATTCATAAACCCACATATCAATACCATTCAATGCAAGTTTACAAATAAAAGAGGGCAAAGAATCAAGAAAACAAACATGATTGAAATTCAAGCATGGGGTTTCAAGATTACAACCATAATACCCTTAGAGTCTCCTTGAACTAGCTTGAAGTCCTACTCCTCCATTGCAATGAAGGTTACAAACTAGATTACAAACTAGAACCCAAAACAAGTATCTTCCAAAATGAAAGGAAAAGAAAAGAAGAGGAATGGAGAAGAGAATAGAAGAGAGAAAGATGAAAAAAAAAAAGTTGGAGATGAGTCCTCCTTCACATCTTTCTTTTCTCACTACTTGTCAAACCTAAAATATAAAAATCCAAAAATGCGCTTGATCCCAAATTAATCCTCTGCCTCTTAGCTTTAAGTGGACACCCAATTTGCTTAATTTGGACTTAAAATGAGAGAGTTGTGGCCCAATCTTTATAGCATGTTCAGGTTGTATGTGTATTTGTGTCGGCCCATTTTAACAGCCAATAAATCCATGAAGATGTCATTATTTTGGAGAGTGGTCTTCATATGAATTGAAGCTTTATGTTTAGCTTTCAAATGGCACTAGTTTTGCCTCAATCCAATGTCTACAACTCATGTTATGACCCAATTAGTGTACACTGCTCCGGTTCCAGTGTAACAGCCCTATTCAAACTTCGTGGTCCAATTCGACCCACTAGACATCTGAATTACTTGTTGACTTCTGCATCAATCTTGTAGATCTTTCTCTCATCTTTTCGACAATATAAAATTTGTAATTTTTGGATGTCTACAACTCAAGATATACCCATAGTACAGAAACAGTATAAAATTGCAATAATGATAAAAAATACAATTGAGCCCACTTAGAGCCCAAACTCATAAAATGTGCCCAACAATGATCAATTAAGTACAAAAGAGCCTCAATACACTAGATATGAGAGTTAATTAATATATCAAAATATTACTTATTAGGTTCTCTCACACCTCTCTTTGTGTTTTTGTTTTGATCTTGAATTGCATGCCATAATCAGGATCAAATCTTGATCCAAAGGCCTTAAAATTCCTTCAAGTGGTATCAGAGCTTTTGTTTGGTCTCTGATTATGGCTGTTGATTGTGTTTTGGTGTGAGTTTGGGGTGCTTGGGTTTGAATGCTTCATGAACCCCAAAGGGGTCGATTTTGAATTTATGATTCTAGCTGATTGATTCCAAAATTTGTTAAGGATTTATTGTTGAATTTATTGAGCTGATCATTGTGTGATTTGACGCTAGAGTGAAAGAGAAATCAAACAGGAACCATAAGAACCCTAAAACTTTGATCAAAATTCCAGTTTAGTTATCTACATCGATTTGTGTTCAAACTCCATATGGTTTTGTAGAGCTCTTCAAGTTGAATCTAAAAAGCTATACAACATGAATTTTCATTGAGAATTGAGGGAGAAAAAAGCGAAAAACCATGGTAACCCATGTGATTCTTCTTTGAGTTGTCCCAGAGATTATAAGCCACGGTTCCTCAAACTATTACATGGGTTTTGTAGAACTCTCTCTTGCGAATCCATGGACACCAAAATCGCTTGATTTTGTCGAGAGATAAGGGAGATATGGCCTTTGACCCATTTCAAGCTTTGTGGGTCGTAAACCAGGTCAAGTTCAACCCGTTGGATGTTGAAGATGGTGAATAGTGGCCGATTTGCAACTCCCACTTGTGGGCAGCGGTGCGTGCAGCACGTGGGGCCTGTTCCAAGGCCTATTTTTGCACCAAAATTTGCAGGCTTGAGTTTTTCAATAATATAAAATTATTGGTAAATTTTATTTAATTTTTTTAGCATTAGAAATATTTATTTGAAACTTAAAATGCTCAAAATTATATGGTATTCTCCGAGTTTAGCCTGAAATTTTTTGTGCACATTGGTGCTATTATTGGGCATATTGTGTTAAGCATACTCTCAAAGTCAATGTGCTTTACATATTGAAATAATTTTGAGCTCTTTATATTCATTATATTGCACAATTAAAATTGTGAATTATCACTATTGTTGAATATTGTGCAATATTACTCTGAGAATTAAAGTCTAAGAAATATTAAGACTATTATTTTGAGCATTAATGAAATTTTGGGTATCAAATAAATTATTTTGAGTTTTCTAGAAATTAAGTTGATTAAAGTCATATGATATTCTCCAAATTTTATTCTGAAAAATTTTGTGGATAATTATGATGTATCGGGCATATCATAATTTATGCACTCTCAAAATTGAAGCATTTTGAATGTTGAAATAAATTTTGGGCACCTCTATTATTTATATTGATTATAGAACATTGCAAATTTTGTAACTATGTTGGATTTTATGCAATATTACTCTAAGAGTTGCTTTATGGAATATTTTGGCAATGTTATTAGGTATTTTTCATGATTGTGAGCTCACCTTCGTGGGATCAATTGTGATGAATGCTAATTTTGTGAATAATATTGGGTAATATTATTTTGAGAATTATTTTCTAAAATTCTAGAACATGATTTTGCTACACACTCCCATTTTATATGGAAAAATGGCTTCTTTTATGTAAAATTTTGATAATCTGATTTATGCAGTCCAAGTGCGAAAGTGTTTGAAATTTGTGGACTTGCATAAATCAAAATGGATTTGCATAAATCAGAATTTGAATTTTGGATTTAATCCAAATTAAATACATGTCTAAATATTGGAGCATATTGTGGATTTTGAAAATATTGACTTCTTGGGAGTGTTCGTTGCCCAAACACAAATTTTGTGAAAGTCAAAGTGCTATTACCTTTGGCTAAAAATCCCACTTTCTATAAAGAGAAAGTTGTTTTGGTGATGTGATTCACCACTATAAAGTGAGAGAAATGATTAAAATTTTGAAGATCTCTTTGTGTTTGGTTCCATAATCTGACAGTCATTTTCTCTTTCGGTTTAAAAGGGAGTTTTGCTCACAATTTATTATTTATTGTATACCTTTTGTGCTTTCCTATGAGAAAATTCAAGGAGTTATTTTTTGATATTGTGGGTATTTATTGATATATCAAAATTTTGGTCACTCCCTTATATTTGGCTGTGCTATCTTTTCCCATTTGTGGAAATTTAAATATTGTTACTTATGCTGTATTGAGAATTATGTTAATAATGAACTTACCCTTCGATTTGTCTTTATTGACATAATTCTTGATAATTTGAAAAATGTGTCCTAAGGTTTTCAAAATCCTCTCGATACTAGCTCTAGAGACATGATTTTATTATTTATTGTTTATTGGAGTTTATTCATGTGTTAAATTTTGAAACCCTAAAAGGGTATTACAATTACATGAGACTCCATTTATTAATTGGGCGTTTGAAGCAATATAATATTTTGTGAATTTTGCTTCAATCTATGGTGAAACTTATTTATGTTGAATTAAATTATTTATAGATTGCGAATATTATTGGGTTATGTAGATAATGGACATACCCTTCGATGTGACATTATTTGATATAATCATTGTGTGATAAAGAAGACTCTATCAAGTGGAAGAGACTTGTGTAATGTAATCTAAGACCCTTCGGTAGGATTGCAATGATACAAGGTCTTTAATTCAATTAATTGCCCAATTGATTGAATGTGGGAAAATCAATTTTATTATATGAATAAATTATGATATTTAGATGTAAGGTTTTTTCTTTCCCTATTGGGCTATCATTGCACTATCTTTTTGAGACTATATTGAGAACATTTTAAGTCTCTTAGAATATAATGTTATTCCCATTTATATAGAAGCTATTGCTAGAGTTGGAGTTAGAGACTCTATGATTTTGCTTTGTCCTTATTAATGACTGCATATAGGTCTAAAATGCTTTGGCTAGCATATTAATTTTGCTATGCCCTTATAACTTGGTTATTGTTTGAGTTTACGATGACAGAGAGGGGATATTTGTTTTAAAGTGTCAAAGACACTTATAATCTCCTCATTTATATAGGCAGAGTATATGAAGCCAATTTTATGAAACTTTGTGGCTGAAAATTTTGTTAACTATGCACTTTTGTGATTTTCTCTGTTTTGTGCTTTCGTTATTAGAGAGAATAACGGTGAGT
Source organism: Pterocarpus santalinus (assembly GCA_031439595.1). Classification (NCBI taxonomy): domain Eukaryota; kingdom Viridiplantae; phylum Streptophyta; class Magnoliopsida; order Fabales; family Fabaceae; genus Pterocarpus; species Pterocarpus santalinus. The sequence continues at coordinate 33,457,061 of CM062525.1, forward strand.
TTTAGACTTACATTGAACAATTTACCACAAACTATTGCTTATCCCAGTATTGATTATTGTACCATTAGAATATATTGAAATCTTGTAGTCTCTAATGAGAATGTTCATATTGTTTGATATATTAGATTAGTAGGAGATATTGTACTATATATTAATTTGTATTCTTTTGTGATTATATAGCAATTCATGGTAGACTTGAGATTCTTTTCAAGTATATTCCTATAGAAATTATTGTTGTTGAACCCCTAACCAAATGTTAGCTGCCAAAGATTTTATTGTTGATTTTGTAACTAATCCGTGCGGTTATATTGAGGTCCCTTTGGTATTTTGAGTTAATGGGAGCTTGTTCTATAGATTCATCATGACCTCAAACTACCATTAATGCCATTTAAATTTGTGCAACTTAATTGTTTATGCAATTTGCATAATGGCATTATCATTGAGACATATTAGACCCAGTCTTAATTTTGTTATGTTGAGATATTTTGTTGAATCTCAAAGAGCATCTTGGGCAGATACTTATATTGCCATATATTATTGTTCACACTTATGTTGATATGGCAAATATTGGAGATAATTTGGACCCGTCTCATATTGTGATGAGATTTATTATATCTCATATAACATCTAGGGTGAATGCTAGGGCCATTTGTTGGGAATTATACTTTGATAATCTATTGGCATGCCATTATATTGTTGTGCATTCCCATTGCTTATGTATCACCATCTATTGGGCCAGTACTCCTTTGAGTATGATTCTTTACATTGTTGAGTTCTTGTTTCCTATATCGGATCACTTGGCTGAGAATGCGTGCTCAATTTTGATATCATATTGTGACCATATATTGTAAATTAGTCTGGAGAATTATTTCGTAAGGGTTTGATTTATGCCATCCAAGCGGAAGATTGTTAGATAATTTTGTGGATTTACATAAATCAAATCGCATTTAATTTTTAACTCGAATTAATTAAATGTTGAAATTGATTAAAGCTAATTGTTTAAGTCTAAATTAATTAAAATTATTGTTGTTACTGGTTTTATTGGGCCCATTGAGCCTATGCACTACTCATTGGTGAGTATTGTTAAGTTTTTCAACATGTATAGGCCTTGCTATAATGGGTGGCTTGACTCATTACTTTTCTGACACAAATGAGAGGTCCCTTCTCCTATCCCTATATACAAGTGCCTGTGACCCTATTAAAATAGAATACTTTTTTAGCTATCTGGGAAATAGGAGAAGTTCTTTTCTTATCTGACTTCCTTGGCCAGCTCCTCTCTTATCTTTCTCTCCATATCTAGGATCGAAGAATGAAAACAACTATCGATCAATCATTTTTTCTCGATTAAACTTAGGTTCTTTCACACCTCTATCTGTGTTTATGTTTTGGTCTTGAATTGCATGCCATAATCTGGATCAAATATTGGTTCAAAGGCCTTAAAATTCCTTCACTTCTTGCCGCCAAGCCCACACGCCAGCACCCCCATCCCATCTGATGCCACACACAACGCAATACTATTCAGCATGGGCGGTCAGTGAACCCCCATATCGTACACCCCTGTACCTTCTCCTTTGCCCCGTACGCCTCCATTCACATCCAATCATTGTTGTACCCAAAAATAGAAACCACGCAACCCATTTGAAACGCGTCTCCGCATCAGCTGCACCCGTAGAGCACCCAATAATTCTCACTTCCCAGCCCTTTTTGCTCTTCTAAAATGACACGTGGTTTCTCCTTCATATAACGGTTACCAGCAAGCAATGTGACGGAGAAGAAGCACAGCTTCACGTTCGCGCAATTATCGTCACACCCCTCCGTCTTCATGAATGGCAGCGCGCGATGGAGGTAGTCGGAGGACACCGCAGCGGAGCCGACGACGTTGCCATGAAAACCGTGTTATGGACGTAGGCAGTCTTGGTATTCCAGGTTGCTGGCGATGAGTTCGGTGAGGACGGGGCGGCAGAGTGGGGTGAGATAAGGGGGAAAGTTTAGGAAGGAAAACATTAAAAAAAATTAATTTAAATATAGTATAAAATAATTTTATATTATTAATCGATAAAAATAATAAAAAATAGTAATTCATATAAATAATTATCTATTATAATAAAAAATTTATTATAATTTATTATTTTTTTTTATTTTTATTGATTGATAATATAAAATAATTTTATATTATCAATTTATATCGATCAAACTCTGAAAACAAATGACATGTTAATTACCATAAATTTCCCCTTAAAAAAGGACTGACCTTTATTATTACGATGTAAAAGAATAGAAAAAAGGATCATGGTGAACGTTTCCAATTATGATTTGTACTGAATTGCATGAACATCTTAGAGAACTGCCCGACTGCCTCCGTTTTTTCCGCTGCTAGAGTCTTTTCTATTTTCAATCGAATTGAGACATCTGTGTTCGTCAATTTTTGTAACAAATCCTTCAAGCCAAATAGCGGTGCCCAACTGCCAATTTTAAATGTTAAAACTACATAGATTTCTGGAGTCATCTTCGGCGCGTGCGTCTCAACTGACACACCGCACTCACATCTCACTCGGATAGAGCTGGTAATTTTAAGGTGCATTTGATTTATGAAAATATTTTTTATTTTTATTATCTATTTTTATTTTTTGAAAATAATTTTTATTTTTAGATTTTTTGAATTTAAAAAATACGTTTAATTTATCTATTTTCAAAAAGAGGAAATAATGAAAATATGTTTGATTTGTCTATTCTTAAAATATATTTTCAAAATATAATTTAAGATAATAAAATTATATTTATTATTAAATAATAAAAATGTTAGGTAACATTTGATTCGTGAAAATATTTTTTATTTTTATTTTTTATTTTCATTTTTTGCAAAAGATTTTTATTTTTAAATTTTCTGAATTTAGGAAATGCATTTAGTTTATAAAAGTAGATTTTGTTTCCAAAACGTAAAAATAATAAAAATATGTTTGGTTTGTTTATTTTCAAAATTAATTTTCAAAATTAAATTTGAAATAATAAAATTATATTTATTATTAAATAATAAAAATATATATTTGATTTGTACATTTTGTTCATCTATTAAAAATATTTATTAGAATAATAAATAACTCTATAAAATATTAAAAATAAAATAAATTACTTATTTTTAAGTTATTTTATTATCATTATCAATTATTATGTTTTGATTTGTACACAGATAAATATTTAATACTACGGTTGTCCATTTTCAAAATGTAGTTCTCAAAATCAAATTTAAAATAATAAAATTATATTTATTATTAGATAACAAAAATTTTATATGTATATTTGATTTGCATATTTAATTCATCCACTAAAAATATTTATTAATATATTAAATAATTATATAAAATAAAATATTATTAACAAGGCTGAATATGAGTTATAAATAATTTTAGAATTTAATTTGAATGTATTGACAGTGTAAAACTATTTTACACTGTCAACCAATAGAAATAGTGAAAAGTGCCAACTCACACAAATAACCACCTGTTATAATGAGAGACCCATCATGATTTCTCACTTTACCCTATTTCTATTAGTTAATAGTATAAAACTATTTTACACTGTTTGTATATACTAATTAAATTCATAATTTTAATATTATATAATTTTAATTTAATTGCTTTTTCATTAAATCCTAAATCTAAAATGACAATATGGAAAAAAATTTCATATGATTATGAATAGCAAAAAAGAATGATCCAATAACAAGTTTTTAATAACTTGTGTTAGTAATAACAGTTTATTCATTTAATGATCGAACACCGTACACCATGGAAGCAAACAAGACATTTCTTCTGAATTACCGTTGTGCCACCGTATTTCGGACAGCAAATATTTCCAACAAGTAATACAAAAGGTTGAAAACATGAAAATGATGTTTTCAAATTTTCAAAAATTTCTAAAAATGTTTTCATGAAATATTTTCAACAAAACTTAACTAAACATATTTTTATGAATATTTCTATTTTCAAAGAAAATGAAAATAAAAAATAAGCAAACCAAACAGCCCCTTAGCTATTCGTCTATTCCACACACATTTTTACAAAATTATATATCCTAAATGTCTCAACATCCACTGAACATTTATATGGTACTACCAATGCAATAAAATTCTACCTATGTATCCCTACCATCTTCAGTTTTCAAATACGCATATCCCAATGTCGACAGTCTGAGCTTGTACGAAAAAACGGACTTAACTTGTCTCTTCATGTAGCAGCAACGCCATGTTCGACCCGGCGTAGCTTTCAAAGTTTGACACACCAACGGTTTCATGCTTGTCTTCTTGACTCAACTGAGAAGCCACAAACTTGTCAAGAGCCCTCCAGTCAGTCACTTGCTTTGTGGTTTCGTTGTTGTATAACCCATTTCGATCATCATCTTCGTTATGGTCTGATATTAGGGACATTGGTCTTTGCCTCTTTGCTATTGGCAAAGACGGACTTTCTAGCCGAGGAAGCTGTACCAGTTGGTCTAGATACGTGAAGCTCAAATTATTATCTGCTTCTATCTCTTGCTTACACAAAAGATTTTGAGCCGAAGCCCTCGGAGGCTGCCTTGAGATGAGATTAATTGGATCCAGCACGGAGCTGACACCAATTGCTTGTTCATCATAGAAGTAACCTGTATCCCATCCTTCAAGAGTCTTCGTTTGGCTGCTAGCTCTTTTCTTGAATGCTCTGCATATAACCCATCCTTCCTCCTGCACAAACTCAATTTAAATTTGAAAGCTGAGTTGAAAGTTGTTGCTGAACTTCCTTTTACTTTCTCTAGTAATGTGTTGTATGTTTGACTTTACTAGCTAAGCGAAAAGTTGTTAAGCGCTTTCATAATAAAAAAAAGTTTTTAATTTGAACCATTTAATGTTCAATACTTTAGTTTTGTAGATTATTATTATCTTCCATTTTAACTACAATTTTAATGCAATTATCAAAGTATTGAACATTAATGGTTCACTATGGCCCTTTAGTTTTTGCAAATTTTTAATTTGTTTGGTAAGGAGTAGTAGGTTAAGTCAAATAAATAGTTTAATAACAAATAATGAAGGTTGACTCAAGTAATATATCTGAATGGAACGGAATAGGCCTGTGATTTACCTGATCTGATGATGGGTAACCTTCTCTCTCCTCTAAGAATTTTTCATTTTACTAAAAATGATAATCACATGGAGGTGTACGTTTGACAAGAAAAATGGCAAGAAAAGTCTGTACTAAAAAGGGGAAGAAGTTCAATAATATGCTTTTGAAAAGGAATGACTTTTGACTTCTTACGGTGAAAGTTATACTGCACTCAAGAAAGGAGTAATGCTTGTTACTCAAAATTATTTATGAAAACTATTAAAATTTATTAAAATTGAAGGAGGATAGTGAGATAAATCAAATATTAGAAATAAGAAAAGCGTTGTTTTTGAACATCTAAAATCAACATTTCACATAAGGAGAGAAAAAAAAATAAAGTTTTCAATTTTCTCTCTCAATACCTGTGACCATTTAGAACTTTATGTTTATCACTCTTTATAATGTTTATAGGATGTCATTTTTAGATGTTCAAAAAACATTTTTATAAAAATAATAGTTATATTATTTGCACATAAATATTTATATATTCAAATCATTATATGATAATTATAGCTCAAATAAATATAAATTTTAATTATATAAGTATCAAATCAATATATTGGCTTTATTAATTATTTAGATCCATTTTTCATTAATATTGTGTTCAACACATATATAATTGGAACTTACATTTAGTTAAACTGCGTTTACAACACACGTGGATTTGGATGTCTATATTGTATACAATAAATTAAAAAAAAAATCTCAAAATAATAATGCATCCTTCGGACTTGTTAATATATGTTCCTTAAGAAAGGATGTAGGTGCCTTGTTATATATTCAGATGTTAAGGATCTATGAAAGCAAATGTTGTTTGGACCTATTTAGTTGTAAAGCGGGGTTTAGAGAAACTAATCAAGTGCGTAATCTGCTTTAATGTGGAAACACAAAGCACGTTATGGACTAAACTAACATAGGAAAGGATGTTTCAGGGGGTAGGAATTTATTGGAAGTTGAAACCTTCGGAACTCATTAACACTAGTTAAGCTAGGAATAAATCTCTACCTCGATCTTAATGAAAAAACTAGTTTGCATGTGTGAGAAAGTGGAAAAGGTTAGGGTAGAAAATGTGATAATTACTAAATGGAAGGCCATCTAAAAGTCAAAAATCACTCATCAAGTTTGAACATAACAGATCAACTCCAACCACACAAACGCGCACGTATAATAAGTAAGGAATAGTTGCCAAAGTGCGTAAGAGAACCATATGTATATGCACTACAAATCTTGTTAAGTATGTACTTGCCTGTGGAGGTCTAGTCTCGTCAGATTCAAGCCTATACTCGTGCATGATCCAATCAGTTTTCTGTCCGTTAGGGGCTCTTCCTTTGTAGAAAACGAGAGTCTTCCTCATGCCAATGAGTTTTGTCCTTTCGTACACTGACTTGTCTCTTCCTGTTGCCTTCCAGAACCCAACCAAGGTGGCTCTCTTGGTTCTGGTCCCTGTTGGATATTTCTTATCTTTGTGGCTGAAGAAATACCACTCGTTTTCCTCCTCATACCCAATCCTGCATGTTTCTGTGACATCGTTCAAATCGATGTGTTTCAGAAAAACTAACGAGATCTAAGTTGTCAATACCTTTTTTTTCACGGAAGAATAAACGGGGAGACCAATTTGGCATTCAAAACCCTAATCTGATTCCGAAAGGATTAATGAGAAGGAGAAAATTAAGTGCATAAATTAAAGCAGAGATATTGGATAGGCGCTTAGTACCTTGGAGATCCCATGGTCCAATACGATATAGATCGACCTCTCTGATAACGTCAAGATCAATCTTCTGAGAAGCTACTTTCTTCCTCAGATAATAACCTACTAACTCTTCATCTGTTGGGTGGAACCGAAAACCTGGTGGGACGCACGACTCCATCATAGTAATTCCTACTGCTACTGAATCAAACTCACCAATCACCATTAATACCCTTAACGCAGTTGAATTTCTTATGTTTGTATATATATACATATATATACATGTATATATATATATATATAGAGAGAGAGAGAGAGAGAGAGAGAGATATGACTAGAACAAAGATATAACACTACAGTGAACGAAAAAGCTAAAAAGGCGAACCCCGACAAAAGAAATGATACAAGCCCTCTTCGTGAAAAGGTGACAAGTGTTACCAAAGATAATCATCAGCTCATTTCGTGGTGACAAATTCAAATGCAAAGGAAATAAAATTAATCGCGTGTTATCAACAAAACACTATAAGTTCAGAAGCAATGATTTACTTCCCTAGGTCAGGTTAGGTAGCTAGATAGATCAACGGAGAAGAGAGAGAACCAATTCATGAGAGTTGAATTTTGACAAAATAGAAAAATATTTAGAAAAATATTTTTTTTACATCCACTTTTTCTTATATAATTGACATATCTTTTTATTTCTCTTATCTTTCTCTTTATTTTTTCTTTTTTTCACTTTTTTTTATAATTTTTATTACTTATTTTGTGAGTGCATATTAAAAAATATCCCACTTTCAAATGATATAAATAACATCACTCAAACATTTAGGAGGTTTTCGCTTAGAACTCTGCGCGTGAAGGGTCTGCAGGAAACGGACAGCTACAGGATAGTGCTAATGATATTGTCTTTTGTTTGCGAACGGTGGGAATGAATATTCATCGAGATTACTGTTTGAAATAATTAAATTTTAGAATTAATTTGATTTGAAATAAATTAATTTTGATTGATTTAATTTATAAATTAAATTTTATATTTAAAATAATTAAATGAAAATAAAATTTAAATTAATGTAAAAATTAATTTTTATATTTATAATATATTAGATTATATTTAAAATTACTAAAAATAGAATTAATTTAATTTAATTTATAGTTAAATTTAAAAATTAGATCAATTTTCAATTTTTTTTCAATTTTAACAGGATTTTAAATATAAAAGAATTAAATCTCATAGAAATTAGAGATCAATTCATTTCATATTTTTAAAACATCCAAACATAGGGTTTATTTTCTAAATCAAATTATTTCTATTTTTTTTTTAACATTCCAAATATCAAGAGGGAAGGATTAGCTAAGTAATTATAAATAGAGTAAAATATACTTAACACTATTAAGGTATTAAGAAATAATATTTCACCCCATTTATTTACAAAATATGTACTCCATCCTAATCTATTAAAAATGTATTTGGATTGATTGAATTTTTTTCTTTTTTAGAAAAAAAAAGTACTTTTTTTTTTTAAAAAGTGCTTTTTATAAATTTTTAGAGCCCATTTGAATTGCCTTAAAAGAAGTACTTTTATAAAAAGTTTTTGTAATTAAAAAAAGGGGGTTAATTTACTACTTTCCCCGAAGTTAGAAATACTCAGTTTCTAATAAAAAATAGAAGTACAAGTAATTTTTAATAAAATTATTTTTCGAACATATTATTTACTTTTATTCAAAATTACAATATATATCTTTTTTTTTTATTCTTTACCAAGTCCTAATTTTCTTTTCTCTTTTTAAATGTCTTTTTTTTTTGGCAATTTGATTATAAAAGAAGTATTTTCGTTCTTTTGTATTCAAATAGACTAAAACTTTTAATTATTAAAAGTACTTTTTAGATAGCCTATCTAAATATAAAATAATTTTTTTAGAAAACTGAAGTTTTACTAAAGAAAAGTCTAGAGAAAAGCGTCTTTTTTATTTATAAGCTTATCCAAATGCAACCTAAATGCGTTTGGATACAAAAAAAAAAAAAATGCTTGTAAAAAAGATAATTCACCAATTTTTTAAAAATTTATTAATACCTGAATTTTTAAAAAAAAAGGCAGAAACAACAATAAGTTTTAATAAAGGATCATTTGGTTAAGATTTTAGGAGTAATATTTTTTCAGAAACAGAAGTAAAAGTAGAACTAGAAGCAAAAGAAGAAAATTGTTAGAAAAAATATTTTTTTTAGAAATAAATATATCCAAAATTATCCTTTAAAATCACATATACCTTTTTAAAAGCCGGATATTATTAACTTTTAAAAAAATGATAAATTTATTTTTTTTTTACAAGTGATTTTTTTTCAAAAGTTGTATCCAAATATATTTTTTAAAACATATAAAAGCACTTTTTGGTAAAAAAAAGTACTCATAAAAATATTTTTTTCTAAAAAAAGAAAAATTCAAACACACTCTTAGTAGATTAGAATGAAGTGCATATTTTGCAAAAAATAGGGTGGAGTAGTATTTTTTAATATCTCAAGAGTGTTACGTATATTATACTCTTATAAATATTATTTAGGTTAAGAAACACTTCGGGATGGGGATATGCCAATTTTTCTGGTAAAAGTACTTCTCATTTGGCTAATGTCAGATTTAATACACCTTCCTCAAGTTTAAGATCCGATATGTAGCCCAATCTAAAGTATAGAATTAATTCTGATATTATCATAAGATTTTGAATTTAATTTTCTTCCAAAAATAGTTGAAAAATGTCTAGTATTTAAATGATCATAAAGACTACAATATGTTAGTTTATGTGGAATCGAATATTTATTAGTAACTATGTACATTCGCAAGCAATTCAACACATTAATTAGAGGCTTAAGATCAAAACCACGTGTATGACATGTATAAAACAAACAATAACAACTTTTCAGAGAATAATAAAATTTTGAACCAACACAGAGCGAAGTAAAGTTAATGCCAGAGGTAGCCTGGAAGAAGTTGTTAAACTAAGATTCTTCAGTGTACGAGGCGTAAATGCTGAAAGGGAATTTCGATATGGGCACTGTGTAGACAGGATGACATTATCACAATTTGGGCACGCGTTTCTCTAAAGAGAAAAGCTTGAGGGTGCCGTTCTAGTGGTTCAAGACTAAACATGGGAAAACAGACAATAAAAATAAAAAGGGGAAAAAGGTTGGGATGCAGATGCACAATATTATTGAGTTAGCCATACGGAGGAGAAGAGGTATGTTATTTATAAATATCAAAAACTCCAACATCTTAATATTTTATTTTAATTTTTTTTCTTTTCATCAATTATTTTACTCTTTTCATTTTCTTTTACAATTTTTTTTTTCTTTCTATCTCTAAGTATTCAAGGTATTTACCTATCTTAATAGTATAAAAAATATTTCTATTAGTAAAAGTCGGTGCCTCATTGCGGAAGGCCGGAGGCTGGTTCTGTGACTCCATTGTCTCCTTGTCGAGAATTTTCATGGCAAATCTGACATCTTTTCTTCGTCGGACTAAAATGAAAAATATTATTTAATAATCTTATGAGTAAATATGGCATTATAATATATAAACGTGGGTATGTATGAATATTAAACTATATGCGTATCAAAATAAAAAGTATTACGTACATATATATACACAAGAGATATGGGTATATTTGATATGGGCTAAAAAAGGAAAAAAAAAAATTCTTGTATTCAATTCAATTAATGTGTAAATCAAATTCATGAAAAAATTCTTTCCCTTTTTTACTTTCATATCAAACTTACCCTTAGTGTTAGAAAGTCATCAACAAATAACATAACTCATAACAAAATGATGGCTAAGTATGAAAGCTTTAAGCTCCCTCCCATTCACCCAGTGTGTGTAGCTGCGGCCTTCTTTCTTCTTTCTTCTAACCTTTGTTTCTTCTAATTTCGGTTTCCAATCCCACTACAAAAACGAAAACGGGGTTTAGTAGAGGTTAAGATCGCGGTTAACTCTGGCCCAACAAAAATAAAGCCACGATCCTTGAAACTGTGGCTAACAGTGGTGTTGCAAATAATTTGGTAACTTTTCTTGTGACTTTAGCCACGTTTGTTATGACTGTGGTAAGATATGCTTAGCCACAGTTACAATGTTAATTAGCCATGATTACTACCGAAGCTATAAGTTTAACGTAAAACGAGAACCGTGGCTAAATTTTGAAATATTGCTACCATTGAACCGTGAGTAACGATGAAAATTAAACAAACAATATTATCTTTCATGCTACCTTTTAACTGTAGTTTATTTAACAATGCAACTGTGGCTAACTTTTTCATTATTACCAGTACTTTCATATTTCCTCTTGTATCAAATTATTGATTAATTAGGATATCTGTTAAATGGAATATATAGAGTGATTCTAATAAAACAAAATACTTTCTAAAATCAAAGTCTTAGGCAAAAGAAAGTCATAAAGTTTTAATATTCATAAGTTTCCATAACTCCTAAACATAAATAAAATACATAATATTGACTTAAAATTAGTTTGAAAATACTCTAAAAGATGACTAAGAGGATAGCACATCTTAGTTGAAAGTAGATAATTCACTACCATATATTTCCAGTAAAAATTTGTTAAGAGTTGCCATTTGATTCTAAGTTTGAACAAATTGTTTCTTGATTTCTTCATATCCACTCAACTTCTCTTCTAAAGTTTCTACATGTTACTCCAAGTCTTCAACATGTTGTTGGGATATATTACTAGAGCCACCAAAAATTCACATAACCAATGAAATCTTTCGGCTTCCCAAAAACTCTAGAGTGGACAAGCACTGCTGCCAAAACCATGCACACGACTTGAATGCTCAGCATTGTAGACTTTTCCAATTGCATAATTTGTATGAGCTAGTACTTTTGATGGAATGCCTACAGTGGTAGCAAGTTTTTGATCTTGAGGTTGGTGCTCTAATATTTTATCTTATGAGTAATGAGAATGAGAATGAGAATGAGAATGGGATAAACTTGCATCAATCTAACATATATATGAATTAAACAAGTATATAATTTACTTATAGCCAAAATTTGTCCTTCCACTACAAGAAAATTGCTGATTTGTTAGCTGCAAAATTGGTTAAATCCACCACTAATTGGCTATTTATGGCAAATTTGCAGTGGAAGTTAGGCCGCTACAAAAACATAGGCTACTAATGAGTTACAATAGATTTTTCCCTCTCTAACTTGTATAGTGGATTTTTCCATTAAATTTGAGGTAGATACTCCCCCTCTAATTTTATGACGTATTTTCTCCCTAATTTTGTAGCAAATTTTTCCTTCTAATTTGTGGCAGATTTTCCCCCTATAATTTTTGCACCCAATTCAAAGAAAAGAAACATACAACCATCAAATTTAAACACATGCAACACCAAAAAGATTTAAAATCATATAACAAAGCAAAATTCAATCCAAATATTTCAAGTTCATACAAATATGGAAAAGAGATGTCTTAATAAAACTTTAGAAGCAGTATTTTTCAGCATACTTCTAACTATATTTGGTTTATCTCATAGCCATTGTGCTAATTCATTTTCCTCCTTTGAGTTTTGAATAACTTCCACTGAATCTTCAAATTTCTCTAGTAAGTCTTGAATAACTTCCATTGAACCTTCAACAATTTTTACTATGTCTTTAACTAATTTCTTTTGTGAGTCATCCACTAAGTCTATTATGTCTTCAAATTTGTCCCTTGAGTCTTTAATAAAGAAATACTCAATAATTATCAATAATATCAATAACAATAAAATCATTAATATATATTATACAAAAATTAAAATTAGTAAGATATTTTTTTTAAAAGAAAATTTGGTCAACGACGGTGGTAGTGGTTGGTTCATGATAGTGGAAAGCAAGTTGGTGGGTGGTAACGAGGTGATTGTGGAAGTGCGGAAAGGTAAAAGAGAAAGAGAAGAGAAAAAAAGAAAGAAGAAGAAGGAGAAGGAGAAGGAGGAGTAAAGGAAAAGAGTGAAGGAAAAAGAAAGGGAGGAGGAGAAAGATTGGATATGGTGTGTGAGGAGGAGGGAAGGAAAAGAGAGGGAGGAAAGAATGATGAAAAAGGAAAAGAAAAGAGTATAAAATAAAGGAAGAGTGTTTTCATGTATCTCTAACAAAAATTCATTTGTGGCAGCTTTTAAAATTTTGAAGCAAATTTTCCGCCACAAATTGTATAAATCCCTTTTCAAAATTTGGTAAACATAACAATTTTTTTTTTTAATTTCTTAGAAAATTACCAGCAGCTTTTTTTTTTATAGCAAATTAAAGATTTTTTTTAAATTCTTAATAACTAGGGTCAAATGTTTCACTGCAACAAAAATTCGATTTTTCAAAATTTTTAAAATTTTGAAGAATATCCATTGCTAATTTTACAATTAGTTTTTTTTCAATCGTTGAAATTAGCAGCAGAAAATCCCTCACTAAATCTAAAACAACACACACACACACACACACACACACACACACACACACACACATATATATATATGTTAATTTGACAACATTAGCGGCAAAAAGTCTGCTATTAATTAAAAAAATCAATTTCATTTTAAAATTTATTTCATCCATTGCTATTGATGTTAGCTTCAATGCTTTCTAGAAATCACCTCTCGGTCTAAACCGTTTCGAGCTTAAAGGTTTTGATGAGTAACAAATCTAGCTTTAATAAATTTTTTTGTTGACTAACAATTTGGTTGATGTGATTAAGTTCTTCTGTGAGAAAGATCATGCATTTCAAACAGAAATAATTCTACGATAGCACAACATTAAATGTTCTTAGATGTATCTCATGAATGTACACTTCCTAAATAAGAACACTTTGTAAATTCTACGATCTCTCACTCAAGAAACACGTGAGAAAGATCAAAAAGGTAGATATATGTCATCAAAAGGAAAAAATGTAATATCCACCAAAATTCTTTTATCGTTTTTCGCCTAATTGTTCAGTTTTATCGAATAATTAAGAATAATTAAAATTTGGTTAAATAATTATTTAGAATCAATTGATTAGTAATTAATCGAGTTTAGATATGAGGGAATTAAGTTACAAGTATAGGAGATTTCATAAAATTTTATTGAAAACTGATTTACCGATTTAAAGAAAATCGGTAAGATTACGGTATTTTAAACTATCGGAACCGAACCAATAGAATTCCAACTCTTTAACCCTACCTTGAGTGGCTGATAACTCAGGCACTTGATGCAAGAAAGTGGCGCCACTTTGGCCACCATGCGTGAAGAAGCTTGGCTGAATTTTAGCCATACATGTTTCAACCAATCATAACCCTTCATTCTAACTACCTCTATGTCTTTATACACCATTCCTTTACTTCATTCAGCCATTTTCTGCGCCTCCTCTCCTCTACTCCAGCTCTCTCCTTCTCTTCTTCACTCACCTAACTCCATAAACTATCAAGTTCAACCAGGTTTTGCTCACCCAAGCCCCAAAAATCAAGCCAAATCACATATAACAAGAGGCAGAGGTTTAATTCTTGTATTGAGTCTTTGATCTTGGCTGGCTGGTGGTGGATTATTTTTCCAATCTTTGATATATTAATTGAATGATTATGATGATATATGGCTAGTTTATTGGCTGTTGTGAGGATAAAATCGAGTTGGAAGCAAGAAAGGATGAAAATAGGAAGAACTGAGAAGCTGGAAAAATTAAAACTCTTGGTAGTCCATACGGCAAAGTGTATGGCTCCACCTATCGCCATTTAAATTCAATGAAACCATTTTTATATGAAACTAGACATCTAGGGCTTTTCATACATGTATTATATAAGGCCGTTGGATTAGTATTGAGAGAGATATGAATTTTTGAATCTCGACCTAGGTTTTTGACTTTGATTCTAGGCAGACTGGGTTGTTCAAAGTAGAACTCGCCCTATACTACTTGGAAATGAATGAAACTAACTTTTTTAGAAAGATTACACATATGAAAATGTCCCATAAAAATTTCAGAATTAGATAAGGTCTTGTTTGCTCCCAGTGATCCAAGAAAGTTGCCCTATGTCCAAACTGGGCTAGAACAGAGCAGTTCAAGAAGGTCAGAATTCGGGGCTTATAACTCGAGCCCTACTAAGTCAAATGGAATGGAACTTTTTGTAAATGAAACTTTGTCCTATTAGCTTTAATATGAGACTAATTTCGTATGATTTGAATTAGTTTTAGATTTTTACTGGATTTTTACTTTTAGGTGTTTGATTCTGGTTAGCCACTGGGTAGGCCGGGATAAAACCTAAATAATTTGAGCTATAGTTATCAAAATTAGATGGAACCAAAGAGGTTAGAAAATAGACACATAACAATTCAACATACCCAAAATTGAGATCCAAATGTGTTAACTAGAAACTATGGCTTGATTTACAAAAATCGGGTTGAATGATTATGCTGATGCAGAAACTCTGCCTTAATGAGATCAATGTTTCTACGAGTTCAATGTTAAATTATGAATGCAATATTGTGTCTTCTATGAGAAATTGGTGTTCTGATGTACTGGCACTATTCATGGGGTTCTGATGTACTGGCACTATTCATGGGGAAGCAGATACATTCCGTTATGTTGCCGAAATTTCGATAGAATCTATGTATAAGTTATGATATACATGTTAATACATGTGCATTTTCAAGAAAGCTATGAAAGTTATGATAAGAATTATATGCTATTATGAGAGTTTCATGCTACTTGGGCCAGCCCCGAATAAAAAGTTAAGGGGAATAGATCGGGGGGAAGATCGGGGAAAGTAAACCCGGTATTCTTGTATAGGAACGAGCTCAATCCTAAAAAGCAGACTATTACCCAGGAGTCTAAATGGCCAAGAACTCCCAGGGGACCAAGTGATGGAAAATAATGAAAAGTAATGGAAAAGCTTATAAAGGAAGAATCAAGAATGAGTGTGCATGATTACATGAATGCATGATTACATGGAATAGTTATGTTAAGATGTTTGCAGTTGTCTATTATGTTTATTTACTACCGTTTGTTCATTTATTCTGTTTATTATTCTGTGAATCATTATTAGTAATCTATTCTGTTTCTTATGCCATCTAAAGTAAAACTGAACCTTGCCTCGGACCAGACGTTTCCTTAAACTCATTAAAACGGATAGTCTAGTTTGAACACATGCTTTTATAATTAAATAAAAATTGAGGCAACTGAGAATGAATGTGATGTCAGATAAACACCATACACAAACCCTACTGAGAATTTCTTTAAATTCTCACCTCATTCTATATTTCCTCATCATTTTCAGATGTTGACGATGCATTCCACGGCCACCTTCTTCATTGAGATTCCAGATTTGCAGCTTCACCACAATCCTGTCCTAGATTCTCTGTATATAGCCGGTTCTTGTCACTTCCGCCTTTACCTATTTAGTAATAGGAACTTTGCCGTCCCTCTATTTCATCCTGCTTTCGATCCTATTACTCCATATGTTGCCATCCCATTACACATGGCGCACCCACCTCCAACTCCTCCTGCACCCACAACACATGCAGCCCCTGCTGACCCTGCACCAGAGTCACCCCCGCAGATGGTTCTAGATATGCCACTCAGCTCTGAGAGTGACCCTTTCGAGGCCACCAGCTCATCACCCTCTTCCTCATGGGGACCCAGTGCAGATTACTCTCTAGCCGAGCCTGGCATGGCCAACAACTATCTGACGGAGTAGGTCAGTCACAGGAGACGTTGTACAGCATTATCCTCTTTTGATAGCATGTAGCTTTGGGTCATAGACTTAGCAGCAGGACTAGCAGTAGGTTTTAAAATGTCCTCTAAGGATCCATAGGATCATTTTGACTGATACGGGCCTTATGTCTTTTTGGTATACCGGCCCCACTTCTGTATTCCATTTTGAAACTCTGTACATAAACTGAAGCAATGGCTTCTGATATATATATATATATATATATATATATATATGCATGTATACAGTTGATGTTATTATACTATTTCTTATCTTTTGTGGCATTTTGTTAAGTTTTGTTACGCTCATAGTATAGCAATGCTCTGTTTCGTCTGTTTTAAAAAAAAATGATGAGATGCGATACGAATCATGAAAGGCAAGCAAAATGTTAATACCGTAACACAGTCTACTTAGTTTCATGCTATGATTTAAGCATAACATTAAATTAGTAGGGTATTACAAAAAACATGCCATCAGAAGGATCACAGATGCTTCAGAAGGATGAACTATCTAGAAGGCTCTATCTAGAAGGGTGACCCCCAAAAAAATAATTCTCATGAAGCACTTCACCTTCAAAACTTCTTCTATATGATTCAAGGATCAATTTCAAAAGTCAAACGTGATATGACAAGACCCAAAAGAAGCACTGACAAGTCTAAAAAGCTAGTGAACTATCAATAGCTACTTTCTTCTCCTATGATAGTTTCTATTTATTGAGAAAGAAAGCTTTATCTTTTTCTATTCTTAGACCAATAAAAAAAGGCTCAAGGCTCAAGATCTGCAAACTTCAAAAAATATATTTTGAAGTCTATAAAAAGCTGAAAGATGATGAAGAAGTGGTTAGACAGTTTGAACATTCTATGCAACTAAAAGCCTTCATCTTTCTCAACACTCTGAACTACCAGAAAGTTACTCATTGTAACTTTTGAACTGCAAAATCTTCTCTTTGATTTGTATTAGCCAACATTCTTATATTGAGAAATTAGAGAAGTCAAACATACTGTGTAACGTCCGATTTCCGACTTCCGATCCCATCCAATGTTGAAAATTACGAGTTCCAAGTTTGTCTTATAATTCCGCTTCCGACCTCAGTAGTATCTTCGACTTCCGATTTCGTTCAAGGCATACAAGGGATTTATTCCGATTTCCGACCTCATGCATGTAGCTTACGATTTCCGACCCTATGCTCAAATAGGAACGAACGTGATATCCGAGTTCTGATATTAGGTGATTCAAAATAGACACGAAGTACGACCTCCGAGTTTAACTAAATTGGATCCTGAGTTCATTACCAAGATCTTTTTCTCCTCGTTTCCGAGTTCCGATATCAAGTTGGAGTGCCAAGTTCTATAAATTCCGAGTTCCGGGTACACAGAATTTATGTTTTGAATCCTTATATCCGGTGCTATGCTTAAAAATCGATTCAAGGATGACCCCGACTTCCGGGTTTGAGTGTTTTGGTTTCACGTTCTGACCCTGACTTTCGCTTTTAAGGTAGCGTGCCTTGCGATTTCCGGGTTACGACTTCATGCCCAAATTCTCACTAAATGAGAAGATAATTACGAGCTCCGACTTCATCCGAATAGCAATGCATAAATTCCGACTTTAACAATCACACGAGTTCCGATGTCACATTCCTATGCGCTGGCAGCGAGTCTCACTTCTTAAGCGACGTGGAGAGCATTTTTGTCACACAAGAAGGAGACATGGCTGAATATTACCCACAAGAATTTCACCCAATCAAAGCCACATATCCTAACTACCACTTCAGAGCCTTGTCTATATATATCCTCCTCCTGCCTCTTCAGCCCCACTCTCCCCACGTTGTCTTCTCTTCCTCAATTCAACTCTCTCTTCTCTTCTTCACTCCATCCAACTCTCATTTTAGCTATCAACTCAACAAGCTTAACCTGATCACAGAGGTAGAGGTTTTCTTCTTGCTTGATTTTCTGACTCTTGGATGATTGATGGTGATTTAAATCCTTAATTTTGATATGTTGATTGATTGATTATGATGAATTATAGCTGGTTTATTGGCTGTCTATAAGATTAAAACTGAATTAGACACAAGGAAGGATGAAGATAGGAAGAGTTGAGAGGCTGGAAGACTCAAAACCCTCGGCCGTCCGTACGGTGGAGTGTACGGCTCCGCCGTCCGCCATTCAAAATTAATGAAACCATTTTTATGTGAAACTAGACATCTAGGGCTTTCCACACATATATCATGTAAGACCATTGGAGTAATATTGAGAGAGATATGAATTTTTGAAGTTCGACCTAGGAATCAGAACATCCACCCGGGCAGTATGGGTTGAGAAGGGTGTAACTCACCCTATACAACTCCAATTCGAGTGAAACCAATTTTGTTAGAAAGCTTACACACAGGGGAACACCCCAATATAAGATTCCGATTTTGTTACCAACTCAGTTGTTCCCAGTGATTCGAAGAAGTTATCCTATGTCCAAACCGGACCAACACAGGACAGTTCAGGAAGGCTAAGTTTCGGGGCTTGTAACTCGAGCCCTACTAAGGCAAATGAAATGGAACTTTTTGTATCTGAAAGGTTGTCCTGTTAGCTTTAATATGAGGCCAATTTCGTATGATTTGAGCCAGTTTTCGATTTTTAGTAGATTTTTACTTCTAAGTGTGAAATTCTGGCCACCCACAGGGCAGGCCGGGATAAAACCCGAATATCTTGAGTTATGGTTATCCAAATCAGATGGGACCAAAGAGGTTAGGAAATAGACACATAATACTTCAACATATCCAAAATTTAGGTCCAAACGACCTAAATAGAAATTATGGCATAATTTACAAGAACCGGGTTGAATACAAGCAGTGAGGCAGTAAGCATATTCTAAAGTGCAATACTTATATCTTGAATTGAGGATTGAAGCATGAATGAAATATGTTGATTTGTATATGAAATGAAGTGTTTCTCTTGACAAATTGATATGCTAAATACTGGCACTATTCATGGGGAAGCGGACACGTTCCGTTATGCCGCCGAAATTGCGGTAAAGCTTATGCATGAATTATGAGATACATGTAGAGGCATGTGCATTTCCAAGAAAGCTATGGAAGCTATGTTATGATGAACTCAAAGAACATATTATGATGAGATTTCCATGCTACTTGGGCCAGCCCCGGATAAAAAGTTAAGGGGAATAGATCGGTGGGAAGGTCGGGGAAAGCAAACCCGGCATTCCTGTATAGGAACGAGCTCGATCCTGATAAGCAGACTATTACCCAGGAGTCTAAAATGGCCAAGAACTCCCAGGGGACCAAGTGATGGAAAATGATGAAAAGTAAGAGGAAAAGTTATGTAGCATGAGATTTGCATAATTGCATCAAGTGCATGGCTGCATTTAACATGTCATTGCATCCTGTTTGCAGTTTGTCCGTTGTGTTTACTTGTGATTGTATATACACTCTCTTGCCCCTTTGTCCTATGTATTAGTATTGATGGTTTATTCTGTTTCTTATGTTATTTAAGTAAAACTGAACCTTGCCTCAGACTAGACATTTTTCTCAACCTTACTAAGTATGTGTAGTTAAGTTTAATCTCATGTTTTAAGAAAATTTCATAAAACCTGAGGCAACTGAGAATGAATGCGAGGTCAATATACACTATATGCAAACCCTACTGAGAATTTCTCCAAATTCTCACCTCGCTTCGCATTTCCGCCTCATTCTCAGACGTGGACGATGGACACGACAGCTACCCTTTTCGTTGAGATTCCAGACTTGCAGCTCCACCATGATCCGGCAGTAGGCTTATTGTATATAGCCAGCTCTTGCCAGTTTCGCTTGTATCTATTTAGTGATAGGGATTTTACTGTCCCCTTACATCATCCTGCTTTTGATCCTACCACCCCATACTTTGAGGTCCCGTTGTACGTGGCACATCCTCCACCGCCGCCTCGCACTGCAAAGACTGTAGCCCCCGCTGATCCTCGCACCGAGTCACCTCCGCAGTAGTACCGCATCCCGCCACCCGAGAGCGATCCCCTGAGGCCATCGCTCATCTTCCTCCTCCTCCGATCGCTTCGACTACTCACCACCACCGGTGTGGCCAACGGCTACCTGACTGAGTAGGTCAGCCACAGGCCGTATTGTACAGCATGACCCTATTTTGGTAGTACGCGGCTTTGGGTCATACAGGCAGTGATAGATTTGAAACGTCCACTGAGGGCCACGTAGGATCGGATTGACTGACATGGGTTTTATGTTTCTTTTTGGTACCTGACCCCACTCATGTATCCTATTTTGAAACTTGTCTGTAAATTAAAACAGTGGTTCTTGTCTATATATATATACCTATATACAGTTGATGGTATCTGTGTTATTTATGCTTACGGTGTGATTATAGCGAGATAAACTCTATCACGATCATTGTATGGCATCCCATTTTCCCCCAAATGATTCGGATACATGAAACGTAAATAGAATATTAACACAGTAACACAAACTACTTAATTTCTTGCTATGACTTAAGCATAACATTAAATAAGTAGGGTGTTACATTTTGGTATCAGAGCAGTTCGTCCTAGCTAAGGCCTGAGGATTGGACTGACTATGCTTCGCGCATATTCTGTGTTTTAGCTGATGACATGCACTAAATCTTGCCATTATGGTTGAGATATAGTGGTGCGTGTGTATGAAGTGTCTGACCGTGCGAGCCGTTATTTACTAGCACATTAGGCATAGTATTGAGCCTGATCAACTCAATAACTTTTGTTTTGTGTGCTCAGAACTTAATGGCTTCCGGAAGGCGAGGTAGGCCACGTTGTAACCTCGCCCTGCAGGTCCCGACTGACTTCATGGCCACAATGCAAGAAATGGCCCATGCGATGCGGGAACAAGCCGCGGCAGCCCACTAGATGATGGAACAACTAGGCAGGCAACCTGCAACTGGTTGTGAAGGGAACCCACATGGCCCAGAGGCTAACCTGGAGTATCTTAAATTCGCTGAATTTAGGAAGGCAAATCCGCCAAGTTTTCGAGGGGCGTATGATCCGGACAAAGCTGACGAGTGGATCAAAACCATGGAGAAGATTTTCTCTGTCCTAGATTGCTCAGATCACCAGAAGGTGACTTTTGCCACTTACATGCTTGAAGCAGACGCCGAGTTTTGGTGGAACGGCGCACGAAGATTGTTCGAGGGATCTCAAACGATAGTCACTTGGACGATGTTCAAGGATGTATTCTACCAGAAGTACTTCCCTGCTTCAGTTCGAAATGCCAAGGAACTTGAATTTATGCAGCTGCGCCAAGGAAATCGAACAGTATCCGAATATATTGCCCGATTTGAGGAGCTATGCAAATTCTCCACCATTTACCAGAGGAACCCAGATGAAGCCTGGAAGTGCATTAAGTTTGAAGGTGGGTTACGAGAGGACATTCTCACCGCAATCAGCCCGATGGAGATTAGGGATTTCCCTACATTAGTGAATAAATGCTGACTTGTGGAGGATTGCCACTCGAAATTAGCTGCAGCCAGGGCATTTGGTGGGAATTTCAAGAGGGGGTTAGCCTCGCAAGGCCTAAGATTCAAGCCCAATGTACAACAACAGCGGAGATTTCCGCCAAGAGGCAACAAAGGCAAGTAGCCTCAAAGGCCCCCTCCGAATCCAACTTGCAAGAAGTGCGGTGGGAATCATGGCGATCGGCCGTGCTTGGCAGGCCAGAATGTTTGCTTTGGGTGTGGCAAGCCAGGCCACAAGGTTTACGAATGCCCAACCAGGAATCCACCACAGTCGTCCCGACCACAACGCTAAGGACGAGTCTTTACTATGAATGCGGAAGAAGCCGATAAGTCGGAAGGATTGATCCAAGGCAATTGTGATGTGAATGGTGAGACCCTAATTGTACTCTATGATTCGGGTGCTTCTCATTCATTTATTTCTCATAATTGTGTAGCTGCTTTGCAATTGCCAATTTCTGAATTACCTTATGATCTGTTGGTTTCTACTCCTACCAATGGGCCTGTTAGAACTAGTCAAATGTGCATCAATGTTCCTCTTCGAATTGAGGGCAGGACCTTTGTCGCTAATTTGATTTGTCTTCCTCTATCTGGACTTGACATAATTCTGGGTATGGATTGGCTTTCTGCCAATCGAGTTGTACTCAATTGCTCTGATAAGACAGTGGTACTTCCCTCTGTCTCACCTTTTGCATCCCAGACAGCAACACTCCTCTATTCGAATTCTTTTGGGCCAAAGAAGCAAGGGTATATCCTCTTGTCGGCTAATGTGACTGAAGCCGAGCAAGAACTAGAGGAAATTCTCGTTGTCAGAGAATATCCGGATGTTTTTCCAGAAGACATCCCTGAATTTCCTCCAGAGAGAGAAATTGAATTTACCATTGTGTTGGTTCCGGGTGCGGGACCAATATCTATAGCCCCGTACCGAATGTCAGCTATGGAGTTGACGGAATTAAAAAGACAGATCGAAGAGCTTTTAGAAAAGGGGTTCATACGATCAAGCGCGTCGCCATGGGGAGCTCCGATCTTGTTGGTCAAAAAGAAAGATGGAAGCATGCGCTTATGCGTGGATTATAGACAACTGAACAAAGTGACAATTAAGAACAAGTATCCGCTGCCAAGGATTGATGACCTCATGGACCAACTACAAGGTGCAGCAGTATTTTCCAAGATCGACTTGCGTTCTGGATATCACCAAATTCGAGTTCGGGAACAAGATATTCCTAAGACAGCTTTTCGGACTCGTTACGGACACTACGAGTATACCGTAATGTCGTTTGGGCTGACGAATGCACCAGCGGTATTCATGGATTACATGAATCGAATATTCTGCCCATATTTGGACAAATTTGTAGTGGTCTTCATCGATGATATACTTGTCTACTCGAAGACGGAGCAAGAGCATACGGAACACTTACGGTTAGTTCTGCAAATTTTAAACTCTATGCAAAATTATCCAAATGTGAATTTTGGATGAAGGAGGTAAGATTTCTAGGCCACGTAGTGTCATCTGGAGGAATCTCATCGACCAAAGAAAGTAGAAGCGCTCAATCGGGAGAGGCCAACTACAGTCTCTGAAGTTAGAAGTTTTCTGGGCTTAGCTGGATATTATAGGCGATTCGTTAAGGATTTTTCTCGAATAGCCTTGCCCTTAACCAAGCTAACCAGAAAGAATGTCCCTTTCGAGTGGACGCCGGAGTGTGAACAGAGTTTTCAGGATTTGAAGAGAAGGTTGACCACGACACCAGTTCTAGCTTTACCAGACCCTCAAGGACCATTTGAGGTCTATTGCGATGCTTCCCAACAAGGGTTAGGATGCGTGTTGATGCAAACAGGAAAGGTAGTCGCGTATGCCTCCAGGCAATTGAAGCCACACGAAAGGAATTACCCGACTCATGATCTCGAATTAGCAGCAGTAGTGTTTGCTTTGAAAATATGGAGACATCACCTGTATGGAGTAAAGTTCGAGGTCTTTTCTGATCATAAGAGTTTGAAGTACCTTTTCGATCAGAAAGAATTGAATATGAGGCAGCGGAGATGGATGGAACTCCTTAAAGACTACGAATTTGAATTGAAATACCACCCAGGTAAGGCGAACATCGTGGTAGATGCGTTAAGCAGAAAATCATTGTTTGTCGCGTGGATGATGATTAAAGAGACAGAACTTATTGAAAGTTTCCGGAATCTTAATTTGGGAATTCTTATAACTCCCAAGACTCTTCAGCTATACCAGATTCAGATAATCAGTAGCTTCAAGGACCAGATTCGGCAAGCTCAGCAGCAAGATGCTAATCTCCAACGTATGATCAAGCTCGTGCAATTAGGAAAATTAACGGATTTTACTCAGGATAAAGAAGGTATCTGGCGACATCATGATAGGGTATGTATACCCGAGGGGGACGATCTCCGGAAAAGAATCTTGGAGGAAGCACATAAGGGTGAGTTCACTGCACATCCTGGCATTACTAAAATGTACCAGGATCTCAAGAAAATGTTTTGGTGGCCAGGCATGAAGTCAGATGTAGCGAGCTTCGTAAGCAAATGCTTGGTCTGTCAAAAGGTGAAAGCAGAACATCAGAAACCCTCTGGGACGCTTCAACCCTTGGAAGTTCCTGAATGGAAATGAGAAAGTATTTCCATGGATTTTGTGATGGGATTGCCAAGAACGCCAACAGGATACGATGCCATATGGGTCATCGTGGATAGATTGACTAAGTCTGCCCACTTTCTACCCATCCGAGCGAATTATCCGTTGGAAAAATTGGCACAATCAGATATTCAAGAGATTATAAGGCTGCATGGAACCCCTTCAACCATTATCTCCGATCGAGACCCAAGGTTTACTTCGAGGTTTTGGGGAGCCTTACAAAAGGCATTTGGTGCTAAGTTATGCCTAAGCACTGCATACCACCCGCAAACAGATGGCCAAACAGAAAGGACAATTCAGACCTTGGAGGATATGTTACGAGCTTATATACTGGAGCAACGCGGGAATTGGGATCGATATTTACCATTGGCCGAATTCGCATACAACAATAGCTATCATGCTAGCATTGGTATGGCTCCTTATGAAGCGTTATATGGGCGAAAGTGCCAATCGCCCTTATGTTGGTATGAGACAGGAGAATCAACTCTATTGGGGCCTGATTTAGTTGAGCGGACTAATCGAGCAGATCAAGAAAATACGAGGCAAGATGCTTACTGCTCAGAGCCGCCAGAAGAGCTACGCGGATACCAGGAGGAAACCTCTGGAATTTCAGGAAGGAGACCATGTATTTCTGAAGGTTACTCCTACCACAGGGATTGGTAGAGCTGTCAAAATCAAGAAGCTAAATCCTCGTTTTATTGGTCCCTTCCAAATCCTAAAGCGGGTGGGTCGATGGCGTCGAGTCGCTTTGCCTCCACATCTATCAAACCTCCATGATGTTTTTCATGTCTCCCAACTCAGAAAGTATCAACCTGACCCTACGCACTCCCTAGAACCCGAATCAATAAAGCTGAAGGAGAACTAGACTTTCCATGTTCAACCATTACGGATTGTAGACAAAAGCAGCAGACAACTCCGAAATAAATCTGTGCAACTAGTGAAGGTAGCATGGGGAAAAGAAGGTGCTGAAGATTGCACTTGGGAACTGGAATCAGAGATGAGAAGAGGATATCCTGAGTTATTCACAGGCACTAAATTTTGAGGACAAAATTTTTTAAGGAGGGTAGTAATGTAACGTCCGATTTCCGACTTCCGATCCCATCCAATGTTGAAAATTACGAGTTCCGAGTTTGTCTTATAATTTCGCTTCCGACCTCAGTAGTATCTTCGACTTCCGATTTCGTTCAAGGCATACAAGGGATTACAAGAACCGGGTTGAATACAAGCAGTGAGGCAGTAAGCATATTCTAAAGTGCAATGCTTATATCTTGAATTGAGGATTGAAGCATGAATGAAATATGTTGATTTGTATATGAAATGAAGTGTTTCTCTTGACAAATTGATTTGCTAAATACTGGCACTATTCATGGGGAAGCGGACACGTTCCATTATGCCGCCGAAATTGCGGTAAAGCTTATGCATGAATTATGAGATACATGTAGAGGCATGTGCATTTCCAAGAAAGCTATGGAAGCTATGTTATGATGAACTCAAAGAACATATTATGATGAGATTTCCATGCTACTTGGGCCAGCCTCGGATAAAAAGTTAAGGGGAATAGATCGGTGGGAAGGTCGGGGAAAGCAAACCCGGCATTCCTGTATAGGAACGAGCTCGATCCTGATAAGCAGACTATTACCCAGGAGTCTAAAATGGCCAAGAACTCCCAGGGGACCAAGTGATGGAAAATGATGAAAAGTAAGAGGAAAAGTTATGAAGCATGAGATTTGCTTAATTGCATCAAGTGCATGGCTGCATTTAACATGTCATTGCATCTTGTTTGCAGTTTGTCCGTTGTGTTTACTTGTGATTGTATATACACTCTCTTGCCCCTTTGTCCTATGTATTAGTATTGATGGTTTATTCTGTTTCTTATGTTATTTAAGTAAAACTGAACTTTGCCTCGGACTAGACATTTTTCTCAACCTTACTAAGTATGTGTAGTTAAGTTTAATCTCATGTTTTAAGAAAATTTCATAAAACCCGAGGCAACTGAGAATGAATGCGAGGTCAGTATACACTATATGCAAACCCTACTGAGAATTTCTCCAAATTCTCACCTCGCTTCGCATTTCCGCCTCATTCTCAAACGTGGACGATGGACACGACAGCTACCCTTTTCGTTGAGATTCCAGACTTGCAGCTCCACCATGATCCGGCAGTAGGCTCATTGTATATAGCCGGCTCTTGCCAGTTTCGCTTGTATCTATTTAGTGATAGGGATTTTACTGTCCCCTTACATCATCCTGCTTTTGATCCTACCACCCCATACTTTGAGGTCCCGTTGTACGCGGCACATCCTCCACCAGCGCCCCCTGCAAAGACTGTAGCCCCCCTGCCGATCCTCAAGACCGGAGTCACCTCCGCAGGTAGTACCAGACATCCCGCTCAGCTCCGAGAGCGATCCCTCGGAGGCCACTGGCTCATCTTCCTCCTCCTCCGGATCAGTTCCTGACTACTCACCAGCCGGGCCTGGTGTGGCCAACGGCTACCTGACTGAGTAGGTCAGCCACAGGCCGTATTGTACAGCATGACCCTATTTTGGTAGTACGCGGCTTTGGGTCATACAGGCAGTGATAGATTTGAAACGTCCACTGAGGGCCACGTAGGATCGGATTGACTGACATGGATTTTATGTTTCTTTTTGGTACCTGACCCCACTCATGTATCCTATTTTGAAACTTGTCTGTAAATTAAAACAGTGGTTCTTGTCTATATATATATACCTATATACAGTTGATGGTATCTGTTTTATTTATGCTTACGGTGTGATTATAGCGAGATAAACTCTATCACGATCATTGTATGGTATCCCATTTTCCCCCAAATGATTCGGATACATGAAACGTAAATAGAATATTAACACAGTAACACAAACTACTTAATTTCTTGCTATGACTTAAGCATAACATTAAATAAGTAGGGTGTTACATACTGCATCTTATTGCTTATACTCTTTTGAGAGATTTAGTGTGAATATATCAAACACAAACCTCAAATCTATTCATTGTAACTTGACTTGTTACATGTCTTTAAGAGCTTGGAGAAGCAAGGAAAAATACTACTCACTGTAGCTTGGAGAGGCTTAGTAAAGACTACTCAGTTATAAAGTTTGGAGAAGTTTAAGAAAACTACTCTATTGTAAAAGCTTGAAAAAATAAAGCTTGGTATATAAAAATCTCAATAAAGTGTTAAGAACTGGATGTAGGCAAAGAGATTGGCCGAACCAATATAAAAACCTTTGTGTGATCTTTCTATTGTTTTTACTCTTTATCAACTTCATGTACCAAATCATTTAATCTGTAATGTTCTAATAAACCCATACTACGCTTAAGTCGTATTACGGCGTTTCATTAGTTGTTACTTATGCTCACGGAAAACTGAACTTCATATATAATTTAAGTTACGCAGAAAATATGGTAAATTTTTTTTTTTGAAATACATCGTTGCTTTGCAGCATTTTGGAATGTAAAGCCTTGAGTGAGAATATAGATACCGAGAGCGCGTGTCGTATACAAATATATCACAACATTATAAAACATGACAAAGATAAATAAATAGTAATAACAAATGCATTGTATTACATAGTTAATCATATTATCCATATAGGTTCATATATATATATATATATATATATATATATATATATATAAACATCGCATCGAAGAGGCTCATGGTTGTGCCATGACCTAAATACTAGATACTAAATACAAACTTAAATGACAAAGCTCATCAGAAAAAGGAATATGTGAAGGTGCAGAGCAATAGTAACTACAAGTCCAAACAGCATAGTCTAGCATCCCTCATCATATGCCCGTTCATAGTGTAGGGGATCCATGCTCCACTCCACCAGATGCACCATCAAATTCTGGTGATGATACATAAAAATAACTAGAGTGAGAAATAAGATTTCTCAGTAGGACTCGAACTCGACTCTAAAGTGTCATCATCATCATCCCAGCCACTTCGGTTTTATTAATGAAAATAGAGAGCATGCATAAGGTCCTATTATTAAGTTTTTCAAAACATGAATATCCGAAGCGGATTTAATTTTAAGTACATATTCTCATTATAATAACAACATCATGGTATACATAAGAGCTTATATGCCAATTCGTATCATGCATGAACATCTTGAGAGTTTCATTCTTTACTTGGGTCGGATCGAAGTCCCTTTCTTTTCTTAACTTGACTTTATCTTAAGTCTTTTTCACCTACTAAATATAAGTGGTAACGAGCTCATACTGTGGCCATCACCACCATAACTTTTCGGTACTTACACTAGCTGGGTCCATGCCATGCCTTATGTGAGTTGTGGGTGGAAGGGGAGTTAATTCGGGTCACTTTCCCTTTTGAAGGATCACACCCTAGTTCAATCTCTTCTTATTAAAACCTATGATACAAAAATTATTCTAAGTCCATAGATTTTATAGAATTTCGGCAGCATAACGACTAAACCGAAGCTTCCCAAAATTGTTTTGCCAAACAAAGAATCTAATATCACATATCACATATCATTAAGCATCATATCATCATCATCATTCTCATGTTGGCACATAGAGGCATACATAACACACATAGTCTTATGAGCTTTAATTTAGTAAATTTGGTGCAAGCTTTTAATTGAATTTACTTCTTGTGTCAATTCTTATATTAGGTATAGGGTCAATTTCATCTATTATCCTTTTTAAATATTTTTAAGTTGAATTATGAAGTTTTTCCCATCTCTTGATTTGAGGGTCTTAATGTCTTGAAACTTATTTCTCATTAACCTTTAAACTTAATCATAACCAGTTTTACTTTTACAATGGGGTAGTAAATTCAAAAATTCGCCATAATTCTATCGTTTACAATTTTGACTTAAATTTTGCTATGATCATACTTCTCTGAGTATATTTTTGAACAAAACAAACGCCAATCAAAAATTCATTTTGTAACTTGAGATATGCATGTTTTACTCTGACTATTTTGTCTCTTAGATTCATTCTGCAACAGTGAATTTTAAACATTACTATGAGCTCCTCATAAGGAATCTACCAAAACTATTTTCTTGGAATGTTCCTCTATGTCTTAGCTTTCTAACAAACTTGGTTGCACTCAAAAAGGTTTGGTATACCTTGAGTTATTAATATTTTATTATATACTGCTCGAATAGAAACATATTTGGGAATAGCACATTTTGAAAATTCATATCTCTCTTTTTAAGGTCAAAGTTTACGTATTTTATATGTATAAAAATCTCTATAAGTATATTTTCATTTAAAATTAGTTTCATTTTATTTGGAGTTATATAGAATGAGTTATATAGGTCATGTAAAATAGACTGTTAGAATTTCCAGCTTCGACAATTTTTGTTTCAATGAGTTATCTAATATAAACATTAAGTCTTTTCCTCAAATGACCGCTTTTCCCTTCCAAACCACTTTTATACTTTGAGATCTTGATGATAAATCAATATTTTGAGTTCTAAACAAGTTGGGTTTAACATAAAATAAATGCACAACCAAAGTCATTTTCCAAGAGAAGAGCAACAACCATAAGTAAACTTCTTAAAATAAGAGTATGGCCATGACGCCTTGAGAGCAAGTTCTAAAACCACCTAGCTACGCAGAGCTTAGGAGTTCTAGAGCTTGAAAACATAGAAGAAAGAGGGGTTAAAGTCACTATCACAAAGATTCACTTAAAAGCTTGAAGGGGAAGAAAGGTGTTAGAGATGGCCTCCTTCTTCTTGAGCTTGCTAATAGGGCTAAGTGAGTGTTTATTTTGCTTCTTCAAGAACCAAAGAGGGTGGTCCTTGATGAGTTTGTAAGGGTTGTGATAGGAAATGAGGTTGATGATAGTGGGAAAGTAAGAAGAACAAGAAGGAAAATAGGAAGAACAAGGAGAGGTTAAGGGGGAGAAAAGTGGCAACTTTGTGTCTTTGAGAGAGGATGAAAATCACAAATGAGAGTGCAGGAAATGGGGTGAGGGGACTGATTGCTTTGCTTCTCCAACAAGCAAGAGGGAATGGTTGAGTCTTACTTCTTTTTCAAGCAAGAAAGCTAAGATCCTTGGGATAAAATGGTGGATTTGTGTTTTCTTTGAGTCTTGGTGTATGCTATGGACCATTTTGTGTTTTCTCAAGTGGGCAAAGGTAA
This sequence comes from Pterocarpus santalinus, assembly GCA_031439595.1. NCBI lineage: Eukaryota > Viridiplantae > Streptophyta > Magnoliopsida > Fabales > Fabaceae > Pterocarpus > Pterocarpus santalinus. The sequence goes on from CM062525.1 coordinate 33,487,847, forward strand.
AGTCTACTCACTCTTGTGACAAGATTCTAGTGAAGACTAGCTCTTCCTTAGGTTAGGTTTGGTTAGAGAGTAATGCCAAAATAGACTTGATCTAAGGGTGCAAGATTAGGAAGCAATGGATGGTTTGATTTGCTCTTGTCTTGGCCGAAATTTTGTGCAATAATTAGGAGGAGTTTTTGAATTTTCAAATCTATTAGAATTATCTAAGTTGTTAATTAATTTGATTAGTTTAATTTCTCTTTAGCCGATTTCGATTAATTACACTTTTAAGACACTTTTCCCTCTAAAAGATTTGTTCTTATGAATTATGTATTTAGGGTCTAGGAATTAATTTATCTCAATTGATTAAGGTAAAATGATTGTCATGTACTTAATTATATTTCTAATTACAGATTAATAAGGTTTGAATAATTAGGCTTTACTTAAAATGTTTAGTACGTTATAATTCAATTATTGACTTGACTTAATTTACTAAGCTTTTGCCCATCGAAATTAGTTGATTAGTCCTCAGTTAATCATTAACCTCTTTAATTAGCCAAGATCATTGAGCTAATTAGCTTAGACAAAATCGGGGATGTTACATAATCACTATTTGATCATTCTCTATTTGATAAAGCATTTCATAAATAACTAAGGTTATATCTAACTAAATCGCTTCCACATTCCAAGTCTTAGACTTGAGAAAGTTGTTTCAAACTCATTTTCAAGAACTTAAGTTTTATTTGAAGCAGGATTCAACCCCCCATTCTCATGCTACTTCAATCTACAATTGGGATCAGAGCCAAGCCTCTGGGGTTAAGCTTCCTGATGGTTGTAGAGGATAAAGATCCAAAAAATGGTACAACAAATCAATTGTATTGCTGAGGGACATTCAATCAATCATCGTCCATACTTCGATAGTCAAGACTACCCATACTTGAAGGCTAGAATAAGACTCTTCATTGAGTTTACAAGCATTGGTATGTGGGAAATAATTGAAAATGGTGATTATATTGCTACCATTAAGCAACCAGTGCCTCATGTGGTCTGTGATCTAGATCAGGTCCCACCAATAGTTGTTAGAACCATTCAAGGAATCAATGGATTGACCAACATAAAGCAAAAGTTCAAATGAATACCAAGGCCAAGTATCTTGTCACATGTGCCTTGAACAAGAGCGAATATGACAAAATAATCTCATGTGACTTAGCTAAGGTGATTTGGGATAGACTCCAAGTTCTTCATGAAGGAATTGATCAAGTCAAGGAGACTAAGATCGGCATGCTAGGTGATTAATATGAAATGTTCAAAATGATAGAACATGAGAATATTGATAATATGACAACTAGATTTATGCACATTATAAATTAGTTGGAGGCTCTAGGTAAGAGATACATAAATGTAGAAATGGTTAGAAAGATTCTGAGAAGTCTTTCTACGGCCTGGTGCCTTAAGGTAACAGCCATTAAAGAAGCAAAAAGCTTGAATGTGGTAAGCCTTGATGTTCTCATTGGGTCATTGAAGACTTATGAGATTGAGCTAAATGAAGGAGTTGAGGAATCAAATAGAAATGGAAAATCCATTGCCTTGAAGACTACTTAGAGAAAGTTCAGCTCCTTCAAGGCTATGAAAGCTGCAGAAGAATCAAAAGATAATGAAGATGAGTCTTCTGATGATGATGATGATGAGGAAGATGAGATTGCTCATCTTGTTGAAAGAATATGCAAAGCCTGGATCAAATGAAAAAAGAAGAAAGGCTTTGCTCCTACAAAGTATAAGAAGGGAAAAGCAAAGCAAAGTGAAGTCATATGTTTTGAGTGCAAAGAGCTTGGACATGTGGGATTAGAATATCCAGGGCTGAAGAAAAACTTGAAGAAAAAGGCATCCAGGAAGAAAGCCATGATGGCTACATAGGAAGACTTAGATGAAGAGCAAGAAAGTGCAAAATCCCAAGAAGAGGAAGAAATAGTCGCTAATCTTTGCTTCATGGCTTTTTGAAGAAGAAACTGAGGTAGTGGATTCTGAACCTAAACTTTCATGTGAGGATCTTCAAAAAGCATTGATGAACTCTTAGATGATTCTCAATTTCTTGCTTCTCAGTATACTTCTTTAAAGAAAAATTTTGAAAGACTATCCCTTGAGTTTGAAAACCCCAAGAATAATAACGAGAAGCTTGGGCATTAAAAATTAAATTGTTAAAAGAAAACACCCTTTTCCAGAAGGATGTGACTACCCAGAAAATTGAAGTTTCTAAAGCTACTCAGAAAGCATCTTCTGATGTTTCTGATCTTCAGAAAACTGTTAAACTTCTCAAATCAGATCTTGAGAAAATAGTAAATGGCTCCAAAAATCTCGATTTGATGCTTGTAGCCAAAGACATATTTTGATAAAACTAGACTTGGGTTTGAAAAGGAAGATCATGAGAAATCATCCAAAAGTTCCCAAAGAAAAATTTCTTCAGGTGTATATTGCTTTAAAAAGGGACACTCTTCTGAAAGATGCTTTTCCAGAAGAAAGGCAAAAAGACAGGAAGTGAAAAAGCTTAAAAGGAAAACTAACCCAAAAGGACCCAAGAAGATATGGGTACCTAATGTAAAGACTTTTCTGATGCAGGTGTGTCTTAAATCACACTACCAAAACGAGATGAAGTGGTATCTAAGCAGTGGATGCTCCAGACACATGACTAGAAACAAGTCCTAATTTATAAACCTCAAACTTAAAGACGGAGGAGTTCTGAAGTTTGCTGATGGTATCAAGCCTAAAAGTGTTGGTATAGGTAATTTTGGTAAGAATGATTCTAACTTGATTACTGATGTTATGTTAGTTGAAGGATGAACTCACAACCTTTTGAGCATTAGTCAATTTTGTGACCAAGGCTACAGAGTTGTGTTTGAATCTTCTCGATGTATTATAAAAGACTCCACATTTGATAAAATCATTCTCATTGCTAGAAGACATGATAATACTTATGTATTTTATCTAGATGACCTTCTAGATCAGAATGTTTTAGCATCCTTTTGCAGATGATAAGTGATTTTGGGACAAGAAACTTGGTTATCCTCATATGAGATTAATCTCTAAGATTTCTCAAAAAATTGCTTGCCAAAGGTTGACCTAAGATCAATTTTAATGATGACTCAACTTGTGAGTTCTATCAAAGAGGTAAATAGACCAAGAGTTCTTCCTACAGCAAGAATGTAGTTTTAATTACTAGACTACTCGAGCTTTTATATATTGATCTTTTTAGACCTACTAGAACTGCTAGTTTAGATGGTAAGAAATATATAGTCTAGTCATTGTGGATGACTTCTCTATATATACGTGGGTTATATTTCTGATCCATAAGGATGAAGCTTGTGAGGCCTTCAAAATATTTTCAATAAGAGTTCAAAATGAAAAAGGTTTTTGCATTACTTCCATTAGATCATATCATAGTGGTGAATTTGAAAATCATGCTTTTGGAAATTTTTGTAATAAAAATAACATTTCTCATAATTTCTCTTCTCTTAGAACTCCTTAACAAAATGGGGTTATTGAAATGAAAAATAGACCATTACAAGAAATAGCCAAAATCATCCTTTTTAAAAATGGTTTATCAAAGGGTTCTAGGTAAAAGCAATTAATACTGCACGCTACATTCAAAACTGTATTTTTTTTAGGCCAATAATCAAGAAAACCCCTATAAATTATGGATAGATAGAAAACCTAACTTTTCTTACTTTCAATCTCTGGATTTGAATGCTTTATTCTTATCACCAAGGACAAATTATCAAAGTTTGATCCTAAATCTGATCTTGGTATATTTCTGCAATATTCTTCTGTGTCTAAAGCTTACAGGGTATATAACAAGAAGACTCAGATTGTGGAAGAAACAATACACATAGCCTTAAAGGAGAAAAAGAAAGATGCTGATCAGAAAGTTTAAGACTTGGAAGAAGCAATGGAGAATTTATCTCTGGATAATAATGCACATAATCAATAATTCCTTCAAATAGACACAAGGGATGACAATGATGATTTAGAATTTCCTACACATCAACATGTTTCTGATGACATATCTGAAGAATCAGAAGAGTCACCCATCAAAAGAAGATACACTGGTGCTAGAGATTTGAGAGCTGTCTCTCAAAATGAAATTATTGGTGAACCTTCTTAAGGAGTTCGAATTAGACCCTCTCTTAGAACTAAATTAACTCTTAGCCTTAATATCAGAGATTCAACTAGAATGTGTTGATGAAGCTCTTTAAGACCGAACTTGGACTGATGCCATGAAAGAAGAACTAAATCAGTTTGAAAAGAGTAGTTTGGACTCTAGTTCCTTTGCCTAAAGGACATTTAGTAATTGGCACTAAATGGGTGTTTAGAAACAAGATTGATGAAAGTGGTAAAGTAATCAGAAACAAGCAAGACTAGTGGCTCACAGATGCAATCAACAAGAAGGCATTGATTCTGATAAGACATTTGCTCCAGTTGCAAGACTAGAAGCCATCAGAATGTTGCTTGCCTATGCAGCATATAAAGGGTTTGTTTTGTACCAAATGTATGTCAAATCTACTTTCTTAAATGGTTTTATTTATGGAGAAGTATATGCTGAATAACCTCTTGGATTTGAAAATGAAACTTTCCCTAATCATGTCTTTAATCTTTCAAAAGCCTTATATGATCTAAAACAAGCTCCTAGAGCCTGGTATGAAAGACTCGGTTCCTTTTTACTTAAAAAATGGTTTTAAAAGAGGAAAAGTTGATACAACCTTATTCATCATGCATGAAAAAATGATTTTTTAATTGTACAAATTTATGTAGATGATATCATTTTTTGTGCTACTAATTAGAATTTGTGTAAGGATTTTTCGGAGCTCATGCAAGGAGAACTTGAGATGAGTATGATGGGAAAACTTAAACACCTTTTGGGATTACAAATCAAACAACCAGAAAGATGGGATTCTCATTTATCAAGAGAAATATGCAAAGGATTTGCTTAACAAGTTTGATATGGACAAAACTAAAAGCATCAGTACTCCTATGCACCCTTCTCAAGTTCTAGAAGTTGATGAAGACAGAGAGAAAGTATATGATAAACTTTATAGAGGTATGATTGATTCGTTGCTTTATCTTATAGTTAGTAGACTAGATTTGCAATTAAGTGTGGGAATTTATGCTAGATTCCAATCTAACCCAAAGCAATCACACTTAACTACTATTAAGAGAATATTGAGATATTTAGTAGGTACTACTAATCTTGGTCTCTGGAATAAGAAAAGTACTGCTTATGATGTTACAGGTTATTGTGATGTTGATTTTGCTGAAGACAGGGTTGAGAGAAAAAGCACTAGTGGCTGATGCTACTTGCTTAGAAAAGCTTTGATATGTCTGGTTAAGTAAGAAGCAGAATACTATTGCTCTTTTAACTGCTAAAGCTAAATATATATTTGCAGCAAATTATTGTACTCAAATTCTATGGTTAAGCATTAGTTGGAGGATTTCAACTTGAGGTATACTAACAACACTATCTTATGTCATAGTACAAGTGCAACTAGCCTTGCTAAAAATCCCATTCATCATTGTAGATCTAAACATATAGATATTAAGTATTATTTCATAAGAAATCATGCTCAGAAAGGAGATATTGAGCTAAGTTTTGTAAATATCAAAGATCAACTTGCTGATATTTTTACAAAACCCTTAGCTAAAGATTATTTCTGTTACATAAAGAATCTTCTAAACATGAGTATTTTCTAAACATGCATTCATATCACATTCATCAAACCCCCTCTTTGGCAAAGGCTTAAAGCTAAGTTGCTCTGTTAAAGTGGATTTCCTTTCTGAAGAAGGATCTCAATGAATAGCCCTCAAAATTTGTTCAGAAAGATCAACTTAGAGTATATGTTTAGAAAGGTGAATTCAGTTTGTTAATTTAGAAAGATCAATTTAAAAGGGTATGAAGATCAATTGAGAAAGATGAGTTAAACTTGGATTCAAAAGTGTTCAAAAAGATGACGTTCAAATTGATTAGCTTAGAAAAGGGTTCAGATCATGAGTTCAAAAAGAAACTTCTCTTCGAAAAGATAACTCAAGTATCAGTTTAGAATCTTAATTGGAAAGTGTTATGACCATACTAGAACATGGGACATGGGACTCTTTTGTAACTTTTCACTATGCCACGTTGCTATCTCCAAATGAAGTGGGGAAACCAAAAGCCACACATATTTCCAAATGTCACCATTTTAGACTCAAAACCGTTCATATTTCTTTTAACCCTTGGTCATTTTCATTAACTACCAAATCACTCTCATCCTTACTCTAAAACTTTTTATCTCCCAACTTACAAAAACCCCTTACACTATTCACAACTGTTCGTGTTCATCTTCAAAGCTTCAACCTTTCAAACACTCTACCCTTTGTTTTCACCTCTAACCCAAACACATTCCCTTATCTTCTTTCAAAGCCTGAACCTTTACTATTCACTGTGGCTAGAAAGGGTGACTAAATTGTCCCATACATCTTTGAGGATGACAAAATACAAAGTAACTTTCAAAGAAACTTCTTTAGATGATCCATTGCTAGGGGAAAGAGTTTCTATCTAAAAAACCTCACGTCTCTTCCTAAAGTTTTTGAAGTATTTGAGTGTCAAGGCTACAACGAGTTTTTGAAGATTTCTAAAGATATATACACGAGGTTAGTACTAGCATTCTATAGCACCCTTGCTCCTATTGATGAAGACAACACATGATACGAGCTCAGGAGGGCAAATTGGACATTCCAGCACTAAAGGGCAAGATCGAAATTTCAACATGCCCGTGGGACCTATCACAAGGGCAAGAGCAAAGATGTTGAAAGAAAGCTTTGGGAACTTAGCCAAGTCATTTGCGGAAGAGATGCATGAAGAATGGGCTAAGGAAGAGAAGACAAAGCTAAATGGGCCACCTAGTGAAAGCGGGCAGCCCAAAACTCTAAGTGTGGCACAACGGGATTAAAATATATTATGTCCATAATTGGGCCAAGTTTTATTTAATTAACTTTGTTAGTTTTTATTTAGAAGACATTTAGTTATTCTGAGGTGTTTTATTCAGCCTAATTGTTTATTTAGTAAGTTGGGCCTTTTCCTAGTGAGCTTAGGTTTAATTTAACCTAATGTAAGAGGTATAAATACCTCATAAACAAGTGCAGCGGTAGTTTTCTGATTATTGAAATTAAATTTTCTAGTTTTTTCTAAGAAACTGTCAAGTGTGTGCAAGTGAGGAGTGATCATCTTTACTTGTTCCATCAAGAAACTGAATAGGCTATTACAAAGGTAAACTCTCTTGTGATATTTGTTCAGTTTCATCTTTCTTTATCCCAATTATCTATGTTTCTAAGAACAGGTTTCTTAGGGGTTTAGTAGGGAGGGTGTTTATCTTATTGCTTGTCTCCTATCGAAGTGTGTGTTTGGGGTTTTGGGATCATTATGTGCCTGTTTGGATCTCCATTTGCAATGGCCAGAAGGCCTTCTAGGAGAAGGAGAATGACTTTGTACAGTAAATGGAAGTGTTTGGTTTAACTTTTTCTAAAAGACCTTCTTCCAGAAGGCCTTTTAGAAGAAGTATCTTTGAAGTTACTTTTCATTCTAGAAAAAGACCTTCTGAAAAGGAATCTTACTATTACTCTAACATCAACAACCAAAAGTAACTTTATTTTATCCTATCCAAACAAAACTCATTCTCCTAAAAGGCCTTTTAACATATTCAAACCAAACAAAAATCATTCTTTTAAAAGTAATTCTTCTAAAAGGCCTTTTTTTAAAAGACCTTCTTTTAAAAGATCTTCTCCCAAAAGTAAAATCAAACGGACCCTATATCCTTGGGATTCCGCATCAACACATCACTTCAAAGCATAGTTGGAAGCTTAGAACTATAAGTGCTGCCTTCAAATATTGCCCGAATCACTAATGCACTTAATAAAGGTGTTCTTTGCAATGGTGTTAACAAATGGTGGGAAGATCTTGGAGTAATAGAGGAGGAAGTTGTTGAAGCTCTCACTGGAAAAAGGAGTATGCATGTAAGAGAGATTCATACTTCTAATTCACTTACTCCTGTTAGAGTTGTGTACTCTAAGATCCAACACATTATGCTACCTCACAGTGGTAACATAGATGTGATGACAAAGCTGGACCAAATGGTCACGTTTTGCCTCATGACTCGGAGAAAGATCAACTTGGTGAGGTTGATTCTTAATTTCATTGTTTCTACTGTCAACATTGAGAGAAGGAGGCATGCCACTCTTCCATATGGCATGTTCCTTACTCAAGTCTTCATTCGAACCCAACTTCTAATAGATGGACACAAGGTAGAGACTAAATGACCAACAATAATAATGGAGACATTCTTAGCCCTGAGACTTAAGCCTTAAGCCCCCATGGAAGAAAAGGAAAAAAAGAATAAGAAGGAAAAAGAAAGAGAAAAAGAGAAAGAAAAGAAGGAAAAAAAGAAGAAAGATCCTTCTAAAAAAAAGGTTCAGCACCAAGAAACAAGCTCCCAAGCCTTTTGAAGAGAAGAAGAAGAAAAAGATGAGACTAGGAAGAAGTCTCTCCCTAATTTCTGAAGAAAGAAGAACCATCAAGAAAAGGTTGCTGAAACTTGCTGAGGAATTTTCTACAAAAGATGAGGAATCTACCATTACTACAAAACCAATGAATGTTGTTGCTCTTGTTGCTAAACTCGTAACTAAACCCTGCAGACCAGTTTAGAAGGGTATTGTGATAAGGGAATCTCTGCCTCAAAAGCAAACTGAAGAACATGCTAAAGAAGAAACTTCAGATTAAGAAGAAGATCCAGGGTATAAACGCAAGGGCAAGATGAAGTTGAACAAGGCACCGGTTGAGCCATCAAGAGGTTCTACTCCATTCCCTTTGAGAAGAGCAAAGAAAGAAGTTGTAGAAAACAAACTCAGAGAGGAAGCATAGTTGCAAAGATAGAGAAATATGGCTACTGGTATTGGTGCTTCAGAACCGAGGAGCTCTTCTATCTCCTAAGAGGTAGAACATCGCTGTGTTTTGATTGAGGAGGTTAATCCTCCTTCTAAAATGAGAAATGTTGTTATACCCTCTAAGTATTAAGAAGAAAAACTTGTAGCTCAACCTTCCAACTTACCATTGGTGCCTATCAATCAAGAAGGAACTATGGCTGCAAGAGTTGAATCTACACCAGAAAGATTTGAGGCTGAAAAGACAATTGCCTTGGTGACAGAAGATGAAGCTACAGTTGCTATACCTGAACCTGAAACTACATAGATCATAACTCCAATGCCCAATCCAATCTTAGTCATAGCCTCCCAAAACATTCCTGCCACCCTAACAATAGCCAAGACTCTACTGCTTTGACTTCTAGACCATAGTTTCATAGAACAACCACTCTTGCTTGTTTTGAATCTACCAAGACATCAGAAAGTTAGAGCCACTACATTGCCAAGCTACCTTTTGGAGCACCTTCACATGCAGAGGCCTTTCTAGATCCTTCTAAAATTCAAATAGACTTGATTCTAGCCAATCAACACACCTTCATGGCCAGTCAATGTAATCTTGAAAGAAGAATGGAGAAAATGGAACAACTAATGCTGCAAATTCTAAAGGTCCTTTAGAAAGGAAAAGGCAATCAGTGATGGTCCTTCTATGATCCCACATCTCTGTTTTGATGATGATAAAGGGGCATAAGATTGAAGAAAAGCTGAAGTTCAGAGGGAGTCCATTTAGGGGAGCTACAAAAATCTGTATACATATCACTTATTCCATCATATAATTCATTTTTTTTCTAATAACAATTTTATTTAAATTTCTAGAGCTATACTTAATTGTTTATATTACCATCTTATTGCTCTGATATAATAGTCAAATTAGGTTGATTACTTATGCTCTAATATTGTTAGTGTGATATGCTATGATATTATTCTTATATTACTTTGATATATTAGTTTGACTTATGCTCTGTTATTATTCATGTTCTAATAATACTTATTCTGATATTCTTGATGAGCATTAAACCTCTCTATCATTAATTTTAAACTTTTATAACCTTTGCTTTAGATAATTCAAAGTCTCCAGTATCAGTACTTGTATGTTCCACTCTAATGATTACAAGTTAAAACTGTGCAACCCCTAAAGTTTTTCTACTAACAAATTATACTCATATCACTTTTGCTTTGATTGTTTCTCTGGTATCATCATTGTTCTAATAATTCATTTAATTTGCTATGATAGTTATACTAGTTTGGAATTCAATTGCTCTAATTTATCATGAACTCTCTTAACTTATTTGGACTGAGAAAACTTCATATCAATCTTGCTCTAATATTTTAAAAAATATTCATGATCAATAACTCGAATTATTCTGGTCATTTATACTTGTTTCTGAAGTTTCTGGATAACATGTTTATTTAATGCGCACTTCAAAAAGTAACTTTTTAAACTAGAAAGTAGAAGCAAACAACCAAAATTGTATGCCTTTGGACTTTTAAATTCCCATTCTTAATACAAAAGCTTTTCTTAAATACTGATTTGTCATCATCAAAGAGGGGGAGATCGTTAGCTCCAATGTTTTTCAGTAATCACCTGTCGGTCTAAACCGTTTTGTGCTTAAAGTTTTTGATGATCAATAATTCTAGCTTTAATTAAATCCTTTGTTAACTAACAATTTGGTGGATGTGGTTAAGTTCTTTTGTAAGAAAGATCATGATTTCAAATAGAAATAATTCTACAACAGCACAAGTTAAACGCTCTTACATATCTCACGAATACACTTTTTTAAATAAGAACACTTTGTGAATTCTATGGTCTCTTAATCAGAAACACATAAGAAAGTATAGAAAGGTAGATATATGTCATCAGAAGAAAAAACATGCCATAAGAAGGATTAGTCCAGAAAGTTGACCCCCAAAAAGATAATTCTCATGAAGCACCACCTCACCCTCAAAGCTTCTTCTACACAATTCAAGAATCAATTTCAAAAGTCAAATGTGACATGACAAGATCCAAAAGCAGTATTGACAAGTCTGAAAAGCTGGTGAACATTCAACGGCTATTTTTCTTGTCTATGATAGTTTTTACTTGTTGAGAAAGAAAGCTTTATCTTCTCTTTCTAGTCTTAGCCTAGTAGATCAAAAAATGCTTAAGGATCAAGATCTGCAAGCTTCAACGGATATATTTTGAAGTCTATAAAAAGCTGGAAGATGATGAAGAAGTAGTTAGACAGGTTGAACATTCTGCGCAACTAAAAGCCTTCATCTTTCTCAACACTTTCAACTACCAAAAAGTTACTCATTGCAATTTCTAAACTGTAAAATCTTCTCTTTGATTTGTAATAGCCAACATTCTCATATTGAGAAGTTAGAGAAGCCACACACACTACATCTTACTGCTTATACTCTTTTGATAGATTTAGTGTGAGTGTATCAAATACAAAGCTCAAATCTATTTATTGTAACTTAACCCGTTAGAGGTCTTCGAGAGCTTGGAGAGGATAGAAAAAATACTACTCACTGTGATGAGGAACCCCATGGATATAAATATCCAGAGGCACACACTTTGATAGAAAACAAGATTTAGGATAGAAACTCTCCCTACTAAACCCCCAAAAAACTTGTCCTTAGAAATATAGATAACAGGGAAAAGATAGATAGAAATTGATTGAATATCACAAGGAACTTACCTTACAATGAATTCTATCAATTTCTTGATACAACAAGCAAAACAAATCACTGACCTAACTTGTATACAAAAGCACTATTTTCTTAAAAGAAAACAAAATAGAATTTCAATTAATTAAAAACTTCCAAATAATGTGTTCCTCGAGGTATTTATAACCTCTTACATTAGGTTAAACACTTAAATTAAGCCCAAGCCCAATAAGAAGTGTTTAGATGCTAAACAATAAGGATTGGGTTAGATAAAACACAAAACATAAAATCTGGCTTAAATAAAATAATTAAAAGTTTAAATATCCTAAATACTTAAACTAACTAAACTAAACAAGATCAAATAGAAGAATAACCCAATATGGCCAGAATAAACTTCTAAGCCCAATTCGCATTAAATAACAAGATCTTGGGTTGCCCATTAGTATAATTTGGTATCTTGGTCTTCTTGGCCCATTCTTGATGCAACTTTTCCATAATTTTTTTAACTAAGTTCCCAAAATCTTCTGTAAGACTCTTTTCTCTTGCTAGTGTGATTGGTCTTGCAGGCATGTTAAAATCTCTATCTTGCCCCCTTGTGCTAGAATGTCCAATTTGTCCTCCTGAGCATGTATTATTCCATCCTTCCTCAAAAAGATTTGTCCTCGAACTTGCATCCATATCAAAAGGAGAAAGGTCAGAAACACTAAAATTAGCTAAAACAATATACTCACCCAGAAGGTCAACCTTGTAAGCATTATTATTGATCCTCTCCAGCACTTGAAATGGACGATCACCCCTTGAATCAAGTTTAGATTTCCTTTGAGTAGAAAACCTTTCTTTCCTCAAAAGAACCCAAACTGTAACATCTACCAGATTTTTATCGTTTTTCGCCTAGCCATTCGATTTTTTTTCGAATAATTGAGGTTAATGAGATCCGACTAAATATTTATTTAGGGTTAATTAATTAGCAATTAGAGAGATTAGATGTGAAGGAATTGGATTAGAAGCATAGAAGATTTCATAGAAATTTTCGTAAACTGATTTACCGATTTAAAGGAAATCGGCAAGATTTCGGTATTTTAAATTGCCGGAACCGAATCAATAGAATTATATACCCAAATTTTATTGTGTCAAGGCTAATTACTTAGCCACTCAACCATCCCTTGGTGGCGCCACAAAGGTGACAAAAAGAGGGAGCCATGGCTGAAAAATTGGCCACAAAATTTCAGCCAATGACAACACACATAGTCAACCACCCTTTTAATGTTTAAATCAGATTTTCTCTATTCAATTCAAGCTGATTTTGTAACATCCCCAATTTTTTTTCTAATCTAATTAGCTCAGTGATCCTGACTAATTAGAGAGGTTAACGATTAACTAAGGACTAATCGACTAATCTCGATGAGCAAGAGCTTAGTAAATTAAGGCAAGTCAACAAGATAAGTGAAAGTCAATGACTAATTAGAAAAGTCAACAATTAAAACATAACGCATTAAAAGTTACAATTAAAAGCCTAATGGCCCAATCCTTGTTAATTCATGACTTAGAATATAAAATCAAAGTGACCTAACCTTATTAACTAAGAGCATGACAAGCATAACATCCTAATTACATGAAAAATTAACCCTCACACCCTCTTTACATAATTAATGAGGAAAATCCTTTTCAATAAAAATGTGTTAAGGTATAATTGAACCAATCAAATTAATTAACATTTAGATAATTGTAACAAGTGTAAAAATGTTGAAACTTCCCTTTAATTATTGTTTGAAAGTTTGGTCAAAGCAAGAGTCATATCCAACCATCTATTTGCCTTCTTATCATACACCCCTAGATCAAGAGTCCATATTAGTAGATTCCTTGAGTCAAGACAAAAGATCTACTCTCCTCCATCAAGATTGTGACACTTGGAGTGATCACAATCATCCAATGCCAATCCTAAGATAGCTCATGCTTTTAACTACTTGATAAACACTACAAAGTGTAATTGTTTGGGTTCTTATCAAATAATTGAAGTTCATTAAAATTCGACTAAATATTTATTTAGGATTAATTAACTATTAATTAATTGAGTTTAGATATGAGGGAATTAGGTTAGAAGTGTAGAAGATTACATAGAGATTTTCTTAAACTAATTTACCAATTTAAAGGAAATCGGTAAGATTTCGGTATTTTAAACTGTCAAAACTGAATCAATAGGATTATATACTCAAAATCCTAGGATTCAAGGCTGAATACTTAGCCATTCAGGCCCGTATGGGTGGCGCCACCAAGGCCACAAGGAGAAGGGAGCATGGCTGAAAATTAGCCACAAAATTTCAACCAACCAAAACCCATGAAGCCAACTACCCTCTTTATGTTTAAATCAGATTTTCCCTCTTCTTTCTCATGCTGATTGTGCCTCCTCCTCTCCTTGCTTCAGCCTTCTTGTTCTCTTCTCATCTCAACCAACTCCATCAAACCTTCAAGCTTTGATAAGGTTTCATCAACTTGAGCTTAAACTTAGCAAAATCACATTTAAAGGAGGTAGAGATTCAACTTTATTCTGGTCTTCTTTAGTATAGGTGACTGACTTAAGGCTTTTGTTTCTTACTTCTCGATGAAATGATTGAATGAATATGATAATCTTTGGCTAGTTTGTTGGATGTTTTTGTGTTTAAATTTGATTAAGGAATAGAAAAAGGTGAGAATAGAAAGATATGAGAGGTTGGAAAACCAAGATCCCTTGATAGCTTGTATGGCAGAGTGTACGGCTCTGCCTACAACCATTTAAAATCAATGAAACTATTTTTGTATAAAAGTAGACATTCATGGCTTTCCATAAATATATAATATAAGGCCATTGGATTAGTATTGAGAGAGATATGAATTTTGGAAGTTTGACCTAGGTTTTTGAGTTTAATTCTGGGCAGACTAGGTTGTTTAGGGAAAAACTTGCCCTATATGACTTGGAATTGAATGAAACTAACTTTGTTAGAAATCTTACACATAGGAGAACATCCTATAAAAATTTTAGAGTTAGATATGGTTCCGTTTGCTTCTAGTGGATCGAAGAAGTTGCCCTATGTCCAAACCAGGCCAAAACATGGCAGTTTAGGAAGGTCAAATTTCAGGGCCTATAACTTGAGCTCTACTAAAGCAAATGAAATGGAACTTCTTTCAAATGAAATCTTGTCCTGTTATCTTTAATGAGACCAATTTCATATGATTTGAATTGGTTTTCAATTTTTAGTGGATTTTTACTTTTAAGTGTGCAATTCTGGCCAGCTACAGGGCAGGCTGGGATAAAACTTAAATAACTTGAGTTATATTTATCAAAATTAGATGGGACCAAAGAGGTTAGAAAATAGACATCTAAACTTTAACATATCCAAAATTTAGGCCCACATGAGTTAAATAGAAATTTTGGCTTGATTTGTAAAAACCAGGTTGAATGGATGTGCTGGGACAGCAACTATGTCTTAAATACAACAATTGTGCCCATGAATTTAATGTTTGAATTGTGAATGAACTGTTATGATTTCTCTGAAAAATTGATTTTCTTAGTACTGGCACTATTCATGGGAAAGCGGATGTGTTCCGTTATACTGCCAAAATTTCGGTAAATCCTATGCATGAGGTATAATATATATTTAGATCCATGTGCATTTGCAAGAAATTCAAGAAGGTTATGTTATGATGAAGGATCCATATTCCTAAGGAATGTGACATAGCGATCACGGTCTGATGGGGTATGACATGACGATCATACTCTGGAATATGGCATAATGATCACACACCCCAAGGAATGTGACATGGTGATCATATCCCGATGGAGTAAGACATGACGATCATACTCTGGGATGTGGCAGGAAGAACATATTCCTAAGGAGTATGACATGGTGATCACACCCCAATGGAGTATGACATGGTGATCGTACTCTGGAATATGTGTGACAAGTAAAGGAAGATAAAGGAAGAAAAAAAAATTATGTGTATCTGCATAAATTCAAGTACAAGTAAAGGCATGTGTAGATTTTATGTTTTCAGTATATTGGTGCTATTATATTTTAATACGTTTCAGTTATTATTCATAGTGTAATTCATGAATTGATTTTGTATTGGCTCATCCAAATGACAGGTGTATGAATAAAATGAACTTGGCTTTGGATAGTATGTTTTCGAACTATAAAACCAAACAGTTTGTGTATAACATGTTCACCTTTTTCATAATAAACTGAAGCAACTGGAGATGACAATGATGACATTATGTATAATAGTTAAAGAATCCTATTGACAATTTTTAATTCTCATTCTTGTTTCCGTATTATCTTCAGATAACTCGATAAGTTGCAAAGATGACTGAAGTTACTATCAGATAAGGTCCGCTCAGGTAACAGTAACAACTCTTGAGTGTGGTACTATGATTTAAGCATAGTACTATACAGAGGAGGATGTTACATATTTTCTTTTCCTTTTATAAATTTGAAAACATTATCGGCGAAAAATCTACCGCAAATAGAAAAAGATCAATTTTCTTTATTATTTTTTCAAATTTATTTCACATTTAGTTGT
The DNA here is from genome assembly GCA_031439595.1 of Pterocarpus santalinus. NCBI lineage: Eukaryota > Viridiplantae > Streptophyta > Magnoliopsida > Fabales > Fabaceae > Pterocarpus > Pterocarpus santalinus. The sequence goes on from CM062525.1 coordinate 33,504,023, forward strand.
GGATTTTTTGTTGTTAAATGGCGTGAACATTTTTTTTAATGTTAGTGCAAAAAAATCCCTGCTAAATTTAAAGCATATTTTTTTTTATCTAAAATTTAACAACATTAGTGGCGAATAATCATTGCTAATTAAAAAGATCCATTTTCTATTTTTAAAATTTATTTTACATTTAGTGGCGGATTTTTTGTCGCCAACAAATGTGAACAATTTTTTTTTTATTGACATTAGCGGTAGAAAATCTCCATCTAAATTTAAAGCACATTTTCTTTTTCTTTTTAAAAATTTGACAACATTTTTTGCCGCTAATAAGAAAGATCAACTTTCCTTTTTTAAAATTTATTTCACATTTAATAGCGGAATCCACTGTTAAATGATGTGAATATATATATTTTTTTGTTCATGTAAGCAATAGAAAATCCCCAACTAAATTTAAAGCATATTTCCTTTTTTCTTTATAAAATTCGACAATATTAGCAGTGGAATATATATCCACCACTACCTAAAATGATCAATTTTCCTTTTTCTTTTTTAAATTTAACTAATGTAAATGATTTTTTGTTGTTGATGTTAGTAGGGGAAAATCCCCCATTAATTTTAAGATGTTTTTAACAAACGTAAATATTAGTTGTAGACTTTCCCACCTCTAATATTTAAGATCAGTTTCTTTTTCTTTCTTTTTTTTAAATAAAAATCTGTTTAATGTATAGTCTTTTTTTTTTTTGGTTTTTTATATGTTATTAGTGGCAAATTTTCCCCTGCATTTTTTTCCATATTCAATTTTTGTTTTGTGCTGTTGAGGTCGATTTCCGCTATTAATTTATCCATAAATTCTACTACTAATATGTATTTTTCTTATAATGTTCTTCATTTACATAATTACCATATTTTTGTAGCAAAGTTGAAAAAAATAACCTCACTTCAAGATCAGGTCTTCCAAATTGTTGCTCTTAGCATTATCAATAAAATGTAAAGATTAACATGATTAACACGATTGTCACAATCACAACACTTAATTTGACCCAATTAGCTCCTAAATAAAAAGCAACACAAAGCAAATTACCATTTGTTGAGCCCTTCTTGCATTGCTTTTCTACCACAAGCATGCAAAAATTTAAGCTTCTCATTTTTTTTTCGGATTTTTTTAAACTTTGTGCATGCATTTTTCAGTTAGTCATTATATACCAAGTTTTATAGATTAGGAAAAAGTAATATGCCCTAGTCAGTCTACCTCGACCTGCTCTTCAAACTTCTTTGCTCTTTCAAGCTCGAGCTTGGGGGTTTTTGGCCTAGTTGATTTACCCTGACCTACCTTGACTCAACTAACCTATCCCAACCTCGACTAGAACTGCCCTTGCTGGCTGATCTATATAGGAGCCCCTATCCCAATCCTTAACCTCTAAGTTGCCTAGTCAACTGACATGTAGGGCCTTAACCTTGAAGGATCCAATGGGATCCTTTCCTTGATCTATGCCCAAACAAGATACAACTTCACCACAATAACACATCCTATATTGATGTGGAACCTCGTGGATATAAAGATCCCGAAATTCCAAACACACACTCTGATGGGAGACAAGCAATAGGATAAACACCCTCCCTACTAAACCTCTAAGAAACCCGTTCTTAGAAATGTAGATAATTAGGATAAAGAAAGATGAAATTGAACAAATATCACGAGAGAATTTACCTTTGTAATAGCCTATTTAGTTTCTTGATGCAACAAGTAAAGATGATCACTCCTCACTTACACACACTTGAGAGTTTCTTAGAAGAAACCAAAAAATGAAATTTCATTAATCAGGAAAACTGCTGCTGCACTTGTTTATGAGATATTTATACCTCTTACATTAGGTTAAATTAAACCTAAGCCCACTAGAAAAAGGCCCAACTTACTAAACAAACAATTAGGCTGAATAAAACACCTCAAAATAATTAAATGTCTTCTAAATAAAAACTAACAAAGTTAATTAAATAAAACTTGGCCCAATTATGGACATAATACATTTTAATTGCATTGTGCTCCAATTAGAGTTTTGGCCTGTCCGCTTTCACTAGGTGGCCCATTTAGCTTTGTTTTCTCTTTCTTAGCCCATTCTTGATGCATCTCTTCCACAAATGACTTGGCTAAGTTTCCAAAGCTTTTTTTCAGCATCTTTGCTCTTGCCCTTGTGATAGGTTCCACGAGCATGTTGAAATTCCTATCTTGCCCTTTAGTGCTGGAATGTCCAATTTGCCCTCCTGAGCTCGTATCATTCCCTCCCTCCTCAAAAAGATTCGTCCTCGAACCATTATTTTATTGACTGCACGACAATCCACACACATCCTCCAAGTGCCATCTTTCTTTGGAACCAACAAAACTGGAACAGCACATGGACTCATACTTTCCTTCACGTACCCTTTAGCTAGTAGCTCATCCACTTGCCTCTGAAGCTCCTTTGTCTCCTCAGGATTGCTTCTATAGGTTGGCCTATTTGGAATGCTAGCCCCAGGCATGAATTCAATTTGGTGCCTAATCCCTTTCAATGGTGGTAATCCACTTGGCACCTCATTAGGGAAAACATCCTCAAATTCCTGCAACAAAGAAACAAAATCTACTAGGCAAATTTGGGTTAAGGTTAGTTTCAGTAAGAAAAACCTCCCTAAACCTTATCATAACCATTGCTCTTTTGCCTAGAAAAGCACCCTTCAAATCCCTCTCTTTTGCATAGAAACATGATTTTCTCTCAATTCTTTCACTTTCTTCATTTTTCTCACTCTTTTCTTTTCTTTCACTCATCTCTTTCTTTTCACTATTCAGATTCTTTCCTTTCTTTTCACTCACCATTGGGCCCTTATCTTTTTTCTTTTCTCTCATGGCCTCTTTTCTCTCTTCTTTTTCTTTTGCGTTACTTTCTGAATGCCAAAGAGAAGATTATTGAAGTTTTATTTGATTAAGATACACCTCTTTGGGCGATAATGGAGCAAGTGTGAACTTGTGATCGTTATGCTCAAAGGAATACCTATTCTTGTACCATCATGTTGCATACGCCTATCAAATTGCCATGGTCTCCCCAATAACAAATGACTAGCTTGCATGGGTACACACACACACCACTTCATCACAATATTTTCCAGTAGAAAATGCAACTACAACCTATCTAGTAACTTTCACTTCTCCACTATCATTCAACCACTGCAACCTATATGGATTAGGATGCTTATCACACTTCAACCCTAGCTTCTCAACTAAACTAGTACTTATAACACTAGTACAACTTCCACCATCAATGATCAAGCTACATACCTTTCCACCAACTAAGCACCTAGTGTGGAATATATTTTCCCTTTGCTCTAAGCTGTCTTCCTTAACCTGCAAATTCAATGCATGCCTAGCAACAAGAGACTCACCATGCACAGTATACTCCATATGTTCGTCAGCATCAGAATAATCCTCCAAAGGTGGCACTATCACTCATATCAGACTCATTACCATCATCAAATTCAAATACAACTTCTCTACCCCTAATTACCATCATCCTCGTATTTTGGGCAATCAGATGCATAATGACCCAAACCTTGACATTTGAAGCATTTGATATCTTTATATCTAGAATTAGCAATAGAAGAAGATGAGATAGAAATACCTTTCTTCTTTGTTGTATCCAGCCCCCTTTCCTTGGTATCTGAACCTTTATTCTTCTTGGTGTCTTCATATTTTGGCCATTTCGAACTCCGCTTTGAGTTGGAAATGGAAAATATTTTGGCTGCCCTCCTTTGATTTTGTTGCTTCTCCACCTTCATTGCCATGCTAACCAAATCATCCATCTCCACATAATGCTATAATTCCACCACATCTGCAATTTCTTTGTTTAGGCCACCCATAAATCTTGCCATAGTCACTTCCATGTCGTCCTCTATGTTGACCTTGATCATGAGCATCTCCATCTCTTTGTGGTAATCCTCTACTGATTTAGAACCTTGTGTGAGCCTATGTAATTTCTGGTGTACCTCCCTATAATAATAAGAAGGTACAAATCTCTTCTTCATCACTTGCTTCATCTCTTCCCAAGTCTCAATAGGCCGCTCACCATTCCTCCTTCTAGACTTCATTAGCTCATTCCACCAAACTAGAGCATAATTGAAAACTCCACTGCAGCCAATCTCACTTTCTTCTCTTCAGTATAATCATGGCATGCAAAGATCATCTCAATTTTCTTTTCCTATTCTAATAGGCTTTAGCATTGTTTCTTCCCTTGAATGGAGGAATTTGCATTCTGATAGCATTAATGTTGCTATCTTGCCTTCCTTGGTTCCTAGTTCTCCTATTTGTAACTGTAACATCCCCATTTTCACCTAAGTTAATTAGCTCGGTGTTCCCGGCTAATTAGAGGGGTTAGCGATTAATTGAGAATTAATCGATTAATCTCAAGAACAAGAGCTGAGTAAATTAAGGCAAGTCAACAAGATAAGTGAAAGTCAATGACTAATTAGAAAAGTCAACAATTGAAACATAACACATTAAAAGTTACAATTAAAATCCTAATGGCCCAATTCTTGTGAATTCATGACTTAGAATATAAAATCAAAGTGACCTAACCTTATTAATTAAGAGGATGGCAAGCATCACACCCTAATCACATGAAAAATTAATCCTCACACCCTCTTTACATAATTAACGAGAAAAAATCCTTTTCGATGAAAATGTGTTAATGGCATAATTAAACCAATCAAATTAATTAACATTTAGATAATTGTAACCATTATAAAGATGTAGAAACTTCTCTTTAATTATTTTTTGAAAGTTTGGCCAAGGCAAAAGTCATATCCAACCATCTATTTGCCTTCTTATCATACACCACTAGATCAAGAGTCCATATTAGTAGATTCCTTGAGTCAAGACAAAAGATCTACTACTCTCCTCCATCAAGATTGTGACACTTGGAGTGATCACAATCATCCAATGCCAATCCTAAGATAGCTCATGCTTTTAACCACTTGATAAACACTACAAAGTCTTTACCCAAGTGCCAAGACTCAAAGGAAACACAACACTCTCTTTTGCCCCAAGATTTTTCCCACTCCCTAGCTTGTGTAAGAAACAAAAATCACATCATTCGCCTCCCCCATTTGCGCCATTAGCCTTCCTTGTCTCCCCCTCATTTAATTTTTTTCATTCCTCTCACTAAGACACACACAAAGCTCTCTCCTCTCTCCAAGTCTCATACCCACTCTCTTCTCCTTTCAATCTTCCTTGTTCTCCTTCCAACCTCTTTACTACTCCTCACCTCATTTCCATCACCACCATCACCATCCCTTCAAGGACCACCATTTTTGGTCTTTGGAGAAACAAGACCCCTCATACACGAGCCCCATTTTCAAGCCTTCAAGAAGGAAGACTCTCTCCAACCTTCTCCACCTTCAAAATTCTTCAAGGAAGCTCTCTTTGGTAGTGACTCTATCCTTCTTCTCCATGTATTTTTCATGTTTTAGAACCCCTAAGCTCTTCATAGTTAGGTGGTTTTAAAGCTTGCTTCAAGGTCTCATGACCACATTTTTCTCTATGAGTTTTCTTATCTTGTTGAAAGTGTTGTTTTGAAATAAGATTATGTGGCATGATGGTTTTATGTATCTTGCTCTATTTTGTTTTAAAATACTAATTTGGTGACTAAAACTTTGAATATGGTGATGAGATAAAACATAAAAATGGTGATTTGAAGTGGTATAGCAACATTTCCACAAGTTTGATATGTAAAACTTAAAAATGAGTTAATTTGGAATTCTGGCAGTCTATAAAGCATGCAGTATAACTTACTCCACAAAACTCAAAATGCAATGAAACTAATTTTCTGTGAAAGAAGACTCAAAGAGCTTTTCATACATATAAAATATGTGAGATTTGGCCTTAAAACGAGAGAGATATGAATTTTCAAAGTTTGCTGTTTCTGGATGGGTTTCTGTCCGGGCAGTAGGTAATAAAACGTGCATAACTGTTTCAAAGTTACACAGAACATTTTTGAGTGGGACCAAGTTTTTTAGAAAGCTAAGACATAGAGGAACATCCCCATAAAACAGTTTTGGCAGATTCCTTGTGAGGAGTTCACAGTGATGTTTAAAAGTCACTGACCCGAGATGAACTTTCAAGTCTGAACAGTCAGAATAAAATGTGCATAACTCAAGCTACAAAATGAATTTTTGAGTGGGGTTTCTTTTGTTTAAAAATAGACTCAGAGAAGTATAAGCATACCAAAATTCGAAATAAAAGAGTAAAAGATGAAATTATGGTGAATTTTTGAATTTACTGCCCCACTGTAAAAGTAAAACTAGTTAGGGTAAAAGTTAAAGGTTAATGAAGAATAAGCTTTAAGACATTAATACCCTTACATTAAGCATTAGAAAACCTTCATAATTCAACTTAAAAAGTATCAAAAAGGACATTAGACAACATTGGCCCTACAACTAACAAAAGAGGACACACAAGAGGCAAGCTCAACTAAAAGCTTGCACTCAATTTACTAAGCTAAGCTCATAAAACTTTGCTTGAGAATATGCCTATGTTTATGTGCAAGCATGATGTTATGATGATGATGTGATGATGATGATATGATAATGATGATATGATATGATGCTTGATGATACTGTGATATTGGTTTCTCTGTTTGGCAAAATTTTGGGAAGCTTCGGTCTAGCCGTTATGCTGCCGAAATTTTGTAGAAATTGTGGACTTAGAAATATTTTGCATCATAAGCTTTAATAAGAAGAGATTCAATAAAGTGTGTGATCCTTCAAAAGGGAAGGTGACCTAATTTAAGTTCCCCTCACCCACGACTCACAAGAGGCATGGCATGACCCAGCTAGTGTGAGGGGATAGGGCTTATATGGGGCATGACATGACCCAGCTAGTGTAAGTACCAAAATTTTATGGTGGCGACGGCCACGGTATGAGCTCATTACCACTTATGTTTAGTGGGTGAAAAGAAAAGGACTTAAGATAAGTCAAGTTAAGGAAAGAAAGGGACCTCGGTCCGACCCAAGTAAAGAATGAAACTCATAAGATGTGCATGCATGATACTAATTGTCATACAAGTTCTTATGTATACTATGATGTTAGCATATGAGAAATACGTACTTAAAATGGAACCCACTTCGGGCATTGATATTTTCGAAAACCTAAGAATTGAACCTATTGAATGCTCACTGTTTTCATTATAAAATCGAAGTGGCTGGGATGATGATGATGACACCTGTGTGTCAAGGTCGAGTCCTACTGAGAAATCTTATTTCTCACCCTAACTGTTTTGCCGTCTCGTCACCAGATACTCATGGCACACCCCGTGGAGTGGAGCATGGACCCTCCCCACCATGAGTGGGCTTATGATGAGGATGCTCACGCTATTGTGGCCATGACCACCACAGTAGTCCTCACATATTTCTACCTGAGTCGAGTTTTTGAGCAAGAGGAGCCAGAGATCCCGCCTGCCCCTGTAGATGTTTCATCGGCTCACTTTGGACCGTCGCTGGGTCCTTGGGATTTCCCGCCTGAGCCATTACCAAAGATCGAGATGGAGCCAATGTCTCCGGATCTACCTGCAGCCGAGCCCGTGCCACCGCCAGAGGTCCCTGTGATCGATGTGAGTTCGACGGCCACTCCTAGGGCTGCAGCCACTTCGCCGCCGCTCCCCGAGTATCACCCTGCCGCGTCTGAGGAGGATCCCTCCGAGGAACGTTCTTCAATTGCCAGCTATACTCCTGGCCGTCACATTCGTCGCGTGGAGGTGATCAGTCGGCACCCTCGTATCATCTGCACTCCTCATGTTCCCCGAGGCCGAGGAGCGAGGGGGACCAGGCACTCGAGGACCTGAGTCCATTCGATTGAAGGGCATGGACGGGGCAGAGAAGCCAGCATATGTCTACGTGGGCCTATCCCATTATTGCTCCTTATCTTTTGTATTTTATTTTGTATCGGACCTTGTCAGACTTGTGTACCTTTGATATTTTGGGGCCATGGCATGACCATGAGTTCCCTTTTTATGTATTTGTTGGATATTATGAGACTAATTATAATTGTATGGTTGTTTTAGAAATTTGAATGCATGGTATTATGATTTATTCCTTGTTCCTTCAATTTATACTGAAATCTTTGCGATACGCTCGTTTATTGCTATCTTCTCGCGCAAGGCTTTACTTTCTAAAAGCGACAACGTATTTAAAAAAAAAAATTTCACCGTATTTTCCGCGTAATTTAATTTCAAGTAAAGTTTAGTTTTTCCACGAGCATAAGTAGCAACTAATAAAACGCCGTAATACGACTTAAGCGTAATATGGATTTATTAGGGTGTTACAGTAACTGACTCAGCTTCATTAGATTCCTCTTCATATGGCTCACGATTGAAATCATTGTGATTTCGTCTATGCCTTGGATCACCCCGTTTGCTACTCTCGGAGATAACTTGTGTCACTTCCCTTCTCCATTCATCCATACCATCAAGCCTACTATTTAATTTCTGAAATTGAGAAACAAAGGCTTGGTACATCACCCTCATGTATGGTGTCATGGAAGGTTCCTCTTCAGCCATTGGAACAACCTGCAAAGTATTAATAAAACGATCTCACAGTTCATTCTCTCATGTGTTTTCACTTAGAAATTTGGGTGCACTCGTGTTTGCACTCAATTTAGGCTTTTACCTTCTTTTGAACTCAACACTCTTGCCTTTTACCTCTTCGGACCACTTTTGGTTGGTGCACTTCAGAAATTAAACAAACCAAAACAAACTCAAATTCACAAGTAATATTTGGGACAGAAAATGAATGATAAAATAGGAAGAGAAAACTCTAGTTTAGGACCAAAGGAGTTGCAAAAACTAGCAAGAAAAAAAAGTAGACACTAACAAATGAAGGAAAACTGGTGCAAATAAAGATCAAGAATGTGTCAAGAAAACACAAGATTGGAACCAAAGAAAGTGGTGGCAGCAGATAAACAAAACAAGAAACACACCAAAACTGGTTTCAGTTTTGGATTAAAAGTGACAAAACATGAAATTAATACAAGGACTCAACCCAAAATTCATAAGGACACCCAGAATTATTGAAACAAAATCCTGAAATTCTGCAATTTTTTTTGCGTTTTTTTTCATTTTTTTCACGTTTTTTTTCAAATGAATTCTGTAGACACTCTCTCTTTCTTTTTTCATTTTTTTTTTATCTGAAACACAAAATAGCAAAACAGAGACAATAGAAATAGCAGAATAGAAAAATGGGAATAGCAGAGAAAAACCCAGAACAGAAAAATAAATGACAAAATGCAACCAACAAAATGCAGATAAATAGGAATTTATCTATAGCCTGCTCTTGATGCCAAATGATGCGGAACCCCGTGGATATAAAGATCCCGAAACCTCAAACACACACTTTGATAGGAGACAAGCAATAGGATAAACACCCTCCCTACTAAACCCCTAAGAAACCTGTTCTTAGAAATGTAGATAATTGGGATAAAGAAAGATGAAACTGAACAAATATCACAAGAGAATTTACCTTTGTAATAGCCTATTCAGTTTCTTGATGCAACAAGTAAAGATGATCACTCCTCACTTGCACACACTTGAGAGTTTCTTAGAAGACTCCAGAAAATGAAATTTCATTAATCAGGAAAACTTCTGCTGCACTTGTTTATGAGGTATTTATACCTCTTACATTAGGATAAATTAAACCTAAGCCTACTAGAAAAAGGCCCAACTTACTAAACAAACAATTGGGCTGAATAAAATATCTCAAAATAACTAAATGTCTTCTAAATAAAAACTAACAAAGTTAATTAAATAAAACTTGGCCCAATTATGGACATAATACATTTTAATTCCATTGTGCCACAATTAGAGTTTTGGGCTGCCCGCTTTCACTAGGTGGCCCATTTAGCTTTGTCTTCTCTTTCTTAGCCCATTCTTGATGCATCTCTTCCACAAATGACTTGGCTAAGTTTTCAAAGCTTTCTTTCAGCATCTTTACTCTTGCCCTTGTGATAGGTCCTACTGGCATGTTGAAATTCCCATCTTGCCCTTTAGTGCTAGAATGTCCAATTTGCGCTCCTTAGCTCGTATCATTTATGTACCCTCTTTTTCTAAGGATAGGGGTTAGGACATTCCTAACCTAAACACTAGCCTACCTTATCTCAGAGCTTAGACAAAAACATTTTGGTGTCATCTGTGGGAAAAGATAAAACATCTCCTACTCCACCTAAAAACCTACAAGTGGTCGGGAGTTGCCATTTTCAAGGTAGATATGGGCATGTAGTATTCCCAAAACCCTATCCATTGTAACCCTAACCAACAAAACAGCTACAATCGAAAAACTCGAAGCCTTGTCATTTGCAACAATACTATGAACCAAAACTCAACCATGAACACTGACTTCAATAACACCACTAACCCCAACCTAGACCTTAATATCCCCCAATCTTGTAGTTGGCACTGTAACACCTTACTAGACATAATACTATGCTTAAGTCATAACATATTACTTGATAAGTTATTACATGTGGCGATCTAATTAAATTTCATTTTTTGTTTGATTGTTAAATTACCCATATAGAGTTGATTGTTCACTTAACAAATTTTTGTTTGACGGCAAAATAATTACTAGGTAATCGTTGTGACAGAAGTAAAATAAAATAAATAAAAATGCGAAATAGACAGAATTACTGAAACTACATCATATATATATATATATATACATATACATAGATGTCTATTTTCAAAGTTTGCCAAGAGATATATACACAGTATAGGGTAATGAAATGCGGCCGCTGAAATAAAATAAGTCGACCTGTTTCTATGAGCAGTACCCTAACTGATCCCCAAGGGACATCTCATGTGCTACCCAGCCATATACAACATACACTAAATTACTACCTATGGCCCAATAATGCCAAAAGAGGGCTACTCTATACATCTCCTGTTGCAATACTACATGAACACCCTAGATGGATTCTAAAGAAAGGAATCCATTCACCATACCGGCATCAGCTGAAGTGTAGTCCATGCTCAGGGCAGAGGACGAGGAAGATGAACTTGCCATCTCAGATGGACCCCCCTCAGACAGTGAAATAGAGAGGATCTGTTGTGGTGGTGAAGCTGGTAGAGCCATGGCTACTGGCACTACTGTTGCTATGTGTGGAGGTGGAAAGGGATGGGTCATATATAGTGAGATAGCAATATAAGGTGCGGAGGAGTCAAAGAGTGGGTGAGTCAAGGGAACAGTAAAATCTCTACAAAAGAAGAAATAAAAATGGAATTGACATCTGCCGGATATATATAGTCTAAAAACGAGTCCAGGTGGATATGAAGCTCAGGGAACTCGATAAACAGGATGCCTGTTGCTGCATTCTCAATGATCTGAGAATGACGTGGAAACGTACAGTAGGGTGAGAAATAAAGATATCTCAATAGGAATCCTAAGTTTATACACATCTGTCATCGCTGTCATTCCTAGTTGTTTTGATTTTTCCTTAATTTTAAATAGTACAACATAATGGTAATATTCAACTTAAATTCTTATTATAGAAAACATACACCAAAACAAACTAAATTTTAAATTAGAACAATGAAAATATAGTTAATAGATATACTAATACAACTAAGATAGTAACTATAAATAAACAGTAACATATCATGAGAAATAAACAGATAACTAGGACAATCAATTAAGAATTATCATACTGTGCATATAAATGCACAAACTTGAGAATGCATCTTATCTTTGAAGGCTTTCGCCCCCTAAGGCTTATTTTCCATCCTTGGTCACTTGGGAGTTATTGGCCATATACTGCTGGATAATAATTTCCTTTTCAGGATCGAGCTCGTTCCTATATAGGATCACCGGGTTTACTTTCTCCGACTTTCCCACCGGTCTATTCCCCTTATACTTGTTTAGGGGCTGGCCCAAATAATATGAAATCCTTTATGATATTCATGAATTGCAAGCCCAACTAATTTTATCCTTTCAAATATCATGTATTCATGCAAGTATAACTCACACAACATATGAATTCCTTGCCGAAATTTCGGCAGCATAACGGATCAAGTCCGCTTCCCCATGAATAGTGCTAGACTACAAGTAAAATCATTCAAACATGCAATTCAATATGGAATAGCAATTATATATTCATAATGTTATTCATCAAATTCAATTCAAACATCAATAGAGTTTTCTGGTTACTTCATCCTATTCTGCTCGAATTTTGTGTAATCCACATTTAGGCTAGTTCAACTCATTTCAACCTGAGTTTTGGATATGTTATAGCTCTATGTGTCTAGTTTCCAACTCTTTTGGCCCTATCTCATTTTGATTTGTGTAACTCCAGTTATTAGTATTTTACCTCAAACTGCCCTGTTCTTAGCTAGAATTGCTTATAAGTGAAAATTCTCTAAAAGTAGAAATTTGGATGAAATCATACAAAATTTATGTTAAATTACAGCTAACAAAACAAGATTTGAAATGCAATAAGTTGCATATCATTTGCATGAGTATATTTTGAGATATAAGCCCTATAACTTGACCCTACTGGACTAACCTGTTCCAGCCCGCTTTGAACTTATGGTAAATTCGTTGATGTGCTGGTAATAATTGGCAACGAATTTGATTTTGAAATTTTTATGGTATATTGCTTTATATGTTAGTTTCAAAAAGTTCATTTCATTCAATTTGAGTTCTGTAGGGTGAGTTACACCCCTCTCAACTCACACTGCCCAGATGGGAATCCATGATTCTAGGTCAAACTTCAAAAATTCATAACTAATTCTACACTAATCCAATGACCTTATATTTTACATGTATGGAAAGCCCTGAATGTTTAGTTTCATATAAAAATGGATTCATCAAATTTAAACATCTGTCGGTGGAGCTGTGCACTCCACCGTGCAGACTGTAACATCCTCAATTTCATGTCATGCTAAATTATCTTAGTAACCCTGAGTAATTAGGCACTTAATGAGAAATTTTGAGATTAGGGCTTAATTAAGGGGTTGACTCGGATGAGAAGGGTCAAGAGAATGCTTAATCGAGATTAGATAATCTCTAATTAAGTAAGTCAGAGCCCCTATAGCTCACTTAAGCACTAATCACCTTTAATTAGCCTAATCGAGTTTAATTAAGGTTAATTAAGCTTAATCACAAGATTAAATTTTGTTAGTCGTGTTCTTGTGTGTTAATCACTAATCCTTGCTTAATCATCTTAATTAAGTTGTATGAGCACTTAATCACATGATTAAATTCAAATTTAGTCAACTAAACAATAAAGTAAAGAGTGATTTCATAAAAGCATAAAGCATTAGACAAGAGTGCTTTATGTAAGAGTTTGACCATGTTTTGTCTCCCCATCATCCACTTTGTCCCCTTAATCACTAATTAACACAAAATTAAGCAAAATATCTCACTTTCCCTCCCTTAATGTAGGACGCCACTTTCACACACACACACACACTCACATTTTCATTTTCACTTATCCTATTCTCTCTCTTCAAGCCAAATTCTCTAACTTTTCTCTAAACACTTCTTCATCTTCTTCTTCCTTTCTCCACCACCACCACCCTAAACCACTCACTTAGCCCTTCAAAGACCTCATCTTTGGGTCTTTGGAAACAAGATCAAAACACTACAACCTACATTTCCACAAGATTTCAAGAGCTTCTCCTTCCTTCTTGCAAAACCGCCACCTTCATCATCAAGAGGAGTCACCATCTTCTTCTTCCATTTCTCTTATTTTGCGCCATCTTCAAGACAGGTAGTGATCTTCATCTTTTTCATTTTGTTTACTCAAGAAAGCTTGGAGCTTGGTTCTTTCATGACCAAGATTTTTAAGTGAAAGCTTGAGAAGATCCTTCATGCTCTTCAAGAGCCAAAGTTTTCATTTTTAGTAAAATATGTTCTTGATGTTCTTCATGTGTTCTTAAGTTTCCTCTTTTGTTAGTAGCTTGCTTAAAGTTGTTCTTTCCTTTTTATGATGAGTTGATGACTAGAAAAGCTCCACCTTTTTATGTTCCCATGATTTGATAAGACTTTGAACATTCTAAAAGCTTAAAACTTTAAAAAGTTTGCATCTTGACACACTTAAAGTGGCGCAAGTTTTAGTGCCATCATAAAGTCTTCTTTTGTTTTGTTTTGAAGACAAGAATGCATGTAAAAGTCTAAGCTTTTTGGCATAATAAGCCTTTTTGAGTTAGAAAATGATATCTTGTCACTTTATGTCTTAGAAATCAAACCTTAAAGAAAAGACTTTTTATAAAGTTTCAAACTCTAATCAAGAATGAGACCTTTAAGTTATAAAAGTGTTGTTTTATAACAATTAATTCATAAAGTTTAGATCTTGAACCAAAACAATGCTTAAAGGTGAGAGCTTCAATAAAAATTAAGACTTTTTAACCTTAAAGTTAATATTTCATGTCACTAGTTGATAAAGTAGGGACCTTTTATGTAAAGACAACTTTAAGTCATAAAGTTGAGACCTTAATGGTCTTAGAATAAATAAATGAGTCAACTTTTATAAAGAACAAGACTTTTAGTGGAAAAGCTAGTAACTTGCATCATTATTTCATAAAGATCTAATCTTTAAGATAAAAGCTTGAAGCTTTGTAACTTGGTTAAGTTAAAAATCATCCTCAGTGTTTAGTGAACATGGTGTTGTTGGGTTCATGATGTGGTTATGCGTTATCATGACCCAAGGATTAGACGGATCTCGAACTCCTTGGGAACAGAAGTATGATTAGGGCCTCTGAGCATACCATGAACCTAGGAATCACTAAGTGCACTATACCGAGGAAAGGACACAATCACTTAACGTATGAATGTGGGATGCCATACGGCATGATGAATGACAAGTTGGGTTGAGCTTTGTCTCATGATTAGATGATGAGTGTGATGATATGGTGAACTATTGGTTGAATATTAATGATTGGCATTTTGGGGAAGCTCCAGTCTAGCCGTTATGCTGCCGGATTTCCGTCAAAATTATGGAATTAGTCATATCATTGCATGTGTCTAGTCAAAGAAGTGTTATGCATGTAAAGTATAAAGATAAGAAAAGAATCAATGGGACATGACCCTTCAATCACTTCGGTAAGGGAAGTGAGAGACGGCGATCCACAAAGACATAAGGAACCTCTATGAGGGAGGCAAGGGTGACATGGAGGACCCTCCAACTTAGAGGTAACCAATATCAGCTTAGTCTAATTTGGTTAGTACTGCGTGACGACGGTCACGGAATGAGCTCATGTCCAAAAGCGGTCTATTTCAAAGGAAAGTAAAGAATGTTAAGCACATGCTAAAAAGGAAAGTTAATTCAAAAGTATAACCATGGTTAAATTGATGATGATGCATGTCCTTGCATGCACTTATGTTGCCCGTTTGCATTATGAATGTTTACTTTATCTTTCAGTATGCATGTTAGATTATGATGATGTAGTATGATGTTGAGTTTAAAAGCAACCCTCTTCGGGGTCTAAGTTTTCAAAACCATTAAAAACTGAACTTATATCTGTCCACTATTTTTATAATTAAACCCGAAGTGGTTGGGACAATGACGATGACACTGTGTTTGTCTAGTCGCGATCCTACTGAGAAATTTAGTATTTCTCATTCCTACGTTTCCCGTGTTGTCTTCAGAGGATGTCGACGTCGGGCACGGTGGCGATCTACATTGAGTTCCCGGTGTAGCGTTGGTGCTTTGACCCAGTGTTGAACGCCTCTATGCTGTCGGCGAACGCAGCAATGAGGGTCTACATCTTCCATGACCGCTAGTTTCAGACTCCCGTGATGAGCTTATTTTTTCCGACCGCATCAGCCATTCGGCGAGGTTACTATGGATGACATTCGCCCCTAGTTTCAGCCACCGAGATAGCCCACTGATGATGATGAGACTGACTTGGATACCCATTTGACTCCGACTGTTTCACTGGATTTTGACCCCTCGGAGCCGTCTTATCCGAGCTTCCATGTGGAGACCGATCCGTCTGAGCCCCTCTATCCGACTCATTCTGGGGGATCTCACCGTTCGAGTTCGTCGCAGCCTTCGGTGACTCGTCTATCTTCTGATTCTTCTGCTTCATCTGCTGGCCCAGCTTCACCCCCGGTTCGCGGGCGTGGGTTCATTCGTACCCGCGTTGTGCCCCGTGGGCGAAGACGTGCTTGAGGAGGGGGACGTGGCGGCACTTCTCCCGGTGAATATGGGAACGGCTTCCTCCCGCTAGATGCTTGATGTGACGACTGCATGCAGAGCCGAGCACGAGGATAGCCCCTTTTGGTCGTAGTTATAGGGTTATCATTCTGTTGTATGGCATGCTTGGGTAGTAGGATTTTCTGATGTATTTCCTTTTGTTATGTATTGGTAGGCTTATTGTGTAGGGTTGACGATAGATATCGGACCCATTATTATCTTATGTATGACTTTGGTATGACTATTATTGTATTATCATGGATGGCCGTGGAATGAATGTTACCTTTATCTAAGGTTGTGGTTACTCTTATGGTTTCTATACTTGTTAAATGCGATGTATGTATGGGATAGCGGTGTTACTTTATATGTTCACGATGCGCTC
This sequence comes from Pterocarpus santalinus, assembly GCA_031439595.1. Lineage (NCBI taxonomy): Eukaryota > Viridiplantae > Streptophyta > Magnoliopsida > Fabales > Fabaceae > Pterocarpus > Pterocarpus santalinus. Next base: position 33,520,585 of record CM062525.1, read on the forward strand.
ATGGCTCTCGATTTCAAAAATGGTTCACTTGTTTTGTAGAAAAAAAATTTTACCCTTATTTTCGGTGCAAAGTAATTTCTAAAAGATAATGTTAGTTCCGCGAGCAAAAGTAACAACTAGTAATTCCACTATATGACTTAAGCATAGAATGAAACTATTAGGGTGTTACATAGACCATTGAGTGAAAACCCTAATAGCTTCTTGAATTCTCTCTATTCTTCAAGTTCTTTCATGCCAACTCTAATTCAAATCACAACATACATGCAAAATCAACTATAATCCATCATCATCACTCCAAATCACATCAGTATCATGAGAAAAACAAGATCCCCACACAGCCCCAAAATAAGGAAAATAAGAAGAGAAGTTGGATTCCTACCTTTCCTAGGTGTGATTCTTGTTAGATTTGTGTTGAGTTGATGAAATCTTGATGTGGCTTGAAGATCTGTTGGAGATGAAGATGATATGAGACAAGATGAGATGAGATGGGGAAAACATAATGGAGTGGGGCCAGCTACATGTAGTGGCCGAAATTGCAAGGGTTGGAAGGGAAAAAAGTGAAAACTTCTAAAGCAAGTTGCATTTGATTGGTGCATGTGTATTGGTTATTCAACTTGATTTGTGGCTGCCTCTTTTAGCTGAAAGTGGCACCATATATAGGGGTATTTTGGCTAAATCTTAGCCATCCATCCTAGGGCACTCATAATATAAGTTCTATTGGTTCGGTTCTAATAGTTTAAAATATCGAAATCTTACCAATTTCTCTTAAATTGGTAAACTGATTTTTAGAAAAATTTTATGAGGTTTCCTATGTTCCTAATCTAATTCCATCAGGTCTAATCCTTCTAAATCACACTTAATCAGCTTTAGGTGAATGCTTAATCGAATTCTAATTAATTCCAATTATTCGATGAAAATCGAACAACTCGGTTATTATCGATAAAATTTTTCAGACATTACACTTCTACCCTCCTAAAAAAATTTTTTGTCTTGAAAATTTAGTACTTGAGAATAATTCAGGATACTCCTTTCTCATATCGGACTCTAATTTCCATGTACAATTCGTTGGTCTTCATTTCCCCATGCCATCTTCACTAGCTGTACGGCTTTGTTCGTTTGGTGTTTGATGCCCCTGTCCACTATCGATGCTGGGGATATATGAAAAGTTAAGTCATCCCTTAACTGTATTGATTCAGGCTCCAAGAAGTGAGTGGGGTCAAGCTGGTACTTTCTGAGTTGAGAAACATGGAAAACATCATGGAGGTTTGACAGATGCAGAGGTAAGGTTACTTGATATGCAACTGGCCCAATTCGCTTCAAGATTTGAAAAGGACCTATAAAGCGAGGGCTTAGCTTTCTAACTTTAATAGCTCTACCTACTCCAATTGTGGGTGTAATCTTGATAACTCCATTTGGTGACTCATATTTTTAGTTAGTTTTTGTTGAATTTGAGTTATGGTTGTTTAATTTAGCTCTTGTTTTTGTTGCATTTTAGTATATAGTTTGGGTTAATTCGTAATTTTAGCCTTTTATTATTTTCTGTTATTTGTTTGGATACTTATTTTGGTTTTATTTGATTTATTTTAGGTGCAAATGGGCCCAAAAGAAGTTGGAAGAGGCCAAGCCATGAATTCAGACTCAATACCTTGTGCTATAGCACAAGCCAGTGCACTACAATGCACTGCCACACAAGGAAGAAAATGCCACATTCATGTTGCGCTATAGCGTGCTCCAGTTTTGTCAAATTCCCAAGGTTTTTAGGTTGTGTTATAGCGTAACCAAGCGTGTTATAGCGCGCTGCCATGTTTGTAGACTTTGTCAACAATTTTTGCTATGCTATAGAGCAACTTAGCGCGCTATAGCGTGCCATCGTATTTCGCAAATGAGCCAAGAATTGAGGCTTGCGCATGTAGCAGATTATCAGTTCGAGCTGAAAGTTAGAAGGGAGGATCTATGCACTATAAAAAGGAGCTCACGCAGATCACAAAGGATCCTAGAAAATTTATACACTTTCCAAGGTAGAAAACTTTCTCAGAGAGATTGAAGGTGAAGATTCAAGGATTTCGGCGCTTAATCATCAACACAGAGAGATCCAAAATTTTCTGAATTCCTTGTTTCTAACTAGAATTCTCCGTGGTTTTTTGTTTTTCTGTTTCCTCGTCTTTATACTCTATTATTGGTTTCTTTTCTTTAGACATGAACTAAATTTCTCTTGCTAGGGTGTTGATGGACCCTTTTGTATGACAAATTTCTTCATGGATTAATGTTAATCTTGTTTCTATTTCAATTGCTTAGTGTTTTTGTTTGTGCTTAATGCTTTTGGGTGATTGGCCACTATTCAATTGATTCGTTGGTTTGCAATAACTAGAGATGGGGTTTGTAAACAAACTTCTTAACATAAACACCATGAGCTGAGCAAAAACTAGAGATAGACAAATGTGGTTCATGTGGTCAACATTAGGAACCCATAGAACTTCAACCTTTTCCTTGATTAGTTTGTACTAAGAGATTAGGCAACTAGTTTAGGATAAAGAGTACTGCTTGACCTCAAGAAAGGCTAGAAATAAATTGAGGGGAACCGACCGTGAGTCAATTAGGATAGAACAGATTAACAGAAATTCATAAGCAAGGCGTCTACAATAGGTGAAATTAATTAGCCCTAGCATTCATTCCATTGCATTTAGTCAACAGTTCTTGCATCTGTCTTGGTTACTATTTTTCGTATTTATGAACTTCTTCTTTTTATTTTAAATTTCCTTATCAGTAATTCCATTCTATTCAAATAGTTATTCCCTTGGACAATTTCAGCATTTGATCTATCCTCGTGGGAACGATACTTTACTTATCACTTTATTACTTGTACGATCTGGTATACTTGCCGGAGACGCATCAAATCTTTAGGAACACATGGTCTCCTTCTTGAAACTCTAATGGCTTTCTTTTGATGTCTGCGTAGTTCTTCTGATGGCTTTGAGTTGCAAGTATCTTGCTATAGATTCTTTTGATTTGCTCTATAGTTTGCTTAATTAACTCCGGCCTTAGTAGACTTTGTTCCCCTGATTCGTACCAACACAGTGGAGATTGGCATTTCCGTCCGTATAATGCTTTGTACGGGGCCATGCCGATGTCGCATGATAACTATTGTTATATGCAAATTCGGCTAGTGGTAAATATCGATCCTAGCTCTTGCGCTGTTCTAAAATATAAGCTCGCAGAATATCTTCCAGAGTCTAAATAGTTTGCTCAGTCTGACCATCTGTTTGCAGATGGTATGCTGTGCTTAGACACAGTCTGGTGCCGAGTGCCTTTTGAAACACTCTCCAAAATCGTGAGGTAAATTTGGGATCTCTGTCTGAGATGATTGTTAAAGGAATACGATGTAGCCACATTGCTTCTTGAATGTACAATTGCGCCAACTTCTCCAGAGGATAATTTGCTTGAATGGGTAAAAAGTGAGCAGACTTAGTCAGTCTATCCACTATGACCCATATAGCATCATATCCCAAGGGTGTTCTTGGTAAGCCAATCATGAAATCCATAGAAATGCTATTCCATTTCCATTCTGAAATCTCTAAGGGTTGTAGAGTTCCTGCCAGTTTCTGATGCTCTATTTTTACTTTTTGGTAGGTTAGACATTTATCCACAAGACTCGCCACATCCTTCTTGAGGCCTAGCCACCAAAACATCTTCTTGAGGTCTTGATACATCTTGTTAATGCTAGGATGTATAGCAAAATCGTGCCTATGGGCTTCCTCCAAGATTCTCTACCTAAGGTTGTCCTCCTCAGGTATGCATATCCTTCCCTGATATCACCATACACCTTCTGTATCTCATGTAAATCCTGTTAGCTTTTCAGATTGCACTAGTTGCACTGTATGCTGAAAGTCGTCATTCCTTTATTGTGCCTGTCGGATGTGGTCTTTGAAATCACTGGTTATCTTAAGTTGGTTTAATTGAATGGCATTGGGGGTTATAGAGATTCCTAGGTTGAGGTCTCGGAAACTCTCCATAAGTTCCACTTCCTTGATCATCATGCATGCCACTGTTAAGGACTTCCTACTTAGGGTGTCTACCACCATATTTGCCTTGCCAGGATAGTACTTTAGCTCCAACTCGAAATCTTTAAGAAACTTCATCCACCTTTGCTGCCTCATGTTTAATTCTTTATAATCAAAAAGGTATTTCAAGCTTTTATGATCAGAAAATACTTCAAACTTCACTCTGTAGAGATGGTGCCTCCGTATCTTTAAAGCAAATACCACCATCGCTAACTCTAGGTCATACGTTGGATAATTTCTTTCGTGACTTTTCAATTGCCTGGAAGCATACGTACCCTAATCCTATTCTTGGATGCAACACAGTAGACTTCGAATGGTCTATGAGGATTCGGTAGAATAAGTACTGGGGCTGTCGTCAACTTTTTTTTTAATTCTTGGAAACTCTGCTCATACTCGAGAGTCTATTCGAATAGAGCATTCTTCCTGGTTAGCTTTGTTAGGGGCAGGGCTATTTGAGAGAAGTTCTTGCCAAATTTCTTGTAGTATCCTGCCAGACCTAAGAAACTCCTGACTTCCGTGACTATCGTTGGTCGTTCCCAACTTAATACTGCTTCCACCTTACTGGGATCCATTGAAATTCCCTCATAGGATCCATATAGCCAAGAAATTTTACTTCTTTCATCCAAAATTTACATTTGGATAGCTTGACGTAAAGTTTCTTCTCTCTTAGAATTTGCAAAACCAATTGCAAATGTTCTGCGTGCTCCTGCTCCATCTTTGAGTAAACAAGTATGTCATCAATGAATACCACCACAAATTTGTCAAGATAGGTTAGAATATTCGATTCATATAATCCATAAATACTGCTGGCGCATTTGTCAACCCAAAAGACATCATAGTGTATTCGTAATGCCTATAACGAGTCCGAAATGCCATCTTTGAAATATCTTCTTCTCGAACCTGAATCTGGTGATATCCACACCATAGATCAATTTTGGAAATTATAGTAACCCCTTACAGTTGATCCATGAGATCATTAATCCTTGGCAACAGATACTTATTCTTGATCTTCGCCTTATTCAACTGCTTATAATCTACACATAGTCGCATGCCTCCGTCTTTCTTCTTAACTGACAAGACTGGGGCTCCCCATGGCGATTCACTTGGTCTAATAAATTTCTTTTCCAGGAGCTCTTCAATCTGCTTTTTAAGTTCGGTCAGCTCCAAGGGTGACATTCGGTACGGCACTGTGGATATCGATCCCGCCCCTGGTACTAATTCAATGGCAACCTCAATTTCCCTTTTGGCAGAAAAATTAGGGATATCCTCAGGGAACACATCGGAATATTCCCTAACAACTAGAATATCATCTAGCTTCTGATCAACCTCTGTTACATTGATTGATAACAGAATGTACCCTTGACCCCTATTTCCACAATGGTGCACTGCTAAAGAGCTTAAATAAAGTTTTACAGGGATTACTGATTCAGAAGGTGAAGCAGAGGGAAGTACAATGGATTTATCAGAGCAATTTAACAGGGCTCGGTTGGCAGAGAGCCAATCTATACCCAAAATAATGTCAAGTCCGGACAAAGGGAGACAAATTAAATTGGCTAAAAAAGTCTGACCTCTTATCAGAAGGGAGACACTCATACAAATATAATTGGTCTTAACAGGTTCACTTATAGGAGTAAAAACTAGCAAGTCATAGGGTAATTTAGAAATAGGTAACTGCAAGGCTAACATGCAATCGTGAGAGATGAAAGAACGAGATGCACTTGAATCATATAAAATGGTCAAGGTCTTACCATTCACTTCAAACGTGTTTTGAATCAAATCTTTCGACTTGTTGACCTCTTGTGCATCCATAGTGAAAACTCTTCCTTGGCGTTACAGCTTGGGAGTCGGCTGAAGGTTCTTGGCTGGGCATTCATAGATCTTGTGGCCTAGCTTGCGACATCCAAAACAGACATTTGACTTGCTAGGCATGGGCGGTTGCCGTGATTCTTGCCACACTGGCTACAGGTTTGGTTCCCCAAAGGCTTCTGGGGTCACTTGCCTTTGTTGCCTGTAGGTTAAAACTTTCTCTACTGTTGAAAGTTGGGCTTGAACCTTGGGCCTTGCGGAGCCAATCCCTTCTTAAGGTTACTACCAGTTGACCTAGCAGCAACTAACTTCTTGTTACAATCCTCCACTAAGCAGCACTTGTTCACCAAAGTAGGGAAATCCCTAATCTCCATTGGCCCTATGGTGGTAAGAATGTCTTCTCGTAGCCCACCTTTGAACTTCACACATTTCCATACTTTGTCCAGGCTCCGTTGATAGATGGTGGAAAATTTGTACAACTCCTCAAATTTAGCAATGTATTCTGATATGCTACTATTCCTTTCATAGAGGTGCATAAACTCCAACTCCTTAGCATTGCGGACAGAGGCAGGGAAGTACTTTTGACAGAACATGTCTCTGAATACGTCCCAAGTAATATCCGTTTAGGATCCCTCCAATAACAGCTGTGCACCATTCCACCAGAACTCTGCATCTGCTTCTAGCATATAGGTGGCAAAGGTCACCTTCTGATGATTTGTGCAGTCTAAAACAGAGAAGACTTTCTCCATAGCCTTAACCCACTCGTCTCCCTTATCTAGGTCCAAGGCTCCTCTGAAGCTGGGTGGGTTAGCTTTTTGGACCTCGGCAAATTTAAGGTATTCTAGGTCCATTCGTAGACCATTAGAATTTCCCCCACAACCAACCTCAGGCTGCCTTCCTAGTTGGTCCATCATCTGGGTTGCTGCAGCTGCTTGTTCTCACATGGCGTATGCTATCTCCCACATTGTATCCATAAACTCGGCAGATTCCTCCTGAGCTGAATCCATTCGTGGTTTACCCCATCTTTCGGAAGCTATCAAGTTCTAAACACACAAAACAAGAGTGATTGAGTTGATCAGGCTTAATATTAAGTCCAGTGTGCTAGTAAATAATAGTATACAGTTAGGCGATGTATCCTATTGATAAGTAACATTTTGATACATTGATTAACCCTCATATTTAGTTTATTGGACCTCTTTTGTGGTTAATTGATCAATATTAGACACATTTTATGAGTTTGGATTTTAATTGAGCTTAATTGTATTTTTTAGCATTATTATAAATTTATACTGTTTCTGTATTTTGAGCATATCTTGAGTTGTCGATCTCTAAAAATTACAAATTTTATATTGCAAGAAAGCTGAGGGAAATATCTACAACTTTGATGAAGAAGTCAAAAACTAATTCAGATTTCTATTAGGACAAATTGGGCCACGAAGTTAGAACAGGGATGTTGCATTGGAACCTGAGTAGTGTGCACTAATTAGGCCATAACATAAGTTGTGGACATTATATTGAAGTGCAATTGGTGCCATTGAAAGCTAGGATATAGAGCTTCAATTCATATGGAGAACACTTTCTAAAATAATGACATCTTGATGGACTTATTAGCTGTTGAAATTGACTGATGTGAATAAATGTACAACCTGGACATGCTATAAAGATTGGGCCATAACTCTCTCATTTCAAGTCCAAATTAAGCAAATTGGGTGTCCTAAAGCTAAGAGGCAGAGGATTAATTTGGGCTCAAGGGTATTTTTGGCTTTTCATGTTTTAAGTTTGAGAAGAATAGAGAAATCTGAGATGCGAAAAAGAGGACTCATCTCCAACATTATTCATTTTTTCTTTCTTCTCTTCTCCTTTCCTCTTCTTTTGTTTTCTTTTCCTTTCATTTTGTAAGATACTTGTTTTGGATTCTAGTTTGTAACTTCATTGCTATGGAGGAGTAGGACTTCAAGCTAGTTTAAGAGAGCCCAATGGTATTATGGTTGTAATCTTGAAACCCTATGCTTGAATTTTAATCATGTTTGTTTTCTTGATTCTTTGCCCTATTTTATTTGTAAACTTGCATTGAATGGCATTGATATGTGGGTTTATGAATGAGGAATTAGTTGGGTGATTGCTAATTGGTCAATTGGTATGAACTTGATTAGTTAAAGAATTAGGAATTGGGTTTGGGTTCAAACCTAGGCTAATACGATTGGGACTAGAAATCAACATAGATTAATTAGAGTTGAGGTCTCAATTATCTAATCAATTATCTGTTGGTTGAATTCCTAGAGTTCTCTAGGTAAAATTGTGGGGTTGTTAGTAGAGGTCTCTCTAATAGCTCAAATTAGTCGCACTCCATGTGTTTGATATATTGTGCGTTAATGATTGAATGATTAATTCACCTTATACCTAAGGAACTTTCTGAACTAGTGTTTTTATTTTCATCTAAATTTCTTTTATAGCTTATTGACTGCATGTTTGCACATACCCCCTTGATACTTAACTAGATAGCAACAACATCCTTGTAAAACGACCTTGGTTGTACTATACTTCAAATTTAGTGTAATTAAGTATTTTAAAATTGTAATTTGGAGCAGGCTGCGACACTTGCTACCAAATTTTGGCGCTGTTGCCAGGGATGTTGATGTTATGTAGTTTGTAAATATATATGTTTACTTGCTTTTGTTTGAGTTTTGTATATTTCGGTCATTTTTAGTGTTTTGAGGCTAATTTTGGGTGCTGTCCTGTTTTATTCGTGCTCAGATTACCTTGAAACTTTCCAGTCCAAAGTTTGTCGACATTCTAAGCAAGATTCACTGCAAAAGCATGAGCCCCACCCTATTTTAGTAGAATTCCACTATTTTGACCACTTTTTTTGAATTTTTAATGACTTTTATTGCATTTTCGGGTTCTAGATAGGTGTAGTTTTATTGTGTGATATTTCTACAAATCGAAAAAATCATTTTGTATAGTTTTTTTTCTAATTTCCTAAGTCATTTGTTTTTAGTGATTTTTATGTTTTGGTACTTTTAATAGTAGTAGTAATTATATTAGTTCCACTTTTATACTTTATTCTGCTAGTTCTTTTTCTTCTTTTCTATGTTTTCTATTGAGATGACTATCCCTGATAAGACGCTAAAAGAGCAATTTGCTCCCAATGCCGTAGATCACTTATTTTGTATCCAATATCCTGATTTAGATACTAACTTTGAGCTTAACCCTACATTGATTCATTTGCTTCCAAGATTTCATGGTTATACAGGTAAGGATCCTTACAAGCATCTCAAGGAGTTTCATGTGGTATGCTCAACTCTCAACTTTCGGTGAATTCATGAGGATCATGTCAAGCTAAGAGCCTTCCCTTTCACACTAGTTGAAGTAGCTAAGGATTGGCTTTACTATCTTCCCCCTGGTTGTGTAATAGAATGGACTGATATGAAAAGGCTCTTCTTGGAGAGATTTTTCCCTGCATCCAGAGTTGCAGCAATAAGAAAGGAGATCTGTGGTATTAGGTAAATGCAAGAAGAAACATTATATGAGTATTGGGAGAGGTTCAATAAGTTGTGTGCAAGATGTCCCCATCACCAAATTAGTGAGCACCTATTGATCTAGTTTTCCTATGAGGGTTGATACCCATGGATAAGAGATTGATTGATGTAGCAAGTAGTGGAGCTTTAATGGACAAGACACCTACTACTGCTAGAGATCTGATAGCTAACATGGCAAAGAATTTCCAGCAATTTGGCTCTAAGCTACTCACAAGGACCAGAGGAGTTGGTGAAATCGTTGATGTGAATTTGCTGAGGATCGAACACAAATTAGATGAGATGGCATCATTGATAAAGCAGTTGACCATAGGACATCATGTTATTCCTACATCTGCACCAAAGCCTACTAGAGTCTGTGATATTTTAGTGTGTCCATCCCACTCTATTAATGGATGCCCCCAACTTCAGGAGGATACCTCATGCCTTCAGGGTTATACAGTGGGTGCTGTAGGAGTAATCCCTGGGAAACCTCAACACCAGCACCTATCCCCTCAGTAGTAACAATAGACTAGATCAGTAGTTACCTCACTGGAGCCATCATTATAGGATCTAATGAAGCAAATTGCAGAAAATAACCTCCAATATCAACAAAGAACTGATGCAGCCATCCAGAATATAAAGACTTTGCTTGGTCAGTTTGCTTCCTCCATGAACCAGATGCAGTTACATGGTTTTGGTTAGTCTCCATCTCAATTGATCCCTGAAAGGGGAATGTCAGTGTTGTTATGCAGCAATCAGGTAGGACTTTACTAGAGTTGGCACAGAGAATTAATCAAAGTATAGCTAAGACTAAGCATTCTGATGAAGCAGCTAAAGTGAAAGAAAATCTAGGTGCAAATTTTGTACAGGATGAATCAAATAAGCACTCTGTATTTCATTCGGATATCATTGATTATGTAGCTAAGGAGGTTCATGACAGTTTCTATGAGGAGTTCCCTAAGTTGTTCGACCTTAGTGATTTTGTTGATTGTTTCTCTTGTGATCAATGTGATGGTGTTGAATTGTGTATAGAGTGTGTAGAGATGGATGCATATCTAATGGGTGATAGGCCTATGAGTGTTGACACAGTGGAGAAAATTCATTTAACAGAGATTCAACTTAAAGAGATTATTCCCTCTGTAGTCCAAACACTAAAATTAAAGTTGGAATTTCCTCCTTATGAGCATCTATTGGATGGATTTGAATATGCTTACCTGGAAAATGTTGCCCAACTCCAACTATTTGTGACATGGCTCTAGAGACATCTTCTATAGATGCATTGAGGTGCTTGGATTATGCTTACAAGAGAGCGCTTTTCAACTTAGAGCCATCTATGTCATTACTATAGCGATGCATCATGGGAATGAAGTAAGGTATTCTACATTGGGATGTGAATGCAAAAGTGACAAGGATGGTCAGGACACAAAATAACCTTGTGGGATCCTGGTGGAAGCAAGAAATGCAAGCCTTGGTGGGAGTTCATAGATCAATTCAAGCATAAGCCACCATGAGGGAGTTCCCATCACTTTTTACCTTTTTAATTTTCTATCTTGCATTTTACTTTTAGAATAAAGTATGTTTAATGTTAGTTTTCATACACTAGTTGTGTTGTTTAGTTGCATGTTTCCCTATGGCGATGTTTGAGTTGTTTGCTTTAGGTATTAGACATTCTTGGCCTAAGACTTCAACATGCTTGACTTTTTATCTCATTCTTTATATCTTGCATGCTTAATAGATTGATCTTCAATTGCTTGGATTGAGTATGTTGGACATGACCCATGTAAGCTTTTGAGCCATATTTGGATGGCTATGTTACATGCCATTCTTTTCTTTCTAGTGTGTTTTATTCTTTCATAGGATTGTCACTCTAGAACTTGCTTTGATTCTTTTTGAGGCTACACCATTCATATGCATACATGAATATGATTGAGGCATTCATTTTGTGATTAGCCACTTAACCAAATAGCCACCCTTGCATTTTTTTCCCTTGCTTAGCCTCTTTGGGTCTTCTTACCTATTCTTTGTTTTTAGCACATTACAAGCCTAAAGCAATAAACTATGATTCTACCTAGCCTTAGGGATTAGGAGACCATTGGTTACCATTAGCAATGTGCATTCACATAAATGTGGGGGTTTGCATGAGGACATGCAAGACTTTAAGTGTAGGGGGTGCAAAGTCATGAAAAGAGAAAAAGGAAAGAAATGAAAAGATTAAAAAAAAAATGAAGAAGAAGCAAAGAAAATGTATAAAAAAAAAGCAAATAGAAAAAGAAAAAGTCAATAAATTAGGGCATTTTAATGAAAAAAAGAAAGTAAAGAAGTGGGATAAAAAAGAGTTATTTGTTGCATTGCTTGGATTTAAGGAGAGCCCTAACATTTGTGACCTTATGTCTTTGCCAATGTTCTTCTATTCTCTTTGGTTTTTATCTTGCATATCCTTACTATTTCCCTACCCTTACCTTGGCTCTATTACAATCTTGAATAAAGTCCTCTTGATTTGTCTATGCATGTGTTTGAGTGGTGGAGAATTAGATGATAAGTAAGCTTATGGCAGTGCTTTTCCTTTTGAGGTGATTTGAGTGGTATAATTGAGCCTTAAACACTTGAGAGTAAGAGTGCTAAATACATTATCTTGTGAGATCCTCTATGCTTGATCCATACTTTTTGGAGTATTTTTGCCTTGCTTGCACCTTTGTAGAGATGTGTCTTGATTGTTGAATTTCTTAATGCCTTGGCTGTGCTTTTTGCCTATATGCTTGACACTCTTGAGGATCCATTGGGAATTTATTTTTCATGGTGTTTGATTATTTTTTGTTTCTAGGACTTGTTTGTTTGTTTTAGATTTTCATGTTTCATTTTCTGCACCCTTGAGTATATTTTGGATTTTGCATGAGGACATGCAAAAAGCTAAGTGTGGGGGAATTTGATAAGTAACATTTTGATACATTGATTAACCCTCATATTTATTTTATTGGACCTCTTTTATGCTTAATTGAACAACATTAGACATATTTTATGAGTTTGGACTTTAATTGAGCTTAATTATATTTTTTAGCATTATTATAAATTTATACCATTTCTGTATTTTGAGCATATCTTGAGTTGTCGATCTCTAAAATTTACAAATTTTACATTGTAGGAAAGCTGAGAGAAATATCTACAACTTTGATGAAGAAGTCAAAAACTAATTCAAATGTCTATTAGGACAAATTGGGCTATGAAGTCAAAATAGGGCTGTTGCATTAGAACCTGAGTAGTGTGCACTAATTGGGCCATAACATGAGTTGTAGATATTGGATTGAGGTGAAATTGGTGCCATTTGAAAGCTAAGATATAAAGATTCAATTCACATGAAGAACACTCTCTAAAATAATGACATCTTGATGGACTTATTGGCTGTTGAAATTGACTGACATGAATAAATGTACAACTTGGACATGCTATAAAGATTAGGCCATAACTCTCATTTCAAGTCCAAAATAAGCAAATTGGGTGTCCACTTAAAGCTAAGAGGTAGAGGATTAATTTGGGCTAAAGGGTATTTTTGGATTTTCGTGTTTTAAATCTGAGAAGAACAGAGAAATCTGAGACGTGAAAAAGAGGACTCATCTCCAACATTTTTTAGTTTTTCTCTCTTCTCTTCTCCTATCCTCTTCTTTTCTTTTCTTTTCCTTTCATTTTGTAAAATACTTGTTTTGGATTCTAGTTTGTAACTTCATTGCTATAGAGGAGTAGGACTTCAAGCTAGTTCAAGGAGACCCCAATGATATTATGGTTGTAATCTTGAAACCCTATGCTTGAAATTCAGTCATGTTCGTTTTCTTGATTCTTTGCCTTATTTTATTTGTAAACTTGCATTGAATGGTATTGATATGTGGGTTTATGAATGAGGAATTAGTTGGGTGATTGCTAATTGGTCAATTGGTATGAACTTGATTAGTTAAAGAATTAGGAATAGGGTTTGGGTTCAAACCTAGGCTAATACGATTGGGGCTAGAAATCAATATAGGTTAATTAGAGTTGAGGTCTCAATTATCTAATCAATTATGTGTTGGTTGAATTCCTAGAGTTCTCTAGGTAGAATTGTGGGGTTGTTAGTAGAGGTCTCTCTAATAGCTCAAATTAGTTGTACTCCATGTGTTTGATATATTGTGCGTTAATGATTAATTCACCTTATACCTAAGGAACTCTTTGAATTAGTGTTTTTATTTTCATCTAATTTTTTTATAGCTTATTGACTGCATGTTTGCACATACCTCCTTGCTACTTAACTAGATAGCAACAACATCCTTGTGAGACGACCTTGGTTACACTATACTCCAAATTTAGTGTAATTAAGTATTTTAAAATTATAATTTGGAGTGGGCTGCGACACTTGCTACCTCCTATCCATATAGACAAGACTCAGTGCATGATAATATCACGGAGTATATGTGAAGCATAGATAGTCCAATCCTCAGGCCTATATTAGGACGAACTGCTCTGATGCCAAAAATGTAACACCTTACTAGACATAATACTATGCTTAAGTTATAATATATTACCTGATATGTTATTACGTATGGCGGTCTAATTAAATTTCATTTTCCGTTCGATTGTTAAATTACCCATATAGAGTTGACTGTGCCCTTAACAGATTTCTGTTTGACGGTGGAGTAAGTACTAGATAATCGTTATAACAGAAGTAAAATAAAATAAATAAAAATGCGAAATAGACAAAATTACTGAAATTGCATCATATATATATATATATATATATATAACATTTGTTTTCAAAGTTTGCCAAGAGATACATGCACAGTACAGGGTAACGAAATGCGGCCGTTGAAACAAAATAAGTCAGCCTGTCTCTATCAGCAATACCTTAACTAGTCCCCCAGGGACATTTCGTGTGCTACCCAGCCATATACAACGTACACTAAATTACTGCCTATAGCCCAATAATGCCAAAAGAGGGCCATTTTATACATCTTCTGCCATAGTACTACACGGACACCCTAGATGGACTTCGAAGAAAGGAACCCATTCACCATGCTAACGTTAGCTGGAGTGTAGTCCATGCTCGAGGCTGAGGACGAGGAAGATGAACTCACCACCTCAGATGGATCCCCCTCAGATAGTGAAATAGAGGGATCTGCTGCGGTGGTGAAGTTAGAGGAGCCACAGTTGCTACTGCTGCTGCTGCTGCTGCGTGTGGAGGTGGAAAGGGATGAGCCATATATAGTGGTATAGCAATATAAGGTGCGGCGAGGTCGAAGAGTGGGTGAGTCAAGGGAACAGCAAAATCTCTACGAAAGAAGAAATAAAAATGGAATTGACATCTGCCGGATATATATATAGAGTCTAAAAACGGGTCCAGGTGGATATGAAGCTCAAGGAACTCGATGAACAGGACACCTGTTGCCACGTTCTCTATGATCTAAGAATGACGCGGAAACATACAGTAGGGTGAGAAATCAAGATTTCTCAGTAGGAATACTAAGTTTATACACATCTGTCAGCGCTGTCATTCCCAGTTGTTTCGATTTTTTCTTAATTTTGAATAGTATGACATAATGGTAATATTCAACTTAAATTCTTGTTATAGAAAACATACATCGAAACAAACTAAATTTTAAATTAGAATAATGAAAATATAGTTAATAGATATACTAATACAACTAAGACAGTAACCATAAATAAACAGTAACATATCATGAGAAATAAATAGCTAACTAGGACAATTAATTAAGAATTATCATACAATGCATATAAATGCACAAATTGGAGAATGCATCTTATCTTTGAAGGCTTTCGCCCCTAAGACTTATTTTCCATCCTTGGTCCCCTGGGAGTTATTGGCCATATACTCCTGGGTAATAGTCTGCTTTTCTGAATCGAGCTGGTTCCTATACAAGATCACTGGGTTTATTTTCTTCGACTTTCTCACCGATATACTCCTCTTATACTTGCTCAGGGGCTGGCCCAAGTAATATGGAATCCTTTATGATATTCATGAATTACATGTGTAACTAATTTTATCCTTTCAAATATCATGTATTCATGCAAGTATAGCTCACACAACACATGAATTCCTTGCTGAAATTTCGGCAATATAACGGATGAAGTCCGCTACCCCATGATTTATGCTAGACTACTAGTAAAATCATTTAAACATGCAATTCAATATGGAACAGCAATTATATATTCATAATATCATTCATCAAATTCAATACAAACATCAATAGAGTTTTCTAGTTACTTCATCCTATTCTGTCCGAAATTTGTATAATCCGCATTTAGTCCAGTTCAACTCATTTAAACTTGATTTTGCATATGTCATAGCTCTATGTGTCTAGTTTCCAACCCTTTTGGCCCCATCTCATTTTGATTTGTATAACTCCAGTTATTAGTATTTTACCTCAGACTGCCCTGTTCTTAGTGAGAATTGCACCCTTATAAGTGAAAATTCAGTAAAAATAGAAATCTGAGTGAAATCATACAAAATTTATATCAAATTAAATCTAACAGAACAAGCTTTCAAATAAAATAAATTGCATATTATTTTCATGAGTATATTTTGAGATATAAGCCTATAACTTGACTCTACTAGACTGCCCTGTTCCAGCCCAGTTTGAACTTAAGGTAAATTTATTGATGTGTTGGGAATAATTGGTAGTGAATTTGATTTTGAAATTTTTATTATCCTTATATGTTAGCTTTCAAACAACATTAGTTTCATTCAATTTAGAGTTGTGTAGTGTGAGTTACACCCCTCTCAACTCGTACTACCTAGATGGGAATCCAAGATTCTAGGTCAAACTTCAAAAATTCATAACTAATTCTACACTAATTCAATGGCCTTATATTTTATATATATTGAAAGCGCTAAATGTCTAGTTTCATATAAAAATGGATTCATCAAATTTAAATGTCTGTAGGTGGAGCCATACACTCCGCCGTACGAATCGTCGAGTGAAAACCCTAACAGCTTCTTGAATTCTCTCTATTCTTTAAGTTCTTTCATACTAATTCCAATTCAAATTACAACATACATGCAAAATCAACTATAATCCATCATCATCACTCCAAATCACATCAGTATCATGAGAAAAACAAGATCCCTACATAGCCCCAAATCAAGGAAAATAAGAAGAAAAGTTGGATTCCTACCTTTCTTAGGTGTGATTCTTGTTAGATTTGTGTTTTGAGTTGAAGAAATCTTGATGTGGCTTGAAGGTTTGCTGGAGATGAAGATGATATGAGATGAGATGAGATAAGATGAGGGAGAAAAGAATAGAAAGGGGTCAACTACATGTAGTGGCCGAAATTGTAAGGGTAGGAAAGGAAAAATGTGAAAACTTCTAAAGCAAGTTGCATTTGATTGGTGGATGTGTATTGGTCATTCAACTTGATTTGTGGCTGCCTCCTTTAGCTGAAAGTGGCGCTACATATGGGGGTGTTTTGGCTAAATCTTAGCCATCTATCCAAGGGCTCTCATAATATAAGTTCTATTGGTTCAGTTCTGGCAGTTTAAAATACCCTAATCTTATCGATTTCTCTTAAATTGGTAAACCAGTTTTTAGAAAAATTCTATGAGGTTTCCTATGTTCCTAATCTAATTCCATCAAGTCTAATCCTTCTAAATCACACTTAATCAGCTTTAAATGAATGTTTAATCCAATTCTAATGAATCCCAATTGTTCGATGAAAATCAAATAACTTGATTAATAATGATAAAATTTTTTGGACATTACAGACGCAATCCTCAAAACTCTACAGGATATGCAAGAACATATTAATCAAATGAACCAACGCTAAAACCCTCCCTCTAAAGATCACATCAAATCCCATCCTAGACCTAGCAACCCTATCATCCATCCAATACCCACCCTTCTCATCACTCACACTAACCCTCCACCTATGAGATCCTATTAGACTACTGCCCTGGCCACCCATTTATAGAGTTCATCATGATTGAGCTTATCCCGCAAACTTACAGACCACAAGCCTACCTGAAATTGTATGACGGCACAACCAATCCTTAGAGCCATATTGATGCATTTAAGAATGTCATGTTGATCTCAGGAGACTCCGATGCCATGTGCTATAAGGCCTTCCCCTTAACTTTAAGTGATGCAGCACAACAATGGTTTTTGTCCCTGCCCCGCACTTAGTTGGAGGTTTCACAGATCTAACAGAGAAGCTCCTTAGCAATTTTATTGCTAGCCAAGTCCATACGAAGATGGTCAAAAGCCTTTACGGCCTCACCTGAGGAGAGTTGCTGATTTAAAATTAGAATTTTTAGAGTTTATTTAAAATTTCTATAATTTTCAAGTAATCATTAGTGACTTGTAGAATTAAGAAAAATATTTAAATATAGGTGAATGGTTGAGAAAAATTCTAAAATGTTAGAGACATGCTTAGAATAATTAGGAGGATCAAATATAATTTTGTGAGCAATTATAAGTTAGGATACCTCCCCATTAGAACACATCCTATAATACCCACTTTTTCTGCAGATAGGGGTTATGACATTACCAACCTAAACACTAGCCTACCTATCTCAGAGCTCAAATAAGAACATAGTAGTTTTTTAAAATGAGCAGGTATATTCATTTTAGTATGCTTATAGTGATGCCTTAAAGCTGTTTAATCAACACACTTTATACCTGATAGAGGATGAGCAATAATTTCTTCCTTACTTTATTGGGATAAGAGTGTCAGCACCTGAACTTATATTTGTAGGCTTTTTATTTGTCACCTAAGGTACTCATTGCCCATTTGATGCCGGCAACATAATCAAACTCAAGATTGCTCTATAAATATGGTATATTCATAACTCAATCTTTTATTAGCAGAGATATATAAAAGTAATTAAAATCATAGAAAAATTAAATATCTACCTAAAAAATTTCCTATTATTTGCTTCTATTATCATTTGGTAGATATAAGACAAGTTGTTAGTTTCAGAACAAGTTGACCAAGAAACCTTACAAGCAAGTCTAAACCATTATCATTGCCTTATCCATCACCATTGAGTTCCACAATAACCTTTTCAATTTCCAAAATACCAAACTTGCTTTGGCTGTATTTATTGAGTTGTAATTTCTTTAGTAGTAGTATCTACCATTGTACACACAACCACACAAAGTAAACACATATTTTCTAGCATCATAACTACACAACAAGATGCTACAGTTAATGACATTTTATTCTTACATCTAATGCTGACAAGTAAAAACTCCTCTTTCTCTTGTGACACTGTTTCATTTGTGCTTGAGGAAGAGCTAAGTTATCACCTTTAGATAGAGCTATGTTCATATCTAAAGGATGGACATTAACCTAGTTGCCAGTTACTTGATGTGGAAAATCTTGAGAAGTTACATTATTGTTGTCACTTGGTCATCTTTGTGGCTCTTGTAACACCCTAATAGCCCCATACTATGCTTAAGTCATATTATAGAATTACTAGTTGTTACTTTTGCTCACGGAACTTACTCTTTGAAATTACTTTATACTGAAAATATGGGTAAATTTTTTTTTTTGAACACTAGCGGAACAAATCCTTTTGAAAAGTAAGAGCCATGCGCATATCGTGAGTGTATAATACCAAATGTCATAGTATACATACAATGCGTTCAAATGCACACACTACAACAAATATGATCTATGACTATACTTTCTTTGGCCACGCTTAAAAAGGGTGATCTATGATTATCAAAGACCACACTTCTTTTAGGGTGGGCTTTGATTTTATCTTTTGGCAATGCTTATAAGACAACGCTTATAAAATGTGGTCATACAGAAAAAAGACCACACTTTATAAATGTTGCCTATTTAGAGCAAAATAGGTACACTTATAATGTTAATGGGCCACACTTATTAACTGTGCCTCATGTTTTTAATTTAGGGTACAATTCACAAGCGTAGCCTATAGAGCTTGTAGTATAATTTTGGTATTCCCACCAATTGTTTAGTGAAAGCACATTTTAGAGGGAATCACATGTTAAAATACATTCTATCTTTAAGGAAAAGAAAATAATCCCAATGTTCTTGGCCATTGCAAGCCCTAATATGCAAGACCCATATTCATGTTGTTGAGACCATTCAATCTTCAGGGTTTTGCTCGCACAATCTACTCTTCCCTTCTAGGTAACTTACTCACTTCCATATAGAGTGTTCCTTATCTACGTTTTTCCATCTTGAGTAGCAAATAGTTCGAGGTCGATGATGGTGGTCTCTGTCCGGTGGCAGATGCGGGCGGCAGCTATGCATGACACAGCATTGTTGGCAAGCATCATAGCACTAGTAGTGGATGGCATAGCGCCAATGATAGTAGTGGTTGCAGGTTGTAGGTTGCAGAGCATCGAGCATCGAGCTTCGAGCTTCGAGTGTGATGGATGTTCTCTATGATGACAAGGTCATTGGAGCGGTTGCCACTCTATGAGTATCCTTGAAGCAATTGCCTCGGTTGTATAAGAAGAACATTAAAAAAAGTATGTTGGGAGAACGATTGCTTGCTTGGTTGTTAGCTTCCAATTAAGTTGTTAGTATATTACCTTCACAAGAATCAAAGTGGTTAGGGTCTTTCCTTTTCTTTTTTCTTTTTCAAATCCATTTTTTAAATCTTTAAATGTTAATCCAACTTGTTAGAATTTGGTTAATTTTTTCTGTTTGCAAGTTGCAAGGAAATTTTGCATTTCCATGTAATCAAGGAACATAAGGATTGGCATTTGTGAGTAGGATGCTGGATTCAAGTTCCCCTATGTGTGTAGTGTTGATTGATAATACTTTGATGATGGAAGCTATTGAGCATAGGACTTATGAACTACAATGAAAGCTATATGTAAAAGTAAATTAATTTGAGTTTAAGATGCCTTACGTATATGAAATATGAGATAGAGAGAAAATTTGGTGCTTTTGAGTATAGAACCATGAATTTATGTGGTTTGAATTTAAATGTGAATTAAGATATTGGATAAACTGCTTTTTCATAGTTGCAACTTTTTTATTTTTATTTTAGTTTTGAGTGTTGTGTAGCCATATCTGGTAGAATTTGATGTAGAGATCTGCCTGTATTTGCATTCTACTGAGTAGTTGCTATCCAATTCATTCTTCATATATAGTTTTAATGTTGGATGTCTGCAGGATTTATTACATGAGGCTATAATTTCCTTTATGTACAATTGTTTTAGATAAATTTCCTTCATGTATAATTGTATGACTAATCTTGTTTGAATTCAATTAACTTAAATCTTTAAACATACAATCACCTGACAATTTTTGCATCTTTTTGTCTTTATTATCTAAATGATTGATTACCAACTTGCAATTGCACTTGCAGTGTTAGACAATGGCTCCTCATTTTGGGTTTGTACTGAGGTAGAACTCTAAGTTCATGCACTTGGCAGCTTGGAGGGCCAACTATACCTATTTTATTTTGTGCCTTTTACTATTTATCTATGAAAGAGAAAATGATGATGAGCAAGTTGACGTTGGCTCACATAGGTGTCTCTGATGTTATTACCTTTGCTTAGTCATTGTCCATTGTTCTTTTCTCTACACAATGCATTGATTAATTCTTCAATTCCATAAAGTTTTTGTCAGCAAATTAGAGTGAATGTGGGTGCCTAAGCTTTGGGTCCACTTACTTGTAGTT
This sequence comes from Pterocarpus santalinus, assembly GCA_031439595.1. Lineage (NCBI taxonomy): Eukaryota > Viridiplantae > Streptophyta > Magnoliopsida > Fabales > Fabaceae > Pterocarpus > Pterocarpus santalinus. The sequence continues at coordinate 33,541,608 of CM062525.1, forward strand.
TTAAAGGTCTTGTAAAACAAACTGTAAGTATAATTGTTTATATTTTTAATTAATATATTATTACATTATTTAATATTATAATTTTAAAATAATTATGAGTATTTGAGAAATTTAATTCATTCGACAAGTGAGCAAAAGAAGCAAGGTATGACAAAGAGGCTGTGATTAAATTTTTCTGCATGGTTAGTATGGTCTTTGATCTTTTTTTTTTCTTTTATATTTTCTAAATGTGTGGGTTGTCATCTAAGTTTTTTGGAACCTCTTCTTTCAGCTAATCATGAAAAGATATTTCTCAAATTAAACACTTGCACCTAGTGCATGGTTCATTCCTTCTATTCAAAGACCTGCTCAGTATAAAGATGCCAATTTTATAGAAGATTATTAATTTTATAGTACAACGTATTTTTTGCTTGTCTTGTAAATCATTTTGGTGCTGGCATGATCAGTTGTAAATCATTTCTTAATGTGTGCTCTTTACTTTTTACTTGTTTGTAGTTAATTTAATTGAAATTCATGTTGCCTTAGGCTGGTAAAACTGACTTTGAAATGCTTGAGAAGAAAGTCAAGGAATGAAGAGAGCCCAAGGTTGCTTCTGCCAAACAGGTAACTCAAAATCTAAAGTTCTATAACAAATAACAATAAGTATAAAAGGAATCAAACTTGGGGTGGTAATTGGTAATTATTATTATTGAAATACTTTGTCATGTTTGGTGTAACATTCCCAATTTTTGTCTAAACTAATTAGCTCAGTGATCCTGGCTAATTAAAGAGGTTATCGATTAACTGAGGACTAATCGGCTAATCTCGATGAGCAAGAGTTTAGTAGATTGAGTCAAGTCAATAATTGAATCATAATGCACTAAGTGTTTTAATTAAAATCTACTTATTCGAACCCCATTATTTCGTAACTTAGAAATATAATTAAGTTAATCCAATCTTATTAATTAAGTACAAGACAATTGTTCTACCTTACCAATTGAGATAGATTAATTCTTACACCCTAATTACAGAATTCATAAGATCAATTCTTTTAGAGGAAAAAGTCTTAAAAGTGTAATTAACCGAGATCGGTTAAAGAGCAATTTAACTAATCAAATTGAATTAACAACTTAGGTAATTCTAATAGCTTTGAAGATTTAAAAATTTCTCCTAATTGATGCACCAAATTTTGGCCAAGGACAAGAGCAAAATCCAAAACTAGATACATGAGGCTACAACATATCCAAAAATTAGGTTTAAAGGAGTTAAATTGAAATAAAGGTGGGATATACCATTACCGGGCAGGATAAGGTAGAATGAGCTAAAAGCCCTATTGATGCTTTGTTGAAACTAATGAATTAATCTATGAATGTATATGTATAGTTGCTACTCTATACTGAAATTGCAAATTGTATAAATGTACTGGTTGACTGGCACTATTCATGGGGAAGCGGACTCGATCCGTTATGCTGCCGAAATTTTGGTAAGAAGTTCATATGTTGTGAAACTTTATGATAGCTTGAATGCATTATATTCAAAGAGTCAAGCTAGATGTGCATTCATTTCATGATATTATAAAGAATTTCATATCACTTAGACCAGCCCCGGAATAAATTAAGAGGAATAGATCAGTGGGAAGGTCAGGGAAAGTAAACCCGGCCATCCTGTATAGGAACAAGCTCGGTCCTGAAAAGCGGACTATTACCCAGGAGTATATGGCTAATGACTCCCAGGGGACCAATGATGGAAATAAGTTCTAATAGGCGAAAGCCTCCAAGAATAAGATGCATCTTCTCATTGCACATACATATGTACAGTGTAATACTTTTCTATTGACTGTTCTAGATCCCTGTTTATTTTTCTTAACATGCTATTGTTCCACCATGACTACTGTCTGATTATATCAGTGTATCTGTTAACTAAAACTGAATTTGTTTCGGTGTATGCTTTACAAACAAGTATTTAAGTTAGATATTATCATTTTTACCGTACTATTTGAAAATTATTGCACGACCGAAACAACTAGGAATGACAGCGATGACATATGTATAGAACTAGGAATTCCTACTGAGAAATTTCTATTTCTCACCCCACTGTATATTACCGCGTCATTCTCAGACTATGGAGCACGCAGCGATAGGAGTCCTATTCATTGAGTTCCCTGAGCTTCACATACACCTGGACCTATTTCTAGACTCTGTATATATATCTGGCAGGTGCCAGTTTCATTTGTATTTCTTCTTCCAGAGAGACTTCGCCGTACCACTGATGCACCCACTGTTTGACCCCGCTATTTCGTATATTGCCATTCCCCTTCATATGGCCCATCCATTTCCACTTCCTCCAGCAGTAGCAGCAGCAACTCCAGCGGTAGCAGCAGCCCCCGCTCCTATGGCCCCTGCTGCTTCACCACCACAGCCGATGCTTTCCACCTCGACGTCAGAGGAGGACCCATCTGAGGCAGTGAGTTTCTCCTCGTCTTCTGCTCCCAGCGCGGGCCACCTTCCGGCGGATGCACCCATGGCGAATGGGTTTCTTTCTTCAGATTCCAGTTAGATAGTGGGTTTATAGTCGTGGTAGTAGATGTACAGAATGGCCCTCTTTTTGGCAGTCTGGGTCATGGATAGATGGATAGATGTTAGGAATGCACATACAATGTCCCATGGGGACCACTTAGGGTACTGTTCATAGAAAATGGCCGTTGCGTTTTGTATTAGTGGCCTCATTTTGTTACCCTGTACCATTTTGATAAACTTTAAAATCAAATATATATGTACATATTTATGATGCATTTAGCAGTTGTTCTGTCCTTATTGTACTTTTATTTATGTTACGTTATTTACAGTATACCGATTAACTAGTTTTTATTCCGCCGTCATGCAAGAAATTTTGTTACGCGATTAAGTATTCTTACGCAAATAATTAATACTAAAACAAAAAAAAAAAATAGAATTACACCAGTATTACACGTAACCACTTATTGGATGATTTATTATGACTTAAGCATAGTACTTTGTCTGGTAAGGTGTTACACGAAAGGTTGAAGAAAGCCCTAAATGTAACATCCCCATTTTTACCTAAGCTAATTAGCTCGGTGTTCCCGGCTAATTAGAGGGATTAGCGATTAATTGAGAACTAATCGGCTAATCTCAAGAGCAAGAGCAAGAGCTTAGTAAATTAAGGCAAGTCAACAATTGAAGTTTAAGGCATTAAAAGTTACAATTAAAAGCCTAATTGCCCAATCCTTATTAATTCATGATTTAGAACATAAAATCAAGGTGATCTAACCTAATTAACTAAGAGCACATAAGTCTCAAAACTCAATCACATTAAAGAGGAAAAATCCTTCTTAATTAAAATGTGCCAATGAGTAATTTAAACCAATTGAATTAATTAACATTTAGATAATTGTAACAATTATAAAGATGTAGAAAACTTCCCTTTAATTATTGATTGAAAGTTTGGTCAAAGCAAGAGCCACATCTAACCATTCAATTGCCTTCTCATCATACACCACTAGATCAAGAGTCCATCTTAGTAGAACCCTTAAGTCATGACAAGAGTTGTACTCTCCTTCATCAAGATTGTGACACTTGGAGTGATCACAATCATCCAATGCTAATCCAAAGGTAGCTCATGCTTTTAACCATTTGACAAAAACACTACAAAGCCTTTTACCCAAGTGCCAAGACTCAAAGGAAACACAACACCCCTTTTTGCCCTATGGTTTTTCTCACTCCCTAGCTTGTGTAAGAAGCAAAAATCACATCACCTTTCCTCCCTCCTTTGCGCCACCTTCAGCCCTCCCTCTCTCCTCCATTCATTTTTCATTTCCTCTCTCAAGAATAGACACAAAGCTCTCTCCTCTCTCCAAGACCCATTCCTTTTCTCTTGTTCTTCCAATCTTCCTCATTCTCCTTCCAATCTCCCTACTACTTCTCACCTCATTTCCATCACCACCATCACCATCCCTTCAAGGACTACCATTTTTGGTCCTTGGAGAAACAAAACTACTCATACACAAGCCTCAATATCAAGCTCAAGGAGAAGGAGGCCATCTCCAACCATCTTCATTTTCCAAGCCTTCAAGAGGAACTTTTTGGTAGTGACTCTAACCTTTCCTCTCCATATATTTTTCAAGAACTAGAACCCCTAAGCTCTTCATAGCTAGGTGGTTTTAGGACTTGCTTCAAGGTCTCATGACCATTCCTTGTTCTATGAGCTTTCTTGTCTTGTTGAAAAGTGTTGTTTTGAAAGAAAATCTTGTGGCATGATGGTTTTATGTGGCTTGATTTATTTTGTTTCAAAATACTGATTTGGTAACTAAAACATTGATGATAATGTTGAGATAAAACATGAAAATGGTGTTTTAAAGGGATATAACAATTTCTCCATAAGCTTGAAGTGAAAAACTTAAAAACTAGTAAATCTGGAATTCTGGCAGCCTGTAAAGCGTGCGGTATGTTTATTGCTACAAAACTCAAAATGCAATGAAACTAATTTTCTGTGAAAGTAGACTCAAAGAGCTTTTCATACATATAAAATATGTGAGATTTGGTTTTAAAATGAGAGAGATATGAATTTTTAAAGTCTACTGTTCCTGGATGGGTTTCTGTCCGGGCAGTAGGTAATAAAACGTGTATAACTCAAGCTATACATAACATTTTTGAGTTGAACTAAGTTTTTTGGAAAGCTAAGACATAGAGGAACATCCCCATAAAACAGTTTTGTCAGATTATTTGTGAGGAGTTCACAGTAAATGTTAAAAGTCACTGACCCGAGATGAACTTTCAAATCTAAACAGTCAGAATAAAATATGCATAACTCAAGCTACAAAATGAATTTTTGAGTGGGGTTTCTTTTGTGTAAAAATAGACTCATAGAAGTGTAAGCATACCAAAATTCGAAACCAAATACTAAAAGGTGAAATTATGGTGAATTTTTGAAGTTACTGCCCCACTGTAAAAGTAAAACTGGTTAGGGTAAAAGTTAAAGATTAATGAAGAATAAGTTTTAAGACATTAATACCCTTATACTAAGTATTAGAAAACCTTCATAACTCAACTTAAAAAGTATCAAAAAGTATATTAGATAAAAATTGGCCCTACAACAATTAAAAGAGAACACCCAAGAGGTAACCTAAATTAAAAGTTTGCACCAAATTTACTAAGCTAAGCTCATAAAACTTTGCTTGAGAATATGCCTATGTTTATGTTGCAAGCATGATGTTATGATGATGATGTGATTATGATGCCATGATAATGATGATATGATGATGATGATATGATATGATGCTGTGATACTGGTTTTCTGTTTGGCAAAATTTTGGGGAAGCTTCGGTCTAGCCATTATGCTGCCGAAATTTTGTAGAAATTATGGACTTAGAAATATTTTGCATCATAAGTTTAATAAGAGAAGATTCAATAAAGTGTGATCCTTCAAAAGGGAAGGTGACCTAATTTAAGTTCCCCTCACCCACGACTCACATGAGGCATGGCATGACCCAGCTAGTGTGAGTATAGGGGATAGGGCTTACATGAGGCATGGCATGACCCAGCTAGTGTAAGTGCCGAAATTCTATGGTGGCGACAGCCACGGTATGAGCTCATTACCACTTATGTTTAGTGGGTGGAAAGAAAGGACTTAAGATAAGTCAAGTTAAGGAAAGAAAGGGACTTCGGTCCAACCCAAGTAAAGAGTATAACTCTCAACATGTTTATGTATGTTATGAATAGTCATATAAGCTTTCATGTATGCCATGATGTTGTTAATACAACGAGGATAAGTACTAAAAATGGAATCCACTTCGGAAAGTAATGTCTTCGAAAATCAAATAATTGAACCTATTGAATGCCCACAGTTTTCCTTCAAAAACCGAAGTGGCTGGGACGATGACGATGACACCTGTGTCGTGTCGAGTCCTACTGAGAAATCTTATTTCTCATCCTAGTTGTTTTTCCGTCTCGTCACCAGATACTCATGGAGCATCACGTGGCATGGAGCATGGAGCCTCCCCGCCATGAGTGGGCCTATGATGAGGGCGCCCACGCTATTGTGGCCACGACCACCATAATAGTCCGCACATACTTCTACCCCGGTCGAGTTTTTGAGCAGGAGGAGCCAGAGATCCCGCCAGCCCCTGTGGACGTATCATCGGCACACCTTGGACAGCCGTTGGGTCCTTGGGATTTCCCGCCCGAGCCATTGCCCGAGATCGAGATGGAGCCTATGTCTCCAGGTCTACCCGTAGCCAAGCCCGTGCCGCTGCCAGGAGTCCCTGTGATCGAAGTGAGTTCGACTGCTACTCCTAGAGCCGCAGCCGCTTCGCCGCCGCTCCCCGAGTACCATCCTGTCGCATCTGAGTATGATCCCTCCGAGGCACGTTCTTCGGTGGGCAGCTATACTCCGGGCCGTCGCATTCGTCGCGTAGAGGTCAACAACCGGCACCCTCGCATCATCCATACTCCTCCACGTTCCCGAGGCGAGCGTGGGGGACCAGGCATTCGAGGACCTGAGTCCGTTCAATGGAAGGGCATGGAAGGGGCAGAGAAGCTAGTATATGTCTACGTGGGCTTATCCCAATATTGCTCCTTATCTGTTGTATTTCATTTTGTATTAGATCTTGTCAGACTTGTACTTTTGATATTTTGGGGCCATGGCATGACCATGAGTTCCCTTTTATGTATTTGTTGGATATTATGGGGATAATTATATTATGTGGTTGATGTTGAAATTTGAATGTATGACATTATGATTTATCTCATGTTCCTTCCATTTATATCGAAATCTCTGCGATACGCCCGTTTACTGTTATCTTCTCGCGCAAGGCTTTACTTTCCAAAAGCGACGACATATTTCAAAAAAAAAAAAATTTACTGTATTTTCCGCGTAATTTAATTTCAAGTGAAGTTTAGTTTTCCACGAGCATAAGTAACAACTAATAAAACGCTGTAATACGACTTAAGCGTAATATGGATTTATTAGGGTGTTACACTAAACATCGAGGGCAGAATGAAGAACTAGTTTGGGCAGAATAAAGAAAGGCCCTCCATCTTCATCAACTCTCCAAGTTTCATAAAAAATTTCTTCAATTCAAGACACCAATCCAACAAGATTTCACCGAAGAAAGGTAGGAATCTAACTTCTCTTCTTATTTTCCTTGATTTGGGGCTATGTAGGGATCTTATTTTTCTCATGACACTGATGTGATTTGGAGTGATGATGATGGATTATGGTTGATTTTGCATGTATATTGTGATTAGAATTGAAATTGGTATAAAAGAACTTGAAGATAGAGAGAATTCAAGAAGCTATTAGGGCTTTTCCCTCAATAGTCCATGCGGCAGAGCATACGGCTCCGTCTGCAGCCATTTATATTTGATGAACCTATTTTTATATGAAACTAGACATCTAGGACTTTCCGACCATATAAAATATAAGGCCATTGGATTATTATAGAATTAGTTATGAATTTTTGAAGTTTGACCTAGAATTCTAGATTCCCATCTAGGCAGTGTGAGTTGAGAGGGTTGTAACTCAAATCTAAATTGAGTGAAACTAATGCTATTTGAAATCTAACGTATAACAAAATGTCCCATAAAAATTTCAGAGTTAGATTTGTTGCCAATTTTTCCCAACACATCAATGAAGTTACCTTAAGTTCAAACTGGGCTGGAATAGAGTAGTCCAATAGGGTCAAGTTATGGGGTTATATCTCAGAATATACTCATGAAAATGATATGCAACTTATTTCATTTGAAAGCTTGTTCTGTTAGCTTTAATTTGGTATAAATTTTGTATAATTTTACCCAAATTTTTATTTTTAGTGATTTTTCACTTATAAGGGTGCACTTCTGGCTAAGCATAGGGTAGTTTAAGGTAAAATGCTAATAACTTGAGCTATACAAATCAAAATGAGATAGGGCCAAAAGGGTTGAAAACTAGACACATAAAGCTATAAATATCCAAATGAATTGAATAGAAATTATGGCCAATTTCACAAAATCAAGCAGAATTGAGTAGAATGAGCAAAAAACCTAAGATATGTATTTATGTTGACATATTATATGATTGATATTATTGTTATAAAACTTAATGCTCTATGTTGGTTTTATTACTTGATTAATCTTCCTGGTAGTTTGGCACTATTCATGGGGAAGCGGACTTGATCTGTCATGCTGTCGAAATTTTGGCAAAGCCTATGCATAGGTTATGAAATACACTTTGATACATATGCACTCATGATTATGATTAAAGCTATAATAAAGATTCTATGATGAAAGATATAATGATGAGTCCATATTTCGAAAGAACGTGACATGGAAATCACACTCTGATGGGATATGATAGGGCGATCATACTCTAGAATATGGCATAACGATCCCATACCCTAAGGAATGTGACATGGCGATCACACCCCGATGGAGTATAATATGCCGATCATACTCTGGGACATGGCAGGATGAACATATTCTTAAGGAGTGTGACATAGTGATCACACCCTTTCAGAGTATGACATGGTGATCATACTCTGGAATATATAGAACAAGTAAAGGAAGATAAAGGAAGAAATGAAAATTATGTGTATCTGCATAAATTCAAGTATAAGTAAAGGCATGTGTAGATTTTATGTTTTATGTATATTGGTGTTATTATATTTTAATACGTTTTGGTTATTATTCATGGTATAATTCATGGATTAATTTTGTATTGGCTCATCCAAATGACAAGTGTATGAATAAAACGGACTCTGCTTCGAACAATATGTTTTTGAACTATAAAATAAAACAGTTTATATAACATGTCCACCTTTTTCATAATACATCGAAACAGCTGGAGATAATAACGATGACACGGTATAAAATTTCTTAGTGAATCCTACTAAGAATTTAAAATTCTCACTCCTATTTCTGTGTTATCTCCAGATAGTTCGAGAAGTTTCAAAGATGGCTGAAGTTGCTATCAGATAAGGTCCGCTTAGGTAATAGTAATAGCTCCAGGGTGCGGTACTATGACTTAAGTATAGTACTGTACATAGGAAGACGCTACACCTTGTCAACTATGAAGTACACAATGTTTTATTTTCAACACTTTAATGAATATATTTTCTAAATTGAATTCGTGAAATCATGCTAAATCAAGGATTAGCTTAGGATTAAAGGTTGGTACTAAAATAAAAGGATTTTTCTTTATTTTAGTGTTTAGTTGCATTAAGATAGAAGAGAAGTCCAACCACCTTCCTGCAAAACTTAAGCTTGTTTAGTTTTTAGACTAGATTGATATTGAATTACTTACACATACACACGAATTCATCGATTTCTTTATGGACTACATATAGTGAATTCCCCAATAAGTGAGTTTATAAATGCCTCGAACATACTTCATCTAGTAGTGGAACAAATGCTTTTTCTATTTTCCCTAAACCCTTGAAATCCATGAGCTCACCAATTGAGTCTAAGGACATTTCCATACGTAAAGGATTATCAGTATGTTTACTAGGCCTAGCAGAAACTTGTGTAGAAACTGGTAAAACAACTTGATCAGCTTTCTTCTCAATATTAGGTCAAAAAGAAAAAAAAAAACAAAAAAACTTTCTTCTCAATATCATTCAATGTTGATGCATAGCTTGAGAAATAACTTATGAAGATTTCTGCCTAGGAGTTGTTTTGGCAATTTGTGCTCAAAACTATGCTAATATTTAGTTCTACTATTTAGTTCTAAAATAACTTATGAATATTCTTTCTCATCCTTATATTTTTAATTTTATTATAATATGTGTAGGGTGATGCAGATGATCAATTGATTGGCAATGGAGTGTGTTGATCTCCATGGCATTGTGAAGAGAGATAAATTACGATGGTGTTTTGTTTTATATACTATTTGTGACCTATTGATATGTTTTGTTTAAACTTGTTTCTAATAGACTAATAAGTTAAAGTTGTCCCTAGTACTTAGACTAATATGTCAACGTTGGAAGACTATGGCACTTCAGACAAAATTTATGAACTATTCATGTGTTTTAATTTGCTTAAACTTGTTTATAATATTTGAACAATTAGCTATTTTACTTTAGAAGACACTTTAGGAGTTTATATAAATATACATACTTCATTGATAGTTGATATTGACTTATTTAAAAATATTTATGTATTATTATAAAATTTTAATTATAAAATTAAAATTTGAAATAATGGATAATTATTAAATAATAAAAATTTTAAAAGCAATTTTTGCTTAATGTAAGTTAATAATACTTTAGAAGTGTAGTCACATAAGATGTTTTATGGTTTAAAATGCCTTTGGGGTGGGCAAAAGTGACGTTGATAAGCAAGAGCTTGAGTATACAGGAAAAGCAACGCTTCATAAGTGTGGCCTTAAATACATAGTATAGGCAATGCTTTACAAGCGTGGTCTAAAGTATATAGGATAGGGAACAATTTGTAATTGTGGCCTTAGGTACAAACGAAAGGCAATGCTTTATAAGCGTGGCTTTTGGTGCAGACTCAAAGACCACGCTTTTATCTGTCAAAGGCCATACTTTGTTTAAACTGTAGCCTTTGCTTTGAATAAGCATGGGCATAGAGAATAGGATATGCTTTAATAAGCCACAGCAAGAAAAGCGTGGCCTAATGTCAAAAAGTGTGGCCATTGATTAAAGGCCACATTTTTTACCATCAAAGACCACACTTTTGAAGCATTGCCATAAACCCTATTTGTTGTAGTGACACGAACAATAAAGAAGAACAATCATCTCAAATAAACATAGTATCATTCGACAACCACCATAGTTAGATATAGTGTATAGTAAAGTGACAAGTCATACATAATAAGTCATGGGTCCAGTATCTATTGTCGGCCTTACAAAAGAAACCTAACCAAATACATTATAAAAGGAACTACATTAGAAATTTCTACTGCCCAGACCTGCCATACAAGAAAATGATAACCTTATAATTACTAACAAAAGGACTATCATCATGCTCAGCTTAGCATGTGCTATCCAAGTCAACCATCGAATGGAAGGTAATCGTTCCCGAAACCACCAGGAGCATTATTCGTACGTCCTCCTCCTTGGGCATGCCCACGTCTACAGGGTATAGCACGAGTGCGATTAAACCCATGACCACGAATTGGGGGTAGTATGTGACGAGGAACTGCAGAAAAAGAAGACGAATATGATGTCAAGTGAATCACTGAAGGGTAAGATGGCTCGGACAGTCGGACTCCACTGAGTAAGTCGGGTAGGATGACTCTGCGGGATTGGACTCCATAGAAATGGTTAGTGTCAGTCAGTTGTCCGAGTCATACTCTCCATCAGTGGGGTACCTCGGTGGCAGGAAATATGGCTAGATATCGCCTAAGGTGACATTGTTGAACGGCTGATGTGAACGGAAAAATGAGCTCATAACGAGTGCATGGAACTGGTGGCTATGGAACGTATAAACCCTCATAGTTGCTTGAGCTACCATCACTGATGCATTTAACACCAACTCAAAGTGCCAATGCATGACTAGAAACTCATTGAAGATCACTACTGTGCCTGATGCAGGCATCCTTTGAAGACAACATGGAAATATAAGAGTGAGAAATACTAGATTTTTCAGTAGAATTGTGACTAAACAGTTAATAAATCATCATTGTCGTCCCAACCACTTCCAGTTTATTTATAAAAATGCTGAACATACATAGATTCAATTTTTAATAGTTCGAAAACATAAGTTCCCGAAGCGGGTTTTTTTTAAGTTTAACCTCATAAACATAACTTAATATACTGAAGGGTCATGAGATAAGCACATACATACCAAAACATAAGGTAAACATTCATAATTATGCATATAAAGAAATAAAATGCATGCACAGTCATGTAACTTTATGGACTTGACCGTAGTCTTTCTTTAATATTACTTTCATACTTTGCATGTGCTTAACATTTCTTTACTTTAACTGCCCTTGGAATAGACTACTATTGGACATGAGCTCATTCCGTAACTATCGTCAAGTAGTACTAATCTAAATTAGACGTAACTGATAAGGGGATTTACATGCCTCTAAGATGGAGGGTCCTCCTAACCGCTGCATGCCTCCAAAATAGAGAGATTTCAAGTCTTAGTGGATCACCTTCCCCATTTGAAAGGTCATATCCAAACATTTCTTTCATTTTCATAACAAGATACTTGATATTACATTACTCATTCTCAATGTATTGCATTCAAAGATAAGATACATATATGCAAGAAATATTTGTAAGTTCACATTTTGGTGAAAATTTGGCAGCATAAGAGCTACATCAGAGTTTTCCCAAAATTTGCCAAACATGGAAATACAACCAGTAACCAATAATATTCATTTCATATTACCATAAGATATCTCATCAAACATCAATAATCTGTTGTTCCAATACTCAAATCAATCATTCCAATCAATAATTATATCTAAGAGTGATATACACTCATACCCTATTTAGTATCTAGGGTTTCCATATACTTTGTGTAACATATTATGAATCATGGTAAGACTCTTCATGTTTCTCATGAGAGAATTATACCACTTAAAGAGGATATATGTTATAAACTTTTAATCTATAACTCCTCAAGTGAGGCTTTATTTTAAGCTTAATAGATGCTTTATGATCCCATCTTAAAGAACGCATTCTTACATTTAAAGTTTAATACGTATTTGTCTCATACTTATTCCATTATGGTCAAAGCTTATTATAGAGTTAAACCAAAGTTTTTCATTTCAAACTTGTAAATTCCCTTGAGATAATGCACAAGCGAATTCTAAGTTCATAGTATGCTTAGAGGCCCCAATCATACTTCCATTCCCAAAGGATTTCGAGATTTCTCTAGTCCCTTGGGTCATAAACAATGCATAACCACACTCATAAACCCAATAACTCTATGTTTACTAATTATCAAGAGGTGATTTTTATTCCAACAAGTTACAAGATTCAAGTTTTATTAATTTAAGCAACAAGATTTCACCTTTAAGATTATGAAGTTATCATTCTTTATGAAAATGATTATAAAGTTTTATCATTTATGAAAATATAAGCCTCTAAAATTATATTCTTGTCTTAAAGATTCAACCTTGATAAGAAAATGAAACAAGATGCAAGCTTTATGACTAAAAAGTCTTATTCTTTAAGAAAGTTGACACTTTTAATCATTATAAGACCATCAAAATTCCAACTTTATGATTTAAAGTTGCCTAAAGGTTCAAAAGATTCTTTCTTACTCAACATTGCTATCTCAAGATTTAACCTTTACAAAATTAAAGTGCAAATCTATATCTTTATGATTTAAAAGTTACATTCTTGATTGAGGGTTAGAACTTTATGAAAGGTCTTATTTTCAAGATTCATTTTTTAAGATATAAAGTGACAAGTTCACATTTTTATGACTTAAAAAGCTTCATGTTCTAAAAAGTTTGAACTTTTACACATGTTCTTGTCTTAAAGAAGGACAAAATGAAACTTTAAAGAAGCATATACTCTTGCGCCATTTTCAAGATTTCAAGGAATAAACTTTTTGAAGTTTTATGCTTCAGAATGTTCTTAGTCTTGTGAAAATCATGAGAAAGAGGTAAAGATGAGAACTTTTCCACTCATAAGCTCATTATAGGGAAAGAAACTAACTTTAAACCAAAACCACCAAGAATCATCATTCTTTTCCAACAACTCACAAGAAACATCAAGAACTTATGCATCAAGAAAGAAAAATGGAGACTTTGAAGCATTCAAGAAGAGAAATTTTCAAATAACCAAGAAGCAACTCATGAACAAGAACAAGAACATATTTTGCTAAAAATAGGAACTTTTGCTCATGAAGAGAATGAGGTTTTTCTCAAGTTTTCACTTGAAGATCTTGGCCATAATGAGAGCCAAGCTTCAAGCTTTCTTGAGTGAACAAAAGAAAAAGAGTGAAGATTACTACCTAAGGTAACAAGTGGCATCCTCTTTTGAGAGAAGGATAAAGAAGATGATGGCTCTTCCAAGGGTGGTGGTGGCAGTTTTGAGAGGATGAAGATGGGAGGTCTCGAGTTCTTGTTGAAATGAGTCTTGTAGTGTATAAATCTTTTCTTCAAAGACCAAAAGATGTGGTCTTTGAAAGGCTTAGTGAAGAAAGTTTAGTTATGGAGGTAGAGAATGATGAACAAGGTGGGGAAGAAGAAGAAGAAAGGTAGAGAGAAGTTGGAGAGTTCAAGTTTTAGAGAAAGAATAAGATGACACAAAATGAAAATGAATATGTGTGTATTGTTGTTGTGGCCATGAGTTTGAAATAGTGGGAGAGATATTTTTGTTTCACTTTTGTGTTAATTAAGGATTAAGGAGACAAATTGGATGATAGAGACAAAGTGTGGTCAACTCTTACAAAAAGTGATGTTGTCTCATTCTTTATGCTTTAGCCACATCACTCATGCTTTATTGTATGGTTGACTAATTTGAATTTTAATGATATGATTAAGTGCTCATACAACTTAATTAACTTGATTAAGCAAGTATTATTGATTACTCATATGATTATGATTAACAAAAATTGACCTTTCAATTAAGCTCAATTATCCTTAATTAAACTCGATTAAGACTAGTGTTTAATTAGCTATTAAGAGTTTCACCCACTTAATTACAGATTCTCTAATCTTAGTTAGGCATTCTCTTGACTTTGCTTCCCATTAAGCCTTAGTCCATTAATTTCTCATTAAGTATCTAATTACTCAAGGGTACTGAGGTAATTTAGCACGAAGGAAAATTGAGGATGCTACACTTTTCTTGACCTTTAAAAAGAATTTTGCCCTCAAAATTCGTTACCTGTAAATAGGTCGGGATACTAGATCTTTATCTCAGACTCTAACTCCCATATATAATCTTCCATATTTTCTATACACCAAGCCACCTTGACCAAGGGTACGATCTTGTTCCTTAGTTGTTTTACACCATGATTCATGATCTAGGATAGCGGTAGATTGAAAGTTAAGTCCTCCCTTAATTGTACTTTTTCGAGCTCTAGTAGATGACTAGGATCAGAATGGTATTTTCTCAATTGAAACACATGAAAGATAGCATGGAGATTTGACAAATTCAGAGGTAAGGCCATTTGATAAGTAACTAACCCGACATAATTCAAGATTTGGAAAGGACCAAGAAAATTGGGGCTCAACTTTTTGACCTTTGTGGCTCTGCCTATACCTACCATAGAAGGGATTTTTGGGAATACGTGTTCTTCTTCTTGAAACTCTAAAGGTTTTCTCCTCTTATCTGCCTAATCCTCATTATTTACTTTGTGGTTTGCCTCACAAGATTAGGTTCCAATAAACTTTGCTCATCCGGTTCAAACCAGCATAGGAGAGATTGACACTTCCTTCCATACAAAGCTTCATATGGTGCCATACCAATATTTGCATGATAGCTATTATTATAAGTAAATTCAATCAAAGGTAGGTACTTATCCCAACTTCCTCGGTTATCCGATACACAGGCTCTCAACATGTCCTCTAAAGTTTGGATAGTCCTTTTCGACTGTCCATCGATCTGAGGGAGATACGATGTACTTATGCAAAGCCTTATCCCAAATGCCTTTTGCAAGGCCCCTCAGAATTTAGAGATAAACCTTGGATCCCTATTCGAGATTATAATTGAAGGTACACCATGCAATCTTACTATCTCTTGGACATAAAGCTGGGCTAACATTTCCAAAGGATAAGTAGCTTGAATGGGTAAAAAGTGAGCAGACTTAGTTAATCTGTTAACAATTACACATATAGCATCAAAACCAACTTGCATTTTGGGTAAACTCATCATGAAGTCCATGGAGATACTTTCCCATTTCCATTTTAGGGTCACCAATGGTTGCAACATGCCAGAGGGCTTTTGGTATTCAATTTACGTTTTGGCAAACTAAACACTTACTCACCAACTCTGCAATGTCTCTCTTCAATCTTGGCCACCAAAATATTTTCTTAACATCTTGATACATTTTCTTCATGACACGATGTATTGTGAAATGGCTCTTGTGAGCCTCCTCCAAAATCCTTCTTTAGAGGTTACCACTCGCAAATATGCAAATTTTTCCTTCAAACCTCCATAATCCGTTCGTACCTTGAGCGAAACCCCTCAATTTTCCTTCCTCCATCAATGATATGGTTTTAAGGAAATCCTCTTCCTCCCTTTGGGCTTGAGCAATCTAACCCTTGAAATTACTCGCCACCCTAAACTGATTCAATTTTAAGCTATGGGTGAGTTAGAACAACTCCAAGGTTAAGGTCTCTAAAGCTCTTCACTAACTCATCTTCCTTAACCATCATCCATGATGCATGTGATGACTTCTGACTTAAGGCGTCAGCCACCACGTTAGCCTTCCCGGGGTGATAGTTCAACTGAATTCATAATCCTTCAAAAATTCCATCCATTTTCTTGGCCTCATGTTCAACTTTTTCTGATCAAAGGGGTCCTTCAGAATCTTGTGATCAGAGAACACCTTAAACTTTACTCAATACAGGTAGTGCCTCCATATCTTTAGGGTAAACACTACAATTGCTAACCTTAAATCATGGATTGTGTAATTCACTTCGTAAGGCTTTAGCTACCTAGAGGCATAAACTACCATATTCTTATTTTGCATCAAGACATAACCCAAACCCTTTCTAGAAGTATCACAGTAAACCTCAAATGTTTCACTAGGCTTAGGCAACACTAACACAAGGGTTGTGGTTAACTTCTCCTTTAACTCTTGAAAACTTTTCTCACAATCTGCCATCCATACAAAAGGGGGATTCTTTCTTGTCAACTTGGTTAAGGGTAGAGATATTTGGGCAAATCCCCTGATGAACCTATGATAGTATCTGGCTAAACTCAAGAAACTCTTTATCTCTGTAACTTAGGTTGGTCTTTCCCAATTCATTACAAGTTCAATCTTACTAAGATCCATTACAATTCCTCCCTGTGACACAACATGCCCTAAGAACTTCACTTCCTTCATCTAGAATTCACACATAGACAACTTGGCATAAAGCCTTTTTTCCCTTAAGATTCCCAACACAACCTTCAAATGTTCTTCATATTCCTCCTTTATTCTCGAATAGATGAGAATATCATCTATGAAAACAACTACAAACTTGTCTAGGCAAGATCTAAAAATCCTTTTCATGTAATCAATGAAAACTGCGGGGGCATTAGTTAGACCAAATAACATCATTGTAAACTTGTAATATCCATGCCTTATCTTGAACGCGGTCTTAGGTCTTAGGTATATCCTGTTCCTTCACCCTTATCTGATGATATCCTAATCTTAGGTCAATCTTAGAGAATACAGCCATACCACGCAGTTGATCAATATGGTCATCTATATCAAACAAGGGGTACTTGTTCTTAATTGTCACTTTGTTCAACTGCCTATAATCCATACATAGCCTCATGCTTTCCATCCTTTTTCTTCACAAACAACACCGGGGCTGCCAAGGTAAGGTACTAAGTCTCACAAAACTTCTGTTATCTCTACATCCTATAGGGTACTATAGAGATTGGTCCTGTCCCTGGTACCAATTCTATGGAAAACTTCATTTCTCTTTTCGGGGGAAACTCGGGTATATCCTTAGGAAACACATCTGAGTATTTCCTAACTATGGGAATCTCATCTAGTACATGCTCGAGCTCTATATCAATTGCCATAAGGAGAACATATCCCTGCTTATCAGACTCACTACTTCCTATTTTGATAGAGTTTAAGAATAGACAAATAGATTCAACATGTTTAATAGGCACAAAGGGAAGCAAAATAGATTTCTCAGAACAATTTATCATAGTATGATTGGTTGAAAGCCAGTCCATGCCTAGAATCAAATCCAAACCAGACAAAGGTAAACAAATCAAATTTGCTACAAAAGACCTACTATCAACTTGGAAATGGCAATTCAAACAACACTGACAAGTTTTAACTTGTTTCCCAGTAGAAGTGGAAACTATCAATATGTAAGGTAATTCAAACACAGACAATCCCAATCTATCTACACAATCATGCGAAATAAAGAGTGTGTAGTGTAATATCCTCGATTTCGTGCCGTGCTAGATTATCTCAGTAACCCTGAGTAATTAGGCACTTAATGAGAAATTGTAAGAGTAAGGCTTAATTAAGGGGTTACTAGGATGAGAAAAGTCAAGAGAATGCTTAATCAAGATTAGATAATCTCTAATTAAGCAAGTTAGACCCAGGACAGCTTAATTAAGCACTAGTCACTCTTAATTAGGTTAATCGAGTTTAATGAAGGTTAATTAAGCTTAATCGCAAGATTAATTTTTATTAACCGTGTTCTTGTGTGTTAATAACTAATCCTTGCTTAATCACCTTAATTAAGTTGTATGAGCAGTTAATCACATGGTTAAATTCAAATTTAGTCAACTAGACAATAAAGTAAAGAGTGATGTTATTAAAGCATAAAGCATTAGACAAGAGTGCTTTATATAAGAGTTTGACCATGTTTTGTCTCCCCATCATCCACTTTGTCCCCTTAATCACTAATTAACTCAAGATAACACAAAGTAAGGCAAAAATATCTTATCCTCCCTCCTTAAAGTGGGACACCACTTTCTCTCTCTCCCTTCCTCATCCATTTTCATTTTCACTCATCCTATTCTCTCTCGTCAAGCCAAATCCTCCTACTTCTCTCTAAACTCTCTCATCTTCTTCTTCCTTTCTCCACCACCACCACCTAAACCACTCACTTAGCCCTTCAAATACCTCATCTTTGGGTCTTTGGAGACAAGATCAAAATACTACAAGACTCATTTTCAAGAGGACTCAGGAGTTCTCTCCTTGCTCATTCAAAGCCGCCACCATCATCATCAAGAGGAGTCATCATCTTCTTCTTCCACTTCTCTTGTTTTGCACCATTTTCAAGAAGGTAGCGATCTTCATCTTTTTCATTTTGTTTGCTCAAGAAAGCTTGGAGCTTGGTTCTTTCATGACCAAGATCTCTAAGTGGAAACTTGAGAAAATCCTTCATGTTCTTCAAGTGTTCTTAAGTTTCCCTTTTTGGAAAAATATGTTCTTGATGTTCTTCAAGTGTTCTTAAGTTTCTACTTTTAGTAAAATGTTTTCTTGATGTTCTTCAAGTGTTCAAGTGTTCTTAAGTTTCTACTTTTAGTAAAATGTTTTCTTGATGTTCTTCAAGTGTTCTTAAGTTTCCCCTTTTGGCAAAATATGTTCTTGAATGTTTTTAGATGGTATCTTGCTCAAAGTTTTTCCTTTTCTCATGATGAGTTGATGATTAGAAAAGCTTCATCTTTGTATGTTCCCATGATTTGATAAGACTTTGAACATTCCAAAAGCTTAAAACTTTAAAAAGTTTGCTTCTTGACATACTTAAAGTGGCGTAAGTTTTGGTGCCACCATAAAGTCTCCTTTTGTTTTGTTTTGAAGATAAGAATACATGTGAAAGTCTAAGCTTTTTGGCACAATAAGCCTTTTTGAGTTAGAAAATGCTATCTTGTCACTTTATGTCCTAGAAATCAAACCTTAAAGAAAAGACCTTTCATAAAGTTTAGATCTTGAACCAAAACAATGCTTAAAGGTATTAGCTTTATAAAGATTAAGACTTTTTAACCTTAAAGTCAATGTTTCATGTCACTAGTTGATAAAGTAGGAACCTTTTTAATGTAAAGACAACTTTAAGTTATAAAGTAGAGACCTTGATGGCCTTAGAATAATTAAATGAGTCAACTTTTATAAAGAACAACACTTTTTAGTGGAAAAGCTAGTAATTTGTATCATTATTTTCATAAAGATCTAATCTTTAAGATAAAAGCTTGAAGCTTTGTAGCATGGTTAAGTTAAAAATCACCCTTGGTGTTTAGTGAACATGGTGTTGTTGGGTTCATGATGTGGTTATGCTTTGTCATGACCCAAGGATTAGAGGGATCTCGAACTCCTTGGGAACAGAAGTATGATTAGGGCCTTTGAGCATATCATGAACCCAGGAATCACTAAGTGCACTATATCGAGGAAGGGAAATAATCACTTAACTTAATTAATTTGAATAAGTGTTCCATAAGACACGAATTCAAGCAAAGAATAATTTCATACGAGAGTTAAGTAACTAAAAGACCATGTACATACATCTTAACTACGTGATTCTCTCAAGGGTAACCATGAGAAATCATGTGATGATTCATAATGTTCTTCACAAAGAATAACACAACTATGAACCCCTTTAGGGTATGAATGTATGATGCCATTCGACATGATGAATGACAAGTTTGGTTGAGCTTTGTCTCATGATTGGATGATGAGTGTGATAATATGATATAAATATGATGAACTGTCGGTTGAAAGTTTATGATTGGCATTTTGGGGAAGCTTCGGTCTAGCCGTTATGCTGCCGGATTTCCGTCAAAATTATGGACTTAGTCATATCATTGCATGTGCCTAGTCAAAGAAGTGTTAAGCATAAAAAGTATAATGAAAAGAAATAAAAGAATGGGACATGACCCTTTCATCACTTCCGGAAAGTGAGAGACGACGATCCACAAGGAACCTCTATGAGGGAGGCAGGGGTGCTATGAAGGACCCTCCAACTTAGAGGTAACCAATATCGGCATAGTCTGATTTGGTTAGTACTGCGTGACGACAGTCAAGGAATGAGCTCATATCCAAAAGTAGTTTATTTCAAAGGAAAGTAAAAGAATGCTAAGCATGTGCTAAAAATGAAAGTAAAGTCTAAGTATGACCATGGTTAAGTCTGTGATGATGCATGTCTTTGCATGTAGTTATATTGTCCATTTGCTTTATGAATGTTTATTCTAGGTTCTAGCCTATATGTTAGTCATGATGATGTGGTTATGATGTTAAATTTAAGAGCAACCCGCTTCGTAGTTAAGTTTTCAAAACCATTAATAATTGACCTTATATCTGTTCACTGTTTTATAATTAAACCCGAAGTGGCTGGGACGATGACGATGACACTGTGTTTGTCTAGTTGCGATCCTACTGAGAAACTTAGTATTTCTCACTCCTACGTTCTTCCGTGTCATCTTCAGAGGATGCCGGCGTCGGGCACGGTGGTGATTTTCATTGAGTTTCCGGTGATGCATTGGCACTTCGACCCGGTGCTGAATGCATCTGTCTTGGCCTTTCGAGCGGCGATGCGAGTCTATATGTTCCATAGCCGCCAGTTCCATGCACCTGTGATGAGTCCTTTTTTTCACCCCCATGAGCCGTTTGAGGACATCACTATGGATGACGTTCGCCTGCCTTTCTATCCTCCAAGGTACCCCATTGATGGAGATTTCGACTCGGACACCCACTTGACACTGACAGTTTCGTTGGATTCCAATCCTTCGGAATTGTCCTATCTGAGCTACGACATGGAGACGGACCCATTTGAGCCTTCCTTCCCATCCGTGATTCACCTGTCATTCGATTCGTCTTCTTCTTCAGCAGCCCCTCGTCACACTCCACCCCCGGTTTGCGGTCGCGGGTTCATTCATACTCATGCTGTGCCTCATGGGCGTGGCCGTGCTCAAGGAGGAGCACGTGGTGATGCTTCTCCCAGTGGATATGGGAATGGTTTCCTCCCACCTGATGCTTGATGTGACGATTGCATGCGGAGCCGAGCACGAGGATAGCCCCTTTTGGTTGTAGTTATAGGGTTATCATTTTGTATGACACGCTGGGTAGTAGGGTTTTCTGATGTATTTCCTTTACTATGTATTTGGTAGGCTTCTTTTGTAGGGCCGACAGTAGGTATCGCACCCATTATTATCTTTGTGTATGATTGCTGCTATTACTATTATTATATTAACTATGGTATGGCTATGGAATGAATGTTATCTTTATCTAAAGATTGTGGTTACTCTTATGGCTTCTATGTATGTTAAATGTGATGTATGTATGAGATAGCAGCATTGCTTTATACGTTCACGATGCGCTCATGGCTCTCAATTTCAAAATGGTTTACTCATCTTGTTCAAAAAAAAATTTACCCCTATTTTCGGTAAAAAGTAATTTCTAAAAGGTAATGTTAGTTCCGTGAGCAAAAGTAACAACTAGTAATTCCACAATATGACTTAAGCATAGAATGGAACTATTAGGGTGTTACATTTTCGTAAGAGCAGTTCGTCCTTGAAGAGCCTGGGGATGGACTGACTATGCTTCTAAGCATACGTTTTAGTTAAGTCATGCTTTGAGTCTCGTCTGTATGATGAGGTGTAGGAATTAGATGTGCATGATCGTCTGTTTTAAATGTGGTTAGTTGCTGGTTCACTCAACATAAATATTGAGCCTGATCAACTCAATGTCTTCTGTCTTGTGCACCAGGAACTAATGGCTTCAGGAAGACGTGGTAGGCCTCGCAACGAGCCCGAAGGTCCCGAGGAAATCATAGGAATGATCCGTAAAATGGCTGCTGCCATGAGGGAGCAAGCTGCTACAGCCCATCGCATGATGGAGCGAATGGAGCAGAGGGATGAGGGGAATCCCGAACAGCACAATGGAGGAGCTGAGGTAGATCTTGAGTACCTCAAGTTTGCTGAGTTTAGGAAGGCAAATCCGCCAAGCTTCAGAGGGACATACAACCCTGATCGCGCTGATGAGTGGATCAAGGCCATTGAGAAGATTTTCACAGTATTGGCCTGCACTGAGGGTCAGAAGGTAGCCTTTGCTACCTATATGTTGGAAACTGATGCTGAGTTCTAGTGGGTAAGCGTAAAGAGGCTATTGCAAGGCACCCAAACCCATATCACTTGGGAGATTTTCAAGTCGCACTTCTATGAGAAGTATTTTCCTGCATCCGTGAGGAATGCAAAGGATCTAGAGTTCATGAGTCTGCGTCAAGGGACCATGAATATTGCTGAGTATACGGCCAAGTTCGAAGGGCTATGCAAGTTCTCGACGATTTATCAAGGGAACCCAGATGAGTGTTGGAAATGTGTGATGTTTGAAGGGGGATTGCGTGAGGAGATACTGGCATCTGTAGGGCCAATGGAGATCCGTGACTATGCTGCACTTATCAACAAGTACCATTTGGTGGAGGATTGCAACCGCAAGCTGTTTGTGGCAAGGTCCAAAGCCTACAAGAAGAAGCTAGCACCATAAGGGCAGAAGTTCAAGCCCCAACCCCCAAGGAAACTATTTCAAGGTGGAGGTTTCAAAGGAAAGCAACCCTAGAAGCCTACTGGGAATCCCACCAAGCCAGTGAATGGTCAAGCTTGCCCTAAGTGCGGCAAACATCATGGAGGACGCCCTTGTTTAGCTGGCCAGAACGCATGTTTTCGATGCGAAAAGCCTGGGCACATGGCTAGAGACTGCAATGTCAAGTTGTTGTCCCTTGCCAACAAGCCCCAACACCAAGGAAGGGTCTTTGCCCTTAATGCTGAGGAGGCCACTCGGTCCGACGATCTTATCCAAGGTAAGTGCGAGGTCAATGGTAGGGCCTTAACTGTGCTCTATGATTCTGGAGCTGCACACTCCTTTATTTCTTATGATTGTGTAGATAGATTAGGATTGCCTGTGTCTGAATTGCCTTATATGTTAATTGTTTCTACTCCTGCTAGGAAACCAGTTAAGACTTGTCATTGTTGCTTGAGTTGTCAAATCCAAATTGATGGTAGGTCTTTCGTAGCGAATTTGATTTGTTTGCCTTTTGTCTGGTCTAGATTTGATTCTAGGCATGGATTGGCTTTCGGCTAACCATGCTATGATAAACTGTTCTGAAAAGTCTGTTGTTCTTCCTCCTATACCTGTTAAGCTCGTGGAGCCTGTTAGTTTGTTTTTGAACTCTGTTAGGGTAAGAAGTAGTGAGTTTGGTGATTAGGGATATGTTCTCCTTATGACAAGTGAAGTAGAACTCGAGCAGGTATTGGATGAGATCCCCGTAGTTAGGGAATACCCGAATGTGTTTCCTGACGACATACCCGAGTTTCCCCCGGAAAGGGAAATCGAGTTTTCTATAGAGTTGGTGCCGGGTACTGGGCCAATCTCTATAGCATCCTATAGGATGTCCCCACTAAAGTTATCAGAATTGAAGGGACAATTGGAAGAGTTGTTAGGAAAGAAGTTCGTAAGACCTAGTGCTTCACCTTGGGGAGACCCGATGTTATTTGTGAAAAAGAAGGATGGCAGTATGAGACTGTGTGTGGATTACAGGCAATTAAACAAGGTGACTGTTAAGAACAAGTATCCCTTGCCTAGGATAAATGACCTCATGGACCAACTGTGAGGTGCAGCTGTGTTCTCTAAAATTGATCTGAGATCTGGATATCATCAAATAAGGGTGAAGAAGGAGGATATACCCAAGACAGCTTTTAGGACAAGGTATGGGCATTATGAGTTTACGGTGATGTCGTTTGGATTGACTAATGCCCCTGCCGTTTTCATGGATTATATGAACAAGATCTTTAGACCCTATTTGGACAAGTTTGTAGTTGTTTTCGTAGATGATATTCTCATCTACTCGAGGATAAGGGAGGAACATGAAGAACATTTGAGGGTTGTGTTAAGGATCTTAAGGGAAAAGAAGCTTTATGCCAAGTTACCTAAGTGTGAATTCTAGATGGAGGAAGTAAAGTTCTTAGGGCATGTGGTGTCGCAAGGGGGTATTGTTGTGGATCCAAGTAAGATTGAGGCTGTGAAGAGTTGGTAGAGGCCAACCTCAGTGACTAAGATAAGGAGTTTCTTGGGTTTAGCCGGCTACTACCGAAGGTTTATAAAAGGATTTTCCCAGATATCTTTACCCTTAACCAAGTTGACAAGGAAGGATGCCCTATTTGTGTGGACAATGGACTGTGAGAAGAGTTTTCAAGAGCTAAAAAGTAAGTTAACCTCAACCCTAGTATTAGTTTTGCCGGACCCTAATGGATCGTTTGAGGTTTACTGTGATGCCTCTAGGAGAGGTTTAGGTTGTGTCTTGATGCAGAATAGGAACGTGGTGGCTTATGCCTCCAGACAGCTGAAGCCTCACGAAGTGAACTATCTAACTCATGACTTGGAATTAGCGGCCGTAGTGTTTGCTCTAAAGATATGGAGGCATTATCTGTATGGTGTGAGGTACAAGGTGTTCTCTGATCATAAGAGCTTGAGGTATCTCTTTGATCAAAAGGAGCTGAATATGAGGCAAAAGAGATGGATGGAGTTTCTGAAGGATTATGATTTTGGGTTAAACTATCACCCTGGGAAAGCCAATGTGGTGGCTGACGCATTAAGTTGGAAATCCTTGCATGCATCATGGATGATGGTCAAGGAGGACGAGCTAGTAAGGAGCTTTAGAGACCTTAACCTTGGAGTTATGTTGACCCCCCATAGTATAAGATTGAATCAGCTTAAGGTGACGAGCAATTTCAAAAGTCAAATTGCTCAAGCCCAAGGCGAGGAAGAGGAGTTCTTGAAAACCTTAACATTGGTGAAAGAAGGAAGGTTGAGGGGTTTTGCTCAAGATGCAGATGGACTATGGAAATTTGAAGGAAGAGTCTGTGTACCCGCAAGTGGTGACCTCTGAAGAAAGATTTTGGAGGAGGCTCATAAGAGCCATTTCACCATACACCCTGGTGTGACAAAGATGTATCAAGACGTTAAGAAGATGTTCTGGTGGCCAAGATTGAAGAAGGATGTTGCGGAGTTAGTAGGCAAGTGTTTAGTCTGCCAGAAAGTAAAGATTGAGCACCAAAAGCCCTCTGGTATGTTGCAACCATTGGAGATCCCAGAATGGAAATGGAAAAGTATCTCTATGGACTTCATGATGGGATTACCCAAAATGCAAGTTGGGTTCGATGCGATATGGGTAATTGTTGACAGATTAACAAAATCTGCTCACTTTTTGCCCATTCGAGCTACTTATCCTTTGGAAAAGTTAGCCCAGCTGTATGTTCAAGAAATAGTAAGACTGCATGGTGTACCTTCAAGCATAATCTCAGATAGAGACTTGAGGTTTACCTCTAGATTCTGGGGAGCCTTGCAAAAGGCATTTGGAACGAAGTTTTGCCTAAGTACAGCTTATCACCCCCAGAAGGATGGATAGTCGGAGAAGACCATCCAAACTTTGGAGGATATGTTGAGAGCTTGTGTATTGGATAACCGAGGAAGTTGGGACAAATACTTACCTTTGATCGAGTTTGCTTATAACAATAGCCATCATGCAAGTATTGGTATGGCACCCTATGAAGCTTTGTATGGAAAGAAGTGCCAATCTCCGCTATGTTGGTTTGAACCAGGTGAGCAAAGCCTATTAGAACCTGATCTTGTGAGGCAGACCACGGAGCAAGTCAAAAGGATTAGGGACAGAATCCTTACAGCCCAGAGCCATCAAAAGAGTTATGCGGACAAGAGGAGAAAGCCTCTAGAGTTCCAAGAAGGAGACCATGTGTTCCTGAAAATCACTCCTATGACCGGCATAGGTAGAGCCAGGAAGGTCAAATAGTTAAGCCCCCGTTTCCTTGGCCCTTTTCAAATTTTAAAGCGTGTCAGGTCAGTTGCTTACCAAATGGCCTTACCTCCAAATTTGTCAAACCTTCATGATGTTTTCCATGTGTCCCAATTGAGAAAATACCATTCCGATCCTAGTCATCTACTTGAGCCTGAAAGTGTACAGTTAAGGGAGGACCTAACTTTCAATCTACCACCATCTCGGATCGTGGACAGTGGGGCAAAATAGCTGAGGAATAAGACGGTGCCCTTGGTCAAGGTGGCTTGGGGTAGAGGAAATATGGAAGAGTATACGTGGGAGCTGGAGGCCGAAATGAAGAACAAGTATCCGAATTTGTTTACAGGTAACGAATTTTGAGGGCAAAATTCTTTTTAAAAGTGAGGAGAAATGTAACATCCTCGATTTCGTGCCGTGCTAGATTACCTCGGTAACCCAGAGTAATTAGGCACTTAATGAGAAATTGTGAGATTAAGGCTTAATTAAGGGGTTACTAGGATGAGAAAAGTCAAGAGAATGCTTAATCGAGATTAGATAATCTCTAATTAAGCAAGTTAGACCCTGGACAGCTTAATTAAGCACTAGTCACCCTTAATTAGCTTAATTGAGTTTAATTAAGGTTAATTAAGCTTAATCACAAGATTAATTTTTATTAACCGTGTTCTTGTGTGTTAATCATTAATCCTTGCTTAATCACCTTAATTAAGTTGTATGAGCACTTAATCACATGATTAAATTCAAATTTAGTCAACTAGACACTAAAGTAAAGAGTGATGTCATTAAAGCATAAACCATTAGACAAGAGTGCTTTATGTAACAATTTGACCATGTTTTGTCTCCCCATCATCCACTTTGTGCCCTTAATCACTAATTAACTCAAGATAACACAAAGTAAGGCAAAATATCTCATCCTCCCTCCTTAAAGTGGGATGCCGCTTTCTCTCTCTCCCTCTCTCATCCATTTTCATTTTCACTCATCCTATTCTCTCTCATCAAGCCAAATCCTCCTACTTCTCTCTAAGCTCTCTCATCTTCTTCTTCATCTTTTTCTTCTTTTCTCCACCACCACCACCTAAACCACTCACTTAGCCCTTCAAAGCCCTCATCTTTGGGTCTTTGGAGACAAGATCAAAACACTACAAGACTCATTTTCAAGAGGACTCAAGAGTTCTCTCCTTGCTCATTCAAAGCCGCCACCATCCTCATCAAGAGGAGTCATCATCTTCTTCTTCCACTTCTCTTGTTTTGCACCATTTTCAAGAAGGTAGTGATCTTCATCTTTTTCATTTTGTTTTCTCAAGAAAGCTTGGAGCTTGGTCCTTTCATGACCAAGATCTCTAAGTGGAAACTTGAGAAAATCCTTCATGTTCTTCAAGTGTTCTTAAGTTTCCCTTTTTGGCAAAATATGTTCTTGAGTGTTCTTGATGTTCTTCAAGTGTTCTTAAGTTCTACTTTTAGTAAAATGTGTTCTTGATGTTCTTCAAGTGTTCTTAAGTTTCCTTTTTTGGCAAAATATGTTCTTGAGTGTTGTTGTTGTTCTTCAAGTGTTCTTAAGTTTCTACTTTTAGTAAAATGTGTTCTTGATGTTCTTCAAGTGTTCTTAAGTTCCCCTTTTTGGCAAAATATGTTCTTGAATATTCTTAGATGGTATCTTGCTTAAAGTTATTCCTTTTCTCATGATGAGTTAATGATTAGAAAATGATATCTTGTCACTTTATGTCTTAGAAATCAAACCTTAAAGAAAAGACCTTTCATAATGTTTAGATCTTGAACCAAAACAATGCTTAAAGGTATTAACTTTATAAAGATTAAGACTTCTTAACCTTAAAAGTCAATGTTTCATGTCACTAGTTGATAAAGTAGGAACCTTTTTAATGTAAAGACAACTTTAAGTCATAAAGTAGAGACCTTGATGGCCTTAAAATAATTAAATGAGTCAACTTTTATAAAGAACAAAACTTTTTAGTATAAAAGCTAGTAACTCATATCATTATTTTCATAAAGATCTAATCTTTAAGATAAAAGCTTGAAGCTTTGTAACATGGTTAAGTTAAAAATCACCCTTGGTGTTTAGTGAACATGGTGTTGTTGGGTTCATGATGTGGTTATGCGTTGTCATGACCCAAGGATTAGAGGGATCTCGAACTCCTTGGGAACAGAAGTATGATTAGGGCCTTTGAGCATATCATGAACCCAGGAATCACTAAGTGCACTATATTGAGGAAGGGAAATAATCACTTAACTTAATTAATTTGAATAAGTGTTCCATAAGACATGAATTCAAGTAAAGAATAATTTCATACGACTGTTAAGTAACTAAAAGACCATGTACACACATCTTAACTACGTGATTCTCTCATGGGTAACCATGAGAAATCATGTGATGATTCATAATGTTCTTCATAAAGAATAACACAACTATGAACCCCTTTAGGGTATGAATGTATGATGCCATTCGGCATGATGAATGACAAGTTTGGTTGAGCTTTGTCTCATGATTGGATGATGAGTGTGATAATATGATATAGATATGATGAACTGTTGGTTGAAAGTTTATAATTGGCTTTTTGGGGAAGCTCTGGTCTAGCCGTTATGCTACCGGATTTCCATCAAAATTATGGACTTAGTCATATCATTGCATGTGCCTAGTCAAAGAAGTGTTAAGCATAAAAAGTATAATGAAAAGAAACAAAAGAATGGGACATGACCTCTCGATCACTTCCGGGAAGTGAGAGACGGCGATCCACAAGGAACCTCTATGAGGGACGCAGGAGTACTATGGAGGACCCTCCAACTTAGAGGTAACCAATATCGGCATAGTCTGATTTGGTTAGTACTGCGTGACGACGGTCACGGAATGAGCTCATATCCAAAAGCAGTTTATTTCAAAGGAAAGTAAAAGAATGTTAAGCACGTGCTAAAAATGAAAGTAAAGTCTAAGTATAACCATGGTTAGGTCTGTGATGATGCATGTCTTTGCATCTAGTTATATTGTCCATTTGCATTATGAATGTTTATTCTAGGTTTTAGCTTGTATGTTAGTCATGATGATGTGGTTATGATGTTAAATTTAAGAGCAACCCGCTTCGGAGTTAAGTTTTCAAAACCATTAATAATTGAACTTATATCTATTCACTGTTTTATAATTAAACCCGAAGTGGCTGGGACAATGACGATGACACTGTGTTTGTCTAGTCGCGATCCTACTGAGAAACTTAGTATTTCTCACTCCTGCGTTCTTCCGTGTCGTCTTCAGAGGATACCGGCGTCAGGCACGGTGGTGATTTTCATTGAGTTTCCGGTGATGCATTGGCACTTCGACCCGGTGCTGAATGCATCTATGCTGACTGCTCAGGCAGCGATATGGGTCTACATGTTCCATAGCTGCCAGTTCCGTGCACCTGTGATGAGTCCGTTTTTCTGCCCCCATGAGCCGTTCGAGTACATCACTATGGATGACGTTCGCCCGCCCTTCCATCCTCCGAGGTACCCTACTGATGAAGATTCCGACTTGGACACCCGCCTGACGCCGACAGTTTCATTGGATTCCGATCCTTCAGAACCGTCCTATCCGAGCTACCACGTGGAGACGGACCCATCTGAGCCTTCCTTCCCACCCATGATTCGTTTGTCATCCGATTCGTCTTCCTCTTTAGCAGCCCCTCGTCACACTCCGCCCCTGGTTCGCGGTCGCAGGTTCATTCGTACTCGTGCTGTGCCTCGTGGGCGTGGCCGTGCTCGAGGAGGAGGACATGGTGATGCTTCTCCCGGTGGATATGGGAACGGTTTCCTCCCACCTTGATGTGACGATTGCATGCGGAGCCGAGCACGAGGATAGCCCCTTTTGGTTGTAGTTATAGGGTTATCATTTTGTATGGCATGCTGGGTAGTAGGGTTTTCTAATGTATTTCTTTTACTATGTATTTGGTAGGCTTCTTTTGTAGGGCCGACAATAGGTATCGGACCCATTATTATCTTTGTGTATGACTGCTGCTATTACTACTATTATATTAACTATGATATGGCTATGGAGTACATGTTATCTTTATCTAAAGATTGTGGTTACTCTTATGGCTTCTATGTATGTTAAATGTGATGTATGCATGAGATAGCGGCGTTGCTTTATACGTTCACGATGCGCTCATGGCCCTCAATTTCAAAAATGGTTTACTCATCTTGTTCAAAAAAAAATTTACCCCTATTTTCGGTAAAAAGTAGTTTCTAAAAGGTAATGTTAGTTCCGCGAGCAAAAGTAACAACTAGTAATTCCACAATATGACTTAAGCATAGAATGGAACTATTAGGGTGTTACATGTAGCTCTAGAGTCATATAGCACAGTTAAAGTCCAACCATTAATCTCGCACTTACCTTGGATCAGATTGTTGGACTGAGTGGCCTTTTTAGCATTGAGGGTGAAAACCCTTTCTTGATGTTGAGGCTTGTTGGTAGGGGGCAGCAACTTGATTGTGCAATCCTTAGCCATATGCCTAGGCTTTCTACATCGAGAACACACGTTTTGCCCAACTAAGCAAGGGTGTCCTCCATCATTCTTGCCACACTTAGGGCAAGCTTGACCATTTGCAGGCCTTGGTTGATTTTCATCAGGCTTCTGGGATTGGTTTCCTTTGAAGCCTCCACTTTGAAACAGCTTCTTCGGGGGTTGTTGCTTGAACTTCTGCCTTTGTGGTGCCAACTTCTTCTTGTAAGTTTCAAACCTTGCCACAGCTAGCTTACGGTTGTAATCTTTTACCAAGAGGCACTTTTTGACTAGTGTAGCATAATCACAGATCTGCATGGGTCCTGCAGATACTAGGATCTCATCATGCAATCCCCTTTCAAACTTAACACACTTCCATGGCTCATTCGGGTTCCTCTAGTAGATCGTCAAGAACTTACACAATTCCTTAAAATTAGCAGTATACTCAACAACATTCATGGTCCCTTGATGCAAACTCATGAACTCTAGCTCCTCCAAATTTCTCGTAGAAGCGAGAAAATACTTCTCGAAAAATGCATCTTGAACATATCCCAAGTGATATGTGAGCTCCTTCTAAAAACCTCTTGTGCCTACCTACCAGAATTCAGCATCTGCCTCTAGCATATAGGTAGCAAAGGCTACCCTCTACTCCTTGGTGCAAACTAACACCATGAAAATCTTCTTAATGGCCTTGATCCAATTATCAGCTCAATTAGAGTTGTATGCTCCTCTGAAACTTGTGGATTCGCCTTTCTGAACTTAGTAAACTTGGGGTAATCTTGGTTTACCTCAACTCCTCCATTGTGTTCTTCCAGGTTTTCCTCATACCCTTGCCCTATTTGCTCTATCATTCGGTGAGTAGCAGCAACCTGCTCCTTTATGTCAGTAGTCATTTCACAAAATATCCCCATAACTTCATCGGTACCTTCGGGCTTTTTGCAAAGCCTACCATGTCTCCCTGATGCCATTAGTTCCTGGTACACAAAACAAAAGACATTGAGTTGATTAGGCTTAACACTTATGCTGAGTGAACCAGCAACTAATTATACTTAGAATAGACGATCATGCATGTCTAATCCCTATGTCCTATCATATAGATGAGACTTAAAGCATAACTTAACTAATAAAAATCCTTAGAAGCATAGTTAGTCCATCGCCAAGCTCTTTAAGGACGAACTGCTCTGATACTAAAATGTAAAACCCTAATAGGCCCATACTATACTTAAATCATATTTTGGAATTACTAGTTGTTATTTTTCCTCGCGGAACTAACTTACTCTTTGAAATTACTTTATACTAAAAATAGGGGCAAGTTATTTATTTATTTTTTTTGAACATTAGTGGAACAAATCCTTCTAAAAAGTAAGAACCATGCGCACCAGGAGCGTATAATACCAAACGTCATAATATACATACAGTGCATTCAAATGAATAAGAACAATAAAAAAGAACAATCATGTTGAATAAACATAGTATCATTCCACAACCATCATAGTTAGATATAGTTAATAGTAAAGTGACGAGTCGTACATAATATGTTATGGGTCCGATATCTACTGTCGACCTTACAAAAGAAACTTAACCAAATACATCATAAAAGGAAAATATATCAGAAATCTCTACCGCCTATGCATGCTATATAAGAAAATGATAACCCTATAACTACTAACAAAAGAGCTATCCTCATTCTCAACTCAACATGCACTATTGAAGGTCAACCATTGAATAGAAGGTAACCATTCCTAAAACCACTAGGAGCATCATCCCAGGTCCTCCTCCTCGGGCATGCCCACGTCCACGAGGAGCAGTGCAAGGGCGAATAAACCCTTGACCATGAACTGGAGTGTTGCGTGATAAGGAACTACAGAAGAAGAACATGAATCTAATGTCAGGCAAATCACTAAAGGGTAGGATGGCTCGGACAGGCCAGACTTTACTGAGTAACTGGGGTAGGATGACTCCAAAGGATCGGACTCAACAGAAATAGTCGGTGTCAGTTGGTTGTCCGAGTCAGACTCTTCATCAATGGTGTAGCTTGGCAGTGGGAATTATGGATGGATGTCATCCAAGGTGACAACATCGAATAGCTGGTGTGGACGGAAAAATAGACCTCATAATGGGTGCATGGTACTGGAGGCTGTGGAACATATAGACCCTCATAGCTGCTCGAGCTACCATCACTGATACATTTAGCACTGGGTCGAAGTGCCAATGCATGATTGGAAACTCAATGAAGATCACCATTGTGCCCGACACCGGCATCCTCTGAAGATGACACGGAAATGTAAAAGTGAGAAATACTAGATTTCTCAGTACGATCATGACTAGGCAGTTAATATGTCACCTTAGCCTTCCTAGCCACTTAGGGTTTATTTATAAAAATGGTGAACATGCATCGATTCAACTTTTAATAGTTTGAAAACATAAGTTCCCAAAGCAGGTTTCGTTTAAGTTTAACCTCATAAACATAACTTAATATACTGAAAAGTCATGAGATAAGAACATACATACCAAAACATAAGGTAAACATTCACAACTATTCATATAAAAGAATAAAATGCATGCACCTTCATGTAACTTTATGGACTTGACCATAGTCTTTCTTTATCGCTATTTTCATACTTAGCGTATGCTTAACATTTCTTTACTTTAATTGCCCTTGGAATAGACTGGTATTGGACATGAGGTCATTCCGTGACTATCATCACGTAGTATTAATCTAAATTAGACTTGGCTGATAAGGGGATTTACATGCCTCTAAGATGAAGGGTCCTCCTAATCACTCCATGCCTCCAAAATAAAAGGATTTCTTGTCTTATTAGATCATCTTCCCCATTTGAAAGGTCATATCCAAACATTTCTTTCATTTTCATAAATGATACTTCATATCACATTACTTATTCTCAATGCATTGCATTCAAAGATAAGATACATATATGCAATAAATATTTCTATGTCCACATTTTTTGTGAAAATCTGGTAGCATATCAGCCAGATTGGAGCTTCTCCAAAATTTTCCAAACATGGAAATACAATCAACAACCAATAATATTCATTTCATATTACCATAAGATATCTCATCAAACATCAATAATCCGTCAAATCCATGAATTCATACTCAAATCAATCATGCTAATGAATAATCATATATAAGAGTGATATACACTCATACCCTATTTAATATCTAGGGTTTCCATGTACTTTGTGTAACATTTTATGAATCATGGTAAGACTCCTCGTGTTTCTCATGAGAGAATCATACCAATTAAAGAGGATATATGTTATAAATTTTTAATCTATAACTCCTCAAGTGAGGCCTCATTTTAAGCTTAATAGATTCTTCATGATCCTATCTTAAAGAACATATTCTTAGATTTAAAGTTTAATAAATATTTATCTCTTACTTATTCCATTATGGCTGAAGCCTATTATAGAGTTTTTATCCAAAGTTTTTCATTTCAAACTCTTAAATTCCCTTGAGATAGTGCACAAGTGATTCATAGGTTTATGGTATGCTCAGAGGCCTAATCGTACTTCCATTCCCAAGGGATTTTGATATTCCTCTAGTCCCTTAGGTTATGACAATGCATAACCACACTCATGAACCTAATAACATCATGTTTACCAAATAATCAAGAAGTGATTTTTATTCTA
The DNA here is from genome assembly GCA_031439595.1 of Pterocarpus santalinus. Lineage (NCBI taxonomy): Eukaryota > Viridiplantae > Streptophyta > Magnoliopsida > Fabales > Fabaceae > Pterocarpus > Pterocarpus santalinus. The sequence goes on from CM062525.1 coordinate 33,576,122, forward strand.
ACAAGTTACAAGATTCAAGCTTTATTAAATAAAGTAACAAGATTTCACCTTTAAGATTATAAAGTTGTCATTCTTTATGAAAATGATTGTAAAGTTTTATCCTTTATGAAAGTATGAGCCTCTAAAATTATATTCTTGTCTTAAAGATTCAACCTTGATAAGAAAATGATACAAGATGCTAGCTTTATGTCTAAAAAGTCTTATTCTTTAAGAAAGTTGACATTTTTAATCATTACAAGACCATCAAAATTCCAACTTTATGATTTAAAGTAGCCTAAAAGTTTAAAAGATTCTCTCTTGAAGAAAGATTGAAACTTTACTCAATATTGCTATCTCAATGTTTAAACTTTACAAGATTAAAGTTCAAATCTACATCTTTATGACTTAAAAGTTACATTCTCGATTGAAGTTTAAAACTTTATGAAAGCTCTTGTCTTTAAGATTTAATTTTTAAGACATAAAGTGATAAGCTCTCATTTTTATGACTTAAAAAGCTTGATGTTCTAAAAAGTTTGAACTTTTACATATATTCTTGTCTTAAAGATGGACAAAATCAAACTTTAAAGAAGCATGCACTCTTGCGCCATCTTCAAGGTTTCAAGGAATAAACTTTTGAAGTTTTATACTTAGGAATGTTGTTAGTCATGTCAAAATCATGAGAAAGAGATAAAGATGAAAACTTATCCACTCATAAATTCATTATAGGGAAAGAAATTAACTTTAAACCAAAAGCCATCGAGAATCATCATTCTTTTCCAACAACTCGTAAGAAATATCAAGAACTCATGCATCAAGAAAGAAAAATGGAGACTTTGAAGCATTCAAGAAAAGAAACTTTCAAATAACCAAGAAGCAACTCATGAGCAAGAATAAGAACATATTTTGCTAAAAATAGAAACCTTTGCTCATGAAGAGCATGAGGTTTTTCTCAATTTCTCACTTGAAGATCTTGGTCATAATGAGAGCCAAGCTTCAAGCTTTCTTGAGTGAACAAAAGAAAAACTGCGAAGATCACTACCTAAGGTAAAAAGTGTAACATCCTCAATTTCCCTTTATGCTAGATTACCTTAGTACCCCTATGTAATTAGGCAATTAATGAGAAATTAATGGATTGGATCTTAATTAAGGGATTAATGAAGTAATTATGGGAAGAAAAGTCAAGAGAATGCTTAATTAAGATTAGAGAATTTGTAGTTAAGCGGGTTAAACTCTTAATACCTTAATTAAACACTAATCACCCATAATTAGCTTAATCAAATTTAATTAACGATAATTAAGCTTACATGAAAGTTTAATTTTTTTTAATCATGACCATATGAGTTAATCACTAATCCTTGCTTAATCAAGTTAATTAAGTTGTATGAGCACTTAATCACATCATTAAAATTCAAATTTAGTCAATTGGATAATAATGGACAATAGAGCATTCAGTGATGCCACTAAAGTATAAAGCATGAGACAAGATCACTTTTTGTAAGAGTTGACCACACTTTGTCCCCTCCATCATCCAATTGGTCTCCTTAATTCTTAATTAGCACAAAGTAAAGCAAACTATCTCTCCCCTACCCTTTAGAAAATCACGGCCAAATACATACACACACACACATCCACTTTTCATTTTTCAACTTCTATCTTCTCTCTAAACTCCCAAACTCTCAAACTTCTCTCTACATTTCTTCTTCTTCTTCTCCACTTTCTTCATTGTAACACCCTAATAGTCCCATACTATGCTTAAATCATATTATAGAATTATTAGTTATTACTTTTGCTCATGAAACTAACATTATCTTTTGAAATTACTTTTCAAGTGAAAATAGGGGTAAATTTTTTTTTTTTTTTGAACAATAGCAAGTAAAGCATTTTGAAAACCAAGAGCCATGAATACATCGTGAACATGTAGACTTGAATGCCTCTATCTCAAATGAGTTATGCAAATAAAGAAAATAGAGGCGATCATAGTTAATATAATAATAATAATGCTAAGAGTCATACATAAAGATGATGATGGGTCCGATATATACTATCGGCCCTACAAAATAACCTAATTGAATACATTAAAAAGAAAAGTAAATCAGAAATCCTAAACGCCCATACATCTAAAAGGAAATGATAACCTTACAACTAATAACCAAAAAGGAGCTATCCTTATGTTTGGCTCCACATGTGCTATCCAAATCAATCGTTAGATAGGAAGAAACCATTCCCGAATTCACCAGAAGCAACATTGCCATGTCCTCCTCCCCGAGCACGCCATGTCCATGAGGCACATCACAAGTACAAATGAACTTGCAACCATGAATAAGGGGTGGTGCATGATGTGGAGTTACTGAAGAAGAAGCCAAATCAAACGTTAGCCAAATCACTGAAGGGTAAGAGGGCTCAGATGGGTTAGTCTCCACGTGAAACCTAGGATAGAATGGCTCCAAAGGATTGGAATTGAAAGAAACAGTCGGTGTTACATAGGTATCCGAGTCAGACTCTCCATCAGTGGGGTACCTCGATGGCTGAAAGTAGGGGTGGATATCGTCCAGGGTAACCTCGCCATATGATTGATGTGGGCGAAAAAACAAGCTCATAACTGGTACCTGAAATAGGCGACTGTGGAAGATGTAGACCCTCATAGCTGTGCTCACAGACATCATAGAGGTATTCAGTACTGGGTCAAAGCGCCAATGCCATATTGGAAACTCAATGAAGATCACCACTGTGCCTGACGTCGGCATCCTCTGAAGATGACACAGAAATGTAGGAGTGAGAAATACTAGATTTCACAGTAGGATCGCGACTAGACAAACATTGTGTCACCGTTATCGTCCTAGCCATCTCAGGTTTAATTATAAAAGTAGTGGATATGCATAGCTTCAATTTCGATGATTTTAAAAACGTAAATCCCTGAGCCGGTTGCTTTTAAACTTAACGTCATAAGAGATCACTACCTAAGGCCAAAAAGTGGCATTTTTGCAAGAGAAGAAGAAGATAAAGACTCCTCCTTGGTGGATGATGGTGGCGGCCTTGGATGAGGAAGGACAAAACTTTTGAGATGTTGATGAAATAGAGTTTGTAGTGTGTAGATCTTGTCTAAAAAGACAAAAATATGTGGTCTTTGAAGGGCTTAGTGAGAGTTTTTGGTTATGGTGGTGGTGGAAAAAGGAAGAAGAAGAAGAAAAGTGTAGCGAGAAATGAGAGGATGAGAGGCTTAGAGAAAGAATGCGAGTGTGAAAATGAAAAGTGAAGGTGTGTGCATGTGTGTGTGTGTGTGTGGCCGTAAGCTTTTATAAAGGGTGGAGGGAGATATTTTCTTAATTTTCTGTTAATTGAGATTTAGGGAGACAAATAGGATGTTATAGGAAACAAAGAGTGGTCAACTCTTACATAAGCACTCTTGTCTCATGCTTTTATGCTTTAGTGACATCACTTTTACTTTATTGTCTAGTTGAATAAATTTGAATTTAATGATGTGATTAAGTGCTCTTGCAAATTAATTAACATGACTAAGCAAGGATTAGTGATTAACTCATGTGATCATGAATAACAAAAATTAATCTTGTGATCAAGCTTAATTACCCTTAATTAAACTTGATTAAGCTAGTTATGTATGATTAGTGCTTAATTAAACTATTAAGGGTTTGACTTGCTTAATTAGAGATTCTCTAATCTTAATTAAGCATCCTCTTAACTTTTCACCTCAAAGTTAACTCATAAACACTTCGTTAATCCCTTAAATAAGCATTAATCTCATAATTTCTCATTAAGTGCCTAATGACTCAGGGTTACTGAGATAATTTAGCATGACAAGGAATTGAGGATGTTACATTCATCATTCTCCATCTCCATAACCAAACATTCTTCACTAAGCCCTTTAAAGACCACATTGTTTGGTCTTTGAAGAAAAGATTTAAACACTACAAGACTTGTTTCATCAAGAACTCAAGAGCTCATCTTCATCATCTCAAAATTGCCACTACTACCCTTGGAGGAGCCATCATCTTCTTCATCCTTCTCTCTAAAGAGGATGCCACTTTTTACCTTAGATAGTGATCTTCACTCTTTTTCTTTTGTTCACTCAAGAAAGCTTGAAGCTTAGCTCTCATTATGGCCAAGATCTTCAAGTGAGAACTTGAAAAAAACCTCATGCTTTTCATAAGCAAAAGTTTCTATATTTAGCAAAATATGTTCTTGTTCTTGTTCATGAGTTGTTTCTCGGTTATTTGAAAGTTTCTCTTCATGAATGCTTTAAAGTCTCCATCCTTCTTTCTTGATGCACGAGTTCTTGATGTTTCTCGTAAGTTATCGGAAAAGAACGATGATTCTTGGCGGTTTTTGGTTCGAAGTTAGTTTCTTTCCCTAATATGAGTTTATGAGTGGAAAAGTTCTCATCTTTACCTCTTTCTCATGATTTTGACAAGAATAAAAACATTCCAATGCATAAAACTTCAAAAACTTTATTCCTTGAAACCTTGAAAATGGCGCAAGAGTATATGCTTCTTTAAAGTTTCATTTTGTCCTTCTTTAAGATAAGAATATGTATGAAAGTTCAAACTTTTTATACCATTGAGCTTTTTAAGTCATTAAAATGAGAACTTGTGTAACACCCTACTAATTTAATGTTATGCTTAAGTCATAGCATGAAATTCAGTAGACTGTATTACATTATTAACACCCTGCTTGCCTTTCATGATTCGCATCGCATCGCATCTTTTATTTTTTTTAAACAGATGAAACGGCGTGCTGCTATACTATGAGCGTAACGAAACTTAACAAAATACCACAAAAGATAAGAAATAGTACAATTACATTAACTGTATACGTGCATATATATATATATATATATATATATATATATATATATATATATATATCAGAAGCCATTGCTTCAGTTTATGTATAGAGTTTTAAAATGGAATACATAAGTGGGGCCAGCATACTAAAAAGACAAAAAGCCCATATAAGTCAAAATGATCCTATGGGTCCTTAGAGGATATTTCAAAATCTATTGCTAGTCCTGTTGCTAAAAGTCTATGACCCAAAGCTACGTACTATCAAAAGAGGGTCATGTTGTACAACGTCTCCTACGACTGACCTACTCTATCAGATAGCCGTTGGCCATGCCAGGCCTGGCTGGAGAGTAATCTACACTGGGTCCCGAGGAGGAAGAGGGTGATGAGCCGGTGGCCTCGGAAAGGTCACTCTCAAAGTTGAGTGGCATATCTGGAACCACCTGCGGGGGTGACTCTGGTGTAGGGTCAGCAGGAGCTACATGTGCTGTGGGTGCAAGAGGAGCTGGAGGTGGGTGCGCCATGTGTAGTGGGATGACAACGTACGAAGTAGCAGGATCGAAAGCAGGATGAAATAGAAGGATGGCAAAGTTCCTATTACTAAATAGGTAAAGACGGAAGTGACAGGAACTGACTATATACAGAGAATCTAGGATAGGATCGTGGTAAAGCTGCAGATTTGGGATCTCAATGAAGAGGGTGGCCGTGGAATCCAATGCCAGCATCTGAGAATGATGCGGAAATACAGAACGAGGTGAGAATTTAAAGAAATTCTTAGTAGGGTCTGTGTATGGTGTTTATCTAATGTCACATTCATTCTCAGTTGCCTCAGTTTTTATTTAATTATAAAAGCATGTGTTCAAACTAGACTATCCGTTTTAATGAGTTTAAGGAAACGTCAGGTCTGCCGCAAGGTTCAGTTTTACTTTAGATGGCATAAGAAACAGAATAGATTACTAATAATGATTCACAGAATAATAAACAGAATAAATGAACAAACCACAGTAAATAAACATAATAGACAACTGCAAACATTTTAACATAACTATTCCATGTAATCATGCTCACTCATTCTTGATTCTTCCTTCATAAGCTTTTCCATTACTTTTCATCATTTTCCATCACTTGGTCCTCTGGGAGTTCTTGGCTATTTAGACTCCTGGATAATAGTCTGCTTTTCAGGATCGAGTTTGTTCCTATACAGGAATGCCGGGTTTACTTTCCCTGACCTTCCCACCGATCTATTCCCCTTAACTTTTTATCCGGGGCTGGCCCAAGTAGCATGGAACTTTCATAATAACATAATCCTTATCACAACTTTCATAGCTTTCTTGAAAATGCACATATATTAACATGTATATCATAACTTATACATAGATCCTACCGAAATTTCAGCAGCATAATGAAATGTGTCCACTTCTCCATGAATAGTGCCAATACATCAGAACACCAATTTCTCATACAAGACACAATAATGCATTCATAATTTAACATTGAACTCATAGGAACATTGATCTCATTAAGGCAGAGTTTCTACCTTAGCATAATCATTCAATCTGGTTTTTGTAAATCAAGCCATAATTTCTATTTAACTCATTTGGACCTCAATTTTGATATGTTAAAATGTTATGTGTTTATTTTCTAACCTCTTTGGTCCCATCTACTTTTGATAACTATAGCTCAAATTATTTAGGTTTTATCCTAGTCTGCCCAGTGGCTGGCCAGAATCAAACACCTAAAAGTAAAAATCCACTAAAAATCGAAAACTGATTCAAATCATACAAAATTGGCCTCATATTAAAGGTAACAGGACAAAGTTTCATTTACAAAAAGTTCCATTCCATTTGACTTAGTAGGGCTTGAGTTATAAGCCCTGAATTCTGACTTTCCTGAACTACCCTGTTCTGGCCCAATTTGGATATAGGGCAACTTTCTTGGATCACTAGAGCAAATGGGACCTTATCTAATTCTGAAATTTTTATGGGACATTCTCATATGTGTAAGCTTTCTAACAAAGTTAGTTTCATTCATTTCCAAGTAGTATAGGGTGAGTTCTACCTTGAACAACCCAGTCTGCCCAGAATCAAAGTCAAAAACCTAGGTCGAGATTCAAAAATTCGTATCTCTCTAAATACTAATCCAACGCCTTATATGATATATGTATGGAAAGCCCTAGATGCTTAGTTTCATATAGAAATGGTTTCATTGAATTTAAAAGGCGGTAGGCAAAGCCATACACTCCGTCGTACGGACTGCTGCGGGTTTTAGGTTCTCCAGTTTCTCAGCTCTTCCTATTTTCATCCTTTCTTGCTTCCAACTCGATTTTAACCTCACAATAGCCAATAAACCAACCATATATCATCATAATCATTCAATTAATACATCAAAGATTGGGAAAATAATCCACCACCAGCCAGCAAAGATCAAAGAATCAATACAAGAATTAAACCTCTACCTCTTGTTATATGTGATTTGGCTTGATTTTTGGGGCTTGGATGAGCAAAACTTGGTTGAACTTGATAGTTTGATGGAGTTGGGTGAGTGAAGAAAAGAAGGAAAGAGCTGAAGCAGAAGAGAGGAGGCGCAAAAAGTGGCTGAATGAAGGAAAGGAATTGTGTATATAAAGACATGGAGGTAGTTAGAATGAAGGGTTATGATTGGTTGAAACATGTATGGCTGAAATTCAGCCAAGCTTCTTCATGCATTATGGCCAAAGTGGCACCACTTTCTTGCGTTAAGTGGCTGAGTTATCAGCCTCTCAAGGTAGGGTTAAAGAGTTGGAATTCTATTGGTTCGGTTCCGATAGTTTACAATACCGTAATCTTACCGACTTCCTTTAAATCGGTAAATCGGTTTTAAAGAAAATTTTATGAAATCTCCTATACTTTTAACTTAATTCCCTCATATCTAAACTCAATTAATTGCTAATCAATTGATTCTAAATAATTATTTAATCGAATTTTAATTATTCTCAATTATTCAATAAAATCTAACAATTAGGCGAAAAACGATAAAAGAATTTTGGTGGATACATTACCACCCTCCTTAAAAAAAAATTTGTCCTCAAAATTTAGTACCTGAGAATAGTTCAGGATATTTTTTCCTCATATCTAATTCCAGCTCCCAGGTGTAGTCCTCAGCATCTCCTTTTCCCCATGCTACCTTTACTAGCTGCACAGTCTTGTTCCGAAGTTGTTTGCTACTTCTGTCTACAATCCATGCTGGTTGCACGCAGAAAGTCAGGTCCTCTTGTAACTGTATTGATTTGGGTTCTAGGAAGTGTGTAGGGTCAGGTTGATACTTTCTGAGTTAGGAAACATGAAAAACATCATGAAGGTTTGATAAATGTGGAGGCAAGGTGACTCGGTATGCAGCTGATCCGATTCGCTTCAAGATTTGAAAGGGACCAATAAAGCGAGGATTTAACTTCTTGACTTTAACTGCTCTCCCTATCCCTATTGTAGGTGTAACCTTCACAAATACGTGGTCTCCTTCTTGAAATTCTAGAGGTTTCATCCTATTATCCACATAACTCTTCTGGCGGCTTTGAGCAGCAAGCATCTTACTTCATATTTTCTTGATCTGCTCAGTGGTCTGCTCAACTAAATCAGGCCCCAATAGAGTTAATTCTCCTATCTCATACCAACACAGGGGAGATTGGCACTTTCGTCCATACAATGCTTCGTAAGGAGCCATGCCGAGGCTAGCGTGATAGCTATTGTTGTATGCGAATTTTGTAACATCCCCCTTTCTACCTAAGCTAATTAGCTCGGTGTTCCCTGCTAATTAGAGGGATTAGCGATTAATTGAGAACTAATCGATTAATCCCGAGAGCAAGAGCTTGGTAAATTAAGTCTAGCCAACAATTTAATCATAATGTCCTAAGGCTTTAATAAAACCTTAATCGTCTAATCCTTAATTACTCGAAGGTGCCAAAACAAAAGTAAGACAATCTAACCTTACTAATTAAGTTTATAATGATTAAGACACTTAAGACAACTCTTGAAAAATTAAACCCCAAATTAAGCATATGCTTAACCGTAATGCAAGACATCATAAAAAGTGTTATTGACAAGAGTTAACTCATGGGTAATTAAGCCAATTAAGTTAAGTTACATTTAAATAATTCTAATAACATTTAGAGATAAAAGTTCTTCCATGCATATGCCCTAGAAAGACATACCAAGGAGAAGCAACATCTCACCCTTCATTCAAACTCTTTAATCCTACAGCATTAGATCAAAAGCCAAGACTAGGATCCTTGTCATCCACCATTAGATCTTGACACTTGGATGAGTCTTAGACAAGCAACCAAATCCTAAGAGGGGTACTCCCCTTTAACCCCTAGAGAAAAGCATAAAATGGACATTAGAATGCCTCCAAGACTCAAGGAAAAACAACTCACCCTTTTACCCCAAGGTTTAACCACTCTCTTGCTTGTTGTAAGAAGCAAAGTCCCATCACCTTTCCCTTCCTCAAACTCGCCACCCATCAGCCCTCCTCTCTCCTCATTTTCATTCTTTCACTCCTCTCCCAAACACACACACAAAGCTCTCTTCTCTCTCCTCAATTTCAAATTCTCCTCCTTCTCTCTAAACTCTCCAACTTCTCTCTATAATCCTCCCACTTCTCTCATCCTTTCCTCTCCTCATCCCACTCACAAACTCTTCAAGAGCCACCATTTCTTGCTCTTGGAGAATCAAAGACAACCACATATCAAGCCTCTTTGAAGATCCAAGAGGAGGAGCACCACCACCACCACCATCTTTTCCATCACAAGTTCCTTCAAAGAAGCTTCTTGGTAGTGGCTCTAAACCCTTTTTCTCTCTTGTTTTTCAAGCTTTAGAACTCCTATGCTCTCCATAGCTAGGTGGTTTTAAAGATTGATTATGGGCATCATAGCCATTCTTGTCATAAAATGAGATGTTGTTGCTAGTATGGTTGTTTGTTGAAAACATGTTTTCGGTTTGGTGTGATGCATGGCTGAACCCACTATTTTTGAACTCCAACATGTTAGTTTTTCACTAATCTTTCATGGTATATGAGTGTTTTATAACTTGAGAATGGTTTCTTGAAAGTGAGGTTGAGTGTTTTGGAGAAAACATGAGAAAAATCAAAACGTGAAATCTGGATTTTCTAACAGCCTGTAAACCGAACAGTATAACTTTTTCCAGAAAACTCAGAAATTAGTGGAACTAATTTTATATGAAAATAGACTCAGAGATCTTTCCATACATATAAAATATATAAGATTCGGAGTTAAAATGAGGGAGATATGATTTTTCAAAGTGGACGGTTCTCGGATTGGTTTCTGTCTGGGCAGTCTACACTAAAATATGTATAACTCGAGCTACAAAAATGATTTTTGAGTGAGACCAAGTTTAAATGAAAGCTAAGACATAGAGGAACAAACCCATTAGATTCCTTCTGAGCAATTATAATGAGAGGTCACAATCCACTGTACCGGGAGTGAACCTAGAAACTGAACAAGTCAGAATAAAATATGCATAATTGGAGTTAGAAGATAAATTTTTGAGTGGGACTTGTTTTGTTAAAAACTAGACTCAGAACCCTATAAGTATATAAAATTTCGCATTAAAATGATAAAATACCAAATTATGGTGAATTTTTAAAGTTACTGCCTAGGGTAAAAGTAAAACTGTCAAAACTTAACCTTAAGTAAGACTATGCATAAATGATTTAAAAAGGTAAAAGGCCTTAGCCTAAAGTAATGAAACTTCATAATTTACTTAATGAAGACTAGATGGAATAAAATACTAAGCTCACCTAATTCTTAACAAAAGAAGCGATTAAAACGAAAACCGAATGTAAATGTAGTTGATGTACTCGATAAAGTTCATAAGATTCTAATCAAACTATAATGCAATACCTAAGCTATAAATCTTCCAAATTAAAATATGAAAATCATATAAGTCAAGTTAGAATAATTGAGAATAAGGAATCAACAAAACGAAAGCCAATGTAAAAGCTTGCACCTAATTTACTAAGCTAAGCTCATAAGACTTTGTTTGAGAATATGCCTATGTTTAGGTTGCAAGCATGATGTGATTATGATGCCATGATAATGATGATATGATATGATGACATGATAATGATGATATGATATGATGATATGATGATGATGATGATATGATATGATGCTGTGATACTGGTATTCTGTCTGGCAAAATTTTGGGAAGCTGCGGTATAGCCGTTATCTTCTTAGAAATTTTGTAGAAACTGTGGACTTAGAAATATTTTGCATCATAAGTTAATAAGAAAAGATTTGATAAAGTGTGATCCTTCAAAAGGGAAGGTGACCTAAGTTAAGTTTCCCCTCACCCACGACTCACATGAGGCATGGCATGACCCAGCTAGTGTGAGTATAGGGGATAGGGCTTACATGAGGCATGGCATGACCCAGCTAGTATAAGTACCGAAATTTTATGGTGGCGACGGCCACGGTATGAGCTCATTACCACTTATGTTTAGTGGGTGAAAAGAGAAGGACTCAAGATGAGTCAAGTTAAGAAAAGAAAAGGACTTAAGATAGGTCAAGTTGAGAAAAGAAAAGAAAAGGGACTTCGGTCCAAACCCTTAAAGAGAAAAAGTTAAGAGAAGCTTATAGTACAGTCATGCATGTTTTATGTGCTTATACTTATGCTCATGTATGTTATGATATAAATGATTAGAGAGTATGTTAAAATTGAATCCACTTCGGATACTCACATTTTCGAAAACCTAAGAACTGAACCTTATGCATGCCCACTGTTTTCATTATAAAACCGAAGTGGCTGGGACGATGACGATGACACCTCTGTGTCGGGTTTGCGTCCTATTGAGAAATCTTATTTCTCACTCTAGTTACTGTTCCGCATCGTCACCAGATTTTTGTTGGCACACCCAATGGAGTGGAGCTTGGAGCCACCGCACTACGAGCGGACGTACGACGTGGAATGCTAGACGAAGCTATTTTGGGACTCATAGCGACCGTCACTCTACATCTTCGCATATTCTATTTGAGAGGAGCTTTGTCCTTGAAGTCTGTAGTAGTACCTAGTACTTAGGTCATGGCATGACCATGAGCTTTCTTCGATGTAATGTTTATATATATATATATATATATATTATGAACTCATATGGATGTAATGATTAGTTAATGAATGCAATGTATTTGCGAATTTCTATTTATTTACCTTTCTCTTGTCTTATGATATTTGGGTATTTATTTTATGCGACACGCTCTTTCTCTATCTACCTTCTCGCTCAAGGCTTTACTTTCCAAAGCGATGACGTATTTCACAAAAAGAAAAATCTTACCGTATTTTCCGCGTAATTTAATTTCAAGAGAAGTTTAATTTTCCACGAGCATAAGTAACAACTAATAAAACGCTGTAATACGACTTAAGCGTATTATGGGTTTATTAGGGTGTTACACAAAGCAAATACTACTGTTGCTAATTCGAGGTCGTGAGTAGGATAGTTCTTTTCATGTGGCTTTAATTGCCTGGAGGCATACGCGACCACATTTCCGGTTTACATCAACACGCACCCTAATGCTTGTTTGGAAGCGTCACAATAGACCTCAAATGGTCCACGAGGGTCTGGCAAGGCTAACATTGGTGTCGTAGTCAACCTTTTCTTCAAGTCCTGAAAACTCTGTTCGCACTCCGGCGTCCACTCAAATGGAACATTCTTCCTGGTTAGCTTGGTCAAGGGTAAGGCTACTTGGGAAAAATCCTTAACGAATCGCTTGTAATATCCAGCTAAGCCAAGAAAACTCCTGACTTCAGAGACTATAGTCGGCCTTTCCCAATTTAAAACTACTTCTACTTTGCTGGGGTCTACAGAGATTCCTCCAGAGGACACTACATGGCCGAGAAATTTTATCTCCTTCATCCAAAATTCATATTTGGCTAATTTAGCATAGAGTTTCTTTTCTTTTAAAATTTGTAGAACCAGCCGTAAGTGTTTCGCATGCTTTTGCTTTGTCTTCAAGTAGACAAGTATATCGTCGATGAATACCACTACAAATTTGTCCAGATATGGGCGAAATATTTGATTCATGTAATCCATGAATACTGCTGGTGCGTTCGTCAGTCCAAACGACATCACGATATACTCATAGTGTCCATAACGAGTTCGAAAAGCTATCTTAGGGATATTTTGTTCCCGAACTCGAATTTGGTGATATCCAGAACGCAAGTCGATTTTGGAGAATACTGTTGCACCTTGTAGTTGGTCCATGAGATCATCAATCCTTGGCAGTGGATATTTATTCTTAATTGTCACCTTATTCAATTGCCTATAATCCACGCATAAGCGCATGCTTCCATCTTTCTTTTTAACCAACAAGACCGGAGCTCCCCATGGCGATGCGCTTGGCCGTATGAATCCTTTTTCCAAAAGCTCTTCGATCTGTCTTTTTAGTTCCGTCAGCTCCATAGGTGACATTCGATACGGAGCTATAGATATTGGTCCCACACCTGGAACCAACTCGATGGTAAACTTAATTTCTCTCTCTAGAGGGAATTCAGGAATATCTTCTGGAAAAACATCCGGATATTTCTTAACAACCGGGATCTTTTCTAGTTCTTGCTCAGCTTCTGTCACATTAGTTGACAAGAGGATATATCCTTGATTCTTTGACCCAAAAGAGTTCAGATAGAAGAGTGTTGAGGTTTGGGATTCAGAAGATGAGACAGAGGAAAATACCACCGTCTTATCAGAGCAATTAAGTATGACTCGATTGGCAGAAAGCCAATCCATGCCCAGAATTATGTCAAGGCCAGATAGAGGGAGACAAATCAAATTGGCGGCAAAGGTCCTACCCTTAATTCGAAAAGGAACATTGATACATATTTGACTAGTTCTAACAGGTCCACTGGTAGGAGTAGAAACCAATAGATCATAGGGTAATTCAGAAATTGGTAATTGCAAAACAGCCACACAATTATGAGAAATAAACGAATGTGAGGCACCTGAATCATAGAGTACAGTTAGAGTCTCACTGTCCACATCACAGGTATCTTGGATTAGTCCTTTAGACTTATCAGCTTCTTCTGCACTCATTGTAAAGACCCATCCTTGACATTGGGGTTAAGGTGGCTGTGATGGATTCCTGGTTGGACACTCATAAATTTTGTGGCCTGGTTTGTCACACCCATAGCAGACATTCTCGCCTGACAAACACGACCGATCACCATGATTCTTACCGCTTTTTGTGCAAGTTGGATTTGGAAGAGGCCTTTGGGGCTGCTTGCCTTTGTTGCCTGCTAGCGAAAATCTCCTCTGTTGGGCCAACCTCCTCTTGAAATTACCACCAGATGCCCTGGTTGTAGCTAATTTCAAGTTGCAATCCTCCACAAGTCGGCATTTGTTCACCAACGTGGGGAAATTCCTAATCTCCATTGGCCCTATTGCGGTAAAAATGTCTTCTCGTAAACCTCCTTCAAATTTAACACACTTCCAAGCTTCATCTGGGTTCCTCTGGTAAATCGTAGAAAATTTGCACAACTCTTCAAACTTGGCAATGTATTCAGATGCTGTCCGATTTCCTTGACGAAGCTGCATAAACTCAAGTTCCTTGGCATTTTGAACGGAAGCCGAAAAGTACTTCTAGTAAAATACATCCCTAAACATTGTCCAGGTGACTGCCGTTTGAGATTCTTCGAACAATCTTCATATGCCGTTCCACCAAAACTCGGCGTCTCCTTCGAGCATGTAAGTGGCAAAGGTCACCTTTTGATGATCCAAGCAATCCAGGATAGAGAAAATCTTCTCCATGGCTTTGATCCATTCATCAGCTTTATCAGGATCATACGCCCCTCGGAAGCTGGGCGGATTTACCTTTCTGAACTCAGCAAACTTAAGATAGTCCAGGTTAACTCCTGGGCCATGAGGGTTTCCTCCACAGCTTGCCTCAGGTCATCTGCCTAGCTGATCCATCATCTGGCGAGCTACCGCGGCTTGCTCCCACATTGTATGAGCCATTTCTCGCATTGTGACCATAAAGTCAGTCGGATCCTCTTGAGCGGGTTTTGCACGTGGTCTGCCTCGCCTTCTGGAAGCCATTAAGTTCTGAGCATACAAAACAAAAGTTATTGAGTTGATCAGGCTCAATACTAAGTCTAATGTGCTAGTAAATAACAGCTCACACGGTCAGGCACTTCATACACATGCACAACTATATCCCAACCGTACAGACAAGATCTGGTGCATGTTATTAGCTAAAAGTACAGAATATGAACGAACCATAGTCAGTCCAATCCTCAGGCCTTAGCTAGGACGAACTGCTCTAATACAAAAATGTAACACCCTACTAATTTAATGTTACGCTTAAGTCATAGCATGAAATTAAGTGGACTGTGTTACGGTATTAACACCCTGCTTGCCTTTCATGATTCTATCGCATCGCATCATTTTTTTTTTAAAATAGACGATACGATGCGCTGCTATACTATGAGCGTAACGAAACTTAACAAAATACCACAAAAGATAAGAAATAGTACAATAACATCAACTGTATATGTGCATATATATATATATATATATATATATATATATATATATATATATATATATATATATATATATATATATATATCAGAAGCTATTGCTTCAGTTTATGTACAGAGTTTCAAAATGGAATACATAAGTAGGGCTGGCGTACCAAAAAGACATAAGGCCCGTATCAGTCAAAATGATCCTATGGGTCCTTAGAGGACATTTCAAAACCTACTACTAGTCCTACTGCTAAATCTATGACCCAAAGCTACGTGTTGTCAAAAGAGGGTCATGCTGTACAACGTCTCCTGCGGCTGACCTACTCCGTCAGATAACCGTTGGCCATGCTAGACCCGGCTGGAGAGTAATCTGCACTGGGTCCCGAGGAGGAAGAGGGTGATGAGCCGGTGGCCTTGGAAGGGTCACTTTCAGAGCTAAGTGACATATCTGGAACCACCTGCGGGGGTGACTCTAGTGCAGGGTCAGCAGGAGCTGCATGTGTTGCGAGTGCAAGACGAGCTGGAGGTGGATGCGCCATGTGTAGTGGGATGGCAACGTAGGGAGTAGCAGGATCGAAAGCAGGATGAAATAGAGGGATGGCAAAGTTCCTATTACTAAATAGGTAAAGGCGGAAGTGACAAGAACTGGCTATATATAGAGAATCTAGGATAGGATCGTGGTGAAGCTGTAGATCTGGGATCTCAATGAGGAGGGTGGCCGTGGAATCCATCGCCAGCGTCTGAGAATGATCCGGAAATACAGAACGAGGTGAGAATTTAAAGAAATTCTCAATAGGGTTTGTGTATGGCATTTATCTGACGTCACATTCATTCTCAGTTGCCTCGGTTTTTATTTAATTATAAAAGCATGTGTTCAAACTAGACTATCCATTTTAATGAGTTTAGGGAAACGTCTAGTCCAAGGCAAGGTTCAGTTTTACTTTAGAT
The DNA here is from genome assembly GCA_031439595.1 of Pterocarpus santalinus. Taxonomy (NCBI): domain Eukaryota; kingdom Viridiplantae; phylum Streptophyta; class Magnoliopsida; order Fabales; family Fabaceae; genus Pterocarpus; species Pterocarpus santalinus. The sequence continues at coordinate 33,592,350 of CM062525.1, forward strand.
GGCATAAGAAACAGAATAGATTACTAATAATGATTCACAGAATAATAAACAGAATAAATGAACAAATGGTAGTAAATAAACATAATAAACAGCTGCAAACATCTTAACATAACTATTCCATGTAACCATGCATTCATGTAATCATGCACACTCATTCTTGATTCTTCCTTCATAAGCTTTTCCATTACTTTTCATCATTTTCCATCACTTGGTCCTCTGGGAGGTGTTGGCCATTTAGACTCCTGGGTAATAGTCTGCTTTTCAAGATCAAGCTCGTTCCTATACAGGAATGCTGGGTTTACTTTCCCCGACCTTCCCACTGATCTATTCCCCTTAACTTTTTATCCGGGGCTGGCCCAAGTAGCCTGGAACTTTCATAATAACATAATTCTTATCATAACTTTCATAGCTTTCTTGAAAATACACATGTATTAACATGTATATCATAACTTATACATAGATTCTACCGAAATTTCAGCAGCATAACGGAACATGTCCACTTCCCCATGAATAGTGCCAGTACATCAGAACACCAATTTCTCATAGAAAACACAATATTGCATTCATAATTTAACGTTGAACTCATAGGAACATTGATCTCATTAAGGCAGAGTTTCTACCTCAGCATAATCATTCAACCTGGTTTTTGTAAATCAAGCCATAATTTCTATTTAACTCATTTGGACCTCAATTTTGGATATGTTAAAATTTTATGTGTCTATTTTCTAACCTCTTCGGTCCCATCTACTTTTGATAACTATAGCTCAAATTATTTAGGTTTTATCCCGGCCTGCCCAGTGGCTAGCCAGAATCAAACACCTAAAATTAAAAATCCACTAAAAATCGAAAACTGATTCAAATCATACAAAATTGGTCTCATATTAAAGCTAACAGGACAAAGTTTCATTTACAAGATGTTCCATTCCATTTGACTTAGTAGGGCTCAAGTTATAAGTCCCAAATTCTAACCTTCCTGAACTACCCTGTTCTAGCCTAGTTTGGACATAGGGTAACTTTCTTGGATCACTAGGAGCAAACGGGACCTTATCTAATTCTAAAATTTTTGTGGAACATTCTCATATGTGTGAGCTTTCTAAAAAAGTTAGTTCCATTCATTTCCAAGTAGTATAGGGCAAGTTCTACCTTGAAAAACCCAGTCTGCCCAGAATCAAAGTCAAAAACCTAAGTCAAGATTCAAAAATTCATATCTCTCTCAATACTAATCCAACGCCATGTATGATATATGTGTCGAAAGCCCTAGATGTCTAGTTTCATATGAAAATGGTTTCATTGAATTTAAACAGCAGTAGGCAGAGCTGTACATTCCGCCGTATGGACTGCCGAGGGTTTTAGGTTCTCCAACTTCTCAGCTCTTCCTATTTTCATCCTTTCTTGCTTCCAACTCGATTTTAACCTCACAACAGCCAATAAACCAGCCATATATCATCATAATCATTCAATTAATACATCAAAGATTGGGAAAATAATCCACCACCAGCCAGCAAAGATCAAAGAATCAATACAAGAATTAAACCTCTACCTGTTGTTATATGTGATTTGGCTTGATTTTTGGGGCTTGGATGAGCAAAACCTTGTTGAAGTTGATAGTTTCATGGAGTTGGGTGAGTGAAGAAGAGAAGGAGAGAGCTGGAGCAGAGGAGAGGAGGCACAGAAAATGGCTGAATGAAGGAAAGGAATTGTGTATATAAAGACATGGAGGTAGTTAGAATGAAGGGTTATGATTGGTTGAAACATGTATGGCTGAAATTCAACCAAGCTTCTTCATGTATTGTGGCCAAAGTGGTGCCACTTTCTTGCATTAAGTGGCTGAGTTATCAGCCACTCAAGGTAGGGTTAAAGAGTTGGAATTCTATTGGTTCGGTTCCGACAGTTTAAAATACCGTAATCTTACCGACTTCCTTTAAATCAGTAAATCGGTTTTCAAGAAAATTTTATAAAATTTCCTATACTTTTAACTTAATTCCCTCATATCTAAACTCAATTAATTACTAATCAATTGATTCTAAATAATTATTTAACCGAATTTTAATTATTCTCAATTATTTGATAAAATCAAACAATTAGGCAAAAAACGATAAAAGAATTTTGGTGGATGTTACAACTTGTCACTTTATGTCTTAAAAATTGAACCTTGAAGCCAAGACTTTTCATAAAGTTTCAAAATTCATCAAGAATGTAACTTTTAAGTCATAAAGATGTAGATTTGCACTTTAATCTTGTAAAGGTTAAACCTTGAGATAACAATGTTCAGTAAAGTTCCAATCTTTCTTCAAGAAAGAATCTTTTAAACTTTTAGGCAACTTTATATCATAAAGTTGGAATTTTGATTGGCTTGTAATGATTAAAAGTGTCAACTTTCTTAAACAATAAGACTTTTTAGTCATAAAGCTAGTATCTTGTATAATTTTCTTATCAAGGTTGAATCTTTAGGACAAGAATATAATTTTAGAGATTCATACTTTCACAAAGGATAAAACTTTATAACCATTTTCATAAAGAATGACAACTTTAAAATCTTAAAGGTGAAATCTTGTTACTTTATTTAATAAAGCTTGAATCTTGTTATTTGTTGAAGTAAAAATCACTTCTTGATGATTGGTAAACATGATGTTGTTGGATTCATGAGTGTGGTTATGCATTGTCATGACCCAAGGGACTAGAGGGATCTCGAAATTCCTTGGGAACGGAAGTATGATTAGGGCCTCTGAGTATACCATGAACCTAGGAATCACTTATGCACTATCTCAAAGGAATTTAAAAGTTTGAAATGAAAAACTTTGGCTAAAAATCTATAAAAGGCTTCAGCCATGATGGAATAAGTAAAGAGACAAATATGTATTAAACTTTAAATCTAAGAATACGTTCCTTAAGACGGTTTCATAAAGAATCTATTAAGCTTAAAGTGAAGCCTTACTTGAGGAGTTATAGATTGAAAATTTATAACATATATCCTCTTTAAGTGGTGTCATTCAAGAGGAGTCTTACCATGATTCATAAAATGCTACACATAATACATGGAAACCCTAAATACCAAATAAGGTATGAGTATATATCCCTCTCATATATGATTATTGATTGGCCTGATTGATTTGACTATGGATTCATGGCTATAACGGATTATTGATGCTTGATGAGATATCTTATGATAGTATGAAAGGAATATTATTGGTTATTGGTTGTATTTCCATGTTTAGCAAATTTTGGGGAAGCACTGGTTTAGCTGTTATGCTGTTGGATTTTTGCCCAAAATGTGGACTTGCATATTTCTTGCACATATGTATCTTATCTTTGAATGCAATGCATTGAGAATGAGTAATGTAATATCAAGTATCATATTATGAAAATGAAAGAAATATTTGGATATGATCTTCTAAATGGGGAAGGTGATCCACTAAGGGTTGAAATCCCTCTATTTTGGAGGCATGGGGTGACCTTCCATCTTAGAGGCATGTAAATCCCCTTGTTAGTTATGTCTGATTTAGATTAGCACTACGTAATGATGGTCACAAAATGAGTTTATGTCCAATAGTAGTCTATTCCAAGGGCGATTAAAGTAAAGAAATGTTAAGCACATGCAAAGTATGAAAGCAAAGTTAAAGAAAGACTGGTCAAGTCCATAAAGTTACATGAGTATGCATGCATTTTATTCCTTTATATGCAAAGTTATAAATGTTTACCTTATGTTTTGATATGTATGTTCTTATCTCATGACCCTTCGGTATATCAAGTTATGTTTATGAGGTTAAACTTAAAAGAAACCCACTTCGAGAACTTATGTTTTGAAACTATTAAAAATTGAATATATGCATGCTCACCATTTTTATAAATAAACTCGTAGTAGCTGGGTTGATGACAATGACATATTAATTATCTAGTCATGATCCTACTGAGAAATCTAATATTTTTTTACTCCTATGTTTCCATGTTATCTTCAGAGGATGCTGATGTTGGGCATAGTGGTGATTTTCATTGAGTTTTCGATCATGCATTGGCACTTCGACTGGGTGCTAAATGCATCAGTAATGGTAGCTGGAGCAGCCATAAGGTCTATATGTTCCACAACTGCCAATTCCATGCACCCGTTATGAGCCCGTTTTTCTGTCTACACTAGTCGTTCGACGATGTCACCTTGGATGATATTCGTCCATATTTCCCGTTACCGAGGTACCCCACTAATGGAGAGTCTGACTTGGACACTCGACTGACACCGACCATTTCTGTGGAGTCCAATCCCTTGGAGTCATCCTACTCGACTTACTCAATGGAGTCTGACCCGTCCGAGCCATCCTACCCTTCGGTGATTCGGCTGACATTAGATTCGTCTTCTTCTGCTGCAGTTCCTCGTCATGCACCACCCCTAGTTTGTAGTCATGGATTCATTTGCACCCACACTATACCCCGCAGATGTAGGCATGCCCCAAGAGGAGGACATGTGGATGATGCTTTCGGTGGTTTTGGGAATGGTTACCTTATGTTCAATGGTTGGTTTGGGTAGCGCATGTGGAGTTGAGAATGAGGATAGCCCTTTTCGTTCGTAGTTATAAGGTTATTATTTTCTTTTATGGCATGTGTGAGCAGTAGAGATTTTTGATGTATTTCCTTTTATGATGTATTTGGTTAGGTTTCTTTTGTAGGGATGACGGTAGATATCGGACCCATGACTTATTATGTATGACTTGTCACTTTACTAATAATTATATCTAATTATGATTGTTGTGGAATGATACTATGTTTATTAAAGATAATTGTTCTTCTTTATGGTTCTTATTAATTTGAATGCACTGTATGTATATTATGACGTTTGGTATTATACACTCATGATGCGCGCATGATTCTTACTTTTCAAAAAGATTTACTCTACTTGTGTTCAAAAACAAAATCCCTATTTTCAGTATAAAGTAATTTAAATGAGTAAGTTAGTTTTGCGAGCAAAAATAACAACCAGTAATCCCATAATATGACTTAAGCATAGTATGGGACTACTAGGGTGTCACAAAAGTGGCATCCTCTTTAGAGAGAAGGATGAAGAAGATGATGGCTGCTCCAAGGGTGATGGTGGCAGTTTTGAGAGGATGGAGATGGAAGCTCTTGAGTTCTTAATGAAATGAGTCTTGAAGAGTTTAAATCTTTTCTTCAAAGACCAAAAGATGTGGTCTTTGAAGAGCTTAGTAAAGAAAGTTTGGTTATGGAGATGGACAATGATGAAGAAGGCGGAGAAGAAGAAGAAGAAGAAAGGTAGAGAGAAGTTGGAGAGTTTGAGTTTTAAAGAGAGAATAAGATGACACAAAATGAAAACGAATGTGTGTGTGTGTTGTTGTTGTGGCAATGAGTTTAAATGGGTAAGGGGAGATATTTTTGCTTCACTTTTGTGTTAATTAAGGATTAAGGGGACAAATTGGATGATGGAGGGGACATCACTAATGCTTGTCTAGACTAAATTTGAATTTTAATAATATGATTAAATGCTCATACAGCTTAATTAACTTGATTAAGCAAGGATTAGCGATTAACTCATATGATCATGATTAACAAAAATTGAACTTTCGATTAAGCTTAATTATCCTTAATTAAACTAGATTAAGCTAATTATAAGCAATTAGTGTTTAATTAAGATATTAAGAGTTTGATCTGCTTAATTATAGATTCTCTAATCTTAATTAAGCATTCTCTTGACTTTTCTTCCCATAATTATGTCATTAATCCCTCAATTAAGTCTTAGTCCGTTAATTTCTCATTAACTACCAAATTACTCAAAGATACTGAGGTAATTTAGTAGAAAGGGAAATTGAGGATGTTACAGCTCTGCTTATATTGCTTCTCTAGAGTTCTTACCTTTTTGTCTTATGTTGAAACAAATGCCACAATATTTGCTAATAAAAGCAACTAAAATATGGATTCAAAATATACACTACATGATTAAAGCACAAACTACAATTTAAATTTTAGAAAGTACATGACAATAGGTATTCAACTATTCTAACATTCTTCCATTGTCTCTATCACTACAATTATCATGATCTTCATCAGAATCCAGTTCATCTTGTTCTTGTTCATTAATGTAACACCCTAATAGTTCCATGCTACTCTTAACTTGTATTATGGAGATTATTAGGTGTTACTTTTGCTCGTAGAAAACTTGACTAGTTTTTGAAATTACTTATAACGAAAATAAGGGTATTTTTTTTTTTTTACAATAGCGGAATAAATCTTTTTGAAAAACAAGGGCCATAAGTGCATCGTGAGTGTAAAATATCATAAATCATTACTTTAGACATGTGGTGTGATAAATAAAATGAATAAGGGCATAATAAGGAACAACCATCATAGATACATATACAAGTCATATATTTATTCCACAGCCATCATAGTTAGATATATAATAATAATAATAATAATAAGGTCAATATTCTACATAAATACCATGGGTCTGATACCTACCGTCGACCCTACAAAATAATCCTAGCAAGATGCAATGAAAACAAATAAATCATAAACCTCGACCACTCATACATGCCATAAAAGAAGTAATAGCCCTAAATCTACAAAGCGAAAAGGGCAATCCTCATGTATAGCTCGGCATGTGCTATTGTAGTCATCCATCAAATAGAAAGCATCTATTTCCAAATCCATAGGGTACATCATCCCGTTGTTATCCACCACAAGCATGTAACACAGGTACGGATGAATCTATAAGCTCCAATGCCCTTCAGAAACTATTTCATGGTTATAACTTTTTTTGAGCTTCAAGGTTTTGATGGCAAGCCTTAAGTAAATCTTTTATCTTATTATGTTTTATCTTTTGAAAATACATTCCTTTGTGAGTATAGATTATTCACCTTGTACTTAAACTACATTTAAACAAAGCAAAATATTTTGTTTCTTGGTATTTCTTGTGAAATTACCACCTTTGGAATAAAATCTTTGTGGTATATGTTGTTTCTCACAAAAGGAGCAGTTAAAAAAGCTTAGAAAGAAGGATTGATATTTCTCATTAATAACAAAATTCTGAAGAGTTGGAATCATTCTGAAACGTCGATCATTTTTGTAACTTCATATTATGCCACATTGCTGTCAAAGTGGGAAAACCAAATAGTCGCATCCTAAAATAGTGTCGTTTGAAACTCAAAACTGATCACATCCTTTAACTCCCTATCACTATCATAAATCATCAAATCACTTTTCACATCTCAAGCTACAGAACCTACACTGTTTATCTTCCCTGTCCTAGCCTTAAACTCTCAAAAATACCTCAACCTTCACACTCACTCTTACCTATACACAATTTTTTTAACCATAACCATTGTTGCTCATTATGACTAGAAAAGGAGACTCGAGCATTCCATACATCTTCGAAGATAAAGAAATGCAGAGCAACTTTCAAAGGAACTTCTTCAGGAGACCCGTTATTAGAGGAAGGAGTTTCATTCTTGAGAATTTCTCAACTCTCCTTGAAGTTTTTGAAGTCTTCAAATCTCAAGGGTGGAGTGACTAGAATCTTTGAAAACACATACATAGGTCTTGTTCTTGCATTCTACAACATTCTGGCTTTGAATGATGATGATAACACTTCTCTTAGGAGCATAGATGGAAGCTTTGAGATTCAGGTACTATCTTTCGACATTGCTCAAGTCACTAACACTCCCAATGAATAGAAGCCATGAAAGATGGTGGGAAGACCTTGAGGGAGCTAAAGAAGATGTTACTGAAGCCCTCACTAGCATAAGACATATGCATGTTAGGGATATCCATACTTCTCATTTCCTTACTCCTGTTAGGGCTATTTATTCTGTAGTTGAACACACTATATTGCCAAATATGGGTAATACAAATGTTATGACAGAGGTAGACTAAGTGGTCATGTACTATCTCATGACCAGAAGAAGAATCAATTTGGTTAGGTTGATTCTTGTCTACAATCTCTCTGCTGTTGATGTCACAAGAAGGGGTCATGCTACTCTACCCTACAACATGCTCCTTACAAAGGTATTCTTCAGAGCTCAACTTCCTCTTGATGGCCATAGAACTACCGACACTCACCTTACAACTTTCATGAAAACTTTCTTTGCCATGGGACTAAAACCTCAAGGTCGTAAGAAGGAGAAGAAGGAAGATAAGAAAAAGGACAAGAAGAAGAAAGATTCTTTAGTCTAGAAAACTACTGCTATTGCTGCTACCTTTCAAAAGGTTAAATCCAAGGCTTCTAATAAGAAGAAAAAAAAAAAAAGAGACTTAAGAGGAGTCTCTCACCTATTTCTAAAGAAAAGAGAGTCGGCAAGACAAGATTGTTGAAGTTTGCTGAAGAAACCTCCTCTTGAAATGTAGAAAATGAAACTTCTGCAATTACTGTAGAACCCATGAATGATGCAACTCCTGTTAGACCTCAAATAACAGCCTCAAGACCTAGAGAAAGAGGCATTGTAATAAGGGAACACATCCTTCATGAATAACAAATGCAAGAAACTAATGTAGAAGCTTCAGAAGCAAATAAGGACCCTGAGTACAAAAGAAAAGTGGGGAAGGCAACTGTAGAACCTTCAAGGGATTCCACTCCCTCACCACTAAGAAGAGCATAGATAGAGGTTGTTGAAAACAAGTCTAGGGAAGAAGCTTGGGTGTAGAGACAGAAAAACAAAGTTGCTAATGTTGGTGCTTCAACTGGAGCAACCAGAAGCTCATCTATCTCTCTGGAGGTGGAGCAACATGTGCTGGTCATTAAAAGATGTGCATCTACCTTCTGAGATAAGGAAGGTTATTATACCCTCTGAAGTGCAAGACCAACGGTTGCAATACCAACAAATTTATATTTGGTGCCCCTACCTCAAGAGAGGACCATTGGTGAAATTGCACAATCTGCACCAAAGAAGGCTGAGCCAAAAAGAACAATCACCTTGGTGATAGACACTGTAGATTTTGCTGCTTCTGAACCCCTATCTATACCTCCCACAACTCCAATGCCCTTACCTTCAACTTTTATAGCCTCCAAAAACATTCCTAATACCCCAGTTACTGCTAAGACTCTATTGCTACTGGCTTCTAGTCCTTAATTTGATAGAACGACAACTCCAACTTGATCTTAGTATGCACAATGCTACACTTGGAAATGGTTACTATTAACTGGACGGACCTTGATTGACAGCTACCTTTGGTTATCTTCAATACTCCTTGAACTATCTAGAGATAACACAGAAAATGGAGTGAGAATTGAAAATTCTCAGCAGGATTCCTTATTCACCATATTCTATGTCATCATTATTATCTCCAGTTACTTCAATTTATTATGAAAAAGGTGAGCATGCTATGTAATCTGCCCAATTTAACAATTCGAAAACATATTGTCCAAAGCAGAGTTTGATTTATTCACACTCTGATTAAACAAAAAGGGAGTAATTTGTGAAACAGTAACATATAAATCAATAATAATAAGACCTAGCTAGTAGATAGGGATGTGTACAGATGCACAGGTTTTAAATCACATCAATGCATTGGAATTATTCATTCACTTTTTAAACAAAGTAGAAATCTAAACATAATCATGTAAAGACAAAATATATATATATATATATATATATATATATATATATATATATATATATATATATATATATATATATGGAAGCAATTAGGCTCCTAATAAGCAGAGAAAGGAATTAAAGCATAAGTATAGCAATTTAAAGAACAAATGGATACTATGTAAATATGAATTCTTGATGTAGATGCTTTCGTTTCTTTTTAACTTTCTTTTCTTGGCACACCTAGGCATTATGTATCACCGTCCCTAAGGTGCTTGTTTTTATCCTTATCCATACTTGGTCCCCTGGGAGTCTTTGGCGATATAACTCCTAAGTAATAGTCTGCTTCTCATTACCGAGCTTATTCCTATATAGGATTGCCAGGTTTACTTTTCCTGACTTTCCCACTGATCTATTCCCCTTCACTTTATTCAGAAGCTAGCCCAAGTAATATGGAATCATTATAATCCTCATAAATTACATGCACAATTAATATTATTTTTCTTAAGTATCACATGTACATACAAATATTTCCCATAATATATGAATTCTCTACCAGAATTTCGGCAGCATAACGGATTAAGTTCGCTTCCCCATGAATAGTGCCAGGCTACCAAAAAAAATCAATGAAGTTATACAACCAACATAGAGCATTAAGTTTATAACAATAATATCAATTATATAATATGCCAACATAAATTAGGTTTTTCTGCTCATTCTACTCAATTCTGCCCGATTTTGTAAATTCCACCAAAATTACTATCCAATTCATTTAGATCTCAATTTTGGATGTTATAGTGCTATGTGTCTAGTTTGCAACACTTTTTGTCCCATCTCATTTTGATTTATGTAGCTTAAGTTATTTGAATTTTACCTCAGTTTGCCTACAACTAGCCAGAATTACACCTTAAGAAGTAAAAATTCACTAAAAATAGGAAACTAGGTGACATCATACAAAAATTATACCAAATTAAAGCTAACGAGATAGTTTTTATTACCAACAAGTTTCATCTCATTTGCATAAGCAGAGTTTGAGTTATAAGCTCCGTAAGTTGACCTTTCTGGACTACCTTGTTCTCGTCCAGTTTGGACTTAAGGCAACTTCATCGAATTACTAGGAACAATTGGGTTCAAATCTAACTTTGAAATTTTTATGGATGTTTCATATATGTTGGCTTTCAAACCCAATTGGTTGCACTCAATTTAGAGTTTTGTAGGGTGAGTTACACCCCTCGCAACTCAAACTGCCCAGAAGAGAACCCAGAATTTTAGATTAAACTTCAAAAATTCATAACTTATTCAATACTAATCCAATGGCCTTATATTTTAAATGTATGGAAAGGTCTAATGTCTAGTTTCAGATAAAAATAGATTGTCAAGTTTTGATCGGTAGATTTTTGTCTGTACAAGACGAACATATGGATGCCGTAGGGTTTTCACCCAAACCACATCCTACTTCTTTGTATTCTCAAATCCTTCCACTCTAGCTTCAATTCTAACCTAAACATACATATTAAACCAATCCTAACTCATCATCTTTACCCGATATTGCATCAGAAATATGAAAGAAAGAAGAACCCGAAGCAGCCCCAATCCATAGAAAACAAGAAAAGAAATTAGAATCCTACCTTTTCTAGGTGTTAAACTTGCTAGTTTCAAGTCTTGGATTGAAGAAAGTTGTTAGAACTTGTTGGAATTTGGAAACTTGATGAAGAAGAAGTGAATATGACATGAGAAAGAAAGAAAATGAAGAGGTATCTGTTGGTAATAAAGCCGAAAATTGCAAGGAAATGGGATGGAAATTTTTGAAAACTTTTGGAGGAAGTTGAATGTGATTAGTGGATTTCTCTCTTTATTCAAATTTGATGTGGCTGCCCCTTTTTAAGGCTGATGTTGCACCACTTAAAGGGGTTAGGTGGTTGAATCTTGGCCATTCAATCTAGGGTTCTCACAGTATAATCTTTATTGATTCAGTTCTGATAGTTTAAAATACTGAAATCTTACCGATTTCCTATAAATTGGTAAATCAGCTTTGGAAAAATCCTATGAGGTCTCCCATATTTCTAATCTAATTCCCTCAAATCTAATCTTTCTAAATGATATTTAATTGACACTAAATAACTATTTAATCGATTTCTAATTAATTTCACTTATTTGATAAAAATCGAACAATTTAGTTAAAAACGATAAGATTTTTCGGACGTTACACAAAGTGTATAGCAAGTCACAGCAACTACACTGAAAAACTACCTTCTAATGCTCCTTTAAATGCTGAGGTCTTTCCAATAGTTTCTGAAGTCCAGATGGATTTCTTATTGGCAAACCAAGACACCATTCTAGCTAATCTGACTGACCTTCTAGCAAATTAGCAGGCCCTAGAGAGAAGTATCGATAAGATAGAGCACCTGATGCTGCAATTACTAAAGGCTCTTTAGAAAGGGAAGGGCAATCAATGATGGTTCTTCCATGATCCTACATCATTCTTTTTAGTGATGTCAAAGAGGGAGAAGATATAAAAAAAGCTCTCTAACTAAGGGGACGCAGGGAGTTAGGATAGAATCAATTAGGATAAAATTAATCAATTAGGATAGAATCATACATATTATTGCATTTTCATATTTTATTTTGATATATTAATTTTTGGAACAATTCATACTTATTAGCTTATGTCATTTATTTTTGCACTAAACATCTTATATTACTGCTGAACAGCTTAATGTAGTTTACATCAATTATTTAAATTTTCTGCTCTGATACTCTACTTCCATAGAATTTGTTGATGATCATTGATATATCTAGCCTTAACTTATCTTAATTATGTGTGCTTTTGATCTGAAAATCTATTTTATGCTCTGATATCATTACTGCTCTGATATAGCTACTTTACTCTATTTTAAAGCATCATTTTTTTTAACCATCTCAAGTTATGAAGCTATTTGATTATGCTTTTGACAGGTGTTTGAATTTATTAAATCACTAACAAATAGCTTGCATATATGCTCTGAACATTCATTCTCGTATTAAGATCTTGTGCCATCAAACTTCACTTTCATGCATAATATCTCGAGCAAGTTGTTGTTTGTGCTCTAATTCATAATATGGTTATTCAAGTATTAAATGAATTTCATTCTGATTGTTTCTTTCTACTACAAAAGTTTCTGAAGAATATGCTTATTGTTTACTCACTTCAAAAAGTAAGATTCTTGTTTTCTCAAAACTAGAAAGATGAATCAACCAACAAATAGTATGCTTTGGAATGAAAATTCTTCTAACAAAATTTTTTCTTAAATACTGATTTACCATCATCAAAAAGGGGGACATTGTGAGCTCCAATGCCCTTTAGAAACTATTTCATGGTTTTAACTTTTTTTGATCTTTAAGGTTTTGATGGTACCAAATCAAGCTTTAAGTAAAACTTTTATCATATTATGTTTTATCTTTTGAAAAAAAATTCCTTTGTGAGTATAGATTATTCACCTTGTACTTAAACTATGTTTAAAGCAAGCAAAGTATTTTGTTTCTCGGTATTTCTTGTGAATTTACCACCTTTGGAATAGAATCTTTGTGGTATATCTCTTTCTCACAAAAGGAATAGTTCAAAAAGCTCAAAAATAAAGATTTACATGTATAGAAGGGAAAACAAACCACAAATAGGTTCATAAACCATTCAGAATGATAAATTGTCTAGAATATTTCATCTAGAAGGGTGACTATTAGAAAGATACTTCTCATCAAGTGTCTCACCTTCAAAGCTTCTTCTACACAACTCAAGGCAAAATTCAAAAGTGAAATATGATTTGACAAGATCCAAAAAAAGCACTGACAAATCTGAAAAGTTAATCGACTTTCAATGGATACTTTGCCTTTTCTGTGTCACTTTTGCATGTTGAAGAAGAAAGCTACATTTTCTCTTTCTATCCTAAACTAATGGATCAGAAGCACAAGGCTCAAGATTTGCAAGCTTCAATGGTTACATTTTGAAGTCTATATAAAAACGGAAATTGAAGATAGAATTGGTTAGATTGTTTTGAAATTCCTTTTACACTAAAAATGCTTTTATTCTTCAACTTTTTGAACATTCTGAACTTTAGAAAGTTACTCATTGTAACTTCTGCTTGAACAAAATCTTCTCTACTGCATAGTAATAGTTAACTTTCCCTTGTTGAGAATTTGGAGAAGTCTCACATATTGTTTTTCTTACTTTCAAACTCTGTAAAGAGATTTAATGTGAGTATCAAAACAGAGTTCAACTTATTAATCTATTTGTAACCAAACCCAATAATGGTTAGTTTGAGCTTGGACAGGCTACGATAAATACTAATCAAATAGCTTGAAGAAGCTAGTAAAAGCTTTGAGAGGCTTGGACAAAGAACACTCAAGATATAAAAATCTCAACAAAGTGTTGGGGACTGGAAGTAGGCAAGTAATAGGTCAAATTAGTATAAAATTTGCTATATGATCTCTCTATCCCTTCTAGCTTGTTAACTTATTTCATTTGGTTTTGCATTAAATCTTTCTGCTAAAAATTATGGATTATCAAACTATATTTTTTATCTCGAACAAACTCGCTCCCATGTTCCAAGTCTTAGACTTGAGAAAGTTGATTCTCTATTAGCTTCAGGTTTTAAAATTTAATTAAAGCACAATTCAACCCCCTTCTCGTGCTACCATCTTTAACAGAATCCACGTCCTCGAACCGGGGGTGATGCATAACTCACAGCTTGGAAGGGTCAGACTCCACTGAGTAAGCTAGAATCAGACGCATTATCGGTAGGATACGTTGGTGGGTGGAAAGGCGGACGTATGTCATCCAAAGTGATATGATCAAACAGCTTATAGGGGCAGAAAAATGGGCTCATGATTGGTGTGCAAAACTAGTAGTTATGGAAGATTTAAACCCTCATCACTACTCTCACAGTCATCATGGAGGCATTCAACATTGCGTTAAAGTACTAATGCCAGACCGGGAACTCAACATAGATCACCACGCTGCCTGACGACGACATCCTCTGAAGATGACATGGAAACATAGGAGTGAAAAATACTAGATTTCTCAGTAGGATCATGACTAGACAATTAATGTGTCATCGTTGTCATCCCAGCCACTTCCGGTTTAATTTAAGAAAATAGTGACCATGCATAAATTTCAATTAAATGATTTGAAAACATAAGTTCCCGAAGCGGGTTTCTTTTGAACTTAACCTCATAAACACAACATAAAGCAGCATAAGGCCATAAAATAGAAACATACATACTAAACCATAATGTAAACAGTCATGCATATGAGGGAATAGGAATGTATTATGAGCTTGACCAGAGTCTTTCTTTAACTTTACTTTTATACTTAGCATATAAATATCATTATTTACTTTACATGCCCTTGGAATTGATTATTATTGGATATGAGCTCATTCTGTGACCATTATCAGGCAGTACTAATCTAAATCAGATTTAGCTGACAAGGGGATCTACATGCCTTTAAATTGGAAGGATATACTTTTGGCCACATGCTTCTAAGGTAGAGGGATTTTAAGTCTTAGTGGATGATCACCTTCCCTTTTGAAAGATCATGTCCAAACATTTCTTTTATCTTCACAATATAATACTTGGTATTACATCATTCATTCTCAATGCATTGTATTTCCAGGATAAGATACATATATGCAAGAGATATTTCTAAGTCCACAATTTTGATGAAAATCCAATAGCATAACAGTTAGACCGGAGCTTCCCCAAAATTTGCCAAGCAAGGAAATTTCAATCAACAATCAATCATAGCCATCTTATATCATCATATCAAGCATCAACAATCCTCAATCATGAGTCAATTCTCAATCAAACTTGCTATACACCATGCTTGATAACATCACACATTCATGCCTTAATGGGTGTCTATGGATGCATTGTCCTTTGTGAGAAGTCTAATGAGTCATCATATGAATCCTTATGTTTGCTCATGAAAGAACTACCTAGCTTAAGAATGAATGTGTGTTATAAACTTAGTTACTTAATTCTTAAGTGAACTCACATTTTACTTTAGGGATTTACTTTTACCCAATAACTTAATAGCTTTCTTATGTCCGCATCTTAGGGAATAGTTTGTTCAAGTTAACAAGGTTTGACACTTTCCTTTTTCCTTTTTAACATAGCCAAAGCCTAACATGGTATGTTAGCCAACCTTTTGTATTCAAATCTTTTGTTTTCCTTGAGACAGTACACTGGTGATTCCTAGGTTCATGGTGTGCTTAGAATGTAAGCTCCAATGCCCATCAGAAACTATTTCATAGTTTAATTTTTTGAGCTTTAAGGTTTTGATGGTACCAAATCAAGCTTTAAGTAAATCTTTTGTCGTATTATGTTTTATCTTTTCAAAATACATTCCTTTGTGAGTATAAATTATTCACATTCTTGAAGGAAGTTTAAAACTTTATAAAGTGTCTTGTCTCTAAGACCTAATACTTGAGACATAAAGTGACAATTCCTATATTTATAATTAAAAAGCTTCATATCTTAAGAAAGTTTAGACTTTTACATATATTCTTGTCTTCAATAAGAACAAAATGAAACTTTATGAAATATATACAATTAGCGCCACTTTTAGTGCATCAAGAAGCAAACTTTTTAAATTTTTATGCTTTTAGAATATTCTTAGTCTTATCAAAACCATGAAAAAGATGTAAAAAGAGAATCTTTTCAATCATAAGCTCTTCATAAAAAAAGAAATAATCTTTGAACAAAATACCACCAAGAAAGCATATTTCGTTTTCAACAACCCACAACAACATCAAAAACACATGCATCAAAAGAGAAAAATGAAAACTTTGCTTTAAAAAAACTCAAGAAACACACAAGGTTTCATGAAACAAACTTTGCTTAAAAAAAAATTAGATACTTTGCTTATGAACAACATGGAGTTTTTCTCAAGTTGTCACTTGAAGTTCTTGACCATGGTGGGAGCCAAGCTTCAAACTTTCTTGAGTGACACAAAGAAGAGTAAGAGATCACTACCTAAGAGTGTGTTTTGGACCTTCTATAGAGAGGAAAATAAAGAAGATGATGGCTCCTCCAAGGCTTGATGGTGGCAGTTTTGAATGGAAAAGATGAGAGCTATTGAGTTCTTGTGAGAGTGAAGGTTATAGTGTTTGAACCTTGTCTCCAAAAACCAAAAGATGTGATCTTTGAAGGGGTTGTGAGGAGATATAGTCTTGAAGGATGATGAAGAAGATAATGAACAAGAAGAAAGTGTAGAGAGAAGTAGGAGCTTTCTCGAGTGAAAGAGGATTTTAGAGAGATAATGGAAGTTTGAAAATAAAAATGAGTATGTGTCTGTGTGTGGGCATGTGTATGGCCATCGGTATTAGATGGCCTTAGGGAGATATTTTTGCTTCACTTTGTGTTATTTTATGTTAATTAAGGATTAAGGGGACAAATGGGATGATGAGGGGACAAACAGTGTACTTTCCCTTACAAAAGGTGATCTTGTCTTATGCTTTTTGCTTTAGTGACATTGCTAATGCTTTATTGTCTAGTTGACTAAGTACTCATACAACTTAATTAATTTGATTAAGTAAAGATTAGTGATTAACTCATGTGATCAAGATTAACAAAAATTAAACTTTTAATTAAGCTAAATTACCCTTAATTAAACTTGATTAAGTTAATTAGTAGTTATTAGTTCTTAATTAAGCCATTAAAAGTTTGACTTGTTTAATTAAAAATTCTCTAATCTTATATAAGCGTTCTCTTGACTTTTCTCTTTATAATTACCTTATTAATCCTTTGATTAAGTTATAATCCTTTAGTTTCTCATTAAGTACCTAATTACTCAAGGTTACTGAGGTAATTTAGCACGAAAAGAAATTGAGGATGTTATAATTATGACCATTTCTCACTAATTGAAACTCTTCAATATTCTTTAAATATTGCTCAAAGAAAGGTATGTCCTTTATTGATAGTGTAACACCCTCCCAAGTACGGTACTATGCTTAAGTCATAATACCTCCTCTAGGAGTTGCTACTGTCACTTAATTCGACTTTGTCTGGCAGCAACCTTCAGCCGCCTTCAATCTTACTAGTCGACTCCGCCTCGAAGAGGTTTCTTCGGAACTTCTTAACTGTCTGGAGATAAATGGAAATAAATATAGGAGTGAGAATTATACATTCTCAATAGGATTCATTCATTCTCATACATAATGTCATCGTTGTCATCTCCAGTTGCTTTGGTTTATTATGAAAAAGGTGAACATGTTATACAAGCTGTTTAAATTTTACAGTTCAAAAACATACAGTCCGAAGCAAAGTTCATTTTATTCATACACTTGTAATTTAGGCAAGCCAATACAAAATCCATTCATGAATTATAATATGAGTAATAACTGAAACATGTTAACTTATAATAGCACCAATATACTAAAAACATAAAATCTATACACACCTTTATCATATCCTTTATTTGGTACTTACACTAGCTGGGTCATGCCATGCCTCATGTAAGTCGTGGGTGAGGGGAGCTTAATTTGGGTTCTTTTCTTTCTTTACTTCTTTTAATATTTATATTTACTTTCTTCATTCGACACACCTAGGCGTTACGTATCGTCGTCCCTAGGGTGCTTACATCTGCTTACACTAGCTGGGTCATGCCATGCCTCATGTAAGCCTTATCCCCTATACTCACACTAGCTAGGTCATGCCATGCCTCATGTAGGTGAGGGGAGTATATATTCCAGAGTACGATCCCTATGTCATACCCCATCAAAGCGTGATCGCCATGTCACATTCCTTAGGAATATATTCATTCGGCCAAGTTCCCGAGTATGATCGCCATGTTATACTCCATCAGAATGTGATCGCCGTGTCACATTCCTTAGGCTGTGGGATCATCATGCAACATTCCAGAGTATGATTGCCATGTCATACCCCATCAGAGCGTGATCGCCATGTCACGTTCCTTAGGAATATGGGGCCTTCATTATATCTTTTAACTGCCTTCACAAGAAGGGATTCAAAGTGCAACTGCCTCCAGGTGAAGGGATCCATATTCAATATATTCATATGCTTTCGTTCTCATCCATAATCATGCATAGTCATGCTGAGTGCATTCATACATAGGGCTCATCATTTATTTTCACATATTCTTGCATACATGATTTCCATTCATAACATACAAATGCTTATAGCTTATAACCTTCTTACAATTCTGCCGAAAATTCGGCAGCATAACGGATCAGATCCGTTTCTCCATGAATAGTGCCAGTCTTAACAAACAATCAGTCACAGTAAGAGATCAAAAGTAATGCATCAATCTTTCAAGCACCAACATGGAATTGCAAGACTTAGACTTTAAGTGAACTCACATATGCATTAAGATGCCCAATTCTTTACCTTTGGAAATCCTGCTCATATTCTTCAATTCTGCCCATTTTTAGGAATTAAGCCTTAAATTCATTTTAACTCATTTGGACCTGAATTTTGGATATGTTGAAGTATTATGTGTCTATTTTCTAACCTCTTTGGTCCCATGTCATTTTGATAACTATAGCTCAAGTTATTTAGGTTTTATCTAGGCCTGCCCTATAGCTAGCTAGAATTACACTCTTAAAAGTAAAAATCTACTAAAAATCGAAATTGATGCAAATCATACGAAATTGGTTTCATATTAAAGCTAACAGGACAAAATTTCATTTACAAAAAGTTCCATTCCATTTGACTCAGTAGGGCTCGAGTTATAAGCCCCAAAATCTGACCTTCCTGAGCTGTCCTGTTCTGGCCCAGTTTGGACATAGGGAAACTTTCTGGGATCACTGGGGGCAAACGGGACCTTATCTAATTCTAAAATTTTTATGGGACATTCTCCTATGTGTAAGCTTTCTAACAATTGGTTTCACTCATTTTAAAATAGTATAGGGCGAGTTCTACCTTGAACAACCCAGTCTGCCCAGAATTAAAGTCAAAAACCTAGGCTGAAATTCAAAAATTCATAACTCTCTCAATACTAATCCAAAAGCATTATATGATATATGTACGGAAAGCTATAGATGTCTAGTTTCATATAAAAATGTTTCATCAGATTTAAACAGCGGTAGGCGGAGCCATACACTCCGCCGTACAGACTGCTGAGGGGAAAACCCTAACAGCTTCTTGACTTCTTCTTGGATTCATGTTCTTCTCTAATCAATCCATCCAATCTTCAATTCAAACTTACATATACACCTTAAACCAACCTTAATTCATCATATCCAACCAACATAACACCAAAATAAAGAGAGAAGGAGAAGCCCTAGGCAGCCCTAAATCAGAGAAAAGAAGGAGAAAGTTAAGATTCCTACCTTGGTGGTGTGAAATCTTGATGGAACTTGATCTTGGAGTGAAGTTGATGGTTGGGGCTTGAGCTTGGGGATGAGAGGAAGTGGAAGAAGATGAAGAAGAGTGGGGAAATGAGGCTGGTAGTGGGGAGGCCGAAATTCACACAAGAAGAAGGAAGAAAACGTGAGATATTTGGAAGCCAAATGCATGTGATTGGTGGATTTCTTCATGCTATCCATTTTGGTTTGGCTTCCACCATCAAGAGCTGCCTTAGGCGCCACTTGGGTGGGTTATTTGGCTAAATCTTAGCCATTGATACTAGGGCACTCATGGCATAATTTCTACTGATCCGGTTTCGATAGTTTAAAACACCGAAATCTTACCGATTTCCTTTAAATCGGTAAAACGGTTTTGAAGAACTTTATGAGGTTTTTATAAGTTTCTATCTTAACCCTAATTTCTCTAATTTAAATTCTAATCAAATCCTAGTTAACCTCTAATTAACTTTTTAATTAACTCTACAAACTCAATAAAATCAAGTAAATCGATTAATAGTGTACATTAAACATTTCGCAAATTTTAGGGCCTTCTGTTTTCTGTTTTTCAGGGCTAATGGTATTTTCATAATTATGGGTAAGTCTAGGGGCATCCCATGTCATTTCACATATGGATACCTCCGTGGCTCAATTGGCTGAGGTTTAGGTTTCTACGTTTTGGCTGCGTGATTCTGTTTCGTTTAAAACCTTATTTTACTAATCTTGTTGATATAGGGACCTAAATATCATTTTCTAAAATGTTCAAGGGCAAGGCTGTAAATAATATATAAGGACCTAAAGGTCATTTTTTTAAAAGCTCAGGAGCAAGGTTGTAAATAATAAAAGTTTGCCCAAAGACATTTTCATCCTTTCCTATTACGTTATATAGGGATGGCGATTATATGATTTTTTTACTAGAATTGAAACGGTGAGGAGTTCATGGAAGTTATGGTAACCTAGAAAGTTCTAAATTAAAGGTGTTGATTCTGAGAAGGATTTCTTATGATGCTTAGTAATGATTGATGGTGCTAAGTGCTAAGTGCTAAGTTGATGGCATAGCAATACCCTTAAATGATGTTGGTGAATATGTGGAATCTCCTACTATAAGTGGAATTAAGATAGACAAATATTAGGTTAAGAACAAGTTGGCAAAGTAAAGAACGTTCCCTATGAGTAATATTATGACCCCCATGCATGCAGTTTTTATGTCATGCCATTATGAAGAAAAATGGAATACTTGGAGGATTTATGGATCCTTACATGCGAATATGAAGTTCGGTGTGTGCGGAGATCTACGGCATTCAGTTGGCTTTCTAGGGATATAGGAATTTTGAGGGCAAAATTCTTTTTAAGGGGGGTAGTTTGTATCATCCCTATATAATGTAATAGGAAAGGATGAAAATGTCTTCGGGCAAACTTTTATTATTTACAACCTTGCTCCTAAGCTTTTAAAAAAATGACCTTTAGGTCCTTATATATTATTTACAGCCTTGCCCCTGAATATTTTAGAAAATGACATTTAGGTTCCTATATCAACAGGATTAGTAAAATAAGGTTTTAAACGAAACAGAATCACGCAGCCAAAACGTAGAAACCTAAACCTCGGCCGATTGAGCCACGGAGGTATCCATACATGAAATGACATGGGATGCCCCTAAACTTATCCATAATTACGAAAATGCCATTAGCCCTGAAAAATAGAAAACAGAAGGCCCTAAAATTTGCAAAACGTTTAATGTACACTATTAATCGATTTACTTGATTTTATTGAGTTTGTAGAGTTAATTAAAAAGTTAATTAGAGGTTAACTAGGATTTGATTAGAATTTAAATTAGAGAAATTAGGGTTAAGATAGAAACTTATAAAAACCTCACAAAGTTCTTCAAAACTGTTTTACTGATTTAAAGGAAATCGGTAAGATTTCGGTGTTTTAAACTATCGAAACCGGATCAGTAGAAATTATGCCATGAGTGCCCTAGGATCAATGGCTAAGATTTAGCCAAATAACCCACCCAAGTGGCACCTAAGGCAGCCCTTGATGGTGGAAGCCAAACCAAAATGGATAGCATGAAGAAATCCACCAATCACACGCATTTGGCTTCCAAATATCTCACGTTTTCTTCCTTCTTCTTGTGTGAATTTCAGCCTCCCCACTACCAGCCTCATTTCTCCACTCTTCTTCATCTTCTTCCACTTGCTCCCATCCCCAAGCTCAAGCCCCAACCATCAACTTCACTCCAAGATCAAGTTCCATCAATATTTCACACCACCAAGGTAGGAATCTCAACTTTCTCCTTCTTTTCTCTGATTTGGGGCTGCCTAGGGCTTCTCCTTCTCTCTTTATTTTGGTGTTATGTTGGTTGGATATGATGAATAAAGGTTGGTTTAAGGTGTATATGTGAGTTTGAATTGAAGATTGGATGGATTGATTAGAGAAGAACATGAATCCAAGAAGAATTCAAGAAGCTGTTAGGGTTTTCCCCTCGGTAGTCCGTACGGCGGAGTGTACGGCTCCGCCTTCCGCCGTTTAAATCCAATGAAACTATTTTTATATGAAACTAGACATATAGAGCTTTCCGTACATATATCATATAAGGCTTTTGGATTAGTATTGAGAGAGTTATGAATTTTTGAATTTCAGCCTAGTTTTTTGACTTTAATTCTGGGCAGACTGGGTTGTTTAGGGTAGAACTCGCCCTATACTATCTTAAAATGAGTGAAACTAATGTTGTTAGAAAGCTTACACATAGGATAATTTTTCACAAAAATTTCAGAATTAGATAAGGTCCCATTTGCTCCTAGTGATCCCAGAAAGTTCCCCTATGTCCAAACTGGGCCAGAATAGGACAGCTCAGGAAGGTCAGATTTCGGGGCTTATAACTCGAGACATACTGAGTCAAATGGAATGGAACTTTTTGTAAATGAAATCTTGTCCTGTTAGCTTTAATATGAGACCAATTTCGTATGATTTACATTAGTTTTCAATTTTTAGTAGATTTTTACTTTTAAGTGTGTAATTCTGGCCAACTACAAGGTAGGCCGGGATAAAACCTAAATAACTTGAGCTATAGTTATCAAAATGACATGGGACTAAAGAGGTTAGAAAATAGACACATAATACTTCAACATATCCAAAATTCAGGTCCAAATGAGTTAAAATGAATTTAAGACTTAATTTCTAAAAACGGGCAGAATTGAAGAATATGAGCAGGATTTCCAAAAGTAAAGAATTGGGCATCTTAATGCATATGTGAGTTCACTTAAAGTCTAAGTCTTGCAATTCCATGTTGGTGCTTGAAAGATTGATGCATTACTTTTGATCTCTTACTGTGATTGATTGTTTGTTAAGACTGGCACTATTCATGGGGAAATGGATCTGATCCATTATGCTGCCGAATTTTCGGTAGAATTGTAAAAAGGTTATAAGCTATAAGAATTTGTATGTTATGAATGGAAATCATGTATGCAAGAATATGTGAAAATAAATGATGAACCCTATGTATGAATGCACTCAGCATGACTATGCATGATTATGTATAAGCATGAAAGCATATGAATATATTGAATGTGGATCCCTTCATCTGAAGGCAGTTGCACTTTGAATCCCTCCCCGTGAAGGCAGTTAAAAGATATAATGAAGGCCCCATATTCCTAAGGAACGTGACATGGCGATCATACTCTAGAATATGACATGATGATCCTACACCCTAAGGAATGTGACATGGTGATTACATTCTGATGGAGTATGACATGGCGATCATACTTGGGGACATGGCAGGATGAATATATTCCTAAGGAACGTGACATGGCGATCACGCTCTGATGGGGTGCGATCATACTCTAAAATATGACATGATGATCCCACACCCTAAGGAATGTGACATGGTGATTACATTCTGATGGAGTATGACATGGCGATCATACTTAGGGATATGGCAGGATGAATATATTCCTAAGGAACGTGACATGGCGATCACGCTCTGATGGGGTATAACATGATGATCGTACTCTGGAATATATACTCCCCTCACTCACATGAGGCATGGCATGACCCAACTAGTGTGAGTATAGGGGATAAGGCTTACATGAGGCATGGCATGACCCAGCTAGTGTAAGCAGATGCAAGCACCCTAGGGACGGCGATACGTAATGCCTAGGTGTGTCGAATGAAGAAAGTAAAGATAAATATTAAAAGAAGTAAAGAAAGAAAAGAACCCAAATTAAGCTCCCCTCACCCACGACTTACCTGAGGCATGGAATGACCCAGCTAGTGTAAGTACCGAATAAAGGATATGATAAAGGTGTGTATAGATTTTATGTTTTCAGTATATTGGTGCTGTTATAAGTTAACATGTTTCAGTTATTACTCATATTATAATTCATGAATGGATTTTGTATTAGCTTGCCTAAATTACAAGTGTATGAATAAAATGAACTTTGCTTCGGACTGTATGTTTTTGAACTGTAAAATTTAAACAGCTTGTATAACATGTTCACCTTTTTCATAATAAACCAAAGCAACTGGAGATGACAACGATGACATTATGTATGACAATGAATGAATCCTACTGAGAATGTATAATTCTCACTCCTATATTTATTTCCGTGTTATCTCGAGATAGTTCAGAAGTTCCGAAAAAAGCTCTTCGAGGCGGAGTCGACTAGTAAGATTGAAGGCAGCCGAAGGTTGCTACCAAACAAGGTCAAATTAAGTGACAGTAACAACTCCTAGAGGAGGTATTATGACTTAAGCATAGTACCGTACTTGGGAGGTTGTTACAAATAGCTTTTCTAGAACCACTACGTTCACATATCCTATATCATATATGTCTCTAAGCATTATATGACAAACATAAAACCAACCTTGATCAATTGGATCATCAATATAATATTCCATTCCAACATTGCTTGCAAGGTGAATGGCTCATCTATATCATGTGCACTAGCATGTATCAAGCTGTAAAAGTTTACATTTTTTATCCCAAATCGATCTATCTTGATTCCCTTGTTAAGTGTAGTGTCTACCCAAATACATTTGAATAGTACAACTGTTAACTTACCATAGTAATCTAACACTATGATGTCAACCACTTTACCATGGTAGGTATCATCACTTGATCTTTCAACAAGGTTCCTAGCACTTGAAAATATCTTAATAATAATAGATATAACAATACCACTATTTTATGTTCTTAATCCTTGCTCTTTCCTCTCAATGCGAAACTTGAATTAATGAATCTTATACCCATCAAATCTCCTTGCGATATCATTTGGCCTTTGTACAAGCCATTCAATTTTTGAAGTAATATCGGGATCATACTTTCTTGCAACTTATTATTTTTTTAAAACATATTAGGACCAAAATATCTAAGTCATGATCCTTAGAGGGGGAAAATTAAGTGGAATAAAACATGAATATCTTACATATTCTCTAAACTTCATGTAAATGTTTTTGTAGATATTCTTCCACAGCTTGGGGAGAGTTTCTTTTGTCATAATGCATCCTAGTGACCTCAATTCTATATTTTCTAGATAAAGAAGTTATTGATTTATGCAAGGTAATTAAATGGATAATAACAAGGGAATTAATTAATAATTCTATGTAACTTAATTACGAAATGCATCAACTAGTTCACAACTAGTGAACACATAATGTTGAGCTTGTATTTTCTCAAATGGTAGCAAGGAAGAAATCTTGATAACCCTAACTAGCTTCCCTAATACTGGAAAAATATTTGACAAAATACAAGGAGTGTATTTGGTTTAGTTGTTTTACATTTTCATTTTCATAGAAAATAGACAATGCTATAGAAAATAAGTTTGGTTATTCATTTTCATTTTTAATTTTAGGAAATATTTTCAAATTTTCTGGAAATTTTGAAAACAACTTTCCCTTATCTTCTATGTTTTTACTTTTGTGCAATGGCATTTTTGTAGTTTTGATCACTTTCTCTTTTACTTCTTTCTTATCTCACACATAGATCAAAGCTTTACTATCATTTTTATTTTCATTTGAGGAAGAGCCATTATATTTATTTGCAATAATAGCACAGAAATAAGAGCTTAGATACCCATCCTCTCCCTATTCGATATCTATCTTTATATCTCTTATGTTGCTCTTATCTTCATCGTCCCCTATTTCCAACTGCATTGCCAACTTGCCCCATACTGGTAGCCACTTTCTTTTTCACACTCTTATCCCATCCCCAAATTAAAATGGGTGTTGGGGGGAGTTGAAATCTATGCGAGGATATGAGAATGGTGGCTTTGGGTAGTTGTGAAAAGGAGGCAGTTAGGATAGATGGAGGTGTTGGGTGCGGTTGTGGTTTATGGTGGACATTAGGCATGGATGGCTAACAGTTTGGTAGCTATTAAGGTTGTGGGCGCAATGGTGGCAAAACTGGGATGATAGCTTTGTGGCGGCATGTCCCCTAATCTAGATTTGCATATAATTGTAGGGTCATATCTTGACACCACTACGGTCCATGGATCACATGATCATCCTCAACACAGCCAAAGCAACATTTTAATAATACTAGCTATCTAGTATTCATGTCAATGCATGCCAAAATTTTCTTTCCATGCCTTTTATAACATACAATCATATGCCATGAGAATTCATCATATCACAAGTTCATGCATTTCATTCAAGCCCAAGAATCACAACCATCATTCACATAGTGCACAAAGGACCAACTTTGAGTTACTTAGTTGAAATACACACAATAAGTTTGCAACATTTAATTCCATGACTTAAAATTTCATTAGTTCAACCATCGCTAATTACTTTGTAACCTTGTTAGGACATTTCTAACCTATGCTTTAGGTACAACACAATTTTCTCCTTATTCTTTTTCTCTTGGCTGAATGCATGCATGCATGCCAAGTAGGGATAAATCAAATTCCATATATCCTTACATTTCTATTTCATGTCTTGATTTTCAAAGTCTTAGATCATCATGGACATGAAATTCACTTCTTTCTCCATTTCTTTTATGAAAAACCTGAGAATGCACACACACACACACACACACACACACACACACACACATGTATACTTCAATTTAACTTAAAATAATTCTTTCAAAGGACATTACAAATTCATTAGCCAACAAGAATACATTGTGAAGTATTTTATGCTGATACATGCTCAGGAGGGTAACTTGGTCATTTTCAACATTGGAAAAGAGCTTGCTTCTAGCAAGTTGGTTTGCCTTGGAGATCAAGCAATCCGAGAGCCCATTTCATGTTACTTGGAGATCAAGGAATCAAGCTTAATTAAAGTAACTTGAAGAGCAAGCAATTTGATTATGTTGAAAATATGTTTAGATCGTGTTTAGATTCATTTTTTATTTGTTTTGACTTAGTCTGGGTTTGTTTAGGTTTAAATTGATTTAGTTTATCTTTTAAGATTTAAATCAAATCTGATCTAATCTATAAAGATCAAATCTGATTTAAATTAGCTAGGAATAAATCTTTTAGGATAGAATCGTATCTTTAATTTTTAAATTTTAGTTTCAAATCAAATCTTTTATATAGGGTTAGATAATTTCCAATTTTAGGATTTATGTATAAATAGGCAACTTGGCCTATAGACAGAAGAGAATTTTGATCATATTTTTTTATCATGGTTTAACTACCAATAAAATTGTGAGGTTTTCCTCATGTTGTTCTGTGTGATGCAGAATGTTCTATCTTTTCCCTGTTATCTACGTTTCCAAGGACAGGTTTCTTGGGGGTTTAGTAGGGAGGGTCTTTATTCTACGTCTTGTTTTCTATCAAAGTGTGTGCCTGGGGTTCCTGGATTCTTATATCCTTGGGGTTTCCGCATCATTTGGTATCAAAGAAAGAAAAAAAAAAGAGAGAAAAAGAAAGATGGGAAAAAAAAAAGAAAGAGAGGAGAGAGTGGTAGTGAGAGTCTTCAATTGTAGGTTCTTTGATGGCTTCATGAAGCAAAGGCAATGGTGGAGATGTCTTTGAAGATTACAAAGGCAAGATTCGAGGACGAATCTTTTTGAAGAGGGGAAGAATGATACATGCTCAGGAGGGTAACTTGGTCATTTCAACACTAGAAAAGAGCCTGCTTCTGGCAAGTTGGTTTGCCTTGGAGATCAAGCAATCCGATAGCCCATTTCAAGTTACTTGGAGATCAAGGAATCAAGCTTAATTAAAGAAACTTGGAGAGCAAGCAATTTGATAATGTTGAAAATATGTTTAGATTGTGTCTAAAGTCGTTTTTGATTTGTTTTGACTTATTTAGATTTAAATTGAATTAGTTTATCTTTTAAGATTTAAATCAAATCAGATCTAATCTATAAAGATCAAATCTGATTTAATTTTGTTAGGGATAAATCTTTTAGGATGGAATCGTATATTTAATTTTTAAATTTTAGTTTCAAATCAGATCTTTCAGATAGGATTAGATAATTTTCACTTTTAGGATTTATGTATAAATAGGCAACTTGGCCTATAGACAGAAGAAAATTTTGATCATATTTTTTTATCATGGTTTGACTATCGATATAGTTGTGAGGTTTTTCCTCATTTTGTTCTGTGGGATGCAGAATTTTCTATCTTTTCCCTGTTATCTACGTTTCCAAGGACAGGTTTCTTGGGGGTTTAGTAGGGAGGGTTTTTATTCTAGGTCTTGTTTTTCTATCAAAGTGTGTGCTTGGGGTTTCTGGATCTTTATATCCATGGGGTTCCATCATCAGTTGGTATCAGAGCAAGGTCTAGATAAATTCCTATTTATCTATCTTTGTCTTTTACGTTTATCTTTTGTCTTCTTTCCTTGTCCATTTGCGTTCTTTTTTTTTTTGTGTTTTTGAATTCTATCCTCTTGTGTTGTTGTCACATCTCTGTCTACCTCTATGCTTCTTCTTTGTTTTGCATTTTTTTTTAGTTGCTAGTTCAGATCAAAAAAAAAAAAAGAAAAAAAAAAAGAGAAGAAATTAGAAAAGGTGAGGATTATAAGCATAATTTTTTTTCCTGTTATCTACGTTTCCAAGGACAGGTTTCTTGGGGGTTTAGTAGGGAAATTCTTTCCTTTGATCTAGGTTGCTATGGACAAGTTTCATAGAGGTCTAGTAGGAAAATCCATTTCTGGTGACCTAGGTTGCTAAGAACAGGTTTCTTAGAGGTCTAGTAAGAAAACCCTATGTTTACTATCCTTTGTTCTATTTCGTTTCCGCTTTATTAATTTTATTTCCCTAGTTTTTTTTTTCTTTCTTTGTGTTTTCCCTAGTTTTTTTGCTTTGTGTTTTGAGTCTTGTTTCCTTAATCATTGTGTCTACTTTGTCCACATTTTTTTTTTGTATTTGAGGTATATTCAGTTCCAAAAAAAAAAAGCAAAAAAAAAAAAAAGAAGAAAAAAAAAAGAGAGGAAAGAGTGTTAGTGAGATTCTTCAATTGTAGGTTCTTAGATGGCTTCATGGAGGAAAGTCAATGGTGGAGTTGTCTTTGAAGATTACAAAGGCAAGATTCGAGGACGAATCTTTTTGAAGAGGGGGAGAATGATACATGTTCAGGAGGGTAACTTGGTCATTTCAACATTGGAAAAGAGCTTACTTCTAGCAAGTTGGTTTGCCTTGGAGATCAAGCAATCCGAGAGCCCATTTCAAGTTACTTGAAGATCAAGGAATCAAGCTTAGTTAAAGTAACTTGGAGAGCAAGCAAAGCAATTTGATAATGTTGAAAATATGTTTAGATTGTGTCTAGAGTCGTTTTTGATTTGTTTTGACTTAGTCCAGATTTGTTTAGATTTAAATTGATTCAATTTGTCTTTTAGGATTTAAATCAAATATGATCTAATCGATAAAGATCAAATCTGATTTAAATTAGTTAGGAATAAATCTTTTAGAATAGAATAATATCTTTAACTTTTAAATTTTAGTTGCAAATTAGATATCTTAGATAGGATTAGATAATTTCCAATTTTAGGATTTATGTATAAATAGGCAACTTGGCCTATAGACAGAAGAGAATTTTGATCATATTTTTTTTATCATGGTTTAACTACCAATAAAATTGTGAGGTTTTCTTCATGTTGTTCTGTGTGATGCAGAATGTTCTATCATTTCCCTGTTATCTACGTTTCCAAGGACAGGTTTCTTGGGGGTTTAGTAGGGAGGGTCTTTATTCTACATCTTGTTTTCTATCAAAGTGTGTGCCTGGGATTCCTGGATTCTTATATCCATGGGGTTTCCGCATCATTTGGCCAAAAGAACTATAGGAAACAGGGAAACCAATTCTTTAATGATTAAGACTTTATTCCAATCAATGGCCAAAAGAACTTAAAAGGCAAAGAGAATCCTATTCATTGTGAACCAAGACTTTACTTCCAATCAATGGCCAGAAGAACTTAAAGGACAAATAGAAATCAATTCCTTAATGATTAAGATTTGATTCCAATCATTGGCCAAAAGAACTTAAAGGACAAAGAGAAACCAATTCCTTAATGATTAAGACTTGATTCCAATCAATGGCCAAAAGGTCTTCACGGACAAAGAGAAACCAATTGATTATGAACTGAGACTTACTTCCGATCAATGGCCAAAAGAACTTAAAGGACAAATAGAAACCAATTCCTTAATGATTAAGACTTGATTCCAATCAATGGCCAAAAGGTCTTCATGGACAAAGAGAAACCAATTCATTATGAACTAAGACTTACTTCTGATCAATGGCCAAAAGAACTTAACAGACAAATAGAAACCAATTCCTTAATGATTAAGACTTGATTCCAATCTTTGGCCAAAAGAACTTAAAGGACAATGGGAAACCAATTCATTAATGATTAAGACTTGATTCCAATCAATGGCCAAAGAGCTTAAATGACAAAGAGAAACAAATTCATTATGAACTAAGACTTACTTCCAATCAATGGCCAAAAGAACTTAAAGGACAAATAGAAATCAATTCCTTAATGACTACGATTTGATTCCAATCTTTGGCCAAATGAACTTAAGGGACAAAGGGAAACCAATTCATTAATGATTAAGATTTGATTCCAATCAATGGCCAAAAGTACTTAAAGGATAAATAGAAACCAATTCCTTAACGATTAAGACTTGATTCCAATCTTTGGCCAAAACAACTAAAAGGAAAAAGGGAAACAAATTCCTTAATGACTAAGACTTGATTCCAATCAATGGCCAAAAGAACTTAAAAGGCAAAGAGAATCTTATTCATTATGAACCAAGACTTACTTCCAATCAATGGCCAGAAGAACTTAAAGGACAAATAGAAATCAATTCCTTAATGATTAACATTTGATTCCAATCATTGGCTAAAAGAACTTAAAGGACAAAGAGAAAGCAATTCCTTAATGACTAAGACTTCATTCCAATCAATGGACACAAGAACTTAAAAGGCAAAGAGAACCCTATTCATTATGAACCTAGACTTACTTCCAATCAATGGCCAAAAGAACTTAAAGGACAAACAGAAACTAATTCCTTAATGATTAAGATTTGATTCCAATCATTGGCCAAAAGAACATAAAGGACAAAGAGAAACCATTTCCTTAATCATTAAGACTTGATTCCAATCGATGGCCAAAAGAACTTAAAAGACAAAGGGAATCCTATTCATTATGACTAAGATTTACTTCCAATCCATGGCCAAAAGGACAATGGGAAACTAATTCATTAAGGATTAAGACTTGATTCCAATCAATGGCCAAAGAGCTTAAACGACAAAGAGAAACAAATTCATTATGAACTAAGACTTACTTCCAGTCAATGGCCAAAAGAACTTAAAGGACAAATAGAAATCAATTCCTTAATGACTAAGATTTGATTCCAATCTTTGGCCAAATGAACTTAAGGGACAAAGGGAAACCAATTCATTAATGATTAAGATTTGATTCCAATCAATGGCCAAAAGTACTTAAAGGATAAATAGAAACCAATTCCTTAACGATTAAGACTTGACTCCAATCTTTGGCTAAAAGAACTAAAAGGAAAAAGGGAAACCAATTCCTTAATGACTAAGACTTGATTCCAATCAATGGCCAAAAGAACTTTAAAGGCAAAGAGAATCCTATTCATTATGAACCAAGACTTACTTCCAATCAATGGCCAAAAGAACTTAAAGGACAAATAGAAACCAATTCCTTAATGACTAAGGTTTGATTCCAATCACTGGCTGAAAGAACATAAAGGACAAAGAGAAACCAATTCCTTAATCATTAAGACTTGATTCCAATTAACGGCCAAAAGAACATAAAAGACAAAGAGAATCCAATTCCTTAATGATTAAGACTTCATTCCAATCAATGGCCAAAAGAACTTAAAGGATAAATAGAAACCAATTCCTTAATGATTAAGACTTGATTCCAATATATGGCCAAAAGAACTTAAAGGACAAAGGGAAACCAATTCAATAAGGATTAAGACTTGATTCCGATCAATGGTCAAAAGAGCTTAAAGGACAAAGAGAATCCAATTCATTATGAACTAAGACTTACTTCAAATCAATGGCCAACAGAACTTAAGGGACAAATAGAAACCAATTCCTTAATGATTAAGATTTGATTCCAATCATTGGCCAAAAGAACTTAAAGGACAAAGAGAAACCAATTCCTTAATGATTAAGACTTGATTCCAATCAATGGCCAAAAGGTCTTCATGGACAAAGAGAAACCAATTCATTATGAACTAAGACTTACTTCCGATCAATGGCCGAAAGAACTTAAAGGACAAATAGAAACCAATTCCTTAATGATTAAGACTTGATTCCAATCTTTGGCCAAAAGAACTATAGGGAAAAAGGGAAACCAATTCCTTAAGGATTAATACTTTATACCAATCAATGGCCAAAAGAACATAAAGGACAAACAGAAACCAATTCCTTAATGATTAAGACTTGATTCCAATCTTTGGCCAAAAGAACTAAAGGGAAAAACGGAAACCAATTCCTTAATGATTAAGACTTGATTCCAATCAATGACCAAAAGAACTTAAAAGGCAAAGAGAATCCTATTCATTGCGAACCAAGACTTACTTCCAATCAATGGCCAGAAGAACTTAAAGGACAAATAGAAATCAATTCCTTAATGATTAAGATTTGATTGCAATCATTGGCCCAAAGAACATAAAGGACAAAGGGAAACCAATTCCTTAATGATTAAGACTTGATTCCAATCAATGGCCAAAAGAACTTAAAAGGCAAAGAGAATCGTATTCATTATGAACCAAGCCCTACTTCCAATCAATGGCCAAAAGAACTTAAAGGACAAATAGAAACCAATTCCTTAATGATTAAGACTTGATTCCAATCTTTGGCCAAAAGAACTTAAAGGACAAAGGGAAACCAATTCAATAAGGATTAAGACTTGATTCCAATGAATGGCCAAAAGAGCTTAAAGGACAAAGAGAAACCAATTCATTATGAACAAAGACTTACTTCCAATCAATGGCCAGAAGAACTTAAAGGACAAATAGAAATCAATTCCTTAATGATTAACATTTGATTCCAATCATTGGCCAAAAGAACTTAAAGGACAAAGAGAAAGCAATTCCTTAATGACTAAGACTTCATTCCAATCAATGGCCACAAGAACTTAAAAGGCAAAGAGAACCCTATTCATTGTGAACCTAGACTTACTTCCAATCAATGGCCAAAAGAACTTAAAGGACAAACAGAAGCTAATTCCTTAATGATTAAGATTTGATTCCAATCATTGGCCAAAAGAACATAAAGGACAAAGAGAAACCATTTCCTTAATCATTAAGACTTGATTCCAATCGATGGCCAAAAGAACTTAAAAGACAAAGGGAATCCTATTCATTATGACTAAGATTTACTTCCAATCCATGGCCAAAAGGACAATGGGAAACCAATTCATTAAGGATTAAGACTTGATTCCAATCAATGGCCAAAGAGCTTAAACGACAAAGAGAAACAAATTCATTATGAACTAAGACTTACTTCCAATCAATGGCCAAAAGAACTTAAAGGACAAATAGAAATCAATTCCTTAATGACTAAGATTTGATTCCAATCTTTGGCCAAATGAACTTAAGGGACAAAGGGAAACCAATTCATTAATGATTAAGATTTGATTCCAATCAATGGCCAAAAGTACTTAAAGGATAAATAGAAACCAATTCCTTAACGATTAAGACTTGACTCCAATCTTTGGCTAAAAGAACTAAAAGGAAAAAGGGAAACCAATTCCTTAATGGCTAAGACTTGATTCCAATCAATGGCCAAAAGAACTTTAAAGGCAAAGAGAATCCTATTCATTATGAACCAAGACTTACTTCCAATCAATGACCAAAAGAACTTCAAGGACAAATAGAAACCAATTCCTTAATGGTTAAGATATGATTCCAATCACTGGCTGAAAGAACATAAAGGACAAAGAGAAACCAATTCCTTAATCATTAAGACTTGATTCCAATTAACGGCCAAAAGAACGTAAAAGACAAAGAGAATCCAATTCCGTAATGATTAAGACTTGATTCCAATCAATGGCCAAAAGATCTTAAGGGACAAAGACAAACTAATTCATCATGAACCATGACTTACTTCCAATCTATGGCCAAAAGAACTTAAAGGACAAATAGAAACCAATTCCTTAATGACTAAGATTTGATTCCAATCTTTGGCCAAATGAACTTAAGGGACAAGGGGAAACCAATTCATTAATGATTAAGAATTGATTCCAATCAATGGCCAAAAGAACTTAAAGGATAAACAGAAACCAATTCCTTAATGATTAAGACTTGATTCCAATATATGGCCAAAAGAACTTAAAGGACAAAGGGAAACCAATTCAATAAGGATTAAGACTTGATTCCGATCAATGGTCAAAAGAGCTTAAAGGACAAAGAGAAACCAATTCATTATGAACTAAGACTTACTTCAAATCAATGGCCAACAGAACTTAAGGGACAAATAGAAACCAATTCCTTAATGATTAAGACTTGATTCCAATCAATGGCCAAAAGAACTTAAAGGATAAATAGAAACCAATTCCTTAATGATTAAGACTTGATTCCAATATATGGCCAAAAGAACTTAAAGGACAAAGGGAAACCAATTCAATAAGGATTAAGACTTGATTCCGATCAATGGTCAAAAGAGCTTAAAGGACAAAGAGAAACCAATTCATTATGAACTAAGACTTACTTCAAATCAATGGCCAACAGAACTTAAGGGACAAATAGAAACCAATTCCTTAATGATTAAGATTTGATTCCAATCATTGGCCAAAAGAACTTAAAGGACAAAGAGAAACCAATTCCTTAATGATTAAGACTTGATTCCAATCAATGGCCAAAAGGTCTTCATGGACAAAGAGAAACCAATTCATTATGAACTAAGACTTACTTCCGATCAATGGCGAAAAGAACTTAAAAGACAAATAGAAACCAATTCCTTAATGATTAAAACTTGATTCCAATCTTTGTCCAAAAGAACTTAAAGGACAATGGGAAACCAATTCATTAAGGATTAAGACTTGATTCCAATCAATGGCCAAAGGGCTTAAATGACAAAGAGAAACAAATTCCTTATGAACTAAGACTTACTTCCAATCAATGGCCAAAAGAACTTAAAGGACAAATAGAAATCAATTCTTTAACGACAAAGATTTGATTCCAATCTTTGGCTAAATGAACTTAAGGGACAAAGGGAAACCAATTCATTAATGATTAAGATTTGATTCCAATCAATGGCCAAAAGTATTTCAAGGATAAATAGAAACCAATTCCTTACCGATTAAGACTTGATTCCAATCTTTGGCGAAAACAACTAAAAGGAAAAGGGGAAACAAATTCCTTAATGACTAAGACTTGATTCCAATCAATGGCCAAAAGAACATAAAAGGCAAAGAGAATCCTATTCATTATGAACCAAGACTTACTTCCAATCAATGGCCAAAAGAACTAAAAGGACAACTAGAAACCAATTCCTTAATGATTAAGATTTGATTCCAATCACTGGCCAAAAGAACATAAAGGACAAAGAGAAACCATTTCCTTAATGATTAAGACTTGATTCCAATCAACGACCAAAAGAACCTAAAACACAAAGAGAATCCTATTCATTATGAACTAAGAATTATTTCCAATCAATGGCCAAAAGAACTTAAAGGACAAATAGAAACCAATTCCTTAATGATTAAGACTTAATTCCAATCAATGGCCAAAAGAACTTAAAAGACAAAGAGAATCCAATTCCTTAATGATTAAGACTTGATTCCAATCAATGGCCAAAAGATCTTAATGGACAAAGAGAAACCAATTCATTATGAACTATGACTTACTTCCAATCAATGGCCAAAAGAACTAAAGGACAAATAGAAACCAATTCGTTGATGACTAGGATTTGATTCCAATCTTTGGCCAAATGAACTTAAGGGACAAAGGGAAACCAATTCATTAATGATTAAGAATTGATTCCAATCAATGGCCAAAAGAACTTAAAGGATAAATAGAAACCAATTCCTTAATGACTAAGACTTGATTACAATCTTTGGCCAAAAGAACTATGGGAAAAATGGAAACCAATTCCTTAATGATTAAGACTTTATTCCAATCAATGGCCAAAAGAACTTAAAAGGCAAAGAGAGTCCTATTCATTGTGAACCTAGACTTTACTTCCAATCAATGGCCAGAAGAACTTAAAGGACAAATAGAAATCAATTCCTTAATGATTAAAATTTGATTCCAATCAATGGCCAAAAGGTCTTCGTCGACAAAGAGAAACCAATTCATTATGAACAGATACTTACTTCCGATCAATGGCCAAAAGAACTTAAAGGACAAATAGAAACCAATTCCTTAATGATTAAGATTTGATTCCAATCATTGGCCAAAAGAACTTAAAGGACAAAGAGAAACCAATTCCTTAATGATTAAGACTTGATTCCAATCAATGGCCAAAAGGTCTTCATGGACAAAGAGAAACCAATTCATTATGAACTAAGACTTACTTCCGATCAATGGCGAAAAGAACTTAAAAGACAAATAGAAACCAATTCCTTAATGATTAAAACTTGATTCCAATCTTTGTCCAAAAGAACTTAAAGGACAATGGGAAACCAATTCATTAAGGATTAAGACTTGATTCCAATCAATGGCCAAAGGGCTTAAATGACAAAGAGAAACAAATTCCTTATGAACTAAGACTTACTTCCAATCAATGGCCAAAAGAACTTAAAGGACAAATAGAAATCAATTCTTTAACGACAAAGATTTGATTCCAATCTTTGGCCAAATGAACTTAAGGGACAAAGGGAAACCAATTCATTAATGATTAAGATTTGATTCCAATCAATGGCCAAAAGTATTTCAAGGATAAATAGAAACCAATTCCTTACCGATTAAGACTTGATTCCAATCTTTGGCCAAAACAACTAAAAGGAGAAGGGGAAACAAATTCCTTAATGACTAAGACTTGATTCCAATCAATGGCCAAAAGAACTTAAAAGGCAAAGAGAATCCTATTCATTATGAACCAAGACTTACTTCCAATCAATGGCCAAAAGAACTAAAAGGACAACTAGAAACCAATTCCTTAATGATTAAGATTTGATTCCAATCCCTGGCCAAAAGAACATAAAGGACAAAGAGAAACCATTTCCTTAATGATTAAGACTTGATTCCAATCAACGGCCAAAAGATCTTAAAAAACAAAGAGAATCCTATTCATTATGAACTAAGAATTATTTCCAATCAATGGCCAAAGAACTTAAAGGACAAATAGAAACCAATTCCTTAATGATTAAGACTTGATTCCAATCAATGGCCAAAAGAACTTAAAAGACAAAGAGAATCCAATTCCTTAATGATTAAGACTTGATTCCAATCAATGGCCAAAAGATCTTAATGGACAAAGAGAAACCAAATCATTATGAATTATGACTTACTTCCAATCAATGGCCAAAAGAACTAAAGGACAAATAGAAACCAATTCGTTAATGACTAGGATTTGATTCCAATCTTTGGCCAAATGAACTTAAGGGATAAAGGGAAACCAATTCATTAATGATTAAGAATTGATTCCAATCAATGGCCAAAAGAACTTAAAGGATAAATAGAAACCAATTCCTTAATGACTAAGACTTGATTACAATCTTTGGCCAAAAGAACTATGGGAAAAATGGAAACCAATTCCTTAATGATTAAGACTTTATTCCAATCAATGGCCAAAAGAA
This sequence comes from Pterocarpus santalinus, assembly GCA_031439595.1. NCBI lineage: Eukaryota > Viridiplantae > Streptophyta > Magnoliopsida > Fabales > Fabaceae > Pterocarpus > Pterocarpus santalinus. The sequence continues at coordinate 33,630,386 of CM062525.1, forward strand.
CTTAAAAGGCAAAGAGAGTCCTATTCATTGTGAGCCTAGACTTTACTTCCAATCAATGGCCGGAAGAACTTAAAGGACAAATAGAAATCAATTCCTTAATGATTAATATTTGATTCCAATCATTGGCCAAAAGAACTTAAAGGACAAAGAGAAACCAATTCCTTAATGTTTAAGACTTGATTCCAATCAATGGCCAAAAGGTCTTCGTGGACAAAGAGAAACCAATTCATTATGAACTGATACTTACTTCCGATCAATAGCCAAAAGAACTTAAAGGACAAATAGAAACCAATTCCTTAATGATTAAGATTTGATTCCAATCATTGGCCAAAAGAACTTAAAGGACAAAGAGAAACCAATTCGTTAATGATTAAGACATGATTCCAATCAATGGCCAAAAGGTCTTCATGGACAAAGAGAAACCAATTCATTATAAACTAAGACTTACTTCCGATCAGTGGCCTAAAGAACTTAAAAGACAAATAGAAACCAATTCCTTAATAATTAAGACTTGATTCCAATCTTTGGCCAAAAGAACTTAAAGGACAATGGGAAACCAATTCATTAAGGATTAAGACTTGATTCCAATCAATGGCCAAAGAGCTTAAACGACAAAGAGAAACAAATTCCTTATGAACTAAGACTTACTTCCAATCAATGGCCAAAAGAACTTAAAGGACAAATAGAAATCAATTCCTTAATGACTAAGATTTGATTCCAATCTTTGGGCAAATGAACTTAAGGGACAAAGGGAAACCAATTCATTAATGATTAAGATTTGATTCGAATCAATGGCGAAAAGTATTTAAAGGATAAATAGAAACCAATTCCTTACCGATTAAGACTTGATTCTAATCTTTGGCCAAAACAACTAAAAGGAAAAAGGGAAACAAATTCCTTAATGACTAAGACTGGATTCCAATCAATGGCCAAAAGAACTTAAAAGGCAAAGAGAATCCTATTCATTATGAATCAAGACTTACTTCCAATCAATGGCCAAAAGAACTAAAAGGACAACTATAAACCAATTCCTTAATGATTAAGATTTGATTCCAATCACTGACCAAAAGAACATAAAGGACAAAGAGAAACCATTTCCTTAATGATTAAGACTTGATTCCAATCAACAGCCAAAAGAACTTAAAACACAAAGAGAATCCTATTCATTATGAACTAAGACTTATTTCCAATCAATGGCCAAAAAAACTTAAAGGACAAATAGAAACCAATTCCTTAATGATTAAGACTTGATTCCAATCAATGGCCAAAAGAACTTAAAAGACAAAGAGAATCCAATTTCTTAATGATTAAGACTTGATTCCAATCAATGGCCAAAAGATCTTAACGGACAAAGAGAAACCAATTCATTATGAACTATGACTTACTTCCAATCAATGGCCAAAAGAACTAAAGGACAAATAGAAACCAATTCGTTAATGACTAAGATTTGATTCCAATCTTTGGCCAAATGAACTTAAGGGACAAAGGGAAACCAATTCATTAATGATTAAGAATTGATTCCAATCAATGGCCAAAAGAACTTAAAAGATAAATAGAAACCAATTCCTTAATAACTAAGACTTGATTACAACCTTTGGCCAAAAGAACTATGGGAAAAATGGAAACCAATTCCTTAATGATTAAAACTTTATTCCAATCAATGGCAAAAAGAACTTAAAAGGCAAAGAGAATCCTATTCATTGTGAACCAAGACTTTACTTCCAATCAATGGCCAGAAGAACTTAAAGGACAAATAGAAATCAATTCCTTAATGATTAAGATTTGATTCCAATCATTGGCCAAAAGAACTTAAAGGACAAAGAGAAACCAATTCCTTGATGATTAAGACTTGATTCCAATCAACGGCCAAAAGGTCTTCATGGACAGAGAGAAACCAATTCATTATGAACTGAGACTTACTTCCGATCAATGGCCAAAAGAACTTAAAGGACAAATAGAAACCAATTCCTTAATGATTAAGACTTGATTCCAATCTTTGGCCAATAGAACTTAAAGGACAAAGGGAAACCAATTCAATAAGGATTAAGACTTGATTTCAATCAATGGCCAAAAGAGCTTAAAGGACAAAGAGAAACCAATTCATTATGAACAAAGACTTACTTCCAATCAAAGGCCAGATGAACTTAAAGGACAAATAGAAATCAATTCCTTAATGATTAAGATTTGATTCCAATCATTGGCCAAAAGAACTTAAAGGACATAGAGAAAGCAATTCCTTAATGATTAAGACTTGATTCCAATCAATGGCCAAAAGGTCTTCATGGACAAAGAGAAACCAATTCATTATGAACTAAGACCTACTTCCGATCAATGGCCAAAAGAACTTAAAGGACAAATAGAAACCAATTCCTTAATGATTAAGACTTGATTCTAATCTTTGGCCAAAAGAACTATAGGGAAAAAGGGAAACCAATTCCTTAATGATTAAGACTTTATACCAATCACTGGCCAACAGAACATAAAGGACAAATAGAAACCAATTCCTTAATGATTAAGACTTGATTCCAATCTTTGGCCAAAAGAACTAAAGGGAAAAATGGAAACCAATTCCTTAATGATTAAGACTTGATTCCAATCAATGGTCAAAAGAACTTAAAAGGCAAAGAGAATCCTATTCATTGCGAACCAAGACTTACTTCCAATCAATGGCCAGATGAACTTAAAGGACAAATAGAAATCAATTCCTTAATGATTAAGATTTGATTCCAATCATTGGCCCAAAGAACATAAAGGACAAAGAGAAACCAATTCCTTAATGATTAAGACTTGATTCCAGTCATTGGCCAAAAGAACTTAAAAGGCAAAGAGAATCCTATTCATTATAAACCAAGACTTACTTCCAATCAATGGCCAAAAGAACTTAAAGGACAAATAGAAACCAATTCCTTAATGATTAAGATTTGATTGCAATCACTGGCCAAAAGAACATAAAGGACAGAGAAAACAATTCCTTAATGATTAAGACTTGATTCCAATCAACGGCCAAAATAACTTAAAAGACAAAGAGAATCCTATTCATTATGAACTAAGACTTATTTCCAATCAATAGCCAAAAGAACTTAAAGGACAAATAGAAACGAGTTCCTTAATGATTAAGCCTTGATCCCAATCTTTGGCCAAAAGAACATAAAGGACAAAGAGAAACCAATTCATTAAGGATTAGGACTTGATTCCAATCAACGGCCAAAAGAACTTAAAGCACACATAGAAATCAATTGCTAATGATTAAGACTTGATTCCAATCTTTGCCCAAAAGAACTTAAGGGACAAATAGGAACTAATTCCTTAATGATTATTAAGACTTCATTCCAATCTTCGGCCAAAAGAACTTAAAGGACAAAGGGAAACCAATTCATTATGGATTAAGCCTTGATTCCAGTCAATGGCCAAAAGAGCTTAAAGGACAAAGAGAAACCAATTCATTATGAACTAAGACTTACGTCCAATCAATGGCCAAAAGACCTTAAAGGACAAATAGAAACCAATTCCTTAATGACTCAGATTTGATTCCAATCTTTGGCCAAATGAACTTAAGGGACAAAGGGAAACCAATTCATTAATGATTAAGATTTGATTCCAATCAACGGCCAAAAGAACTTAAAGGATACATAGAAACCAATTCCTTAATGATTAAGACTTGATTCTAATCTTTGGCCAAAAGAACTAAAGGGAAAATGGGAAACTAATTCCTTAATGATTAAGACTTGATTCCAAGAAATAGCCAAAAGAACTTAAAAGGCAAAGAGAATCCTATTCATTGTTATCCAAAACTTACTTCCAATTATTGGCCAGAAGAACTTAAAGGACAAATAGAAATCAATTACTTAATGATTAAGATTTGATTCCAATCATTGGCCAAAAGAACTTAAAGGAGAAAGAGAAACCAATTCCTTAATGATTAAGATTTGATTCCAATCAATGGTCAAAAGAACTTAAAAGGCAAAGAGAATCCCTATTCATTATGAACCAATACTTACTTCCAATCAATGGCCAAGAACTTAAAAGGCAAAGAGAATCCTATTCATTATGAACCTAGGCTTACTTCCAATCAATGGCCAAAAGAACTTAAAAGACAAATATAAACCAATTCCTTAATGATAAAGATTTGATTCCAACCGTTGGCCAAAAGAACATAAAGGACAAAGAGAAACCAATTCGTTATGAACTAAGACTTACTTCCAGTCAATGGCCAAAAGAACTTAAAGGAAAAATAGCAACCAATTCATTGATGATTAGGACTTGATTCCAATCAATGGCCAAAAGAACTTAACGGACAAAGAGATATCAATTCTTTAATGATTAAGACTTGATTCCAATCAATGGCCAAATTAACTTAATGAATAACTTAATGATTAAAGAGAATCCAATACCCTAATGATTAAGGCATGATTCCAATCTTTGGCCAAAAGAACTTTAGGGACAAATAGGAACTAATTCCTTAATGATTATTAAGACTTCATTCCAATCTTTGGCCAAAAGAACTTAAAGGACAAAGGGAAACCAATTCATTAAGGATTAAGACTTGATTCCAGTCAATGGCCAAAAGAACTTAAAGGACAAACAGAAACCAATTCATTATGAACTAAGACTTATGTCCAATCAATGGCCAAAAGACCTTAAAGGACAAATAGAAACCAATTCCTTAATGATTAAGACTAGATTCCAATCTTTGGCCAAAAGAACTTAAAGGACAAAGGGAAACCAATTCATTAAGGATTAAGACTTGATTCCAATCAATGGCCAAAAGGGCTTAAAGGACAAAGAGAAACCAATTCATTACAACCTAAGACTTACTTCCAATCAATGGCCAAAAGACCTTAAAGGACAAACAGAAACCAATTCCTTAATGATTAAGACTTGATTCCAATCAATGGCCAAAAGAACTTAAAAGACAAAGAGAATCCAATTCCTTTATGATTAAGACTTGATTCCAATCAATGGCCAAAAGATCTTAATGGACAAAGAGAAACCAATTCTTTATGAACTAAGACTTACTTGCAATCAATGGCCAAAAGAACTTAAAGGACAAAGAGAAACCAATTCCTTAATGATTAAGACTTGATTCCAATCAATGGCCAAAAGAACTTAAAAGGCAAAGAGAATCCTATTCATTATGAACCTAGACTTTCTTCCAATCAATGGCCAAAAGAACTTAAAAGACAAATGTAAACCAATTCCTTAATGATAAAGATTTGATTCCAATTGTTGGCCAAAAGAACATAAAGGACAAAGAGAAACCAATTCGTTATGAACTAAGACTTACTTCCAGTCAATGGCCAAAAGAACTTAAAGGACAAATAGAAACCAATTCCTTAATGATTAAGACTTGATTCCAATCAATGGCCAAAAGAACTTAACGGACAAAGAGAAATCAATTCTTTAATGATTAAGACTTATTCCAATCAATGGCCAAATTAACTTAAAAGGTAAAGAGAATCCAATACCCTAATGATTAAGACATGATTTCAATCTTTGGCCAAAAGAACTTAAGGGACAAATAGGAACTAATTCCTTAATGATTATTAAGACTTCATTCCAATTTTTGGCCAAAAGAACTTAAAGGACAAAGGGAAACCAATTCATTAAGGATTAAGACTTCATTCCAGTCAACGGCCAAAAGAGCTTAAAGGACAAAGAGAAACCAATTCATTATGAACTAAGACTTATGTCCAATCAATGGCCAAAAGACCTTAAAGGACAAACAGAAACCAATTCCTTAATGACTCAGATTTCATTCCAATCTTTGGCCAAATGAACTTAAGGGACAAAGGGAAACCAATTCATTAATGATTAAGATTTGATTCCAATCTTTGGCCAAAAGAACTAAAGGGAAAATGGGAAACCAATTCCTTAATGATTAAGACTTGATTCCAAAAAATAGCCAAAAGAACTTAAAAGGCAAAGTGAATCCTATTCATTGTGATCCAAAACTTACTTCCAATTATTGGCCAGAAGAACTTAAAGGACAAACAGAAATCAATTCCTTAATGATTAAGATTTGATTCCAATCGTTGGCCAAAAGAACTTAAAGGACGAAGAGAAACCAATTCCTTAATGATTAAGACTTGATTCCAATCAATGGCCAAAAGAACTTAAAAGGCAAAGAGAATCCTATTCATTATGAACCTAGACTTACTTCCAATCAACGGCCAAAAGAACTTAAAGGACAAATAGAAACCAATTCCTTAACGATTATGATTTGATTCCAATCATTGGCCAAAAGAACATAAAGGACAAAGAGAAACCATATCCTTAATCATTAAGACATGATTCCAATCAATGGCCAAAAGAACTTAAAAGACAAAAGGAATCCTATTCATTATGAACTAAGATTTACTACCAATCCATGGCTAAAAGAACTTAAAGGACAAATAGAAACCAATTCCTTAATGATTAAGACTTGATTCCAATCTTTGGCCAAAAGAACATAAAGGACAAAGGGAAACCAATTCATTCAGGATTAAGACTATATTCCCATCAATGGCCAAAAGAGCTTAAAGGACAAAGAGAAACCAATTCATTATGACCTAAGACTTACTTCCAATCAATGGCCAAAAGACCTTAAAGGACAAATAGAAACCAATTCCTTAATGACTAAGATTTGATTCCAATCTTTGGCCAAAAGAACTTAAGGGACAAAGGGAAACCAATTCATTAATGATTAAGATTTGATTCCAATCAATGGCCAAAAGAACTTAAAGGATAAAAAGAAACCAATTCCTTAATGACTAAGACTTGATTCCAATCTTTGGCCAAAAGAACTATAGGGAAAATAGGGAAACCAATTCCTTAATGATTATGACTTTGTTCCAATCAATGGCCAAAAGAACTTAAAGGACAAATAGAAACCAATTCCTTAATGATTAAGACTTGATTCAAATCTTTGGGCAAAAGAAATAAAGGGAAAAAGGGAAACCAATTCCTTAATGATTAAGACTTGATTCCAATCAATGGCCAGAAGAACTTAAAAGGCAAAGAGAATCCTATTCATTGCGAACAAAGACATGCTTCCAATCAATGACCAAAAGAACATAAAGGACAATGAGAAACCAATTCCTTAATGATTAAGACTTGATTCCAATCAATGGCCAGAAGAACTTAAAAGGCAAAGAGAATCTTATTCATTGCGAACCAAGACTTGCTTCCAATCAATGGCCAGAAGAACTTAAAGGACAAATAGAAATCAATTCCTTAATGATTAAGATTTGATTCCAATCATTGGCCAAAAGAACATAAAGGACAATGAGAAACCAATTCCTTAATGATTAAGACTTGATTCCAATCAATGGCCAAAAGAACTTAAAAGGCAAAGAGAATTCTATTCATAATGAACCAAGACTTACTTCCAATCAATGGCCAAAAGAACTTAAAGGACAAATAGAAACCAATTCCTTAATGATTAAGACTTGATTCCAATGAATGGCCGAAAGAACTTCAAAGACAAAGAGAATCCAATTCCTTAATGATTAAGGCTTGATTCCAATCAATGGCCAAAAGATCTTATTGGACAAAGAGAAACCAATTCATTATGAACTAAGACTTACTTCCAATCAATGGCCAAAAGAACTTAAAGGACAAATAGAAACCAATTCCTTAATGATTAAGACTTGATTCCAATCTTTGGGCAAAAGAACTTAAAGGACAAAGGGAAACCAATTCATTAAGGATAAAGACTTGATTCCAGTCAATGGCCAAAAGAGCTTAAAGGACAAAGAGAAACCAATTCATTATGACCTAAGACTTACTTCCAGTCAATGGCCAAAAGAACTTAAAGGACAAATAGAAACCAATTCCTTAATGATTAAGACTTGATTCCAATCAATGGCCAAAAGAACATAAAGGACAAAGAGAAATCAATTCTTTAATGATTGAGGCTTGATTCCAATCAATGGCCAAATTAACTTAAAAGACAAAGAGAATCCAATTCCCTATTGATTAAGACTTGATTCCAATCTTTGGCCCAAAGAACTTAAGGGACAAATAGGAACTAATTCCTTAATGATTATTAAGACTTCATTCCAATCTTTGGCTGAAAGAACTTAAAGGACAAAGGGAAACCAATTCATTAAGGATTAAGACTTGATTCCAGTCAATGGCCAAAAGAGCTTAAAGGACAAAGAGAAACCAATTCAATATGAACTAAGACTTATGTCCAATCACTGGCCAAAAGACCTTAAAGGACAAATAGAAACCAATTCCTTAATGACTCAGATTTGATTCCAATCTTTGGCCAAATGAACTTAAGGGACAAAGGGAAACCAATTCATTAATGATTAAGATTTGTTTCCAATCAACGGCTAAAAGAACATAAAGGACAAACAGAAACAAATTCCTTAATGATTAAGACTTGATTCCAATCTTTGGCCAAAAGAACTTAAAGGACAATGGGAAACCAATTCATTAAGGATTAAGACTTGATTCCAATCAATGGTCAAAGAGCTTAAACGACAAAGAGAAACAAATTCCTTATGAACTAAGACTTACTTCCAATTAATGGCCAAAAGAACTTAAATGACAAATAGAAATCAATTCCTTAACGACTAAGATTTGATTCCAATCTTTGGCCAAATGAACTGAAGGGACAAAGGGAAACCAATTCATTAATGATTAAGATTTGATTCCAATCCATGGCCAAAAGTACTTAAAGGATAAATAGAAACCAATTCCTTAACGATTAAGACTCGATTCCAATCTTTGGCCAAAAGAACTAAAAGGAAAAAGGGAAACCAATTCCTTAATGACTAAGACTCGATTCCAATCAATGGCCAAAAGAACTTAAAAGGCAAAGAGAATCCTATTGATTATGAACCAAGACTTACATCCAATCAATAGCCAAAAGAACTTAAAGGACAACTAGAAACCAATTCCTTAATGATTAAGGTTTGATTCCAGTCATTGGCCAAAAGAACATAAAGGACAAAGAGAAACCAATTGCTTAATAATTAAAACTTGATTCCAATCAACGGCCAAAAGAACTTAGAAGACAAAGAGAATCCTATACATTTTGAACTAAGACTTAACTCTAATCAATGGCCAAAAGAACTTAAAGGACAAATAGAAACCAATTCCTTAATGATTAAGGCTTGATTCCAATCAATCGCCAAAAGAACTTAAAAGACAAAGAGAATCCAATTCCTTAATGATTAAAACTTGATTCCAATCAATGGCCAAAAGGTCTTCATGGACAAAGAGAAACCAATTCATTATGAACTTAGACTTACTTCCGATCAATGGCCAAAAGAACTTAAAGGACAAATAGAAACCAATTCCTTGATGATTAAGACTTGACTCCAATCTTTGGCCAAAAGAACTTAAAGGACAAAGGGAATCCAATTCAATAAGGATTAAGACTTGATTCCAATCAATGGCCAAAAGAGCTTAAAGGACAAAGAGAAACCAATTCATTAAGAACAAAGACTTACTTCCAATCAATGGCCAAAAGAACTTAAAGGACAAATAGAAACCAATTCCTTAATGACTAAGATTTGATTCCAATCTTTTGGCAAATGAACTTAAGGGACAAAGGGAAACCAATTCATTAATGATTAAGATTTGATTCCAATCAATGGCCAAAAGAACTCAAAGGATAAATAGAAACCAAATCCTTAATGATTAAGATTTGATTGCAATCATTGGGCAAAAGAACGTAAAGGACAAAGAGAAACCAATTCCTTAATGATTAAGACTTGATTCGAATCTCTGGCCAAAAGAACTAAAAGGAAAATGGGAAACCAATTCCTTAATGACTAAGACTTGATTCCAATCAATGGCCAAAAGAACTTAAAAGGCAAAGGGAATCCTATTCATTAATGACTAAGACTTGATTCCAATCAATGGCCAAAAGAACTTAAAAGGCAAAGGGAATCCTATTCATTATGAACCAAGACTTACTTCCAATCAATGGCCAAAAGAACTTAAAGGACAAAGAGAAACCAATTCATTTTGAACTAAGACTTACTTCCAATCAAAGGCCAAAAGAACTTAAAGGACAAATAGAAACCAATTTCTTAATGACTAAGATTTGATTCCAATCTTTGGCCAAATCAACTTAAGGGACAAAGGGAAACTAGTTCATTAATGATTAAGATTTGATTCCAACCAATGGCCAAATTAAATTAAAAGACAAAGAGAATCCAATTCCCTAAAGATGAAGACTTGATTACAATCAATGGCCAAAAGAACTTAAAGGACAAAGAGAAACCAATTCATTATGTACTAAGACTTACTTCCAATCAATGGCCGAAATAACTTAAAGGACAAAAGAAACCAATTCCATATTGATTAAGACTTCATTCCAACATTTGGCCAAAAGAACTTAAAGGACAAAGGGAAGCCAATTCCTTAATGATTAAGATTTGATTCCAATCATTGGCCAAAAGAACAAAAAGGACAAAGAGAAACCAATTCCTTGATGATTCAGACTTGATTCCAATCAATGGCCAAAAGAACTTAAAAGACAAAGAGAATCCTATTCATTATGAACAAGGACTTACTTCGAATCAATGGCCAAAAGAACTTAAAGGACAAATAGAAACCAATTCCTTAATGATTAAGACTTGATTCCAATCTTCGGCCAAAAGAACTTAAAGGACAAAGGGAAACCAAATCATTAAGAATTAAGAGTTGATTACAATCAATGGCGAAAAGAGCTTAAAGGACAAAGGGAAACCAATTCATTATGAACTGAGACTTACTTCCAATCAATGGGCCAAAGAACTTAAAGGACAAATAGAAACCAATTCCTTAATGACTAAGATTTTATTCCAATGATTGGCGAAATGAACTTGAGGGACAAAGGGCAACCAATTGATTAATGATTAAGATTTGATTCCAATCAATGGCCAAAAGAACTTAAAGGATAAATAGAAACCAAATCCTTAATGATTAAGATTTGATTGCAATCATATGGCAAAAGAGCGTAAAGGACAAAGAGAAACCAATTCCTTAATGATTAAGACTTGATTCCAATCTCTGGCCAAAAGAACTAAAAGGAAAATGGGAAACCAATTCCTTAATGACTAAGTCTTGATTCCAATCAATGGCCAAAAGAAGTTAAAAGGCAAAGGGAATCCTATTCATTATGAACCAAGACTTACTTCCAATCAATAGCCAAAAGAACATAAAGGACAAAGAGAAACCAATTCATTTTGAACTAAGACTTACTTCCAATCAATAGCCAAAAGAACTTAAAGGACAAATAGAAACCAAAGTCTTAATGACTAAGATTTGATTCCAATCTTTGGCCAAATGAACTTAAGGGACAAACGGAAACCAGTTCATTAATGATTAAGATTTCATTCCAATCAATGGCCAAATTAAATTAAAAGAGAAAGAGAATCCAATTCCCTAAAGATGAAGACTTGATTACAATCAATGGCCAAAAGAACTTAAAGGACAAAGAGAAACCAATTCATTATGTACTAAGACTTACTTCCAATCAATGGCCGAAATAACTTAAAGGACAAAAGAAACCAATTCCATATTGATTAAGACTTCATTCCAATATTTGGCCAAAAGAACTTAAAGGACAAAGGGAAACCAATTCCTCAATGATTAAGATTTGATTCCAATCATTGGCCAAAAGAACAAAAAGGACAAAGAGAAACCAATTCCTTGATGATTCAGACTTGATTCCAATCAATGGCCAAAAGAACTTAAAAGACAAAGAGAATCCAATTCATTATGAACAAGGACTTACTTCGAATCAATGGCCAAAAGAACTTAAAGGACAAATAGAAACCAATTCCTTAATGATTAAGACTTGATTCCAATCTTCGGCCAAAAGAACTTAAAGGACAAAGGGAAACCAATTCATTAAGAATTAAGAGTTGATTCCAATCAATGGCGAAAAGAGCTTAAAGGACAAAGGGAAACCAATTCATTATGAACCGAGACTTACTTCCAATCAATGGGCCAAAGAACTTAAAGGACAAATAGAAACCAATTCCTTAATGACTAAGATTTTATTCCAATCATTGGCGAAATGAACTTGAGGGACAAAGGAAAACCAATTCCTTAATGATTAAGACTTGATTCCAATGTTTGGCCAAAAGAACTAAAAGGAAAATGGGAAACCAATTCCTTAATGACTAAGATTTGATTCCAATCATTGGCCAAAAGAACTTAAAGGACAAAGAGAAACCAATTCCTTAGTGATTAAGACTTGATTCCAATCAATGGCCAAAAGAACTTAAAAGACAAAGAGAATCCTATTCATTATGAACTAAGACTTACTTCCAATCAATGGCCAAAAGAACTTAAAGGACAAATAGAAACCAATTCCTTAATGATTAAGACTTGATTCCATTCAATGGCCAAAAGAGCTTAAAGGACAAAGAGAAACCAATTTATTTTGAACTAAAACTTACTTCCAATCAATGGCCAAAAGAAGTTAAAGGAGAAATAGAAACCAATTCCTTAATGACTAAGGTTTGATTCCAATCAATGGCCAAAAGAACTTAAAGGACAAACAGAAATCAATTCTTTAACGATTAAGACTGGATTCGAATCAATGGCCAAATTAAATTAAAAGACAAAGAGAATCCAATTCCCTAAAGATTAAGACTTGATTCCAATCAATGGCCAAAAGAACTTAAAGGACAAAGGGAAACCAATTCCCTAATGATTAAGACTTGATTCCAATCTTTGGCCAAAAGAACTAAAAGGAAAATGCGAAACCAATTCCTTAATGACTAAGATTTGATTCCAATCATTGGCCGAAAGAACTTAAAGGACAAAGGGAAACCAATTCCTTAATAATTAAGATTTGATTCCAATCATTGGCCAAAAGAACAAAAAGGACAAAGAGAAACCAATTCCTTGATGATTCAGACTTGGTTCCAATCAATTGCCAAAAGAACATAAAAGACAAAGAGAATCCTATTCATTATGAACAAGGACTTACTTCCAATCAATGGCCAAAAGAACTTAAAGGACAAATAGAAACCAAGTCCTTAATGATTAAGACTTGATTCCAATCTTCGGCCAAAAGAACTTAAAGGACAAAGGGAAACCAATTCATTAAGAATTAAGAGTTCATTCCAATCAATGGCGAAAAGAGCTTAAAGGACAAAGGGAAACCAATTCATTATGAACTGAGACTTACTTCCAATCAATGGGCCAAAGAACTTAAAGGACAAATAGAAACCAATTCCTTAATGACTAAGATTTTATTCCAATCATTGGCGAAATGAACTTGAGGGACAAAAGGAAACCAATTCCTTAACGATTAAGACTTGATTCCAATCTTTGGCCAAAAGAACTAAAAGGAAAATGGGAAACCAATTCCTTAATGACTAAGATTTGATTCCAATCATTGGCCAAAAGAACTTAAAGGACAAAGAGAAACAAATTCCTTAATGATTAAGACTTGATTCCAACCAATGGCCAAAAGAACTTAAAAGGCAAAGAGAATCCTATTCATTATGAACCAAGACTTACCTCCAATCAATGGCCAAAAGAACTTAAAGGACAACTAGAAACCACTTCCTTAATGATTAAGACTTGATTCCAATCCATGGCCAAAAGAACTTAAAAGACAAAGAGAATACTATTCATTATGAACTAAGACTTACTTCCAATCAATGGCCAAAAGAACTTAAAGGACAAATAGAAACCAATTCCTTAATGACTAAGACTTGATTCCAATCAATGGCCAAAACAACTTAAAAGACAAAGAGAATCCTATTCATTATGAGCTAAGACTTACTTCCGATCAATGGCCAGAAGAACTTAAAGGACAAATAGAAACCAATTCCTTAATGTTTAAGACTTGATTCGAATCTTTGGCCAAAAGAACTTAAAGGACAAAGGGAAACCAACTCAATAAGGATTAAGACTTGATTCCAATCAATGGCGAAAAGAGATTAAAGGACAAAGAGAAACCAATTCATTATGAACAAAGACTTACTTCCAATCAATGGCCAAAAGAACTTAAAGGACAAATAGAAATCAATTCCTTAATGATTAAGACTTGATTCCAATCTTTGGCCAAAAGAACTTAAAGGACAAATGGAAACCAATTCATTAAGAATTAAAACTTTATTCCAATCAATGGCGAAAAGAGCTTAAAGGACAAAGGGAAACCAATTGATTATGAACTGAGACTTACTTCCAATCAATGGGCCAAAGAACATAAAGGCCAAATAGAAACCAATTCCTTAATGACTAAGATTTATTCCAATCATTGGCCAAATGAACTTGAGGGACAAAAGGAAACCAATTCCTTAATGATTAAGACTTGATTCCAATCTTTGGCCAAAAGAACTAAAAGGAAAATGGGAAACCAATTCCTTAATGACTAAGATTTGATTCCAATCATTGGCCAAAAGAACTTAAAGGACAAAGAGAAACCAATTCCTTAATGATTAAGACTTGATTCCAATCAATGGCCAAAAGAACTTAAAAGGCAAAGAGAATCCTATTCATTATGAACCAAGACTTACCTCCAATCAATGGCCAAAAGAACTTAAAGGACAGCTAGAAACCACTTCCTTAATGATTAAGACTTGATTCCAATCCATGGCCAAAAGAACTTAAAAGACAAAGAGAATACTATTCATTATGAACTAAGACTTACTTCCAATCAATGGCCAAAAGAACTTAAAGGACAAATAGAAACCAATTCCTTAATGACTAAGACTTGATTCCAATCAATGGCCAAAACAACTTAAAAGACAAAGAGAATCCTATTCATTATGAGCTAAGACTTACTTCCGATCAATGGCCAAAAGAACTTAAAGGACAAATAGGAACCAATTCCTTAATGATTAAGACTTGATTCCAATCAATGGCCAAAAGAACTTAAAAGACAAAGAGAATCCAATTGCCTAATGATTAAGACTTGATTCCAATCAATGCCGAAATGATCTTAACGGACAAAGAGAAACCAATTCATTATGAACTAAGACTTACTTCCGATCAATGGCCAAAAGAACTTAAAGGAGAAATAGAAACCAATTCCATGATGATTAAGACTTGATTCCAATCTTTGACCAAAACAACTTAAAGGACAAAGGGAAACCAATTCAATAAGGATTAAGACTTGAATCCAATCAATGGCCAAAAGAGCTTAAAGGACAAAGAGTAACCAATTCATTATGAACAAAGACTTACTTCCAATCAATGGCCAAAAGAACTTAAAGGACAAATAGAAATCAATTCCTTATTGACTAAGATTTGATTCCAATCTTTTGGCAAACGAACTTAAGGGACAAAGGGAAACCAATTCATTAATGATTAAGATTTGATTCCAATCAATGGCCAAAGGAACTTAAAGGATAAATAGAAACCAATTCCTTAGTGATTAAGATTTGATTGCAATCATTGGCCAACAGAACGTTAAGGACAAAGAGAAACCAATTCCTTAATGATTAAGACTTGATTCCAATCAATGGCCAAAAGAACTTAAAAGACAAAGAGAATCCTATTCATTATGAACTAAGACTTACTTCCAATCAATGGCCAAAAGAACTTAAAGGACAACTAGAAACCAATTCCTTAATGACTAAGACTTGATTCCAATCAATGGCCAAAAGAACTTAAAAGACAAAGAGAATCCTATTCATTATGAGCTAAGACTTACTTCCGATCAATGGCCAAAAGAATTTAAAGGACAAATAGAAACCAATTCCTTAATGATTAAGACTTGATTCCAATCAATGGCCAAAAGAACTTAAAAGACAAAGAGAATCCAATTGCCTAATGATTAAGACTTGATTCCAATCAATGCCGAAAAGATCTTAACGGACAAAGAGAAACCAATTCATTATGAACTAAGACTTACTTCCGATGAATGACCAAAAGAACTTAAAGGACAAATAGAATCCAATTCTTTAATGATTAAGACTTGATTCGAATCTTTGGCCAAAAGAACTTAAAGGACAAAGGGAAACCAATTCAATAAGGATTAAGACTTGATTCCAATCAATGGCCAAAAGAGCTTAAAGGACAAAGGGAAACCAATTCATTATGAACTGAGACTTAGTTCCAATCAATGGCGAAAAGAACTTGAAGGACAAATAGAATCCAATTCCTTAATGACTAAGATTTTATTCCAATCTTTGGCGAAATGAGCTTGAGGGACAAAGGGAAACCAATTCCTCAATGATTAAGACTTGATTCCAATCTTTGGCCAAAAGAACTAAAAGGAAAATGGGAAACCAATTCCTTAATGACTAAGACTTGATTCCAATCAATGGCCAAAAGAACTTAAAAGGCAAAGAGAATCCTATTCATTATGAACAAAGACTTACTTCGAATCAATGGCCAAAAGAACTTAAAGGACAACGAGAAACCAATTCCTTAATGATTAAGATTTGATTCCAATCAATGGCCAAAAGAGCTTAAAAGACAAAGAGAATCCTATTCATTACGAACTAAGACTTACTTCCAATCAATGGCCAAAAGAACTTAAAGGACAAATAGAAACCAATTCCTTAATGACTAAGACTTGATTCCAATCAATGGCCAAAAGAACTTAAAAGCCAAAGAGAATCCTATTCATTATGAGCTAAGACTTACTTCCGATCAATGGCCAAAAGAACTTAAAGGATAAATAGAATCCAATTCCTTAATGATTAATACTTGATTCCAATCAATGGCCAAAAGAACTTAAAAGACAAAGAGAATCCAATTGCCTAATGATTAAGACTTGATTCCAATCAATGGCCACAAGGTCTTCATGGACAAAGAGAAACCAATTCATTATGAACTAAGACTTGCTTCCGATCAATGGCCAGAAGAACTTAAAGGACAAATAGAAACCAATTCCTTAATGATTAAGACTTGATTCAAATCTTTGGCCAAAAGAACTTAAAGGACAAAGGGAAACCAACTCAATAAGGATTAAGACTTGATTCCAATCAACGGCGAAAAGAGATTAAAGGACAAAGAGAAACCAATTCATTATGAACAAAGACTTACTTCCAATTAATGGCCAAAAGAACTTAAAGGACAAATAGCAATCAATTCCTTAATGATTAAGACTTGATTCCAATCTTTGGCCAAAAGAACTTAAAGGACAAAGGGAAGCCAATTCATTAAGAATTAAAACTTGATTCCAATCAATGGCGAAAAGAGCTTAAAGGACAAAGGGAAACCAATTCATTATGAACTGAGACTTACTTCCAATCAATGGCCAAAAGAACTTAAAGGACAAATAGAAACCAATTCCTTCATGACTAAGATTTTATTCCAATCTGTGGCGAAATGAACTTGAGGGACAAAGGGAAACCAATTCCTTAATGATTAAGACTTGATTCCAATCTTTGGCCAAAAGAACTAAAAGGAAAATGGGAAAGCAATTCCTTAATGACTAAGACTTGATTCCAATCAATGGCCAAAAGAACTTAAAAGGCAAAGAGAATCCTATTCATTATGAACCAAGACTTACTTCCAACCAATGGCCAAAAGAACTTAAAGGACAACGAGAAACCAATTCCTTAGTGATTAAGACTTGATTCCAATCAATGGCCAAAAGAACTTAAAAGACAAAGAGAATCCTATTCATTATGAACTAAGATTTACTTCCAATCAATGGCCAAAAGAACTTAAAGGACAAATAGAAACCAATTCCTTAATGACTAAGATTTGATTCCTATCTTTTGGCAAATGAACTTAAGGGACAAAGCGAAACCAATTCATTAATGATTAAGATTTGATTCCAATCAATGGCCAAAAGAACTTAAAGGATAAATAGAAACCAATTCCTTAATGATTAAGATTTGATTGCAATCATTGGCCAAAAGACCGTAAAGGACAAAGAGAAACCAATTCCTTAATGATTAAGACTTGATTCCAATCAATGGCCAAAAGGTCTTTATGGACAAAGAGAAACCAATTCATTATGAACTAAGACTTACTTTCGATCAATGGCCAGAAGAACTTAAAGGATAAATAGAAACCAATTCCTTAATGATTAAGACTTGATTCGAATCTTTGGCCAAAAGAACTTAAAGGACAAAGGGAAACCAACTCAATAAGGATTAAGACTTGATTCCAATCAACGGCGAAAAGAGATTAAAGGAGAAAGAGAAACCAATTCATTATGAACAAAGACTTACTTCCAATCAATGGCCAAAAGAACTTAAAGGACAAATAGAAATCAATTCCTTAATGATTAAGACTTGATTCCAATCTTTGGCCAAAAGAACTTAAAGGACAAAGGGAAACCAAAGAGGTTAGAAAATAGACACATAGCACTTTAACATATCCGAAATTGAGGTCCAAACGAGCTACATAGAAATTATGGCGTAATTTACAAGAACCGGGTTGAATACAAGTAGTGAAGCAGTAAGCATATTCTAAAGTGCAATACTTGTGTCTTGAATTGAGGATTGAAGTTTGAATGAAATATGTTGAATCATGCATGGAATGAGGTGTTTCTTTTGATAAATTGATATGCTAAATACTGGCACTATTCATGGGGAAGCGGACACGTTCCGTTATGCCGCCGAAATTGCGGTAAAGTATATGCATGAATTATGAGATACATGTAGAGGCATGTGCATTTCCAAGAAAGCTATGAAAGTTATGTTATGATGAACTCAAAGAATATGTTATGATGAAATTTCCATGCTACTTGGGCCAGCCCCGGATAAAAAGGTTAAGAGGAATAGATTGGTGGGAAGGTCAGGGAAAGTAAACCCGGCATTCCTGTATAGGAACGAGCTCGATCCTGAAAAGCAGACTATTACCCAGGAGTCTAAAATGGCCAAGAACTCCCAGGGGACCAAGTGATGGAAAATGATGAAAAGTAAGAGGAAAAGTTATGAAGAATGGTTCAAGAATGAGATTTGCATAATTACATCAAGTGCATGATTGCATTTAACATATCATCAATAGATATTTGTGGCTTGTCCGTTGTGTTTACTTGTTGTTGTATATTCACTTATCTTGCCCTTTATTCTATGTTTTAATGTTGGTGGTTTGTAATGTGGTGGTTTATTCTGTTTTATATGTCATTTTAAGTAAAACTGAACCTTGCCTCGGACTAGACATTTTTCTCAACTTTACTGAGTATGAGTAGTTCAGTTTAAACTCATGTTTTAAGAGAATTTAATAAAACCCGAGGCAACTGAGAATGAACGCGAAGTCAGTATACACTATATGCAAACCCTACTGAGAATTTTTCCAAATTCTCACCTCGTCCCGCATTTCCGCCTCATTCTCAGATGTGGACGATGGACACAACAGCTACCCTCTTCGTTGAGATTCCAGACTTGCAGCTCCACCATGATCCGGCAGTAGGCTCATTGTATATAGCCAGGCTCTTGCCGATTTAAGCTTGTATCTATTTAGTGATAGGGATTTTACTGTCCCCTTACATCATCCTGCTTTTGATCCTACCACCCCATATTTTGAGGTCCCGTTGTACGCGGCACATCCCCCACCAGCGCCTCCGGCACCTGCAGCACCTGTGGCCCCTGCTGACCCTGCACCGGAGTCACCTCCGCAGGTGGTACCAGACATCCCACTCAGCTCCGAGAGCGACCCCTCGGAGGCCACCGGCTCATCTTCCTCCTCCTCTGAATCAGTTCCTGACTACTCACCAGTCGGGCCCGGTGTGGCCAACGGCTATCTGACTGAGTAGGTCAGCCATAGGCCATATTGTACAGCATGACCCTCTTTTGGTAGCATGCAGCTGTGGGTCATACATGCAGTGATAGATTTTGAAAATGTCCACTAAGGACCACGTAGGATCGGATCGACTGACATGGGTCTTATGTTTTTTTTTGTACTCGACCCCACTTATGTATCCTATTTTGAAACTTGTTTGTAAATCAAAACAGTGGTTCCAGTCTATATATATATACCTATATGCAGTTGATAGTATGTGTGTTATTTATGCTTACCATGTGGTTATAATGAAGTAAACTCTATCACGTTCATTGTATGGTATCCCATTTCCCCCAAATAATTCGGATAGGTGAAACATAAGGAGAATATTAACACAGTAACACAAACTACTTAATTTCATGCTATGACTTAAGCATAACATTGAATTAGTAGGGTGTTACATTTTGGTATCAGAGCAGTTCGTCCTAGCTGAGACCTAAGGATTGGACTGACTATGCTTCGCGCATATTCTGCGTTTTTAGCTTATGACATGCACCAAATCTTGCCATTATGGTTGAGACATAGTGGTGCATGTGTATAAAATGCCTGACCGTGTGAGTTGTTATTTACTGACACATTAGACATAGTATTGACCCTGATCAACTCAATAACTTTTGTTTTGTGTACTCAGAACTTAACGGCTTCCGGAAGGCGAGGTAGACCACGTGCAGAACCTGCTCCGGAGGTCCCGACTGACTTCATGGCCACAATGCAAGAAATGGCCCATGCGATGCGGGAACAAGCCGCAGCAGCCCACCAGATGATGGAACAACTAGGCAGGCGACCTGCAGCCGGTTGTGAAGGGAACCTACATGGCCCAGAGGCTAACCTGGAGTATCTCAAATTTGCTGAATTTAGAAAGGCAAATCCGCCAAGTTTTCGAGGGGCGTATGACCCGGACAAAGCTGACGAGTGGATCAAAGCCATGGAGAAGATTTTCTCTGTCCTAGATTGCTCGGATCACCAGAAGGTGACTTTTGCCACTTACATGCTTGAAGCAGACGCCGAGTTTTGGTGGAACGGCATACGAAGATTGTTTGAGGGATGTCAGACGGTAGTCACCTGGACGATGTTCAAGGATGTATTATACCAGAAGTACTTCCCTGCTTCAGTTCAAAACGCCAAGGAACTTGAATTTATGCAACTGCGTTAAGGAAATCGGACAATATCTGAATATATTGCCCGATTTGAGGAGCTATGCAAATTTTCTACAATTTATCAGAGGAATCCAGATGAAACATGGAAGTGTATCAAGTTTGAAGGAGGATTACGAGAAGATATTCTTACCGCAATCGGGCCAATGGAGATTAGAGATTTTCCCATGTTGGTAAACAAATGCCAACTGGTGGAAGATTGCAACTCGAAACTAGTGGCAGCCAGGGCATCTGGCGGTGGATTCAGGAAGGGGTTAGCCCCGCAAGGCCCAAGATTCAAGTCCAACTTTCAACCGCAAAGGAGATTTCCGCCGATGGGCAGCAAAGGCAAGCAGCCTCAAAGGCCCCCTCTGAATCCAACTTGCAAGAAGTGCGGTGGGAATCATGGCGATCGGCCGTGCTTGGCAGGCCAGAATGTTTGCTTTGGGTGTGGCAAGCCAGGCCACAAGATTTATGAGTGCCCAACCAGGATTCCACCACAGTCGTCTCGACCACAACGTCAAGGACGAGTTTTTACTATGAATACGGAGGAAGTTGATAAGTCTGAGAGACTAATCCAAGACACCTGTGACGTGAACGGTGAGGCCCTAACTGTACTCTATGACTCGGGTGCTTCTCATTCATTTATTTCTCATAGCTGTGTAGCTGCCTTGCGATTGCCAATCTCTGAGTTACCTTATGATCTATTGGTTTCTACTCCTACTAGTGGGCCTGTTAGAACTAGCCAAATATGCCCCAATGCCCCTCTTCGAATTGAGGGTAGGACTTTTGCCGCCGATTTGATTTGTCTTCCTCTATCTGGACTTGACCTAATTCTGGGTATGGATTGGCTTTCTGCCAATCGAATTGTACTCAATTGCTCTGATAAGACAGTGGTACTTCCCTCTGTCTCCCCTTTCTGAATCCCAGACGACAACACTCCTCTATTTGAATTCTCTCGGGCCAACGAAGCAAGGGTATATCCTCTTGTCAGCTAATGTGACTGAATCCGAGCAAGAACTAGAGGAAATTCCCGTTGTCAGAGAATATCCGGATGTTTTTCCAGAAGACATTCCTGAATTTCCTCCGGAAAGAGAGATTGAATTTACCATTGAGTTGGTTCCAGGTACGGGACCAATATCTATAGCTCCGTACCGAATGTCACCTATGGAGCTGACGGAACTAAAAAGACAGATCAAAGAGCTTTTAGGAAAAGGATTCATACGACCAAGCGCGTCGCCATGGGGAGCTCCGGTCTTGTTGGTCAAAAAGAAAGATGGAAGCATGCGTTTATGCGTGGATTATAGACAACTGAACAAAGTGACAATTAAGAACAAGTATCCGCTGCCAAGGATTGATGACCTCATGGACCAACTAGAGGGTGCATCAGTATTTTCCAAGATCGACTTGCGTTCTGGATATCACCAAATTCGAGTTCGGGAACAAGATATTCCTAAGACAGCTTTTCGAACTCGTTATGGACACTATAAGTTTACCGTGATGTCGTTTGGGCTGACAAACGCACCAGCGGTATTCATGGATTACATGAATCGAATATTCCGCCCATATCTGGACAGATTTGTAGTGGTCTTCATCGATGATATACTTGTCTATTCGAAGACGGAGCAAGAATGTGCGAAACACTTACGGCTAGTTCTGCAAATTTTAAGAGAAAAGAAACTCTATGCAAAATTATCCAAATGTGAATTTTGGATGAAGGAGGTAAAATTTCTCGGCCACATAGTGTCATCTGGAGGAATCTCTGTCGACCCCAGCAAAGTAGAAGCGGTTCTGAATTGGGAAAGGCCAACTACAGTTTCTGAAGTAAGGAGTTTTCTGAGTTTAGCTGGATATTATAGGCGGTTCGTTAAGGATTTCTCTCGAATAGCCTTACCCTTGACCAAGCTAACCAGAAAGAATGTTCCGTTTGAGTGGACGTCGGAGTGCGAACAAAGTTTTCAGGATTTGAAGAGAAGGTTGACCACGACACCAGTGCTAGCTTTACCAGACCCTCATGGACCATTTGAAGTCTATTGCGATGCTTCCCAACAAGGGTTAGGGTGCGTGTTGATGCAAACCAGAAAGGTGGTGGCGTATGCCTCCCGGCAATTAAAGCCACACGAAAGGAACTACCCAACCCATGACCTCGAGTTGGCAGCAGTAGTATTTGCTTTGAAGATATGGAGACATCATCTGTATGGTGTAAGGTTCGAGGTCTTTTCTGATCATCAGAGTTTAAAGTACCTCTTTGATCAGAAGGAATTAAATATGAGGCAGCGGAGGTGGATGGAACTCCTTAAAGACTACAAATTTGAATTTAAATACCACCCAGGTAAGGCAAACGTCGTGGCAGATGCGTTAAGTAGGAAATCATTGACTGTCGCGTGGATGATGATAAAGAGACAGAACTTATTGAAAGTTTCCGAAATCTTAATTTGGGAATTCTTATAACTCCCAAGACTCTTCAGCTACACCAAATTCAGGTAACCAGTAGCTTCAAGGAGCAGATTTGGCGAGCACAGCAGCAAGATGCTAATCTCCAACGTATAATCAAGCTCGTGCAATCAGGGAAATTAACGGGTTTTACTCAGGATAAAGAAGGTATCTGGCGACATCATGATAGGGTGTGTATACCTGAGGGGGACGATCTCCGGAAAAGAATCTTGGAGGAAGCACATAAGGGTGAGTTCACTGCACATCCTGGCATTACTAAAATATACCAGGATCTCAAGAAAATGTTTTGGTGGCCAGGCATGAAGTCAGATATAGCGAGCTTCGTAAGTAAATGCTTGGTCTGTCAAAAGGTGAAAGCAGAAACATCAGAAACTCTCTGGAATGCTTCAACCCTTGGAAGTCCCTGAGTGGAAATGGGAAAGTATTTCCATAGATTTTGTGATGGGATTGCCAAGAACGCCAACAAGATACAATGCCATATGGGTCATCGTGGATAGATTGACCAAGTCTGCCCACTTTCTACCCATTCGGGCGAATTACCCGTTGGAAAAATTGGCACAACTGTATATTCAAGAGATTATAAGGCTGCATGGAACCCCTTCAACCATTATCTCCGATCGAGACCCAAGGTTTACTTCAAGGTTTTGGGGAGCCTTACAAAAGGCATTCGGTGCTAAGTTATGCCTAAGTACGACATACCACCCGCAAACGGACGGCCAAACAGAAAGGACAATTCAAACCTTGGAAGATATGTTACGAGCCTATATACTGGAGCAACGAGGAAATTGGGATCGATATTTACTGTTGGCCGAATTTGCATACAACAATAGCTATCACGCTAGCATCGGTATGGCTCCTTATGAAGCATTATATGGACGAAAGTGCCAATCGCCCTTATGTTGGTATGAGACAGGAGAATCAACTCTATTGGGGCCTGATTTAGTCGAGCAGACCACTGAGCAGATCAAGAAAATACGAAGCAAGATGCTTCTTCGCTCGAGCCGCTGAAGAGTTACGCGGATACCAGGAGGAAACCTCTGGAATTTCAGGAGACCATGTATTTCTGAAGGTTACTCCTACAACAGGGATTGGTAGAGCTGTCAAAATCAAGAAGCTAAATCCTCGTTTTATTGGTCCCTTCCAAATCCTGAAGCGAATCGGATCAGTGGCATACCGAGTCGCTTTGCCTCCACATCTATCGAACCTCCATGATGTTTTTCATGTCTCCCAACTCAGAAAGTATCAACCTGACCCTACACACTCCCTTGAACCCGAATCAATAAAGTTGAAGGAGGACCTGACTTTCCATGTTCAACCAGTACGGATTGTAGACAGAAGCAGCAAACAACTCCGAAATAAATCTGTGCAACTAGTGAAGGTAGCATGGGGAAAAGAAGGAGCTGAAGACTACACTTGGGAACTGGAATCAGATATGAGAAAAGGATATCCGGAGTTATTCACAGGTACTAAATTTTGAGGACAAAATTTTTTTTTAAAGGAGGGTAGTAATGTAACGTCCGATTTCCGACTTCCGATCCCCTCTAATGTTGAAAATTCCGATTTCCGAGTTTGTCTTATAAATCCGCTTCCGACTTCAATATTAGCTTCGAATTCCGACTTCATTCCAAGGCTTATAAGGGATTTCTTCCGATTTACGACATCATGCATGCAGCTTACGATTTCTGACCTCATGCATGACTCACGATTTTCGACCTTATGATCAAGTGGGAATGAAGGTGATATACAAGTTCCGACATCAGGTGATTCAAAATGTACACGACATGCGACCTCCGAGTTTAGCTAAATTGGATTCCGAGTTCATTACCAAGGTCTTTTCTCTCATTCCCGAGTTCCGATATCGAGCTGGAGTGCCAGATCCTATAAATTACGAGTTCCGACTTAATCCGTATAGATGTGCACGAATTCCGACTTTAAGAACCTCACGAGTTCCGATGTCACGTTCATATGCGCTGGCAGCGAGTTTCACTTCTTAAGCGACGTGGAGAGCATTTTTGTCACACAAGAGGGAGACATGGCTGAATTTTACCCACAAGAATTTCATCCAATCAAAACCACCCATCCTAACTACCACTTCAGAGCCTTGTGTGTATATATATCCTCCTCCTGCCTCTTCAGCCCCATTCTTCCAACGTTGATTTCTCTTCTTCAATTCAACCCTCTTTTCTCTTCTCCACTCACCCACTCCATCCAACTTTCATTTCAGCTATCAACTCAACAAGCTTAACCTGATCATAAGAGGTAGAGGTTTTCTTCTTGCTTGATTTTCTGACTCTTGGATGATTGGTGGTGATTTAATTCCTTAATTTTGATATGTTGATTGATTGATTATGATGAATTATAGCTGGTTTATTGGCTGTCTATGAGATTAAAACTGAATTAGACACAAGGAAGGATGAAGATAGGAAGAGTTGAGAGGCTGGAAAACTCAAAAACTCTCGGCAGTCCGTACGGCGGAGTGTACGGCTCCGCCTCCCACCGTTCAAAATTAATGAAACCATTTTTATGTGAAACTAGACACATAGGGCTTTCCATACATATATCATATAAGACCATTGGAGTAATATTGAGAGAGATATGAATTTTTGAAGTTCGACCTAGGAATCAGGACATCCATCCGGGCAGTATGGGTTGAGAAGGGTGTAACTCACCCTATACAACTCCAAATCGAGTGAAACTAATTTTGATGGAAAGCTTACACATAGGAGAACAATATCCAAAGAAATTTTGAGTTTGTTATCATCTTAGTTGTTCCCAATGAATTGAAGAAGTTACCCTATGTCCAAACCGGGCCAACACAGGGTAGTTCAGGAAGGCTAAGTTTCGGGGCTTGTAACTCGAGCCCTACTGAGGCAAACGAAATGGAACTTTTTGTACATGAAAGGTTGTCCTGTTAGCTTTAATATGAGGCCAATTTCATATGATTTGAGCCAGTTTTCGAATTTTAGTAGATTTTTACTTCTAAGTGTACAAGTCTGGCCACCCATAGGGCAGGCCAGGATAAAACCCGAATATCTTGAGTTATGGTTATTCAAATCAGATGGACCAAAGAGGTTAGAAAATAGACATATAGCACTTTAACATATCCGAAATTGAGGTCCAAACGAGCTAAATAGAAATTATGGCATAATTTACAGGAACCGGGTTGAATACAAGTAGTGAAGCAGTAAGCATATTCTAAAGTGCAATACTTGTGTCTTGAATTGAGGATTGAAGTATGAATAAAATATGTTGAATTATGCATGGAATGAGGTGTTTCTTTTGATAAATTGATATGCTAAATACTGGCACTATTCATGGGGAAGAGGACACGTTCCGTTATGCCGCCGAAATTGCGGTAAAGTATATGCATGAATTATGAGATACATGTAGAGGCATGTGCATTTCCAAGAAAGCTATGAAAGTTATGTTATGATGAACTCAAAGAATATGTTATGATGAAATTTCCATGCTACTTGGGCCAGCCCCGGATAAAAAGGTTAAGGGGAATAGATCGGTGGGAAGGTCGGGGAAAGTAAACCCGGCATTCCTGTATAGGAACGAGCTCGATCCTGAAAAGCAGACTATTACCCAGGAGTCTAAAATGGCCAAGAACTCCCAGGGGACCAAGTGATGGAAAATGATGAAAAGTAAGAGGAAAAGTTATGAAGAATGGTTCAAGAATGAGATTTGCATAATTACATCAAGTGCATGATTGCATTTAACATATCATCAATAGATATTTGTGGCTTGTCCATTGTGTTTACTTGTTGTTGTATATTCACTTATCTTGCCCTTTATTCTATGTTTTAATGTTGTTGGTTTGTAATGTGGTGGTTTATTCTGTTTCATATGTCATTTTAAGTAAAACTGAACCTTGCCTCGGACTAGACATTTTTCTCAACTTTACTGAGTATGAGTAGTTCAGTTTAAACTCATGTTTTAAGAGAATTTAATAAAACCCGAGGCAACTGAGAATGAACGCGAAGTCAGTATACAATATATGCAAACCCTACTGAGAATTTTTCCAAATTCTCACCTCGTCCCGCATTTCCGCCTCATCCTCAGACGTGGACGATGTACACAACAGCTACCCTCTTCGTTGAGATTCCAGACTTGCAGCTCCACCATGATCCGGCAGTAGGCTTGTTGTATATAGCCGGCTCTTGCCAGTTTCGCTTGTATCTATTTAGTGATAGGGATTTTACTGTCCCCTTACATCGTCTTGCTTTTGATCCTACCACCCCATATTTTGAGGTCCCGTTGTACGCGGCACATCCCCTACCAGCGCTCCCAGACTTGCAAAGACTGTGGGCCTGCTGACCCTGCACCGGAGTCACTCCGCAGGTGGTACCAGACATCCCACTCAGCTCCGAGAGCAACCCCTCAGAGGCCACCGGCTCATCTTCCTCCTCCTCTGGATCAGTTCCTGACTACTCACCAGCCGGGCCCGGTGTGGCCAACGGCTATCTGACTGAGTAGGTCAGCCATAGGTCATATTGTACAACATGACCCTCTTTTGGTAGTATGCGGCTGTGGGTCATACATGCAGTGATAGATTTTGAAAATGTCCACTGAGGACCACGTAGGATCGGATCGACTGACATGGGTCTTATGTTTTTTTTTGTACTCGACCCCACTTGTGTATCCTATTTTGAAACTTGTTTGTAAATCAAAACAGTGGTTCCAGTCTATATATATATATACCTATATGTAGTTGGTAGTATGTGTGTTATTTATGCTTACCATGTGGTTATAACGAAGTAAACTCTATCACGTTCATTGTATGGCATCCCATTTCCCCCAAATAATTCGGATAGGTGAAACATAAGGAGAATATTAACACAGTAACACAAACTACTTAATTTCACGCTATGACTTAAGCATAATATTGAATTAGTAGGGTGTTACATTTTGGTATCAGAGCAGTTCGTCCTAGCTGAGACCTGAGGATTGGACTGACTATGCTTCGCGTATATTCTGCGTTTTTAGCTGATGACATGCACCAAATCTTGCCATTATGGTTGAGACATAGTGGTGTATGTGTATAAAATGCCTGACCGTGTGAGTTGTTATTTACTGACACATTAGACATAGTATTGAGCCTGATCAACTCAATAACTTTTGTTTTGTGTACTCAGAACTTAATGGCTTCCGGAAGGCGAGGTAGACCACGTGCAGAACCTACTCCAGAGGTCCCAACTGACTTCATGGCCACAATGCAAGAAATGGCCCATGTGATGCGGGAAGAAGCCGCGGCAGCCCACCAGATGATGGAACAACTAGGCAGGCGACCTGCAGCCGGTTGTGAAGGGAACCTACATGGCCCAGAGGCTAACCTGGAGTATCTCAAATTTGCTGAATTTAGAAAGGCAAATCCGCCAAGTTTTCGAGGGGCGTATGACCCGGACAAAGCTGACGAGTGGATCAAAGCCATGGAGAAGATTTTCTCTGTCCTAGATTGCTCGGATCACCAGAAGGTGACTTTTGCCACTTACATGCTTGAAGCAGATGCCGAGTTTTGGTGGAACGGCGTACGAAGATTGTTTGAGGGATCTCAGACGGTAGTCACCTGGACGATGTTCAAGGATGTATTCTACCAGAAGTACTTCCCTGCTTCAGTTCGAAACGCCAGGGATTGATCAATCCTGGTGACGAAGTCGGAACTTGGAAATCGGGATGTTACATTAAGCCCCCCTCATGTGCCTCTCTCACAAGCAACTCTCTAATGGAACTTTGAGGCACACATAACCTTTTCTCTTTAAACAAATAATCCTTATGCCTAAAGTACCCATTTTGGACAGCATGCACACAATTTTTATAAATCTGAGAAAATTTTGGATCATGCTCATACAATTCCTTTATATGCTCAAAACCAATGAATTTAGTTTCAAGAGTGGAGAACAGAGCATACCTTCTTGAAAGCGCATCAGCAACCACATTAGCCTTACCTTTCTTATGCTTGATCACATAGGGAAATTGCTCAAGGAACTCAACCCACTTGGCATGTCTCTTATTCAGCTTACCTTGTCCTTTTAAATACTTCAAGGACTCATGGTCACTATGAATCACAAATTACTTGGGTAAAAGGTAATGCTGCCATATTTGTAATGCCCTTACTAATGCATACAACTCTTTATCATATGTGGGATAGTTAAGAATAGCACCATTTAATTTTTCACTAAAATAAGCAATTAGGTACCCATCTTGCATCAAAACAGCCCCTATTCCCACACCAGATGCATCACATTCAATCTCAAAAGATTTAGCAAAACTAGGCAATGCAAGGATAGGTGCATGAGTTAATTTATCTTTCAGGGAAGCAAAAGCTTGCTCTTGTTTTTCACCCCATTTAAATCCAACATGCCTTTTAATTACTTCATTCAAGGGTGCAGCCAACGTACTAAAATCTTTAACAAACCTCCTATAGAAGCTAGCTAAACCATGAAAGCTTCTTACCTCACTAACATTCTTAGGAGCTGGCCACTCTTGAATAGCTTTCACCTTCTCTTGATCAAACTGCACTCCTTGTGAGCTAACAACAAAACCAAGAAAAACCACATGGTCTGTACAAAAAATACATTTTTCCATGTTGGCATACAATTTCTCATGCCTAAGAGCTTCCAAAACACTCCTCAAATACACATGATGATCATCATAGGATTTGCTATAAATCAAAATGTCATCAAAATAAACCACAACAAACTTTCCTAGGAATTCCCTTAACACATGATTCATCAATCTCATGAAGGTACTAGGAGCATTTGTTAATCCAAAGGGCATGACCAACCATTCATACAATCCATATTTGGTTTTAAAAGCAGTTTTCCATTCATCCCCTTCTCTAATCCTAATATGATGATATCCGCTTTTAAGATCAATTTTAGAAAACACACAGGCACCATGCAATTCATCCAACAAATCATCTAATCTAGGAATAGGATGTCTATACTTTACTGTGATGTTATTGATGGCTCTACAATCAGTGCACATCCTCCAAGTTCCATCTTTCTTAGGCACTAGAATGACTGGAACTGCACACGGACTTAAGCTTTCTTGCACCCACCCTTTTTGCATCAAGTCTTCAACTTGTTTTTGAATCTCCTTGGTCTCTTGAGGATTACTCCTATAGGCTGGCCTATTAGGCAATGAAGCTCCTGGAATGAGATCAATTTGATGTTCTATGCCTCGTAGAGGGGGTAGACCGTGAGGTACCTCCTTGGGAAAGACATCTCCAAATTCCTGCAACAAAGAAGAAACTTCACAAGGAAGAGAGTTAATAGCACCTGTTTCATGTAATTTACTTTCTTTACTCAAAAGTAAAAGCATTGGCTTTTTCATGAGCATAGCCTTTTTCACCTTTTTTACTTTAATAAACAGATTTTGCAATTTTCCCTCTATTTTTCCACTCTCTTTTTCCTTTTTCTTTTCACTCCCTTTTTCCTTTTTCTTTTCACTCTCTTTTTCTTTTCTTTCTTGTTTTCTTTTATCTCTCATTTTGGATTGATCCTCACCAACCTCTCTTGGAGACAAAGGAGTAAGAATAGACTTGCGCTCTATATGTACAAATGAAAACTTATTTGTGAACCCATCATGCCGAGCTTTCTTATCATACTGCCAAGGCCTACCAAGAAGTAAATGGCAAGCCTCCATAGGCACTACATCACACAAAACTGCATCATCATACTTCCCTATAGAGAATTCCACCTCCACTTGCTTACTCACAGTCATTTCACCATCCTCACTAAGCCATTGAAGCTTATATGGCTGTGGGTGTGGTTTAGTCTCCAAATTCAGTTTTGAGACCATCCTTGCACTAGCAACATTAGTGCAGCTCCCTCCATCAATAATTAAAGAACAAACCTTCCCTTGGATGATACACCTTGTGTGGAAAATATTTTCCCTTTGGCTTTCATCCAAATCCATTGCTTGGCTGCCCAACAACCTCCTCACCATGAACAAATCTCCTTCTGGTGCAATTTCCTCATCATACTCATCCTTACTAGTTGGGGCAGATTCAGATGAGGACTCACTAGTGATTTCTCCATTGTCTTTGAGAAGCATAGTCTTCTTGGTTGGGCATTCGGATGCTATGTGTCCTCTCCCCAAACACTTGAAGCATTTTATCTCACTACTCCTTGTCTTTTTAGAGGTCTCATTGGACTTGAATTGAGGCCTTGGAGGTGCAGCCGTGGTGTTGCTAGAAGAGGTACCTCCCTCCTTCTTATTTCTTTCCTTCCAATTTGAAGAATTGAAATTAGAAGAGCTCCTCCTTAATGTATGATGCGGAACCCCGTGGATATAAAGATCCAGAAACCCCAAGCACACACTTTGATAGAAGATAAGATGTAGAATAAAGACCCTCCCTACTAAACCCCCAAGAAACCTGTCCTTGGAAACGTAGATAACAGGGAAAAGATAGAACATTCTGCATCACACAGAACAACATGAGGAAAACCTCACAATTTTATTGGTAGTTAAACCATGATAAAAAAATATGATCAAAATTCTCTTCTGTCTATAGGCCAAGTTGCCTATTTATACATAAATCCTAAAATTGAAAATTATCTAACCCTATCTAGAAGATCTGATTTGAAACTAAAATATAAAAATTAAAGATATGATTCTATTCTAAAAGATTTATTCCTAACTAATTTAAATCAGATTTGATCTTTATAGATTAGATCATATTTGATTTAAATCCTAAAAGGCAAACTGAATCAATTTAAATCTAAACAAACCTAGACTAAGTCAAAACAAATAAAAAAATGAATCTAAACACAATCTAAACATATTTTCAGCATAATCAAATTGCTTGCTCCCCAAGTTACTTTAATTAAACTTGATTCCTTGATCTCCAAGTAACTTGAAATGAGCTCCTGGATTGCTTGATCTCCAAGGCAGAACTGACTTGCTAGAAACAAGCTATTTTCCAGTGTTGGAATGACCAAATTACCCTCTTGAGCATGTATCAATGTACCTTTTCTCTTAAGTTGCTGCTCCACTTTGGTAGCTTGATGTACCAAGTCCTCCAACTCCACATAATTTTGCAGCTCAACCACATCTCTAATGTCATTATTCAGCCCATTCAGAAAGCGTGCCATAGTAGCCTCCCGATCTTCATTCACATTGGCTCTAATCAAAGACACCTCTATCTCCTTGTAATATTCATCAACACTCCTACTACCTTGTGTGAGTCTTTGGAGTTTGTTATGAAGGTCCCTATGATAATAGGAAGGGAAAAATCTCCTCCTCATTAACCTCTTCATTTCAACCCAAGTATCCACCAAAGGTTCTTCATATCTAAGCCGCTCTTTTTGCAATTGATCCCACCAAATGAGAGCATAGTCTGTGAACTCCATGGCTGCCACCTTCACCTTCTTATCTTCAGTATAATTGTGGCAAGCAAAAAGTTGTTCAATCTTCATTTCCCACTCTAAGTATGCCTCCGAATCACTTTTCCCTTTGAAAGAGGGAATGTTGAGTTTTACTCCCTCAATTCTGTCCTCTCTTTGATCTACTTCATGATCTCTTCTTCTCCTTCCATCAAGCCTCCTTCTACCTCCATCAGCATCAGGATATCCTTGATTTTCTAACCGCTCAATTCTTACATACAACTCCTCTGTATGCTCCCTCATCATCCTTTCCATTTGAGCTGTAATAGCCTCCACTAACAATCTGTTGTTTCCTTCAGGAGGAGGGCTACCACTACCACCTGTTCCTGCCATCATTCAAGTAAAAGAAAACAAAAGTGAAAGCAATGGGACCTCACCACAATTCTCACGTGTTTACACTCTTAGAGATGTATCACTCGTGTTTGTTGCTCTCTAATAGGCTTTTGTGTAAGGTGCTCTCTTGCCTTTTACCACTCAAGTGCTCTTATAGGCTCTTAAATAGAACCACAAGTCAATTCAAAGAGAAATTCCAAAAACACTTATGTCAAATCACAAAACAAACAAGAGGTCAAACAAAAGAAAACTCTAAGACAAAACTTTTAAGATTCAAAAGAGA
This sequence comes from Pterocarpus santalinus, assembly GCA_031439595.1. Taxonomy (NCBI): domain Eukaryota; kingdom Viridiplantae; phylum Streptophyta; class Magnoliopsida; order Fabales; family Fabaceae; genus Pterocarpus; species Pterocarpus santalinus. The sequence continues at coordinate 33,663,619 of CM062525.1, forward strand.
CAAGCAAGAAAAACTAAACAAAGACAAGCACACTTAAATCAGAGGCCAAACAAGACAGAACAAGCTAAAGGTTTGAAGAACAATAAGAAATAAGCCAATGTTTTGACCTTTTTTTTTTTTTTTTCAAATTCTGCGTTTTTTTTTAATTCTATTTTTTTTTTAATCTGTTCTTGATGATTGTAGATGAACAGACCAACTGGAATCACATCAAAACAAGCACATATTTAACAACTAAACATCAAACTAACAGAGCTTAGAAAGATTAGAATGAAACAATTCCCATGAACATCAAGAACAAATGATGAACATTCTGCACTTTTAAATTTTTTTTTTTTTACCCCACTGATCCAATGCAATATCAACAAAGACAGAAGTGGAAATCAGAAGAACATCAAGAAATTAAGCAAAGTAAAAGGATGAATCAAACAAGAACTCAAAGAAAACAAATCGCAAAGTCGCACAAGACTGAGTTCGGAAAAAAAAAAATCGCTGTATCTCGAGCTACAAAATTCTGAATTCAACGATTCAAAAACGAGATGAAAGATGAGATTCTGAACTTCAGAAAAGACCCAAGAAACACCGAAATACGATGCGGAAAACTCAAGATATGAACCAAAGAAAACTGACCAATTCTGCAACTCGAAGAAGCTGGCTCTGATACCAAATGTTATGATCCATTATCCATGAACCCTAATTCTGGTGTATGGTGGTTGTAATTCAATCAAGGAGAAATAAAAATCACAAAAAAATGGAAGAGACAAGGAATGGAAAGAGATTGGAGGGCGCCACAATCAAGGATGATTGATAAGCCAAGGGTGATCGCCACAAGAGCAATTGGAAACTCTTGATAAGACCTAGGGTTCCAAGCAAGAACCAAAGAGACACTTTTACTAAAAGTATTCTGATTTCAATTTGCCCAAAAATCCCCTTCAAAATGTGTTTACAAGGTTTATAAACTAAACTAAAGTTTAGCAAATGGGCTGAAACACTTAGCCCAAGATTAAAAATGTAAACTTATTAAAACTGAGTAAAAGGCTAAATAGCTAAAAACAAGTAATGGGCTATATGAAATTACAAACCCAATTACATTATTACTAACTTCAAATTAACAAGCCCAAAGGTATAACTAAGCTTGTTCAGCCACATGAACGCAATGGACTAGTCTTGAGTCGTTTTCTTCTTGAATGGGCTTTGCCTTAAATAAACTTAAAATCATTTGGTCCAAAGCTTCCTCAACTCTCTTTGCTTTGGATCTAGTCATTGGTCCACCAAGTCCTTCCAAAGGATCTCCTCCTCGCCTTTGCTTTCTTGAGTCTACTTTATCTTTCTTGATCACATCAACTAAGACTTGATTCCAATCAATGGCCAAAAGAACTTACAAGGCAAAGAGAATCCTATTCATTATGACCCAAGACTTACTTCCAATCAATGGCCAAAAGAACTTAAAGGACAAATAGAAACCAATTCCTTAATGATTAAGATTTGATTCCAATCATTGGCCAAAAGAACATAAAGGACAAAGAGAAACCAATTCCTTAATGATTAAGACTTGATTCCAATCAATGGCCAAACGAACATTACAGACAAAGAGAATCCTATTCATTATGATCTAAGACTTACTTCCAATCAATGGCCAAAAGAACTTAAAGGACAAAAAGAAATCAATTCCTTAATGATTAAGACCTGATTCCAATCTTTGGCCAAAAGAACTTAAAGGACAACAGCAAACCAATTCAATAAGGAATAAGACTTGATTCCAATCAATGGCCAAAAGAACTTAAAGGACAAATAGAAACCAATTCCTTAATGATTGAGACTCGATTCCAATCAATGGCCAAAAGAACTTAAAAGACAAATAGAATCCAATTCCATAATGATTAAGACTTCATTCCAATCAATGGCCAAAAGATCTTCGTGGACAAAGAGAAACCAATTCATTATGAACTAAGACTTACTTCCAATCAATGGCCAAAAGAACTTAAAGGAGAAATAGAAACCAATTCCTTAACGATTAAGACTTGATTCCAATCTTTGGCCAAAGGAACTTAAAGGACAACGGGAAACCAATTCAATAAGGATTAATACTTGATTCCAATCAATGGCCAAAAGAGCTTAAAGGACAAAGAGCAACCAATTCGTTATGAACCAAGACTTACTTCCAATCAATGGCCAAAAGAACTTAAAGGACAAATAGAAACCAATTCCTTAATGACTAAGATTTGATTCCAATCTTTGGCCAAATGAACTTAAGGGACAAAGGGAAACCAATTCATTAATGATTAAGATTTGATTCCAATCAATGGCCAAAAGAACTTAAAGGATAAATAGAAACCAATTCCATAATGATTATGACATGATTCCAATCTTTGGCCAAAAGAACTAAAAGGAAAAAGGGAAACCAATTCCTTAATGACAAAGACTTGATTCCAATCAATGGCCAAAAGAACTTAAAAGGCAAAGAAAATCCTATCCATTATGAACGAAGACTTACTTCCAATCAATGGCCAAAAGAACTTAAAGGAAAAATAGAAACCAATTCCTTAATGATTAAGACTTGATTCCAATCAATGGCCAACAGAACTTAAAAGGCAAAGAGAGTCCTGTTCATTATGAACCAAGACTTACTTCCAATCAATGGCCAAAAGAACTTAAAGGACAAATAGAAACCAATTCCTTAATGATTGAGACTTGATTCCAATCAATGGCCAAAAGAACTTAAAAGGCAAAGAGAGTCCTGTTCATTATGAACCAAGACTTACTTCCAATCAATGGCCAAAAGAACTAAAAGGACAAATAGAAACCAATTCCTTAATGATTAAGACTTGGTTCCATTCTTTGGCCAAAAGAACTTAAAGGAGAACGGGAAACCAATTCAATAAGGATTAAGACTTGATTCCAATCATGGCCAAAAGAGCTTAATGGACAAAGAGAAACCAATTCACTATGAACTAAGACTTACTTCCAATCAGTGGCCAAAAGAACTTAAAGTACAAATAGAAACCAATTCCTTAACGATTAAGACTTGATTCCAATCTTTGGCCAAAAGAAATTAAAGGACGACGGGAAACCAATTCAATAAGGATTAAGACTTGATTCCAATCAATGGCCAAAAGAGCTTCAAGGACAAAGAGTAACCAATTCATTATGAACTAAGACTTACCTCCAATCAATGGCCAAAAGAACTTAAAGGACAAATAGAAACCAATTCCTTAATGATTAAGACTTGATTCCAATCTTTGGCCAAAAGAACTTAAAGGACAACGGGAAACCAATTCAATAAGGATCAAGACTTGATTCCAATCAATGGCCTAAAGAGCTTAAAGGACAAAGAGTAACCAATTCATTATGAACTAAGACTTACTTCCAATCAATGGCCAAAAGAACTTAACGGACAAATAGAAACCAATTCCTTAATGACTAAGATTTGATTCCAATCTTTGGCCAAATGAACTTAAGGGACAAAGGGAAACCAATTCATTAATGATTAAGATTTGATTCCAATCAACGGCCAAAAGAACTTAAAGGATAAATAGAAACCAATTCCATAATGGTTATGACTTGATTCCAATCTTTGTCCAAAAGAACTAAAAGGAAAAAGGGAAACCAATTGCTTAATGACTAAGATTTGATTCCAATCAATGGCCAAAAGAACAATAAAGACAAAGAGAATCCTATTCATTATGATCTAAGACTTACTTCCAATCAATGGCCAAAAGAACTTAAAGGACAAGTAGAAACCAATTCCTTAATGATTAACACTTGATTCCAATCTTTGGCCAAAAGAACTTAAAGGACAAAGGGAAACCAATTCATTAAGGATTAAGACTTGATTCCAATCAATGGCCAAAAGGGCTTGAAGGACAAAGAGAAACCAATTCGTTATGAACTAAGACTTTCTTCCAATCAATGGTCAAAAGAACTTAAAGGACAAATAGAAACCAATTCCTTAATGACTAAGATTTGATTCCAATCTTTGGCCAAATGAACTTAAGGGACAAAGGGAAACCAATTCATTAATGATTAAGATTTGATTCCAATCAACGGCCAAAAGAACTTAAAGGATAAAAAGAAACCAATTCCATAATGGTTATGACTTGATTCCAATCTTTGTCCAAAAGAACTAAAAGGAAAAAGGGAAACCAATTCCTTAATGACTAAGATTTGATTCCAATCAATGGCCAAAAGAACTTAAAAGGCAAAGAGAATCCTATTCATCATGAACCAAGACTTACTTCCAATCAATGGCCAAAAGAACTTAAAGGACAAATAGAAACCAATTCCTTAATGATTAAGATTTGATTCCAATCATTGGCCAAAAGAACATAAAGGACAAAGAGAAACCAATTCCTTAATGATTAACACTTGATTCCAATCAATGGCCAAAAGAACTTAAATGGCAAAGAGAGCCCTATTCATTATGAATCAATACTTACTTCCAATCAATGGCCAAAAGAACTTAAAGGACAAATAGAAACCAATTCCTTAGTGATTGAGGCTTGATTCCAATCAATAGCCAAAAGAACCTTAAAAGACAAAGAGAATCCAATTCCTAAATGATTAAGACTTAATTCCAATCAATGGCCAAATGATCTTCGAGGACAAAGGGAAACCAATTCATTATGAACTAAGACTTACTTCCAATCAATGGCCAAAAGAACTTGAAGGACAAATAGAAACCAATTCCTTAATGATTAAGACTTGATTCCAATCTTTGGCCAAAAGAACTAAAAGGAAAAAGGGAAACCAATTCCTTAATGACTAAGATTTGATTCCAATCAATGGCCAAAAGAACTTAAAAGGCAAAGAGAATCCTATTCATCATGAACCAAGACTTACTTCCAATCAATGGCCAAAAGAACTTAAAGGACAAATAGAAACCAATTCCTTAATGATTAAGATTTGATTCCAATCATTGGCCAAAAGAACATAAAGGACAAAGAGAAACCAATTCCTTAATGATTAACACTTGATTCCAATCAATGGCCAAAAGAACTTAAATGGCAAAGAGAGCCCTATTCATTATGAATCAATACTTACTTCCAATCAATGGCCAAAAGAACTTAAAGGACAAATAGAAACCAATTCCTTAATGATTGAGGCTTGATTCCAATCAATAGCCAAAAGAACTTAAAAGACAAAGAGAATCCAATTCCTAAATGATTAAGACTTAATTCCAATCAATGGCCAAATGATCTTCGAGGACAAAGGGAAACCAATTCATTATGAACTAAGACTTACTTCCAATCAATGGCCAAAAGAACTTAAAGGACAAATAGAAACCAATTTCTTAACGATTAAGACTTGATTCCAATCTTTGGCCAAAAGAACTTAAAGGACAACGGGAAACCAATTCAATAAGGATTAAGACTTGATTCCAATCAATGGCCAAAAGAGCTTAAAGGGCAAAGAGTAACCAATTCATTATGAACTTAGACTCACTTCCAATCAATGGGCAAAAGAACTAAATAGAAACCAATTCCTTAATGATTAAGATTTGATTCCAATCATTGGCCAAAAGAACATAAAGGACAAAGAGAAACCAATTCCTTAATGATTAAGTCTTGATTCCAATCAATGGCCAAAAGAACTTAAATGGCAAAGAGAGTCCTATTTATTCTAAACCAAAACTTGCATCCAATCAATGGCCAGAAGAACTTAAAGGACAAATAGAAACCAATTCCTTAATGATTGAGACTTGATTCCAATCAATGGCCAAAAGAACTTAAAAGACAAAGAGAATCCAATACCTTAATGATTAAGACTTGATTCCAATCAATGGCCAAAAGAACTTAAAAGGCAAAGAGAATCCTATTCACTATGAACCAAGACTTACTTCCAAACAATGGCCAAAAGAACTTAAAGGACAAATAGAAACCAATTCCTTAATGATTAAGATTTGATTCCAATCATTGGCCAAAAGAACATAAAGGACAAAGAGAAACCAATTCCTTAATGATTAACACTTGATTCCAATCAATGGCCAAAAGAACTTAAATGGCAAAGAGAGCCCTATTCATTATGAATCAATACTTACTTCCAATCAATGGCCAAAAGAACTTAAAGGACAAATAGAAACCAATTCCTTAATGATTGAGGCTTGATTCCAATCAATAGCCAAAAGAACTTAAAAGACAAAGAGAATCCAATTCCTAAATGATTAAGACTTAATTCCAATCAATGGCCAAATGATCTTCGAGGACAAAGGGAAACCAATTCATTATGAACTAAGACTTACTTCCAATCAATGGCCAAAAGAACTTAAAGGACAAATAGAAACCAATTCCTTAATGATTAAGACTTGATTCCAATCTTTGGCCAAAAGAACTAAAAGGAAAAAGGGAAACCAATTCCTTAATGACTAAGATTTGATTCCAATCAATGGCCAAAAGAACTTAAAAGGCAAAGAGAATCCTATTCATCATGAACCAAGACTTACTTCCAATCAATGGCCAAAAGAACTTAAAGGACAAAAAGAAACCAATTCCTTAATGATTAAGATTTGATTCCAATCATTGGCCAAAAGAACATAAAGGACAAAGAGAAACCAATTCCTTAATGATTAACACTTGATTCCAATCAATGGCCAAAAGAACTTAAATGGCAAAGAGAGCCCTATTCATTATGAATCAATACTTACTTCCAATCAATGGCCAAAAGAACTTAAAGGACAAATAGAAACCAATTCCTTAATGATTGAGGCTTGATTCCAATCAATAGCCAAAAGAACTTAAAAGACAAAGAGAATCCAATTCCTAAATGATTAAGACTTAATTCCAATCAATGGCCAAATGATCTTCGAGGACAAAGGGAAACCAATTCATTATGAACTAAGACTTACTTCCAATCAATGGCCAAAAGAACTTAAAGGACAAATAGAAACCAATTCCTTAATGATTAAGACTTGATTCCAATCTTTGGCCAAAAGAACTAAAAGGAAAAAGGGAAACCAATTCCTTAATGACTAAGATTTGATTCCAATCAATGGCCAAAAGAACTTAAAAGGCAAAGAGAATCCTATTCATCATGAACCAAGACTTACTTCCAATCAATGGCCAAAAGAACTTAAAGGACAAATAGAAACCAATTCCTTAATGATTAAGATTTGATTCCAATCATTGGCCAAAAGAACATAAAGGACAAAGAGAAACCAATTCCTTAATGATTAACACTTGATTCCAATCAATGGCCAAAAGAACTTAAATGGCAAAGAGAGCCCTATTCATTATGAATCAATACTTACTTCCAATCAATGGCCAAAAGAACTTAAAGGACAAATAGAAACCAATTCCTTAATGATTGAGGCTTGATTCCAATCAATAGCCAAAAGAACTTAAAAGACAAAGAGAATCCAATTCCTAAATGATTAAGACTTAATTCCAATCAATGGCCAAATGATCTTCGAGGACAAAGGGAAACCAATTCATTATGAACTAAGACTTACTTCCAATCAATGGCCAAAAGAACTTAAAGGACAAATAGAAACCAATTTCTTAACGATTAAGACTTGATTCCAATCTTTGGCCAAAAGAACTTAAAGGACAACGGGAAACCAATTCAATAAGGATTAAGACTTGATTCCAATCAATGGCCAAAAGAGCTTAAAGGGCAAAGAGTAACCAATTCATTATGAACTTAGACTCACTTCCAATCAATGGGCAAAAGAACTAAATAGAAACCAATTCCTTAATGATTAAGATTTGATTCCAATCATTGGCCAAAAGAACATAAAGGACAAAGAGAAACCAATTCCTTAATGATTAAGTCTTGATTCCAATCAATGGCCAAAAGAACTTAAATGGCAAAGAGAGTCCTATTTATTCTAAACCAAAACTTGCATCCAATCAATGGCCAGAAGAACTTAAAGGACAAATAGAAACCAATTCCTTAATGATTGAGACTTGATTCCAATCAATGGCCAAAAGAACTTAAAAGACAAAGAGAATCCAATACCTTAATGATTAAGACTTGATTCCAATCAATGGCCAAAAGAACTTAAAAGGCAAAGAGAATCCTATTCACTATGAACCAAGACTTACTTCCAAACAATGGCCAAAAGAACTTAAAGGACAAATAGAAACCAATTCCTTAATGATTAAGATTTGATTCCAATCATTGGCCAAAAGAACATAAAGGACAAAGAGAAACCAATTCCTTAATGATTAAGACTTGATTCCAATCAATGGCCAAAAGAACTTAAATGGCAAAGAGAGCCCTATTCATTATGAACCAAGACTTACTTCCAATCAACGGCCAAAAGAACTTAAAAGACAAATACAAACCAATTCCTTAAAGATTGAGACTTGATTCCAATCAATTGCCAAAAGAACTTAAAAGATAAAGAGAATCCAATTCCTAAATGATTAAGACTTGAGTCCAATCAATGGCCAAAAGATCTTCGTGGACAAAGAGAAACCAATTCATTATGAACTAAGACTTACTTTCAATCAATGGCCAAAAGAACTTAAAGGACAAATAGAAACCAATTCCTTAATGATTAAGACTTGATTCCAATCTTTGGCCAAAAGAACTTAAAGGACAACGGGAAACCAATTAAATAAGGATTAAGACTTGATTCCAATCAATGGCCAAAAGAGCTTAAAGGACAAAGAGTAACCAATTCATTATGAACTTAGACTCACTTCCAATCAATGGGCAAAAGAACTTAAAGGACAAATAGAAACCAATTCCTTAATGATTAAGATTTGATTCCAATCATTGGCCAAAAGAACATAAAGGACAAAGAGAAACCAATTCCTTAATGATTAAGACTTGATTCCAATCAATGGCCAAAAGAACTTAAATGGCAAAGAGAGTCCTATTTATTCTGAACCAAGACTTACATCCAATCAATGGTCAGAAGAATTTAAAGGACAAATAGAAACCAATTCCTTAATCATTGAGACTTGATTCCAAACAATGGCCAAAAGAACTTAAAAGACAAAGAGAATCCAATTCCATAATGATTAGGACTTGATTCCTATCAACGGCCAAAAGATCTTCGTGGACAAAGAGAAACCAATTCATCATGAACTAAGACTTACTTCCAATCAATGGCCAAAAGAACTAAAAGGACAAATAGAAACCAATTCCTTAATGATTAAGACTTGGTTCCATTCTTTGGCCAAAAGAACTTAAAGGAGAACGGGAAACCAATTCAATAAGGATTAAGACTTGATTCCAATCATGGCCAAAAGAGCTTAATGGACAAAGAGTAACGAATTCACTATGAACTAAGACTTACTTCCAATCAATGGCCAAAAGAACTTAACGGACAAATAGAAACCAATTCCTTAATGACTAAGATTTGATTCCAATCCTTGGCCAAATGAACTTAAGGGACAAAGGGAAACCAATTCATTAATGATTAAGATTTGATTCCTATCAATGGCCAAAAGAACTTAAAGGATAAATAGAAACTAATTCCTTAATGATTAAGACCTGATTCCAATCTTTGGCCAAAAGAACTAAAAGGAAAAAGGGAAACCAATTCCTTAATGACTAAGACTTGATTCCAATCAATGGCCAAAAGAACTTAAAAGGCAAAGACAATCCTATTCATTATGAACCAAGACTTACTTCCAGTCAATGGCCAAAAGAACTTAAAGGACAAATAGAAACCAATTCCTTAATGATTGAGACTTGATTCCAATCAATGGCCAAAAGAACTTAAAAGACAAAGAGAATTCAATTCCTTAATGATTAAGACTTGATTCCAATCAATGGCCAAAAGATCTTCATGGACAAAGAGAAACCAATTCATTATGAACTAAGACTTACTTCCAATCAGTGGCCAAAAGAACTTAAAGTACAAATAGAAACCAATTCCTTAATGATTAAGACTTGATTCCAATCTTTGGCCGAAAGAACTTAAAGGACAACGGGAAACCAATTCAATAAGGATTAAGACTTGATTCCAATCAATGGCCAAAACAGCTTAAAGGACAAAGAGTAACCAATTCATTATGAACTAAGACTTACCTCCAATCAATGGCCAAAAGAACTTAAAGGACAAATAGAAACCAATTCCTTAATGATTAAGACTTGATTCCAATCTTTGGCCAAAAGAACTTAATGGACAACGGGAAACCAATTCAATAAGGATTAAGACTTGATTCCAATCAATGGCCAAAAGAACTTAAAGGGCAAAGAAAATCCTATTCATTATGAACCAAGACTTACTTCCAATCAATGGCCAAAAGAACTTAAAGCACAAATAGAAACCAATTCCTTAATGATTGAGACTTGATTCCAATCAATGGCCAAAAGAACTTAAAAGACAAAGAGAATTCAATTCCTTAATGATTAAGACTTGATTCCAATCAATGGCTAAAAGATCTTCGTGGACAAAGAGAATCCAATTCATTATGAACCAAGACTTTCTTTCAATCAATGGCCAAAAAAACTTAAAGGAAAAATAGAAACCGATTAAGACTTGATTCCAACCTTTGGCCAAAAGAACTTAAAGAGCAAAGGGAAAAAAATTCATTAAGGATAAAGACATGATTCCAGTCAATGGCCAAAAATGCTTGAAGGACAAAGAGAAACCAATTCGTTATGAACTAAGACTTCCTTCTACTCAATGGCCAAAAGAACTTAAAGCACAAATAGAAACCAATTCCTTAATGACTAAGATTTGATTCCAATCTTTGGCCAATTGAAATTAAGGGACAAAGGGAAACCAATTCATTAATGATTAAGATTTGATTCCAATCAATGGCCAAAAGAACTTAAAGGATAAATATAAACCAATTCCATGATGATTATGACTTGATTCCAATCTTTGGCCAAAAGAACTAAAAGGAAAAAGGGAAACCAATTCAATAAGGACTAAGACTTGATTCCAATCAATGGCCAAGAAAACTTAAAGGGCAAAGAAAATCCTATTCATTATGAACCAAGACTTACTTCCAATCAATGGCCAAAAGAACTTAAAGCACAAATAGAAACCAATTCCTTAATGATTGAGACTTGATTCCAATCAACGGCCAAAAGAACTTAAAAGACAAAGAGAATTCAATTCCTTAATGATTAAGACTTGATTCCAATCAATGGCCAAAAGATCTTCATGGACAAAGAGAAACCAATTCATTATGAACTAAGACTTACTTCCAATCAATGGCCAAAAAAACTTAAAGGAGAAATAGAAACCGATTCAGACTTGATTCCAATCTTTGGCCAAAAGAACTTAAAGGACAAAGGGAAAAAATTTCATTAAGGATAAAGATATGATTCCAATCAATGGCCAAAAATGCTTGAAGGACAAAGAGAAACCAATTCGTTATGAACTAAGACTTACTTCCAATCAATGGCCAAAAGAACTTAAAGCACAAATAGAAACCAATTCCTTAATGACTAAGATTTGATTCCAATCTTTGGCCAATTGAAATTAAGGGACAAAGGGAAACCAATTCATTAATGATTAAGATTTGATTCCAATCAATGGCCAAAAGAACTTAAAGGATAAATATAAACCAATTCCATAATGATTATGACTTGATTCCAATCTTTGGCCAAAAGAACTAAAAGGAAAAAGGGAAACCAATTCAATAAGGACTAAGACTTGATTCCAATCAATGGCCAAAAGAACTTAAAGGGCAAAGAAAATCCTATTCATTATGAACGAAGACTTACTTCCAATCAATGGCCAAAAGAACTTAAAGCACAAATAGAAACCAATTCCTTAATGATTGAGACTTGATTCCAATCAATGGCCAAAAGAACTTAAAAGACAAACAGAATTCAATTCCTTAATGATTAAGACTTGATTCCAATCAATGGCCAAAAGATCTTCATGGACAAAGAGAAACCAATTCATTATGAACTAAGACTTACTTCCAATCAATGGCCAAAAAAACTTAAAGGAGAAATAGAAACCGATTCAGACTTGATTCCAATCTTTGGCCAAAAGAACTTAAAGGACAAAGGGAAACAAATTCATTAAGGATAAAGACTTGATTCCAATCAATGGCCAAAAGAGCTTGAAGGACAAAGAGAAACCAATTAGTTATGAACAAAGACTTACTTCCAATCAATGGCCAAAAGAATTTAAAGGACAAATAGAAACCAATTCCTTAATGACTAAGATTTGATTCCAATCTTTGGCCAAATGAACTTAAGGGACAATGGCAAACCAATTCATTAATGATTAAGATTTGATTCCAATCAATGGCCAAAAGAACTTAAAGTATAAATAGAAACCAATTCCATAATGATTATGACTTGATTCCAATCTTTGGCCAAAAGAACTAAAAGGAAAAAGGGAAACCAATTCCTTAATGACAAAGACTTGATTCCAATCAATGGCCAAAAGAACTTAAAAGGCAAAGAAAATCCTATTCATTATGAACGAAGACTTACTTCCAATCAATGGCCAAAAGAACTTAAAGGAAATATAGAAACCAATTCCTTAATGATTAAGATTTGATTCCAATCATTGGCCAAAACAACATAAAGGACAAAGAGAAACCAATTCCTTAATGATTAAGACTTGATTCCAATCAATGGCCAAAAGAACTTACAAGGCAAAGAGAGTCCTGTTCATTATGAACCAAGACTTACTTCCAATCAATGGCCAAAAGAACTTAAAGGACAAATAGAAACCAATTCCTTAATGATTGAGACTTGATTCCAATCAATGGCCAAAAGAACTTAAAAGACTAAGAGAATCCAATTCCTTAATGATTAAGACTTGATTCCAATCAATGGCCAAAAGATCTTCATGGACAAAGAGAAACCAATTCATTATGAACTAAGACTTACTTCCAATCAGTGACCAAAAGAACTTAAAGTACAAATAGAAACCAATTCCTTAATGATTAAGACTTGATTCCAATCTTTGGCCGAAAGAACTTAAAGGACAACGGGAAACCAATTCAATAAGGATTAAGACTTGATTCCAATCAATGGCCAAAAGAGCTTAAAGGACAAAGAGTAACTAATTCATTATGAACTAAGACTTACCTCCAATCAATGGCCAAAAGAACTTAAAGGACAAATAGAAACCAATTCCTTAATGATTAAGACTTGATTCCAATCTTTGGCCAAAAGAACTTAAAGGACAACGGGAAACCAATTCAATAAGGATTAAGACTTGATTCCAATCAATGGCCAAAAGAACTTAAAGGGCAAAGAAAATCCTATTCATTATGAACCAAGACTTACTTCCAATCAATGGCCAAAAGAACTTAAAGCACAAATAGAAACCAATTCCTTAATGATTGAGACTTGATTCCAATCAATGGCCAAAAGAACTTAAAAGACAAAGAGAATTCAATTCCTTAATGATTAAGACTTGATTCCAATCAATGGCTAAAAGATCTTCGTGGACAAAGAGAATCCAATTCATTATGAACCAAGACTTTCTTCCAATCAATGGCCAAAAAAACTTAAAGGAGAAATAGAAACCGATTAAGACTTGATTCCAACCTTTGGCCAAAAGAACTTAAAGGGCAAAGGGAAAAAAATTCATTAAGGATAAAGACATGATTCCAGTCAATGGCCAAAAATGCTTGAAGGACAAAGAGAAACCAATTCGTTATGAACTAAGACTTCCTTCCACTCAATGGCCAAAAGAACTTAAAGCACAAATAGAAACCAATTCCTTAATGACTAAGATTTGATTCCAATCTTTGGCCAATTGAAATTAAGGGACAAAGGGAAACCAATTCATTAATGATTAAGATTTGATTCCAATCAATGGCCAAAAGAACTTAAAGGATAAATATAAACCAATTCCATAATGATTATGACTTGATTCCAATCTTTGGCCAAAAGAACTAAAAGGAAAAAGGGAAACCAATTCAATAAGGACTAAGACTTGATTCCAATCAATGGCCAAGAAAACTTAAAGGGCAAAGAAAATCCTATTCATTATGAACCAAGACTTACTTCCAATCAATGGCCAAAAGAACTTAAAGCACAAACAGAAACCAATTCCTTAATGATTGAGACTTGATTCCAATCAATGGCCAAAAGAACTTAAAAGACAAAGAGAATTCAATTCCTTAATGATTAAGACTTGATTCCAATCAATGGCTAAAAGATCTTTGTGGACAAAGAGAAACCAATTCATTATGAACCAAGACTTTCTTCCAATCAAAGGCCAAAAAAACTTAAAGGAGAAATAGAAACCGATTAAGACTTGATTCCAACCTTTGGGCAAAAGAACTTAAAGGGCAAAGGGAAAAAAATTCATTAAGGATAAAGACATGATTCCAATCAATGGCCAAAAATGCTTGAAGGGCAAAGAGAAACCAATTCGTTATGAACTAAGACTTCCTTCCAATCAATGGCCAAAAGAACTTAAAGCACAAATAGAAACCAATTCCTTAATGACTAAGATTTGATTCCAATCTTTGGCCAATTGAAAATAAGGGACAATGGGAAACCAATTCATTAATGATTAAGATTTGATTCCAATCACTGGCCAAAAGAACTTAAAGGATAAAGATAAACCAATTCCATAATGATTATGACTTGATTCCAATCTTTGGCCAAAAGAACTAAAAGGAAAAAGGGAAACCAATTCAATAAGGACTAAGACTTGATTCAAATCAATGGCCTAAAGAACTTAAAGGGAAAAGAAAATCCTATTCATTATGAACCAAGACTTACTTCCAATCAATGGCCAAAAGAACTTAAAGCACAAATAGAAACCAATTCCTTAATGATTGAGACTTGATTCCAATCAATGGCCAAAAGAACTTAAAAGACAAACAGAATTCAATTCCTTAATGATTAAGACTTGATTCCAATCAATGGCCAAAAGATCTTCATGGACAAAGAGAACCCAATTCATTATGAACTAAGACTTCCTTCCAATCAATGGCCAAAAAAACTTAAAGGAGAAATAGAAACCGATTTAGACTTGATTCCAATGTTTGGCCAAAAGAACTTAAAGGACAAAGGGAAACAAATTCATTAAGGATAAAGACTTGATTCCAATCAATGGCCAAAAGAGCTTGAAGGACAAAGAGAAACCAATTAGTTATGAACAAAGACTTACTTCCAATCAATGGCCAAAAGAATTTAAAGGACAAATAGAAACCAATTCCTTAATGACTAAGATTTGATTCCAATCTTTGGCCAAATGAACTTAAGGGACAAAGGGAAAGCAATTCATTAATGATTAAGATTTGATTCCAATCAATGGCCAAAAGAACTTAAAGTATAAATAGAAACCAATTCCATAATGATTATGACTTGATTCCAATCTTTGGCCAAAAGAACTAAAAGGAAAAAGGGAAACCAATTCCTTAATGACAAAGACTTGATTCCAATCAATGGCCAAAAGAACTTAAAAGGCAAAGAAAATCCTATTCATTATGAACGAAGACTTACTTCCAATCAATGGCCAAAAGAACTTAAAGGAAATATAGAAACCAATTCCTCAATGATTAAGATTTGATTCCAATCATTGGCCAAAACAACATAAAGGACAAAGAGAAACCAATTCCTTAATGATTAAGACTTGATTCCAATCAATGGCCAAAAGAACTTACAAGGCAAAGAGAGTCCTATTCATTATGAACCAACACTTACTTCCAATCAATGGCCAAAAGAACTTAAAGGACAAATAGAAACCAATTCCTTAATGATTGAGACTTGATTCCAATCAATGGCCAAAAGAACTTAAAAGACTAAGAGAATCCAATTCCTTAATGATTAAGACTTGATTCCAATCAATGGCCAAAAGATCTTCATGGACAAAGAGAAACCAATTCATTATGAACTAAGACTTACTTGCAATCAGTGGCCAAAAGAACTTAAAGTACAAATAGAAACCAATTCCTTAATGATTAAGACTTGATTCCAATCTTTGGCCGAAAGAACGTAAAGGACAACGGGAAACCAATTCAATAAGGATTAAGACTTGATTCCAATCAATGGCCAAAAGGGCTTAAAGGACAAAGAGTAACCAATTCATTATGAACTAAGACTTACCTCCAATCAATGGCCAAAAGAACTTAAAGGACAAATAGAAACCAATTCCTTAATGATTAAGACTTGATTCCAATCTTTGGCCAAAAGAACTTAATGGACAACGGGAAACCAATTCAATAAGGATTAAGACTTGATTCCAATCAATGGCCAAAAGAGCTTAAAGGGCAAAGAGTAACCAATTCATTATGAACTAAGACTTACTTCCAATCAATGGCCAAAAGAACTTAAAGGGCAAATAGAAACCAATTCCTTAATGACTAAGATTTGATTCCAATCTTTGGCCAAATGAACATAAGGGACAAAGGGAAACCAATTCATTAATGATTAAAATTTGATTCCAATCAATGGCCTAAAGAACTTATAGGATAAATAGAAACCAATTCCATAATGATTATGACTTGATTCCAATCTTTGGCCTAAAGCACTAAAGGGAAAAAGGGAAACCAATTCCTTAATGACTAAGACTTGATTCCAATCAATGGCCAAAAGAACTAAAAAGGCAAAGAGAATCCTATTCGTTATGAACCAAGACTTACTTCCAATCAATGGCTAAAAGAACTTAAAGGACAAATAGAAATCAATTCCTTAATGATTAAGATTTGATTCCAATCATTGGCCAAAAGAACATAAAGGACAAAGAGAAACCAATTCCTTATTGATTAGGACTTGATTCCAATCAATAGCCAAAAGAACTTTAAAGACAAAGAGAATCGTATTTATTATGATCTAAGATTTACTTTTAATTAATGGCCAAAAGAACTTAAAGGACAAATAGAAACCAACTCCTTAATGATTAAGATTTGATTCCAATCATTGGCCAAAAGAACATAAAGGACAAAGAGAAACCAATTCCTTAATGATTGAGACTTGATTCCAATCAATGGCTAAAAGAACATTAAAGACAAAGAGAATCCTATTCATTATGATCTAAGACTTACTTCCAATCAATGGCCAAAAAAACTTAAAGGACAAATAGAAACCAACCCCTTAATGATTAAGACTTCATTCCAATCTTTGGCCAAAAGAATTTAATGGACAAAGGGAAACCAATTCAATAAGGATTAAGACTTGATTCCAATCAATGGCCAAAAGAGCTTGAAGGACAAAGAGTAACCAATTCGTTATGAACTAAGACTTACTTCCAATCAATGGCCAAAAGAACTTAAAGGACAAATAGAAACCAATTCCTTAATGACTAAGATTTGATTCCAATCTTTGGCCAAATGAACTTAAGGGACAAAGGGAAACCAATTCATTAATGATTAAGATTTGATTCCAATCAATGGCCAAAAGAAGTTAAAGGATAAATAGAAACCAATTCCATAATGATTATGACTTGATTCCAATCTTTGGCCTAAAGCACTAAAGGGAAAAAGGGAAACCAATTCCTTAATGACTAAGACTTGATTCCAATCAATGGCCAAAAGAACTAAAAAGGCAAAGAGAATCCTATTCGTTATGAACCAAGACTTACTTCCAATCAATGGCTAAAAGAACTTAAAGGACAAATAGAAATCAATTCCTTAATGATTAAGATTTGATTCCAATCATTGGCCAAAAGAACATAAAGGACAAAGAGAAACCAATTCCTTAATGATTAGGACTTGATTCCAATCAACAGCCAAAAGAACTTTAAAGACAAAGAGAATCGTATTTATTATGATCTAAGATTTACTTTTAATCAATGGCCAAAAGAACTTAAAGGACAAATAGAAACCAACTCCTTAACGATTAAGATTTGATTCCAATCATTGGCCAAAAGAACATAAAGGACAAAGAGAAACCAATTCCTTAATGATTGAGACTTGATTCCAATCAATAGCCAAAAGAACATTAAAGACAAAGAGAATCCTATTCATTATGATCTAAGACTTACTTCCAATCAATGGCCAAAAGAACTTAAAGGACAAATAGAAACCAACCCCTTAATGATTAAGACTTCATTCCAATCTTTGGCCAAAAGAATTTAATGGACAAAGGGAAACCAATTCATTAAGGATTAAGACTTGATTCCAATCAATGGCCAAAAGAGCTTGAAGGACAAAGAGAAACCAATTCGTTATGAACTAAGACTTACTTCCAATCAATGGCCAAAAGAACTTAAAGGACAAATAGAAACCAATTCCTTAATGACTAAGATTTGATTCCAATCTTTGGCCAAATGAACTTAAGGGACAAAGGGAAACCAATTCATTAATGATTAAGATTTGATTCCAATCAATGGCCAAAAGAAGTTAAAGGATAAATAGAAACCAATTCCATAATGATTATGACTTGATTCCAATCTTTGTCCAAAAGAACTAAAAGGAAAAAGGGAAACCAATTCCATAATGACTAAGACTTGATTCCAATCAATGGCCAAAAGAACTTAAAAGGCAAAGAGAATCCTATTCATTATGAACCAAGACTTACTTCCAATCAATGGCCAGAAGAACTTAAAGGACAAATAGAAACCAATTCCTTAATCATTGAGACTTGATTCCAATCAATGGCCAAAAGAACTTAAAAGACAAAGAGAATCCAATTCCATAATCATTAAGACTTGATTCCAATCAATGGCCAAAAGATCATCGTGGACAAAGAGAAACCAATTCATTATGAACTAAGACTTACTTCCAATCAATGGCCAAAAGAACTTAAAGGACAAATAGAAACCAATTCCTTAATGATTAAGACTTGATTCCATTCTTTGGCCAAAAGAACTTAAAGGAGAACGGGAAACCAATTCAATAAGGATTAAGACTTGATTCCAATCATGGCCAAAAGAGCTTAAAGGACAAAGAGTAACCAATTCATTATGAACTAAGACTTACTTCCAATCAATGGCCAAAAGAACTTAACGGACAAATAGAAACCAATTCCTTAATGACTAAGATTTGATTCCAATCTTTGGCCAAATGAACTTAAGGGACAAAGGGAAACCAATTCATTAATGATTAAGGTTTGATTTCAACCACTGGCCAAAAGAACTTAAAGGATAAATAAAAACTAATTCCTTAATGACTAAGACCTGATCCCAATCTTTGGCCAAAAGAAATAAAAGGAAAAAGGGAAACCAATTCCTTAATGACTAAGACTTGATTCCAATCAATGGCCAAAAGAACTAAAAAGGCAAAGAGAATCCTATTCATTATGAACCAAGACTTACTTCCAATCAATGGCTAAAAGAACTTAAAGGACAAATAGAAATCAATTCCTTAATGATTAAGATTTGATTCCAATCATTGGCCAAAAGAACAAAAAGGACAAAGAGAAACCAATTCCTTAATGATTAAGACTTGATTCCAATCAATAGCCAAAAGAACTTTAAAGACAAAGAGAATCGTATTTATTATGATCTAAGACTTACTTTCAATCAATGGCCAAAAGAACTTAAAGGACAAACAGAAACCAACTCCTTAATGATTAAGATTTGATTCCAACCATTGGCCAAAAGAACATAAAGGACAAAGAGAAACCAATTCCTTAATGATTGAGACTTGATTCCAATCAATGGCCAAAAGAACATTAAAGACAAAGAGAATCCTATTCTTTATGATCTAAGACTTACTTCCAATCAATGGCCAAAAGAACTTAAAGGACAAATAGAAACCAACCCCTTAATGATTAAGACTTCATTCCAATCTTTGGCTAAAAGAATTTAAAGGACAAAGGGAAACCAATTCATTAAGGATTAAGACTTGATTCCAATCAATGGCCAAAAGAGCTTAAAGGACAAAGAGAAACCAATTCGTTATGAACTAAGACGTACTTCCAATCAATGGCCAAAAGAACTTAAAGGACAAATAGAAACCAATTCCTTAATGACTAAGATTTGATTCCAATCTTTGGCCAAATGAACTTAAGGGACAAAGGGAAACCAATTCATTAATGATTAAGATTTGATTCCAATCAATGGCCAAAAGAAGTTAAAGGATAAATAGAAACCAATTCCATAATGATTATGACTTGATTCCAATCTTTGTCCAAAAGAACTAAAAGGAAAAAGGGAAACCAATTCCATAATGACTAAGACTTGATTCCAATCAATGGCCAAAAGAACTTAAAAGGCAAAGAGAATCCTATTCATTATGAACCAAGACTTACTTCCAATCAATGGCTAGAAGAACTTAAAGGACAAATAGAAACCAATTCCTTAATGATTAAGATTTGATTCCAATCATTGGCCAAAAGAACATAAAGGACAAAGAGAAACCAATTCCTTAATGATTAAGACTTGATTCCAATCAATGGCCAAATGAACTTAACTGGCAAAGAGAGCCCTATTCATTATGAACCAAGACTTACTTCCAATCAATGGTAAAAAGAACTTAAAGGACAAATAGAAACCAATTCCTTAATGATTGAGACTTGATTCCAATCAATGACCAAAAGAACTTAAAAGACAAAGAGAATCCAATTCCTTAATGATTAAGACTTGATTCCAATCAATGGCCAAAAGATCTTCATGGACAAAGAGATACCAATTCATTATGAACTAAGACTTACTTCCAATCAATGGCCAAAAGAACTTAAAGAACAAATAGAAACCAATTCCTTAATGATTAAGACTTGATTCCAATCTTTGGCCAAAAGAACTGAAAGGACAACGGGAAACCAATTCAATAAGGATTAAGACTTGATTCCAATCAATGGCCAAAAGAGCCTAAAGGACAAAGAGTAACCAATTCATTATGAACTAAGACTTACTTCCAATCAATGGCCAAAAGAACTTAAAGGACAAATAGAAACCAATTCCTTAATGACTAAGATTTGATTCCAATCTTTGGCCAAATGAACATAAGGGACAAAGGGAAACCAATTCATTAATGATTAAGATTTGATTCCAATCAATGGCCAAAAGAACTTAAAGGATAAATAGAAACTAATTCCTTAATGATTAAGACTTGATTCCAATCTTTGGCCAAAAGAACTTAAAGGACAACGGGAAACCAATTCAATAAGGATTAAAACTTGATTCCAATCAATGGCCAAAAGAGCTTAAAGGACAAAGAGCAACCAATTCATCATGAACTATCAGTTACCTCCAATCAATGGCCAAAAGAACTTAAAGGACAAATTGAAACCAATTCCTTAATGACTAAGATTTCATTCCAATCTTTGGCCAAAGGAACTTAAGGGACAAAGGGAAACCATTTCATTAATGATTAAGATTCGATTCCAATCAATGGCCAAAAGAACTTAAAGGATAAATAGACACTAATTCCTTAATGATTAAGACTTGATTCCAATCTTTGGCCAAAAGAACTAAAAGGAAAAAGGGAAACCATTTCCTTAATGACTAAGACTTGATTCCAATTAATGGCCAAAAGAACTAAAAAGGCAAAGAGAATCCTATTCATTATGAGCCAAGACTTACTTCCAATCAATGGCTAAAAGAACTTAAAGGACAAATAGAAATCAATTCCTTAATGATTAAGAATTGATTCCAATCATTGGCCAAAAGAACATAAAGGACAAAGGGAAACGAATTCCTTAATGATTAAGACTTGATTTCAATCTTTGGCCAAAACAACTTAAAGGACAACGGGAAACCAATTCAATAAGGATTAAGACGTGATTCCAATCAATGGCCAAAAGAGCCTAAAGGACAAAGAGTAACCAATTCATTATGAACTAAGACTTACTTCCAATCAATGGCCAAAAGAACTTAAAGGACAAATAGAAACCAATTCCTTAATGACTAAGATTTGATTCCAATCTTTGGCCAAATGAACTTAAGGGACAAAGGGAAACCAATTCATTAATGATTAAGATTTGATTCCAATCAATGGCCAAAAGAACTTAAAGGATAAATAGAAACTAATTCCTTAATGATTAAGACTTGATTCCAATCTTTGGCCAAAAGAACTTAAAGGACAATGGGAAACCAATTCAATAAGGATTAAGACGTGATTCCAATCAATGGCCAAAAGAGCCTAAAGGACAAAGAGTAACCAATTCATTATGAACTAAGACTTACTTCCAATCAATGGCCAAAAGAACTTAAAGGACAAATAGAAACCAATTCCTTAATGACTAAGATTTGATTCCAATCTTTGGCCAAATGAACTTAAGGGACAAAGGGAAACCAATTCATTAATGATTAAGATTTGATTCCGATCAATGGCCAAAAGAACTTAAAGGATAAATAGAAACTAATTCCTTAATGATTAAGACTTGATTCCAATCTTTGGCCAAAAGAACTTAAAGGACAACGGGAAACCAATTCAATAAGGATTAAGACGTGATTCCAATCAATGGCCAAAAGAGCTTAAAGGACAAAGAGTAACCAATTCATTGTGAACTAAGACTTACTTCCAATAAATGGCCAAAAGAACTTAAAGGACAAATAGAAACCAATTCCTTAATGACTAAGATTTGATTCCAATCTTTGACCAAATGAACTTAAGGGACAAAGGGAAACCAATTCATTAATGATTAAGATTTGATTCCAATCAATGGCCAAAAGAACTTAAAGGATAAACAGAAACTAATTCCTTAATGATTAAGACCTAATTCCAATCTTTGGCCAAAAGAACTAAAAGGAAAAAGAGAAACGAATTCCTTAATGACTAAGACGTGATCCAATCAATGGCCAAAAGAACTAAAAAGGCAAAGAGAATCCTATTAATTGTGGACCAAGACTTACTTCCAATCAATGGCCAAAAGAACTTAAAGCACAAATAGAAACCAATTCCTTAATGATTAAGACTTGATTCCAATCTTTGGCCAAAAGAACTTAAAGGACAAAGGGAAACCAATTCATTAAGGATTAAGACTTGATTCCAATCAATGGGCAAAAGAGCCTGAAGGGCAAAGAGAAACCAATTCGTTATGGACTAAGACTTACTTCCAATCAATGGCCAAAAGAACTTAAAGGACAAATAGAAACGAATTCCTTAATGACTAAGATTTGATTCCAATCTTTGACGAAATGAACTTAGGGGACAAAGGGAAACCAATTCATTAATGATTAAGATTTGATTCCAATCAATGGCCAAATGAACCTAAAGGATAAATAGAAACCAATTCCATAATCATTATGACTTGATTCCAATCTTTGTCCAAAAGAACTAAAAGGAAAAAGGGAAACCAATTCCGTAATGACTAAGACTTGATTCCAATCAATGGCCAAAAGAACTTAAAAGGCAAAGAGAATCCTATTCATTATGAACCAAGACTTACTTCCAATCAATGGCCAAAAGAACTTAAAGGACAAATAGAAACCAATTCCTTAACGATTGAGACTTCATTGCAATCAATGGCCAAAAGAACTTAAAGACAAAGAGATTCCAATTCCTTAATGATTAAGACTTGATTCCAATCAATGGCCAAAAGATCTTCGTGGACAAAGAGACACCAATTCATTATGAACTAAGACTTACTTCCAATCAATGGCCAAAAGAACTTAAAGGACAAATAGAAACCAATTCCTAAATGACTAAGATTTGATTCCAATCTTTGGCCAAATGATCTTAAGGGACAAAGGGAAACCAATTCATTAATGATTAAGATTTGATTCCAATCAATGGCCAAAAGAGCTTAAAGGATAAATAGAAACTAATTCCTTAATGATTAAGGCTTGATTCCAATCTTTGACCAAAAGAACTAAAAGGAAAAAGGGAATCCAATTCCTTAATGATTAAGACTTGATTCCAATCAATGGCCAAAAGAACTTAAAAGGCAAAGAGAATCCTATTCATTATGAACCAAGACTTACTTCCAATCATTGGCCAAAGAAACTTAAAGGACAAATAGAAACCAATTCCTTAATGATTGAGACTTGATTCCAATCAATGGCCAAAAGAACTTAAAAGACAAAGAGAACCCAATTCCTTAATGATTAAGACTTGATTCCAATCAATGGCCAAAAGATCTTCATGGACAAAGAGAAACCAATTCATTATGAACTAAGACTTACTTCCAATCAGTGGCCAAAAGAACTTAAAGTACAAATAGAAACCAATTCCTTAATGATTAAGACTTGATTCCAATCTTTGGCCAAAAGAACTTAAAGGACAACGGGAAACCAATTCAATAAGGATTAAGACTTGATTCCAATCAATGGCCAAAAGAGCTTAAAGGACAAAGAGTAACCAATTCATTATGAACTAAGACTTACCTCCAATCAATGGCCAAAAGAACTTAAAGGACAAATAGAAACCAATTCCTTAATGATTAAGACTTGATTCCAATCTTTGGCCAAAAGAACTTAAAGGACAACGGGAAACCAATTCAATAAGGATTAAGACTTGATTCCAATTAATGGCCAAAAGAGCTTAAAGGACAAAGAGTAACCAATTCATTATGAACTAAGACTTACTTCCAATCAATGGCCAAAAGAACTTAAAGGACAAATAGAAACCAATTCCTTAATGACTAAGATTTGATTCCAATCTTTGGCCAAATGAACTTAAGGGACAAAGTGATACATGCTCAGAAGGGTAATTTGGTCATTTCAATAGTGGAAAAGAGCTTGTTTCTAGCAAGTTGATTCTGCCTTGGAGATCAAGCAATCCAAGAGCCCATTTCAAGTTACTTGGAGATCAAGGAATCAAGCTTAATTAAAGTAACTTAGAGAGCAAGCAATCTAATCATGTTGGAGATATGTTTAGGTTGTGGCTAGATTCTTTTTTGATTTGTTTTGACTTATTTAGATTTAAATTGAATTAGTTTATCTTGTAAGACTTAAATCAAATTTGACCTAATCTCTAAAGATCAAATCTGATTTAATTTTGTTAGGGATAAATCTTTTAGGATAGAATCGTATATTTAATTTTTAAATTTTAGTTTCAAATCAAATCTTTTAGATAGGATTAGATAATTTCTAGTTTTAGGATTTATGTATAAATAGGCAACTTGGCCTATAGACAATAAAGAATTTTGATCATACTTTTTTATCATGGTTTAACTACCAATAAAATCGTGAGGTTTTCCTCATGTTGTTCTGTGTGATGCAGAATGTTCTATCTTTTCCCGGTTATCTACGTTTCCAAGGACAGGTTTCTTAGGGGTTTAGTAGGGAAATTCTCTCCTTTGATCTAGGTTGCTATGGACAGGTTTCGTAGAGGTCTAGTAGGAAAATCCATTTCCAGTGACCTAGGTTGCTAAGAACAGGTTTCTTAGAGGTCTAGTAGGAAAACCCTATGTTTACTATCCTTTGTTCTATTTCGTTTTCGCTTTGTTAATTTTGTTTCCCTAGTTTTTTTTTTCTTTCTTTGTGTTTTCCCTAGTTTTTTTTCTTTGTGTTTTGAGTCTTGTTTTCTTAATCGTTGTGTCTACTTTGTCCACATTTTTTTTTTTTTGTATTTGAGGTATATTCAGTTCAAAAAAAAAAAGCAAGAAAAAAAAAAGAAGGAAAAAATAGCGAAAAAAAAAAAGAAAAAGAAAGAAGGAAAAAAAAAAGAAAAGAGAGGAAAAAAAGAGAGAGGAGAGAGTGTTAGTGAGATTCTTCAATTGCAAGTTCTTAGATGGCTTCATGGAGGAAAGACAATGGTGGAGATAACTTTGAAGATTACAAAGGCAAGATTCGAGGACGATTCTTTTTGAAGAGGGGGAGAATGATACATGCTCAGAAGGGTAATTTGGTCATTTCAATAGTGGAAAAGAGCTTGTTTCTAGCAAGTTGATTCTGCCTTGGAGATCAAGCAATCCAAGACCCCATTTCAAGTTACTTGGAGATCAAGGAATCAAGCTTAATTAAAGTAACTTAGAGAGCAAGCAATCTAATCATGTTGGAGATATGTTTAGATTGTGGCTAGATTCTTTTTTGATTTGTTTTGACTTATTTAGATTTAAATTGAATTAGTTTATCTTGTAAGACTTAAATCAAATTTGATCTAATCTCTAAAGATCAAATCTGATTTAATTTTGTTAGGGATAAATCTTTTAGGATAGAATCATATATTTAATTTTTAAATTTTAGTTTCAAATCAAATCTTTTAGATAGGATTAGATAATTTCTAGTTTTAGGATTTATGTATAAATAGGCAACTTGGCCTATAGACAATAAAGAATTTTGATCATATTTTTTTATCATGGTTTAACTACCAATAAAATCGTGAGGTTTTCCTCATGTTGTTCTGTGTGATGCAGAATGTTCTATCTTTTCCCCGTTATCTACGTTTCCAAGGACAGGTTTCTTGGGGGTTTAGTAGGGAGGGTCTTCATTCTACATCTTATCTTCTATCAAAGTGTGTGCCTGGGATTTCTGGATCTTTATATCCACGGGGTTCCTTCATCATTTGGTATTAGATCAAATTTGATTTAAGTCTTACAAGATAAACTAATTCAATTTAAATCTAAATAAGTCAAAACAAATCAAAAAAGAATCTAGCCACAATCTAAACATATCTCCAACATGATTAGATTGCTTGCTCTCCAAGTTACTTTAATTAAGCTTGATTCCTTGATCTCCAAGAAACTTGAAATGGGCTCTTGGATTGCTTGATCTCCAAGGCAGAATCAACTTGCTAGAAACAAGCTCTTTTCCACTATTGAAATGACCAAATTACCCTTCTGAGCATGTATCACAAAGGGAAACCAATTCATTAATGATTAAGATTTCATTCCAATCAATGGCCAAAAGAACTTAAAGGATAAATAGAAACTAATTCCTTAATGATTAAAACCTAATTCCAATCTTTGGCCAAAAGAACTAAAAGGAAAAAGGGAAACCAATTCCTTAACGACTAAGACGTGATTCCAATCAATGGCCAAAAGAACTAAAAAGGCAAAGAGAATCCTATTAATTATGAACCAAGACTTACTTCCAATCAATGGGCAAAAGAACTTAAAGGACAAATAGAAACCAATTCCTTAATGATTAAGATTTGATTCCAATCATTGGCCAAAAGAACTAAAAGAAAAAAGGGAAACCAATTCCTTAATGACTAAGACGTGATTCCAATCAATAGTCAAAAGAACTAAAAAGGCAAAGAGAATCCTATTAATTATGAACAAAGACTAACTTCCAATCAATTGGCAAAAGAACTTAAAGGAGAAATAGAAACTAATTCCTTAATGATTAAGACCTAATTCCAATCTTTGGCCAAAAGAACTAAAAGGAAACAGGGAAACCAATTCCTTAATGACTAAGACGTGATTCCAATCCATGGCCAAAAGAACTTTAAAGACAAAGAGAATCCTATTCATTATGATCTAAGACTTACTTTCAATCAATGGCCAAAAGAACTTAAAGGACAAATAGAAACCAATTCCTTAATGATTAAGATTTGATTCCAATCATTGGCCAAAAGAACATAAAGGACAAAGAGAAACCAATTCCTTAATGATTGAGACTTGTTTCCAATCAATGGCCAAAAGAACTTTAAAGACAAAGAGAATCCTATTCATTATGATCTAAGACTTATTTCCAATCATTGGCCAAAAGAACTTAAAGGACAAATAGAGACCAATTCCTTAATGATCAAGACTTCATTCCAATCTTTGGCCAAAAGAACTTAAAGGACAAAGGGAAACCAATTCATTAAGGATTAAGACTTGATTCCAATCAATGGCCAAAAGAGCTTCAAGGACAAAGAGAAACCAATTCGTTATGAACTAAGACTTACTTCCAATCAATGGCCAAAAGAACTTAAAGGACAAATAGAAACCAATTCCTTAATGACTAAGATTTGATTCCAATCTTTGGCCAATTGAACTTAAGGGACAAAGGGAAACCAATTCATTAATGATTAAGATTTGATTCCAATCAATGGCCAAAAGAACTTAAAGGATAAATAGAAACCAATTCCATAATGATTATGACTTGATTCCAATCTTTGTCCAAAAGAACTAAAAGGAAAAAGGGAAACCAATTCCTTAATGACTAAGACTTGATTCCAATCAATGGCCAAAAGAACTTAAAAGGCAAAGAGAATCCTATTCATTATGAACCAAGACTTACTTCCAATCAATGGCTAAAAGAACTTAAAGGTCAATTAGAAACCAGTTCCTTAATGATTGAGACTTGATTCCAATCAATGGCCAAAAGAACTTAAAAGACAAAGAGAATCCAATTCCTTAATGATTAAGACTTGATTCCAATCAATGGCCAAAAGATCTTTGTGGACAAAGACAAACCAATTCATTATGAACTAAGACTTACTTCCAATCAATGACCAAAAGAACTTCAAGGACAAATAGAAACCAATTCCTTAATGATTAAGACTTGATTCCAATCTTTGGCCAAAAGAACTTAAAGGACAAAGGGAAACCAATTCATTAGGGATTAAGACTTGATTCCAATCTTTGGCCAAAAGAACTAAAAGGAAAAAGGGAATGCAATTCCTTAATGATTAAGACTTGATTCCAATCAATGGCGAAAAGAACTTAAAAGGCAAAGACAATCCAATTCATTACGAACCAAGACTTACTTCCAATCAATGACCGAAAGAACTTAAAGGACAAATAGAAACCAATTCATTAATGATTGAGACTTGAATCCAATCAATGGCCAAAAGAACTTAAAAGACAAAGAGAATCCAATTCCTTAATGATTAAGACTTGATTACAATCAATGGCCAAAAGATCTTCATGGACAAAGAGAAACCAATTCATTATGAACTAAGACTTACTTCCAATCAATTGCCAAAAGAACGTAAAGGACAAATTGAAACCAATTCCTGAATGATTAAGACTTGATTCCAATCTTTGGCCAAAAGAACTTAAAGGACAACGGGAAACCAATTCAATAAGGATTAAGACTTGATTCCAATCAATGGCCAAAAGAGCTTAAAGGGCAAAGAGTCACCAATTCATTATGAACTAACACTTACTTCCAATCAATGGCCAAAAGAACTTAAAGGACAAATTGAAACCAATTCCTTAATGACTAAGATTTGATTCCAATCTTTGGCCAAATGAACTTAAGGGACAAAGGGAAACCAATTCATTAATGATTAAGATTCGATTCCAATCAATGGCCAAAAGAACTTAAATCATAAATAGAAACTAATTCCTTAATGATTAAGACTTGATTCCAATCTTTGGCCAAAAGAACTAAAAGGAAAAAGGGAAACCAATTCCTTAATGACTAAGACTTGATTCCAATCAATGGCCAAAAGAACTAAAAAGGCAAAGAGAATCCTTTTCATTATGAACCAAGACTTACTTCCAATCAATGGCTAAAAGAACTTAAAGGACAAATAGAAATCAATTACTTAATGATTAACATTTTATTCCAATCATTGGCCAAAAGAACTTAAAGGACAAATAGAAACCAATTCCTTAATGATTAAGAATTGATTCCAATCTTTGGCCAAAAGAACTTAAAGGACAAAGGGAAACCAATTCATTAAGGATTAAGACTTGATTCCAATTAATGGCCAAAAGAGCTTGAAGGACAAAGAGAAACCAATTCGTTATGAAATAAGACTTACTTCCAATCAACGGCCAATAGAACTTAAAGGGCAAATAGAAACCAATTACTTAATGACTAAGATTTGATTCCAATCTTTGGCCAAATGAACTTAAGGGACAAAGGGACACTAGTTCATTAACGATTAAGATTTGATTCCAATCAATGGCCGAAAGAACTTAAAGCATAAAAAGAAACCAATTCCATAATGATTATGACTTGATTCCATTCTTTGTCCAAAAGAACTAAAAGGAAAAAGGGAAACCAAACCCTTAATGACTAAGACTTGACTCCAATCAATGGCCAAAAGAATTTAAAAGGCAAGGAGAATCCTATTCATTATGAATCAAGACTTACTTCCAATCAATGGCCAAAAGAACTTAAAGGACAAATAGAAACCAATTCCTTAATGATTGAGACTTGTTTCCAATCAATGGCCAAAAGAACTTTAAAGACAAAGAGAATCCTATTCATTATGATCTAAGACTTATTTCCAATCATTGGCCAAAAGAACTTAAAGGACAAATAGAGACCAATTCCTTAATGATCAAGACTTCATTCCAATCTTTGGCCAAAAGAACTTAAAGGACAAAGGGAAACCAATTCATTAAGGATTAAGACTTGATTCCAATCAATGGCCAAAAGAGCTTCAAGGACAAAGAGAAACCAATTCGTTATGAACTAAGACTTACTTCCAATCAATGGCCAAAAGAACTTAAAGGACAAATAGAAACCAATTCCTTAATGACTAAGATTTGATTCCAATCTTTGGCCAATTGAACTTAAGGGACAAAGGGAAACCAATTCATTAATGATTAAGATTTGATTCCAATCAATGGCCAAAAGAACTTAAAGGATAAATAGAAACCAATTCCATAATGATTATGACTTGATTCCAATCTTTGTCCAAAAGAACTAAAAGGAAAAAGGGAAACCAATTCCTTAATGACTAAGACTTGATTCCAATCAATGGCCAAAAGAACTTAAAAGGCAAAGAGAATCCTATTCATTATGAACCAAGACTTACTTCCAATCAGTGGCTAAAAGAACTTAATGGTCAATTAGAAACCAGTTCCTTAATGATTGAGACTTGATTCCAATCAATGGCCAAAAGAACTTAAAAGACAAAGAGAATCCAATTCCTTAATGATTAAGACTTGATTCCAATCAATGGCCAAAAGATCTTTGTGGACAAAGACAAACCAATTCATTATGAACTAAGACTTACTTCCAATCAATGACCAAAAGAACTTCAAGGACAAATAGAAACCAATTCCTTAATGATTAAGACTTGATTCCAATCTTTGGCCAAAAGAACTTAAAGGACAAAGGGAAACCAATTCATTAGGGATTAAGACTTGATTCCAATCTTTGGCCAAAAGAACTAAAAGGAAAAAGGGAATGCAATTCCTTAATGATTAAGACTTGATTCCAATCAATGGCGAAAAGAACTTAAAAGGCAAAGACAATCCAATTCATTACGAACCAAGACTTACTTCCAATCAATGACCGAAAGAACTTAAAGGACAAATAGAAACCAATTCATTAATGATTGAGACTTGAATCCAATCAATGGCCAAAAGAACTTAAAAGATAAAGAGAATCCAATTCCTTAATGATTAAGACTTGATTACAATCAATGGCCAAAAGATCTTCATGGACAAAGAGAAACCAATTCATTATGAACTAAGACTTACTTCCAATCAATTGCCAAAAGAACGTAAAGGACAAATTGAAACCAATTCCTGAATGATTAAGACTTGATTCCAATCTTTGGCCAAAAGAACTTAAAGGACAATGGGAAACCAATTCAATAAGGATTAAGATTTGATTCCAATCAATGGCCAAAAGAGCTTTAAGGGCAAAGAGTCACCAATTCATTATGAACTAACACTTACTTCCAATCAATGGCCAAAAGAACTTAAAGGACAAATTGAAACCAATTCCTTAATGACTAAGATTTGATTCCAATCTTTGGCCAAATGAACTTAAGGGACAAAGGGAAACCAATTCATTAATGATTAAGATTCGATTCCAATCAATGGCCAAAAGAACTTAAATCATAAATAGAAACTAATTCCTTAATGATTAAGACTTGATTCCAATCTTTGGCCAAAAGAACTAAAAGGAAAAAGGGAAACCAATTCCTTAATGACTAAGACTTGATTCCAATCAATGGCCAAAAGAACTAAAAAGGCAAAGAGAATCCTTTTCATTATGAACCAAGACTTACTTCCAATCAATGGCTAAAAGAACTTAAAGGACAAATAGAAATCAATTCCTTAATGATTAACATTTTATTCCAATCATTGGCCAAAAGAACTTAAAGGACAAATAGAAACCAATTCCTTAATGATTAAGAATTGATTCCAATCTTTGGCCAAAAGAACTTAAAGGACAAAGGGAAACCAATTCATTAAGGATTAAGACTTGATTCCAATTAATGGCCAAAAGAGCTTGAAGGACAAAGAGAAACCAATTCGTTATGAAATAAGACTTGCTTCCAATCAACGGCCAATAGAACTTAAAGGGCAAATAGAAACCAATTCCTTAATGACTAAGATTTGATTCCAATCTTTGGCCAAATGAACTTAAGGGACAAAGGGACACTAGTTCATTAATGATTAAGCAAATAGCAAACCAATTCCATAATGATTATGACTTGATTCCATCTTTGTCCAAAGAACTAAAAGGAAAAAGGGAAACCAAACCCTTAATGATTAAGATTTGATTCCAATCAATGGCCGAAAGAACTTAAAGCATAAAAAGAAACCAATTCCATAATGATTATGACTTGATTCCATTCTTTGTCCAAAAGAACTAAAAGGAAAAAGGGAAACCAAACCCTTAATGACTAAGACTTGACTCCAATCAATGGCCAAAAGAATTTAAAAGGCAAGGAGAATCCTATTCATTATGAATCAAGACTTACTTCCAATCAATGGCCAAAAGAACTTAAAGGACAAATTGAAACCAATTCCTTAATGATTAAGATTTGATTCCAATCATTGGCCAAAAGAACATAAAGGACAAAGAGAAACCAAGTCCTTAATGATTTAGACTTGATTCCAATCAATGGCGAAAAGAACTTAAATGGTAAAGAGAGCCCTATTCATTATGAACCAAGACTTACTTCCAATCAATGGCCAAAAGAACTTAAAGGACAAATAGAAACCAATTCCTTAATGATTGTGACTTGATTCCAATCAACGGCTAAAATAGCTTAAACGACAAAGAGAATCCAATTCCTTAATGATTAAGACTTGATTCCAATCAATGGCCAAAAGATCTTCGTGGACAAAGAGAAACCAATTCATTATGAACTAAGACTTACTTCCAATCAATTGCCAAAAGAACTTAAAGGACAAATAGAAACCAATTCCTTAATGATTAAGACTTGATTCCAATCTTTGGCCAAAAGAACTTAAAGGACAACGGGAAACCAATTCAATAAGGATTAAGACTTGATTCCAATCAATGGCCAAAAGAGCTTAAAGGACAAAGAGTAACCAATTCATTATGAACTAAGACTTACTTCCAATCAATAGCCAAAAGAACTTAAAGGACAAATAGAAACCAATTCCTTAATGACCAAGATTTGATTCCAACCTTTGGCCAAATGAACTTAAGGGACAAAGGGAAACCAATTCATTAACGATTAAGATTTGATTCCAATCAATGGCCGAAAGAACTTAAAGCATAAAAAGAAACCAATTCCACAATGATTATGAGTTGATTCCATTCTTTGTCCAAAAGAACTAAAAGGAAAAAGGGAAACCAAACCCTTAATGACTAAGACTTGACTCCAATCAATGGCCAAAAGAATTTAAAAGGCAAGGAGAATCCTATTCATTATGAATCAAGACTTACTTCCAATCAATGGCCAAAAGAACTTAAAGGACAAATAGAAACCAATTCCTTAATGATTAAGATTTGATTCCAATCATTGGCCAAAAGAACATAAAGGACAAAGAGAAACCAAGTCCTTAATGATTAAGACTTGATTCCAATCAATGGCCAAAAGAACTTAAAAGGCAAAGAGAATCCTATTCATTATGAACCAAGGCTTTCTTCCAATCAATGGCCAAAATAACTTAAAGGACAAATAGAAACCAATTCCTTAATGATTGAGACTTGATTCCAATCAATGGCCAAAAGAACTTAAAAGACAAAGAGAATGCAATTCCTTAATGATTAAGACTTGATTCCAATCAATGGCCAAAAGATCATCGTGGACAAAGAGAAACCAATTCATTATGAACTAAGACTTACTTCCAATCAATGGCCAAAAGAACATAAAGGACAAATAGAAACCAATTCCTTAATGATTAAGACTTGATTCCAATCTTTGGCCAAAAGAACTTAAAGGACAATGGGAAACCAATTCAATAAGGATTAAGACTTGATTCAAATCAATGGCCAAAAGAGCTTAAAGGACAAAGAGTAACCAATTCATTATGAACTAAGACTTACTTCCAATCAATGGCCAAAAGAACTTAAAGGACAAATTGAAACCAATTCCTTAATGACTAAGATTTGATTCCAATCTTTGGCCAAATGAACTTAAGGGACCAAGGGAAACCAATTCATTAATGATTAAGATTTGTTTCCAATCAAGGGCCTAAAGAACTTATAGGATAAATAGAAACCAATTCCTTAAGGATTATGACTTGATTCCAATCTTTGGCCAAAGAACTTAAAGGAAAATGGAAACCAATTCCTTAATGATCAAGACTTGATTCCAATCAATGGCCAAAAGAACTTAAAGGACAAAGAGAATCCAATTCCTTATGAACGAAGACATACTTGCAATCAATGGCCAAAAGAACTTAAAGGACAAATAGAAATCAATTCCTTAATGATTAAGATTTGATTCCAATCATTGGCCAAAAGAACATAAAGGACAAAGAGAAACCAATTCCTTAATGATTAAGACTTGATTCCAATCAATAGCCAAAAGATCTTTAAAGACAAAGAGAATCCCATCCATTATGATCTAAGACTTACTTTCAATCAATGGCCAAAAGAACTTAAACGACAAACAGAAACCAATTCCTTAATGATTAAGATTTGATTCCAATCCTTGGCCAAAAGAACATAAAGGACAAAGAGAAACCAATTCCTTAATGATTAAGACTTGATTCCAATCAATGGCCAAAAGAACTTAAATGGCAAAGAGAGTCCTATTTATTATGAACCAAGAGTTACATCCAATCAATGGCCAAAAGAACTTAAAGGACAAATAGAAACCAATTCCTTAATGACTAAGATTTGATTCCAATCTTTGGCCAAATGAACTTAAAGGACAAAGGGAAACCAATTCATTAAGGATTAAGACTTGATTCCAATCAATGGCCAAAAGAACTTACAAGGCAAAGAGAATCCTATTCATTATGAACCAAGACTTACTTCCAATCAATGGCCAAAAGAACTTAAAGGACAAATAGAAACCAATTCCATAATGTTTGAGACTTGATTCCAATCAATAGCCAAAAGAACTTAAAAGACAAAGAGAATCCAATTCCTTAATGATTAGGACTCGATTCCAATCAATGGCCAAAAGATCTTCATGGACAAAGAGAAACCAATTCATTATGAACTAAGACTTACTTCCAATCAATGGCCAAAAGAACTTAAAGGACAAATAGAAACCAATTCTTTAATGATTAAGACTTGATTCCAGTCTTTGGCCAAAAGAACTTCAAGGACAACGGGAAACCAATTCAATAAGGATTAAGACTTGATTCCAATCAATGGCCAAAAGAGCTTAAAGGACAAAGAGTAACCAATCCATTATGAACTTAGAATTAAGACATGTTTCCAATCAATGGGCAAAAGAACTTAAAGGACAAATAGAAACCAATTCCTTAATGATTAAGATTTGATTCCAATCATTGGCCAAAAGAACATAAAGGACAAAGAGAAACCAATTCCTTAATGATTAAGACTTGATTCCAATCAATGGCCAAAAGAACTTAAATGGCAAAGAGAGTCCTATTTATTATGAACCAAGACTTACATCCAATCAATGGCCAAAAGAACTTAAAGGACAAATAGAAACCAATTCCTTAATGATTGAGATTTCATTCTAATCAATGGCCAAAAGAACTTAAAGGACAAAGGGAAACCAATTCCTTAATGATTAAGACTTGATTCCAATTGATGGCCAAAAGAACTTAAAAGGCAAAGAGAAACCAATTCATTATGAACCAAGACTTACTTCCAATCAATGGCCAAAAGAACTTAAAGGACAAATAGAAACCAATTCCTTAATGATTAAGATTTGATTCCAATCATTGGCCAAAAGAACTTAAAGGACAAAGGGAAACCAATTCCTTAAGGATTAAGTCTTGATTACAATCAATGGCCAAAAGAAAGTTAAAGGACAAAGAGAAACCAATTCATGATGAACTAAGACTTACTTCGAATCAATGGCCAAAAGAGCTTAAAGGACAAATAGAAACCAATTCCATAATGATTAAGACTGGATTCCAATCAATGGCCAAAAGAACTTAAAGGACAAAGAGAAACCAATTCCGTAAAGATCAAGACTTGATTCCAATCAATGGCCAAAAGAAACTTAAAGGACAAAGAGAAACCAATTCATTATGAACTAAGACTCACTTCCAATCAATGACCAAAAGAATTTAAAGGACAAATAGAAACCAATTCCTTAATGATTAATACTTGATTCCAATCAATGGCCAAAATAACTTAAACGAGAAAGAGGAACCAATTCATTATGAATTGAGACTTGATTCAAATCAATGGCCAAAAGAACTTAAAGGACAAATAGAAACCAATTCCTTAATGAATTAAGACTTGATTCCAATCGATGCCCAAAAGAACTTAAAGGACAAAGAGAATCCAATTCCTTAATGATTAAGACTTGATTCCAATCAACGGCCAAAAGAAATTAAAGGACAAATATAAAGCAATTCCTTAATGATGAAGACTTGATTCCAATCAATGGCCAAAAGAACTTAAAAGACAAAGAGAAACCAATTCCTTAATGATCAAAACATGATTCCAATCAATGGCCAAAAGAAAGTTAAAGGACAAAGAGAAACCAATTCATTAATGAATTAAGACTTGATTCCAATCAATGGCCAAAAGAACGTAAAGGACAAAGAGAAACCAATTCCATAAGGATTAAGGCTTGATTCCAATCAATGGCCAAAAGAACTTAATGGACAAAGAGAAATCCATTGCTTAATGATTAGGATTTGATTCCAATCAATGGCCAAAAGAACTTAAAGGACAAAGAGAATCCAATTCCTTAATGATTAAGACTTGATTCCAATCAACGGCCAAAAGAAATTAAAGGACAAATAGAAACTAATTCATTAAGGATTAAGACTTGATTCCAATCAATGGCCGAAAGAACTTAAAGGACAAAGGGAAACCAATTCCTTATGGATTAAGACTTGATTTCAATCAATGTCCAAAAGAACTTAAAGGGGAAAGAGAATCCAATTCCTTGTGCATTCAGACTTACTTCCAATCAATGACCAAAAGAATTTAAAGGACAAATAGAAACGAATTCCTTAATGATTAAGATTTGATTCCAATCATTGGCCAAAAGAACTTAAAGGAGAAAGAGAAACCAATTCCTTAATGATTAAGACATGATTCCAATCAATGGCCAAAAGAACTTAAAAGGCAAAGAAAATCCTATTCATTATGTACCAAGACCTGCTTCCAATCAATGGCCAAAAGAACTTAAAGGACAAATAGAAACCAATTCCTTAATGATTAAGACTTGATTCCAATCAATGGCCAAAAGAACTTAAAGGAGAAAGAGAAACAAATTCCTTAGTGATTAAGACTTGATTCCAATCAATGGCCAAAAGAACTTAAAAGGCAAAGAGAATCCAACTCATGATGAACAAAGACTTACTTCCAATCAATGACCAAAAGAACTTAAAGGACAAATAGAAGCCAATTCGTTAACGATTAAGATTTGATTCCAATCACTAGCCAAAAGAACTTAAAGGAGAAAGAGAAACAAAATCCTTAATGATTAAGACTTGATTCCAATCAATGGCCAAAAGAACTTAAAAGGCAAAGAGAATCCAATTCCTTAATGATTAACACTTGATTCCAATCAATGGCCAAAAGAACTTAAAGAGAATCCAATTCCTTAATGATTAAGACTTGATTCCAATCTTTGGCCAAAGGAACTAAAAGGAAAAAGGGATACCAATTCCTTGACGATTAAGACATGATTTCAATCAATGGCCAAAAGAACATAAAAGGCATCGAGAATCCGATTCATTATGAACCAAGACTTACTTCCAATCAATGACCAAAAGAATTTCAAGAACAAATAGAAGCCAATTCCTTAATGATTAAGATTTCATTCCAATCATTGTCCAAAAGAACTTAAAGGAGAAAGAGAAACCAATTCCTTAATGATTAAGACTTGATTCCAATCAATGGCCAAAAGAACTTAAAAGGCAAAGAGAATCCTATTCAATGTGAACCAAGACTTACTTCCAATCAATGGCCAAAAGAACTTAAAGGACAAATAGAAACCAATTCCTTAATGATTAAGACTTTATTCCAATCTTTGGCCAAAGGAACTAAAAGGAAAAAGGGAAACCAATTACTTGACGATTAAGACTTGATTCCAATCAATGGCTAAAAGAACTTAAAGGACAAAGAGAAACCAACTCATGATGAACAAAGACTTACTTCCAATCAATGACCAAAAGAACTTAAAGGACAAATAGAATCCAATTCGTTAATGATTAAGATTTGATTCCAATCACTAGCCAAAAGAACTTAAAGGTGAAAGAGAAACAAAATCCTTAATGATTAAGACTTGATTCCAATCAATGGCCAAAAGAACTTAAAAGGCAAAGAGAATCCAATTCCTTAATGATTAACACTTGATTCCAATCAATGGCCAAAAGAACTTA
Organism: Pterocarpus santalinus; assembly: GCA_031439595.1. Lineage (NCBI taxonomy): Eukaryota > Viridiplantae > Streptophyta > Magnoliopsida > Fabales > Fabaceae > Pterocarpus > Pterocarpus santalinus. Next base: position 33,701,827 of record CM062525.1, read on the forward strand.
AAGAGAATCCAATTCCTTAATAATTAAGACTTGATTCCAATCTTTGGCCAATGGAACTAAAAGGAAAAAGGGATACCAATTCCTTGACGATTAAGACATGATTTCAATCAATGGCCAAAAGAACATAAAAGGCATCGAGAATCCGATTCATTATGAACCAAGACTTACTTCCAATCAATGACCAAAAGAATTTAAAGAACAAATAGAAGCCAATTCCTTAATGATTAAGATTTCATTCCAATCATTGTCCAAAAGAACTTAAAGGAGAAAGAGAAACCAATTCCTTAATGATTAAGACTTGATTCCAATCAATGGCCAAAAGAATTTAAAAGGCAAAGAGAATCCTATTCAATGTGAACCAAGACTTACTTCCAATCAATGGCCAAAAGAACTTAAAGGACAAATAGAAACCAATTCCTTAATGATTAAGACTTTATTCCAATCTTTGGCCAAAGGAACTAAAAGGAAAAAGGGAAACCAATTACTTGACGATTAAGACTTGATTCCAATCAATGGCTAAAAGAACTTAAAGGACAAAGAGAAACCAACTCATGATGAACAAAGACTTACTTCCAATCAATGACCAAAAGAACTTAAAGGACAAATAGAATCCAATTCGTTAATGATTAAGATTTGATTCCAATCACTAGCCAAAAGAACTTAAAGGTGAAAGAGAAACAAAATCCTTAATGATTAAGACTTGATTCCAATCAATGGCCAAAAGAACTTAAAAGGCAAAGAGAATCCAATTCCTTAATGATTAAGACTTGATTCCAATCAATGGCCAAAAGAACTTAAAAGGCAAAGAGAATCCAATTCCTTAATGATTAACACTTGATTCCAATCAATGGCCAAAAGAACTTAAAGAGAATCCAATTCCTTAATGATTAAGACTTGATTCCAATCTTTGGCCAATGGAACTAAAAGGAAAAAGGGATACCAATTCCTTGACGATTAAGACATGATTTCAATCAATGGCCAAAAGAACATAAAAGGCATCGAGAATCCGATTCATTATGAACCAAGACTTACTTCCAATCAATTACCAAAAGAATTTAAAGAACAAATAGAAGCCAATTCCTTAATGATTAAGATTTCATTCCAATCATTGTCCAAAAGAACTTAAAGGAGAAAGAGAAACAATTTCCTTAATGATTAAAGACTTGATTCCAATCAATGGCCAATGGAACTAAAAGGAAAAAGGGATACCAATTCCTTGACGATTAAGACATGATTTCAATCAATGGCAAAAAGAACTTAAAAGGCAAAGAGAATCCTATTCATTATGAACCAAGACTTGCTTCCAATCAACGGCCAAAAGAACTTAAAGGACAAATAGAAACCAATTCCTTAATGATTAAGACCTGATTCCAATCAATGGCCAAAAGAACTTAAAGGAGAAAGAGAAACAATTTCCTTAATGATTAAGACTTGATTCCAATCAATGGCCAAAAGAACTTAAAAGGCAAAGAGAATCCAATTCCTTAATGATTAAGACTTGATTCCAATCAATGGCCAAATGAACTTAAAAGACAAAGAGAATCCAATTCCTTAATGATTAACACTTGATTCCAATCAATGGCCAAAAGATATTCATGGACAAAGAGAAACCAATTCATTATGAACTAAGACTTACTTCCAATCAATGGCCAAAAGAACTTAAAGGACAAATAGAAACCAATTCCTTAATGACTAAGATTTGATTCCAATCTTTGGCCAAATGAACTTAAGGGACAAAGGGAAACCAATTCATTAATGATTAAGATTTGATTCCAATCAATGGCCAAAAGAACTTAAAGGATAAATAGAAATTCATTCCTTAATGATTAAGACTTGATTCCAATCTTTCGCCAAAAGAACTAAATGGAAAAAGGGAAACCAATTCCTTAATGATTAAGACTTGATTCCAATCAATGGCCAAAAGAACTTAAAAGGCAAAGAGAATCCTATTCATTATGAACCAAAACTTACTACCAATCAATGGCCAAAAGATCTTAAAGGACAAATAGAAACCAATTCCTTAATGATTAAGATTTGATTCCAATCAACGGACAAAAGAACTTAATGGACAAAGTGAAACTAATTAATTAATGATTAAGACTTGATTCCAATCGATGGCCAAAGGAACGTAAAAGGCAAAGAGAATCCTATTCAATGTGAACCAAGACTTACTTCCAATCAATGGCCAAAAGAACTTAAAGGACAAATAGAAACCAATTCCTTAATGATTAAGATTTGATTCCAATCATTGTCCAAAAGAACTTAAAGGAGAAAGAGAAACCAATTCCTTAATCATTAAGACTCGATTCCAATCAATGGCCAAAAGAACTTAAAAGGCAAAGAGAATCCTATTCATTATGAACCAAGACTTGCTTCCAATCAATGGCCAAAAGAACTTAAAGGACAAATAGAAACCAATTCCTTAATGATTAAGACTTGATTCCAATCAATGGCCAAAAGAACTTGAAGGAGAAAGAGAAACAAATTCCTTAATCATTAAGACTTGATTCCAATCAATGGCCAAAAGAGCTTAAAGGACAAAGAGAAACCAATTCATTATGAGCTAAGACTTACTTCCAATCAATGGCAAAAAGAACTTAAAGGACAAATAGAAACCAATTCCTTAACGATTAATACTTGATTCCAATCAATGGCCAAAAGATCTTAATGGACAAAGAGGAACCAATTCATTATGAACTAAGACTTACATGAAATCAATGGCCAAAATAACTTAAAGGACAAATAGAAACCAATTCCTTAATGATTAAGATTTGATTCCAAACTTCGGCCAAAGGAACTTAAGGGACAAAGGGAAAACAATTCATTAATGATTAAGATTTGATTCCAATCAATGGCCAAAAGAACTTAAAGGATAAATAGAAACCAATTCCTTAACGATTAAGACTTGATTCTAATCTTTGGCCAAAGGAACTAAAAGGAAAAAGGGAAACCAATTCCTTGACGATTAAGACTTGATTCCAATCAATGGCAAAAAGAACTTAAAGGACAAAGGGAAACCAACTCATTATGAACCAAGACTTACTTCCAAACAATGACCAAAAGAACTTACAGGACAAATAGAAACCAATTCCTTAATGATTAAGATTTCATTCCAATCACTGGCCAAAAGGACTTAAAGGAGAAAGAGAAACAAATTCCTTAATGATTAAGACTTGATTGCAATCAATGGCCAAAAGAACTTAAAAGGCAAAGAGAATCCAATTCCTTAATGATTAACACTTGATTCCAATCAATGGCCAAAAGAACTTAAAGAGAATCCAATTCCTTAATGATTAAGACTTGATTCCAATCGAACTAAAAGGAAAAAGGGATACCAATTCCTTGACGATTAAGACATGATTTCAATCAATGGCCAAAAGAACATAAAAGGCAAAGAGAATCCTATTCATTATGAACCAAGACTTACTTCCAATCAATGGCCAAAAGAACTTAAGGGAAAAATAGAAACCAATTCCTTAATGACTAAGATTTGATTCCAATTTTTGGCCAAATGAACTTAAGGGACAAAGGGAAACCAATTCATTAATGATTAAGATTTGATTCCAATCAATGGCCAAAAGAACTTAAAGGATAAATAGAAATTAATTCCTTAATGATTTAGACTTGATTCCACTCTTTCGCCAAAAGAACTAAATGGAAAAAGGGAAACCAATTCCTTAATGATTAAGACTTGATTCCAATCAATGGCCAAAAGAACTTAAAAGGCAAAGAGAATCCTATTCATTATGAACCAAGACCTACTACCAATCAATGGCCAAAAGATCTTAAAGGACAAATAGAAACCAATTCCTTAATGATTAAGATATGATTCCAATCAACGGCCAAAAGAACTTAATGGACAAAGAGAAACTAATTCCTTAATGATTAAGACTTGATTCCAATCGATGGCCAAAGGAACGTAAAAGGCAAAGAGAATCCTATTCATTGTGAACCAAGACTTACTTCCAATCAATGGCCAAAAGAACTTAAAGGACAAATAGAAACCAATTCCTTAATGATTAAGATTTGATTCCAATCATAGTCCAAAAGAACTTAAAGGAGAAAGAGAAACGAATTCCTTAATCATTAAGACTTGATTCCAATCAATGGCCAAAAGAACTTAAAGGATAAAGAGAAACCAATTCCTTAATGATTAAGACTTGATTCCAATCAATGACCAAAAGAACTTGAAGGAGAAAGAGAAACAAATTCCTTAATCATTAAGACTTGATTCCAATCAATGGCCAAAAGAGCTTAAAGGATAAAGAGAAACCAATTCATTATGAACTAAGACTTACTTCCAATCAATGGCAAAAAGAACTTAAAGGACAAATAGAAACCAATTCCTTAACGATTAATACTTGATTCCAATCAATGGCCAAAAGATCTTAATGGACAAAGAGGAACCAATTCATTATTAACTAAGACTTACATGAAATCAATGGCCAAAATAACTTAAAGGACAAATAGAAACCAATTCCTTAATGATTAAGATTTGATTCCAAACTTCGGCCAAATGAACTTAAGGGACAAAGGGAAAACAATTCATTAATGATTAAGATTTGATTCCAATCAACGGCCAAAAGAACTTAAAGGATAAATAGAAACCAATTCCTTAACGATTAAGACTTGATTCCAATCTTTGGGCAAAGGAACTAAAAGGAAAAAGGGAAACCAATTCCTTGACGATTAAGACTTGATTCCAGTCAATGGCAAAAAGAACTTAAAGGACAAAGGGAAACCAACTCATTATGAACCAAGACTTACTTCCAATCAATGACCAAAAGAACTTACAGGACAAATAGAAACCAATTCCTTAATGATTAAGATTTGATTCCAATCACTGGCCAAAAGAACTTAAAGGAGAAAGAGAAACAAATTCCTTAATGATTAAGACTTGATTCCAATCAATGGCCAAAAGAACTTAAAAGGCAAAGAGAATCCAATTCCTTAATGATTAACACTTGATTCCAATCAATGGCCAAAAGAACTTAAAGAGAATCCAATTCCTTAATGATTAAGACTTGATTCCAATCAACGGCCAAAAGAACTTAAAAGGCAAAGAGAATCCAATTCCTTAATGATTAACACTTGATTCCAATCAATGGCCAAAAGAACTTAAAGAGAATCCAATTCCTTAATGATTAAGACTTGATTCCAATCTTTGGCCAAAGGAACTAAAAGGAAAAAGGGATACCAATTCCTTGACGATTAAGACATGATTTCAATCAATGGCCAAAAGAACATAAAAGGCAAAGAGAATCCTATTCATTATGAACCAAGACTTACTTCCAATTAATGATCAAAAGAATTTAAAGGACAAATAGTAACCAATTCCTTAATGATTAAGATTTGATTCCAATCATTGTCCAAAAGAACTTAAAGGAGAAAGAGAAACCAATTCCTTAATGATTAAGACTTGATTCCAATCAATGGCCAAAAGAACTTAAAGGAGAAAGAGAAACAATTTCCTTAATGATTAAGACTTGATTCCAATCAATGGCCAAAAGAACTTAAAAGGCAAAGAGAATCCATTTCCTTAATGATTAAGACTTGATTCCAATCAATGGCCAAATGAACTTAAAAGACAAAGAGAATCCAACTCCTTTATGATTAAGACTTGATTCCAATCAATGGCCAAAAGATCGTAAAGGACAAAGAGGAACCAATTCATTATGAACTAAGACTTACATGAAATCAATGGCCAAAATAACTTAAAGGGCAAATAGAAACCAATTCCTTAATGATTAAGATTTGATTCCAAACTTCGGCCAAATGAACTTAAGGGACAAAGGGAAAACAATTCATTAATGATTAAGATTTGATTCCAATCAATGGCCAAAAGAACTTAAAGGATAAATAGAAACCAATTCCTTAATGATTAAGACTTGATTCCAATCTTTGGCCAAAGGAACTAAAAGGAAAAAGGGAAACCAATTCCTTGACGATTAAGACATGATTTCAATCAATGGCTAGAAGAACTTAAAGGACAAAGAGAAACCAACTCATGATGAACCAAGACTTACTTCCAATCAATGACCAAAAGAACTTAAAGGACAAATAGAAACCAATTCCTTAATGATTAAGATTTGATTCCAATCACTGGCCAAAAGAACTTAAAGGAGAAAGAGAAACAAATTCCTTAATGATTAAGACTTGATTCCAATCAATGGCCAAAAGAACTTAAAAGGCAAAGAGAATCCAATTCCTTAATGATTAACACTTGATTCCAATCAATGGCCAAAAGAACTTAAAGAGAATCCAATTCCTTAATGATTAAGACTTGATTCCAATCTTTGGCCAAAGGAACTAAAAGGAAAAAGGGATACCAATTCCTTGACGATTAAGACATGATTTCAATCAATGGCCAAAAGAACATAAAAGGCAAAGAGAATCCTATTCATTATGAACCAAGACTTACTTCCAATCAATGACCAAAAGAATTTAAAGGACAAATAGAAACCAATTCCTTAATGATTAAGATTTGATTCCAATCATTGTCCAAAAGAACTTAAAGGAGAAAGAGAAACCAATTCCGTAATGATTAAGACTTGATTCCAATCAATGGCCAAAAGAACTTAAAGGAGAAAGAGAAACAATTTCCTTAATGATTAAGACTTGATTCCAATCAATGGCCAAAAGAACTTAAAAGGCAAAGAGAATCCAATTCCTTAATGATTAAGGCTTGATTCCAATCAATGGCCAAAATAACATAGAAGACAAAGAGAATCCAACTCCTTTATGATTAAGACTTGATTCCAATCAATGGCCAAAAGATCGTAATGGACAAAGAGGAACCAATTCATTATGAACTAAGACTTACATCAAATCAATGGCCAAAAGAACTTAAAGGACAAATAGAAACCAATTCCTTAATGACTAAGATTTGATTCCAATCTTTGGCCAAATGAACTTAAGGGCCAAAAGAACTAATGCATTAATGATTAAGATTTGATTCCAATCAATGGCCAAAAGAACTTAAAGGACAAAGAGAAACAAATTCCTTAATGATTAAGACTTGATTCCAATCAATGGCCAAAAGAATTTAAAAGGCAAAGAGAATCCAATTCCTTAATGATTAAGACTTGATTCCAATCAATGGCCAAAAGAACTTAAAAGACAAAGAGAATCCAATTCCTTAATGATTAACACTTGATTCCAATCAATGGCCAAAAGATATTCATGGACAAAGAGAAACCAATTCCATATGAACTAAGACTTACTTCCAATCAGTGGCCAAAAGAACTTAAAGGACAAACAGAAACCAATTCCTTAATGATTAAGACTTGACTCCAATCTTTGGCCAAATGAACTTATGGGACAAAGGGAAACCAATTCATTAAGGATTAAGATTTGATTCCAATCAATGGCCAAAAGAACTTAAAGGACAAAGAGAAACCAATTCCTTAATGATTAAGACTTGATTCCAATCGACTGCCAAAGGAACTTAATAGGCAAGGAGAATCCTATTCATTGTGAACCAAGACTTACTTCCAATCAATGGCCAAAAGAACTTAAAGGACAAATAGACACCAATTTCTTAATGATTAAGACTTGATTCCAATCAATGGCCAAAAGAACTGAAAGAGAATCCAATTCCTTAAGGATTAAGACTTGATTCCAATCAATGGCCAAAAGATCTTAATGGACAAAGAGAAACCAATTCATTATGAACTAAGACTTACATCCAATCAATGGCCAAAAGAACTTAAAGGACGAATAGAAACCAATTCGTTAATGACTAAGATTTGATTCCAATCTTCGGCCAAATGAACTTAAGGGAAAAAGGGAAACCAATTCATTAATGTTTAAGATTTGATTCCAATCAATGGCCAAAAGAACATAAAGGATAAATAGAAACCAATTCCTTAATGATTAAGACTTGATTCCAATCAATGGCCAAAAGAACTTTAAAGGCAAGGAGAATCCTATTCATTATGAACCAAGACTTGCTTCCAATCAATGGCCAAAAGAACTTAAAGGACAAATAGAAACCAATTCCTTAATGATTAAGGCTTGATTCCAATCAATGGCCAAAAGAACTTAAAGGACAAAGAGAAACCAATTGCTTAATGATTAAGACTTGATTCCAATCGACTGCCAAAGGAACTTAAAAGGCAAGGAGAATCCTATTCATTGTGAACCAAGACTTACTTCCAATCAATGGCCAAAAGAACTTAAAGGACAAATAGAAACCAATTCCTTAATGATTAAGACTTGATTCCAATCAATGGCCAAAAGAACTTAAAGAGAATCCAATTCCTTAAGGATTAAGACTTGATTCCAATCAATGGCCAAAAGATCTTAATGGACAAAGAGAAACCAATTCATTATGAACTAAGACTTACATCCAATCAATGGCCAAAAGAACTTAAAGGACAAATAGAAACCAATTCGTTAATGACTAAGATTTGATTCCAATCTTCGGCCAAATGAACTTAAGGGAAAAAGGGAAACCAATTCATTAATGTTTAAGATTTGATTCCAATCAATGGCCAAAAGAACATAAAGGATAAATAGAAACCAATTCCTTAATGATTAAGACTTGATTCCAATCAATGGCCAAAAGAACTTAAAAGGCAAGGAGAATCCTATTCATTATGAACCAAGACTTGCTTCCAATCAATGGCCAAAAGAACTTAAAGGACAAATAGAAACCAATTCCTTAATGATTAAGGCTTGATTCCAATCAATGGCCAAAAGAACTTAAAGGAGAATGAGAAACAAATTCCTTAATGATTAAGACTTGATTCCAATCGATGGCCAAAGGAACTTAAAAGGCAAAGAGAATCCTATTCATTATGAACCAAGACTTACTTCCAAACAATGGCCAAAAGAACTTAAAGGTCAAATAGAAACCAATTCATTAATGATTAAGACTTGATTCCAATCAATGGCTAAAAGAACTTAAAGAGAATCCAATTCCTTAATGATTAAGACTTGATTCCAATCAATGGCCAAAAGATCTTAATGGACAAAGAGAAACCAATTCATTATGAACTAAGACTTACTTCCAATCAATGGCCAAAAGAACCTAAAGGACAAATAGAAACCAATTCGTTAATGACTAAGATTTGATTCCAATCTTCGGCCAAATGAACTTAAGGGAAAAAAGGAAACCAATTCATTAATGATTAAGATTTGATTCCAATCAATGGCCAAAAGAACATAAAGGATAAATAGAAACCAATTCCTTAATGATTAAGACTTGATTCCAATCAATGGCCAAAAGAACTTAAAAGGCAAAGAGAATCCTATTCATTATGAACCAAGACTTGCCTCCAATCAATGGCCAAAAGAACTTAAAGGACGAATAGAAACCAATTCCTTAATGATTAAGACTTGATTCCAATCAATGGCCAAAAGAACTTAAAGGAGAAAGAGAAACAAATACCTTAATGATTCAGACTTGATTCCAATCGACCGCCAAAGGAACTTAAAAGGCAAGGAGAATCCTATTCATTGTGAACCAAGACTTACTTCCAATCAATGGCCAAAAGAACTTAAAGAGAATCCAATTCCTTAATGATTAAGACTTGATTCCAATCAATGGCCGAAAGATCTTAGTGGACAAAGAGAAACCAATTCATTATGAACTAAGACTTACTTCCAATCAATGGCCAAAAGAACTTAAAGGACGAATAGAAACCAATTCGTTAATGACTAAGATTTGATTCCAATCTTCGGCCAAATGAACTTAAGGGAAAAAGGGAAACCAATTCATTAATGTTTAAGATTTGATTCCAATCAATGGCCAAAAGAACATAAAGGATAAATAGAAACCAATTCCTTAATGATTAAGACTTGATTCCAATCAACGGCCAAAAGAATTTAAAAGGCAAAGAAAATCCTATTTATTATGAACCAAGACTTGCCTTCAATCAATGGCCAAAAGAACTTAAAGGACAAATAGAAACCAATTCCTTAATGACTAAGATTTGATTCCAATCTTTGGCCAAATGAACTTAAGGGAGAAAGGGAAACTAATTCATTAATGATTAAGATTTGATTCCAATCAATGGCCAAAAGAACTTCAAGGACAAAGAGAATCCAATTCCTTAATGATTAAGACTTGATTCCAATCAATGGCCAAAAGAACTTAAAAGGCAAAGAGAATCCAATTCCCTAATGATTAACACTTGATTCCAATCAATGGCCAAAATATCTTCATGGACAAAGAGAAACCAATTCATTATGAACTAAGACTTACTTCCAATCAATGGCCAAAAGAACTTAAGGGACAAATAGAAACCAATTCCTTAATGATTAAGACTTGATTCCAATCTTTGGCCAAAAGAACTTAAAGGACAAAGGGAATCCAATTCATAAAGGATTAAGACTTGATTCCAATCAATGGCCAAAAGAGCTTAAAGGACAAAGAGAAACCAATTCATTATGAACTAAGACTTACTTCCAATCAGTGGCCAAAAGAACTTAAGGGACAAATTGAAACCAATTCCTTAATGACTAAGATTTGATTCCAATCTTTGGCCAAATGAACTTAAGGGACAAAGGGAAACCAATTCATTAATGATTAAGATTTGATTCCAATCAATGGCCAAAAGAACTTAAAGGGTAAATAGAAACTAATTCCTTAATGATTAAGAATTGATTCCAATCTTTCGCCAAAAGAACTAAATGGAAAAAGGGAAACCAATTCCTTTATGATTAAGACTTCATTCCAATCAATGGCCAAAAGAACTTAAAAGGCGAAGAGAATCCTATTCAGTATGAACCAAGACTTACTTCCAATCAACGGCCAACAGATCTTAAAGCACAAATAGAAACCTATTCCTTAATGATTAAGATTTGATTCCAATCAATGGCCAAAAGAACTTAAAGGACAAAGAGAAACCAATTTCTTAATGATTAAGACTTGATTCCAATCGATGGCCAAAGGAACTTAAAAGGCAAAGAGAATCCTATTCATTATGAACCAAGACTTACTTCCAATCAATGGCTAAAAGAACTTAAAGGACAAATAGAAACCAATTCAGTAATGATTAAGACTTGATTCCAATCAATGGCCAAAAGAACTTAAAGAGAATCCAGTTCCTTAATGATTAAGACTTCATTTCAATCAATGGCCAAAAGATCTTAATGGACAAAGAGAAACCAATTCTTTATGAACTAAGACTTACTTCGAATCAATGGCTAAAAGAACTTAAAGGACGAATAGAAACCAATTCGTTAATGACTAAGATGTGATTCCAATCTTCGGCCAAATGAACTTAAGGGAAAATGGGAAACCAATTCATTAATGATTAAGATTTGATTCCAATCAATGGCCAAAAGAACATAAAGGATAAATAGAAACCAATTCCTTAATGATTAAGACTTGATTCCAATCAATGGCCAAAAGAATTTAAAAGGCATAGAGAATCCCATTCATTATGAACCAAGACTTGCTTCCAATCAATGGCCAAAAGAACTTAAAGGACAAATAGAAACCAATTCCTTAATGATTAAGACTTGATTCCAATCAATGGCCAAAAGAACTTAAAGGAGAATGAGAAACAAATTCCTTAATGATTAAGACTTGATTCCAATCGATGGCCGAAGGAACTTAAAAGGCAAAGAGAATCCTATTCATTATGAACCAAGACTTACTTCCAATCAATGGCCAAAAGAACTTAAAGGTCAAAAAGAAACCAATTCATTAATGATTAAGACTTGATTCCAATCAATGGCCAATATAACATAAAAGACAAAGAGAATCCAATTCCTTAATGAATAAGACTTGATTCCAATCAATGGCCAAAATATCTTAAAGGAGAATGAGAAACAAATTCCTTAATGATTAAGACTTGATTCCAATCGATGGTCAAAGGAACTTAAAAGGCAAAGAGAATCCTATTCATTATGAACCAAGACTTACTTCCAATCAATGGCCAAAAGAACTTAAAGGTCAAATAGAAACCAATTCATTAATGATTAAGACTTGATTCCAATCAATGGCCAAAAGATCTTAATGGATAAAGAGAAACCAACTCATTATGAACTAAGACTTACTTCCAATCAATGGCCAAAAGAACTTAAAGGACAAATAGAAACCAGTTCGTTAATGGCTAAGATTTGATTCCAATCTTCGGCCAAATGAACTTAAGGGAAAAAGGGAAACCAATTCATTAATGATTAAGTTTTGATCCCAATCAATGGCCAAAAGAACATAAAGGATAAATAGAAACCAATTCCTTAATGATGAAGACTTGATTCCAATCAATGGCCAAAAGAACTTGAAAGGCAAAGAGAATCCTCTTCATTATGAACCAAGACTTGCTTCCAATCAATGGCCAAAAGAACTTAAAGGACAAATAGAAACCAATTCCTTAATGATTAAGACTTGATTCCAATCAATGGCCAAAAGAACTTAAAGGAGAAAGAGAAACAAATTCCTTAATGATTAAGACTTGATTCCAATCAATGGCCAAAAGAACTTAAAAGGCAAAGAGAATCCAATTCCCTAATGATTAACACTTGATTCCAATCAATGGGCAAAATATCTTCATGGACAAAGAGAAACCAATTCATTATGAACAAAGACTTACTTTCAATCAATGGCCAAAAGAACTTAAAGGACAAATAGAAACTAATTCCTTAATGATTAAGACTTGGTTTCAATCAATGGCCAAAAGAGCTTAAAGGACAAAGAGAAACCAATTCATTATGAACTAAGACTTACTTCCAATCAGTGGCCAAAAGAACTTAACGGACAAATTGAAACCAATTCCTTATTGACTAAGATTTGATTCCAATCTTTGGCCAAATGAACTTAAGGGACAAAGGGAAACCAATTCATTAATGATTAAGATTTGATTCCAATCATTGGCCAAAAGAACTTAAAGGATAAATAGAAACTAATTCCTTAATGATTAAGACTTGATTCCAATCTTTCGCCAAAAGAACTAAAAGGAAAAAGGGAAACCAATTCCTTTATGATTAAGACTTGATTCCAATCAATGGCCAAAAGAACTTAAAAGGCAAAGAGAATCCTATTCATTATGAACCAAGACTTACTTCCAATCAACGGCCAACAGATCTTAAAGGACAAATAGAAACCAATTCCTTAATGATTAAGATTTGATTCCAATCAATGGCCAAAAGAACTTAAAGGACAAAGAGAAACCAATTCCTTAATGATTAAGACTTGATTCCAATCGATGGCCAATGGAACTTAAAAGGCAAAGAGAATCCTATTCATTATGAACCAAGACTTACTTCCAATCAACGGCCAAAAGAACTTAAAAGACAAATAGAAACCAATTCCTTAATGATTAAGACTTGATTCCAATCAATGGCCAAAAGATCTTAAAGGACAAAGAGAAACCAATTCATTATGAACTAAGACTTACTTCCAATCAATGACCAAAAGAATTTAAAGGACAAATAGAAACCAATTCCTTAATGATTAAGATTTGATTCCAATCATTGGCCAAAACAACTTAAAGGAGAAAGAGAAACCAATTCCTTAATGATTAAGACTTGATTCCAATCAATGGCCAAAAGAACTTAAAAGGCAAAGTGAATCCTATTCATTATGAACCAAGACTTGCTTCCAATCAATTGCCAAAAGAACTTAAAGGAGAAAGAGAAAGAAATTCCTTAATGATTAAGACTTGATTCCAATCAATGGCCAAAAGAACTTAGAAGGCAAAGAGAATCCAATTCCTTAATGATTAAGACTTGATTCCAATCAATGGCCAAAAGAACTTAAAAGACAAAGAGAATCCAATTCCTTAATGATTAACACTTGATTCCAATCAATGGCCAAAAGATCTTCATGGACAAAGAGAAACCAATTCATTATGAACTAAGACTTACTTCCAATCAATGGCCAAAAGAACTTAAAGGACAAATAAAAACCAATTCCTTAATGATTAAGACTTGACTCCAATCTTTGGCCAAAAGAACATATAGGACAAAGGGAAACCAATTCATTAAGGATTAAGACTTGATTCCAATCAATGGCCAAAAGAGCTTAAAGGACAAAGAGAAACCAATTCATTATGAACTAAGACTTACTTCCAATCAGTGGCCAAAAGAACTTAAGGGACAAATTGAAACCAATTCCTTAATGACTAAGATTTGATTCCAATCTTTGGCCAAATGAACTTAAGGGAAAAAGGGAAACCAATTCATTAATGATTAAGATTTGATTCCAATCAATGGCCAAAAGAACTTAAAGGATAAATTGATACGAAACTGGAAAACGGGTCGCCTTGAAATTCAGTTTTAGGGAAGGATATTGACGCCACACTCAAGAAAGATGAGAAGGTGAGTGATAAGTCATTTTGATCGCCACAAGTTGCCTTGATAAGATCAGATTTAGTTCTTTGCCGAAGAACTCAAGGGAAGCTCTCACAATAGAGAAAACTCAGGTTTCATTCAAATTCAAGATGTTTTTGGCATTACAAGAGTTCTCCTATTTATGGGCTTAGTGGAGGACTGAAGCATTGGACTTCTACTACATTTCCCACTAAGCATTTAATATCCATTAAGACCCACTAAGCACTAATTCTCTACCACTATCATGCATTCATGCATGTGACATTTATTTCCCATTAGTGCAGCCATAAGTGTCCACTAATCCTAATAATAACCTAGTAACTCTCAAAAGACATTAAAAACCCACAAAAGACATCAAAAGTCACTTCAGAAAAGTCCCCCAAAAATACATGCGAAATATAAAGAAAATAATAAAAACTGGACTTATTTATTTCCCACTAAGGTCCAAGATTCTTAACCCACTAAATTGGATACTTGTAGCCCATGAATGAATCTTTGATCATGCAGATTTGGGCCTTCACAATTATGTCTTCATGTTGGCTCAATTTCACTTTCAACTTGAAGGAATGTGATCCACTTAGTTGCTGCCTCCATTGTGGATTGATCCTCCTTTTCCTTGAGCTCCATTATTAGGCCTTCCAAAGCTTGCTTCATTCTCTTAGTCTTGGACCTTGTCATGGGTCCTCCAATTCCCTTCAATGCCTCTTCCTCCTTGGCTTTGTCTTGTAAGCTTGTAACCCCTCCTTGGCTCATATCATAAATAGAAACCAATTCCTTAATGATTAAGACTTGATTCCAATCTTTGGCCAAAGGAACTAAAAGCAAAAAGGGATACCAATTCCTTGACTATTAAGACATGATTTCAATCAATGGCCAAAAGAACATAAAAGGCAAAGAGAATCCTATTCATTATGAACCAAGACTTACTTCCAATCAATGACCAAAAGAATTTAAAGGATAAATAGAAACCAATTCCTTAATGATTAAGATTTGATTCCAATCATTGGCCAAAAGAACTTAAAGGAGAAAGAGAAACCAATTCCTTAATGATTAAGACTTGATTCCAATCAATGGCCAAAAGAACTTAAAAGGCAAAGAGAATCCTATTCATTATGAACCAAGACTTGCTTCCAATCAATGGCCAAAAGAACTTAAAGGACAAATAGAAACCAATTCCTTAATGATTAAGACTTGATTCCAATCAATGGCCAAAAGAACTTAAAGGAGAAAGAGAAACAAATTCCTTAATGATTAAGACTTGATTCCAATCAATGGCCAAAAGAACTTAAAAGACAAAGAGAATCCAATTCCTTAATGATTAACACTTGATTCCAATCAATGGCCAAAAAATCTTCATGGACAAAGAGAAACCAATTCATTATGAACTAAGACTTACTTCCAATCAATGGCCAAAAGAACTTAAAGGACAAATAGAAACCAATTCCTTAATGATTAAGACTTGATTCCAATCTTTGGTCAAAAGAACATAAAGGACAAAGGGAAACCAATTCATTAATGGTTTGTTTGGAGGAGTAGAGAAAATGAGAGAAAAGAAAATAGAAAGAAAGAAAATAGAAAGAAAAGAAAATGAAGAGAAAAATATATTTCATTTTTATGTGTTTGGATGAAGAGAAAATGAAGAGAAAATAACAAGAAAGAAAATTAGAGTTGCATTAAAATGACATATATATCCTTTTTATAATAAAAAATAAATGTTATTTTAGTTCAATTTTTAAATATTTTTTCTAAATTAAATAGATAAATAATTTTATAATATTATTAATAAGTAATTTGATTTATTAATATTTGAATTATAAATTTTATTTTAAAATTAATTATTTAAATAAAAATAAATTTAATACAAATATTGAAACTTTTTTACTATTTTAATATTTTAATCTATAACTGAGGGTATAAGTGTCAATTGACTCATTACAACCTCTTCCCTTCCATTTTCTGCGCACAAACGAGAGGAAACTCTTGGCAGTGGGCCCCATGCCCCTTTTCTCTCCTCCTTCTATTTTCTTTGCAAACCAAACGAGGTCAAAATCCTGTTTTCTGCCCATTTTCTTTCCTTCACACTTCTCTTCCCTTATTTTCTCTCAAAACAAACAAGCTGTAAGAATTAAGACTTGATTCCAATCAATGGCCAAAAGAGCTTAAAGGACAAAGAAACCAATTCATTATGAAGTAAGACTTACTTCCAATCAATGACCAAAAGAATTTAAAGGACAAATAGAAACCAATTCCTTAATGATTAAGATTTGATTCCAATCATTGGCCAAAAGAACTTAAAGGAGAAAGAGAAACAAATTCCTTAATGATTAAGACTTGATTCCAATCAAGGGCCAAAAGAACTTAAAAGACAAAGAGAATCTAATTCCTTAACGATTTACACTTGATTCCAATCAATGGCCAAAAGATCTTCATGGACAAGGAGAAACCAATTCATTATGAACCAAGACTTACTTTCAATCAATGGCCAAAAGAATTTAAAGGTCAAATAGAAACCAATTCATTAATGATTAAGACTTGATTCCAATCAATGGCCCAAAGAACTTAAAAAGAATCCAATTCCTTAATGATTAAGACTTGATTCCAATCAATGGCCAAAAGATCTTAATGGACAAAGAGAAACCAATTCATTATGAACTAAGACTTACTTCCAATCAATGGCCAAAAGAACTTAAAGGACAAATAGAAACCAATTCGTTAATGACTAAGATTTGATTCCAATCTTCGGCCAAATGAACTTACGGGAAAAAGGGAAACCAATTCATTAATGATTAAGATTTGATTCCAATCAATGGCCAAAAGAACATAAAGGATAAATAGAAACCAATTCCTTAATGATTAAGACTTGATTCCAATCAATGGCCAAAAGAACTTAAAAGGCAAAGAGAATCCTATTCATTATGAACCAAGACCTGCTTCCAATCAATGGCCAAAAGAACTTAAAGGACAAATAGAAACCAATTCCTTAATGATTAAAACTTGATTCCAATCAATGGCCAAAAGAACTTAAAGGAGAAAGAGAAACAAATTCCTTAATGATTAAGACTTGATTCCAATCAATGGCCAAAAGAACTTAAAAGGCAAAGAGAATCCAATTCCCTAATGATTAACACTTGATTCCAATCAATGGCCAAAAAATCTTCATGGACAAAGAGAAACCAATTCATTATGAACTAAGACTTACTTCCAATCAATGGCCAAAAGAACTTAAAGGACAAATAGAAACCAATTCCTTAATGATTAAGACTTGATTCCAATCTTTGGCCAAAAGAACTTAAAGGACAAAGGGAAACCAATTCATTAAGGATTAAGACTTGATTCCAATCAATGGCCAAAAGAGCTTAAAGGACAAAGAGAAACCAATTCATTATGAACTAAGACTTACTTCCAATCAGTGGCCAAAAGAACTTAAAGGTCAAATAGAAACCAATTCATTAATGATTAAGACTTGATTCCAATCAATGGCCAAAAGATCTTAATGGATAAAGAGAAACCAACTCATTATGAACTAAGACTTACTTCCAATCAATGGCCAAAAGAACTTAAAGGACAAATAGAAACCAGTTCGTTAATGACTAAGATTTGATTCCAATCTTCGGCCAAATGAACTTAAGGGAAAAAGGGAAACCAATTCATTAATGATTAAGATTTGATTCCAATCAATGGCCAAAAGAACTTAAAGGATAAATAGAAACCAATTCCTTAATGATTAAGACTTGATTCCAATCTTTGGCAAAAGGAACTAAAACGAAAAAGGGATACCAATTCCTTGACGATTAAGACATGATTTCAATCAATGGCCAAAAGAACATTAAAAGGCAAAGAGAGTCCTATTCATTATGAACCAAGACTTACTTCCAATCAATGACCAAAAGAATTTAAAGGACAAATAGAAACCAATTCCTTAATGATTAAGATTTGATTCCAATCATTGGCCAAAAGAACTCAAAGGAGAAAGAGAAACCAATTCCATAATGATTAAGACTTGATTCCAATCAATGGCCCAAAGAACTTAAAAGGCAAAGAGAATCCTATTCATTATGAACCAAGACTTGCTTCCAATCAATGGCCAAAAGAACTTAAAGGAGAAAGAGAAACAAATTCCTTAATGATTAAGACTTGATTCCAATCAATGGCCAAAAGAACTTAAAAGGCAAAGAGAATCCAATTCCTTAATGATTAACACTTGATTCCAATCAATGGCCAAAAGAACTTAAAAGACAAAGAGAATCCAATTCCTTAATGATTAACACTTGATTCCAATCAATGGCCAAAAAATCTTCATGGACAAAGAGAAACCAATTCATTATGAACTAAGACTTACTTCCAATCAATGGCCAAAAGAACTTAAAGGACAAATAGAAACCAATTCCTTAATGATTAAGACTTGACTCCAATCTTTGGCCAAAAGAACTTAAAGGACAAAGGGAAACCAATTCATTAAGGATTAAGACTTGATTCCAATCAATGGCCAAAAGAGCTTAAAGGACAAAGAGAAACCAATTCATTATGAACTAAGACTTACTTCCAATCAGTGGCCAAAAGAACTTAAGGGACAAATAGAAACCAATTCCTTAATGACTAAGATTTGATTCCAATCTTTGGCCAAATGAACTTAAGGGAAAAAGGGAATCCAATTCATTAATGATTAAGATTTGATTCCAATCAATGGCCAAAAGAACTTAAAGGGTAAATAGAAACCAATTCCTTAATGATTAAGACTTGATTCCAATCTTTGGCAAAAGGAACTATAAGGAAAAAGGGATACCAATTCGTTGACGATTAAGACATGATTTCAATCAATGGCCAAAAGAACATAAAAGGCAAAGAGAATCCTATTCATTATGAACCAAGACTTACTTCCAATCAATGACCAAAAGAATTTAAATGACAAATAGAAACCAATTCCTTAATGATTAAGATTTGATTCCAATCATTGGCCAAAAGAACTTAAAGGAGAAAGAGAAGTCAATTCCTTAATGATTAAGACTTGATTCCAATCAATGGCCAAAAGAACGTAAAGGAGAAAGAGAAACAAATTCCTTAATGATTAAGACTTGATTCCAATCAATGGCCAAAAGAATTTAAAAGGCAAGCAGAATCCAATTCCTTAATGATTAAGACTTGATTCCAATCAATGGCCAAAAGAACTTAAAAGACAAAGAGAATCCAATTCCTTAATGATTAACTCTTGATTTCAATCAATGGCCAAAAGATCTTCATGGACAAAGAGAAACCAATTCATTATGAACTAAGACTTACTTCCAATCAATGGCCAAAAGAACTTAAAGGACAAATAGAAACCAATTCCTTAATGATTAAGACTTGATTCCAATCTTTGGCCAAAAGAACATAAAGGACAAAGGGAAACCAATTCATTAATGGTTTGTTTGGATGAGTAGAGAAAATGAGAGAAAAGAAAATAAAAAGAAAGAAAATAGAAAGAAAAGAAAATGAAGAGAAAAATATATTTTATTTTTATGTGTTTGGATGAAGAGAAAATGAAGAGAAAATAACAAGAAAGAAAATTAGATAATAAAAAATAAATGTTATTTTAGTTCAATTTTCAATATTTTATCTAAATTAAATAAATAAATAATTTGATAATATTATTAATAAGTAATTTGATTTATTAATATTTGAATTATAAATTTTATTTTAAAATTAATTATTTAAATAAAAATAAATTTAATATAAATATTGAAACTTTTTTACTATTTTAATATTTTAATCTATAACTGAGGGTATAAGTGTCAATTGACTCATTACAACCTCTTCCCCTCCATTTTCTGCGCACAAACGAGAGGAAACTCTTGGCAGTGGGCCCCATGCCCCTTTTCTCTCCTCCTTCTATTTTCTTTGCAAACCAAACGAGGTCAAAATCCTGTTTTCTGCCCATTTTCTTTCCTTCACACTTCTCTTCCCTTATTTTCTCTCAAAACAAACAAGCTGTAAGGATTAAGACTTGATTCCAATCAATGGCCAAAAGAGCTTAAAGGACAAAGAGAAACCAATTCATTATGAAGTAAGACTTACTTCTAACTAGTGGCCAAAAGAACTTAAGGGACAAATAGAAACCAATTCCTTAATGACTAAGATTTGATTCTAATCTTTGGCCAAATGAACTTAAGGGAAAAAGGGAAACCAATTCATTAATGATTAAGATTTGATTCCAATCAACGGCCAACAGAACTTAAAGGATAAATAGAAACCAATTCCTTAATGATTAAGACTTGAATCCAATCTTTGGCCAAAGGAACTAAAAGGAAAAGGGGATACCAATTCCTTGACGATTAAGACATGATTTCAATCAATGGCCAAAAGAACATAAAAGGCAAAGAGAATCCTATTCATTATGAACCAAGACTTACGTCCAATCAATGACCAAAAGAATTTAAAGGACAAATAGAAACCAAATCCTTAATGATTAAGATTTGATTCCAATCATTGGCCAAAAGAACTTAAAGGAGAAAGAGAAACCAATTCCTTAATGATTAAGACTTGATTCCAATCAATGGCCAAAAGAACTTAAAAGGCAAAGAGAATCCTATTCATTATGAACCAAGACTTGCTTCCAATCAATGGCCAAAAGAACTTAAAGGACAAATAGAAACCAATTCCTTAATGATTAAGACTTGATTCCAATCAATGGCCAAAAGAACATAAAGGAGAAAGAGAAACAAATTCGTTAATATTAAGACTTGATTCCAATCAATGGCCAAAAGAACTTAAAAGGCAAAGAGAATCCAATTCCTTAATGATTAAGACTTGATTCCAATCAATGGCCAAAAGATCTTCATGGACAAAGAGAAACCAATTCATTATGAACTAAGACTTACTTCCAATCAATGGCCAAAAGAACTTAAAGGACAAATAGAAACCAATTCCTTAATGATTAAGACTTGATTCCAATTTTTGGCCAAAAGAACTTAAAGGACAAAAGGAAACCAATTCATTAAGGATTAAGGCTTGATTCCAATCAATGGCCAAAGGAGCTTAAAGGACAAAGAGAAACCAATTCATTATGAATAAAGACTTACTTCCAATCAGTGGCCAAAAGAACTTAAGGGACAAATAGAAACCAATTCCTTAATGACTAAGATTTGAACTTAAGGGACAAAGGGAAACCAATTCGTTAAAGATTAAGATTTGATTCCAATCAATGGCCAAAAGAACTTAAAGGATAAATAGAAACCAATTCCTTAATGATTAAGACTTGATTCCAATCTTTGGCCAAAGGAACTAAAAGGAAAAAGGGATACCAATTCCTTGACGATTAAGACTTGATTCCAATCAATGGCCAAAAGAACATAAAAGGCAAAGAGAATCCTATTCATTATGAACCAAGACTTACTTCCAATCAATGACCAAAAGAATTTAAAGGACAAATAGAAACCAATTCCTTAATGATTAAGATTTGATTCCAATCATTGGCCAAAAGAACTTAAAGGAGAAAGAGAAACAAATTCCTTAATGATTAACACTTGATTCCAATCAATGGCCAAAAGAACTTAAAGAGAATCCAATTCCTTAATGATTAAGACTTGATTCCAATCTTTGGCCAAAGGAACTAAAAGGAAAAAGAGATACCAATTCCTTGACGATTAAGACATGATTTCAATCAATGGCCAAAAGAACATAAAAGGCAAAGAGAATCCTATTCATTATGAACCAAGACTTACTTCCAATCAATGACCAAAAGAATTTAAAGGACAAATAGAAACCAATTCCTTAATGATTAAGATTTGATTCCAATCATTGGCCAAAAGAACTTAAAGGAGAAAGAGAAACAAATTCCTTAATGATTAAGACTTGATTCCAATCAATGGCCAAAAGAACTTAAAAGACAAAGAGAATCCAATTCCTTAATGATTAACACTTGATTCCAATCAATGGCCAAAAGATCTTCATGGACAAAGAGAAACCAATTCATTATGAACTAAGACTTACTTCCAATCAATGGCCAAAAGAACTTAAAGGACAAATAGAAACCAATTCCTTAATGATTAAGACTTGATTCCAATCTTTGGCCAAAAGAACTTAAAGGACAAAGGGAAACCAATTCATGAAGGATTAAGACTTTGATTCCAATCAATGGCCAAAAGAGCTTAAAGGACAAAGAGAAACCAATTCATTATGAACTAAGACTTACTTCCAATCAATGGCCAAAAGAACTTAAAGGACAAATAGAAACCAATTCCTTAATGACTAAGATTTGATTCCAATCTTTGGCGAATTGAACTTAAGGGACAAAGGGAAACCAATTCATTAATGATTAAGATTTGATTCCAATCAATGGCCAAAAGAACTTAAAGGATAAATAGAAACTAATTCGTTAATGATTAAGACTTGATTCCAATCTTTGGCCAAAAGAACTAAAAGGAAAAAGGGAAACCAATTCCTTAATGATTAAGACTTGATTCCAATCAATGGCCAAAAGAACTTAAAAGGCAAAGAGAATCCTATTCATTATGAACCAAGACTTTCTTCCAATCAATGGCCAAAAGATCTTAAAGGACAAATAGAGACCAATTCCTAAATGATTAAGATTTGATTCCAATCAATGGCCAAAAGAACTTAAAGGACAAAGAGAAACCAATTCCTTAATGATTAAGACTTGATTCTAATCAATGACCAAAAGAACTTAAAAGGCAAAGAGAATCCAACTCCTTGATGATTAAGACTTGATTCCAATCAATGGCCAAAAGATCTTAATGGACAAAGAGAATCTAATTCATTATGAACTAAGACTTACATCAAATCAATGGCCAAAAGAACTTAAAGGACAAATAGAAACCAATTCCTTAATGACTAAGATTTGATTCCAATGTTTGGCAAAATGAACTTAAGGGACAAAGGGAAAACAATTCATGAATGATTAAGATTTGATTCCAATCAATGGCCAAAAGAACTTAGAGGATAAATAGAAACCAATTCCTTAATGATTAAGACTTGATTCCAATCTTTGGCCAAAAGATGTAAAAAGAAAAAAAGGGAAACCAATTCCTTGACGATTAAGACTTGATTCCAATCAATGGCTAAAAGAACTTAAAGTACAAAGAGAAACCAACTCATTATGAACCAAGACTTACTTCCAATGAATGACCAAAAGAACTTAAAGGACAAATAGAAACCAATTCTTTAATGGATAAGATTTGATTCCAATCTTTGGCCAAATGAACTTAAGGGACAAAGGGAAACCAATTCATTAATGATTAAGATTTGATTCCAATCAATGGCCAAAAGAACTTAAAGGATAAATAGGAACTAATTCGTTAATGATTAAGACTTGATTCCAATCAATGGCCAAAAGAACTTAAAAGGCAAACAGAATCCTATTCATTATGAACCAAGACTTACTTCCAATCAATGGCCAAAAGATCTTAAAGGACAAATAGAAACCAATTCCTTATTGATTAAGATTTGATTCCAATCAATGGCCAAAAGAACTTAAAGGACAAAGAGAAACCAATTCCTTAAGGATTAAGACTTGATTCCAATGAATGGCCAAAAGAACATAAAAGGCAAAGAGAATCCAACTCCTTAATGATTAAGACTTGATTCCAATCAATGGCCAAAAGATCTCAATGGACAAAGAGAAACCAATTTATTTTGAACTAAGACTTATTTCCAATCAATGGCCAAAAGAACTTAAAGGACAAATAGAAATCAATTCCTTAATGATTAAGATTTGATTACAATCACTGGCCAAAAGAACTTAAAAGAGAAAGAGAAACAAATTCCTTAATGATTAAGACTTGATTCCAATCAATGGCCAAAAGAACTTAAAAGACAAAGAGAAACCAATTCCTTAATGATTAACACTTGATTCCAATCAATGGCCAAAAAATCTTCATGGACAAAGAGAAACCAATTCATTATGAACTATGACTTACTTCCAATCAATGGCCAAAAGAACTTAAAGGACAAATAGAAACCAATTACATAATGATTAAGACTTGATTCCAATCTTTGGCCAATAGAAAATAAAGGACAAAGAGAAACCAATTCATTAAGGATTAAGACTTGATTCCAATCAATGGCCAAAAGAGCTTAAAGGACAAAGAGAAACCAATTCATTATGAACAAATAGTTACTTCCAATCAGTGGCCAAAAGAACATAAGGGACAAATAGAAACCAATTCCTTAATGACTAAGATTTGATTCCAATCATTGGCCAAATGAACTTAAGGGACAAAGGGAAACCAATTCATTAATGATTAAGATTTGATTCCAATCAATGGCCAAAAGAACTTAAAGGATAAATAGAAACTAATTCTTTAATGATTAAGACTTGGTTCCAATCTTTGGCCAAAAGAACTAAAAGGAAAAAGGGAAACCAATTCCTTAATGATTAAGACATCATTCCAATCAATGGCCAAAAGAGCTTAAAGGATAAAGAGAAACCAATTCGTTATGAACTAAGACTTACTTCCAATAAATGGCCAAAAGATCTTAAAGGACAAATAGAAACCAATTCCTTAATGATTAAGATTTGATTCTAATCAACGGCCAAAAGAACTTAAAGGACAAAGAGAAACCAATTTCTTAATGATTAAGACTTGATTCCAATCAACGGCCAAAAGAACTTAAAAGGCAAAGAGAATCCTATTCATTATGAACCAACATTTACTTCCAATCAATGGCCAAAAGAACTTAAAGGACAAAAATAAACCAATTCATAATGAACGAAGACTTACTTCCACTCAATGGACAAAAGAACTTAAAGGACAAAGAGAAACCAATTCCTTAATGATTAAGACTTGATTCCAATCAATGGCCAAGAGAACTTAAAAGGCAAAGAGAATCCTATTCATTATGAACCAAGACTTACTTCCAATCAATGGCCAAAAGAACTTAAAGGACAAATAGAAACCAATTCCTTAATGATTGAGATTTCATTCTAATCAATGGCCAAAAGAACTAAAAGGAAAAAGGGAAACCAATTCCTTAATGATTAAGACATGATTCCAATCAATGGCCAAAAGAACTTAAAAGGCAAAGAGAATCCTATTCATTATGAACCAAGACTTACTTCCAATCAATGGCCAAAAGAACTTAAAGGACCAATAGAGACCAATTCCTTAATGATTAGGATTTGATTCCAATCGATGGCCAAAAGAACTTAAAGGACAAAGAGAATCCAAATACTTAATGATTAAGACTTGATTCCAATCAACGGCCAAAAGATCTTAATGGACAAAGAGAATCCAATTCATTATGAACTAAGACTTATATCAAATCAATGGCCAAAAGAACTTAAAGGACAAATAGAAACCAATTCCTTAATGACTAAGATTTGATTCCAATCTTTGGCCAAATGAACTAAAAGGACAAAGAGAAACCAATTCATCAACGATTAAGATTTGATTCCAATCAATGGCCAAAAGAACTTAAAGGATAAATAGAAACCAATTCCTTAATGATTAAGACTTGATTCCAATCTTTGGCCAAAAGAACTAAAAGGAAAAAAGGGGAAACCAATTCCTTGACGATTAAGACTTGATTCCAATCAATGGCTAAAAGAACTTAAAGTACAAAGAGAAACCAACTCATTATGAACCAAGACTTACTTCCAATGAATGACCAAAAGAACTTAAAGGACAAATAGAAACCAATTCCTTAATGACTAACATTTGATTCCAATCATTGGCCAAATGAACTTAAGGGACAAAGGGAAACCAATTCATTAATGATTAAGATTTGATTCCAATCAATGGACGAAAAAACTTAAAGGATAAATAGAAACTAATTCCTTAATGATTAAGACTTGATTCCAATCTTTGGCAAAAAAGAAATAAAAGGAAAAAGGGAAACCAATTCCTTAATGATTAAGACTTATTCCAATCAATGGACAAAAGAACTTAAAAGGCAAAGAGAATCCTCTTCATTATGAATCAAGACTTACTTCCAATCAATGGCCAAAAGAACTTAAAAGGACAAATAGAAACCAATTCCTTCATGATTAAGACTTGATTCCAATCAATGGCCAAAAGAACTTCGAGAGAATCCAATTCCTTAATGATTAAGACTTGATTCCAATCAATGGCCAAAAGATCTTAATGGACAAAGAGAAACCAATTCATTATGAACTAAGACTTACTTCCAATCAATGGCCAAAAGAACTTAAAGGACAAATAGAAACCAATTCGTTAATGACTAAGATTTGAGTCCAATCTTTGGCCAAATGAACTTAAGGGAAAAAGGGAAACCAATTGATTAATGATTAAGATTTGATTCCAATCAATGGCCAAAAGAACTTAAAGGATAAATAGAAACCAATTCCTTAATGATTAAGACTTGATTCCAATCTTTGGCCAAAGGAACTAAAAGGAAAAAGGGATACCAATTCCTTGACGATTAAGACATGATTTCAATCAATGGCCAAAAGAACATAAAAGGCAAAGAGAATCCTATTCATTATGAACCAAGACTTACTTCCAATGAAAGACCAAATGAATTTAAAGGACAAATAGAAACCAATTCCTTAATGATTAATATTTGATTCCAATCATTGGCCAAAATAACTTAAAGGAGAAAGAGAAACCAATTCCTTAATGATTAAGACTTGATTCCAATCAATGGCCAAAAGAACTTAAAAGGCAAAGAGAATCCTATTCATTATGAACCAAGACTTACTTCCAATCAATGGCCAAAAGAACTTAAAGGACAAATAGAAACCAATTCCTTAATGATTAAGACTTGATTCCAATCAATGGCCAAAAGAACTTAAAGGAGAAAGAGAAACAAATTCCTTAATGATTAAGACTTGATTCCAATCAATGGCCAAAAGAACTTAAAAGGCAAAGAGAATCCAATTCCTTAATGATTAAGACTTGATTCCAATCAATGGCCAAAAGAACTTAAAAGACAAAGAGAATCCAATTCCTTAATGATTAACACTTGATTCCAATCAATGGCCAAAAGATCTTCATGGACAAAGAGAAACCAATTCATTATGAACTAAGACTTACTTCCAATCAATGGCCAAAAGAACTTAAAGGACAAATAGAAACCAATTCCTTAATGATTAAGACTTGATTCCAATCTTTGGCCAAAAGAACTTAAAGGACAAAGGGAAACCAATTCATTAAGGATTAAGACTTGATTCCAATCAATGGCCAAAAGAGCTTAAAGGACAAAGAGAAACCAATTCATTATGAATAAAGACTTGATTCCAATCAATGGCCAAAAGAACTTAAAGGACAAATAGAAATCAATTCCTTCATGACTAAGATTTGATTCCAATCTTTAGCCAAATGAACTTAAGGGAAAAAGGGAAACCAATTCATTAATGATTAAGATTTGATTCCAATCAATGGCCAAAAGAACTTAAAGGACAAATAGAAACCAATTCCTTAATGATTAAGACTTGATTCCAATCTTTGGCCAAAAGAACTTAAAGGACAAAGGGAAACCAATTCATTAATGATTAAGATTTGATTCCAATCAATGGCCAAAAGAGCTTAAAGGACAAAGAGAAACCAATTCATTATGAACTAAGACTTACTTCCAATCAATGGCCAAAAGAACTTAAAGGACAAATAGAAACCAATTCCTTAATGATTAAGACTTGATTCCAATCAATGGCCAAAAGAACTTAAGGACAAAGAAACCAATTCATTAATGATTAAGATTTGATTCCAATCAATGGCCAAAAGAACTTAAAGGATAAATAGAAACCAATTCCTTAATGATTAAGACTTGATTCCAATCTTTCGCCAAAAGAACTAAAAGGAAAAAGGGAAACCAATTCCTTAATGATTAAGACTTGATTCCAATCAATGGCCAAAAGAACTTAAAAGGCAAAGAGAATCCTATTCATTATGAACCAAGACTTACTTCCAATCAATGGCCAAAAGAACTTAAAGGACAAATAGAAACCAATTCCTTAATGATTAAGACTTGATTCCAATCAATGGCCAAAAGAACTTCGAGAGAATCCAATTCCTTAATGATTAAGACTTGATTCCAATCAATGGCCAAAAGAACTTAAAAGGCAAAGAGAATCCTATTCATTTTGAACCAAGACTTACTTCCAATCAATGGCCAAAAGAACTTGAAGGACAAATAGAAACCAATTCCTTAATGATTTAGACTTGATTCCAATCATTGGCCAAAAGAACTTAAAGGACAAAGAGAAACCAATTCCTTAATGATTAAGACTTCATTCCAATCAATGGCCAAAAGATCTTAAAAGGCAAAGAGAATCCTATTCATTTTGAACCAAGACTTACTTACATCCAAAAGAACTTAAAGGACAAAGAGAAACCAATTCCTTAATGATTAAGACTTGATTCCAATCAATGGCAAAAGAACAAAAAGGAAAAAAGGAAACCAATTCCTTAATGATTAAGACTTGATTCCAATCAATGGCCAAAAGAACTTAAAAGGCAAAGAGAATCCTATTCATTATGAACCAAGACTTACTTCCAATCAATGGCCAAAAGAACTTAAAGGACAAATAGAAACCAATTCCTTAATGATTAAGACTTGATTCCAATCAATGGCCAAAAGAACTTAAAGGACAAAGGGAAACCAATTGCTTAATGATTAAGACTTGATTCCAATCGATGGCCAAAAGAACTTAAAAGGCAAAAAGAATCCTATTCATTAAGAACCAAGACTTACTTCCAATCAATGGCCAAAAGAACTTAAAGGACAAATAGAAACCAATTCCTTAATGATTAAGACTTGATTCCAATCTTTGGCCAAAAGAACTTAAAGGAGAAAGAGAAACCAATTCCTTAATGATTAAGACTTGATTCCAATCAATGGCCAAAAGAACTTAAAAGGCAAAGAGAATCCAATTCCTTAATGATTAAGACTTGATTCCAATCTTTGGCCAAAAGAACTTAAAGGACAAAGGGAAACCAATTCATTAAGGATTAAGACTTGATTCCAATCAATGGCCAAAAGAACTTAAAGGACAAATAGAAACCAATTCCTTAATGACTAAGATTTGATTCCAATCAATGGCCAAAAGAACTTAAAGGACAAAGGGAAACCAATTCATTAATGATTAAGATTTGATTCCAATCAATGGCCAAAAGAACTTAAAGGATAAATAGAAACCAATTCCTTAATGATTAAGACTTGATTCCAATCAATGGCCAAAAGAACTTAAAAGGCAAAGAGAATCCTATTCATTATGAACAAAGACTTGCTTCCAATCAATGGCCAAAAGAACTTGAAGGACAAATAGAAACCAATTCCTTAATGATTAAGATTTGATTCCAATCACTGGCCAAAAGAACTTAAAGGAGAAAGAGAAACAAATTCCTTAATGATTAAGACTTGATTCCAATCAATGGCCAAAAGAACTTAAAAGGCAAAGAGAATCCTATTCATTATGAACCAAGACTTACTTCCAATCAATGGCCAAAAGAACTTAAAGGACAAATAGAAACCAATTCCTTAATGATTAAGACTTGATTCCAATCAATGGCCAAAAGAACTTCGAGAGAATCCAATTCCTTAATGATTAAGACTTGATTCCAATCAATGGCCAAAAGATCTTAATGGACAAAGAGAAACCAATTCATTATGAACTAAGACTTACTTCCAATCAATGGCCAAAAGAACTTAAAGGACAAATAGAAACCAATTCCTTAATGACTAAGATTTGATTCCAATCTTTGGCCAAATGAACTTAAGGGAAAAAGGGAAACTAATTCATTAATGATTAAGATTTGATTCCAATCAATGGCCAAAAGAACTTAAAGGATAAATAGAAACCAATTCCTTAATGATTAAGACTTGATTCCAATCAATGGCCAAAAGAACTTAAAAGGCAAAGAGAATCCTATTCACTATGAACCAAGACTTGCCTCCAATCAATGGCCAAAAGAACTTAAAGGACAAATAGAAACCAATTCCTTAATGATTAAGATTTGATTCCAATCAATGGCCAAAAGAACTTAAAGGAGAAAGAGAAACAAATTCCTTAATGATTAAGACTTGATTCCAATCAATGGCCAAAAGAACTTAAAAGGCAAAGAGAATCCTATTCATTATGAACCAAGACTTACTTCCAATCAATGGCCAAAAGAACTTAAAGAGAATCCAATTCCTTAATGATTAAGACTTGATTCCAATCAATGGCCGAAAGATCTTAGTGGACAAAGAGAAACCAATTCATTATGAACTAAGACTTACTTCCAATCAATGGCCAAAAGAACTTAAAGGACGAATAGAAACCAATTCGTTAATGACTAAGATTTGATTCCAATCTTTAGCCAAATGAACTTAAGGGAAAAAGGGAAACCAATTCATTAATGATTAAGATTTGATTCCAATCAACGGCCAAAAGAACTTAAAGGATAAATAGAAACCAATTCCTTAATGATTAAGACTTGATTCCAATCAACGGCCAAAAGAATTTAAAAGGCAAAGAAAATCCTATTCATTATGAACCAAGACTTGCCTTCAATCAATGGCCAAAAGAACTTAAAGGACAAATAGAAACCAATTCCTTAATGATTAAGACTTGATTCCAATCTATGGCCAAAAGAACTTAAAGGAGAAAGAGAAACCAATTCCTTAATGATTAAGACTTGATTCCAATCAATGGCCAAAAGAACTTAAAAGGCAAAGAGAATCCAATTCCCTAATGATTAACACTTGATTCCAATCAATGGCCAAAAAATCTTCATGGACAAAGAGAAACCAATTCATTATGAACTAAGACTTACTTCCAATCAATGGCCAAAAGAACTTAAAGGACAAATAGAAACCAATTCCTTAATGATTAAGACTTGATTCCAATCTTTGGCCAAAAGAACTTAAAGGACAAAGGGAAACCAATTCATAAAGGATTAAGACTTGATTCCAATCAATGGCCAAAAGAGCTTAAAGGACAAAGAGAAACCAATTCATTATGAACTAAGACTTACTTCCAATCAATGGCCAAAAGAACTTAAAGGACAAATTGAAACCAATTCCTTAATGACTAAGATTTGATTCCAATCATTGGCCAAATGAACTTAAGGGACAAAGGGAAACCAATTCATTAATGATTAAGATTTGATTCCAATCAATGGCCAAAAGAACTTAAAGGATAAATAGAAACTAATTCCTTAATGATTAAGACTTGATTCCAATCTTTCGCCAAAAGAACTAAAAGGAAAAAGGGAAACCAATTCCTTAATGATTAAGACTTGATTCCAATCAATGGCCAAAAGAACTTAAAAGGCAAAGAGAATCCTATTCATTATGAACCAAGACTTACTTCCAATCAATGGCCAAAAGATCTTAAAGCACAAATAGAAACCTATTCCTTAATGATTAAGATTTGATTCCAATCAATGGCCAAAAGAACTTAAAGGACAAAGAGAAACCAATTTCTTAATGATTAAGACTTGATTCCAATCGATGGCCAAAAGAACTTAAAAGGCAAAGAGAATCCTATTCATTATGAACCAAGACTTACTTCCAATCAATGGCCAAAAGAACTTAAAGGACAAATAGAAACCAATTCAGTAATGATTAAGACTTGATTCCAATCAATGGCCAAAAGAACTTAAAGAGAATCCAGTTCCTTAATGATTAAGACTTCATTTCAATCAATGGCCAAAAGATCTTAATGGACAAAGAGAAACCAATTCTTTATGAACTAAGACTTACTTCGAATCAATGGCTAAAAGAACTTAAAGGACAAATAGAAACCAATTCGTTAATGACTAAGATGTGATTCCAATCTTTGGCCAAATGAACTTAAGGGAAAAAGGGAAACCAATTCATTAATGATTAAGATTTGATTCCAATCAATGGCCAAAAGAACATAAAGGATAAATAGAAACCAATTCCTTAATGATTAAGACTTGATTCCAATCAATGGCCAAAAGAATTTAAAAGGCATAGAGAATCCCATTCATTATGAACCAAGACTTGCTTCCAATCAGTGGCCAAAAGAACTTAAAGGACAAATAGAAACCAATTCCTTAATGATTAAGACTTGATTCCAATCAATGGCCAAAAGAACTTAAAGGAGAATGAGAAACAAATTCCTTAATGATTAAGACTTGATTCCAATCGATGGCCGAAGGAACTTAAAAGGCAAAGAGAATCCTATTCATTATGAACCAAGACTTACTTCCAATCAATGGCCAAAAGAACTTAAAGGTCAAAAAGAAACCAATTCATTAATGATTAAGACTTGATTCCAATCAATGGCCAAAAGAACTTAAAGAGAATCCAATTCCTTAATGAATAAGACTTGATTCCAATCAATGGCCAAAATATCTTAAAGGAGAATGAGAAACAAATTCCTTAATGATTAAGACTTGATTCCAATCGATGGTCAAAGGAACTTAAAAGGCAAAGAGAATCCTATTCATTATGAACCAAGACTTACTTCCAATCAATGGCCAAAAGAACTTAAAGGTCAAATAGAAACCAATTCATTAATGATTAAGACTTGATTCCAATCAATGGCCAAAAGATCTTAATGGATAAAGAGAAACCAACTCATTATGAACTAAGACTTACTTCCAATCAATGGCCAAAAGAACTTAAAGGACAAATAGAAACCAGTTCGTTAATGGCTAAGATTTGATTCCAATCTTCGGCCAAATGAACTTAAGGGAAAAAGGGAAACCAATTCATTAATGATTAAGTTTTGATCCCAATCAATGGCCAAAAGAACATAAAGGATAAATAGAAACCAATTCCTTAATGATGAAGACTTGATTCCAATCAATGGCCAAAAGAACTTGAAAGGCAAAGAGAATCCTCTTCATTATGAACCAAGACTTGCTTCCAATCAATGGCCAAAAGAACTTAAAGGACAAATAGAAACCAATTCCTTAATGATTAAGACTTGATTCCAATCAATGGCCAAAAGAACTTAAAGGAGAAAGAGAAACAAATTCCTTAATGATTAAGACTTGATTCCAATCAATGGCCAAAAGAACTTAAAAGGCAAAGAGAATCCAATTCCCTAATGATTAACACTTGATTCCAATCAATGGGCAAAATATCTTCATGGACAAAGAGAAACCAATTCATTATGAACAAAGACTTACTTCCAATCAATGGCCAAAAGAACTTAAAGGACAAATAGAAACTAATTCCTTAATGATTAAGACTTGATTCCAATCAATGGCCAAAAGAGCTTAAAGGACAAACAGAAAGCAATTCATTATGAACTAAGACTTACTTCCAATCAGTGGCCAAAAGAACATAAGGGACAAATAGAAATGAATTCCTTAATGACTAAGAGTTGATTCCAATCATTGGCCAAATGAACTTAAGGGACAAAGGGAAACCAATTCATTAATGATTAAGATTTGATTCCAATCAATGGCCAAAAGAACTTAAAGGATAAATAGAAACTAATTCCTTAATGATTAAGACTTGATTCCAATCTTTCGCCAAAAGAACTAAAAGGAAAAAGGGAAACCAATTCCTTAATGATTAAGACTTGATTCCAATCAATGGCCAAAAGAACTTAAAAGGCAAAGAGAATCCTATTCATTATGAACCAAGACTTACTTCCAATCAATGGCCAAAAGATCTTAAAGGACAAATAGAAACCAATTCCTTAATGATTAAGATTTGATTCCAATCAATGGCCAAAAGAACTTAAAGGACAAAGAGAAACCAATTCCTTAATGATTAAGACTTGATTCCAATCGATGGCCAATGGAACTTAAAAGGCAAAGAGAATCCTATTCATTATGAACCAAGACTTACTTCCAATCAATGGCCAAAAGAACTTAAAAGACAAATAGAAACCAATTCCTTAATGATTAAGACTTGATTCCAATCAATGGCCAAAAGATCTTAAAGGACAAAGAGAAACCAATTCATTATGAACTAAGACTTACTTCCAATCAATGACCAAAAGAATTTAAAGGACAAATAGAAACCAATTCCTTAATGATTAAGATTTGATTCCAATCATTGGCCAAAACAACTTAAAGGAGAAAGAGAAACCAATTCCTTAATGATTAAGACTTGATTCCAATCAATGGCCAAAAGAACTTAAAAGGCAAAGTGAATCCTATTCATTATGAACCAAGACTTGCTTCCAATCAATTGCCAAAAGAACTTAAAGGAGAAAGAGAAAGAAATTCCTTAATGATTAAGACTTGATTCCAATCAATGGCCAAAAGAACATAGAAGGCAAAGAGAATCCAATTCCTTAATGATTAAGACTTGATTCCAATCAATGGCCAAAAGAACTTAAAAGACAAAGAGAATCCAATTCCTTAATGATTAACACTTGATTCCAATCAATGGCCAAAAAATCTTCATGGACAAAGAGAAACCAATTCATTATGAACTAAGACTTACTTCCAATCAATGGCCAAAAGAACTTAAAGGACAAATAAAAACCAATTCCTTAATGATTAAGACTTGACTCCAATCTTTGGCCAAAAGAACATAAAGGACAAAGGGAAACCAATTCATTAAGGATTAAGACTTGATTCCAATCAATGGCCAAAAGAGCTTAAAGGACAAAGAGAAACCAATTCATTATGAACTAAGACTTACTTCCAATCAGTGGCCAAAAGAACTTATGGGACAAAGTGAAACCAATTCCTTAATGACTAAGATTTGATTCCAATCTTTGGCCAAATGAACTTAAGGGAAAAAGGGAAACCAATTCATTAATGATTAAGATTTGATTCCAATCAATGGCCAAAAGAACTTAAAGGATAAATAGAAACCAATTCCTTAATGATGAAGACTTGATTCCAATGTTTGGCCAAAGGAACTAAAAGGAAAAAGGGATAGCAATTCCTTGACTATTAAGACATGATTTCAATCAATGGCCAAAAGAACATAAAAGGCAAAGAGAATCCTATTCATTATAAACCAAGACTTACTTCCAATCAATGACCAAAAGAATTTAAAGGACAAATAGAAACCAATTCCTTAATGATGAAGATTTGATTCCAATCATTGGCCAAAAGAACTTAAAGGAGAAAGAGAAACAAATTCCTTAATGATTAAGACTTGATTCCAATCAATGGCCAAAAGAACTTAAAAGGCAAAGAGAATCCAATTCCCTAATGATTAACACTTGATTCCAATCAATGGGCAAAATGTCTTCATGGACAAAGAGAAACCAATTCATTATGAACAAAGACTTACTTCCAATCAATGGCCAAAAGAACTTAAAGGACAAATAGAAACCAATTCCTTAATGATTAAGACTTGGTTTCAAACAATGGCCAAAAGAGCTTAAAGGACAAAGAGAAACCAATTCATTATGAACTAAGACTTACTTCCAATCAGTGGCCAAAAGAACTTAACGGACAAATTGAAACCAATTCCTTATTGACTAAGATTTGATTCCAATCTTTGGCCAAATGAACTTAAGGGACAAAGGGAAACCAATTCATTAATGATTAAGATTTGATTCCAATCAATGGCCAAAAGAACTTAAAGGATAAATAGAAACTAATTCCTTAATGATTAAGACTTGATTCCAATCTTTCGCCAAAGGAACTAAAAGGAAAAAGGGAAACCAATTCCTTTATGATTAAGACTTGATTCCAATCAATGGCCAAAAGAACTTAAAAGGCAAAGAGAATCCTATTCATTATGAACCAAGACTTACTTCCAATCAACGACCAACAGATCTTAAAGGACAAATAGAAACCAATTCCTTAATGATGAAGATTTGATTCCAATCAATGGCCAAAAGAACTTTAGGGACAAAGAGAAACCAATTCCTTAATGATTAAGACTTGATTCCAATCGATGGCCAAAGGAACTTAAAAGGCAAAGAGAATCCTATTCATTATGAACCAAGACTTACTTCCAATCAATGGCCAAAAGAACTTAAAGGACAAATAGAAACCAATTCCTTAATGATTAAGACTTGATTCCAATCAATGGCCAAAAGATCTTAATGGACAAAGAGAAACCAATTCATTATGAACTAAGACTTACTTCCAATCAATGACCAAAAGAATTTAAAGGACAAATAGAAACCAATTCCTTAATGATTAAGATTTGATTCCAATCATTGGCCAAAAGAACTTAAAGGAGAAAGAGAAACCAATTCCTTAATGATTAAGACTTGATTCCAATCAATGGCCAAAAGAACTTGAAAGGCAAAGTGAATCCTATTCATTATGAACCAAGACTTGCTTCCAATCAATTGTCAAAAGAACTTAAAGGAGAAAGAGAAACAAATTCCTTAATGATTAAGACTTGATTCCAATCAATGGCCAAAAGAACTTAAAAGGCAAAGAGAATCCAATTCCTTAATGATTAAGACTTGATTCCAATCAATGGCCAAAAGAACTTAAAAGACAAAGAGAATCCAATTCCTTAATGATTAACACTTGATTCCAATCAATGGCCAAAAAATCTTCATGGACAAAGAGAAACCAATTCATTATGAACTAAGACTTACTTCCAATCAATGGCCAAAAGAACTTAAAGGACAAATAAAAACCAATTCCTTAATGATTAAGACTTGACTCCAATCTTTGGCCAAAAGAACATAAAGGACAAAGGGAAACCAATTCATTAAGGATTAAGACTTGATTCCAATCAATGGCCAAAAGAGCTTAAAGGACAAAGAGAAACCAATTCATTATGAACTAAGACTTACTTCCAATCAGTGGCCAAAAGAACTTAAGGGACAAATTGAAACCAATTCCTTAATGACTAAGATTTGATTCCAATCTTTGGCCAAATGAACTTAAGGGAAAAAGGGAAACCAATTCATTAATGATTAAGATTTGATTCCAATCAATGGCCAAAAGAACTTAAAGGATAAATTGATACGAAACTGGAAAACGGGTCGCCTTGAAATTCAGTTTTAGGGAAGGATATTGACGCCACACTCAAGAAAGATGAGAAGGTGAGTGATAAGTCATTTTGATCGCCACAAGTTGCCTTGATAAGATCAGATTTAGTTCTTTGCCGAAGAACTCAAGGGAAGCTCTCACAATAGAGAAAACTCAGGTTTCATTCAAATTCAAGATGTTTTTGGCATTACAAGAGTTCTCCTATTTATGGGCTTAGTGGAGGACTGAAGCATTGGACTTCTACTACATTTCCCACTAAGCATTTAATATCCATTAAGACCCACTAAGCACTAATTCTCTACCACTATCATGCATTCATGCATGTGACATTTATTTCCATTAGTGCAGCCATAAGTGTCCACTAATCCTAATAATAACCTAGTAACTCTCAAAAGACATTAAAAACCCACAAAAGACATCAAAAGTCACTTCAGAAAAGTCCCCCAAAAATACATGCGAAATATAAAGAAAATAATAAAAACTGGACTTATTTATTTCCCACTAAGGTCCAAGATTCTTAACCCACTAAATTGGATACTTGTAGCCCATGAATGAATCTTTGATCATGCAGATTTGGGCCTTCACAATTATGTCTTCATGTTGGCTCAATTTCACTTTCAACTTGAAGGAATGTGATCCACTTAGTTGCTGCCTCCATTGTGGATTGATCCTCCTTTTCCTTGAGCTCCATTATTAGGCCTTCCAAAGCTTGCTTCATTCTCTTAGTCTTGGACCTTGTCATGGGTCCTCCAATTCCCTTCAATGCCTCTTCCTCCTTGGCTTTGTCTTGTAAGCTTGTAACCCCTCCTTGGCTCATATCATAAATAGAAACCAATTCCTTAATGATTAAGACTTGATTCCAATCTTTGGCCAAAGGAACTAAAAGCAAAAAGGGATACCAATTCCTTGACTATTAAGACATGATTTCAATCAATGGCCAAAAGAACATAAAAGGCAAAGAGAATCCTATTCATTATGAACCAAGACTTACTTCCAATCAATGACCAAAAGAATTTAAAGGATAAATAGAAACCAATTCCTTAATGATTAAGATTTGATTCCAATCATTGGCCAAAAGAACTTAAAGGAGAAAGAGAAACCAATTCCTTAATGATTAAGACTTGATTCCAATCAATGGCCAAAAGAACTTAAAAGGCAAAGAGAATCCTATTCATTATGAACCAAGACTTGCTTCCAATCAATGGCCAAAAGAACTTAAAGGACAAATAGAAACCAATTCCTTAATGATTAAGACTTGATTCCAATCAATGGCCAAAAGAACTTAAAGGAGAAAGAGAAACAAATTCCTTAATGATTAAGACTTGATTCCAATCAATGGCCAAAAGAACTTAAAAGACAAAGAGAATCCAATTCCTTAATGATTAACACTTGATTCCAATCAATGGCCAAAAAATCTTCATGGACAAAGAGAAACCAATTCATTATGAACTAAGACTTACTTCCAATCAATGGCCAAAAGAACTTAAAGGACAAATAG
The DNA here is from genome assembly GCA_031439595.1 of Pterocarpus santalinus. NCBI lineage: Eukaryota > Viridiplantae > Streptophyta > Magnoliopsida > Fabales > Fabaceae > Pterocarpus > Pterocarpus santalinus. The sequence goes on from CM062525.1 coordinate 33,740,401, forward strand.
AAACCAATTCCTTAATGATTAAGACTTGATTCCAATCTTTGGCCAAAAGAACATAAAGGACAAAGGGAAACCAATTCAGTAATGGTTTGTTTGGAGGAGTAGTGAAAATGAGAGAAAAGAAAATAGAAAGAAAGAAAATAGAAAGAAAAGAAAATGAAGAGAAAATATATTTCATTTTTATGTGTTTGGATGAAGAGAAAATGAAGAGAAAATAACAAGAAAGAAAATTAGAGTTGCATTAAAATGACATATATATCCTTTTTATAATAAAAAATAAATGTTATTTTAGTTCAATTTTTAAATATTTTTTCTAAATTAAATAGATAAATAATTTTATAATATTATTAATAAGTAATTTGATTTATTAATATTTGAATTATAAATTTTATTTTAAAATTAATTATTTAAATAAAAATAAATTTAATACAAATATTGAAACTTTTTACTATTTTAATATTTTAATCTATAACTGAGGGTATAAGTGTCAATTGACTCATTACAACCTCTTCCCTTCCATTTTCTGCGCACAAACGAGAGGAAACTCTTGGCAGTGGGCCCCATGCCCCTTTTCTCTCCTCCTTCTATTTTCTTTGCAAACCAAACGAGGTCAAAATCCTGTTTTAATATTTTCTTTCCTTCACACTTCTCTTCCCTTATTTTCTCTCAAAACAAACAAGCTGTAAGAATTAAGACTTGATTCCAATCAATGGCCAAAAGAGCTTAAAGGACAAAGAAACCAATTCATTATGAAGTAAGACTTACTTCCAATCAATGACCAAAAGAATTTAAAGGACAAATAGAAACCAATTCCTTAATGATTAAGATTTGATTCCAATCATTGGCCAAAAGAACTTAAAGGAGAAAGAGAAACAAATTCCTTAATGATTAAGACTTGATTCCAATCAAGGGCCAAAAGAACTTAAAAGACAAAGAGAATCTAATTCCTTAACGATTTACACTTGATTCCAATCAATGGCCAAAAGATCTTCATGGACAAGGAGAAACCAATTCATTATGAACCAAGACTTACTTCCAATCAATGGCCAAAAGAATTTAAAGGTCAAATAGAAACCAATTCATTAATGATTAAGACTTGATTCCAATCAATGGCCGAAAGAACTTAAAAGACAGAGAATCCAATTCCTTAATGATGAAGGCTTGATTCCAATCAATGGCCAAAAGATCTTAATGGACAAAGAGAAACCAATTCATTATGAACTAAGACTTACTTCCAATCAATGGCCAAAAGAACTTAAAGGACAAATAGAAACCAATTCGTTAATGACTAAGATTTGATTCCAATCTTTGGCCAAATGAACTTAAGGGAAAAAGGGAAACCAATTCATTAATGATTAAGATTTGATTCCAAACAATGGCCAAAAGAACTTAAAGGATAAATAGAAACCAATTCCTTAATGATTAAGACTTGATTCCAATCAATGGCCAAAAGAACATAAAAGGCAAAGAGAATCCTATTCATTATGAACCAAGACTGAATTCCAATCAATGGCCAAAAGAACTTAAAGGACAACTAGAAACCAATTCCTTAATGATTAAGACTTGATTCCAATCACTGGCCAAAAGAACTTAAAGGAGAAAGAGAAACAAATTCCTTAATGATTAAGACTTGATTCCAATCAATGGCCAAAAGAACTTAAAAGGCAAAGAGAATCCGATTCGTCAATGATTAACACTTGATTCCAATCAATGGCCAAAAAATCTTCATGGACAAAGAGAAACCAATTCATTATGAACTAAGACTTACGTCCAATCAATGGCCAAAAGAACTTAAAGGACAAATAGAAACCAATTCCTTAATGATTAAGACATGATTCCAATCTTTGGCCAAAAGAACTTAAAGGACAAAGGGAAACCAATTCATTAAGGATTAAGACTTGATTCCAATCAATGGCCAAAAGAGCTTAAAGGACAAAGAGAAACCAATTCATTATGAACTAAGACTTACTTCCAATCAGTAGCCAAAAGAACTTAAAGGTCAAATAGAAACCAATTCATTAATGATTAAGACTTGATTCCAATCAATGGCCAAAAGATCTTAATGGATAAAGAGAAACCAACTCATTATGAACTAAGACTTACTTCCAATCAATGGCCAAAAGAACTTAAAGGACAAATAGAAACCAATTCGTTAATGACTAAGATTTGATTCCAATCTTTGGCCAAATGAACTTAAGGGAAAAAGGGAAACCAATTCATTAATGATTAAGATTTGATTCCAATCAATGGCCAAAAGAACTTAAAGGATAAATAGAAACCAATTCCTTAATGATTAAGACTTGATTCCAATCTTTGGCCAAAGGAACTAAAAGGAAAAAGGGATACCAATTCCTTGACGATTAAGACATGATTTCAATCAATGGCCAAAAGAACATAAAAGGCAAAGAGAATCCTATTCATTATGAACCAAGACTTACTTCCAATCAATGACCAAAAGAATTTAAAGGACAAATAGAAACCAATTCCTTAATGATTAAGATTTGATTCCAATCATTGGCCAAAAGAACTTAAAGGAGAAAGAGAAACCAATTCCATAATGATTAAGACTTGATTCCAATCAATGGCCCAAAGAACTTAAAAGGCAAAGAGAATCCTATTCATTATGAACCAAGACTTGCTTCCAATCAATGGCCAAAAGAACTTAAAGGAGAAAGAGAAACAAATTCCTTAATGATTAAGACTTGATTCCAATCAATGGCCAAAAGAACTTAAAAGGCAAAGAGAATCCAATTCCTTAATGATTAACACTTGATTCCAATCAATGGCCAAAAGAACTTAAAAGACAAAGAGAATCCAATTCCTTAATGATTAACACTTGATTCCAATCAATGGCCAAAAAATCTTCATGGACAAAGAGAAACCAATTCATTATGAACTAAGACTTACTTCCAATCAATGGCCAAAAGAACTTAAAGGACAAATAGAAACCAATTCCTTAATGATTAAGACTTGACTCCAATCTTTGGCCAAAAGAACATAAAGGACAAAGGGAAACCAATTCATTAAGGATTAAGACTTTGATTCCAATCAATGGCCAAAAGAGCTTAAAGGACAAAGAGAAACCAATTCATTATGAACTAAGACTTACTTCCAATCAGTGGCCAAAAGAACTTAAGGGACAAATAGAAACCAATTCCTTAATGACTAAGATTTGATTCCAATCTTTGGCCAAATGAACTTAAGGGAAAAAGGGAATCCAATTCATTAATGATTAAGATTTGATTCCAATCAATGGCCAAAAGAACTTAAAGGGTAAATAGAAACCAATTCCTTAATGATTAAGACTTGATTCCAATCTTTGGCAAAAGGAACTATAAGGAAAAAGGGATACCAATTCCTTGACGATTAAGACATGATTTCAATCAATGGCCAAAAGAACATAAAAGGCAAAGAGAATCCTATTCATTATGAACCAAGACTTACTTCCAATCAATGACCAAAAGAATTTAAATGACAAATAGAAACCAATTCCTTAATGATTAAGATTTGATTCCAATCATTGGCCAAAAGAACTTAAAGGAGAAAGAGAAGTCAATTCCTTAATGATTAAGACTTGATTCCAATCAATGGCCAAAAGAACGTAAAGGAGAAAGAGAAACAAATTCCTTAATGATTAAGACTTGATTCCAATCAATGGCCAAAAGAATTTAAAAGGCAAGCAGAATCCAATTCCTTAATGATTAAGACTTGATTCCAATCAATGGCCAAAAGAACTTAAAAGACAAAGAGAATCCAATTCCTTATTGATTAACTCTTGATTTCAATCAATGGCCAAAAGATCTTCATGGGCAAAGAGAAACCAATTCATTATGAACTAAGACTTACTTCCAATCAATGGCCAAAAGAACTTAAAGGATAAATAGAAACCAATTCCTTAATGATTAAGACTTGATTCCAATCTTTGGCCAAAAGAACATAAAGGACAAAGGGAAACCAATTCATTAATGGTTTGTTTGGATGAGTAGAGAAAATGAGAGAAAAGAAAATAAAAAGAAAGAAAATAGAAAGAAAAGAAAATGAAGAGAAAAATATATTTTATTTTTATGTGTTTGGATGAAGAGAAAATGAAGAGAAAATAACAAGAAAGAAAATTAGATAATAAAAAATAAATGTTATTTTAGTTCAATTTTCAATATTTTATCTAAATTAAATAAATAAATAATTTGATAATATTATTAATAAGTAATTTGATTTATTAATATTTGAATTATAAATTTTATTTTAAAATTAATTATTTAAATAAAAATAAATTTAATATAAATATTGAAACTTTTTTACTATTTTAATATTTTAATCTATAACTGAGGGTATAAGTGTCAATTGACTCATTACAACCTCTTCCCCTCCATTTTCTCAAAAGAACAAACGAGAGAAACTCTTGGCAACCATGCCCCTTTTCTCTCCTCCTTCTATTTTCTTTGCAAACCAAACGAGGTCAAAATCCTGTTTTCTGCCCATTTTCTTTCCTTCACACTTCTCTTCCCTTATTTTCTCTCAAAACAAACAAGCTGTAAGGATTAAGACTTGATTCCAATCAATGGCCAAAAGAGCTTAAAGGACAAAGAGAAACCAATTCATTATGAAGTAAGACTTACTTCTAACTAGTGGCCAAAAGAACTTAAGGGACAAATAGAAACCAATTCCTTAATGACTAAGATTTGATTCTAATCTTTGGCCAAATGAACTTAAGGGAAAAAGGGAAACCAATTCATTAATGATTAAGATTTGATTCCAATCAATGGCCAAAAGAACTTAAAGGATAAATAGAAACCAATTCCTTAATGATTAAGACTTGAATCCAATCTTTGGCCAAAGGAACTAAAAGGAAAAAGGGATACCAATTCCTTGACGATTAAGACATGATTTCAATCAATGGCCAAAAGAACATAAAAGGCAAAGAGAATCCTATTCATTATGAACCAAGACTTACGTCCAATCAACGACCAAAAGAATTTAAAGGACAAATAGAAACCAATTCCTTAATGATTAAGATTTGATTCCAATCATTGGCCAAAAGAACTTAAAGGAGAAAGAGAAACCAATTCCTTAATGATTAAGACTTGATTCCAATCAATGGCCAAAAGAACTTAAAAGGCAAAGAGAATCCTATTCATTATGAACCAAGACTTGCTTCCAATCAATGGCCAAAAGAACTTAAAGGACAAAAAGAAACCAATTCCTTAATGATTAAGACTTGATTCCAATCAATGGCCAAAAGAACATAAAGGAGAAAGAGAAACAAATTCGTTAATATTAAGACTTGATTCCAATCAATGGCCAAAAGAACTTAAAAGGCAAAGAGAATCTAATTCCTTAATGATTAAGACCTGATTCCAATCAATGGCCAAAAGATCTTCATGGACAAAGAGAAACCAATTCAGTATTAACTAAGACTTACTTCCAATCAATGGCCAAAAGAACTTAAAGGACAAATAGAAACCAATTCCTTAATGATTATGACTTGATTCCAATCTTCGGCCAAAAGAACTTAAAGGACAAAGGGAAACCAATTCATTAAGGATTAAGGCTTGATTCCAATCAATGGCCAAAGGAGCTTAAAGGACAAAGAGAAACCAATTCATTATGAATTAAGACTTACTTCCAATCAGTGGCCAAAAGAACTTAAGGGACAAATAGAAACTAATTCCTTAATGACTAAGATTTGAACTTAAGGGACAAAGGGAAACCAATTCGTTAAAGATTAAGATTTGATTCCAATCAATGGCCAAAAGAACTTAAAGGATAAATAGAAACCAATTCCTTAATGATTAAGACTTGATTCCAATCTTTGGCCAAAGGAACTAAAAGGAAAAAGGGGTACCAATTCCTTGACGATTAAGACATGATTCCAATCAATGGCCAAAAGAACATAAAAGGCAAAGAGAATCCTATTCATTATGAACCAAAACTTACTTCCAATCAATGACCAAAAGAATTTAAAGGACAAATAGAAACCAATTCCCTAATGATTAAGATTTGATTCCAATCATTGGCCAAAAGAACTTAAAGGAGAAAGAGAAACAAATTCCTTAATGATTAACACTTGATTCCAATCAATGGCCAAAAGAACTTAAAGTGACTCCAATTCCTTAATGATTAAGTCTTGATTCCAATCTTTGGTCAAAGGAACTAAAAGGAAAAAGGGATACCAATTCCTTGACGATTAAGACATGATTTCAATCAATGGCCAAAAGAACATAAAAGGCAAAGAGAATCCTATTCATTATGAACCAAGACTTACTTCCAATCAATGACCAAAAGAATTTAAAGGACAAATAGAAACCAATTCCTTAATGATTAAGATTTGATTCCAATCATTGGCCAAAAGAACTTAAAGGAGAAAGAGAAACAAATTCCTTAATCATTACGACTTGATTCCAATCAATGGCCAAAAGAACTTAAAAGACAAAGAGAATCGAATTCCTTAATGATTAACACTTGATTCCAATCAATGGCCAAAAGATCTTCTTGGACAAGGAGAAACCAATTCATTATGAACTAAGACTTACTTCCAATCAATGGGCAAAAGAACTTAAAGGACAAATAGAAACCAATTCCTTAATGATTAAGACTTGATTCCAATCTTTGGCCAAAAGAACTTAAAGGACAAAGGGAAACCAATTCATGAAGGATTAAGACTTTGATTCCAATCAATGGCCAAAAGAGCTTAAAGGACAAAGAGAAACCAATTCATTATGAACTAAGACTTACTTCCAATCAGTGGCCAAAAGAACTTAAGGGACAAAGAGAAACCAATTCCTTAATGACTAAGATTTGATTCCAATCTTTGGCGAATTGAACTTAAGGGACAAAGGGAAACCAATTCATTAATGATTAAGATTTGATTCCAATCAATGGCCAAAAGAACTTAAAGGATAAATAGAAACTAATTCGTTAATGATTAAGACTTGATTCCAATCTTTGGCCAAAAGAACTAAAAGGAAAAAGGGAAACCAATTCCTTAATGATTAAGACTTGATTCCAATCAATGGCCAAAAGAACTTAAAAGGCAAAGAGAATCCTATTCATTATGAACCAAGACTTTCTTCCAATCAATGGCCAAAAGATCTTAAAGGACAAATAGAGACCAATTCCTAAATGATTAAGATTTGATTCCAATCAATGGCCAAAAGAACTTAAAGGACAAAGAGAAACCAATTCCTTAATGATTAAGACTTGATTCTAATCAATGACCAAAAGAACTTAAAAGGCAAAGAGAATCCAACTCCTTGATGATTAAGACTTGATTCCAATCAATGGCCAAAAGATCTTAATGGACAAAGAGAATCTAATTCATTATGAACTAAGACTTACATCAAATCAATGGCCAAAAGAACTTAAAGGACAAATAGAAACCAATTCCTTAATGACTAAGATTTGATTCCAATCTTTGGCCAAATGAACTTAAGGGACAAAGGGAAAACAATTCATCAACGATTAAGATTTGATTCCAATCAATGGCCAAAAGATCTTAAAGGATAAATAGGAACTAATTCGTTAATGATTAAGACTTGATTCCAATCAATGGCCAAAAGAACTTAAAAGGCAAACAGAATCCTATTCATTATGAACCAAGACTTACTTCCAATCAATGGCCAAAAGATCTTAAAGGACAAATAGAAACCAATTCCTTAATGATTAAGATTTGATTCCAATCAATGGCCAAAAGAACTTAAAAGACAAAGAGAAACCAATTCCTTAAGGATTAAGACTTGATTCCAATGAATGGCCAAAAGAACATAAAAGGCAAAGAGAATCCAACTCCTTAATGATTAAGACTTGATTCCAATCAATGGCCAAAAGATCTCAATGGACAAAGAGAAACCAATTTATTTTGAACTAAGACTTATTTCCAATCAATGGCCAAAAGAACTTAAAGGACAAATAGAAACCAATTCCTTAATGATTAAGATTTGATTACAATCACTGGCCAAAAGAACTTCAAAGAGAAAGAGAAACAAATTCCTTAATGATTAAGACTTGATTCCAATCAATGGCCAAAAGAACTTAAAAGACAAAGGGAATCCAATTCCTTAATGATTAACACTGGATTCCAATCAATGGCCAAAAGATCTTCATGGACAAAGAGAAACCAATTCATGATGAACTAAGACTTACTTCCAATCATTGGCGAAAAGAACTTAAAGGATAAATAGAAACCAATTTCTTAATGATTAAGACTTGATTCCAATCTTTGGCTAAAAGAACTTAAAGGACAACGGTAAACCAATTCATTAAGGATTAAGACTTGATTCCAATCAATGGCCAAAAGAGCTTAAAGGACAAAGAGAAACCAATTCATTATGAACAAATACTTACTTCCAATCAGTGGCCAAAAGAACTTAAGGGACAAATAGAAACCAATTCCTTAATGACTAAGATTTGATTCCAATCTTTGGCCAAATGAACTTAAGGGACAAAGGGAAACCAATTCATTAATGATTAGGATTTGATTCCAATCAATGGCCAAAAGAACTTAAAGGATAAATAGAAACTAATTCTTTAATGATTAAGACTTGGTTCCAATCTTTGGCCAAAAGAACTAAAAGGAAAAAGGGAAACCAATTCCTTAATGATTAAGACATCATTCCAATCAATGGCCAAAAGAGCTTAAAGGATAAAGAGAAACCAATTCATTATGAACTAAGACTTACTTCCACTCAATGGCCAAAAGATCTGAAAGGACAAACAGAGACCAATTCCTTAATGATTAAGATTTGATTCCAATCAACGGTCAAAAGAACTTAAAGGACAAAGAGAAACCAATTCCTTAATGATTAAGACTTGATTCCAATCAACGGCCAAAAGAACTTAAAAGGCGAAGAGAATCCTATTCATTATGAACCAACACTTACTTCCAATCAATGGCCAAAAGAACTTAAAGGACAAAAATAAACCAATTCATAATGAACGAAGACTTACTTCCACTCAATGGACAAAAGAACTTAAAGGACAAAGAGAAACCAATTCCTTAATGATTAAGACTTGATTCCAATCAATGGCCAAGAGAACTTAAAAGGCAAAGAGAATCCTATTCATTATGAACCAAGACTTACTTCCAATCAATTGCCAAAAGATCTGAAAGGACAAACAGAGACCAATTCGTTAATGATTGAGATTTGATTCCAATCAATGGCCAAAAGAACTAAAAGGAAAATGGGAAACCAATTCCTTAATGATTAAGACATGATTCCAATCAATGGCCAAAAGAACTTAAAAGGCAAAGAGAATCCTATTCATTATGAACCAAGACTTACTTCCAATCAATGGCCAAAAGAACTTAAAGGACCAATAGAGACCAATTCCTTAATGATTAAGATTTGATTCCAATCAATGGCCAAAAGAACTTAAAAGGCAAAGAGAATCCAACTCCTTAATGATTAAGACTTGATTCCAATCAATGGCCAAAAGATCTTAATGGACAAAGAGAATCCAATTCATTATGAACTAAGACTTATATCAAATCAATGGCCAAAAGAACTTAAAGGACAAATAGAAACCAATTCCTTAATGACTAAGATTTGATTCCAATCTTTGGCCAAATGAACTTAAGGGACAAAGGGAAAACAATTCATCAACGATTAAGATTTGATTCCAATCAATGGCCAAAAGAATTTAAAGGATAAATAGAAACCAATTCCTTAATGATTAAGACTTGATTCCAATCTTTGGCCAAAAGAACTAAAAGGAAAAAAGGGGAAACCAATTCCTTGACGATTAAGACTTGATTCCAATCAATGGCTAAAAGAACTTAAAGTACAAAGAGAAACCAACTCATTATGAACCAAGACTTACTTCCAATGAATGACCAAAAGAACTTAAAGGACAAATAGAAACCAATTCCTTAATGACTAACATTTGATTCCAATCATTGGCCAAATGAACTTAAGGGACAAAGGGAAACCAATTCATTAATGATTAAGATTTGATTCCAATCAATGGACGAAAAAACTTAAAGGATAAATAGAAACTAATTCCTTAATGATTAAGACTTGATTCCAATCTTTGGCAAAAAAGAAATAAAAGGAAAAAGGGAAACCAATTCCTTAATGATTAAGACTTATTCCAATCAATGGCCAAAAGAACTTAAAAGGCAAACAGAATCCTATTCATTATCAACCAAGACTTACTTCCAATCAATGGCCAAAAGATCTTAAAGGGCAAATAGAAACCAATTCCTTAATGATTAAGATTTGATTCCAATCAATGGCCAAAAGAACTTAAAGGACAAAGAGAAACCAATTCCTTAATGATTAGGGCTTGATTCCAATCAATGGCCAAAAGAACTTAAAAGGCAAAGAGAATCCTCTTCATTATGAATCAAGACTTACTTCCAATCAATGGCCAAAAGAACTTAAAGGACAAATAGAAACCAATTCCTTAATGATTAAGACTTGATTCCAATCAATGGCCAAAAGAACTTCGAGAGAATCCAATTCCTTAATGAGTATGACTTGATTCCAATCAATGGCCAAAAGATCTTAATGGACAAAGAGAAACCAATTCATTATGAACTAAGACTTACTTCCAATCAATGGCCAAAAGAACTTAAAGGACAAATAGAAACCAATTCGTTAATGACTAAGATTTGATTCCAATCTTTGGCCAAATGAACTTAAGGGAAAAAGGGAAACCAATTCATTAATGATTAAGATTTGATTCCAATCAATGGCCAAAAGAACTTAAAGGATAAATAGAAACCAATTCCTTAATGATTAAGACTTGATTCCAATCTTTGGCCAAAGGAACTAAAAGGAAAAAGGGATACCAATTCCTTGACGATTAAGACATGATTTCAATCAATGGCCAAAAGAACATAAAAGGCAAAGAGAATCCTATTCATTATGAACCAAGACTTACTTCCAATGAAAGACCAAATGAATTTAAAGGACAAATAGAAACCAATTCCTTCATGATTAATATTTGATTCCAATCATTGGCCAAAATAACTTAAAGGAGAAAGAGAAACCAATTCCTTAAGGATTAAGACTTGATTCCAATCAATGGCCAAAAGAACTTTAAAGGCAAAGAGAATCCTATTCATTATGAACCAAGACTTGCTTCGAATCAATGGCCAAAAGAACTTAAAGGACAAATAGAAACCAATTCCTTAATGATTAATACTTGATTCCAATCAATGGCCAAAAGAACTTAAAGGAGAAAAAGAAACAAATTCCTTAATGATTAAGACTTGATTCCAATCAATGGCCGAAAGAACTTAAAAGGCAAAGAGAATCCAATTCCTTAATGATTAAGACTTGATTCCAATCAATGGCCAAATGAATTTAAAAGACAAAGAGAATCCAATTCCTTAATGATTAACACTTGATTCCAATCAATGGCCAAAAGATCTTCATGGACAAAAAGAAACCAATTCATTATGAACGAAGACTTACTTCCAATCAATGGCCAAAAGAACTTAAAGGACAAATAGAAACCAATTCCTTAATGATTAAGACTTGATTCCAATCTTTGGCCAAAAGAACTTAAAGGACAATGGGAAACCAATTCATTAAGGATTAAGACTTTGATTCCAATCAATGGCCAAAAGAGCTTAAAGGACAAAGAGAAACCAATTCATTATGAAGTAAGACTTACTCCCAATCAGTGGCCAAAAGAACTTAAGGGACAAATACAAACCAATTCCTTAATGACTAAGATTTGATTCCAATCTTTGGCCAAAAGATCTTCATGGACAAAAAGAAACCAATTCATTATGAACGAAGACTTACTTCCAATCAATGGCCAAAAGAACTTAAAGGACAAATAGAAACCAATTCCTTAATGATTAAGACTTGATTCCAATCTTTGGCCAAAAGAACTTAAAGGACAATGGGAAACCAATTCATTAAGGATTAAGACTTTGATTCCAATCAATGGCCAAAAGAGCTTAAAGGACAAAGAGAAACCAATTCATTATGAAGTAAGACTTACTCCCAATCAGTGGCCAAAAGAACTTAAGGGACAAATACAAACCAATTCCTTAATGACTAAGATTTGATTCCAATCTTTGGCCAAAAGAACTTAAGGGACAAAGGGAAAACAATTCATTAATGATTAAGATTTGATTCCAATCAATGGCCAAAAGAACTTAAAGGATAAATAGAAACTAATTCCTTAATGATTAAGACTTGATTCCAATCTTTGGCCAAAAGAACTAAAAGGAAAAAAGGAAACCGATTCCTTAATGATTAAGACTTGATTCCAATCAATGGCCAAAAGAACTGAAAAGGCAAAGAGAATCCTATTCATTATGAACCAAGACTTGCTTCCAATCAATGGCCAAAAGAACTTAAAGGACAAATAGCGACAAATTCCTTAATGATTAAGACTTGATTCCAATCAATGGCCAAAAGAACTTAAAGAGAATCCAATTCCTTAATGATTAAGACTTGATTCCAATCAATGGCCAAAAGAACTTAAAAGGCAAAGAGAATCCTATTCATTTTGAACCAAGACTTACTTTCAATCAATGGCCAAAAGAACTTAAAGGATAAATAGAAACCAATTCCTTAACGATTAAGACCTGATTCCAATGTTTGGCCAAAAGAACTAAAAGGAAAAAAAGGGAAACCAATTCCTTGACGATTAAGACTTGATTCCAATCAATGGCCAAAAGAACTTAAAAGGCAAAGAGAATCCCATTCATTATGAACGAAGACTTACTTCCAATCAATGGCCAAAAGAGCTTAAAGGACAAATAGAAACCAATTCCTTAATGATTAAGACTTGATTCCAATCAATGGCCAAAAGAACTTAAAGAGAATCCAATTGCTTAATGATTAAGACTTGATTCCCATCAATGGCCAAAAGAACTTAAAAGGCAACGAGAATCCTATTCATTTTGAACCAAGACTTATTTCCAATCAATGGCCAAAAGAACTTAAAGGATAAATAGAAACCAATTCCTTAATGATTAAGACTTGATTCCAATCTTTGGCCAAAAGAACTAAAAGGAAAAAAAGGGAAACCAATTCCTTGGCGATTAAGACTTGATTTCAATCAATGGCCAAAAGAACTTAAAAGGCAAAGAGAATCCTATTCATTATGAACCAAGACTTACTTCCAATCAATGGCCAAAAGAACTTAAAAGACAAATAGAAACCAATTCCTTAATGATTAAGACTTGATTCTAGTCAATGGCCAAAAGATCTTAATGGACAGAGAGAAACCAATTCATTATGAACTAAGACTTACTTCCAATCAATGGCCAAAAGAACTTAAAGGACAAATACAAACCAAGTCGTTAATGACTAAGATTTGATTCCAATCTTTGGCCAAATTAACTTAAGGGAAAAAGGGAAACCAATTCATTAATGATTAAGATTTGATTCCAATCAATGGCCAAAAGAACTTAAAGGATAAATAGAAACCAATTCCTTAATGATTAAGACTTGATTCCAATCTTTGGCCAAAGGAACTAAAAGGAAAAAGGGATGCCAAGTCCTTGACGATTAAGACATAATTTCAATCAATGGCCAAAAGAACATAAAATGCAATGAGAATCCTATTCATTATGAACCAAGACTTACTTCCAATCAATGACCAAAAGAATTTAAAGGACAAATAGAAACCAATTCCTTCATGATTAAGATTTGATTCCAATCATTGGCCAAAAGAACTTAAAGGAGAAAGAGAAACAAATTCCTTAATGATTAAGACTTGATTCCAATCAATGGCCAAAAGAACTTAAAAGGCAAAGAGAATCCAATTCCTTAATGATTAAGACTTGATTCCAATCAATGGCCAAAAGAACTTAAAAGACACAGAGAATCCAATTCCTTAATGATTAACACTTGATTCCAATCATTGGCCAAAAGAACTTAAAGTGAATCCAATTCCTTAATGATTAAGACTTGATTCCAATCTTTGGCCAAAGGAACTAAAAGGAAAAAGAGATACCAATTCCTTGACGATTAAGACATGATTTCAATCAATGGCCAAAAGAACATAAAAGGCAAAGAGAATCCTATTCATTATGAACCAAGACTTACTTCCAATCAATGACCAAAAGAATTTAAAGGACAAATAGAAACCAATTCCTTAATGATTAAGATTTGATTCCAATCATTGGCCAAAAGAACTTAAAGGAGAAAGAGAAACCAATTCCTTCATGATTAGGACTTGATTCCAATCAATGGCCAAAAGAACTGAAAAGGCAAAGAGAATCCTATTTATTGTGAACCAAGACTTGCTTCCAATCAATGGCCAAAAGAACTTAAAGGACAAGTAGAAACCAATTCCTTAATGATTAAGAATGGCCAAAAGAACTTAAAGGAGAAAGAGAAACAAATTCCTTAATGATTAAGACTTGATTCCAATCAATGGCCAAAAGAACTTAAAAGGCAAAGAGAATCCAATTCCTTAATGATTAAGACTTGATTCCAATCAATGGCCAAAAGAACTTAAAAGACAAAGAGAATCCAATTCCTTAATGATTAACACTTGATTCCAATCTATGGCCAAAAGATTTTCATGGACAAGGAGAAACCAATTCATTATGAACTAAGACTTACTTCCAATCAATGGCCAAAAGAACTTAAAGGACAAATAGAAACCAATTCCTTAATGATTAAGACTTGGTTCCAATCTTTGGCCAAAAGAACTGAAAGGACAAAGGGAAACCAATTCTTTAAGGATTAAGACTTTGATTCCAATCAATGGCCAAAAGAGCTTAAAGGACAAAGAGAAACCAATTCATTATGAACTAAGACTTACTTCCAATCAGTGGCCAAAAGAACTTAAGGGACAAATAGAAACCAATTCCTTAAAGACTAAGATTTGATTCCAATCTTTGGCCAATTGAACTTAAGGGACAAAGGGAAACCAATTCATTAATGATTAAGATTTGATTCCAATCAATGGCCAAAAGAACTTAAAGGATAAATAGAAACTAATTCCTTAATGATTAAGACTTGATTCCAATCTTTGGCCAAAAGAACTAAAAGGAAAAAGGGAAACAAATTCCTTAATGATTAAGACTTGATTCCAATCAATGGCCAAAAGAACTTAAAAGGCAAAGAGAATCCTATTCATTATGAACCAAGACTTACTTCCAATCAATGGCCAAAAGATCTTAAAGGGCAAATAGAGACCAATTCCTTAATGATTAAGATTTGATTCCTATCAATGGCAAAAAGAACTTAAAGGACAAAGAGAAACCAATTCCCTAATGATTAAGACTTGATTCCAATGAATGGCCAAAAGAACTTAAAAGGCAAAGAGAATCCAACTCCTTAATGATTAAGACTTGATTCCAATCAATGGCCAAAAGATCTTAATGGACAAAGGGAATCCAATTCATTATGAACTAAGACTTACATCAAATCAATGGCCAAAAGAACTTAAAGGACAAATAGAAACCAATTCCTTAATGACTAAGATTTGATTCCAATCTTTGGCCAAATGAACTTAAGGGACAAAGGGAAAACAATTCATCAATGATTAAGATTTGATTCCAATCAATGGCCAAAAGAACTTAAAGGATAAATAGAAACCAATTCCTTAATGATTAAGACTTGATTCCAATTTTTGGCCAAAAGAACTAAAAGGAAAAAAAGGGAAACCAATTCCTTGACGATTAAGACTTGATTCCAATCAATGGCTAAAAGAACTCAAAGTACAAAGAGAAACCAACTCATTATGAACCAAGACTTACTTCCAATCAATGACCAAAAGAACTTAAAGGACAAATAGAAACCAATTCCTTAATGACAAAGATTTGATTCCAATCTTTGGCCAAATGAACTTAAGGGACATAGGGAAACCAATTCATTAATGATTAAGATTTGATTCCAATCAATGGCCAAAAGAACTTTGGCTCGCGCATCGTAACACGAGCAAATTAAACCAAATAGCGACTATAGTATAGTAGCCAACTCGGATCGTTTCCCAAAGATGAACACACTATTTGATCAGAAAATTCAGGGGGGTTTTTATAACAAACACTGAAAATGCAATACTGAATTCCAAAGCAAAGAGAAAACAAAAAGGCTAAACCGAATTAAAATTCTAATCCAAGACACACAAGAAGAAAGCAATCAACACTCAATCGTTGGATTCAAATGTACATGCACACTCCAATTCGATGATTTATTTTATATTCAATTGAAACCTCAAATCAAACCTAGCATTCCCATGAAAATCTCCATGCCTTCAACTAATCACTCAAGCCATTCGGTTTAGAGACCTCTAAAACTGAATTGATTTTGGATTATCTTCCAAACCAATGCTCTCATCTCATACTCAGAATCGAAATATGAATCACACTCTTGAACAATCGAATCACATATATCAACCGAATTATACATGATTTGATTGACTCTTAATCAACATGCATGAATGAAAACCTCCAATTCAATTACGAGATTAAGAAGAAGAGAAGAGGAGTGAAACCGAAATTGGAATTTCCATGTCTTGATGACCAATCCTCAAGAGCTTGAATGCTTCTCTTGATGCCTTGTGTAACATCCTCTATCATATAAGCCATGCTCGAGTCATGGAGTTACATGATAAGGTTGTCACGATGCTAAGTAAGCTTTCAAATGTGAAAAATACAATACCTGGCCCTTTTTACTGCTCCCTTCGTTTTTGACTAATAGTCTTGGATACATGGATAATAAAATAATTACACTTTAAAAGGAATGGTGATTGAGATAACTAGCTTCGATAGTCTTATGATTTGGCTAGCGCCCAACTCTTGCTCAATGGGTGGCCCTGTACTCCGCCTCGTGCTTGACTTCCACTTGGGTACTGGAATGTTTACGGAAAAGAAAAGCATACAAGTAGGCAGTGAGAACCTGAGGTTCTCAGTAGGTAAATTTAAACAAACCTTATAATGTCATCATAAACATTCCAGCCGCTTCGGTTTATTATGAAAATATGAACACATATACATAAACAGTGATTCAATTTTAAGTGGAAAACATCTTTCTCGAAGCGGGTTATGTTTTAACAAATACTTATGTAATATATTACAAACATAGAAATACAATTAGTGCAATATGCTTCAACTAGAATCTTAATGACCTTACCACTTAATGGGATAACTGAAGATGCACATAACAATGTTTGTGCTCATCTGTATGCAAGTGCACTCGACTTAATCTGTATCTCTCTTTAACTTGCAACCTGATCTTGCTCTTTCCTGTACTTAGTCTTACTTTTCTGTGCTTGGTCCCTCGGAGGTGAATGGCCTTTCTCACCTGGCAATAGCTCGCTTCAGGTCCGAGCTCGTACCTATACATGAGTGACGGGTTTACTTTCCCCGACCCTCACACCGGTCTATTCCCACTAATCTGGTCGAGGGCTGGCCCAAGTCTTAGACAGTACCGCTCTGGTCCACGCTAGCTGGGTCTATGCCATGCCTTGCGCGGTAGCTAGTACGTTCCTCTTGAAAGTTCTCATCATCTTTCCTTTCCATATCTTGTCATGCGTGCAAATGCTTTGTGCATACATGAATATGCCTCATATTTTATTTTGCATATCATATTCTAACTATGCTTGCATGCATGGCATACAGAAACATAACATGTGGATGTAATATATTCAAAGTATAATCTCTCATAATTCATATTATACTTAAATTCATACTTGCATATCTAACCCTTGCGAGCATAACATTCATAGATTTCTGCCGTAAATTTGGCAGCATAACGGATCGTATCCGTTTTCCCATGAATAGTGCCAGCTCTCACGGACAAATCAGTCATAGCAACATAATCAACTTAACACATATTTATCAAGGTCAAGCTGGCAATCCTCAACTCAAACTTTATATGCTTCACTGACACTCGTAAAATTATCATTTAGGCCATCCTGCCAATTCTATTCGGTTCTGCCCGAATCTTGTATAATCCACCTTTATCTCTATTCAACTCATTTAAATCTGAAATTTGGATATGTCATAGCTCTATATGTCTACTTTCTAACCTCTTTAGTCCCATGTCATTCCGATTTATATAAATCAAGATATTCAACTTTTACTTTAGCCTGTTCAGTCACTAGCTTGAGTTACACTCCTGGGAACATAAATTCACTAAAAATCGAGACTAAGCTCAATTCTTACGAAATTAGTCTCATATCAAAGCTAATAGGATAAAATTTCATTTGCCACCAGTTTCACTCCATTTTCTTAAGCATACCTCGAGTTATAAGTCCTGAAAGTCTACCTTCCTGAACTACTCCGTTTTGGCCTAGATTGGACATAGGACAACTTTCTCGGATCACTGGGAACAATTGGGACCATAACAAACTCGGAATCTTATACTGGGGTGTTCCCCTGTGTGTAAGCTTTCTAACAAAATGGGTTTCACTCAATTTGGAGTTGTATAGGGTGAGTTATACCCTCCTCAAGTCACTCTGCTCGGATGAAGATCCTGAACCCTAGGTCAAACTTCAAAAATTCGTATCTCCCTCAATACTAATCCAATAACCTTATATGATATATCTATGGAAATCCCTGAATGTCTACTTTCATCTAAAAATGGTTTCATCGGATTTGACCAATTGTAGACGGCGCCGTACACTCCGTCGTACGGACTGCCGTGGAATCTCCACCAAGACAGCACCCTCATCCATCCATTTCTCTTAGTTTTCTTCTTCTAATTCTAATTGCCACTCAAGATTTCATATTAATCCCATATTAATCCAATCATACACATCCAATATATCATCAAATAATCATAAAAAGTAATCTTTCATGCATCCTTAGTTTAGAGAAATTAAGATTAGAGATTGAATCCTACCTCTTTGGAGTGTGATCTTGAGTTAAGTGTTGAAACTTGAATTATTAGGATCTGCCTAAGCTTGGAGGAGTGACGGGGTTGGGTGAGTGGAGAAGGGGAAAGAGAGCTACAGTGAGGGAGAAGAGAGGGCACAGAAAAGGGGTCTGAATGAGCAGAGAAGAAGGTGTTATATAGGCATGAGTGGTAGTTAACTTGGAGGGTTCTGATTGGCTGAATTTCTTGTGGACAAAGTTTAGCTACGTCTCCCTTTTAGAGGAACTCACCGCCATACTATTTAAAATTGGAACTCGCCCCCTATTCTGCTTTAAGTTGGAACTCATCCCTCTTATGCTTGAGGTCGGAACTCGTGCTGTTTTTACTCGAGTTTGGAGCTGAAGCATGATATCGGAACTCGTACCATCATGTTTGTGACTTGGGGAAATCCGGTTTATGTTGAGACTTGGAATCAAGGTCGGAGGTCGTAAGAAATGCAGCTGACAATCAACTGATCTCGGAACTCCTAGTTCAAAGTTGGGACTTCTTGAAATGTCGGAACTCGTGTGATTCGAATCACATTTCCAAACCAAGTACTTAAACTCGGAAGTCGTGACTTATATACAGTGTGCTTGTTGACATCGGAAGCCGGTTATATTTTCCTTGAGACATGAAGTCGGATCTCATGGAATTACGTTCATGTGTCCGGATGAGAGGTCCAAGTCGGAAGTCGGGATCCATGCATCTCTATTCGAATGACTCGAACTCGTGGACCAATTTAGAGATCTGATCCCTCGTTCCCCCGCTTGAAACAAAATTGGAAATCGGAAAATCCGGTCAGCCCACAAGACCTTGAGTTGAAGTCGGAAGTCGGAAGATACAGCCATCCCTTTGTAAGCCTTGGAACGAAGTCGGAAATCGAAACTAATATTGAGGTCGGAAGTGGAATTATAAGACAAACTCGGAAATTGGAAGTTTCAACATTAAATGGGATCGGAAGTCTGAAATCGGACGTTACATTACTACCCTCCTTTAAAAAAATTTTGTCCTCAAAATTTAGTACCTGTGAATAACTCAGGATATCCTTCCCTCATATCTAATTCCAGCTCGCAAGTGTAGTCTTCAGCACCTTCTTTTCCCCATGCTACCTTCACTAATTGCACAGATTTGCTTCGAGTTGTCTACTGCTTCTGTCTATAATCCGCGCTGGTTGTACATGGAAAGTCAGGTCCTCCTTTAACTTTAATGATTTGGGTCCTAGCACGTGCGTAGGGTCAAGTTAATATCTCCTAAGTTGAGGAATATGGAACATGTCATGAAGGTTTGACAATTATGGAGGCAAAGCGACTTGCGACTTAATAACTGATCCGATTTGCCTCAAGATCTGGAAAGGATCTATAGAGCGAGAATTTAACTGCTTGACTTTAATGGCTATCCCCGTTGTAGGCGTAATTTCTAAAAATACGTGGTCTCCTTTCTTAAAATTCCAAAGGCTTCCTCCTGGTACCCGCGTAACTCTTTTAGCGGCTTTGAGCGGTAAGCATTTTGCTTCGTATTTTCTTAATCTGCTCAGTGGTTTGCTCAACTAAATCAGACCTCAATAGAGGTGATTCTCCTGTTTCATACCAACACAGGGAAGTTCGGCACTTCCGTCCGTACAACACTTCATAAGGAGCCATATCCACGCTAGCATGATAACTATTGTTGTATGTAATTTTAGCCAACGGTAAGTATCAATCCTAATTCTCGTGTTGCCCCAGTATATAAGCTCACAACATATCTTCCAAGGTTTGAATTGTCCTCTCTGTTGGCCGTCCGTTTGGGGGGCGATATGCAGTGCTTAGGCACAACTTAGCGCCAAGTGCCTTTTGTAAGGCTCCCCAAAATCGTGAAGTGAACCTTGGATCTCGATCGGAGATAATGGTTGAAGGGGTTCCATGCAGCCTTATAATCTCTTGAATATATAGTTGTGCCAATTTTTTTTTTTTTTCCAACGGATGATTCGTTCGGATGGGTAGAAAGTGGGCAGACTTAGTCAATTTATCCACGATGACCCATATGGCATCGTATCATGTTAGCGTCCTTGGCAATCCCATCACAAAATCCATGGAAATACTTTCCCATTTCCACTCAGGGACTTCCAAGGGTTGAAGCATCCCGGAGGGTTTTTTTGATGTTCCGCTTTTTTTTTTTTTTTTTCCTGACAAGTCAAGCATCTGCTTACGAAGTTTGCCACGTCAAACTTCATGCTTGGCCACCAATTATCTTCTTAAGATCCTGATATATCTTAGAAATGCCAGGATGTACAGTGAATTCACCCTTATGTGCTTCCTCCAAGATACATACCCCATTATGATGTCGCCAGATGTCTTCCTCAACTTGAACAAAACCCGTTAATTTTCCTGATTGCACGAAGTTGACCGTATGTTAGAGATTAGCATCCTGCTGCTGTGCCTGTCAAATCAACTCCTTAAAGTTACTGGCTATCTTAATTTGATGTAGTTGAAGGGCCTTAGGAGTTATAAGGATCCCCAAATTAAAATTTCGGAAGCTTTCAATAAGTTCCGTCTCTCTGATTATCATCCAAGCTATAGTCAGAGATTTTCTACTCAAAGCATCTGCCACAATGTTTGTCTCACCTGGGTGGTATTTCAATGCAATTTCATAGTCTTTAAGGAGTTCCATTCATCTTTGCTGTTCCACATTTAATTCCTTCTGACCAAAAAGGTACTTCAAACTCTTCTGATCTGAAAAGACCTCGAACTTCACTCCATACAAGTGATGTCTCTATATCTTCAAGGCAATTACTATTGTTGCTAATTCGAGGGCGTGAGTCAGGTAGCTCCTTTCGTGTGGCTTCAATTGTCTGGAGGCATACGCGACCACCTTTCCGGCTTGCATAAACATACATCCTATTCCTTGCTTGGAAGCATTACTAGAGACCTCAAATGGTCCACTAGGGTCTTGCAGGGATAACACTGGTGTCGTGGTTAACCTCCTTTACAAGGTTCGAAAATTTTACTCGCATTCTGGCGTCCATTCAGAGGGAATATTCTTCCAAGGTAGCTTGGTCAAAGGCAAAGCTATTTAAGAAAAATCCTTAACAAAGTGTCGATAATATCCGGAACGTAAGTCAATCTTGGAAAATACCATCGCACCTTGTAGTTAGTCCATGAGGTCATAAATTCTTGGTGGTGGATATTTATTTTTAATTGTCACCTTATTCAATTGTTGATAGTCCATGCATAAGCGCATGCTTCCATCTTTCTTTTTGACCAATGAGACTGGAGCTTCCCATGGTGACGCACTTGGCCGTATGAATCTTTTTCCAAAAGCTCCTCAATCCATCTCTTTAGTTCTATCAGCTCCGACGGTGACATTCGATACAGGGTTATCGATACCGATTCCCACACCTGGAACCAACTCAATGGTGAACTTAGTCCTTCTTCTAGGAGGGCATTTAGGAATATCTTTTGAAAAAAAAACATCAGGATATTCCTAACAACCGGAATCTTGTCTAGTTTCTACTCAACTTCTGTCATATTAGTTGACAAGATGATGTATCCTTGACTCTTCGACCTAAAAGAGTTCAGATGAAAGAGTGTTGAGACTTGGGATTCAGAAGTTGAGACAGAGGAGAATACCATCGTCATATCAGAATAGTCAAGCATGACTCGATTAGCGGAAAGCCAATCCGTACCATCCACTTCAAAGGTACAATCCATCAGACTTGTCAGCTTCTTCTACATTCATTATAAAGACTCGTCCTAAATGTTGAGGTCTAAATGATTGTGATCACTAAGGAGTGGGTTTTAATTATTCTTGAAGAAAAACCTACCACATCCTCTAGATGTAGACTTACAAAAGGCTTCCATATACTTAATCGAAACTTCTGCCCCTAGCTTCTTTTACTGGTGTTGTGCTTCATCCGTTCACTCTACAAATTTTCTTAATGGAGGATTAGGTCTTTTTAAAGTGGCATTACGCAATCCAAGGTAAAAACCATGGACCGAATTTACTGACAAGGCATCTTTAGGGTAGTCCTATTAATAAGGATACCTTCCTTGTCGCATAAAATGACCTCATCAGCGCTTAATAATCTTGCTTTTGTCAAGTACTAAAGATACAAAGCTAGGCAGAAGAATCCCCTAGATTCAATCTTAGAAAAGATGGGTCAGAGTAGATAATTGCAAGAAAGCTTGAGTCAAGCCTCATCACAATCGTTTCCGATTAACACTTCTGCCCTTGACAATAAGAAGTCTTCAGCCACCTAGCAACACCTTGCAAACAACCTCCCCTGGATTTAACTAGGTTTACTATGTTCATAGTAAATCATTCGATATAACTCCTTTGATTTCCTCTCCAATTCTCTGTACTCTTCAACTTGCTCCATTGTCAATCTCTTTATACCGTCATTACTTTCTGGTAGACTTGTTCCTAATAATTATATATAGAAGGTGCCTAATAAGCCTGTTGGTCTTTGTGAAACCTGTTTACACAGAACCTTATATTGAGGTGATTAGGCTCAACATTCAGTCAAGTGTAACAGGTAGTCCACAACACTCACAACAAGACTGCCACGCATAGTATTTCTATGTCCTCTTAATGCAAGGACCTAAGGCATAGTTTATCTAGATCCTCAGAGCATGCATTAGAAGCATAATCAGTCCATCCACGGGCCCATACAGGACGAACTGCTCTGATACCATTAATGTAACATCCTCTATCATATAAGCCATGCTCGAGTCATGGAGTTACATGATAAGGTTGTCACGATGCTAAGTAAGCTTTCAAATGTGAAAAATACAATACCTGGCCCTTTTTACTGCTCCCTTCGTTTTTGACTAATAGTCTTGGATACATGGATAATAAAATAATTACACTTTAAAAGGAATGGTGATTGAGATAACTAGCTTCGATAGTCTTATGATTTGGCTAGCGCCCAACTCTTGCTCAATGGGTGGCCCTGTACTCCGCCTCGTGCTTGACTTCCACTTGGGTACTGGAATGTTTACGAAAAAGAAAAGCATACAAGTAGGCAGTGAGAACCTGAGGTTCTCAGTAGGTAAATTTAAACAAACCTTATAATGTCATCATAAACATTCCAGCCGCTTCGGTTTATTATGAAAATATGAACACATATACATAAACAGTGATTCAATTTTAAGTGGAAAACATCTTTCTCGAAGCGGGTTATGTTCTAACAAATACTTATGTAATATATTACAAACATAGAAATACAATTAGTGCAATATGCTTCAACTAGAATCTTAATGACCTTACCACTTAATGGGATAACTGAAGATGCACATAACAATGCTTGTGCTCATCTCAGATGCAAGTGCACTCGACTTAATCAGATCTCTCTTTAACTTGCAACCTGATCTTGCTCTTTCCTGCACTTAGTCTTACTTTTCGTGCTTGGTCCCTGAGGTGAATGGCCTTTCACCCTGGGCAATAGCACGCTTTTAGTCCGAGCTCGTGCACTATACATGAGTGACGGGTTTACTTTCCCGACCCTCACACCGCCTATTCCCACTAATCTGGTCGAGGGCTGGCCCAAGTCTTAGACAGTACCGCTCTGGTCCACGCTAGCTGGGTCTATGCCATGCCTTGCGCGGTAGCTAGTACGTCCCTCTTGAAAGTTCTCATCATCTTTCCTTTCCATATCTTGTCATGCGTGCAAATGCTTTGTGCATACATGAATATGCCTCATATTTTATTTTGCATATCATATTCTAACTATGCTTGCATGCATGGCATACAGAAACATAACATGTGGATGTAATATATTCAAAGTATAATCTCTCATAATTCATATTATACTTAAATTCATACTTGCATATCTAACCCTTGCGAGCATAACATTCATAGATTTCTGCCGTAAATTTGGCAGCATAACGGATCGTATCCGTTTCCCCATGAATAGTGCCAGCTCTCATGGACAAATCAGTCATAGCAACATAATCAACTTAACACATATTTATCAAGGTCAAGCTGGCAATCCTCAACTCAAACTTTATATGCTTCACTGACATTGGTAAAATTATCATTTAGGCCATCCTGCCAATTCTATTCGGTTCTGCCCGAATCTTGTATAATCCACCTTTATCTCTATTCAACTCATTTAAATCTGAAATTTGGATATGTCATAGCTCTATATGTCTACTTTCTAACCTTTTTGGTCCCATGTCATTCCGATTTATATAAATCAAGATATTCAACTTTTACTTTAGCCTGTTCAGTCACTAGCCCGAGTTACACTCCTAGGAACATAAATTCACTAAAAATCGAGACTAAGCTCAATTCTTACGAAATTGGTCTCATATCAAAGCTAACAGGATAAAATTTCATTTGCCACCAGTTTCACTCCATTTGCTTAAGTATACCTCGAGTTATAAGTCCTGAAATTCTACCTTCCTGAACTACTCCGTTTTGGCCTAGATTGGACATAGGACAATTTTCTCGGATCACTGGGAACAATTGGGACCATAACAAACTCGGAATCTTATACTGGGGTGTTTCCCTGTGTGTAAGCTTTCTAACAAAACGGGTTTCACTCAATTTGGAGTTGTATAGGGTGAGTTATACCCTCCTCAAGTCACCCTGCTCGGATGAAGATCCTGAACCCTAGGTCAAACTTCAAAAATTTGTATCTCCTTTAATACTAATCCAATAACCTTATATGATATATCTATGGAAAGCCCTGAATGTCTACTTTCATCTAAAAATGGTTTCATCGGATTTGACCGATTGTAGACGGCGCCGTACACTCCGTCGTACAGACTGCCGTGGAATCTCCACCAAGACAGCACCCTCATCCATCCATTTCTCTTAGTTTTCTTCTTCTAATTCTAATTGCCACTCAAGATTTCATATTAA
Organism: Pterocarpus santalinus; assembly: GCA_031439595.1. Classification (NCBI taxonomy): domain Eukaryota; kingdom Viridiplantae; phylum Streptophyta; class Magnoliopsida; order Fabales; family Fabaceae; genus Pterocarpus; species Pterocarpus santalinus. The sequence continues at coordinate 33,766,020 of CM062525.1, forward strand.
TCCCATATTAATCCAATCATACACATCCAATATATCATCAAATAATCATAAAAAGTAATCTTTCATGCATCCTTAGTTTAGAGAAATTAAGATTAGAGATTGAATCCTACCTCTTTGGAGTGTGATCTTGAGTTAAGTGTTGAAACTTGAATTATTAGGATCTGCCTAAGCTTGGAGGAGTGACGGGGTTGGGTGAGTGGAGAAGGGGAAAGAGAGCTACAGTGAGGGAGAAGAGAGGGCGCAGAAAAGGGGTCTGAATGAGCAGAGAAGAAGGTGTTATATAGGCATGAGTGGTAGTTAACTTGGAGGGTTCTGATTGGCTGAATTTCTTGTGGACAAAGTTTAGCTACGTCTCCCTTTTAGAGGAACTCACCGCCATACTATTTAAAATCGGAACTCGCCCCTATTCTGCTTTAAGTTGGAACTCATCCCTCTTATGCTTGAGGTCGGAACTCGTGCTGTTTTTACTCGAGTTTGGAGCTGAAGCATGATATCGGAACTCGTACCATCATGTTTGTGACTTGGGGAAATCCGGTTTATGTTGAGACTTGGAATCAAGGTCGGAGGTCGTAAGAAATGCAGCTGACAATCAACTGATCTCGGAACTCCTAGTTCAAAGTCAGGACTTCTTGAAATGTCGGAACTCGTGTGATTCGAATCACATTTCCAAACCAAGTACTTAAACTCGGAAGTTGTGACTTATATACAGTGTGCTTGTTGACATCGGAAGCCGGTTATATTTTCCTTGAGACATGAAGTCGGATCTCATGGAATTACGTTCATGTGTCCGGATGAGAGGTCCAAGTCGGAAGTCGGGATCCATGCATCTCTATTCGAATGACTTGAACTCGTGGACCAATTTAGAGATCTGATCCCTCGTTCCCCCGCTTGAAACAAAACGGAAATCGGAAAATCCGGTCAGCCCACAAGACCTTGAGTTGAAGTCGGAAGTCGGAAGATACAGCCATCCCTTTGTAAGCCTTGGAACGAAGTCGGAAATCGAAACTAATATTGAGGTCGGAAGCGGAATTATAAGACAAACTCGGAAATTGGAAGTTTCAACATTAAATGGGATCGGAAGTCTGAAATCGGACGTTACACCTTGGATCAGAGGAGGATCACCCCTCCATTAATGGAGGAAAACGCAAAAGAAAGAAAGAGAGAAAGAGAGAGAAAAAGAGAGAGAGAGTTTTCTTATTCCATCCCCCTCCAATTACAAAATGAGCCTCAAAAAAGAAGAAGAAGAAGATGGTCCCCGGTCCTAAAGCATAATCAGAATTTCTATATATACCTCTAATTAAAAGTCACTAATTACTTAATTAAAATAATCCTCTTTTCCTAAGCTAAATTTGGATAGCTCAATTGCCCAATTTGGATGCTTAGAGAGAAAGTTGTGCCCAAAACAAGTGGGCTCTCTTAGACTCAGCAGCGACTTCCAACACATTTTTGGGCCTCATAACGGTTCTTCTTGGCTTAGTGTTCTGAACATAAAATGAAGCCCTGGATGTTAGCTTTCCAATGCCACCAGAATGGGCTCAATTGAGTCCCTGTAGCCCAAGATATGGTCCAATCATTGAAGGCTGCTCAGAAACCGCGCCCAAACGCTTCAGTTCAGTTCCGAGCCCAATTTCGGCTTTAAGATCTCAGAGTTAGCCCTTGCCCTCTTCATAGAAATTGTAGCTCTATCTCTTAGCTTTCCTACAAATCAAGAAGCATAATAAAATGAGGTATAGAGCTCAAGATATGATCTAAACACTGAAGCAGGTCAAAATAACCGAAATGCTGCAAAAATTAACTAAGTCTCACTAAGATCCAAAAAAAGGAAAATGATCTAAACTCAACCAATTAAGCGCAAAGGAGGATTAATGAGACAAGTATGAAGGATAAAAATAGTATAAAAATCCAATTCATCAAATTCCCCCACACTTAGCTCTTGCATGTCCTCATGCAAGACTCAACCTAAAGGAAACTAAACAAAGAAAATACCAAAATCAACTACAAACCAAAGTGGAAAAACTTATTCTCCAATGAATCATGTGAGGCATCAAGAATTTTCCAACAATCAAATCAAATGATCCCCACCTCTCTAAAGTATAAACCAAGCAACATCACTCAAAGTGCAAAGATCAAGTATGAAGAATCTCACAAGATGATGGGTGAGTGTATGAAACTCACTAACTCTCAAGTGTGTGGGTAGAAATGTTTCACTCAATTCACCTCAATGGATCATGCATTACCATAGGCTTGCTAATCTTCTACTTCTCCACTACTTGCAATCATATGCAACACAAATCAAGAGGGCTTCATTAATGGTTGTAATGGGGTTAAGGTAAGGGTAAGAAAAATAGGGAAATGACAAGGTAGAACCTAAGGCAACAGGAGAAATATTGGTCAAGATATAAGCCAAGTTCACAAATGTGGGGGGGTTTCCCAAAGTCATTCCATAACATATTCATTCCCTTCATGAACACTCCCATTTTGTTCGCCCTTTTTTTTTTTTTTTCTGTTTTTGCACACTTGCAATTTATGCTTAATTTGTAACCATCCACACTTGCAATTGATGCATATATGACTTTCATTTTGCACCCCCCCACACTTGATCTCTAACACAATAGTGATAATGAAACCAATGCCTTCCTATTCCCTAAGGTTGGGTAGAATCATGGTTTTCCAAATGGGTTTAGGCTTGTAATGTGCTAGAATCAAAGAAAGAAAGGTCAACAAGGCTCAAAGGGGTTAACAGGGGAATTAATGCAAGGTGGGCTATATGGCCAAGTGGTTAAAAATGAAAAGAAATGCCTCTATCATGTCCATGAATGCATATGAAAATGTAGCCTCAAAGAAGAATTAAAGCAAGTTCTAGAATGACATAAACTATGAGGGTTGACACACAAGAAAGAAAGGAATGGTATGAAATGCAACCATCCAAAACATAGCTCAAAAGCTCACAAGGGTAGTATTCATCATACTCAATCCAAGCAAATCAAGATCAATCACTCAATTCACACATTGCAAGAGGGAAAAGAAAAAATGAAATCATGTTGGAATTCCATCCACCTCAATATTTAATTTCCTAACTCAACAACCATCAATTCATCAAAGAAGAACAAGAGCAAAGATTATTTCAGCAACAAAAACAAACCCAAAATGCAAGACTAGCTGGAAAAATGCATGAGAGATAAACTAAAACTAATCATCCTCCCCCCACACTTCAACCCAACATTGCCCTCAATGTCATGCAACAGAATAGAATGCAAGGCAATTAGAAAGAAGTAGGAGAGGGAAAATCAAAACATCCCTATCAAGCATAGGCGGCCGCTAACAAGCGAACCTCCTCAATGGTGTCCACGGATAGCTCCTCATGAAACAGCTTCAAACGGTGGCCATTCACAGTAAAAACTCTGTCTGTCCCAGGCTCCACAATCTGCACAGCACCATAGGGAAAAATCTGAGTAACAATATAAGGACCAAGCCACCGGGAACGAAGCTTACCAGAGAAAAGCTTGAGGCGGGAGTTGTAGAGGAGCACTTTCTGGCCGACTGAGAACTCCTTCCGCAACAACATCCTATCATGGATGAGTTTGGCCTTCTCCTTATACATGCGGGCATTCTCATAGGCCTCTAAACGGATCTCCTCCAACTTCTGAAGTTGGAGCTTTCTATGAAGCCGGATGGTCCAGATCCAAGTTGCAGTGTTTAACTGCCCAATAAGCTCTGTGCTCGATCTCTACTGGAAGGTGGCATACCTTACTAAAGACAATCCTATAGGGGGACATCCCCAAAGGTGTCTTGTAGGCAGTGCGATAGGCCCATAAAGCATCCTCAAGTCTCTTGCTCCAGTCCTTCCTGTTCGGCTGAACAGTTTTCTCCAAGATCTGCTTCAACTCTCTGTTGGACACCTCCGCTTGGCCATTTGTCTGCAGATGGTATGGGGTTGAGACCTTATGGGTGACACCATACTTCTTCAGCAAGGTAGCCATGTTCCGGTTGCAGAAATGGCTTCCCTGGTCACTGATGATAGCTCTAGGCACCCCGAACCTGCAAAATATCTGTGATCTGACAAAATCTATGACAACATGAGAATCATTAGTCCGGGTGGCCTTGGCCTCCACCCATTTAGAGACATAATCAACAGCCAGTAATATGTAAACAAAACCAAAAGAAACAGGAAAAGGCCCCATAAAGTCAATACCCCAAACATCAAATATCTACTTAAAACAATAAGGGTCAGCTGAGGCATCTCATTCCTATGGAAATACTACTGCTCTTACGGCATTGTTCACAATTCCTACAACATGTGTAGGCATCGCTTGAAACAAAGTGGGCGAAGAAACTCGCATCTAAAATCTTCCTAGCAGTCTGTTGTGGACCAAAGTGGCCCCCACAGGCAAGAGTGTAACAAAACTGTAAAATAGATGACATCTCAGACTCATGCACACAACGCCGAATGACCTGATCACTACACATCCTCCACAAGTATGGATCATCCCAAATATAGTACTTAGCCTCACTCCTAAGTTTATCTATTTGATGCTTTTTAAAATAAGCAGGTAACTCAAAGACAACGGATAATTAACTAGATCGACATACCATGGGTCCTTACCTTGCAGCTGTAGAAGCTGCTCATCTGGAAAGGTCTCACGGATAGGAAGAGGCTCTAGGGTTTGCGGGATTCGGCTCAGGTGATCCGCTACTAGATTCTTGGCTCCACTTTTGTCCTTGATCTCTATATCAAACTCCCGCAACAAAGAACATCCACCTAATGAGCCTAGGCTTAGCATCGGCTTCTTGGCGGGAACTTGATCTTTGCATGATCGTAAAAACAGTCACTTTAGTTCCCAAAAGGTAAGCACGGAATTTATCTAAAGCAAAGACAATGGCTAAGCTCCTTCTCGGTGGTGGTATAGTTGGCTGCATGAGTCCAAGGTCCTGAAGCATAGGCTATAACATGGGGTATCTTCCGACCTCTGTGAAAGAACTGCTCAAGCGCAAAGTTGGAAGCATCACATATCGACTCAAATGCATACTCCCGATTCGGCGGTTGAAGCAAGGCGAGAGATGAGGTCTTTGCTCACCGGTCAAATGCCCTCCTACACTCATCATCAAACTGGAAGTCAACCTCCTTCTGCAATAGTCTGGAAAATGGGAGTGCTATTCTGCTGAAATCCTGGATGAATCGCCTATAGAAACCTGCATGGCCAAGAAAAGACCGCACTCCCCACACGCATGCGGGGTAAGGCAAAGAAGCAATGACATCTATCTTGGATTTATCAATAGAAATACCCTCCCCAGAGATAATATGACCTAAGACCACACCCTGCCTAACCATAAAATGACACTTCTCAAAATTTAAGACAAGGTGTGATTCAACACATCTACCCAAAACTCTAGCCAGGCTATCCAAACATGCATCAAAAGAAGAGCCGTAAACCGTAAAATCATCCATGAAAACTTCCATACAGTCCTCTAGAAAGTCAGAGAATATACTCACCATGCACCTCTGAAATGTACCTGGGGCGTTGCATAAGCCAAAGGGCATCCTCCGGTATGCAAATGTGCCGAATGGACAGGTGAAAGTGGTCTTCTCTTGATCTTCTGGTGCAATATGAATCTGAAAATAGCCAGAGAAACCATCAACAAAACAAGAGTGAGACCGACCGCCAATCTCTAGCATCCGATCGATGAAGGCGGAGGAAGTGGTCTTTTCTGGTGGCTTGGTTCAGCTTCCTATAGTCAATGCAGACTCTCCAGCTGTTCTGCACTCGTGTGGGTACCAGCTCACCATCTGAATTCTTCACTACTGTAATACCGGTCTTCTTGGGGACAACTTGCACCGGGCTCACCCACTTGCTGTCTGAAATTGGATAAATGATGCCAACAGCTAGAAGCTTGCTGACTTCTTTCTTGACCACGTCCAAGATCAGACGATTCGATCTCTGCAGGGTTGCTTCACTGGTTTCACAGCCTCTTCTAACTGAATTCTGTGGATGCACCTAGAGGGGCTAATCCCAGGTATGTCCGCCAATGTCCAAATTTAAAGCCTTCATGTTCTGCCTTAGAATGTTTAACAACTTCTCCTCTTGTTCTGGCAGCAAATCCTTGGCTATGATGACTGGCAGCTTCTCATTGGGTGCCAGGAATGCATACTTCAAGTTTTCTGGCAGAGGCTTCAACTCCAAGGTGGGTGGCTCTTGTATGGAGGGTGCTAATCTTGGAATTTGTTCTGTTTGTTTAATTTCAAAGACTGCAACACATGAAAAATCTTGCACAATGGCATTAGAATCAAGAAAAACACTGGATTCATCCGTACTATGAGAAACTGGATCCACAGAATCTGCACAAATAGAGACACTATATGCGTAATTTAAAAGCAGAAGGAATATCAACCAAACCAGAATTTTCTGCAGAAAAAATGCAGAATTTGCACTCTCAATAGCAAGGTTAACACTTGAAACCTGCGAAACTAAATCAATACTGCAGAGTTCAAGTCTACAAAAACTGCACAATCGAGTTGGAATTAACGAAATGTAACTAGAAATTTCAGCATGTAAATTAGCATAATTAAATGGTTCAGAATCCGAATTATGGAGGCATGCATCAATCTCAAAGACAAACAACAAATTTATCATGAATTCCATCACAATCAGAACATTGAAATTCATCTTGAAAGCCTACAATTTCTGGAAAATCATCCAACAAATGTTCATGCACATTATCAACCAATGAATCAATGATATCTAAGTGAAAAACAGAATGTTCTTCCGGTGGGAATTTCATGGCATCACACAAGTTAAAATTCACTTTGCTATCTCCAAATTCCATTGACAAGGCACCAGAATGCACATCAATCTTGGTTTTTGCAGTTTTTAGAAATGGCCTACCTAAGATCAATGTTGGTTGATTAATATGCATGTCATCCTCCATATTCAACACATAAAAATCAGCAGGGAATATCAATTCATTTACTCTCACCAAGACATCTTCTAAAACTCCTTTGGGGTGGGTTGTGCTCCGGTTGGCTAGTCGAATGACCACTCCCGTTGGCTTGAGCTCTCCCATGTGCAAGGACTTGTAAACCGATGTTGGCATGACATTGATTGAAGCACCAAGGTCTAGCATGGCTTGATTGAATTGCTTGCTCCCTATGGTGCAAGGGATGGTAAAAGTGCCTGGATCCTTGCATTTAGGTGGAATGCTCGGTTGGATGATGGCGGATACATTTCTGCCCATGCTGACTTTTTCATTTCCCTTCAGCCTCCTTCTATGAGTGCATAAGTCTTTGAGGAACTTTGCATATTTGGGAATTTGCTTGATTGCATCCAGGAGTGGAATATTAACTTCAACTTTTCTGAATGTCTCCATGATCTCCTTGTCCACCTCGCTTCGCCGCTTCTTGTTTTGTGTCACTCTATTGGGGAAGGGCAGTGGTAATTTCTCACTTTGTTCAACTTGCTTGCTATTGCTTGGTTCTGCATAATTTTCCTCTGATTTTGCAGAATTAGATTTTTCTTGTATCCTGTGGTAATTTCTCACTTTGTTCAACTTGCTTGCTATTGCTTGGTTCTGCATAATTTTCCTCTGATTTTGCAGAATTAGATTTTTCTTGTATCCTTGGTTGTTCTGCATAGTCTGCAGAATCTGGTTGTTCAACATCAGGAACCTTAAGTTGCTTGCCACTTCTCAGAGTGATGGAACTGACATTCCTTGGATTGCTCACGGATTGGGAGGGGAGGTTTCCAGAACCTTAGGATTTCAGCTCACTCACTGTTGTAGCCAACTGACCAATCTGTGTTTGCAGACTCTGGATGCTGGCTTATGTTCTTTGCTGAAACTGAACACTGCTGGTTGCCATCCGCTTCACAAGTTACGCCAAACTTGGTTCTCGAGCTACTGCTTTGTGGCTGGTCTGGTTTAGCTTGCTGCGGATACTGTTGTCTTATGTTTGGTCATGCAGCATTGTGCTTGAACTGATATTGAGGCTGCTGCTGCTGTTGGAATTGATTAGTATTACCATACCTCAGGTTTGGGTGGTCTCTCTGTAACACCCTAATAAATCCATATTACGCTTAAGTCGTATTACGGCGCTTTATTAGTTGTTACTTATGCTCGTGGAAAACTAAACTTCACTTAAAATTAAATTACGCGGAAAATACAGTAAATTTTTTTTTTTTTTTATATTGAAATGTGTCGTTGCTTTTGAAAAGTAAAGCCTTGCGCGAGAAGATAGCAGTAAACGAGCGTATCGCAGAGATTTCGATATAAATGGAAGAAACATGAGATAAATCATAAAGTCATACATTCAAATTATAACATCAATTACATAATATACTTAATCCCGCAATATCCAAACAAATACATATAAAGGAAACTCATGGTCATGCCATGGCCCCAAATATCAAAGGTACACAAGTCTGATGAAATCCAATACAGAATGAAATACAAGCGTTAAGGAGCGCCAATCAAAATAAGCCCACGTAGACATATGCTAGCTTCTCTGTCCCTTCCATGCCCTTCCATCGAACGGACTCAAGTCCTCGAATGCCTAGTCCCCCACGCTGCTCGGCCTTGAGGAACGCGAGAAGTGCGAATGATGCGGGGGGTGCCTGCTAATCACCTCGATACGACGGATGCGACGGCCAGGGACATAGCTGCCCACCGAAGAACGCGCCTCGGAGGGATCCTCCTCAGATGCGTGATGGTCGATACTCGGGGAGTGGCGGCGAAGCTGCTGCGGCCCTAGGGGTGGCCGTCGAACTCACATCAACCACGGGAACCTCGGGAGGCGGCACAGGCTCGGCTACGGGTAGACCGGGAGACATAGGCTCCATCTCGATCTCGGGCAATGGCTCGGGCGGGAAGTCCCAAGGACCCAACGGCTGTCCAAGGCGTGACGAAGATACGTCCATAGGGGCTGGCGGGATCTCTGGCTCCCCTTGCTCAAAAACTCGACCCGGATAGAAGTATGTGCGAACTATCGTGGTGGTCGTGGCCACGATAGCGTGGGCGTCCTCAACATAAGCCCACTCATGGTGGGGAGGCTCCATGCTCCATTCCACGTGAGGCTCCATGAGTATCTGGTGACGAGACGGAAAAACAACTAGGATGAGAAATAAGATTTCTCAGTAGGACTCGACCCTGACACACCGGTGCCATCGTCATCGTCCCAGCCACTTCGGTTTTTAAATGAAAACTGTGGGCATACAATAGGTTCAATTATTGGATTTTCGAAAACGTTACTATCCGAAGTGGGTCCCATTTTTAGTACTTATCCTCGTTGTATTAACAACATCATGACATACAGGAAAACTTATATGACTATTCATAACATACATAAACGAGTTGAGAGTTATGTTCTTTACTTGGGTCGGACCGAAGTCCCTTTCTTTCCTTAACTTGACTTATCTTAAGTCCTTTCTTTTCTTAACTTGACTCATCTTGAGTCCTTCTCTTTTCACCCACTAAACATAAGTGGTAATGAGCTCATACCGTGGCCGTCGCCACCATAGAATTTCGGTACTTACACTAACTGGGTCATGCCATGCCTCATGTAAGCCCTATCCCCTATACTCACACTATGTGGGTCATGCCATGCCTCATGTGAGTCGTGGGTGAGGGGAACTTAGATTAGGTCACCTTCCCTTTTGAAGGATCACACATTATCCAATCTTTTCTTATTAAACTTATGATGCAAAATATTTCTAAGTCCATAATTTCTACAAAATTTCGGCAGCATAACGGCTAGACCGCAGCTTCCCAAAATTTTGCCAGACAGAATACCAGTATCACAGCATCATATCATATCATCATCATCATATCATCATATCATATCATCATTATCATGGCATCATAATCACATCATCATCACATCATGCTTGCAACCTAACATAGGCATATTCTCAAGCAAAGTCTTATGAGCTTAGCTTAGTAAATTAGGTGCAAGCTTTTACATTGGCTTCGTCTTGTTGGTTCCTTCTTCTCAATTATTCTAACTTGACTTATATGATTTTTATATTTTAATTTGGAAGACTTATAGTTTAGGTTTTGCATTATAGTTTGAGTAGAGTCTCATGAACTTAATCTAGTACATTAACTACATTTACATTCGGTTTTTCGTTTTATTCGCTTCTTTTGTTAAAGATTAGGTGTGCTTGGTATTTTATTCCATCTAGTCTTCATTAAGTAAATTATGAAGTTTCATTACTTTAGGCTAATGCCTTTTACCTTTTTAAGTCATTTATGCATAGTCTTACTTAAGGTTAAGTTTTGACAGTTTTACTTTTACCCTAGGCAGTAACTTTAAAAATTCACCATAAATTGGTATTTTATCATTTTAATGCGAAATTTTATATGCTTATAGGGTTCTGAGTCTAGTTTTTAACAAAATAAGTCCCACTCAAAAATTCATTTTCTAACTCCAGTTATGCATATTTTATTCTGACTTGTTCAGTTTCCAAGTTCACTCCCGGTACAGTGGATTGTCACTTCTCATTATAATTGCTCAGAAGGAATCTGAGAAAACTGTTTTAGGGGTTTGTTCCTCTATGTCTTATCTTTCAATTAAACTTGGTCTCACTCAAAAATCATTTTTGTAGCTCGAGTTATACACATTTTAGTGTAGGCTGCCCAGACAGAAACCAATCCGAGAACAGTCCTCTTTGAAAAATCATATCTCACTCATTTTAACTCCTAATCTTATATATTTTATATGTATGGAAAGCTCTCTGAGTCTATTTTCATATAAAATTAGTTCCACTAATTTCTGAGTTTTCTGGAAAAAGTTATACCGTTCGGTTTACAGACTGTCAGAAAATCCAGATTTCACGTTTTGCTTTTTCTCATGTTTTCTCCAAAACACTCAACCTCACTTTCAAGAAAACATTCTCAAGTTATAAAACACCCATATACCATGAAAGATCAGTGAAAAACTAACATGTTGGAGTTCAAAAATAGTGGGTTCAGCCATGCATCACACCAAACCGAAAACATGTTTTCAACAAACAACCATCCTAGCAACAACATCTCATTTTATAACAAGAATGGCTATGATGCCCATAATCAATCTTTAAAACTACCTAGCTATGGAGAGCATAGGAGTTCTAAAGCTTGAAAACCAAGAGAGAAAAAGGGTTTAGAGTCACTACCAAGAAGCTTTCTTTGAAGGAACTTGTGATGGAAAAGATGGTGGTGGTGGTGGTGCTCCTCTTGGATCTTGAAGGAGGCTTGATATGTGATGGTCTTTGATTCTCCAAGAGCAAGGAATGGTGGCTCTTGAAGAGTTTGTGAGTGGGATGAGGAGAGGAAAGGATGAGAGAAGTGGGAGGATTCTAGAGAGAAGTTGGAGAGTTTAGAGAGAAGGAGGAGAATTTTGAAATTGAAGAGAGAGAAGAGAGCTTTGTGTGTGTCTTTGGGAGAGGAGTGAAAGAATGAAATGAGGAGAGAGGAGGGCTGATGGGTGGTTCAAAAGAGGGAGGGAAAGGTGATGGGACTTTGCTTCTTACAACAAGCAAGAGAGTGGAAAAACCTTGGGGTAAAAGGGTGAGTTGTTTTTCCTTGAGTCTTGGAGGCATTCTAATGTCCATTTTATGCTTTTCTCTAGGGGTTAAAGGGGAGTACCCCTCTTAGGATTTGGTTGCTTGTCTAAGACTCATCCAAGTGTCAAGATCTAATGGTGGATGACAAGGATCCTAGTCTTGGCTTTTGATCTAATGGTGTAGGATTAAAGAGTTTGAATGAAGGGTGAGATGTTGCTCCTCCTTGGTAGGTCTTTCTAGGGCATATGCATGGAAGAACTTTTATCTCTAAATGTTATTAGAATTATTTAAAATGTAACTTAGCTTAATTTGCTTAATTACCCATGAGTTAACTCTTGTCAATTACACTTTTTATGATGTCTTGCATTGCGGTTAAGCATATGCTTAATTTGGGGTTTAATTTTTCAAGAGTTGTCTTAAGTGTCTTAATCATTATAAACTTAATTAGTAAGGTTAGATTGGCTTACTTTTGTTTTGGCACTTTCGAGTAATTAAGGATTAGACCATTTAGGTTTTATTAAAACGCTTAGGACGTTATGATTAAATTGTTGGCTAGACTTAATTTACCAAGCTCTTGCTCTCGGGATTAATCGATTAGTTCTCAATTAATCGCTAATCCCTCTAATTAGCCGGGAACACCGAGCTAATTAGCTTAGGTAGAAATGGGGATGTTACACTCTCCATCCGGGATTGTATGAATTAGAAAAGGGGTCATAATTCCTCTGCTGCTGGTTCTGTGGCTGTTGATAAGGCCTCCCAGGAAAAATTCCAGCAATTGTTTCATTGCCTTCTTTCAAAGGCATGGACATTGGTCTGTTGCATGACCTGGTATACAGTAAATTCCACAAAGGCTTGCTGGTGGTGGTATGGATTGCTGAGGCTGTTGTATCTGACTAAGTGCCATTTGCCTCACTAAAGTTGTCAACTCATCTATTCTGTTCTCCATCCTCTGCTGGTTCGGATTATAGGTATTCACTTCATTCACTCCTTTTGTAGGCACTATGGCTCGGGTACCAAATTGTTGAGCATTTTCAGCCATGTTAGCAATCAAGTCCCGGGCTGCAGCAGGGGTTTTATCTACCAGAGCTCCTCCAGAAGCAGCATCAACCATACTTCTATCCATTGGCATCAGACCTTCATAAAAATACTGAATGAGGAGCTGGTCACTAATCTGGTGGTGTGGACAGCTTGCACACAATTTCTTGAATCTCTCCCAATATTCATGTAAGGTCTCACCATGGATCTGCCTTATGCCACATATATCTTTTACGATTGCAGTGACTTTTGAAGCAAGAAAGAATTTCTCTAGAAACAAGCCTATTCATGTCTTGCCAAAGATGTAATGGAACCACGATGCAGATAGTAAAGCCAATCCTTTGCAGCTCCATCAAGTGAGAAAGGAAAAGCTCTCAATTTAATGTGATCTTCATCAACTCCATGTGGCCTCATGGTGGAGCACACCACATGGAATTCCTTGAGATGCTTGTGTGGATCTTCTCCACTGCACCATGGAACTTAGGAAGCAAGTGTATCAATCCCGATTTGAGCTCAAAATCCGCATGCAGTGCAGGTATTGGATGGCAAGAGCTTGGTAGTTGACATCCGAGTCTTTGCCACTCTTTCAAAGTCCTATCATGATTGTTAGCCATGTTTTCTGGAAGCAACCGGGTCGGCCTCGAACTCAAATCAGTGAATTCAAATGCAGACTCACTAAAACTATCACTATGCAAGCTACTACTATGCAAATGACTAGTATGAAGACTATGCACACTACCCTGACTCCTAATGAGCCTATGGAATGTTCTATCTATCTCAGGATCAATATCACACAAATTTTGAGGATTGGACCTGGCCATGCATGATCAGACAGAATTACTTGCAATGCAAGAAAAAGCACTAAAAATGCAAGAACACAAGAACCAGCATGCACAAGCACTCAAACTAGGTCAAGGGGGGGGTGGATCAGATCAGTTTTAGGATGCAAATGAAGCACAAGAAAGCTCAGATCAAAATAAGCTTGTTTGCTACCTGAAAATTGAATTAGAAAAATCAGAAAATCCTAAAAATGAAGAAAAAGTGGCCTAAATGAGGTCTTTTTTGAGAAATTGGTGGCCCAAACCGCCTTCGGCTATTTGTCTAGCTAGATCTCAAAAAGTTATATGAAATGGACATATCATTTGCATCAATCGGAATTATATGCAAAAAGTTATGCCCTTTCAAAGTTTTGGTCTACTTTTTGTGAAAAGTCACAACAAATGATGGAAATTGCCAAAATTAAGTGTCACCTGACCTTATAGGTCACTTTTGCTCAGAAGGATGGTGAAACTTTGGACAGCAATCCTTGGTTCCAAACTCCCACTTAGGATCCACTTCCGTACCTCCTATTAGGCCCCCTTATGCTCCCTTGGTGTAATTCTGTAAAAACAGGGTCAGCACTCACAACCAATGTTAGCAACAATCCTAATATGATTAATGTGGTCTATAGAAGCAAGGAAAGGCACTGTTCTATTGGTTGATGCAGAAAGTGCTATGACAGGTACTCGAAATGCTATGCAAGGTGAGGCTAAAGATGCTACTGATATGGATGCAGACTAAGGCTTATATGAATGACTATTCTATGATGCGAACTCTATTAATGTCTGCAGATTAGAAAATGTAGAATGGAGGTTATGTACGAACTAGTCTATGAGCTAGTTATGCAGATGAGGAATTTGCATAGCCTAGCTTATGAAGGTTCCTAGTTGCAGAATGCAGAATGCAGAAGAGAAACCAGAGTGCAAGGATAGAAGCTAAATGTGCAGAGTGTAGGACCACACAAAGAAAATAGAATTGGACACTAATACTAAAACTAACAACTCAGAACCATCAAACAAGACAAACAGAAAACTGCAACAGAGAATTTGGGGAGCTGTATGGATGCAAAACCACAGCATAAAAGCAGATTAAACACTAAAGACTCAGAAATACTACTAATTCAGAACTACTCTTAATGCAGATTACTCCTAGTGCAGAAACTCAGAAATGCAGAAATGCAGAATATGCAGAATATGCACAAACACAGCAACTCATGAACACAGCACACAAAATCACACATGCACTGACTTTGGACACAAGCACAAACAGGGAGTTAGCATGATATTCACAGGTATGAACATGATCAAACATAATGTATCATCCCCGGCAGCGGCACCAAAATTTGGCTCGCGCGTCGTAACACGAGCAAATTAAACCGAATAGCGACTATAGTATAGTAGCCAACTCGGATCGTTTCCCAAAGATGAACACACTATTTGATCAGAAAATTCAGGGGGGTTTTTATAACAAACACTTAAAATGCAATACTGAATTCCAAAGCAAACAGAAAACAAAAAGGCTAAACCGAATTAAAATTCTAATCCAAGACACACAAGAAGAAAGCAATCAACACTCAATCATTGGATTCAAATGTACATGCACACTCCAATTCATGATTTATTTTAGATTCAATTGAAACCTCAAATCAAACCTAGCATTCACATGAAAATCTCCATGCATTCAACTAATCACTCAAGCCATTCGGTTTAGAGACCTCTAAAACCGAATTGATTTTGGATTAGCTTCCAAACCAATGCTCTCATCTCATACTCAGAACCGAAATATGAATCACACTCTTGAACAATCGAATCACATATATCAACCGAATTATACATGATTTGATTGACTCTTAATCAACATGCATGAATGAAAACCTCCAATTCAATTACGAGATTAAGAAGAAGAGAAGAGGAGTTAAACCGAAATTGGAATTTCCATGTCTTGATGCACCAATCCTCAAGAGCTTGAATGCTTCTCTTGATGCCTTGGATCAGAGGAGGATCACCCCTCCATTAATGGAGGAAAACGCAAAAGAAAGAAAGAGAGAAAGAGAGAGAAAAAGAGAGAGAGAGTTTTCTTATTCCATCCCCCTCCAATTACAAAATGAGCCTCAAAAAAGAAGAAGAAGAAGATGGTCCAAGGTCCTGAAGCATAATCAGAATTTCTATATATACCTCTAATTAAAAGTCACTAATTACTTAATTAAAATAATCCTCTTTTCCTAAGCTAAATTTGGATAGCTCAATTGCCCAATTTGGATGCTTAGAGAGAAAGTTGTGCCCAAAACAAGTTGAGTGGGCTCTCTTAGACTCAGCAGCGACTTCCAACACATTTTTTGGGCCTCATAACGGTTCTTCTTGGCTTAGTGTTCTGAACATAAAATGAAGCCCTGGATGTTAGCTTTCCAATGCCACCAGAATGGGCTCAATTGAGTCCCTGTAGCCCAAGATATGGTCCAATCATTGAAGGCTACTCAGAAACCGCGCCCAAACGCTTCAGTTCAGTTCCGAGCCCAATTTCGGCTTTAAGATCTCAGAGTTAGCCCTTGTCCTCTTCATAGAAATTGTAGCTCTATCTCTCAGCTTTCCTACAAATCAAGAAGCATAATAAAATGAGGTATAGAGCTCAAGATATGATCTAAACACTGAAGCAGGTCAAAATAACTGAAATGCTGCAAAAATTAACTAAGTCTCACTAAGATCCAAAAAAAGGAAAATGATCTAAACTCAACCAATTAAGCGCAAAGGATGATTAATGAGACAAGTATGAAGGATAAAAATAGTATAAAAATACAATTCATCGATGGCCAATAGAATTTAAAGGTCAAAGAGAAACCAATTCCATAATGATGAAGACTTGATTCAAATCAATGGCCAAAAGGACTTAAAGGACAAAGAGAAACCAATTCGTTAATGATTAAGACTTGATTCCAATCAATAGCCAAAAGAACCTAAAGGACATAGAGAAACCAATTCCTTAATGATTAAGAGTTCAATGCAATCAATGGCCAAAAGAACTAAAATGACAAGGAGAAACCATTTCCTTGATGATTAAGACTTCATTCCAATCAATAGCCAAAAGAACTTAAAGGACAAAGAGAAACCAATTCCTTAAAGACAAGGAGAAGCCAATTCATTATGGACTAAGACTTGCTTCCAATCATTGGCCAAATGAACTAAAAGGACAAGGAGAAACCATTTCCTTGATCATTAAGACTTCATTCCAATCAATAGCCAAAAGAACTTAAAGGACAAAGAGAAACCAATTCCTTCATGATTAAGACTTGATTCCAATTAATGGCCAAAGGAACTTAAAGGACAAGGAGAAACCACTTCATTATGAACTAAGACTTACTTCCAATCAATGGCCAAAAGAACATAAAGCACAAATGGAAACGAATTACTTAACGATTAAGACTTGATTCCAATAAAAGAATTACTTAATGATTAAGACTTGATTCCAATCAATGGTCAAAAGAACCTAAAGGCCAAAGAGAAGCCATTTCCCTAATAATTAAAACTCCATTCCAACCAATGGCCAAAAGACCTTAAAGGACAAAGAGAAACCAAATCCTTAATGTTTAAAACTTTATTCCAAACAATGGCCAAATGAATTTAAAGGTCAAAGAGAAACCAATTCCTTAATGATTAAGACTTCGTTGCAATCAATGGCCAAAAGAACTTAAAGGACAAAGAGAAACCAATTCCTTAATAATTAAGACTTCATTGCAATTAATGGCCAAAAGAACTAAAAGGACAAGGAGAAACCATTTCCTTGATGATTAAGACTTCATTCCAATCAATAGCCAAAAGAACTTAAAGGACAAAGAGAAACCAATTCCTTCATTGTTAAGACTTGATTCCAATTAACGGTCAAAGGAACTTAAAGGACAACGAGAAACCAATTCATGATGAACTAAGACTTACTTCCAATCAATGGCCAAAAGAACATAAATCACAAATGGAAACGAATTACTTAATGATTAAGACTTGATTTCAATCAATGGCCAAAAGAGCTAAAAGGACAAGGCGAAACCAATTCCTCGACGATTACGACTTCATTCCAATCAATAGCCAAAAGAACTTAAAGGACAAAGAGAAACCAATTCCTTCATGATTAAGACTTGATTCCAATCAATAGCCAAAGGAACTTAAAGGACAACGAGAAACCAATTTGTTATGAACTAAGACTTACTTCCTAACAATGGCCAAAAGAACATAAAGCACAAATGGAAACGAATTACTTAATGATTAGGACTTGATTCCAATAAACGAATTACTTAATCATTAAGACTTGATTCCAATCAATGGCCAAAAGAACTTAAAGGCCAAAGAGAAACCATTTCCGTGATAATTAAGACTCCATTCCAATCTATGGCCAAAAGAAGTTAAAGGACAAAGAGAAACCAACTCCTTAATGTTAAAAACCTGATTCCAATCAATGGCCAAAAGAACTCAAAGGAAAAAGAGAAACCAATTCCTCAATGTTTAAGACTTGATTCCAAACAATGGCTGAAAGAACATAAAGGGACAAGGGGAAACCAATTCCTTAATGATTAAGAGTTGATTCAAGTCAATGGCCAATAGAATTTAAAGGTCAAAGACAAACCAATTCCTTAATGATGAAGACTTGATTCAAATCAATGGCCAAAAGGACTTAAAGGACAAAGAGAAACCAATTCCTTAATGATTAAGACTTGATTCCAATCAATAGCCAAAAGAACCTAAGGGACATAGAGAAACCAATTCCTTAATGATTAAGACTTGATTCCAATCAATGGCCAAAAGAACTTAAAGGACAAAGAGAAACCAATTCCTTAAAGACAAGGAGAAGCCAATTCATTATGGACTAAGACTTGCTTCCAATCATTGGCCAAAAGAACTAAAAGGACAAGGAGAAACCATTTCCTTGATCATTAAGACTTCATTCCAATCAATAGCCAAAAGAACTTAAAGGACAAAGAGAAACCAATTCCTTCATGATTAAGACTTGATTCCAATTAATGGCCAAAGGAACTTAAAGGACAAGGAGAAACCAATTCATTATGAACTAAGACTTTCTTCCAATCAATGGCCAAAAGAATATAAAGCACAAATGGAAACGAATTACTTAATGATTAAGACTTGATTCCAATAAACGAATTACTTAATGAATAAGACTTGATTCCAATCAATGGCCAAAAGAACTTAAAGGCCAAAGAGAAACCATTTCCTTGATAATTAAGACTCTATTGCAATCAATGACTAAAAGAACATAAAGGACAAAGAGAAACCAATTCCTTAATGTTTAAAACTTGATTCCAAATAATGGCCAAAAGAATTTAAAGGTGAAAGAGAAACAATTCCTTAATGATTAAGACTTCGTTGCAATCAATGGCCAAAAGAACTAAAAGGACAAGGAGAAACCATTTCCTTGATGATTAAGACTTCATTCCAATCAATGGCCAAAAGAACCTAAAGGCCAAAGAGAAACCATTTCCCTGATAATTAAGACTCCATTCCAATCAATGGCCAAAAGAACTTAAAGGACAAAGGAAAACCAATTCCTCAATGTTTAAAACTTGATTCCAAACAATGGCCAAAAGAATTTAAAGGTCAAAGAGAAACCAATTCCTTGTTGATTAAGGCTTGAGTCCAATCGATGGCCAAAAGAACCCAAAGGACAAAGAGAAACCAATTCCTCAATGTTTAAGACTTGATTCCGAACAATGGCTAAAAGAACTTAAAGGGACAAGGGGAAACCAATTCATTAATTATTAAGACTTGATTCAAGTCAATGGCCAATAGAATTTAAAGGTCAAAGAGAAACCAATTCCTTAATGATGAAGACTTGATTCAATTCAATGGCGAAAAGGACTTAATGGACAAAGAGAAACCAATTCATTAATGATTAAGACTTGATTCCAATCAATAGCCAAAAGAACCTAGAGGACATAGAGAAACCAATTCCTTAATAATTAAGACTTGATTCCAATCAATGGCTAGAAGAACTTAAAGGACAAGGAGAAACCATTTTCCTGATGATTAAGACTTCATTCCAATCAATAGTCAAAAGAACTTAAAGGACAAAGAGAATCTAATTCCTTCATGATTAAGACTTGATTCCAATCAATGGCCAAAGGAACTTAATGGACAAGGAGAAACCAATTCATTATGAACTAAGACTTACTTCCAATCAATGGCCAAAAGAACATAAAGCACAAATGGAAATGAATTACTAAATGATTAAGACTTGATTCCAATCAATGGCCAAAAGAACCTAAAGGCCAAAGAGAAACCATTTCCCTGATAATTAAGATTCCATTCCAATCAATGGCCAAAAGAACTTAAAAGACAAAGGAAAACCAATTCCTCAATATTTAAAACTTGATTCCAAACAATGGCCAAAAGAATTTAAAGGTCAAAGAGAAACCAATTCCTTGTTGATTAAGACTTGAGTCCAATCGATGGCCAAAAGAACCCAAAGGACAAAGAGAAACCAATTCCTCAATGTTTAAGACTTGATTCCGAACAATGGCTAAAAGAACTTAAAGGGACAAGGGGAAACCAATTCATTAATTATTAAGACTTGATTCAAGTCAATGGCCAATAGAATTTAAAGGTCAAAGAGAAACCAATTCCTTAATGATGAAGACTTGATTCAATTCAATGGCGAAAAGGACTTAATGGACAAAGAGAAACCAATTCATTAATGATTAAGACTTGATTCCAATCAATAGCCAAAAGAACCTAGAGGACATAGAGAAACCAATTCCTTAATAATTAAGACTTGATTCCAATCAATGGCCAGAAGAACTTAAAGGACAAGGAGAAACCATTTTCCTGATGATTAAGACTTCATTCCAATCAATAGTCAAAAGAACTTAAAGGACAAAGAGAATCTAATTCCTTCATGATTAAGACTTGATTCCAATCAATGGCCAAAGGAACTTAATGGACAAGGAGAAACCAATTCATTATGAACTAAGACTTACTTCCAATCAATGGCCAAAAGAACATAAAGCACAAATGGAAATGAATTACTAAATGATTAAGACTTGATTCCAATCAATGGCCAAAAGAACCTAAAGGCCAAAGAGAAACCATTTCCCTGATAATTAAGATTCCATTCCAATCAATGGCCAAAAGAACTTAAAAGACAAAGGAAAACCAATTCCTCAATATTTAAAACTTGATTCCAAACAATGGCCAAAAGAATTTAAAGGTCAAAGAGAAACCAATTCCTTATTGATTAAGACTTGATTCCAATCAATGGACAAAAGAACCCAAAGGACAAAGAGAAACCAATTCCTCATTGTTTAAGACTTGATTCCGAACAATGGCTAAAAGAACTTAAAGGGACAAGGGGAAACCAATTCATTAATTATTAAGACTTGATTCAAGTCAATGGCCAATAGAATTTAAAGGTCAAAGAGAAACCAATTCCTTAATGATGAAGACTTGATTCAAATCAATGGCCAAAAGGACTTAATGGACAAAGAGAAACCAATTCATTAATGATTAAGACTTGATTCCAATCAATAGCCAAAAGAACCTAGAGGACATAAAGAAACCAATTCCTTAATAATTAAGACTTGATTCCAATCAATGGCCAGAAGAACTTAAAGGACAAAGAGAAACCAATTCCTTAATGATTAAGGCTTGATTCAAATCAATGGCTAAAAGAACTGAAAGACAAGGAGAAGCCAATTCATTATGCACTAAGACTTGCTTCCAATCAATGGCCAAAAGAACTTAAAGGACAAAGAGAAACCAATTCCATAATGATTAAGACTTCATTGCAATCAATGGCCAAAAGAACTAAAAGGACAAGGAGAAACCATTTCCTTGATGATAAAGACTTCATTCCAATCAATAGCCAAAAGAACTTAAAGGACAAAGAGAAACCAATTCCTTCATGATTCAGACTTGATTCCGATCAAAGGCCAAAGGAACTTAAAGGACAAGGAGAAACCAATTCATTATGAACTAAGACTTTCTTCCAATCAATGGCCAAAAGAATATAAAGCACAAATGGAAACGAATTACTTAATGATTAATACTTGATTCCAATAAACGAATTACTTAATGATTAAGATTTGATTCCAATCAATGGCCAAAAGAACTTAAAGGCCAAAGAGAAACCATTTCCTTGATAATTAAGACTCTATTGCAATCAATGACTAAAAGAACATAAAGGACAAAGAGAAACCAATTCCTTAATGTTTAAAACTTGATTCCAAATAATGGCCAAAAGAATTTAAAGGTCAAAGAGAACCAATTCCTTAATGATTAAGACTTCGTTGCAATCAATGGCCAAAAGAACTAAAAGGATAAGGAGAAACCATTTCCTTGATGATTAAGACTTCATTCCAATCAATAGCTTAAAGGACAAATAAAAACCAATTCCTTAATGATTCACACTTGATTCCAATCAATGGACAAAAGAACTTATAAGACAAAGAGAAACCATTTCCTTAATGATTAAGACTTGATTCCAATCAATAGCTAAAAGAAATCAAAGGACAAAGAGAAACAAATTCCTTAATGATTATGACTTGATTCCAATCAATGGCTGAAAGAAATTAAAGGACAAAGAGAAACCAAATCGTTAATGATTTAGACTTGATTCCAATCAATGGCCAAAAGAACTTAAACGACAAAGTGAAACCAATTCCTTAATGATTAAGACTTGATTCCAATCAATGGCCACATGAACTTAAAGGACAAAGAGAAACCAGTTCATGATGAACTAAGACTTACTTCTAATCAATGGCCAAAAGAACATAAAGGACAAATGGAAATGAATTCCTTAATGATTAACACCTGATTCCAATCAATGGCCAAAAGAACTTAAAGGACAAGGAGAAACCAATTCATGATGAACTAAGACTTACTTCTAATCAATGGCCAAAAGAACACAAAGGACAAATGGAAATGAATTCCTTAATGATTAACACCTGATTCCAATCAATGGCCAAAAGAACTTAAAGGACAAGGGGAAACCAATTCATGATGAACTAAGACTTACTTCCAATCAATGGCTAAAAGAACATAAAGGACAAACGGAAATGAATTCCTTAATGATTAAGACCTGATTCCAATCAATGGCCAAAAGAACTTAAAGGCCAAAGAGAAACCATTTCCTTGATAATTACGACTCCATTCCAATCAATGGCCAAAAGAACTTAAAGGACAAAGAGAAACCAATTCCTTAATGTTTAAGACTTGATTCCAAGCAATGGCTAAAAGAACTTAAAGGGACAAAGGGAAACCAATTCCTTAATGATTAAGACTTGATTCCAATCAATGGCTAAAAGAATTTATAGGTCAAAGAGAAACCAATTCCTTAATGATTAAGACTTCATTCAAATCAATGGCCAAAAGGACTTGAAGGACAAAGAGAAACCAATTCCTTAATGATTAAGACTTGATTCCAATCAATGGCTAAAAGAACCAAAAGGACATAGAGAAACCAATTCCTTAATGATTATGACTTGATTCCAATCAATGGCCAAAAGAACTTAAAGGACAAAAAGAAACCAGTTCATTATGAACTAAGACTTACTTCCAATCAATGGCCAAAAGAAATTAAAGGACAAAGAGAAACCAATTCCTAAATGATTAAGACTTGATTCCAATTGACAGGCAAAAGAACTTAAAGGACAAAAAGAAACCAATTCCTTATTGATTAAGACTTGATTCCGATCAATGGCTAAAAGAACTTAAAGGACAAAGAGAAACCAACTTCTTAATGATTAGGACTTGATTCCAATCAATGGCCAAAAGAACTCAAAGGACAAAGAGAAACTAATTCCTTAATAATTAGGACTTGATTCCTATCAATAGCCAAAAGAACTTACAGGACAAAGAGAAACCAATTCCTTAATGATTACGACTTGATTCCAATCAATGGCCAAAAGAACTTAAAGGACAAAGAGAAACCAATTCATTATGAACTAAGACTTATTTCCAGTCGATGGCCAACAGAACTTAAAGGACAAATAGAAACCAACTCCTTAATGATTAGGACTTGATTCCAATCAATGGCGAAAAGAACTTAAAGGACAAAGGGAAACGAATTCCTTATTGATTAAGACTTGATTCCAATTAATGTTCAAAAGAACCTAAAGGACAAAGAGAAACAAATTCCACGATGATTAAGACTTGATTCCAATCTTTGGCCAAAAGAACTTAGAGGGCAAAGGTAAACCGATTCATTACGGATTAAGACATGATTTGAATAGTTTTCACCTTAAGCCACTTGAATTAGGATCCATCTAGGGCTTGGACACAAGAAATATGATCAAATCAAAAACAAGTTTACGCAGAAAATTGGGCTCCAGACATCTTGTTAAAAAGCTTTCGTATTTGATGCTACAGACATCGGAATTGAGCTATTCCAAAATGAGAAGAAAGATGACGTTCCGAAACTCAATTGAGACTCAAGAATCACCAAAAAACAATACGTATAACTCGAGATATAAGCAAGAGATAATTGAGACGAATTCTGGGAAAATTAACGCGAAATTGATGAAAAAGAAACAAGATAAGAATGGCACCACAAACCTAGTTTGATAAGCCAAGAAGGATTGCCACAAGAATTGGAGGATTCTTGATAAGATCAAAAGATGCAAGGAAGAACCCTAGCAGAGAAAAACTCACAATTTGTGCAACATATGTATTACTGTCTGTTTTGATCTCCAAATGTTTTAATACAAATCAGTTTATGAGTTTGCCCCTAAGACTTAACAAAACTAAAAGCAAAACCCCTTAGCATAAGCATTGCTGATGTGTTCTAGTGGTTAAGTAGATAGATTCAGCCTCAAGTGCTTGGGTTCTAATCCTGCTATAGATAATGTATATTTTTTTATCACTACATAACAATAGAAAAATAAAATAAACAACTAAAGTCTTGCTAATTCAGATTGACTCTTTGGGCTCTTTTCGTCTCACTTCAAGTGGGCTACGCATGTGTAAACTCTTAGATTCAGGTCTTAGCTTCATTTGGATATTGGGCTTCAAATTGTGTTTGGGCTTCCAACAAGGAGATAATCACACGTTTGACAGCTTCTTGGACCTTCTTTGCTCTAGCTCTTGTCATGGGTCCTCCTAGGCCTTGTATTGGATCTTGGGCTTCTTTTTGGGCTTGAGTCTGAACTTGGGCTTGGGCCTTTGTGTCCTCATCAGTCCCTTCTTCTTGAGAAGCATTTGTCCTCAAATCTTGTAAGTCATCACCTGCATCATAGAAGGACAAGTCAGCCACATTAAAAGTAGCACTCACACCATACTCACCTGGCAAATCAATCTTATAGGCATTATCATTGATCTTGGCCAATACTTGGAAAGGTCCATCTCCCCTTAGCGTTAGCTTAGATTTCCGTTGAGATGGAAATCTTTCCTTTTTGAAGTGTACCCATACCCAGTCACCTGGTTCAAAAGTTACCTTCCTCCTTCCTTTGTTTGCATGTTTAGCATACCCTTCCATTTTCTTCTCAATTTGGGCCTTGATCTTCTCATGCAACTTCTTGACATAATCAATTTTTTCCTGGCCAGACTTATCTTTCAATTGAGAAATGTTAGGTAAAGGCAACAAATCCAAAGGAGTCAAAGGATTAAAACCATAAACAATTTCAAATGGTGAAAGCTGAGTAGTACTATGTACTGCCCTATTATAAGCAAACTCAACATGTGGCAAACACTCTTCCCAAGTTCTAAGATTTTTCTTAATAATAGCTCTAAGAAGAGTAGAAAGAGTTCTATTTACCACCTCTATTTGCCCATCAGTTTGGGGATGGCACGTAGTTGAAAACAGAAGTTTAGTGCCAATCTTTCCCTACAAGGTCCTCCAAAAATGACTAAGGAATTTAGAGTCTCGATCACTCACAATACTCCTAGGCAAACCATGCAATCTTACCACCACTTTGAAGAATAAGTCAGCTACATGACATGCATCATCCCCCTTCTTGCAGGGTATAAAGTGAGCCATTTTTGAAAACCTGTCAACCACCACAAAAATTGAGTCCTTTCCTCCCTTGGACCGAGGTAAACCTAAAACAAAATCCATAGAGATATCAATCCAAGGGTGTTCAGGAACAGGCAACGGAGTGTACAAACCATGTGGCATGACCTTAGACTTAGCCTTTTAACAAACAAGACACTTATCACACAACTTATATACATCATGCTTCATGTGAGGCCAATAGAAATGGTCATGCAAGATGTCATATGTCTTTTGCACCCCAAAGTGCCCCATTAAGCCCCCTTCATGTGCCTCCTGAACAAGCATTTCCCTAATTGAACTCTTCGGCACACAAAGTCTCTTATCCTTTATTAAATAACCATCATGCTTAAAATACCCATCAAATGCAGTATGAGAACATGTTTGATAAATATGAGAAAAATCAGCATATGCTCATATAATTCCTTAATGCACTCAAAACCAAGAAACTTAGTTTCAAGAGTAGACAATAAAGCATACCTGCGTGACAAACCATCAGCTACCACATTGGACTTACCTTTCTTGTGCTTGATCATATATGGGAATTGTTCAAGGAATTCCACCCACTTGGCATGCCTCTTGTTCAACTTTCCCTGCCCTTTCAAATACTTCAAGGATTCATGATCACTATGAATGATAAATTCTTTAGGCAGAAGATAATGTTGCCAAGTTTGCAAAGCCTTAACTAAAGCATACAATTCCTTATCATATGTAGGGTAGTTAAGGGCAGCTCCATTCAATTTTTCACTAAAATATGCAATGGGATGTCTTCTTGCATTAAAACAGCTCCTATGCCTACCCCAGATGCATCACACTCCAATTCAAAGGATTTTGCAAAGTTAGGCAAAGCAAGTATGGGTGCATGTGTTAATTTCTCTTTTAGGACAGCAAATGCTTTCTCTTGTTTCTCTCCCCATTTAAATTCGACATGCTTCTTGACTAGCTCATTTAGAGGTGCAGCAATGGTACTAAAATCCTTAACAAACCTCCTATAGAAACTAGCAAGCCCATGGAAACTTCTTACCTCACTCACATTTTTAGGAGTTGGCCATTCTTGGATTGCTTTTATTTTCTCTTTATCTACATGCACTCCACTAGAATTAACCACAAATCGTAAGAACACAACATGGTCCTTACAAAACATGCACTTTTCCAAGTTAGCATACAATCTTTCTTTTCTAAGAACATGCAAAATAGATTTCAAATGATGCAAATGCTCATCCAAATTTTTACTATATACAAGAATATCATCAAAGTAAACAACCACAAACTTCCCTAAAAACTCTCTCAAAACATGGTTCATCAATCTCATGAAGGTACTAGGGGCATTTGTCAAACCAAATGGCATTACTTTCCACTCATACAAGCCATACTTGGTTTTAAAAGCTGTTTTCCAGTCATCACCTTCTTTAATCCTAATTTGATTATATCCACTTTTCAAATCAATCTTAGAGAAATAACAAGAACCATACAGTTCATCAAGAAGATCATCTAACCTGGGAATGGGATGTCTGTACTTGATGGTGATGTTGTTGATGGCTCTGCAATCAGAACACATCCTCCAGCTTCCATCCTTTTTGGGCACCAATATAACAGGTACAGCACAAGGGCTCAAGCTCTCCTCAACCCAACCTTTGCTAATCAAGTCAGCAACTTGCCTCTAAATTTCCTAGGTTTCCTGGGGATTACTCCTGTATGCTGGCCTATTAGGCAACATAGCTCCTGGAACTAAATCAATCTGATGTTCAATGCCTCTCAATGGTGGAAGTCCTGGTGGTATCTCTTCAGGAAATACATCTTGAAAGTCCTGCAAAATAGATTCAACACCACTTGGCAGATCAAGGTTAGAAACAGAATTATGAGTAGGTGAAGTGACTTCCTTACTATATATAATGTACATGTATTTTCTTGCCAAAAGGACTCTTCTCACCTCTCCACTTTTCACAAATAGAGCATTTTTCCTCTCTTTCTTCTCTCTACTTTCTTTTCTCTCTTTCTTTTCTCTCTTTTTCTCTTTCTGTTTCTCTTTTAGCTCTCGGCCACTTAAAGGACAAAGAGAAACCAATTCCTTGATGATTACGATTTGATTCCAATCAATGGCCAAAAGAACTTAACGGGCAAAGAGAAACCAATTCATTATGAACTAAGACTTACTTCCAATCAAAGGCGAAAAGAACTTAAAGGACAAATAGAAATGAATTTCTTAATGATTAAGGCCCGATTCTAGTCAATGGCCAAATGAACTTAAAGGACAAAGAAAAGCCAATTTCATAAGGATTAAGACTTGATTCCAATCTTTGGCCGAAAGAAGTTAAAGGGCAAAGGGAAACCAATTCATTACGGATTAAGACTTGATTCCAATCAATGACCAAAAGAACTTAAATGACAAAGAGAAACCAATTCATTATGAACTGAGACTTATTTCCAATCAATGGCCAAAAGAAATGAAAGGACAAAGAGAAACCAATTCCTAAATGATTAAGGCTTGATTCCAATCAATGGCCAAAAGAACTTAAAGACAAAAAGAAACCAATTCCTTAATGATTAAGACTTGATTCCGATCAATGGCTAAAGGAACTTAAAGGATAAAGAGAAACCAATTCCTTAATGATTAGGACTTGATTCCAATCAATGGCCATAATAAGTTAAAAGACAAAGAGAAACCAATTCCTCGATGATTAAGACTTGATTCCAATCGATAGGCAGAAGCACTTAAAGGACAAAGAGAAACCAATTTATTAAGGATTAAGGCTTGATTCCAATCAATGACCAAAAGAACTTAAAAGATAAAGAGGAACCAATTCTTTAATGATTAAGGCCCGGTTGCAACCAATGGCCAAAAGAACTTCAAGGACAAAGAGAAATCAATACCTTAGTGATTAAGACTTGATTCCAATCAATGGCCAAAAGAACTTAAAGGACAAAGAGACACCAATTCCTTGGTGATTAAGACTTGTATCCAATCAATGGCCAAAATTACATGAAGAACAAAGAGAAATCAATTCCTTCATGATTTGGACTTGATTCTAATTAATGGCCAAGCAAAATTGAAGGACAAAGAGAAACCTACTCCTTCATGAAGAAGATTTGATTCCAATCAATGGCCAAAAGAACTTAAAGGACAAAGAGAAACTAATTCCTTAATGATTAAGGCTTGATTCCAATCAATGGCCAAATGAACTTAGAGGAGCAAGAGAAACCAATACCATAATGATTAAGGCTTGTTTCCGATCAATGGCGAAAAAAATTTAAAGGACAAAGAGAAACCAATTCCTTAATGATTAAGACTTGATTCCAATCAATGGCCAAAAGAACTTTAAGGATGAAGAGAAACCAATTCCTTAATGATTAGGACTTGATTCCTATCTATGGCCAAAAGAACTTAAAGTACAAAAAGAAACCAATTCCTTAATGATTAAGACTTGATTCCAATCAATGGCCAAAAGAACTTAAAGGACAAAGAGAAACCAATTCATTATGAACTAAGTCTTACTTCCGATCAACGGCGAAAAGAACTTAAAGGACAAATAGAAACCAATTCCTTAATGATTAGGACTTGATTCCAATCAATGGCCAAATAAACTTAAAGGACAAAGCGAAACCTTCCATAATGATTTTACCTTGATTCCAATCTTGGGCCGAAAGAACTTAAAGGGCAAAAGGAAACCAATTCATTACAAATTAACACTTGATTCCAATCACTGGCCAAAAGAACTTAAAGGACAAAAAGAAACCAATTCATTATGAACTAAGACCTACTTCCAATCAATGGCCAAAACAATTTAAAGGACAAAGAGAAACCAATTCCTTAATGATTAGGGCTTGATTCTAATCAATGGCCAAAAGAAATCAAAGGACAAAGAGAAACCAATTGCTAAATGATTAAGACTTGATTCCAATCAATGGCCAAAAGTACTTAAAGGACAAAGAGAAACCAATTCATTATGAACTAAGACTTACTTCCAATCGATGGCCAAAAGAACTTATAGGACAAATAGAAACCAATTCCTTAATGGTTAGGACTTGGTTCCAATCAATGGCGAAAAGAACTTAAAGGACAAAGAGAAGCGAATTCCTTGTTGATTAAGACATGATTCCAATCAATAGCCAAAAGAACCTAAGGGACAAAGAGAAACAAATTCCATGATAATTAAGACTTGATTCCAATCTTTGGCCAAAAGAACTTAGCGGGCAAAGGGGAACCAATTCATTACGGATTAAGGGATGATTCCAATTAATGGCAAAAAGAACTTAAAGGACAAAGAGAAACCAATTCATTATGAACTAAGACTTACTTCCAACCAATGGCCAAAAGAAGTTAAAGGGCAAAGAGAAACCAAGTCCTTAATGATTAAGACTTCATTCCAATCAATGGCCAAAAGAACTTAAATGATAAATGGAAACCAATTCCAAAATGGTTAGGACTTGATTGCAATCTTTGGGCAAAAGAACTTAAAGGGCAAAAGGAAACCAATTCATTACGGATTAAGACTTAATTCCTAGCAATGCCCAAATGAAGTTAAAGGATAAAGAGAAATCAATTCATTACGAACCAAGAGTTACTTCCAACCACTGGCCAAAAGAAGGATAAAGAGAAACCAATTCCTTAATGATTAAGACTTGATTCCAATCAATGCCCAAAAGAACCTAAAGGGCAAACAGAAACCAATTCCTTAATGATTAAGACTTGATTCCAATCAATGGCCAAAAGAAATTAAAGGACAAAGACAAACCAATTCCTTAGTGATTAGGACTTGATTCCTATCAATAGCCAAAAGAA
This sequence comes from Pterocarpus santalinus, assembly GCA_031439595.1. Lineage (NCBI taxonomy): Eukaryota > Viridiplantae > Streptophyta > Magnoliopsida > Fabales > Fabaceae > Pterocarpus > Pterocarpus santalinus. The sequence goes on from CM062525.1 coordinate 33,796,164, forward strand.
CGTAAAAGACAAGGAGAAACTAATTCCCTAATGATTAAGACTTGATTCCAATCAATGGCCAAAATAACCTAAAGGACAAAGAGAAACCAATTCATTATGAAATAAGTCTTACTTCCGATCAATGGCGAAAAGAACATAAAGGACAAATAGAAACCAATTCCTTAATGATTAAGACTTGATTCCAATCAATGGCGAAATGAACTTAAAGGGCAAAGAGAAACAAATTCCATAATGATTAAGACTTGATTCCAATCTTTGGCCGAAAGAACTTAAAGGGCAAAGGAAAACCAATTTATTACGGATTAAGACTTGATTTCAATCGATGGCCAAAAGAACTTAAAGGACAAAAATAAAACCAATTCATTATGAACTAAGGCTTACTCCCAATCAATGGCCAAAAGAAATTAAAGGACAAAGAGAAACTAATTCCTAAATGATTAAGACTTGATTCCAATTAATGGGCAAAAGAACCTAAGGGACAAAATGAAACCAATTCCTTAATGATTAAGACTTGATTCCGATCAATGGCTAAAAGAACTTAAAGAACAAAGAGAAACCAATTTCTTAATGATTAGGACTTGATCCCAATCAATGGCCAAAAGAAATCAAAGGACAAAAAGAAACCAATTCCTTAACGATTAGGACTTGATTCCTATCAATAGCCAAAAGAGCTTACAGAATAAAGAGAAATCAATTCCTTAATGATTACGACTTGATTCTAATCAATGGCCAAAAGAACTTAAAGGACAAAGAGAAACCAATTCATTATGAACTAAGACTTACTTCCAATCGATGGCCAAAAGAACTTAAAGGATAAATAGAAACCAATTCCTTAATGATTAGGACTTGGTTCCAATCAATGGCGAAAAGAACTTAAAAGACAAAGAGAAACGAATTTCTTATTGATGAAGACTTGATTCCAATCAATGGCCAAAAGAACCTAAAGGACAAAGAGAAACAAATTCCATGATGATTAAGACTTGATTCCGATCTCTGGCCAACAGAACTTAGAGGGCAAAGGAAAACCAATTCATTACAGATTAAGACATGATTCCAATTAATGGCAAAAAGAACTTAAAGGACAAAGAGAAACCAATTCATTATGAACCAAGACTTACTTCCAATCAATGGCCAAAAGAACTTAAAGGGCAAAGAGAAACCAATTCCTTAATGATTAAGACTTGATTCCAATCAACGGCCAAAAGAACTTAACGGACAAATAGAAACCAATTCCATAATGGTTAAGACTTGATTGCAATCTTTGGGCAAAAGAACTTAAAGGGCAACAAAAAACCAATTCATCACGGATTAAGAGTTAATTCCAATCAAAGGCCAAAAGAACTTAAAGGACAAAAAGAAATCAATTCATAATGAACCAAGACTTACTTCCATTCAATGGCCAAAAGAACTCAAAGGGCAAAGAGAAACCAATTCCTTAATGATTAGGACTTGATTCCTATCAATAGCCAAAAGAACTTACAGGACAAAGAGAAACCAATTCCTTAATGATTACAACTTGATTCCAATCATTGGCCAAAAGACCTTAAAGGACAAAGAGAAACGAATTCATTATCAACTAGGACTTACTTGCAATCGATGGCCAAAAGAACTTAAAGAACAAATAGAAACCAATTCCTTAATGATTAGGACTTGATTCTAATCAATGGCGAAAATAACTTAAAGGATAAAAAGAAATGAATTCCTAATTAATTAAGACTTGATTCCAATCAATGGCCAAAAGAACCTAAAGGACAAAGAGAAACAAATTCCACGATGATTAAGACTTGATTCCAATCTTTGGCCAAAAGAACTTACAGGGCAAAGGTAAACCAATTCATTACGGATTAAGACATGATTCCAATTAATGGCAAAAAGAACTTAAAGGACAAAGAGAAACCAATTCATTATGAACTAAGACTTACTTCCAATCAATGGCCAAAAGAACTTAAAGGACAAAGAGAAACCAATTGCTTAATGATTAAGACTTGATTCCATAATGGTTAAGACTTGATTGCAATCTTAGGGCAAAAGAACTGAAAGGGCAAAAGGAAACCAATTCATGACGGATTAAGACTTAATTCCAATCATTGGCCAAAAGAACTTAAAGGACAAAGAGAAACCAATTCAATATGAACCAAGACTTATTTCCAATCAATGGCCAAAAGAAGGACAAAGGGATGCCAATTCCATAATGATTAAGACTTGATTCCAATCAACGGCCAAATGAAACTTAAAGGAGAAGCAGAAACTAATTCCTTAATGATTAAGACTTGACTCTAATCAATGGCCAAAAGAACTTAAAGGACAAAGAGAAATCAATTCATTATGAGCTAAGTGTTACTTCCGATCAATGGCGAAAAGAACTTAAAGGACAAATAGAAACCAATTCCTTAATGATTAAGACTTGATTCCAATCAATGGCCAAATGAACTTAAAGGACAAAGAAACCAATTCCATAATGATTAAGACTTGATTCCAATCTTTGGCTGAAGGAACTTAAAGGGCAAAGGCAAACCAATTTATTATGGATTAAGACTTGATTCCAATCGATTGCCAAAAGAACTTAAAGGACAAAAAGAAAACCAATGCATTATGAACGAAGACTTACATCCAATCAATGGCCAAAAGAAATTAAAGGACAAAGAGAAACCAATTCCTAAATGATTAAGACTTGATTCCAATTAATGGGCAAAAGAACCTAAGGGACAAAATGAAACCAATTCCTTAATGATTAGGACTTGATTCCAATCAGTGGCCAAAAGAAATCAAAGGACAAAGAGAAACCAATTCCTTAACGATTAGGACTTGATTCCTATGAATAGCCAAAAGAACGTATAAAATAAAGAGAAACCAATTCCTTAATGATTACGACTTGATTCTAATCAATGGCCAAAAGAACTTATAGGACAAAGAGAATCCAATTCATTATGAACTAAGACTTACTTCCAATCAATGCTCAAAAGAACTTAAAGGACAAACAGAAACCAATTCCTTAATGATTAGGACTTGATTCCAATCAATGGTGAAAAGAACTTAAAGGACAAAGAGAAATGAATTCCTTGTTGATGAAGACTTCATTCCAATCAACAGCCAAAAGAACCTAAAGGACAAAGAGAAACAAATTCCATGATGATTAAGACTTGATTCCAATCTCTGGCCAAGGGAACTTAGAGGGCAAAGGGAAACCAATTCATTACGGATTAAGACATGATTCCAAATAACGGTAAAAAGAACTAAAAGGACAAAGAGAAACCAATTCATTATGAATCAAGACTTACTTCCAATTAATGGTCAAAAGAACTTAAAGGACCAAGAGAAACCAATTCCTTAATGGTTAAGACTTGATTCCAATCAATGGCCAAAAGAACTTAAAAGACAAATAGAAACCAATTCCATAATGGTTAAGACTTGATTGCAAACTTCGGGCAAAAGAACTTAAAGGGCAACAGGAAACCAATTCATCACGGATTAAGACTTAATTCCAATCAAAGACTAAAAGAACTTAAAGGACAAAAAGAAACCAATTCATAATGAACGAAGACTTACTTCCATTCAATGGCCAAAAGAACTTAAAGGACAAAGAGAAACCAATTCCTTAATGATTAAGACTTGATTCCAATCAACGGCTAAAAGAACTTATAGGGCAAATAGAAACCAATTCCCTAATGATTAAGACTTGATTCCAATCAATGGCCAAAAAAACTTAAAGGACAAGGAGAAACCAATTCCTTACTGATTAAGACTTGATTCCAATCAATGGCCAAAAGAACTTAGCGGACAAATAGACACCAATTCCATAATGGTTAATACTTGATTGCAATCATCAGGCAAAAGAACTTAATGGGCAACAGGAAACCAATTCATCACGGATTAAGACTTAATTTCAATCATTGGCCAAAGAAACTTATAGGACAATGAGAAACCAATTCAATATAAACCAAAACTTACTTCCAATCAATGGCCAAAATAAGGACAAAGGGAAACCAATTCCTTACTGATTAAGACTTGATTCCAATCAATGGCCAAAAGAACCTAAAGGACAAAAAGAAACAAATTCCATGATGATTAAGACTTGATTCCAATCTTTGGCCGAAAGAACTTAGTGGGCAAAGGTAAACCAATTCATTACGGATTAAGACATGATTCCAATTAATGGCAAAAAGAACTTAAAGGACAAAGAGAAACCAATTCAATATAAACGAAAACTTACTTCCAATCAATGGCCAAAAGAAGCACAAAGGGAAACCAATTCCTTAATGATTAAGACTTGATTCCAATAAATGGCCAAAAGAACTTATAGGGCAAACAGAAACCAATTCCCTAATGATTAAGACTTGATTCCAATCAATGGCCAAAAATACTTAAAGGACAAAGAGAAACCAATTCATTATGAACTAAGACTTACTTCCAATCAATGGCCAAAAGAACTTAAAGGAGAAAGAGAAACCAATTGCTTAATGGTTAAGACTTGATTTAAATCAATGGCCAAAAGAACTTAAAAGACAAATAGAAACCAATTCCATAATGGTTAAGACTTGATTGCAATCTTTGGGCAAAAGAACTGAAAGGGCAAAAGGAAACTAATTCATCACGAATTAAGACTTAATTACAATCATTGGCCTAAAAAACTTATAGGACAATGAGAAACCAATTCAATATAAACGAAAACTTACTTCCAATCAATGGCCAAAAGAAGCACAAAGGGAAACCAATTCCTTAATGATTAAGACTTGATTCCAATCAATGGCCAAAAGAACTTATAGGGCAAACAGAAACCAATTCCCTAATGATTAAGACTTGATTCCAATCAATGGCCAAAAAAACTTAAAGGACAAAGAGAAACCAATTCCTTAATGATCAAGACTTGATTCCAATCAATGGCCAAAAGAACTTAGCGGACAAATAGAAACCAATTCCACAATGGTTAAGACTTGATTGCAATCTTCGGGCAAAAGAACTTAAAGGGCAACAGGAAACCAATTCATCACGGATTAAGACTTAATTCCGATCAAAGGCCAAAAGAACTTAAAGGACAAAGAGAAACCAATTCATAATGAACCAAGACTTACTTCCATTCAATGGCGAAAAGAACTTAAAGGACAAAGAGAAACCAATTCCTTAATGATTAAGACTTGATTCTAATCAACGGCCAAAAGTACTTATAGGGCAAACAAAAACCAATTCCCTAATATCAATGGCCAAAAAAACATAAAGGACAAAGAGAAACCAATTCCTTAATGATTAAGACATGATTCCAATCAATGGCCAAAAGAACTTAGCGGACAAATAGAAACCAATTCCATAGTGGTTAAGACTTGATTGCAATCTTCAGGCAAAAGAACTTAAAGCGCAACAGGAAACCAATTCATCACGGATTAAGACTTAATTCCGATCAAAGGCCAAAAGAACTTAAAGGACAAAAAGAAACCAATTCATAATGAACGAAGACTTACTTCAATTCAATGGCCTAGAGAACTTAAAGGACAAAGAGAAACCAATTCCTTAAAGATTAAGACATGATTCCAATCAACAGCCAAAGGAACTTATAGGATAAACAGAAACCAATTCCCTAATGATTAAGACTTGATTCCAATCAATGGCCGAAAAAACTTAAAGGGCAAAAGAGAAACCAATTCCTTAATGATTAGGACTTGATTCCAATCAATGGCCAAAAGAACTCAAAGGACAAAGAGAAACCAATTCCTTAATGATTAGGACTTGATTCCTATCAATAGCCAAAAGGACTTACAAGACAAAGAGAAACGAATTCCTTAATGATTACGACTTGATTCCAATCAATGGCCAAAAGAACTTAAAGGACAAAGAAAAAACCAATTCATTATCAACTAGGACTTACTTCCAAACAATGGCCAAAAGAACTTAAAGGACAAATAGAAACCAATTCCTTAATGATTAGGACTTGATTCCAATCAATGGCCAAAAGAACTCAATGGACAAAGAGAAACCAATTCCTTAATGATTAGGACTTGATTCCTATCAATAGCCAAAAGAACTTACAGGACAAAGAGAAACCAATTCCTTAATGATTACGACTTGATTGCAATCAATGGCCAAAAGAACTTAAAGGACAAAGAGAAACCAATTCATTATCAACTAGGACTTACTTCCAAACAATGGCCAAAAGAACTTAAAGGACAAATAGAAACCAATTCCTTAATGATTAGGACTTGATTCCAATCAATGGCCAAAAGAACCTAAAGGACAAAAGGAAACAAATTCTATGATGATTAAGACTTGATTCCAATTTTTGGCCGAAAGAACCTAGTGGGCAAAGGTAAACCAATTCATTACGAGTTAAGACATGATTCCAATTAATGGCAAAAAGAACTTAAAGGACAAAGAGAAACCATTTCATTATGAACTAAGACTTACTTCCAATCAATGACCAAAATAACTTAAAAGACAAAGAGAAACCAATTGCTTAATGGTTAAGACTTGATTCAATTCAATGGCCAAAAGAACTTAAAAGACGAATAGAAACCAATTCCATAATGGTTAAGACTTGATTGCAATCTTTGGGCAAAAGGAAGCCAATTCATCATGGATTAGGACTTAATTCCAATCATTGGCCAAAAAATCTTATAGGACAATGAGAAACCTATTCAATATAAACCAAAACTTACTTCCAATCAATGGCCAAAAGAAGGACAAGGGGAAACCAATTCCTTAATGATTAAGACTTGATTCCAATCAATGGCCAAAAGAAACTTAAAGGATAAACAGAAACCAATTCCTTAATGATTAAGACTTGACTCCAATCAATGGCCAAAAGAACTTAAAGGACAAAGAGAAACCAATTCATTAAGAACTAAGTCTTACTTCCGATCAATGGCGAAAACAACTTAAAGGACTATTAGAAACCAATTCCTTAATGATTAAGACTTGATTCCAATCAATGGCCAAATGAACTTAAAAGACAAAGAGAAACCAATTCCATAATGATTAAGACTTGATTCTAATCTTTGGCCGAAGGAACTTAAAGGGCAAAGGGAAACCAGTTTATTACGGATTAAGACGTGATTCCAATCGATGGCCAAAAGAACTTAAAGGACAAAATGAAAATCCAATTCATTATGAACTAAGACTTACTTCCAATCAATGGCCAAAAGAAATTAAAGGACAAAGAGAAACCAATTCCTACATGATTAAGACTAGATTCTAATTAATAGGCAAAAGAACTTAAAGGTCAAAAAGAAACCAGTTCCTTAATGATTAAGACTTGATTCTAATCAATGGCCAAAAGAAATCAAAGGACAAAGAGAAACTGTAACACCCTAATAAATCCATATTATGCTTAAGTCGTATTGCGGCGTTTTATTAGTTGTTACTTATGCTCGTGGAAGACTAAACTTTATTTGAAATTAAATTACACGGAAAATATGGTAAATTTTTTTTTTTTGAAATACGTCGTCGCTTTTGGAAAGTAAAGCCTTGCGCGAGAAGATAGCAATAAATGAGCGTATCGCAAAGATTTCGATATAAATCAAAGGAAGAAGGAATAAATCATAATACCATGCATTCAAATTACAACGACAACCATATAATTATAATTAATCTCATAATATCCAACAAATACATAAAAGGGAACTCATGGTCATGCCATGGCCCCAAAATATCAAAGGTACACAAGTCTAACAAGGTCTAATACAAAATGAAATACAACAGATAAGGAGCAATAATGGGATAGGCCTACATAGACATATACTGGCTTCTCTACCCCTTCCACGCCCTTCCATCGAATGGACTCAGGTCCTCGAGTGCTTGGTCCCCCTCCCTCCTCGGCCTCGGGAAACATGAGGAGTATGGATGATACGAGGGTGCCGGCTATTCACCTCTACGCAACGAATGCGACGGCTAGGAGTATAGCTGGCGACCAAAGAACGTTCCTTAGAGGGATCCTCCTCGAACACGGTAGGATGATACTCGGGGAGCGGCGGCGAAGCGGCTGCGGCCCTAGGAGTAGTTGTCGAACTCACATCGATCACAGGGACCTCTGGCAGTGGCACGGGCTCGACTACAGGTAGACCCGGAGACATTGGCTCCATCTCAATCTCTGGCAATGGCTCAGGCAGGAAATCCCAAGCACCCAGCGGCGGTCCAAGGTGCGCCAATGATACGTCTATAGGGGTAGGCGGGATCTTTGGCTCCTCCTGCTCAAAAACTCAACCCAGGTAGAAATATGTGCGGACTACTGTGGTGGTCGTGGCCACAATAGCGTGGGCGTCCTCATCATAGGCCCACTCATGGTGGGGAGGCTCCATGCTCCACTCCACGGGTGTGCCATGAGTATCTGGTGACGAGACGAAAAAACAGCTAGGGTGAGAAATAAAATTTCTCAGTAGAACTCGACCCTGACACACAAGTGTCATCGTCATCGTCCCAGCCACTTCGGTTTTATAAATGAAAACAGTGAGCATTCAGTAGGTTCAATTTTTAGGTTTTTGAAAATATCAATGTCCGAAGTGGGTTCCGTTTTAAGCACACATTTCTCATATGCTAACATCATGGTATACATAAGAACTTGTATGACAATTTGTATCATGCATGCACATCTTATGAGTTTCATTCTTTACTTGGGTCGGACCGAGGTCCCTTTTCTTTTCTTAACTCGACTTATCTTAAGTCCTTTTCTTTTCACCTACTAAACATAAGTGGTAATGAGCTCATACCGTGGCCGTCGCCACTATATAATTTCGGTACTTACACTAGCTGGGTCATGCCATGCCTCATGTAAGCCCTATCCCCTATACTCACACTAGCTGGGTCATGCCATGCCTCATGTGAGTCGTGGGTGAGGGGAACTTATATTAGGTCACCTTCCCTTTTGAAGGATCACACACTTTATTGAATTTCTTCTTATTAAAGCTTATGATGCAAAATATTTCTAAGTCCACAATTTCTACAAAATTTTGGCAGCATAACGGCTAGACCAAAGCTTCCCAAAATTTTGCCAAACAGAGAAACCAATATCACAGTATCATTAAGCATCATACCATATCATCATTATCACATCATCATTATCATACCATCATCATCATGATCATCATCATAACATCATGCTTGCACATAAACATAGGCAAATCCTCAAACAAAGTTTTATGAGCTTAGCTTAGTAAAGTTTGTGCAAGCTTTTAGTTGAGGTTACCTGTTGTGTGTCCTCTTTTGTTAGTTGTAGGTCCAATTTTGTCAATGTCCTTTTTCGTCCTTTTTAAGTTGAATTATGAAGGTTTTTCTAATACTTAATATAAGGGTATTAATGTCTTAAAGCTTATTCTTCATTAACCTTTAACTTTTACCCTAACCAGTTTTTACTTTTACAGTGGGGTAGTAACTTCAAAAATTCACCATAATTTCATCTTTTACTCTTTTATTTCGAATTTTGGTATGCTTACACTTCTCTGAGTCTATTTTTAAACAAAAGAAACCCGACTCAAAAATTTATTTTGCAGCTTGAGTTATGCATATTTTATTCTGACTGTTCAGACTTGAAAGTTCATCTTGGGTCAGTGACTTTTAAACATTACTGTGAACTCCTCACAAGGAATCTGCCAAAACTTTATGGGGATGTTCCTCTATGTCTTAGCTTTCTAACAAACTTGGTCCCACTCAAAAATGTTCTATCTAACTTGAGTTATGCACGTTTTATTACCTACTGCCCGGACAGAAACCTATCCAAGAACAACAAACTTTGAAAATTCATATCTCTCTCGTTTTAAGGCCAAATCCCGCATATTTTATATGTATGAAAAGCTCTTTGAGTCTACTTTCACAGAAAATTAGTTTCATTGTATTTTGAGTTTTTTGGAGTGAGTTATACCACACGCTTTACAGACTGCTAGAATTCCAGATTAACTCATTTTTAAGTTTTACATATCAAACTTGTGGAAATATTGCTATACCACTTCAAATCACCATTTTTATGTTTTAAGTCATCACCATATTCAAAGTTTTAGTCACCAAATCATTATTTTAAAATAAAGTAGAGCAAGATACATAAAATCATCATGCCACATAATCTCATTTCAAAGCAACACTTTCAACAAGATAAGAAAACTCATAGAGAAACATATGGTCATGGGACCTTGAAGCAAGCTTTAAAACCACCTAACTATGAAGAGCTTAGGGGTTGAAAAATGAAGTGGTTGGAGATGGCCTCCTTCCTCTTGAGCTAGCAAATGCGGCTAAATGAGTGTTTGTTTTGCTCTACCAAGGACCAAAGAATGTGATCCTTGATAAGTTAGTGAGGGTGGTGATAGAAGATGAGGGTGATGGTGGTGGAAAAGTGATGACTTAGAGTAGGAAAAACAAGAAGAACAAGAAGGAGAGTAGGAAGAATAGAGAAAGGTTTAAGGAGAGGTGAGAGCTTTGTATGTGTGTCTAGAGAGAGGGAATGAAAATGAATTGAGGAGGGAGGAGAGGCTGAAGGTGGCACACAAATGAGGGAGGGAGTGAGGTGACTTTTGCTTCTTACACAAGCTAGGGAGTGGGAAAAACCTTGAGGCAAAAGAGAGTGTTATGTTTCCTTTGAGTCTTGGCACTTGGGTAAAGACTTTGTAGTGTTTTTGTCAAGTGGTTAAAAGCATGGGCTATCTTAGGATTGGCATTGGATAATTGTGATCACTCCAAGTGTCACAATCTTGATGGAGGAGAGTAGATCTTTTGTCTTGACTCAAAGGATCTACTAACATGGACTCTTGATCTAGTGGTGTATGATGAGAAGGCAATTGAATGGTTGGATTTGGCTCTTGCTTTGACCAAACTTTCAAACAATAATCAAAGGGAAGTTTCTACATCTTTATAATTGTTACAATTATCTAGATGTTAATTAATTTGATTGGTTCAATTATGCCATTAACACATTTTTATCGAAGGATTTTTCCTCGTTAATTATGTAAAGAAGATGTGAGAATAAATTTTCATGTGATTAGGATGTGATGCTTATGTGCTCTTAGTTAATTAGGTTAGATCACCTTGATTTTATGTTCTAAGTCATGAATTAATAAGGATTAGGCAATTAGGCTTTTATTTGTAACTTTTAATGTGTTATGTTTCAATTGTTGACTTTTCTAATTAATCATTGACTTTCACTTATCTTGTTGACATGCCTTAATTTACTAAGCTCTTGCTCTTGAGATTAGCCGATTAGTTCTTAATTAATCGCTAATCCCTCTAATTAGCCGGGAACACGAAGCTAATTAACATAGGTGAAAATGGGGATGTTACAGAAACCAATTCCTTAATGATTAGGTCTTGATTCCTATCAATAGCCAAAAGAACTTACAGAATAAAGAGAAACCAATTCCTTAATGATTACGACTTGATTCTAATCAATGGCCAAAAGAACTTAAAGGACAAAGAGAAACCAATTCATTATGAACTAAGACTTACTTCCAATCGATGGCCAAAAGAACTTAAACGACAAATAGAAACTAATTCCTTAATGATTAGGACTTGATTCCAATCAATGGCGAAAAGAACTTAAAGGACAAAGAAAAACGAATTCCTTATTAATGAAGACTTGATTCCAATCAATGGCCAAAAGAACCTATAGGACAAAGAGAAACGAATTTCATGATGATTAAGACTTGATTCCAATCTCTAGCCAACAGAACTGAGAGGGCAAAGGGAAACCAATTCATTATGGATTAAGACATGATTCCAATTAATGGTAAAAAAAACTTAAGGGACAAAGAGAAATCAATTCATTATGAACCAAGACTTACTACCAATCAATGGCCAAAACAACTTAAAGGACAAAGAGAAACCAATCTTTAATGATTAAGACTTGATTCCAATCAATGGCCAAAAGAACTTAACGGACAAATAGAAACCAATTCCATAATGGTTAAGACTTGATTGCAATCTTCGGGCAAAAGAACTTAAAGGGCAATAGTAAACCAATTCATCACGGATTAAGACTTAATTCCAATCAAAGGCCAAAAGAATTGAAAGGACAAAAAGAAACCAATTCATAATGAACCAAGACTTACTTCCATTCATTGGCCAAAAGCACTTATAGGGCAAACAGAAACCAATTCCCTAATGATTAAGACTTAATTCCACTCAATGACCAAAAAATCTTAAAGGACATAGAGAAACCAATTCCTTAATGATTAGGACTTGATTCCAATCAATGGCCAAAAGAACTCAAAGGACAAAGAGAAACCAATTCCTTAATGATTAGGACATGATTCCTATCAATAGCCAAAAAAACTTATAGGACAAAGAGAAACCAATTCCTTAATGATTACGAGTTGATTCCAATCAATGGCCACAAGAACTTTAAGGACAAAGAGAAACCAATTCATTACCAACTAGGACATACTTCCAATCGATGGCCAAAAGAACTTAAAGGACAAATAGAAACCAATTCCTTAATGATTAGGACTTGATTCCAATCAATGGCGAAAAGAATTTAAAGGACAAAAAGAAACGAATTCCTTATTGATTAAGACTTGATTCCAACCAATGGCCAAAATAACCTAAAGGACAAACGGAAACAAATTCCATGATGATTAAGACTTGATTCCAATCTTTGGCCAAAAGAACTTAGAGGGCAAAGGTAAACTAATTCATTACGGATTAAGACATGATTCCAATTAAGGGCAAAAAGAACTTAAAGGACAAAGAGAAACCAATTCATTACGAACTAAGACTTACTTCCAATCAATGGCCAAAAGAACTTAAAGAACAAATAGAAATCAATTCCTTAATGATTAAGACTTGGCTCCAATCAATGGCCAAAAGAACTTAAAGGACAAAGAGAAGCCAATTCCTTAATGATTAAGGCTTGATTCCAATCAATGGCCAAACGAACTTAGAGGACAAAGAGAAACCAATTCCATAATGATCAAGGCTTGTTTCTGATCAATGGCGAAAAAAATTTAAAGGACCAAGAGAAACCAATTCCTTAATGATTAAGACTTGATTCCAATCAATGGCCAAAAGAACTTAAAGGACAAAGAGAAACCAATTCCTTAATGATTAGGACTTGATTCATATCTATGGCCAAAAGAACTTAAAGGACAAAAAGAAACCAATTCCTTAATGATTAAGACTTGATTCCAATCAATGGCCAAAAGAACTTAAAGGACAAAGAGAAACCAATTCATTATGAACTAAGTCTTACTTCCAATCAAAGGCGAAAAGAACTTAAAGGACAAATAGAAATCAATTCCTTAATGATTAAGACTTGATTCCAATAAATGGCCAAATGAACTTAAAGGACAAAGCGAAACCTTCCATAATGATTATAACTTGATTCCAATATTTGGCCGAAAGAACTTAAAGGGCAAGGGGAAACCAATTCATTACAGATTGAGACTTGATTCCAATCAACGGCCAAAAGAACTTAAAGGGCAAAAAGAAACCAATTCTTTACGAATTAAGACTTACTTCCAATCAATGTCCAAAAGAAATTAAAGGACAATGAGAAACCAATTCCTAAATGATTAAGACTTGATTCCAATTAATGGCCAAAAGAACTTAAAGGACAAAAAGAAACCAATTCCTTAATGATTAAGACTCGATTCCGATCAATGGCTAAAAGAACTAAAAGTACAAAGAGAAACCAATTCCTTAATGATTAGGACTTGATTCCAATCAATGGCAAAAAGAACTGAAAGGACAAAGGGAAACCAATTCCTTAATGATTAGGACTTGATTCCTATCAATAGCCAAAAGAACTTTTAGGACAAAGAGAAACCAATTCTTGAATGATTACGACTTGATTCCAATCAATGGCTAAAAGAACTTAAAGGACAAAGAGAAACTAATTCTTTATGAACTAAGACTTACTTCCAATCGATCGCCAAAAGAACTTAAAGGACAAATAGAAACCAATTCCTTAATGATTAGGACTTGATTTCGATCAATGGCCAAAAGAACTTCAAGGACAAAGAGAAACGAATTCCTTGTTGATTAAGACTTGATTCCAATCATTGGCCAAAAGAACCGAAAGGACAAAGAGAAATAAATTCCATGATGATTGAGACTTGATTCCATTCTTTGGCCAAAAGAACTTAGAGGGCAAAGGGAAACTAATTCATTACGGATTAAGCCATGATTCCAATTAATGGCGAAAAGAATTTAAAGGAAAAAAAGAAACCAATTCATTATGAACCAAGACTTACTTCCAATCTATGGCCAAGAGAACTTAAAGGACAAAAGGAAACCAATTCCTTAAAGATTAAGACTTGATTCCAATCAATAGGCAAAAGAACTTAAAGGACAAATAGAAACCTATTCCATAATGGATAAGACTTGATTGCAATCTTTCCGCAAAAGAACTTGAAGGGCAAAAGGAAACCAATTCATCACGGATTAAGACTTTATTCCAATTAATGGCCAAAAGAACTTAAAGGACAAAGAGAAACTAATTCATTATGAACCAAGACTTACTTCCAATCAATGGCCAAAAGAAGGAGAAAGAGAAACCAATTGCTTAATAATTAAGACTTGATTCCAATCAATGGCCAAAAGAACTTAAAGGGCAAACAGAAAACAATTCATTATGAACTAAGTCTTACTTCTAATCAATGGCGAAAAGAACTTAAAGGACAAATATAAACCAATTCCTTAATGATTAAGACTTGTTTCCAATTAATGGCCAAATGAACTTAAAAGACAATGAGAAACCAATTCCATAATGATTAAGACTTGATTCCAATCTTTGGCCGAAAGAACTTAAAGGGAAAAGGGAAACCAATTCATTACGGATTAAGACTTGATTCTAATCAAAGGCCAAAAGAACTTGAAGGACAAAGAGAAACCAATTCATTATGAACTAAGACTTACTTCCAATCAATGGCTAAAAGGACAAAGAGAATCCAATTCCTAAATGATTAAGACTTGATTCCAAACAATGGGCAAAAGAACTTAAAGGACAAAAAGAAACCCATTCCTTGTTGATTAGGACTTGATTCCAATCACTAGCCAAAAGAACTTAAAGGACAAAGAGAAACCAATTACTTAACGATTAATACTTGATTTCAATCAATAGCCAAATGAACTTAAGGAACAAAGAGAAACCAATTGCATAATGATTAAGACTTGATTCCAAACTTTGGCCAAAAGAACTTAAAGGGACAGGGAAACTAATTCATTACGGATTGAGACTTGATTCTAATCAATGGCCAAAAGAACTTAAAGGACAAAGAGAAACCAATTCATTATGAACAAACAGTTACTTCCAATCAATGGCCAAAAGCACTTAAAGGACAAAGATAAACTAATTACTTAATGATTAAGACTTGATTCCAATAAATGGCCAAAAGAACTTAAAGGACAAAAAGAAACCAATTCCTTAATGATTAAGACTTAATTCCAATCAATAGTCATAAGAACTTCAAGGACAAAGAGAAATCAATTCATTATGAACCAAGACTTACTTTCAATCAATGTCCAAAAGGACTTAAAGGATAAAGAGAAGCCAATTCCTTAATGATTAAGACTTGATTCCAATCATTGGCCGAAAGAACTTAAAGGTCAAAGAGAGACCAATTCATTGATGATTAAAACTTGATTCCAATTAATGGCCAAAAGAGCTAAAAGGATAAAGAGAAACCAATTCCCTAATGATTTGGACTTGATTCCTATCAATAGCCTAATGAACTTAAAGGATAAAGAGAAACCAATTCCTTGTTGATTAAGACTTGATTACAATCAATGGCCAAAAGATACTAAAGGACAAAGAGAAACAAATTCCATGACGATCAAGACTTGAATCCATTCTTTGGCCAAAAGACCTTTGAGGGCAAAGGGAAACCAATTCATTACAGATTAAGACTTGATTCCAGTTAATGGCGAAAAGAATTTAAAGGACAAAGAGAAACCAATTCATTATGAACCAAGACTTACTTCCAATCAATAGCCAAAAGAACAAAAACGACAAAGAGAAATGAATTCCTTATTGATTAAGACTTGATTCCAATCATTGGCCAAAAGAACCGAAAGGACAAAGAGAAACAAATTCCATGATGATTGAAACTTGATTCCATTCTTTGGCCAAAAGAACTTAGAGGGCAAAGGAAAACCAATTTCATTACGGATTAAGTCATGATTCCAATTAATGGCGAAAAGAACTTAAAGGAAAAAGAGAAACCAATTCATTATGAACCAAGACTTACTCCCAATCAATGGCCAAGAAAACTTAAAGGACAAAAAGAAACCAATTCCGTAAAGATTAAGACTTGATTCCAATCAATGGGCAAAAGAACTTAAAGGACAAATAGAAACCTATTCCATAATGGATAAGACTTGACTGCAATCTTTCCGCAAAAGAACTTAAAGGGCAAAAGGAAACCAATTCATCACGGATTAAGACTTAATTGCAATTAACGGCCAAAAGAACTTAAAGGACAAAGAGAAACCAATTTATTATGAACCAAGACTTACTTCCAATCATTGGCCAAAAGAAGAAGAAAGAGAAACCAATTGCTTAATAATTAAGACTTGATTCCAATCAATGGCCAAAAGAACTTAAAGGGCAAACAAAAAACAATTCATTATGAACTAAGTCTTACTTCTGATCAATGGCGAAAAGAACTTAAAGGACAAATAGAAACTAATTCCTTAATGATTAAGACTTGTTTCCAATCAATGGCCAAATGAACTTAAAAGACAAAGAGAAACCAATTCCATAATGATTAAGACTTGATTCCAAACTTTGGCCAAAAGAACTTAAAGGGCAAAAGCAAACCAATTCTTCACGGATTAAAACTTGATTCCAATCAACGGCCAAAAGAACTTAAAGGACAAACAGAAACTAATTCCTTAATGATTAAGACTTGATTCCAATCAGCGGCCAAAAGAACTTAAAGCACAATGAGAAAGCAATTCATTAATGATTAAAACATGATTCCAATCAATGGCCAAAAGAAATTAAAGGACAAAGAGAAACCAATTCCTTAATGATCAGGACCTGATTCCTATCAATAGCCAAAAGAACTTAAAGGACAAAGAGAAACCAATTCATTATGAACTAAGTCTTGCTTCCAATCAATAGCGAAAAGAACTTAAAGGACAAATAGAAACTAATTCCTTAATGATTAAGACTTGATTCCAATCAATGGCCAAATGAACTTAAAGGACAAAGAGAAGCCAATTCCTTAACGATTAAGACTTGATTCCAATCTTTGGCCGATAGAACTTAAAGGGCAAAGGGAAACCAATTCATTACGAATTAAGACATGATTCCAATCAATGACCAAAATAACTTAAAGGACAAAAAGAAACTAATTCATTACGAACCAAGACTTACTTCCAATCAATGGCCAAAAGAAATTAAAGCACAAAGAGAAACCATTTTCTTGATGATTATGACTTGATTCCAAACAATGGCCAAAAGAACTTAAAGGACAAAGAGAAATCAATTCCTTGACGATTAAGACTTGTTTCCAATCAACGGCTAAAACAACTTAAATGACAAAGAGAAATCAATTCCTTCATGAATGGGACTTGATTCCAATCAATGGCCAAACGAAATTAAAGGACAAAGAGAAACCGATTCCTTAATGATGAAGACTTGATTCCAATCAATGGCCAAAAGAACTTAAATCACAAAGAGAAACCAATTCCTCAATGATTAAGGCTTGATTCCAATCAATGGCCAAATGAAGTTACAAGACAAAGAGAAACCAAGTCCATAATGATTAAGACTTGTTTCCTACCAATGGCCAAAACAACTTAAAGGACAAAGAGAAATCAATTCCTTCATTATTAAGACTTGATTCCAATCAATGGCCAAGCGAAATTAAAGGACAAAGAGAAACCAATTCCTTAATGATGAAGACTTGATTCCAATCAATGCCCAAAAGAACTTAAAGGACAAAGTGAAACCAATTCATTATGAACTAAGACTTAATTCCAATCAATGGCCAACAGAACTTACAGGGCAAATAGAAACCAATTCCTTAATGATTAAGACTTGATTCCAATCAATGGCGAAAAGAACTTAAAGGACAAAGAGAAACGAATTCCTTATTGATTAAGATTTGATTCCAATCAATGGACAAAAGAACCTAAAAGACAAAGAGAAACAAATTCCATGATGATTATGACTTGACTCCAATCTTTGGCCAAAAGAACTTAGAGTGCAATGGGAAACCAATTTATTACGGATTAAGACTTGATTCTAATTAATGACAAAAAGAACGTAAAGGACAAAGAGAAACCAATTCATTATGAACCAAGACTTACTTCCAATCAATGGCCAAAAGAAATTAAAGGACAAAGAGAAGCCAATTCCTTAATGATTGAGACTTGATTCCGATCAATGGCTAAAAGAACATAAAGGACAATGAGAAACCAATTCCTTAATGATTAGGACTTGATTCCAATCAATCGCCAAAAGAAGTTAAAGGACAAAGAGAAACCAATTCCTCAATGATTAAGACTTGATTCCAATCAATCGGCAAAAGAACTTAAAGGACAAAAAGAAACCAATTCCTTAATGATTAAGACTTGATTCCGATCAATGGCTAAAAGAACATAAAGGTCAATGAGAAACCAATTCCTTAATGATTAGGACTTGATTCCAATCAATGGCCGAAAAAAGTTAAAGGAAAAAGTGAAACCAATTCCTCGATGATTAAGACTTGATTCCAATCAACGGCCAAAAGAACTTAAAGGATCAAGAGGAACCAATTCCTTAATGATTAAGACTTGGTTCCAATCAATGGCCAAAAGAACTTCAAGGACAAAGGGAAATCAATACCTTAATAAGACTTGAGTCCAAACAATGGCGAAAAGAACTTAAAGGACAAAGAGAAATCAATTCCTTGACAATTAAGTCTTGATTCCAATCAATGGCAAGCGAAATTAAAGGACAAATAGAAACCATTTCCTTAATGATGAAGACTTGATTCCAATCAATGGCCAAAAGAACTTAAAGGACAACGAGAAACCAATTCCTTAATGATTAAGGCTAGATTCCAATCAATGGCCAAATGAACTTAGAAGACAAAGAGAAACCAATTCCATAATGATTAAGACTTGATTCCAATCAATGACAAAAAGAACTTAAAAAGAACTTAAAGGACAAAGAGAAACCAATTCCTTAATGATGAAGACTTGATTCCAATCAATGCCCAAAATAACTTAAAGGATAAGGGGAAACCAATTCATTATGAACTAAGACTTACTTCCAATCAATGGCCAAAAGAACTTACAGGGCAAATAGAAACGAATTCCGTATTGATTAAGACTTGATTCCAATCAATGGCCAAAAGAACCTAAAAGACAAAGAGAAACAAATTCCATGATGATTATGACTTGATTCCAATCTTTGGCCAAAAGAACTTAGAGTGCAAAGGGAAACCAATTCATTACGGATTAAGACTTGATTCCAATTAATGGCAAAACGAACTTAAAGGGCAAAGAGAAACCAATTCATTAAGAACCAACACTTACCTCCAATCAACGTCCAAAAGAACTTAAAGGACAAATAGAAACCAGTTCCACAATGGTTAAGACTTGATTCCAATCTTTGGGCAAAAGAACTTAAAGGGCAAAAGGAAACCAATTCATCACGGATTAAGACTTAATTCCAATCAATGGCCAAAAGAACTTAGAGTGCAATGGGAAACCAATTTATTACGGATTAAGACTTGATTCTAATTAATGGCAAAAAGAGCGTAAAGGACAAAGAGAAACCAATTAATTATGAACCAAGACTTAGTTCCAATCGATGGCGAAAAGAAGGACAAAGAGAAACCAATTCCTTAATGATTAAGACTTGATTCCAATCAATGGCCGAAAGAACGTAAAGAATAAACAAAAACCAATTCCTTAATGATCAAGACTTGATTCCAATCAACGGACAGAAGAACTTAAAGGACAAAGAGAAACCAATTCCTTAATGATTAGGACTTCATTACTATCAATAGCCAAAAGAACTTAAACGACAAAGACAAACCAATTCCTTAATGATTAAGACTTGATTCCAATCAATGGCCAAAAGAACATAAAGGACAAAGAGAAACCAATTCATTATGAACCAATACTTACTTCCAATCAATGGCCAAAAGAAGGACAAAGAGAAACCAATTCCTTAGTGATTAAAACATGATTCCAATCAATGGCCAAAACAACTTAAAGGACAAACAGAAACCAATTCCTTAATGGTTAAGACTTGATTCCTATCAATAGCTAAAAAAACTTAAAGGACAAGGAGAAACCAATTCCTTAATGATTAAGACTTAATTCCAATCAATAGCCAAATGAACGTAAAGGACAAAGAGAAACCAATTCTATAGTGATTAAGAGTTGATTCCGATCTTTGGCCGAAAGAGATTAAAGGGCAAAGGGAAACCAATTCATTACGGATTAAGACTTGATTCCAATCAATGGCCAAAAGAACTTAAAGGACAAAAAGAAACCAATTCCTTAGTGATTAAAACTTGATTCCGATCAATGGCTACAAGAACTTAAAGGACAATGCGAAACCAATTCCCTAATGATTAGGACTTGATTCCAATCAATGGCCAAAAGAACTCAAAGGACAAAGAGAAAACAACTCCTCAATGATTAAGACTTGATTCTAATCAATGGGCAAAAGAGCTTAAAGGACAAAGAGAAACCAATTCATTAAGGATTAAGACTTGATTCCAATCAATGGCCAAAAGAACTTAAAGGACCAAGAAGAACCAATTCCTTAATGATTAAGGCTTGATTTCAATCAATGGCCAAATGAACTTAGAAGACAAAGAGAAGCCAATTCCATAATGATTAAGACTTGCTTCCAATCTTTGGCCAAAAGAACATGAAGGACAAAGGGAAACTAGTTCATTAAGGATTAAGACTTGACTCCAATCAATGGCCAAAAGAACTTAAAGGACAAAGAGTAACCAATTCCTTAAAAGAACTTAAAGAACAATCAGACACCAATTCCTTAATGATTAAGACTTGATTCGAATCCTTGGCCAAAAGAACTTAAAGGACAAAAATAATCTAATTCCTTAATCATTAAGACTTGATTCCAATCAATGGCCAAAAGAACTTAAAGGCCAAAGAGAAAACATTTCCTTGATGATTAAGACTTGATTACATTAAGAACTTAAACGACAAAGAGAAGCCAATTCCCTAATGATTAGGACGTGATTCCAATAATGGCCGAAAGAACTTAAAAGACAAAGGGAAACCAATTCCTTAATGATAAAGACTTGATTCCAATCAATCGCCAAATGAACTTAGAGGACAAAAAGAAACCAATTCCTTAATGATTAAGACGTGATTCCAATCAATGGCCAAAAGAACTTAAAGGACAAAGGAAACCAAATCCTTGATGACTAAGACTTGATTCCAATCCATGGCCGAACGAACTCAAAGGACAAATAGAAACCAATTCCATAATGATTAAGACTTGATTCCAATCAATGGCCAAAAGAGCTTAAAGGACGATGAGAAACCAATTCCTTAATGATTAAAACTTGGTTCCAATCAATGGGCAAATGAACTTAAAGAACAAAGCGAAACCAATTCATTATGAATCCAGACTTACTTCCAATCAATGGCCAAAAGAACTTAAAGGACAAATAGAAACCAATTCGTTAATGGTTAACACTTGATTCCAATCAATGACCAAAAGAACTTAAAGGACAAGGGGAAACCAAATCTTTAAGGATTAAGACATAATTCCAATCCATGGCCAAATGAAGTTGAAGGACAAAAAGAAGCCAATTCTGTAATGATTAAGACTTGACTCCAATCTTTGGCCAAAAGAACTTGAAGGGCAAAAGGAAATCAATTCATCACGGACTAAAACTTGATTCCAATCAATGGCCAAAAGATCTTAAAGGATAAAGAGAAATCAATTGATTATGAACCAAGACTTACTTCCAATGAATGGCCAAAAGGACTTAAAGGACAAAGAGAAACCAATTCATTAAGGATTAAGGCTTGGTTCCAATTAATGGCCAAAAGAAGTTAAAGGACAAGGAGGAACCAATTCCTTAATGATTAAGACTTGGTTCGAATCAATGGCCAAAAGAACTTAAAGGACAAAGAGAAATCAATACCATAATGATTAAGAATTGATTCCAATCAATGGCCAAAAGAACTTAATGGACAAAGAGAAACCAATTTCTTGATGATTAAGACTTGTTTCAAATCAATGGCCAAAAGAACTTAAAGGACAAAGAGAAATCAATTCCTTCATCATCAGGCCTTGATTCCAATCAATGGCCAACCGAAGTTAAAGGACAAACAGAAACCAATTCCTTAATGATGAACACTTGATTCCAATCAATGGCCAAAAGAACTTAAAGGACAAAGAGAAACCAATTCCACAATGATTAAGACTTGATTCCAATCTTTGGCCAAAAGAACTTAAAGGACAAAGGGAAACCAATTCCTTAATGATTAGGACTTGATTCCAATCGATGGCCAAAAGAACTTAAAGGACAAATAGAAACCAATTCCTTAATAGCGAAAAGAACTTAAAGGACAAAGAGAAACGAATTCCTTATTGATTAAGACTTGATTCCAATCAATGGCCAAAAGAACATAAAGGACAAAGAGAAACAAATTGCAAGAACATTAGACTTGATTCCTATCAATGGCCAAAAGAGCTTGAAGGACAAAGAGAAACCAATTCCTTAAAAGAACTTAAAGGACAAAGAGAAACCAATTCCATAAAGATTAAGACTTGATTCCAATCATTGGTCAAAAGAACTTAAAGGACAAAGATAAACCAACTCCTTGATCATTAAGACTTGATTCCAATCAATGGCCGAAAGAACTTAAAGGACAAAGAGAGACCAATTCTTTAATGATTAGGACTTGATTCCAATCAATAGCCAAAAGAACTTAAAAGACAAAGGGAAACCAATTCCATAACGATTAAGACTAGATTCCAATCTTCGGCCAAAAAAACTTAGAGGGCAAAGGGAAATCGATTCATTACGGATTAAGACTTGAATCCAATCAATGGCCAAAAGAACTTAAAGGATAAAAAGAAAACAATTCCATAATGGTTACGACTTGATTCCAATTAATGGCAAAAAGAACTTAAAGGACAAATAGAAACTAATTCATTATGAACCAAGACTTACTTTCAATCGATGGCCAAAAGAACTTAAAGGACAAAGAGAAACCAATTCCTTAATGATTAAGACTTGATTCCAGTCAATGGCCAAAAAACTTAAAGGACAAATAGAAACCAATTCCGTAATGGTTAAGACTTGATTGTAATCTTTGGGCAAAGGAACTGAAAGGGCAAAAGGAAACCATTTCATCACGGATTAAGACTTAATTTCAATCAATGGCCAAAAGAACTTAAAGGACAAAGAGAAACCAATTCATTATAAACCAAGACTTGCTTCCAATCAATGGCCAAAAGAAGGACAAAGAGAAACCAATTCCTTAATGATTAAGGCTTGATTCCGATCAATGGCCAAGAGAACTTAAAGGACAAACAGAAAGCAATTCCTTAATGATTATGACTTCATTCCTATCCATAGCCAAAAGAACTTAAAGGACAAGGAGAAATCAATTCCTTAACGATTAAGACTAACTTCCAATCAATGGCCAAAGGAACTTAAAGGAGAAACAGAAACCAATTCATTATGAACTAAGTCTTACTTTCGATCAATGGTGAAAAGAACTTAAAGGGCAAATAGAAACCAATTCCTTAACGATTAAGACTTGATTCCAATCAATGGCCCAATGAACTTAAAGGACAAAGAGAAACCAAATCCATTATGATTAAGACTTGATTCCAATCTTTGGCCGAAAGAACTTACAGGGCAAAGGGAAACCAATTCATTACGAATTAAGACTTGATTCCAATCAATAGCCAAAAGAACTTAAAGGACAAAGAGAAACTAATTCATTATGAACTAAGACTTACTTCCAGTCAATGGCCAAAAGAAATTAAAGGACAAAGAGAAACCAATTCCAAAAAAATTAAGACTTGATTCCAATTGATGGCCAAAAGAACTTAAAGGACAAAAAGAAACCAATTCCTTAATGATTAAGACTTGATTCCGATCACTGGATAAAAGAACTTAAAGGACAAGGAGAAACCAATTCCTTATTGATTAGGACTTGATTCCAATCAATGGCCAAAAGAACTCAAAGGACAAAGAGAAACTAATTCCTCGATGATTAAGACTTAATTCCAATCAATGGGCAAAACAACTTAAATGACAAAGAGAAATCAATTCATTAAGGATTAAGACTTGATTCCAATCAATGGCTGAAAGAACTTAAACGACCAAGAGGAACCAATTCCTTAACGATTAAGACTTGGTTCCAATCAATGGCCAACAGAACTTAAAGGACAACGAGAAATCAATACTTTAATGATTAAGACTTAATTCCAATCAATGGCGAAAAAAACATAAAGGACAAAGAGAAATCAATTCCTTCATAATTAAGACTTGATTCCAATCAATGGGCAAATGAACTTCAAGGACAAAGCGAAACCAACTCATTATGAACTAAGACTTACTACCAATCAATCGCCAAGAAAACTTAAAGGACAAAGAGAAACCAATTCCTTAATGATTAAGACTTGATTCCAATCAATGGCCAAAACAACTTGAAGGACAAGGGGAAACCAATTCCTTAATGATTAAGACATACTTCCAATCAATGGCCAAATGAACTTAAAGGACAAAAAACAACCAATTCAATAACGATTAAGACTTGATTCCAATCTTTGGACAAAAGAACTTAAAGGGCAAAGGGAATCGATTCATTTTAGATTAAGACTTGATTCCAATTAATTGCCAAAAGAACTCAAAGGACAAAGAGAAACCAATTCATTTTGAACTAAGATTTACTTCCAGTCAATGGCCAAAAGAAATTAAAGGACAAAGAGAAACCAATTCCAAAAAGATTAAGACTTGATTCCAATCAATGGCCAAAAGAACTTAAAGGACAAAAAGAAACCAATTCCTTAATGATTAAGACTTGATTCCGATCACTGGCTAAAAGAACTTAAAGGACAAGGAGAAACCAAATCCTTATTGATTAGGACTTGATTTCAATCAATGGCCAAAGGAACTCAAAGGACAAAGAGAAACTAATTCCTCGATGATCAAGACTTGATTCCAATCAATGGGCAAAACAACTTAAATGACAAAGAGAAACCAATTCATTAAGGATTAAGACTTGATTCCAATCAGTGGCCAAAAGAACTTAAACGACCAAGAGGAACCAATTCCTTAACGATTAGGACTTGGTTCCAATCAATGGCCAACAGAACTTAAAGGACAACGAGAAATCAATACCTTAATGATTAAGACTTAATTCCAATCAATGGCAAAAAAAATATGAAGGACAAAGAGAAACCAATTCCTTCATGATTAAGACTTGATTCCAATCAATGGGCAAATGAACTTGAAGGACAAAGCGAAACTAATTCATTATAAACTAAGACTTACTACCAATCAATGGCCAAGAGAACTTAAAGGACAAAGAGAAACCAATTCCTTAATGATTAAGACTTGATTCCAATCAATGGACAAAACAACTTGAAGGATAAGGGGAAACCAATTCCTTAATGATTAAGACATACTTCCAATCAATGGCCAAATGAACTTAAAGGACAAAAAACAACCAATTTAATAACGATTAAGACTTGATTCCAATCTTTGGACAAAAGAACTTAAAGGGCAAAGGGAAATCGATTCATTATAGATTAAGACTTGATTCCAATTAATTGCCAAAAGAACTTAAAGGACAAAGAGAAATCAATTTATTTTGAACTAAGATTTACTTCCAGTCAATGGCCAAAAGAAATTAAGGGACAAAGAGAAACCAATTCCTAAATGATGAAGAGTTGATTCCAATCAATGGCCAAAAGAACTTAAAGGACAAAAAGAAACCAATTCCTTAATGATTAAGACTTGATTCCAATCACTGGCTAAAAGAACATAAAGGACAAAGAGAAATCAATTCCTTAATGATTAGGACTTGATTCCAATCAATGGCCAAAAGAACTCAAAGGACAAAGAGAAATCAATTCCTCGATGATTAAGACTTGATTCCAATCCATGGTGTAACATCCCCATATAACGTAATAGGAAGTAATAAAAATAAATTTTTATTATTCACAATCTTGCCCCTAAACTTTTTAGAAAATGACCTTTAGGTCCTTATATATTATTTACAGCCTTGCCCCTGAATATTTTTGAAAATGACATTTAGGTCCCTATATCAACAGGATTAGTAAAATAAGGTTTTAAACGAAGCAGAATCGCGTAGTGAAAATGTAGAAACCTAAACCTCGGCCAATTGAGCCACGGAGGTATCCATATGTGAAATGACATGGGATGCCCCTAGACTTGCCCATAATTACGAAGATGCCATTGGTCATGAAAATCGACTTGCAAAACGATTAATTTACACCTTTAATTGATTGATTTGATTTTAGTGGATAAGTAAAGCTAATTAGAAATTAATGAGAGATTAATAAGGAGCTAATTATTAGAGATATTAGGATTAGAAATAATTAAAATAGAAACATATAAAACCTCACAAATTTCTTCAAAATCGATTTACCGATTTAAAGGAAATCAGTAAGATTACGGTATTTTAAACTATCGGAACCAAACCAATATAATTCCAACCCATTAACCCTACTTTAAGTGGCTGAGAACTCAGCCACTTAATCCCTCAAAGTGGCACAAGAAAGGCCACAAGGAAGGAGAGTGATGGCTGAAATATAACCACAAAAATTCTAGCCAATCACAACTCACACTTCCAACTACTCTTGTATTTTAATCAGATTTTTCTCCTTCTCCACTCAAATTTTCGAGCTCCCTTTCCAGCAGTCTTCCTCTCCTCTTTTCTTCATCCTCTTCATCTCCTTCCTTCTCTTTCAGCCTCCATCAAACCACTTGCATCCATATCTTCCATTGAAAGTCAAGATTAGCTAGTTATTACATCAAAATAAAGGTAGGATTCCAATTCTTATCTTGTTATTCTGATTATGGGTGATTGTTGGTGACTCTATTTACTCAATTCTTCATGAGGTAATTGAATGATTATGATGTTATTTGGCTGGTTTGTTGGCTTTTGTTGGTGTTAAATTCGTTTAGGAGGTAAGAAAAGGTGAAATGATGAAGATGTGAGAAGCTGGAAACCTAGAATCCCTCGGCAGCCCGTACGGCGGAGTGTACGGATCTGCCTACAGCCGATTAAATTTGATGAAAATATTTTTATATGAAACTAGACATCTAGGGCTTTCCATACATATATCATATAAGGCTTTTGGATTAGTGTTGAGAGATTTATGAATTTTTGAATTTTGACCTAGGTTTTTGACTTTGATTCTAGGCAGACTGGGTTGTTCAGGATAGAACTCGCTCTATACTACTTGGAAATGAATGAAACTAACTTTGTTAGAAAGCTTACACATAGGATAATTTCCCATAAAAATTTCAGAGTTAGATAAGATCCCAATTGCTCCCAATGAGCCAAGAAAGTTGCCCTATGTCTAGACTGGACCAGAACAGGGCAGTTCAGGAAGGTCAGCTTTCGAGGCTTATAACTCGAGCCCTACTAAGTCAAATGGGATGAAACTTTTTGTAAATGAAACTTTGTTCTTTTAGCTCGAGCCCTACTAAGTCAAATGGGATGAAACTTTTTGTAAATGAAACTTTGTTCTTTTAGCTTTAATATGAGACCAATTTAGTATAATTTGAGACAGTTTTCAATTTATAGTGGATTTTTAGTTTTAGGTGTCTGATTCTGGGCAGCCACTGGGCAGGCCGGGATAAAACATAAATATCTCAAGCTATAGATATCAAAATGAGATGGGACTAAAAGAGTTAGAAACTAGACACATAAGGCTACAATATACCCAAAATTGAGGTCAAATGAGTTAAATAGAAATTATGGCTTGAATTATAAAAATTGGGTTTGTTAACTATGCTGAGGCAGAAACTTTGCCTTAATGAGCTTATTGTTATTATGAATTCCATGTTGAAATATGTATGCAATGTTGTGACCTTTGTGATAAATTGATGTTCTAGTATATTGGCACTATTCACGGGGAAGCGGACTTGATCCATTATGCTGCCAAAATTCCGGCAGAAATATGTGAATTATATGAATGTGATAAACATTTATGTGTTATGCTCATAAGATTCATATATGCAAGGATGATTTAAGTATGATATGAATATATTGAATATGGGTTCTTTCATCTGGAGGCAGTTACGAGATCCCTCCTTGTGAAGGCAGTTAAATAAGATAAGATGTGGGTCCCTTCACTTGGAGGTAGTTGCACTTTGAATCCCTCCATATGAAGGCAGCTAAAACTTTTGGGTCCCTCTATGTTGGAGGCAGATAGCCAACTGAGTCCCTCTGACCTAGAGGCACGTGGGTCCCCTTGTGGGTGAGTTGGTGTGACGACGGTCACGAGTCGAGTTGACGAGCTCACTCCAAGGCCAGGCTACCCAAGGATAGTAAAGGCTAAAGACTAAAGACTCAAGACTAAAGATTAAAGCATATGCAAGCACCCCGCTCACATGAGGCATGGCATCGACCCAGCTAGTGTGAGTATAGGGGCTAGGACTTACATGAGGCATGGCATGACCCAGCTAGTGTAAGTACCGAATGAAGGTCCCATATTCCTAAGGAACGTGACATGGCGATCACGCTCTGATGGGGTATGACATGGCGATCATACTCTGGGATGTAGCATGTAAAGATTTTATGATGAAAAGGAAGCAAAAGAAAGAAAAGTAAACTTTATGTATATGCATGAATTTAAATACAAGTAAAGTTATGTACAGATGTTATGTCCCCAGTATATTGATGCTATTGTATTTTATTATGTTTCAGTTACTATTCCTAATATAATTCATGAAATTTGTTTCGTATGGGCTCTCCCAAATTGCCAAGTGTATGAGTAAAATGAACTTTGCTTCGGAAAGTATATTTTTGAACTATACAATTAAACAGTTTGTATAGCATGTTCACCTTTTTCATAATAAACCGAAGCAAGCTGGAGATGACAACGATGACACAGCATATGTTAGTTTAATGAATCCTACTGAGAATTTATAATTCTCACCCCTATGTTTATTTCCGTGTTATCTCCAGATAGTTCAGCAGTTTCGAAGAAGGTCCTCCAAGGCGGAGTTGACTAGCAAGATTGAAGATGGCCGAAGGTTGCTACCAGACAAGGTCCGATTAAGTGACAGCAACAACTCCTAGGTGAGGCACTATGACTTAAGCATAGTACCGTACTCGGGAGGGTGTTACACATGGGCAAAAGAACTTAAAGGACAAAGAGAAACCAATTCATTAAAGATTAAGACATGATTTCAATTAATGGCCAAAAGAACTTAAAAGACCAAGTGGAACCAATTCCTTAATGATTAAGACTTGGTTCCAATCAATGGCCAACAGAACTTAAAGGACAAAGACAAATCAATACCTTAATGATTAAGACTTAATTCCAATCAACGGCCAAAAGAACATGAAGGACAAAGAGAAACCAATTCCTTCATGATTAAGACTTGATTCCAATCAATGGGCAAATGAACTTAAAGGACAAAGTGAAACCAATTCCTTAATGATTAAGACTTGATTCCAATCAATGGCCAAAAGAACTTCAAGGACAAAGAGAAATCAATTCATTATGAACCAAGACTTACATCCAATTAATGGCCAGAAGTACTTAAGGGACAAAGAAAAGCCAATTCCTTAATGATTAAGACTTGATTCCAATTATTGGCCAAAAGAACTTAAAGGACAAACAGAAGCCAATTCCTTAACGATTAGGACTTGATTGCAATCAATGACCTAAAGAACTTAAGGGATAAAGAGAAACCAATTCAAACCAATTCCTAGATGATTAAGACTTGATTCCAATCAATGGGCACAAGAACTTAAAGGACAAAGAGAAACCAATTCATTAACGATTAAGACTTGATTCCAATCAATGGCCAAAAGAACTTAAAGGACAAAGAGGAACCAATTCCTTAATGATTAATGTAACACCCTAATAAATCCATATTACGCTTAAGTCGTATTACGGCGCTTTATTAGTTGTTACTTATGCTCGTGGAAAACTAAACTTCACTTAAAATTAAATTACGCGGAAAATACAGTAAATTTTTTTTTTTTTTTATTGAAATGTGTCGTTGCTTTTGAAAAGTAAAGCCTTGCGCGAGAAGATAGCAGTAAACGAGCGTATCGCAGAGATTTCGATATAAATGGGAGAAACATGAGATAAATCATAAAGTCATACATTCAAATTATAACATCAATTACATAATATACTTAATCCCGCAATATCCAAACAAATACATATAAAGGAAACTCATGGTCATGCCATGGCCCCAAATATCAAAGGTACACAAGTCTGATGAAATCCAATACAGAATGAAATACAAGCGTTAAGGAGCGCCAATCAAAATAAGCCCACGTAGACATATGCTAGCTTCTCTGTCCCTTCCATGCCCTTCCATCGAACGGACTCAAGTCCTCGAATGCCTAGTCCCCCACGCTGCTCGGCCTCGAGGAACACGAGGAGTGCGAATGATGCGGGGGTGCCTGCTAATCACCTCGATACGACAGATGCGACGGCCAGGGACATAGCTGCCCACCGAAGAACGCGCCTCGGAGGGATCCTCCTCAGATGCAGCAGGCTGATACTCGGGGAGTGGCGGCGGAGCCGCTGCGACCTAGGGGTGGCCGTCGAACTCACATCAACCACGGGAACCTCGGGAGGCGGCACAGGCTTGGCTACAGGTAGACCAGGAGACATAGGCTCCATCTCGATCTCGGGCAATGGCTCGGGCGGGAAGTCCCAAGGACCCAACGGCTGTCCAAGGCGTGACGAAGATACGTCCATAGGGGCTGGCGGGATCTCTGGCTCCCCTTGCTCAAAAACTCGACCCGGATAGAAGTATGTGCGAACTATCGTGGTGGTCGTGGCCACGATAGCGTGGGCGTCCTCAACATAAGCCCACTCATGGTGGGGAGGCTCCATGCTCCATTCCACGTGAGGCTCCATGAGTATCTGGTGACGAGACGGAAAAACAACTAGGATGAGAAATAAGATTTCTCAGTAGGACTCGACCCTGACACACCGGTGCCATCGTCATCGTCCCAGCCACTTCGATTTTTAAATGAAAACTGTGGGCATACAATAGGTTCAATTATTGGATTTTCGAAAACGTTACTATCCGAAGTGGGTCCCATTTTTAGTACTTATCCTCGTTGTATTAACAACATCATGACATACAGGAAAACTTATATGACTATTCATAACATACATAAACGAGTTGAGAGTTATGTTCTTTACTTGGGTCGGACCGAAGTCCCTTTCTTTCCTTAACTTGACTTATCTTAAGTCCTTTCTTTTCTTAACTTGACTCATCTTGAGTCCTTCTCTTTTCACCCACTAAACATAAGTGGTAATAAGCTCATACCGTGGCCGTCGCCACCATATAATTTCGGTACTTACACTAGCTGGGTCATGCCATGCCTCATGTAAGCCCTATCCCCTATACTCACACTAGCTGGGTCATGGCATGCCTCATGTGAGTCGTGGGTGAGGGGAAACTTAAATTAGGTCACCTTCCCTTTTGAAGGATCATACTTTATCCAATCTTTCCTTATTAAACTTATGATGCAAAATATTTCTAAGTCCATAATTTCTACAAAATTTCTAAGAAGATAACTGGCTAGACCGCAGCCTTCCCAAAATTTTGCAGACAAGACACCAAGATCACAAAGATCATATCATATCATCATATCATATCATCATATCATCACATCATATCATCATATCATGGCATCATAATCACATCATCATCACATCATGCTTGCAACCTAAACATAGGCATATTCTCAAGCAAAGTCTTATGAGCTTAGCTTAGTAAATTAGATGCAAGCTTTTACATTGGCTTTCATTTTATTGATTTCCTCTTCTCAATTATTCCAACTTGACTTATATGATTTTCATATTTTAATTTGGAAGATTTATAGTTTAGGTTTTGCATTATAGTTTGATTAAAATCTTATGAACTTAATCTAGTACACTAACTACCTTTACATTCGGTTTTTCGTTTTATTTGCTTCTTTTGTTAAGGATTAGGCAAGTTTGGTATTTTATTTTATCTAGTCCTCATTAAGTGAATTATGAAGTTTCATTACTTTAGGCTAAGGCCTTTTACCCCTTTTAGTCATTTATGCATAGTCTTACTTAAGGTTAATTTTTGACAGTTTTACTTTTACCCTAGGCAGTAACTTTAAAAATTCACCATAAATTGGTATTTTATCATTTTAATGCGAAATTTTATATGCTTATAGGGTTCTGAGCCTAGTTTTTAACAAAAAAGTCCCACTCAAAAATTCATTTTCTAACTCCAGTTATGCATACTTTATTCTGACTTGTTCAGTTTCTAGGTTCACTCCCGGTACAGTGGATTGTGACCTCTCATTATAATTGCTCAGAAGGAATCTGAGAAAACTGTTTTAGGGGTTTGTTCTCCTATGTCTTAGCTTTCATTTAAACTTGGTCTCACTCAAAAATCATTTTTGTAGCTCGAGTTATACACATTTTAGTGTAGACTGCCCAGACAGAAACTAATCCGAGAACAGTCCACTTTGAAAAATCATATCTCACTCATTTTAACTCCGAATCTTATATATTTTATATGTATGGAAAGCTCTCTGAGTCTATTTTCATATAAAATTGGTTCCACTAATTTCTGAGTTTTCTGGAAAAAGTTATACCGTTCGGTTTACAGACTGTCAGAAAATCCAGACTTCACGTTTTGATCTTTCTCATGTTTTCTCCAAAACACTCAACCTCACTTTCAAGAAACCATTCTCAAGTTATAAAACACTCATATACCATGAAAGATTAGTGAAAAACTAACATGTTGGAGTTCAAAAATAGTGGATTCAGCCATGCATCACACCAAACCGAAAACATATTTTCACAAACAACCATACTAGCAACAACATCTCATTTTATGACAAGAATGGCTATGATGCCCATAATCAATCTTTAAAACTACCTAGCTATGGAGAGCATAGGAGTTCTAAAGCTTGAAAACCAAGAGAGAAAAAGGGTTTAGAGTCACTACCAAGAAGCTTTCTTTGAAGGAACTTGTGATGGAAAAGATGGTGGTGGTGGTGGTGCTCCTCTTGGATCTTGAAGGAGGCTTGATATGTGATGGTCTTTGATTCTCCAAGAGCAAGGAATGGTGGCTCTTGAAGAGTTTGTGAGTGGGATGAGGAGAGGAAAGGATGAGAGAAGTGGGAGGATTCTAGAGAGAAGTTGGAGAGTTTAGAGAGAAGGAGGAGAATTTTGAAATTGAAGAGAGAGAAGAGAGCTTTGTGTGTGTCTTTGGGAGAGGAGTGAAAGAATGAAATGAGGAGAGAGGAGGGCTGATGGGTGGTTCAAAAGAGGGAGGGAAAGGTGATGGGACTTTGCTTCTTACAACAAGCAAGAGAGTGGATAACCGTTGGGGTAAAAGGGTGAGTTGTTTTCCCTTGTGTCTTGGAGGCATTCTAATGCCCATTTTATGCTTTTCTCTAGGGGTTAAAGGAGTACGCCTCTTAGGATTTGGTTGCTTGTCTAAGACTCATCCAAGTGTCAAGATCTAATGGTGGATGACAAGGATCCTAGTCTTGGCTTTTGATCTAATGGTGTAGGATTAAAGAGTTTGAATGAAGGGTGAGATGTTGCTCCTCCTTGGTAGGTCTTTCTAGGGCATATGCATGGAAGAACTTTTATCTCTAAATGTTATTAGAATTATTTAAATGTAACTTAGCTTAATTTGCTTAATTACCCATGAGTTAACTCTTGTCAATTACACTTTTATGATGTCTTGCATTATGTTAAGCATATGCTTAATTTGGGGTTTAATTTTTCAAGAGTTGTCTTAAGTGTCTTAATCATTATAAACTTAATTAGTAAGGTTAGATTGGCTTACTTTTGTTTTGGCACTTTCGAGTAATTAAGGATTAGACCATTTAGGTTTTATTAAAACGCTCAGGACATTATGATTAAATTGTTGGCTAGACTTAATTTACCAAGCTCTTGCTCTCGGGATTAATCGATTAGTTCTCAATTAATCGCTAATCCCTCTAATTAGCCGAACACCGAGCTAATTAGCTTAGGTAGAAATGGGGATGTTACATTTCTCCCTCCTTAAAAGAATTTTGCCCTCAAAATTAGATTGCACATAGCAATTGGGGAAAATCTCTTTGCATCTCTGCCTCGAGTTCCCATGTGTGCTCCTCCAAGTTTCCTCTTCCCCAGGCCACTTTCACTAGGGGAACAGACTTGTTCCTCAGCTGCTTGACCTTCCTATCTATGATTCTCATAGGCGGTAGGTCGAAGGTCAGGTCTTCCCTTAACTGTACACTTTCTGGCTCAAGAAGGTGATTGGTGTCGGAGTTGTATTTTCTTAACTGGGAGACATGGAAGACATTGTGAAGGTTTGACAAATGAGGTGGTAAGGCTATCTGGTAGGCAACTGTTCCTACTCGTTTCAAGATTTCAAAAGGGCCAAGAAAACGAGGACTCAACTTTTTGACTCTAAGGGCTCTACCTATGCCTGTCGTAGGAGTGATTTTCAAGAATACGTGTTCTCCCTCTTGGAACTTGATTGGCTTCCTCCTTTTGTCCGCATAGCTCTTCTGACGACTTTGTGCTGTGAGAATCTTTTCCCTTATCCTCTTAATTTGCTCGGTGGTTTCTCTAACCAGATCAGGCCCTAAGAGGCTTTGCTCACCCGGTTCATACCAACAAAGCGGAGATCGGCACTTCCTACCATACAGAGCTTCATAAGGCGCCATCCCAATGCTAGCATGAAAACTATTGTTGTAGGCGAACTCGATGAGGGGTAGGTGCTTGTCCCAGCTTCCGGGTCGATCCATTACGCATGCCCTTAACATATCCTCTAGGGTTTGTATGGTTCTTTCTGATTGTCCATCAGTCTGGGGGTGGTAGGCTGTACTTAAACAAAGTTTCGTCCCAAATGCCTTTTCCAAGGCTCCCCAGAACCTAGAGGTAAACCTTGGGTCTCTATCCGACACAATGGTTGCAGGTACTCCGTGCAATCTCACGATCTCTTGGATGTATAGCTAGGCCAGCTTATCCAAAGGATAATTCGCCCTTATGGGTAAGAAGTGGGCAGACTTTGTCAACCTATCCACAACAACCCATATGGCATCGAATCCAGCTTGCGTTCGGGGCAAACCCATCACGAAATCCATAGAGATTCCATCCCATTTCCATTCAGGGATCTCCAATGGTTGCAGCATGCCTGAGGGTTTTTGGTGCTCAATCTTCACCTTTTGACAAACTAAGCACTTATCCACAACATCTGTTATGTCTCGTTTCATGCTTGGCCACCAAAACATCTTCTTAAGGTCTTGGTACATCTTCGTTATGCCAGGATGCATGGTGAAATGACCTTTGTGGGCTTCTTCTACGATCGTCCTCCTCAAGTCATCCTTAGCAGGCACGCATATCCTTCCTTGATACCTCCACACGCCATCAATGCCTTGAGTAAATTCTTTCAGCTTTCCCTCCTTCACCTGAGCTACAATTCTCAAGAACTCTTCATCCTCTTCCTGAGCCCGCATAATTTGCCCTCTGAACTCACTTGTCACCTTGATCAGACTCAACCTTATGCTACGAGGGGTCAAGGTAACTCCGAGATTTAAGTCTCTAAAGCTCTCAATCAACTCTGTTTCCTTGACCATCAACCACGACACATGCAATGATTTGCGGCTCAGTGCGTCCGCCACCACATTGGCCTTACCAGGGTGGTAGTTCAATCCGAAATCGTAGTCCTTCAGGAATTCCATCCACCGCCTCTGCCTCATGTTAAGCTCCTTCTGATCAAACAGGTACTTCAGACTCTTGTGATCCGAAAATACCTCAAACCTAACTCCATATAGATGGTGCCTCCATATCTTCAAGGCAAACACCACGGCCGCTAACTCCAGGTCATGGGTCGGGTAGTTGACTTCATGAGGTTTCAGTTGCCTAGAGGCGTACGCTACCACATTACGATTTTGCATCAGAACACAACCTAACCCTCTTCCAGAGGCATCACAGTAGACCTCAAAGGCTCCCTTAGGGTCAGGCAGGACTAGTACAGGTGTAGAAGTCAACTTCGCCTTCAACTCTTGAAAACTTTTCTCACACTCTTCAGTCCACACAAACGCAGCATTCTTCCTAGTGAGCTTAGTCAAAGGTAGGGATATCTGAGAAAATCCCTTTATAAACCTTCGATAATACCCGGCTAAGCCGAGAAAACTCCGAATCTCCGTCACCGTCGTCGGTCTCTCCCAGTTCATCACAACTTCCACCTTGCTCGGATCTACGGATATCCCTCCCTTAGTCATGACGTGACCCAAGAACTTCACTTCTTCTAGCCAAAACTCACACTTCGATAGCTTCGCATAGAGCTTCTTATCCCTCAAGATTCCCAACACAATCCGAAGATGCTCTTCGTGTTCCTCCTTCGTCTTTGAATAGATGAGGATGTCATCTATAAAGACCACCACAAACTTATCCAAATACAGCCTAAAGATCCTGTTCATATAATCCATAAACACAGTAGGGCATTGGTCAATCCAAACGACATTACTCTAAACTCATAATGCCCATATCTAGTCCTAAAGGCCGTCTTGGGAATATCTTCCTCCTTTACTCTAATTTGATGGTATCCCGACCTCAGATCTATCTTGGAAAACACCACTGCTCCTCTGAGTTGATCCATCAAATCGTCTATCCTTGGTAAAGGGTACTTGTTCTTCACTGTGACCTTGTTCAACTGCCGATAATCCACGCACAGCCTCATGCTTCCATCCTTTTTCTTGACAAACAGCACCGGGGCTCCCCAAGGTGAGACGCTCGGTCGCACAAACTTCTTCTCCAGCAACTCCTCCAATTGGGTCTTCAGCTCTCCCAACTCCAAAGGGGACATTCGGTAGGGTGCAATAGATATTGGTCCAGTCCCTGGCACCAATTCTATGGAAAATTCTATCTCTCTCTCAGGGGGAAACTCCGGGATATCCTCAGGGAAGACTTCAGGGTACTCATTCGCCACAGGAATCTCATCAAGAGCTTGCTCCAGTTCAACCTCACTAGCCGATAGGAGAACGTATTCTTGATTCTCAGTCTTACAACAGTATAACACGATAGGTTTCAAGCTTAAACTAACAGGTTTAGAAGGTAAGGAAGGGAATACGATTGTTTTGGCTGCACAATCTAACAGAACATGGTTGGCTGAGAGCCAATCCATGCCTAAGATTAGATCTAAACCAGACAAAGGAAGGCAGATCAAATCGGACTCATAAGTCCTACCCTCAATATGAATTTGACACTTCAAACAACACAGACAAGTTCTAACTGGTTTCCCAGTAGGAGTAGAAACAAGCAACATATAAGGTAGTTCAGAAACAGACAACCCCAATCTACTTACGCAATCATGAGAAATAAAAGAATGCGTAGCGCCAAAGTCATATAGTACAGTTAAGATGTTACCATTTACTTCGCACTTACCTCGAATGAGATCACCAGACTCCGTGGTCTCCTCGGCATTCATGGTGAAGACCCTCCCTTGGCGTTGCGGTTTGGGGGCAGATGTGTCCTTGGTGCAGTTCTTGGCAAAATGGCCGGGCTGTCCACATCTGAAGCAAACGTTTTGTCCAGCATAGCAAACCCCCTTGTGTTGCTTCCCACACTTAGGGCAGACGGAATTGGTCGCAGGCTTCGAGGGCTGGCTGGCAGGTCTTGGAGGATTGGCAGAGGGTCTCTGTGGCTGTTTGCCTCTAGAACCGTCGCCACAGTACGGCTTCTTTGTGGGGGCTGTCTCTGGTGTTGCCCTTGAGATGCCTGCCTCCTCTTATGGGCTTCCGATCTCTGGATAGCCAGCTTGCGGTTGCAGTCCTCCACCACGCGACTCTTATTGACAAGGGCCGCATAGTTCCGAATCTCCAGTGGGGCCACTGATGCCAGGATGTCAGCCCTCAAACCTCCTTCGTATTTCATGCACTTCCAGTGCTCATCGGGGTTTCGCTGATATAGCGTGGAGAACTTACACAGCTCCTCAAACTTCGCTGTGTACTCAGCAACGCTCATACCTCCCTGGTAGAGCCTCAGGAACTCCATCTCCTTTGCGTTCCTCACCGACATCGGGAAATACTTCTCGTAGAAAGCTGTCTTAAAGACGTCCCAAGTGATTTCCCTTTGGTCACTCTCCATCAAGCTCTTCGCCCCCTTCCACCGAGTCAGGCATCCGCCAAAGATATAGGTAGCAAAGGCTACCTTTGGGTCTCCGAGCAAGTCAGCACTGAGTAGATCTTCTCGATCTCTTTAATCCACTCATCAGCTTCCTCAGGGTTGAAGGCCCCCTTGAAACTGGGCGGGTTAGCCTTGCGGAACTCCGCGAACTTCTGATATTCCGTACTTGCCCCATTCCCGCCGACGGACTCTTCAGACCTTCGATTTAGCTGATCCATCATGTGTTCAGCTGCCGTAGCTTGAGCTTGCATGGCATTCGCCATCTGTTGGAAGGTCCTCATGAAATCAGCGATGTTCGTGTTGTCACTGGGCTCAGTGGCGGTACGTCTGCGAGTTGCCATTAGTTCCTGAACACACCAAAACAAAAATATCGAGTTGATCAGGCCCAATATCAAGCATAAGCATGGCAGCAACTAAAGGCAATCTCACACGACGGTCATGCATTCTAAGTCCTACATCCCATCATACAGTCAGGCTTCTTAGCACGACTTAACATAGCGCACGTAGAATTATGCTTGGAAGCATAGTCAGTCCAATCCCCAGGCTTTAACAGGATGAACTGCTCTGATACCATAATGTAACACCCTAATAAATCCATATTACGCTTAAGTCGTATTACGGCGCTTTATTAGTTGTTACTTATGCTCGTGGAAAACTAAACTTCACTTAAAATTAAATTACGCGAAAAATACAGTAAATTTTTTTTTTTTTTATTGAAATGTGTTGTTGCTTTTGAAAAGTAAAGCCTTGCGCGAGAAGATAGCAGTAAACGAGCGTATCGCAGAGATTTTGATATAAATGGGAGAAACATGAGATAAATCATAAAGTCATACATTCAAATTATAACATCAATTACATAATATACTTAATCCTGCAATATCCAAACAAATACATATAAAGGAAACTCATGGTCATGCCATGGCCCCAAATATCAAAGGTACACAAGTCTGATGAAATCCAATACAGAATGAAATACAAGCGTTAAGGAGCGCCAATCAAAATAAGCCCACGTAGACATATGCTAGCTTCTCTGTCCCTTCCATGCCCTTCCATCGAACGGACTCAAGTCCTCGAATGCCTAGTCCCCCACGCTGCTCGGCCTCGAGGAACACGAGGAGTGCGAATGATGCGGGGGTGCCTGCTAATCACCTCGATACAACGGATGCGACGGCCAGGAACATAGCTGCCCACCGAAGAACGCGCCTCGGAGGGATCCTCCTCAGATGCAGCAGGCTGATACTCGGGGAGTGGCGGCGAAGCTGCTGCGGCCCTAGGGGTGGCCGTCGAACTCACATCAACCACGGGAACCTCGGGAGGCGGCACAGGCTCGGCTATAGGTAGACCAGGAGACATAGGCTCCATCTCGATCTCGGGCAATGGCTCGGGCGGGAAGTCCCAAGGACCCAACGGCTGTCCAAGGCGTGACGAAGATACGTCCATAGGGGCTGGCGGGATCTCTGGCTCCCCTTGCTCAAAAACTCGACCCGGATAGAAGTATGTGCGAACTATCGTGGTGGTCGTGGCCACGATAGCGTGGGCGTCCTCAACATAAGCCCACTCATGGTGGGGAGGCTCCATGCTCCATTCCACGTGAGGCTCCATGAGTATCTGGTGACGAGACGGAAAAACAACTAGGATGAGAAATAAGATTTCTCAGTAGGACTCGACCCTGACACACCGGTGCCATCGTCATCGTCCCAGCCACTTCGGTTTTTAAATGAAAACTGTGGGCATACAATAGGTTCAATTATTGGATTTTCGAAAACGTTACTATCCGAAGTGGGTCCCATTTTTAGTACTTATCCTCGTTGTATTAACAACATCATGACATACAGGAAAACTTATATGACTATTCATAACAAACATAAACGAGTTGAGAGTTATGTTCTTTACTTGGGTCGGACCGAAGTCCCTTTCTTTCCTTAACTTGACTTATCTTAAGTCCTTTCTTTTCTTAACTTGACTCATCTTGAGTCCTTCTCTTTTCACCCACTAAACATAAGTGGTAATAAGCTCATACCGTGGCCGTCGCCACCATATAATTTCGGTACTTACACTAGCTGGGTCATGCCATGCCTCATGTAAGCCCTATCCCTTATACTCACACTAGCTGGGTCATGCCATGCCTCATGTGAGTCGTGGGTGAGGGGAAACTTAAATTAGGTCACCTTCCCTTTTGAAGGATCATACTTTATCCAATCTTTCCTTATTAAACTTATGATGCAAAATATTTCTAAGTCCATAATTTCTACAAAATTTCGGCAGCATAACGGCTAGACCGCAGCTTCCCAAAATTTTGCCAGACTATACACCAAAGATCACAAAGATCATATCATATCATCATATCATATCATCATATCATCACATCATATCATCATATCATGGCATCATAATCACATCATCATCACATCATGCTTGCAACCTAAACATAGGCATATTCTCAAGCAAAGTCTTATGAGCTTAGCTTAGTAAATTAGATGCAAGCTTTTACATTGGCTTTCATTTTATTGATTTCCTCTTCTCAATTATTCCAACTTGACTTATATGATTTTCATATTTTAATTTGGAAGATTTATAGTTTAGGTTTTGCATTATAGTTTGATTAAAATCTTATGAACTTAATCTAGTACACTAACTACCTTTACATTCGGTTTTTCGTTTTATTTGCTTCTTTTGTTAAGGATTAGGCAAGTTTGGTATTGTATTTTATCTAGTCCTCATTAAGTGAATTATGAAGTTTCATTACTTTAGGCTAAGGCCTTTTACCCCTTTTAGTCATTTATGCATAGTCTTACTTAAGGTTAATTTTTGATAGTTTTACTTTTACCCTAGGCAGTAACTTTAAAAATTCACCATAAATTGGTATTTTATCATTTTAATGCGAAATTTTATATGCTTATAGGATTCTGAGCCTAGTTTTTAACAAAAAAGTCCCACTCAAAAATTCATTTTCTAACTCCAGTTATGCATACTTTATTCTGACTTGTTCAGTTTCTAGGTTCACTCCCGGTACAGTGGATTATGACCTCTCATTATAATTGCTCAGAAGGAATATGAGAAAACTGTTTTAGGGTTTGTTCCCCTATGTCTTAGCTTTCATTTAAACTTGGTCTCACTCAAAAATCATTTTTGTAGCTCGAGTTATACACATTTTAGTGTAGACTGCCCAGACAGAAACCAATCTGAGAACAGTCCACTTTGAAAAATCATATCTCACTCATTTTAACTCCGAATCTTATGTATTTTATATGTATGGAAAGCTCTCTGAGTCTATTTTCATATAAAATTGGTTCCACTAATTTCTGAGTTTTCTGGAAAAAGTTATGCCATTCGGTTTACAGACTGTCAGAAAATCCAGACTTCACGTTTTGATCTTTCTCATGTTTTCTCCAAAACACTCAACCTCACTTTCAAGAAACCATTCTCAAGTTATAAAACACTCATATACCATGAAAGATTAGTGAAAAACTAACATGTTGGAGTTCAAAAATAGTGGATTCAGCCATGCATCACACCAAACCGAAAACATATTTTCACAAACAACCATACTAGCAACAACATCTCATTTTATGACAAGAATGGCTATGATGCCCATAATCAATCTTTAAAACTACCTAGCTATGGAGAGCATAGGAGTTCTAAAGCTTGAAAACCAAGAGAGAAAAAGGGTTTAGAGTCACTACCAAGAAGCTTTCTTTGAAGGAACTTGTGATGGAAAAGATGGTGGTGGTGGTGGTGCTCCTCTTGGATCTTGAAGGAGGCTTGATATGTGATGGTCTTTGATTCTCCAAGAGCAAGGAATGGTGGCTCTTGAAGAGTTTGTGAGTGGGATGAGGAGAGGAAAGGATGAGAGAAGTGGGAGGATTCTAGAGAGAAGTTGGAGAGTTTAGAGAGAAGGAGGAGAATTTTGAAATTGAAGAGAGAGAAGAGAGCTTTGTGTGTGTCTTTGGGAGAGGAGTGAAAGAATGAAATGAGGAGACAGGAGGGCTGATGGGTGGTTCAAAAGAGGGAGGGAAAGGTGATGGGACTTTGCTTCTTACAACAAGCAAGAGAGTGGAAAAACCTTGGGGTAAAAGGGTGAGTTGTTTTTCCTTGAGTCTTGGAGGCATTCTAATGTCCATTTTATGCTTTTCTCTAGGGGTTAAAGGGGAGTACCCCTCTTAGGATTTGGTTGCTTGTCTAAGACTCATCCAAGTGTCAAGATCTAATGGTGGATGACAAGGATCCTAGTCTTGGCTTTTGATCTAATGGTGTAGGATTAAAGAGTTTGAATGAAGGGTGAGATGTTGCTCCTCCTTGGTAGGTCTTTCTAGGGCATATGCATGGAAGAACTTTTATCTCTAAATGTTATTAGAATTATTTAAATGTAACTTAGCTTAATTTGCTTAATTACCCATGAGTTAACTCTTGTCAATTACACTTTTTATGATGTCTTGCATTGCGGTTAAGCATATGCTTAATTTGGGGTTTAATTTTTCAAGAGTTGTCTTAAGTGTCTTAATCATTATAAACTTAATTAGTAAGGTTAGATTGGCTTACTTTTGTTTTGGCACTTTCGAGTAATTAAGGATTAGACCATTTAGGTTTTATTAAAACGCTCAGGACATTATGATTAAATTGTTGGCTAGACTTAATTTACCAAGCTCTTGCTCTCGGGATTAATCGATTAGTTCTCAATTAATCGCTAATCCCTCTAATTAGCCTGAAACACCGAGCTAATTAGCTTAGGTAGAAATGGGGATGTTACAATTAAGACTTGGTTCCAATCAATGGCCAAAAGAACTTAAAGGACAAAGAGAAATCAATATCTTAATGATTAAGACTTGATTCCAATCAATGGCTAAAAGAACTTAATAGACCAAGAGGAACCAATTCCTTAATGATTAAGACTTGGTTCCAATCAATGGCCAACAAAACTTCAAGGACAAAGAGAAATCAATACCTTAATGATTAAGACTTAATTCCAATCAATGGCCAAAAGAACATGAAGGACAAAGAGAAACCAATTCCTTCATGATTAAGACTTGATTCCAATCAATGGGCAAATGAACTTAAAGGACAAAGCGAAACCAATTCCTTAATGATTAAGACTTGATTCCAATCAATGGCCAAAACAACTTAAAGGACAAGGGGAAACGAATTCCTTAATGATTAAGACATAATTCCAATCAATGGTCAAATTAACTTAAAGAATAAAAAGAAAGCAACTCAATAACGATTAAGACTTGATTCCAATCTTTGGACAAAAGAACTTAAAGGGCAAAGGGAAATCGATTCATTACAGATTAAGACTTGATTCCTATCAACGGGCAAAAGAACTTCAAGGACAAAGAGAAATCAATTCATTATGAACCAAGACTTACATTCAATCAATGGCTAGAAGTACTTAAACGACAAAGAAAAGCCAATTCCTTAATGATTAAGACTTGATTCCAATCATTGGCCAAAAGAACTTAAAGGACAAATAGAAACCAATTCCTTAACGATTAGGACTTGATTGCAATCAATGACCTAAAGAACTTAAGGGATAAAGGGAAACCAATTCAAACCAATTCCTGGATCCTTGACTCCAATCAATGACCTAAAGAACTTAAGGGATAAAGAGAAACCAATTCAAACCAATTCCTGGATGATTAAGACTTGATTCCAATCAATGGGCACAAGAACTTAAAGGGCAAAGAGAAACCAATTCATTAAGGATTAAGACTTGATTCCAATCAATGGCCAAAAGAACTTGCAGGACAAAGAGGAAACAATTCCTTAATGATTAAGACTTGGTTCCAATCAATGACCAAATGAACTTAAAGAACAAAGAGAACTCAATATCGTAATGATTAAGACTTGATTCCAATCAATGGCCAAAACAACTTAATGGACAAAGAGAAACCAATTCCTTGATGATTAAGACTTGTTTCTAATCAATGGCCAAAACAACTTAAAGGACAAAGAGAAATCAATTCCTTCATCATTAAGACTTGATTCCAATCAATGGCCAAGCGAAATTAAAGGACAAAGAGAAATCAATTCCTTAATGATGAACACTTGATTCCAATCAACGACCAAAAGAACTTAAAGGAGAAAGAGAAACCAATTCCTTAATAATTTAGGCTTGATTCCAATCAATGGCCAAATGAACTTAGAAGAGAAAGAGAAACGAATTACATAATGATTAAGACTTGATTCCAATCTTTGGCCAAAAGAACTTAAAGGACAAATGGTAACCAATTCATTAAGGATTACGACTTGATTCCAATCAACAGCCAAAATAACTTGAAGGGCAAAGAGAAATGAATTTCTTAAAAGAACTTAAAGGACAAAGAGAAACCAATTCCTTAATGATAAAGACTTGATTCCAATCATTGGTCAAAGGAATTTAAAGGAGGAAGATAAACCAATTCCTTGATCATTAAGACTTGATTCCAATCAATGGCCAAAAGAACTTAAAGGACAAAGAGAAACCAATTCATTATGAACCAAGACTTACTTCCAATCAATGACCAAAAGAACTTAAAGGACAAATAGAAATCAATTCCTTAATGATTAAGATTTGATTCCAATCAATGGTCAAAGGAATTTAAAGGACGAAGATAAACCAATTCCTTGATCATTAAGACTTGATTCCAATCAATGGCCAAAAGAACTTAAAGGACAAAGAGAAATCAATTCCTTAATGATTAAGACTTGACTCCAATCAATGGCCAAAAGAACTTAAAGGACAC
Organism: Pterocarpus santalinus; assembly: GCA_031439595.1. NCBI lineage: Eukaryota > Viridiplantae > Streptophyta > Magnoliopsida > Fabales > Fabaceae > Pterocarpus > Pterocarpus santalinus. Next base: position 33,841,149 of record CM062525.1, read on the forward strand.
AGAGAAACCAATCCTTAATGATTAGGACTTGATTCCAATCAATGGCCAAAAGAACTTAAAAGACAAAGGGAAACCAATTCCTTAATGATTAAGACTTGACTCCAATCATTGGCCAAAAGAACTTAGAGTACAAAAAGAAACCAATTTCTTAAAGATTAAGATGTGATTCCAATCAATGGCAAAAAGAACTTAAAGGACAAATTGAAACCAATTCCTCGATGATTAAGACTTGATTCCAATCAATGGCCAAACGAACTCAAAGGACAAACAGAAACCAATTCCTTAATAATAAAGATTTCATTCCAATCTTTGGCCAAAAGAACTTAAAGGGCAAAGGGAAACCAATTCATTACGGATTAACACTTGATTCCAATCAAAGGCCAAAAGAATTTAAAGGACATAGAGAAACCAATTCCTTAACGATTAGGACTTGAATCCATTTAGTGGCCAAAAGAACTTAAAGGATAAAGAGAAACCAATTCTTTGTAAACTAAGACTTGCATCCAATCAATGGTCGAAAGAACTTAAAGGACAAATAGAAACCAATTCCTTAATGATCAAAACTTGATTCCAACCAATGGCCAAAAGAACATAAAGGACAAAAAGAAACCAGTTCCTTAATGATTAAGACTTGATTCCAATCAATGGCCAAATGATAATGGACAATGAGAAACCAATTCCTTAATGATAAGGACTTGATTACAATCAATGGCCAAAAGAACTTAAAGGACAAAGAGAAACCAATTCCTTGATGATTAAGACTTGGTTCCATTGAAAGGCCAAACGAACTTAAAGGACAAAGAAAAATCAATTCCTTCAACATTAAGACTTGATTCAAATCAATGGCCAAAAGAACTTAATGGAGAAAGAGAAACCAATTCCTTAATAATTAAGGCTTGATTCCAATCAATGGCCAAATGAACTGAACGGACAAAGAGAAACCAATTCCGTGATGATTAGGACTTGATTCCAATCTTTGGACAGAAGAACTTAAAGGACAAAGGAAAACCAATTCATTAAGGATTAAGACTTGATTCCAATCAATGGCGAAAAGAACTAAAAGGTCAAAGAGAAACCAATTAGTTAACAATTAAGACTTGATGTCAATCAATGCCAAATGAACTTTAGGGGCAAAGAGAAACCAAGTCCATAATGATTAAGACTTGATTCCAAACTTTGGCCAAAAGAACTTAAAGGGCAAAGGGAAACCAATTCCTTACAGATTAAGACTTGATTCCGATCAACGGCCAAAAAGAACTTAAAGGACAAAGAAACCAATTACTTAACGATTAAGACTTGATTTCAATCAATGGCCAAATGAACTTAAGGGACAAAGCGAAACTAATCCCATAATAATTAAGACTTGATTCCAAACTTTGGTTACAAGAACTTAAAGGGCAAAGGGAAACCAATTCATTACGGAATAAGACTTGATTCCAATCAATGGCCGAAAGAACTTAAAGTACAAAGAGGAACCAATTCATTATGAACTAAGACTTACTTCCAATCAATGGCCAAAAGTTCTTAAAGAACAAAGAAAAACAAATTCCTTAATGATTAAGACTTGATTCCAATAACTTAAAGGACAAAAAGAAACCAATTCCTTAATGATTAAGACTTGATTCCAATCAATGGCTAAAAGAACTTAAAGGACAAAGAGAAACCAATTCCTTGATGATGAAGACTTGATTCCAATCAATGGCCAAAAGAACTTAAAGGACAAAGATAAACTAATTCATTAAGGATTAAGACATGATTCCAATCAACGGCCAAAACAACTTAAAAGACAAAGAGAAACCAACTCCTTAATGATTAAGACTTGATTCCAATCAGCGGCCAACAGAATTTCAAGGACAAAGTGAAACCAATTCATTATGAACTAAGACTTACTTCCAATCAATGGCCAAAAGAACTTAAAGGACAAATAGAAACCAATTCCTTAATGATTAAGACTTGATTCCAATCAATGGCCAAAAGAACTTAAAGGACAAAGAGAAACCAATTCCTTGATGATTAAGACTTGTTTCCAATCAATCGCCAAAACAACTTAAAGGACAAAGAGAATTCAATTCCATCATGATTAAGACTTGATTCTAATCAATGGCCAAGCAAAATTAAAAGACAAAGAAAAACCAATTCCTTAATGACGAAGACTTGATTCCAATCAATGGCCAAAAGAACTTAAAGGAAAATGAGAAACCAATTCTCTAATGATCAAGGCTTGACTCCAATCAATGGACAAATGAACTTTGAAGACAGAGAGAAACCAATTCCATAATGATTAAGACTTGATTCCAATCTTTGGCCAAAAGAACTTCAAGGACAAAAGGAAACGAATTCATCAAGGATTAAGACTTGCTTCCAATCAATGGCTAAAAGAACTTGAAGGGCAAAGATAAACCATTACCTTAATCATTAAGGCTTGATTCCAATCAACGGCCAAAAGAACTTAAAGGACAAAGAGAAATCAATTCCTTAATGATTAAGACTTGATTCTAATCAATGCCCAAAAGAACTTAAAGGGCAAAGAGAAACCAATTCCTTTTGATTCGGACTTGATTCCAATCAATGGCCGAAAGAACTTACAAGACAAAGGGAAACCAATTCCTTAATAATTAAGACTTGATTCCAATGAATGGCCAAAAGAACTTAAAGGACAGAAAGAAACCAATTCCTTAATGATTAAGACGTGATTCCAATCAATGGCCAAAAGAACTTAAAGGACAAAGAGAAACCAATTCCTTGATGATTAAGACTTGACTCCAATCAATGGCCAAACGAACTTAAAGGATAAATAGAAAACAATTCCATAATGATTGAGACTTGATTCCAATCAATGGCCAAAAGAACTTAAAGGACAAGGGGAAACCAATTCCTTAATGGTTAAGACGTCATTCCAATCAACGGCGTAATAAACTTAAAGAAGAAAGAGAAACCAATTGAACAATGATAAAGATTTGATTCCAATCTTTGGCCAAAGCAACTTAAAGGGCAAAGGGAAATCAATTCATTATGTGTTAAGACTTGATTCCAATTTAAGGCCAAAAGAACTTAAAGGACATAGAAAAACCAATTCCTTATTGATTAGGACTTAATTCCATCTAATAGCCAAAAGAAATTAAGGGATAAAGAGAAACCAATTCTTTATGAACTCAGACTTGCATCCAATCAACGGCCGAAAGAACTTAAAGGACAAATAGAAACCAAGGCTTTAATGACCAAGACTTGATTCCAATCATTGGCCAAAAGAACATAAAGGACAAAAAGAAACCAATTCCTTAATGATTAAGACTTGATTCCAATCAATGGCCAAAAGAACATAACGGACAAAGAGAAACCAATTCCTTAATGATAAGGACTTGATTCCAGCCAATGGCCAAAAGAACTTAAAGGACAAAGAGAAACTAATTCCTTGATGATTAAAACTTGATTCCATTCAACGGCCAAAAGGACATAAAGGACAAAGAGAAACCAATTCCTTAATAATTAAGGCTTCATTCCAATGAATGGCCAAATGATCTGAACGGACAAAGAGAAACCAATTCCATGATGATTAGGACTTGATTCCAATCTTTGGCCAGAAGAACATAAAGGACAAAGGGAAACTAATTTATTAAGGATTAAGACGTGATTCCAATCAATGACCAAAAGAACTTAAAGGACATAGAGAAACCAATTCCTTGTTGATTAAGACTTGATTTCAATCAATGGTCAAAAGAATTTAAAGGACAAAGAGAAACCACTTTCTTAGCGATTAAGACCTGATTTCATGCAATGGCTAAATGAACTTAAGGGACAAGGAGAAACTAATTCCCCAACGATTAAGACTTGATTCCAAACTTTGGCCAAAAGAACTTAAAGGGCAAAGGGAAACCAATTCATTACGGATTAAGACTTGATCCAATCAATGGCCAAAAGAACTTAAAGGACAAAGATAAACCTACTCAATATGAACTAAGACTAACTTCCAATCAATGGCCAAAAATACTTAAAGGACAAAGAAAACCACTTCCTTAATGATTAAGACTTGATTCCAATAAATGGCCAAAAGAAATTAAAGGACGAAAAGAAACCAATTCCTTGATGATTAAGACTTGTTTCCAATCAATGGCCAAAAGAACTTAAAGGACAAACAGAAATCAATTCCTTAATGATTAAGACTTGATTCCACTCAATGGCCAAAAGAAATTAAAGGACAAAGAGAAACCAATTCCTCAATGTTGAAGACTTGATTCCAATCAACGGCCAAAAGAACATAAAAGACAAAGAGAATCCAATTCCTTAATGATTAAGACTTGTTTCCAATCAGTGGCGAAAAGAACTTAAAGTGCAAAGAGAAACCAATTCATTACGAACTAAGACTTACTTCCAATCAATGGCCAAAAGAACTTAAAGTACAAATAGAAACTAATTCCTTAATGATTAAGACTTGATCCCAATCAATGGCCAAAAGAACTTAAAGGACAAAGAGAATCCAATTGCTTAACGATTAAGACTTGATCCCAATCAATGGCCAAAAGAACTTAAAGGACAAAGAGAATCCAATTCCTTAATGGTTAAGACTTGATTCCAATCAATGGCCAAAAGAACTTAAAGGACAAAGAGAAACCAATTCATTATGAACAAAGACTTACTTCCAATCAATGGCCAAAAGAACTTAAAGGACAAAGAGAAACCAATTCTTCGTCATTAAGACTTGATTCAAATCAATGGCCAAAAGAACTAAAAGGGCAAAGAGAAACCAATTCCTCAATAATTAAGGCTTGATTCCAATCAATGGCCAAATGAACTGAACGGACAAAGAGAAACCAATTCCATGATGATCTGGACTTGATTCCAATCTTTGGCCAAAAGAACCTAAAGGACAAAGGGAAACTAATTCATTAAGGATTAATATTTGATTCCAATCAATGACCAAAAGAACTTAAAGGACATAGAGAAACCAATTCCTTGATGATTAAGACTTGATTTCAATCAATGGCCAAAAGAATTCAAAGGACAAAGAGAAACTACTTTCTTAGCGATTAAGACCTGATTTCATTCAATGGCTAAATGAACTTAAGGGACAAGGAGAAACTAATTCCCCATCGATTAAGACTTGATTCCAAACTTTGGCTAAAAGAACTTAAAGGGCAAAGGGAAACCAATTCATTACGGATTAAGACTTGATTCCAATCAACGGCCAAAAGAACTTAAAGGACAAAGAAAAACCTACTCAATATGAACAAAGACTAACTTCCAATCAATGGCCAAAAGTACTTAAAGGACGAACAGAAACCAATTCCTTGATGATTAAGACTTGTTTCCAATCAATCGCCAAAAGAACTTAAAGGACAAAGAGAAATCAATTTCTTAATTATTAAGACTTGATTCCAATCAACGGCCAAAAGAACTTAAAAGACAAAGAGAATCCAATTCCTTAATGATTAAGACTTGATTCCAATCAGTGGCGAAAAGAACTTAAAGGACAAAGAGAAACCAATTCATTACGAACTAAGACTTACTACCAATCAATGGCCAAAAGAACTTAAAGGAGAAATAGAAACCAATTCCTTAATGATTAGGATTTGTTTCCAATCATTGGCCAAAAGAACTTAAAAGACAAAGAGAATCCAATTCCTTAACGATTAACATTTGATTCCAATCAATGGCCAAAAGAACTTAAAAGGACAAAGAGAATCCAATTCCTTAGTGGTTAAAACTTGATTCCAATCAATGGCCAATAGAACTCAAAGGACAAAGAGAAACCAATTCATTATGAACTAAGACTTACTTCCAATCAATGGCCAAAAGAACTTAAAGGACAAATAGCAACCAATTCCTTAATGATTGAGACTTGATTCCAATCAATGGCCAAAAGAACTTAAAGGACAAAGAGAAATTAATTCCTTGATGATTAAGACTTGTTTCCAATCAATGGCTAAAAGAACTTAAAGAACAAAGAGAAGGCAATTCCTTAATGATTAAGACTTGATTCCACTCAATGGACAATAGAAATTAAAGGACAAAAAGAAACCAATTACTTAATATTGAAGAGTTGATTCCAATCAATGGCCAAAGAACTTAAAGGACAAAGAGAAATCAGTTCATTATGGACTAAGACTTACTTCTAATCAATTGCCAAAAGAAGTTAAAGGACAAGTAGAAACCAATTCCTTAATGATTAAGACTTGATTCCAATCAATGGCCAAACGAACTTAAAGGGCAAAAAGAAACCAATTCCACAATGATTAAGACTTGATTCCAATCTTTGGCTAAAAAAACTTAAAGGGCAAAGGGAAACCGATTCATTACGAATTAAGACTTGATTCCAGTCAATGGCCAAATGAACTTGAAGGACAAAGAGAAACCGATTCCTTAATGATAAAGGCTTGATTCCAATCATTGGCCAAAAGAACTTAAAGGACAAAGATAAACCAATTCCTTAATCATTAAGACTTGATTCTAAACAATGACCAAAAGAACTTAAAGGACAAAGAAAAACCAATTCCTTAATGATTCGGACTTGATTCCAATCAATGGCCGAAAGAACTTAAAAGACAATGGGAAACATATTCCTTAATGATTAAGACTTGATTCCAATCAATGGCCAAAAGAACTTAGGGTACAAAAAGAAACCAATTCCTTAATGATTAAGACGTGATTCCAATCAATGGCCAAAAGAACTTAAAGGACAAAGAGAAGCCAATTCCTTGATGATTAAGACTTGATTCCATTCAATGGCCAAACAAACTTAAAGGACAAATAGAAAACAATTCGATAATGATTGAGACTTGATTCCAATCAATGGCCAAAAGAACTTAAAGGACAAGGGGAAACCAATTCCTTAATGATTAAGACGTGATTCCAATCAACAGCCAAATAAACTTAAAGAAGAAAGAGAAACCAATTCAACAATGATAAAGATTTGATTCCAATCTTTGGCCAATGGAACTTAGAGGGCAAAGGGAAGCCAATTCATTATGGATTAAGACTTGATTCCAATCAAAGGCCAAAAGAACTTAAAGGACATAGAGAAACCAATTCGTTAATGATTAAGACTTAATTCCATCTAATGGCCAAAAGAACTTAAAGGTCAAAGAGAAACCAATTCTTTATGAACTCAGACTTGCATCCAATCAAGGACCGAAAGAACTTAAAGGACAAACAGAAACTAATTCCTTAATAATCAAGACTTGATTCCAATCATTGGCCAAAAGAACATAAAGGACAAAAAGAAACTAATTCCTTAATGGTTAAGACTTGATTCCAATCAATGGCCAATAGAACTTAACGGACAAAGGGAAACCAATTCCTTAATGATAAGGACTTGATTCCAGTTAATGGCCAAAGGAACTTAAAGGACAAAGAGAAACTAATTCCTTGATGATTAAGACTTGATTCCATTCAACGGCCAAAAGAACTTAAAGGACAAAGAGAAACCAATTCCTTCGTCATTAAGACTTGATTCAAATCAATGGTCAAAAGAGCTTAAAGGGCAAAGAGAAACCAATTCCTTAATAACTAAGACTTGATTCCAATCAATGGCTAAATGAACTGAATGGACAAAGAGAAACCAATTCCATGATGATCAGGACTTGATTCCAATCTTTGGCCAGAAGAACTTAAAGGACAAAGGGAAACTAATTTATTAAGGATTAAGACTTGGTTCCAATCAATGGCAAAAAGAAGTTAAAGGGCATAGAGAAACCAATTCCTTGATGATTAAGACTTGATTTCAATCAATGGCGAAAAGAACTTAAAGCACAAAGAGAAGCCAATTTCTTAACAATGAAGACCTTATTTCATTCAATGGCTAAATGAACTTAAGGGACAAAGAGAAACCAATTCCATAATGATTAAGACTTGATTCCAAACTTTGGCCAAAAGCACTTAAAGGGCAAAGGGAAACCGATTCAGTACGGATTAAGACTTCATTCCAATCAATGGCCAAATGAACTTGAAGGACAAAGAGAAATCGATTCCTTAATGATAAAGGCTTGATTCCAATCATTGGCCAAAAGAACTTAAAGGACAAAGATAAACCAATTCCTTAATCACTAAGACTTGATTCTAAACAATGGCCAAAAGAACTTAAAGGACAAAGATAAACCAATTCCTTAATGATTCGGACTGGATTCCAATCAATGGCCGAAAGAACTTAAAAGACAAAGGGAAACATATTCCTTAATGATTAAGACTTGATTCCAATCAATGGCCAAAAGAACTTAGAGTACAGAAAGAAACCAATTCCTTAATGATTAAGACGTGATTCCAATCAATGGCCAAAAGAACTTAAAGGACAAAGAGAAACCAATTCCTTGATGATTAAGACTTGATTCCAATCAATGGCCAAACGAACTTAAAGGACAAATAGAAAACAATTCCATAATGATTGAGACTTGATTCCAATCAATGGCCAAAAGAACTTAAAGGACAAAGAGAAATTAATTCCTTGATGATTAAGACTTGTTTCCAATCAACGGCCAAATAAACTTAAAGAAGAAAGAGAAACCAATTCAACAATGATAAAGATTTGATTCCAATCTTTGGCCAAAGCAACTTAAAGGGCAGAGGGAAACCAATTCATTATGGATTAAGACTTGATTCCAATCAAAGGCCAAAAGAACTTAAAGGACATAGAGAAACCAATTCGTTAATGATTAGGACTTAATTCCATCTAAAGGCCAAAAGAACTTAAAGGATAAAGAGAAACCAATTTTTTATGAACTCAGACTTGCATCCAATCAAGGACCGAAAGAACATAAAGGACAAACAGATACCAATTCCTTAATAATCAAGGCGTGATTCCAATCATTGGCCAAAAGAACATAAAGGACAAAAAGTAACCAATTCCTTAATGATTAAGACTTGATTCCAATCAACGGCCAATAGAAGTTAACTGACAAAGAGAAACCGACTCCTTAATGATAAGGACTTGATTCCAGTCAATGGCCAAAAGAACTTAAAGGATAAAGAGAAACTAATTGCTTGATGATTAAGACTTGATTCCATTCAATGGCCAAACAAAGTTAAAGGACAAATAGAAAACAATTCCATAATGATTGAGACTTGATTCTAATCAATGGCCAAAAGAACTTAAAAGACAAGGGGAAACCAATTCCTTAATGATTAAGACGTGATTCCAATCAACGGCCAAATAAACTTAAAGAAGAAAGAGAAACCAATTCAACAATGATAAAGATTTGATTCCAATCTTTGGCCAAAGCAACTTAAAGGGCAGAGGGAAACCAATTCATTATGGATTAATACTTGATTCCAATCAAAGGCCAAAAGGACTTAAAGGACATAAAGAAACCAATTCGTTAATGATTAGGACTTAATTCCATCTAATGGCCAAAAGAACTTAAAGGTCAAAGAGAAACCAATTCTTCATGAACTCAGACTTGCATCCAATCAAGGACCGAAAGAACATAAAGGACAAACAGAAACCAATTCCATAATTATCAAGACTTGATTCCAATCATTGGCCAAAAGAACATAAAGGACAAAAAGTAACCAATTCCTTAATGATTAAGACTTGATTCCTATCAACGGCCAATAGAACATAACTGACAAAGAGAAACCGAATCCTTAATGATAAGGACTTGATTCCAGTCAATGGCCAAAAGAACTTAAAGGACAAAGAGAAACTAATTGCTTGATGATTAAGACTTGATTCCATTCAACGGCCAAAAGAACTTAAAGGACAAAGAGAAACCAATTCCTTCGTCATTAAGACTTGATTCAAATCAATAGCCAAAAGAACTTAAAGGGCAAAGAGAAACCAATTCCTTAAGAATTAAGGCTTGATTCCAATCAATGCCCAAATGAAGTAAATGGACAAAGAGAAACCAATTCCATGACGATCAGGACTTGATTCCAATATTTAGCCAGAAGAACTTAAAGCACAAAGGGAAACTAATTTAGTAAGGTTTAAGACTTGATTCCAATCAAAGGCCAAAAGAACTTAAAGGACATAGAGAAACCAATTCCTTGATGATTAAGACTTGATTTCAATCAATGGCCAAAAGAACTTAAAGCTCAAAGAGAAGCCAATTTCTTAATGATTAAGACCTTATTTCATTCAATGGCTAAATGAACTTAAGGGACAAAGAGAAACCAATTCCATAATGATTAAGACTTGATTCCAAACTTTGGCCAAAAGAACTTAAAGGGCAAAGGGAAACCAATTCATTACGGATTAACACTTGCTTCCAATCAATGGCCAAAAGAACTTAAAGGACAAAGAGAAACCAATTCATTAAGTATTAAGACATGATTCCAATCAATGGCCAAAAGAACATAAAGGACAAAAAAAAAAACCAATTCCTTAATGATTAAGACTTGACTCCAATCAATGGCCAAAAGAGCTTAATGGACAAAGAGAAACCAATTCCTTAATGAGAAGGACTTGATTCCAATCAATGGCCAAAAGAACTTAAAGGACAAAGAGAAACCAATTCCTTGATAATTAAGACTTCATTCCATTTAAAGGCCAAATGAACTTAAAGGACAAAGAAAAATCAATTCGTTCGACATTTAGCCTTGATTCAAAACAATGGCCAAAAGAACTTAAAGGAGAAAAAGAAACCAATTCCTTAATAATTAAGGCTTGGTTCCAATCAATGGCCAAATGAACCGAACGAACAAAGAGAAACCAATTCCGTGATGATTAGGACCTGATTCCAATCTTTGGACAGAAGAACTTAAAGGACAAAGGGAAACCATTTCATTAAGGATTAAGACTTGATTCCAATCAATGGCCAAAAGAACTTAAAGGACAAGGGGAACCCAATTCCTTAATGATTAAGGCGTGATTCCAATCAACAGCCAAATAAACTTAAAGAAGAAATAGAAACCAATTCAACAATGATAAAGATTTCATCCCAATCTTTGGCCAAAGCAACTTAAAGGGCAACGGGAAACCAATTCATTATGGATTAAGACTTGATTCCAATCAAAGGCCAAAAGAACTTAAAGGACATAGAGAAACCAATTCGTTAATGATTAGGACTGAATTCCATCTAATGGCCAAAAGAACTTAAAGGATAAAGAGAAATCAATTCTTTATGAACTCAGACTTGCATCCAATCAAGGACCGAAAGAACTTAAAAGACAAACGGAAACCAATTCCTTAATGATTAAGACTTGATTCCAATCAATGGCCAATAGAACTTAACGGACAAAGCGAAACTAATTCCTTAATGATAAGGGCTTGATTCTAGTGAATGGCCAAAAGAACTTAAAGGACAAAGAGAAACGAATTCCTTGATGATTAAGACTTGATTCCATTCAACGGCCAAAAGAACTTAAAGGACAACGAGAAACCAATTCCTTCGCCATTAAGACTTGATTCAAATCAGTGGCAAAAAGAACTTATAGGGCAAAGAGAAACCAATTCCTTAGTAATTAAGGCTTGATTCCAATCAATGGCCAAATGAACTAAACGGACAAAGAGAAAGCAATTCCATGATGATCAGGACTTGATTCCAATCTTTGGCCAGAAGAACTTAAAGGACAAAGGGAAACTAATTTATTAAGGATTAAAACTTGATTCCAATCAATGGCAAAAAGAATTTAAAGGACATAGAGAAACCAATTCCTTGATGATTAAGACTTGATTTCAATCAATGGCCAAAAGAACTTAAAGCACAAAGAGAAGCCAATTTCTTAACGATTAAGACCTTATTTCATTCAATGGCTAAATGAACTTAAGGGACAAAGAGAAACCAATTCCATAATGATTAAGACTTGATTCCAAACTTTGGCCAAATGAACTTAAAGGGCAAAGGGAAACCGATTCATTACGGATTAAGACTTGATTCCAATCATTGGCCAAATGAACTTGAAGGACAAAGAGAAACCGATTCCTTAATGATAAAGGCTTGATTCCAATCGCTGGCCAAAAGAACTTAAAGGACATAGAGAAACCAATTCGTTAATGATTAGGACTTAATTCCATCTAAAGGCCAAAAGAACTTAAAGGATAAAGAGAAACCAATTTTTTATGAACTCAGACTTGCATCCAATCAAGGACCGAAAGAACATAAAGGACAAACAGATACCAATTCCTTAATAATCAAGGCGTGATTCCAATCATTGGCCAAAAGAACATAAAGGACAAAAAGTAACCAATTCCTTAATGATTAAGACTTGATTCCAATCAACGGCCAATAGAACTTAACTGACAAAGAGAAACCGACTCCTTAATGATAAGGACTTGATTCCAGTTAATGGCCAAAAGAACTTAAAGGATAAAGAGAAACTAATTGCTTGATGATTAAGACTTGATTCCATTCAACGGCCAAACAAAGTTAAAGGACAAATAGAAAACAATTCCATAATGATTGAGACTTGATTCCAATCAATGGCCAAAAGAACTTAAATGACAAGGGGAAACCAATTCCTAAATGATTAAGACGTGACTCCAATCAACGGCCAAATAAACTTAAAGAAGAAAGAGAAACCAATTCAACAATGATAAAGATTTGATTCCAATCTTTGGCCAAAGCAACTTAAAGGGCAGAGGGCAACCAATTCATTATGGATTAAGACTTGATTCCAATCAAAGGCCAAAAGGACTTAAAGGACATAGAGAAACCAATTCGTTAATGATTAGGACTTAATTCCATCTAATGGCCAAAAGAACTTAAAGGTCAAAGAGAAACCAATTCTTTATGAACTCAGACTTGCATCCAATCAAGGACCGAAAGAACATAAAGGACAAACAGAAACCAATTCCTTAATTATCAAGACTTGATTCCAATCATTGGCCAAAAGAGCATAAAGGACAAAAAGTAACCAATTCCTTAATCATTAAGACTTGATTGCTATCAACGGCCAATAGAACTTAACTGACAAAGAGAAACCGACTCCTTAATGATAAGGACTTGATTCCAGTCAGTGGCCAAAACAACTTAAAGGACAAAGAGAAACTAATTGCTTGATGATTAAGACTTGATTCCATTCAACGGCCAAAAGAACTTAAAGGACAAAGAGAAACCAATTCCTTCATCATTAAGACTTGATTCAAATCAATAGCCAAAAGAACTTAAAGGGCAAAGAGAAACCAATTCCTTAAGAATTAAGGCTTGATTCCAATCAATGCCCAAATGAAGTAAATGGACAAAGAGAAACCAATTCCATGACGATCAGGACTTGATTCCAATATTTAGCCAGAAGAACTTAAAGCACAAAGGGAAACTAATTTATTAAGGTTTAAGACTTGATTCCAATCAATGGCCAAAAGAACTTAAAGGACATAGAGAAACCAATTCCTTGATGATTAAGACTTGATTTCAATCAATGGCCAAAAGAACTTAAAGCTCAAAGAGAAGCCAATTTCTTAACGATTAAGACCTTATTTCATTCAATGGCTAAACGAACTTAAGGGACAAAGAGAAACCAATTCCATAATGATTAAGACTTGATTCCAAACTTTGGCCAAAAGAACTTAAAGGGCAAAGGGAAACCAATTCATTACGGATTAACACTTGCTTCCAATCAATGGCCAAAAGAACTTAAAGGACAAAGAGAAACCAATTCATTAAGTATTAAGACATGATTCCAATCAATGGCCAAAAGAACATAAAGGACAAAAAAAAAAACCAATTCCTTAATGATTAAGACTTGACTCCAATCAATGGCCAAAAGAGCTTAATGGACAAAGAGAAACCAATTCCTTAATGATAAGGACTTGATTCCAATCAATGGCCAAAAGAACTTAAAGCACAAAGAGAAACCAATTCCTTGATAATTAAGACTTCATTCCATTTAAAGGCCAAATGAACTTAAAGGACAAAGAAAAATCAATTCGTTCGACATTTAGACTTGATTCAAAACAATGGCCAAAAGAACTTAAAGGAGAAAAAGAAACCAATTCCTTAATAATTAAGGCTTGGTTCCAATCAATGGCCAAATGAACCGAACGAACAAAGAGAAACCAATTCCGTGATGATTAGGACCTGATTCCAATCTTTGGACAGAAGAACTTAAAGGACAAAGGGAAACCATTTCATTAAGGATTAAGACTTGATTCCAATCAATGGCCAAAAGAACTTAAAGGACAAGGGGAACCCAATTCCTTAATGATTAAGGCGTGATTCCAATCAACGGCCAAATAAACTTAAAGAAGAAATAGAAACCAATTCAACAATGATAAAGATTTCATCCCAATCTTTGGCCAAAGCAACTTAAAGGGCAACGGGAAACCAATTCATTATGGATTAAGACTTGATTCCAATCAAAGGCCAAAAGAACTTAAAGGACATAGAGAAACCAATTCGTTAGTGATTAGGACTGAATTCCATCTAATGGCCAAAAGAACTTAAAGGATAAAGAGAAATCAATTCTTTATGAACTCAGACTTGCATCCAATCAAGGACCGAAAGAACTTAAAAGACAAACGGAAACCAATTCCTTAATGATTAAGACTTGATTCCAATCAATGGCCAATAGAACTTAACGGACAAAGCGAAACTAATTCCTTAATGATAAGGGCTTGATTCTAGTCAATGGCCAAAAGAACTTAAAGGACAAAGAGAAACGAATTCCTTGATGATTAAGACTTGATTCCATTCAACGGCCAAAAGAACTTAAAGGATAACGAGAAACCAATTTCTTCGCCATTAAGACTTGATTCAAATCAATGGCCAAAAGAACTTAAAGGGCAAAGAGAAACCAATTCCTTAGTAATTAAGGCTTGATTCCAATCAATGGCCAAATGAACTAAACGGACAAAGAGAAAGCAATTCCATGATGATCAGGACTTGATTCCAATCTTTGGCCAGAAGAACATAAAGGACAAAGGGAAACTAATTTATTAAGGATTAAAACTTGATTCCAATCAATGGCCAAAAGAACTTAAAGGACATAGAGAAACCAATTCCTTGATGATTAAGACTTGATTTCAATCAATGGCCAAAAGAACATAAAGCACAAAGAGAAGCCAATTTCTTAACGATTAAGACCTTATTTCATTCAATGGCTAAATGAACTTAAGGGACAAAGAGAAACCAATTCCATAATGATTAAGACTTGATTCCAAACTTTGGCCAAATGAACTTAAAGGGCAAAGGGAAACTGATTCATTACAGATTAAGACTTGATTCCAATCGTTGGCCAAATGAACTTGAAGGACAAAGAGAAACCGATTCCTTAATGATAAAGGCTTGATTCCAATCGCTGGCCAAAAGAACTTAAAGGACAAAGATAAACCAATTCCTTAACCATTAAGACTTGATTCTAAACAATGGCCAAAAGAACTTAAAGGACAAAGAGACACCAATTCCTTAATGATTCGAACTTGATTCCAATCAATGGCCGAAAGAACTTAAAAGACAAAGAGAAACTAATTCTTTGGTGATTAAGACTTGATTCCAATCAATGGCCAAAAGAACTTAGAGTACAGAAAGAAACCAATTCCTTAATGATTAAGACGTGATTCCAATCAATGGCTAAAACAACTTAAAGGACAAAGAGAAACCAATTCCTTGATGATTAACACTTGATTCCAATCAATGGCCAAACAAACTTAAAGGACAAATAGAAAACAATTCCATAATGATTGAGACTTGATTCCAATCAATGGCCAAAAGACTTAAAGGACAAGGGGAAACTAATTCCTTAATGATTAAGACGTGATTCCAATCAATGGCCAAATGAACTTGAAGGACAAAGAGAAACCGATTCCTTAATGATAAAGGCTCGATTCCAATCACTGGCCAAAAGAACTTAAAGGACAAAGATAAACCAATTCCTTAATGATTAAGACTTGATTCCAATCAATGGCCAAAAGAACTGAAAGGATAAAGAGAAACCAATTCCTTGATGATTAAGACTTGATTCCATTTAAAGGCCAAAAGAACTTAAAGGACAAAGAAAAATCAATACCTTCGACATTCAGACTTGATTCATATCAATGGCCAAAAGAACTTAAAGGAGAAAGAGAAACGAATTCCTTAATGATGAAGACTTGATTCCAATAAATGGCCAAAAGAACTTAAAGGACAAAAAGAAACTAATTCCTTAATGATTAACACTTGATTCCAATCGATGGCCAAAAGAAATTAAAGGACAAAGAGAAACCAATTCCTTAATGATGAAGACTTGATTCCAACCAATGGCCAAAAGAACTTAAAGGACAAAGAGAAACCAATTCATTAAGGATTAAGATTTGATTCCAATCAATGGTTAAAAGAACTTAAAGGACAAAGAGAGACCAATTCTTTAACGATTAAGACTTGATTCCAATCAATGGCCAAAACAACTTAAAGGTCAAAGAGAAACCAATTCATTAATGATTAAGACTTGATTCCACACAAAGGCTAACAGAAATTAAAGGACAAAGAGAAACCAATTCCTTAATGTTGAGGAGTTGATTCCAATCAACGGCCAAAAGAACTTAAAGGACAAAGAGAAACCAATTCTTTAATGATTTAGACTTGATTCCAAACAATGGCCAAATGAACTTAAAGGACAAAGAGAAATCAATATCTTAATAATTAAGACTTGATTCCAATCAATGGCCAAAAGAACATAAAAGGCAAAGAGAAACCAATTCCATGATGAAGACTTGATTCCAATCAATGGCGAAAAGAACTTAAAGGACAAAGGGAAATCAATTCATTAGGAATGAAGATTTACTTCCAATCAATGGCCAAAAGGACTTCAAGGACAAAGAGAAACCAATTCCTTCATGATTAAGACTTGATTCCAATCATTGCCCAAAAGAAATTAAACGACAAATAGAAACCAATTCCTTAATGATTAGGACTTGATTCCAATCAATGCCCAAAAGAACTTAAACAACAAAGAGAAACCAATTCCTAAATGATTAAGACTTGATTCCAATCAATGGGCGAAAGAACTTAAAGGACAAAGAGAAACCAATTCATTAAGGATTAAGCCATGATTCCAATCAATGGCCAAAAGAACTTAAAGGATGAAGAGGAACCAATTCCTTAATGATTAAGACTTGATTCCAATCAATGGCCAAAAGAACATAAAGAACAAAGAGAAATCAACAACTTAATGATTAAGACTTGATTCCAACGAATGGCTAAAAGAACTCAAAGGACAAAGAGAAACCAATTCCCTGATGATTAACACTTGTTTCCAATCAATCGCCATAACAACATAAAGGACAAAGAGAAATCAATTCCATCATGATTAAAGCTTGATTCTAATCAACGGCCAAGCGAAATTAAAGGACAAAGAGAAACCAATTCCTTAATGATGAAGACTTGATTCCAATCAACGGCCAAAAGAACTTAAAGCGCATTGTGAAACCCTTTCTTTAATGATCAAGGCTTGACTCCAATCAATGGCCAAATGAATTTAGAAGACAGAGAGAAACCGATTCCATAATGATTAAGACGTGATTCCAATCAACGTCCAAATAATCTTAAAGAAGAAAGAGAAACCAATTCAACAATGATAAAGATATGATTCCAATCTTTGGCCAAAGGAACTTCAAGGGCAAAGGGAAACCAATTCATTATGGATTAAGACTTGATTCCAATCAAAGGCCAAAAGAACTTAAAGGAGATAGAGAAACCAATTCCATATTAATTAGGACTTAATTCAATTTCATGGCCAAAAGAACTTAAAGGATAAAGAGAAACCAATTCTTTATGAACTCAGACTTGCATCCAATCAACGGCCGAAAGAACTTAAAGGATAAACAGAAACCAATTCCTTAATGACCAAGACTTGATTCCAATCATTGGCTAAAAGAACAAAAAGGATAAAAAGAAACCAATTCCTTAATGACTAAGACTTGATTCCAATCAATGGCCAAAAGAACTTAACGGACAAAGAGAAACCGATTCCTTAATGATAAGGACTTAATTCCAGTCTGGCCAAAGGAACTTAAAGGACAAAAAGAAGCTAATTCCTTGATGATTAAGACTTGATTCCATTCAATGGCCAAAAGAACTTAAAGGACAAAGTGAAACCAATTCCTTCGTCCTTAAGGCTTGATTCAAATCAATGGCCAAAAAAACTTAAAGGGCAAAGAGAAACCAATTCCTTAATAATTAAGGCTTGATTCCAATCAATGGCCAAATGAACTGAACGAACAAAGAGAAACCAATTCCATGATGATCAGGACTTGATTCCAATCTTTGGCCAGAAGAACTTAAAGGACAAAGGGAAACTAATTCATTAAGGATTAAGACTTGATTCCAATCAATGGCCAAAAGAACTTAAAGGACATAGAGAAACCAATTCCTTGATGATTAAGACGTGATTTCAATCAATGGCTAAATGAATTTAAGGGAGAAAGAGAAACCAATTCCATACTGATTAAGACTTGATTCCAAACTTTGTCCAAAAGAACTTAAAGGGCAAAGGGAAACCAATTCATTACGGATTAAGACTTGATTCCAATCAATGGCCAAAAGAACTTAAAGGACAAAGATAAACCAATTCAATATGAACTAAGACTAACTTCCAATAAATGGCCAAAAGTACTTAAAGGACAAAGAAAAACCAATTCCTTAATGGTTAAGACTTGATTCCAATAAATGGCCAAAACAACTTAAAGGACGAAGAGAAACCAATTCCTTGATGATTAAGACATGTTTCCAATCAATGGCCAAAAGAACTTAAAGGACAAAGAGAAATCAATTCCTTAATGATTAACACTTGATTCCACTAAATGGCCAAAAGAAATTACAGGACAAAGAGAAACCAATTCCTCAATGTTGAAGACTTGATTCCAATCAATGGCCAAAAGAACTTAAAAGACAAAGAGAATCCAATTCCTTCATGATTAAGGCTTGATTCCAACCAGTGGCCAAAAGAACTTAACGGACAAAGAGAAACCAATTCATTACGAACTAATACTTACTTCCAATCAATGGCCAAAAGAACTTAAAGGACAAATAGAAACCAATTCCTTAATGATTAAGATTTGATTCCAATCATTGGCCTAAAGAACTTAAAGGACAAAGAGAATCCAATTCCTTAATGATTAATATCTGATTCCGATCGTTGGCCAAAAGTACTTAAAGGACAAAGAGAATCCAATTCCTTAACGATTAAGACTTGATTCCAATCAATGGCCAAAAGAATTGAAAGGACAAAGAGAATCCAATTCCTTAATGGTTAAGACTTGATTCCAATCGATCACCAAAAGAACTTAAAGGACAAAGAGAAACCAATTCATCATGAACTAAGACTTACTTCCAATCAATGGCCAAAAGAACTTAAAGGAGAAAGAGAAACCAATTCCTTAATGGTTAAGACTTGACTCCAATCAATGGCCAAAAGAACTTAAAGGACAAAGAGAAATCAATTCCTTGACGATTAAGACTTGTTTCTAATCAATGGCCAAAAGAACTTAAAGGACAAAGAGAAAGCAATTCCTTAATGATTAAGACTTGATTCCACCCAATGGACAAAAGAAATTAAAGGACAAAAAGAAACCAATTCCTTAATGTTGAAGAGTTGATTCCAATCAATGGCGAAAAGAACTTAAAGGACAAAGAGAAACCTGTTCATTATGGACTAAGACTTACTTCGAATCAATTGCCAAAAAAAGTTAAAGGACAAGTAGAAACCAATTCCTTAATGATTAAGACTTGATTCCAATCAATGGCCAAACGAATTTAAAGGGCAAAAAGAAACCGATTCGACAATGATTAAGAGTTGATTCCAATCTTTGGCCAAAAAAGCTTAAAGGGCAAAGGAAAACCGATTCATTACGGATTAAGACTTGATTCCAATCAATGGCCAAATGAACTTGAAGGACAAAGAGAAGCCAATTCCTTAATGATAAAGGCTTGATTCCAATCACTGGCCAAAAGAACTTAAAAGACAAAGATAAACCAATTCCTTAATCGTTAAGACTTGATTCCAATCAATGGCCAAAAGAACTTAAAGGACAAACAGAAATCAATTCCTTAATGATTAAGACTTGATTCTAATCAATGGCCAAAAGAACTTAAAGGACAAAGCAAAACCAATTCCTTAATGATTCGGACTTGATTCCAATCAATGGCCGAAAGAACTTAAAAGACAAAGGGAAACCAATTCCTTAATTATTAAGACTTGATTCCAATCAATGGCCAAAAGAACTTAGAGGACAGAAAGAAATCAATTCCTTAATGATTAAGACGTGATTCCAATCAATGGCCAAAAGAACTTAAAGGACAAAGAGAAACCAATTCCTTGACGATTAAGATTTGATTCCAATCAATGGCCAAACGAACTTAAAGGACAAGTAGAAAACAATTCCATAATGATTGAGACTTGATTCCAATCAATGGCCAAAAGAACTTAAAGGACAAGGGGAATCCAATTCCTTAATGATTAAGACGTGATTTCAATCAACGGCCAAATAAACTTAAAGAAGAAAGAGAAACCAATTCAACAATGATGAAGATTTGATTCCAATCTTTGACCAAAGGAACTTAAAGGGCAGAGGGAAACCAATTCATTATGGATTAAGACTTGATTCCAATCAAAAGCCAAAAGAACTTAAAGGACATAGAGAAACCAATTCGTTAGTGATTAGGACTTAATTCCATCTAATGGCCAAAAGAACTTAAAGGATAAAGAGAAACCAATTCTTTATGGACTCAGACTTGCATCCACTCAAGGACCGGAAGAACTTAAAGGACAAACAGAAACCAATTCCTTAATGATCAAGACTTGATTCTAATCAATGGCCAAAAGAACTTAATGGACAAAGAGAAACCGATTCCTTAATGATAAGGACTTGATTCCAGACAACGGCCAAAAGAACTTAAAGGACAAAGAGAATCTAATTTCTTGATGATTAAAACTAGATTCCATTCAACGACGAAAAGAACTTAAAGGACAAAAGAGAAACTAATTCCTTCGCCATTAAGACTTGGTTCAAATGAATGGCCGAAAGAACTTAAAGGAGAAAGAGAAACCAATTCCTTGATGATTAAGACTTGATTCCAATCATTGGCCAAAAGAACTTAAAGGACAAATAGAAACCAATTCCTTAATGATTAGGACTTCATTCCAATCAATGGCCAAAAGAACTTAAAGAACAAAGAGAAACCAATTCCTCAATGATTAAGACTTGATTCCAATCAATGGGCAAAAGAACTTAAAGGACAAAGAGAAACCAATTCATTAAGGATTAAGACATGATTCCAATCAATGGCCAAAAGAGCTTAACGGACAAAGACAAACCAATTCCTTAATGATAAGGACTTGATTCCAATCAATGGCCAAAAGAACTTGAAGGATAAAGAGAAACCAATTCCTTGATGATTAAGACTTGGTTCCATTCAAAGGCCAAAAGAACTTAAAGGACAAAGAAAAATCAATTCCTTCGACATTAGGAATTGATTCAAATCAATGGCCAAAAGAAGTTAAAGGAGAAAGAGAAACCAATTGCTTAATAATTAAGGCTTGATTCCAATCAATGGCCAAATGAACTGAACAGACAAACGAAAACGAATTCCGTGATGATTAGGACTTGATTCCAATCTTTGGACAGAAGAACTTTAAGGACAAAGGGAAACCAATTCATTAAGGATTAAGACTTGATACTAATCAATGGCCAAAAGAACTTAAAGAACACAGAGAAACCAACTCCTTAATGATTAAGACTTGATTCCAATCAATGGCCAAAAGAACTAAAAGGACAAAGAGAAACCAATTACTTAACGATTAAGACTTGATGTCAATCAATGCCAAATGAACTTTAGGGACAAAGAGAAACCAAGTCCATAATGATTAAGACTTGTTTCCAAACTTTGGCCAAAAGAACTTAAAGGGCAAAGGGAAACCAATTCATTACGGATTAAGACTTGATTCCAATCAACGGCAAAAAGAACTTAAAGGACAAAGAGAAACCAATTCATTATGAACTAATATTTACTTCCAACCAATGGCCAAAAGAACTTAAAGGACAAAGAGAAACCAATTACTTAACGATTAAGACTTGATTTCAATCAACGGCCAAATGAACTTAAGGGACAAAGCGAAACTAATTCCATAATGATGAAGACTTGATTCCAAACTTTGGCCAAAAGAACTTAAAGGGCAAAGGGAAACCAATTCATTACGGAAAAAGACTTGATTCCAATCAATGGCCAAAAGAACTTAAAGGACAAAGAGAAACCAATTCGTTATGAACTAAGACTTACTTCCAATCAATGGCCAAAAGTACTTAAAGGACAAAGAAAAACCAATTCCTTAATGATTAAGACTTGATTCCTATCAATGGCCAAAAGAACTTAAAGGATAAAGAGAAACCAATTCCTTGATGATTAAGACTTGGTTCCATTCAAAGGCCAAAAGAACTTAAAGGACAAAGAAAAATCAATTCCTTCGACATTAAGACTTGATTCAAATCAGTGGCCAAAAGAACTTAAAGGGGAAAGAGAAACCAATTGCTTAATAATTAAGGCTTGATTCCAATCACTGGCCATATGAACTGAACAGACAAACAAAAACGAATTCCATGATGATTAGGACTTGATTCCAATCAATGGCCAAAAGAACTTAAAGGAGAAAGAGAAACCAATTGCTAAATAATTAAGGCTTGATTCTAATCAATGGCCAAATGACCTGAACAGACAAACAGAAACGAATTCCGTGATGATTAGGACTTGATTCCAATCTTTGGACAGAAGAACTTTAAGGACAAAGGAAAATCAATTCATTAAGGATTAAGACTTGATTCCAATCAATGGCCAAAAGAACTTAAAGAACAAAGAGAAACCAATTCCTTAATGATTAAGACTTGATTCCAATCAACGGCCAAAAGAACTAAAAGGACAAAGAGAAACCAATTACTTAACGATTAAGACTTAATGTCAATCAATGCCAAATAAACTTTAGGGACAAAGAGAAACCAAGTCCATAATGATTAAAACTTGTTTCCAAACATTGGCCCAAAGAACTTAAAGGGCAAAGGGAAACCAATTCATTACGGAATAAGACTTGATTCCAATCAATGGCCAAAAGAATTTAAAGGACAAAGAGAGACCAATTCATTATGAACTAAGACTTACTTCCAATCAATGGCCAAAAGTACTTAAAGGACAAAGAAAAACCAATTCCTTAATGATTAAGACTTGATTCCAATCAATGGCCAAAAGAACTTAAAGGATAAAGAGAAACCAATTCCTTGATGATTAAGACTTGGTTCCATTCAAAGGCCAAAAGAACTTAAAGGACAAAGAAAAATCAATTCCTTCGACGTTAAGACTTGATTCAAATCAGTGGCCAAAAGAACTTAAAGGAGAAAGAGAAACCGATTGCTTAATAATTAAGGCTTGATTCCAATCAATGGCCAAATGAACTGAACAGACAAACAGAAACGAATTCCGTGATGATTAGGACTTGATTCCAATCTTTGGACAGAAGAACTTTAAGGACAAAGGGAAACCAATTCATTAAGGATTAAGACTTGATCCCAATCAATGGCCAAAAGAACATAAAGAATACAGAGAAAGCAATTCCTTCATGGTTAAGACTTGATTCCAATCAATGGCCAAAAGAACTAAAAGGACAAAGAGAAACCAATTACTTAACGATTAAGACTTGATGTCAATCAATGCCAAATGAACTTTAGGGACAAAGAGAAACCAAGTCCATAATGATTAAGACTTGATTCCAAACTTCGGCCAAAAGAACTTAAAGGGCAAAGGGAAACCAATTCATTACGGAATAAGACTTGATTCCAATCAATGGCCAAAAGAATTTAAAGGACAAAGAGAGACCAATTCATTATGAACTAAGACTTACTTCCAATCAATGGCCAAAAGTACTTAAAGGACAAAGAAAAACCAATTCCTTAATGATTAAGACTTGATTCCAATCAATGGCCAAAAGAACTTAAAGGATAAAGAGAAACCAATTCCTTGATGATTAAGACTTGGTTCCATTCAAAGGCCAAAAGAACTTAAAGGACAAAGAAAAATCAATTCCTTCGACGTTAAGACTTGATTCAAATCAGTGGCCAAAAGAACTTAAAGGAGAAAGAGAAACCGATTGCTTAATAATTAAGGCTTGATTCCAATCAATGGCCAAATGAACTGAACAGACAAACAGAAACGAATTCCGTGATGATTAGGACTTGATTCCAATCTTTGGACAGAAGAACTTTAAGGACAAAGGGAAACCAATTCATTAAGGATTAAGACTTGATCCCAATCAATGGCCAAAAGAACATAAAGAATACAGAGAAAGCAATTCCTTAATGGTTAAGACTTGATTCCAATCAATGGCCAAAAGAACTAAAAGGACAAAGAGAAACCAATTACTTAACGATTAAGACTTGATGTCAATCAATGCCAAATGAACTTTAGGGACAAAGAGAAACCAAGTCCATAATGATTAAGACTTGATTCCAAACTTCGGCCAAAAGAACTTAAAGGGCAAAGGGAAACCAATTCATTACGGATTAAGACTTGATTCCAATCAACGGTCAAAAGAACTTAAAGGACAAAGAGAATCCAATTCATTATGAACTAAGACTTACTTCCAACCAATAGCCAAAAGAACTTAAAGGACAAAGAGAAACCAATTACTTAACGATTAAGACTTGATTTCAATCGACGGCCAAATGAACTTAAGGGACAAAGCGAAGCTAATTCCATAATAATTAAGACTTGATTCCAAACTTTCGCCAAAAGAACTTAAAGGGCAAAGGGAAACCAATTCATTACGGAATAAGACATGATTCCAATCAATGGCCAAAAGAACTTAAAGGACAAAGAGAAACCAATTCATTATGAACTAAGACTTTCTTCCAATCAATGGCCAAAAGTACTGAAAGGACAAAGAAAAACCAATTCCTTAGTGATTAAGACTTGATTCCAATAAATGGCCAAAAGAAATTAAAAGACAAAAAGAAACCAATTCCTTAATGATTAAGACTTGATTCCTATCAATGGCCAAAAAACTTAAAGGACAAAGAGAAACCAATTCGTTGATGATGAAGACTTGATTCCAATCAACGGCCAAAAGAACTTAAAGGACAAAGAGAAACCAATTCATTAAGGATTAACACTTGATTCCAATCAATGGCCAAAACAACTTAAAGGACAATGAGAAACCAACTCCTTAATGATTAAGAGTTGATTCCAATCAACGGCCAACAGAATTTAAAGGACAAAGTGAAACCAATTCATTATAAACTAAGGCTTACTTCCAATCAATGGCCGAAAGAGCTTAAAGGACAAATAGAAACCAATTCCTTAATGATTAAGACTTGATTCCAATCAATGGCCCAAAGAACTTAAAGGACAAAGAGAAACTAATTCCTTGGTGATTAAGACTTGTTTCCAATCAATGGCCAAAAGAACTTAAAGCACAAAGAGAAATCAATGCCTTAATGATTAAGACTGGATTCCACTCAAAGGCCAAAAGAAATTAAAGGACAAAGAGAAACCAATTCCTTAATGTTGCGGAGTTGATTCTATTCAATGGCCAAAAGAACTTAAAGGACAAAGAGAAACCAATTCATTATGGACTAAGACTTACTTCTAATCAATTGCCAAAAAAGCTTAAAGGGCAAATAGAAACCAATTCCTTAAGGATTAAGACTTGATTCCAAACAATGGCCAAATGAACTTAAAGGGCAAAGAGAAATCAATATCTTAATGATTAAGACTTGATTCCAAGCAATGGCTAAGAGAACATAAAGGACAAAGAGAAACGAATTCCTTGATGATAAAGACTTGATTCCAATTAATGGCCAAAAGAACTAAAAGGACAAAGAGAAATCAATTCATTAGGAACCAAGATTTACTTCCAA
Organism: Pterocarpus santalinus; assembly: GCA_031439595.1. Lineage (NCBI taxonomy): Eukaryota > Viridiplantae > Streptophyta > Magnoliopsida > Fabales > Fabaceae > Pterocarpus > Pterocarpus santalinus. The sequence continues at coordinate 33,866,887 of CM062525.1, forward strand.
TCAATGGCCAAAAGGACTTCAAGGACAAAGAGAAACCAATTCCTTAATGATTAAAACTTGATTCCAATCATTGGCCAAAAGTGCTTAAAGGACAAATAGAAACCAACTCCTTAATGATTAGAACTTGATTCCAATCAATGGCCAAAAGAACTTAAAGAACAAAGAGAAACCAATTCCTCAATGTTTTAGACTTGATTCCAATCAATGGGCAAAAGAACTTAAAGGACAAAGAGAAGCCAGTTCATTAAGGATTAAGACATGATCCAAATCAATGGCCAAAAGAACTTAAAGGACGAAGAGGAACCAATTCCCTAATGATTAAGACTTGATTCCAATCAATGGCCAAAAGAACATAAACGACAAAGAGAAATCAACAACTTAATGATTAAGATTTGATTCCAATGAATGGCTAAAAGAACTCAAAGAACAAAGAGAAACCAATTCCCTGATGATTAAGACTTGTTTCCAATTAATCGCCAAAACAACTTAAAGGACAAAGAGAAATCAATACCATCATGATTAAGACTTGATTCTAATCAATGGCCAAGCGAAATTAAAGGACAAAGTGAAACCAATTCCTTAATGCTAAAGACTTGATTCCAATCAATGGCCAAAAGAACTTAAGTGACAATGAGAAACCAATTCTTTAATGATCAAGGCTTGACTCCAATCAATGACCAAATGAACATAGAAGACAGAGAGAAACCAATTCCATAATGATTAAGACTTGATTACAATCTTTGGCCAAAAGAACTTAAAGGACAAAAGGAAACGAATTCATTAAGGATTAAGACTTGATTCCAATCAATGGCTAAAAGAACTTGAAGGACAAAGAGAAACCAATTCCTTAATGATTAAGATTTGATTCCAATCACTGGCCAAAAGAACTTAAAGGACAAAGAGAAACCAATTCCTTAACGATTAAGACTTGATTACAATCTTTGGCCAAAAGAACTTAAAGGACAAAAGGAAACGAATTCATTAAGGATTAAGACTTGATTCCAATCAATGGCCAAAAGAACTTGAAGGACAAAGAGAAACCAATTCCTTAATGATTAAGATTTGATTCCAATCACTGGCCAAAAGAACTTAAAGGACAAAGAGAAACCAATTCCTTAACGATTAAGACTCCTTAACGATTAAGACTTGATTCCAATCAATGGCCAAAAGAACTTAAAGGACAAAGAGAAAGCAATTCCTTAATAATTAATACTTGATTCCACTCAATGACCAAAAGAAATTAAAGGACAAAGATAAACCAATTCTTTGATCATTAAGATTTGATTCCAATCAATGGCCAAAAGAACTTAAAAGACAAAGGGAAATCAATTCCTTAATGATTAAGACTTGATTCTAATCAATGGCCAAAAGAACTTAAAGGACAAAGAGAAACCAATTTCTTAATGATTCGGACTTGATTCCAATGAATGGCCGGAAGAACTTAATGGACAACGAGAAACTGATTCCTTAATGATAAGGACTTGATTCCAATCAATGGTCAAAAGAATTTAAAGGGCAAAGAGAAACTAATTCCTTAATGATTAAGACTTGTTTCCATTCAACGGCCAAAAGAACTTAAAGGACAAAGAGAAACCAATCCCTTAGTCATTAAGACTTGATTCAAATCAATGGCCAAAAGAACTTAAAGGGCAAAGAGAAACCAATTCCTTAATAATTAAGGCTTGATTCCAATCAATAGCCAAATGAACTGAACGGACAAAGAGAAACCAATTCCATGATGATCAGGACTTGATTCCAATCTTTGGCCAGAAGAACTTAAAGGACAAAGGGAAACTAATTCATTAAGTATTAAGACTTGATTCCAATCAATGGCAAAAAGAACTTAAAGGACACAGAGAAATCAATTCCTTAATGATTAAGACTTGATTCCACTCAATGGCCAAAAGAAATTAAAGGACAAAGAGAAACCAATTCATTATGGACTAAGACTTAAGGATTAAGAGAAATCAATACCACCATGATTAAGAGTTGATTCTAATCAATGGCCAAGCGAAATTAAAGGACAAAGTGAAACCAATTCCTTACTGATAAAGACTTGATTCCAATCAATGGCCAAAAGAACTTAAGGGACAATGAGAAAGCAATTCTTTAATGATCAAGGCTTGACTCCAATCAATGACCAAATGAACATAGAAGACAGAGAGAAACCAATTCCATAATGATTAAGACTTGATTACAATCTTTGGCCAAAAGAACTTAAAGGACAAAAGGAAACGAATTCATTAAGGATTAAGACTTGATTCCAATCAATGACTAAAAGAACTTGAAGGACAAAGAGAAACCAATTCCTTAATGATTAAGATTTGATTCCAATCACTGGCCAAAAGAACTTAAAGGACAAAGAGAAACCAATTCCTTAATGATTAAGACGTGATTCCAATCAATGGCCAAAAGAACTTAAAGGACAAAGAGAAACCAATTCCTTGATGATTATGACTTGATTCCAATCAATGGCCAAACGAACTTAAAGGACAAATAGAAAACAATTCCATAATTATTGAGACTTGATTCCAATCAATGGCCAAAAGAACTTAAAGGACAAGGGGAAACCAATTCCTTAATGGTTAAGACGTGATTCCATTCAACGGCCAAATAAACTTAAAGAAGAAAGAGAAACCAATTCAACAATGATAAAGATTTGATTCCAATCTTTGGCCAAAGCAACTTAAAGGGCAAAGGGAAACCAATTCATTATGGATTATGACTTGATTCTAATCAAAGGCCAAAAGAACTTAACGGACATAGAGAAACCAATTCCTTATTGAGTAGGACTTAATTCCATCTAATGGCCAAAAGAACTTAAAGGATAAAGAGGAACCAATTCTTTATGAACTCAGACTTGCATCCAATCAATGGTCGAAAGAACTTAAAGGACAAATAGAAACCAATTCCTTAATGATCAAGACTTGATTCCAATCATTGGCCAAAAGAACATAAAGGACAAAAAGAAACCAATTCCTTAATGATTAAGACTTGATTCCAATCAATGGCCAAAAGAACTTAATGGACAACGATAAACTGATTCCTTAATGATAAGGACTTGATTCCAATCAATGGTCAAAAGAATTTAAAGGGCAAAGAGAAACTAATTCCTTAATGATTAAGACTTGTTTCCATTCAACGGCCAAAAGAACTTAAAGGACAAAGAGAAACCAATTCCTTAGTCATTAAGACTTGATTCAAATCAATGGCCAAAAGAACTTAAAGGGCAAAGAGAAACCAATTCCTTAATAATTAAGGCTTGATTCCAATCAATAGCCAAATGAACTGAACGGACAAAGAGAAACCAATTCCATGATGATCAGGACTTGATTCCAATCTTTGGCCAGAAGAACTTAAAGGACAAAGGGAAACTAATTCATTAAGTATTAAGACTTGATTCCAATCAATAGCAAAAAGAACTTAAAGGACACAGAGAAATCAATTCCTTAATGATTAAGACTTGATTCCACTCAATGGCCAAAAGAAATTAAAGGAAAAAGAGAAACCAATTCCTTAATGTTGAGGAGTTGATTCCAATCAATGGCCAAAAGAACTTAAAGGACACAGAGAAATCAATTCCTTAATGATTAAGACTTGATTCCACTCAATGGCCAAAAGAAATTAAAGGAAAAAGAGAAACCAATTCCTTAATGTTGAGGAGTTGATTCCAATCAATGGCCAAAAGAACTTAAAGGACACAGAGAAATCAATTCCTTAATGATTAAGACTTGATTCCACTGAATGGCCAAAAGAAATTAAAGGACAAAGAGAAACCAATTCCTTAATGTTGAGGATTTGATTCCAATCAAGGGCCAAAAGAACTTAAAGGACAAAGAGAAACCAATTCATTATGGACTAAGACTTACTTCTAATCAATTGCCAGAAAAACTTAAAGAACAAATAGAAACCAATTCCTTAATGATTAAGACTTGATTCCAAACAATGGCCAAATGAACTTAAAGGACAAAAAGAAATCAATATCTTAATGATTAAGACTTGATTCCAATCAGTGGCTAAAAGAACTTGAAGGACAAAGAGAAACCAATTCCTTAATAATTATGGCTTGATTCCAATCACTGGCCAAAAGAACTTAAAGGACAAAGATAAACCAATTTCTTAATCATTAAGACTTGATTCCAATCAATGGCCAACAAAAGTTCAAGGACAAAGAGAAACCAATTCCTTATGATTCGGACTTGATTACAATCAATGGCCGAAAGAACTTAAAAGACAAAGGGAAACCAATTCCTTAATAATTAAGACTTGATTCCAAATAACGGCCAAAAGAACTTAGAGGACAGAAAGAAACCAATTCCTTAATGATTAAGACGTGGTTCCAATCAATGGCCACCAAAAGAACTTAAAGGACAAAGACAAACCAATTCCTTGATGATTAAGACTTGATTCCAATCGATGGCCAAACGAACTTAAAGGACAAATAGAAAACAATTCCAAAATGATTGACACTTGATTCCAATCAATGGCCACAAGAGCTTAAAGGACAAAGGGAAACCAATTCCTTAATGGTTAAGACATGATTCCAATCAATGGCCAAATAAACTTAAAGAAGAAAGAGAAACCAATTCAACAATGATAAAGATTTGATTCCAATCTTTGACCAAAGGAACTTAAAGGGCAAAGGGAAACCAATTCATTATGGATTAAGACTTGATTCCAATCAAAGGCCAAAAGAACTTAAAGGACATAGAGAAACCAATTCCTTATTGATTAGCACTTAATTCCATCTAATGGCTATAAGAACTTAAAGGATAAAGAGAAACCAATTCTTTATGAACTCAGACTTGCATCCAATGATTGGTCGAAAGAACTTAAAGGACAAGCAGAAACCAATTCCTTAATGATCAAGACTTGATTCCAATCATTGGCCAAAAGAACATCAAGAGCAAAAAGAAACCAATTCCTTAATGATCAAGACTTGATTCCAATCATTGGCCAAAAGAACATAAAGGACAAAAAGAAACCAATTCCTTAAGTATTAAGACTTGATTCCAATCAATGGCCAAAAGAAATTAAACGACATAGAGAAACCAATTCCTTGATGATTAAGGCTTAATTTCAATCAATGGCCAAAAGAACTTAAAGGACAAAGAGAAACCAATTTCTTAATGATTAAGACCTGATTTCAGTCAACGGCTAAATGAACTTAAGGGACAAAGAGAAACCAATTCCATAATGATTAAGACTTGATTCCAAACTTTGGCCAAAAGAACTTAAAAGGCAAAGGGAAACCAATTCATTACGGATTAAGACTTGATTCCAATCAATGGCCAAAAGACCTTAAAGGACCAAGATAAACCAATTCAACATGAACTAAGACTAACTTCCAATCAATGGCCAAAAGCGCTTAAAGGACAAAGAAAAACCAATTCCTTAATGACTAAGACTTGATTCCAATAAATGGCCAAAAGAACTTAAAGGACGAACAGAAACCAATTCCTTGATGATTAACACTTGTTTCCAATCAATGGCTAAAAGAACTTAAAGGACAAAGAGAAATCAATTCCTTAATGATTAAGAATTGATTCCACTCAATGGCCAAAAGAAATTAAAGGACAAAGAGAAACCAATTCCTTAATGTTAGGGAGTTGATTCCAATCACTGGCCAAAAGAACTTAAACAACAAAGAGAAACCAATTCATTATGGTCTAAGACTTACTTCTAATCAATTGCCCAAAAAACTGAAAGGTCAAATAGAAACAAATTCCTTAATGATTAAGACTTGATTCCAAACAATAGCCAAATGAACTTAAAGGACAAAGAGAAATCAATATCTTAATGATTAAGACTTGATTCCAATCAATGGCTAAAAGAACTTGAAGGACAAAGAGAAACCAATTCCTTAACGATTAGGGCTTGATTCCAATCACTGGCGAAAATAACTTAAAGGACAAAGATAAACCAATTCCTTAATCATTAAGACTTGATTCCAATCAATGGCCAAAAAAACTTAAAGGACAAAGAGAAACCAATTCCTTATGATTCGAACTTGATTGCAATCATTGGCCGAAAGAACTTAAAAGACAAAGGGAAACCAATTCCTTAATAAATAAGACTTGATTCTAAATGATGGCCGAAAGAACTTAAAGGACAGAAGGAAACCAATTCCTTAATGATTAAGACGTGATTCCAATCAATGGCCAAAAGAGCTTAAGGGACAAAGACAAACCAATTCCTTGATGATTAAGACTTGATTCCAATCAATGACCAAACGAACTAAAAGGACAAATACAAACCAATTCCATAATGATTGAGACTTGATTCCAATCAATGGCCAAAAGAACTTAAAGGACAAGGGGAAACCAATTCCTTAATGGTTAAGACATGATTCCAATCAATGGCCAAATAAACTTAAAGAAGAAAGAGAAACCAATTCAACAATGATAAAGATTTGATTCCAATCTTTGGCAAAAGAAACTTAAAGGGCAAAGGGAAACCAATTCATTATGGATTAAGACTTGATTCCAATCAAAGGCCAAAAGAACCTAAAGGACATAGAGAAACCAATTCCTTATTGATTAGGACTTAATTCCATCTAATGGCTAAAAGAACTTAAAAGATAAAGACAAACTAATTCTTTATGAACTCAAACTTGCATCCAATCAACGGTCGAAAGAACATAAAGGGTAAACAGAAACCAATTCCTTAATGATCAAGACTTGATTCCAATCATTGGCCAAAAGAACATAAAGGACAAAAAGAAACCAATTCCTTAATAATTAAAACTTGATTCCAATCAATGGCCAAAAGAACTTAACGGACAAAGAGAAATCGATTCCTTAATGATAAGGACTTGATTCTAATCAATGGCCAAAAGAACTTAAAGGACAAGCAGAAACTAATTCCTTGATGATTAAGACTTGATTCCATTCAACGACAAAAAGAACTTAAAGGACAATGAGAAACCAATTCCTTCGTCATTAAGACTTGGTTCGAATCAATGGCCAAAAGAACTTAAAGGGCAAAGAGAAACTAATTCCTTAATAATTAAGGCTTGATTCCAATCACCGGCCAAATGAACTGAACCGACAAAGAGAAACCAATTCCATGATGACCAGGACTTGATTCCAATCTTTTGCCAGAAGAACTTAAAGGACAAAGCAAAACTAATTCATTAAGGATTAAGACTTGATTCCAATCAACGGCCAAAAGAACTTAAAGGACATACAGAAACCAATTCCTTGATGATTAAGACTTGATTTCAATCAATGGCCAAAAGAACTTACAGCACAAAGAGAAGCCAATTTCTTAACGATTAAGACCATATTTCATTCAATGGCTAAATGAACTTAAGGGACAAAGAGAAACCAATTCCATAATGATTAGGTCTTGATTCCAAACTTTGGCCAAAAGAACTACAAGGGCAAAGGGAAACCAATTCATTACGGATTAAAACTTGATTCCAATCAATGGCCAAAGGAATTTAAAGGACAAAGATAACCCAATTCAATATGAACAAAGACTAACTTCCAATCAATGGCCAAAAGTACTTAAAGAACAAAGAAAAACCAATTCCTTAATGATTAAAACTTGATTCCGATAAATGGCCAAAAGAACTTAAAGGACGAAGAGAAACCAATTCCTTGATGATTAAGACTTGTTTCCAACCAATGGCCAAAAGAACTTAAAGGACAAAGAGAAATCAATTCCTTAATGATTAAGACATGATTCCACTCAATGGCCAAAAGAAATTAAAGGACAAAGAAAAACCAATTCCTCAATGTTGAAGACTTGATTCTAGTCAACGGCCAAAAGAACTTAAAAGACAAAGAGTATCCAATTCCTTAATGATTAAGACTTGATTCCAATCAGTGGCCAAAAGAACTTAAATGACAAAGAGAAACCAATTCATTATGAACTAAAACTTACTTCCAATCAATGGCCAAAAGAACTTAAAGGACAAATAGAAACCAATTCCTTAATGATTAAGATTTGATTCCAATCATTGGCCAAAAGAACTTAAAGGAACAAGAGAATCCAATTCCTTAACGATTAAGACTTGATTCCAATCAATGGCCAAAAGAACTTAAAGGATAAAAAGAATCCAATTCCTTAATGGTGAAGACTTGATTCCAATCAATGGCCAAAAGAACTTAAAGGACAAATAGAAACCAATTTCATAATGGTTAAGACTTAATTCCATTCAATGGACAAAAGAACTTAAAGGACAAAGAGAAATCAATTCCTTGATGATTAAGATTTGTTTCCAAACAATGGGCAAAAGAACTTAAAGGACAAAAAGAAAGCAATTCCTTAATGATTAAGACTTGATTCCACTCAATGGCCAAAAGAAATTAAAGGATAAAAAGAAACCAATTCCTTAATGTTGAAGAGTTGATTCCAATCAGTGGCCAAAAGAACGTAAAGGACAAAGAGAAACCAGTTCATTGTGGTCTAAGACTTACTTCTAATCAATTGCCAAACGAAGTTAAAGGACAAGTAGAAACTAATTCCTTAATGATTAAGACTTGATTCCAATCAATGGCCAAAAGAACTTAAAGGACATACAGAAACCAATTCCTTGATGATTAAGGCTTGATTTCAATCAATGGCTAAAAGAACTTACAGCACAAAGAGAAGCCAATTTCTTAACGATTAAGACCATATTTCATTCAATGGCTAAATGAACTTAAGGGACAAAGAGAAACCAATTCCATAATGATTAGGTCTTGATTCCAAACTTTGGCCAAAAGAACTACAAGGGCAAAGGGAAACCAATTCATTACGGATTAAGACTTGATTCCAATCAATGGCCAAAGGAATTTAAAGGACAAAGATAACCCAATTCAATATGAACAAAGACTAACTTCCAATCAATGGCCAAAAGTACTTAAAGAACAAAGAAAAACCAATTCCTTAATGATTAAAACTTGATTCCAATAAATGGCCAAAAGAACTTAAAGGACGAAGAGAAACCAATTCCTTGATGATTAAGACTTGTTTACAACCAATGGCCAAAAGAACTTAAAGGACAAAGAGAAATCAATTCCTTAAGACATGATTCCACTCAATGGCCAAAAGAAATTAAAGGACAAAGAAAAACCAATTCCTCAATGTTGAAGACTTGATTCTAGTCAACGGCCAAAAGAACTTAAAAGATAAAGAGTATCCAATTCCTTAATGATTAAGACTTGATTCCAATCAGTGGCCAAAAGAACTTAAAGGACAAAGAGAAACCAATTCATTATGACCTAAAACTTACTTCCAATCAATGGCCAAAAGAACTTAAAGGACAAATAGAAACCAATTCCTTAATGATTAAGATTTGATTCCAATCATTGGCCAAAAGAACTTAAAGGGACAAGAGAATCCAATTCCTTAACGATTAAGACTTGATTCCAATCAATGGCCAAAAGAACTTAAAGGATAAAAAGAATCCAATTCCTTAATGGTGAAGACTTGATTCCAATCAATGGCCAAAAGAACTTAAAGGACAAATAGAAACCAATTTCTTAATGATTAAGACCTAATTCCATTCAATGGACAAAAGAACTTAAAGGACAAAGAGAAATCAATTCCTTGATGATTAAGACTTGTTTCCAAACAATGGCCAAAAGAACTTAAAGGACAAAGAGAAAGCAATTCCTTAATGATTAAGACTTGATTCCACTCAATGGCCAAAAGAAATTAAAGGATAAAAAGAAACCAATTCCTTAATGTTGAAGAGTTGATTCCAATCAGTGGCCAAAAGAACGTAAAGGACAAAGAGAATCCAGTTCATTGTGGACTAAGACTTACTTCTAATCAATTGCCAAACGAAGTTAAAGGACAAGTAGAAACTACTTCCTTAATGATTAAGACTTGATTCCAATCAATGGCCAAACGAACTAAAAGGGCAAAAAGAAACCAATTCCATAGTGATTAAGACTTGATACCAATCTTTAGCCAAAAAAAACTTAAAGGGCAAAGGGAAACCGATTCATTACGGATTAAGACTTGATTCCAACCAATGGCCAAATGAACTTGAACGACAAAGAGAAACCAATTCCTTAATGATAAAGGCTTGATTTCAATCACTGGCCAAAAGAACTTAAAGGACAAAGATAAACCAATTCCTTAATCATTAAGACTTTATTCCAATCTTTGGCCAAAAGAACTTAAAGGACAAAGAGAAATCAATCCCTTGATGGTTAAGGTTTGATTCTAATCAATGGCCAAAAGAACTTAAAGGACAAAGAGAAACCAATTTCTTAATGATTCGGACTTGATTCCAATGAATGGCCGGAAGAACTTAAAAGACAAAGGGAAACCAATTCCTTAATGATTAAGACTTGATTCCAATCAATGGCCAAAAGATCTTAGAGGACAGAACAAAACCAATTCCTTAATGATTAAGACGTGACTCTAATCAATAGCCAAAAGAACTTAAAGGACAAAGAGAAACCAATTCCTTAATGATTAAGACTTGATTCCAATCAATGGCCAAACGAACTTAAAGGACAAAATGAATCCAATTCCATAATGATTAAGACTTGATTCCAATCTTTGGCCAAAAAAACTTAAAGGGCAAAGGTAAACCGATTCATTACGGATTAAGACTTGATTCCAACCAATGGCCAAATGAACTTGAAGGACAAAGAGAAACCAATTCCTTAATGATAAATGCTTGATTCCAATCACTGGCCAAAAGAACTTAAAGGACAAAGATAAACCAATTCCTTAATCATTAAGACTTGATTCCAAACTTTGGCCAAAAGAACTTAAAGCACAAAGAGAAATCAATTCCTTAATGGTTAAGACTTGATTCTAATCAATGGCCAATAGAATTTAAAGGACAAAGAGAAACGAATTTCTTAATGATTCGGACTTGATTCCGATCAATGGCTGAAAGAACTTAAAAGACAAAGGGAAACCAATTCCTTAATGATTAAGACTTGATTCCAATCAATGGCCAAAAGAACTTAGAGGACAGAACGAAACCAATTCCTTAATGATTAAGACGTGACTCCAATTAATAGCCAAAAGAACGTACAGGACAAAAAGAAACCGATTCCTTAATGATTAAGACTTGATTCCAATCAATGGCCGAAAGAACTTAAAAGACAAAGGGAAACCAATTCCTTAATGATTAAGACTTGATTCCAATCAATGGCCAAAAGAACTTAGAGGACAGAACGAAACCAATTCCTTAACGATTAAGACGTGACTCCAATCAATAGCCAAAAGAACTTAAAGGACAAAGAGAAACCAATTCCTTAATGATTAAGACTTGATTGAAATCAATGGCCAAACGAACTTAAAGGGCAAAAAGAAACCAATTCCATAATGATTAAGACTTGATTCCAATCTTTGGCCAAAAAAACTTAAAGGGCAAAGGAAAACCGATTCATTACGGATTAAGACTTGATTCCAACCAATGGCCAAATGACTTTGAAGGACAAAGAGAAACCAATTCCTTAATGATAAAGGCTTGATTCCAATCACTGGCCAAAAGAACTTAAAGGACAAAGATAAACCAATTCCTTAATCATTAAGACTTGATTCCAATCATTGGCCAAAAGAACTTAAAGGAAAAAGAGAAATCAATTCCTTAATGATTAAGACTTGATTCTAATCAATGGCCAAAAGAACTTAAAGGACAAAGAGAAACCTATTCCTTAATGAATCGGACTTGATTCCAATCAATGGCCGAAAGAACTTAAAAGACAAAGGGAAACCAATTCCTTAATGATTAAGACTTGATTCCAATCAATGGCCAAAAGAGCTTAGAGGACAGAAAGAAACCAATTCATTAATGATTAAGACGTGACTCCAATCAATGGCCAAAAGAACTTAAAGGACAAAAAGAAACCAATTCCTTGATGATTAACACTTGTTTCCAGTCAATGGCTAAAAAAACTAAAAGGACAAAGAGAAATCAATTCCTTAATGATTAAGACTTGATTCCACTCAATGGCCAAAACAAATTAGAGGACAAAGAGAAACCAATTCCTTAATGTTGGGGAGTTGATTCCAATCAAAGGCCAAAAGAACTTAAAGGACAAAGGGAAACCAATTCATTATGGACTAAGACTTACTTCTAATCAATTGCCAAAAGAACTTAAAGGACAAATAGAAACCAATTCCTTAATGATTAAGACTTGATTCCAAGCAATGGCCAAATGAACTTAAAGGACAAAGAGAAATCAATATCTTAATGATTAAGACTTGATTCCAAGCAATGGCTATAAGAACGTGAAGGACAAAGGGAAACCAATTCCTTAACGATTAGGGCTTGATTCCAATCACTGGCCAAAAGAACTTGAAGGACTAAGAGAAACCAATTCCTTATGATTCGGACTTGATTCCAATCAATGGCCGATAGAACTTAAAAGGCAAAGGGAAACCAATTACTTATTAATTAAGACTTGATTCCAAATAATGGCCAACAAAACTTAGAGGACAGAAAGAAACCAATTCCTTAATGATTAAGACATGTTTCCAATCAATGACCAAAAGAACTTAAAGGACAAAGAAAAACCAATTCCTTGGTGATTAAGGCTTGATTCCAATCAATGACCAAACGAACTTGAAGGATAAATACAAAACAATTCCATAATGATTAAGACTTGATTCCAATCAATGGCCAAAAGAACTTAAAGGACAAGGGGAAACCAATTCCTTAGTGGTTAAGACATGATTCCAATCAACAGCCAAATAAACTTAAAGAAGAAAGAGAAATCAATTCAACAATGATAAAGATTTGATTCCAATCTTTGGCCAAGGGAACTTACAGGGCAAAGGGAAACTAATTCATTATGGATTAAGACTTGTTTCCAATCAAAGGCCAAAAGAACTTAAAGGACATAGAGAAACCAATTCCTTATTGATTAGGACTTAATTCCATCTAATGGCTAAAAGAACTTAAAGGATAAAGAGAAACCAATTCTTTACGAACTCAGACTTGCATACAATCAATGGTCGAAAGAACTTAAAGGACAAACAGAAACCAATTCCTTAATGATCAAGACTTGATTCCAATCATTAGCCAAAAGAACGTAAAGGACAAAAAGAAACCAATTCCTTAATGATTAAGACTTGATTCCAATCAGTGGCCAAAAGAACTTAACGGACAAAGAGAAATCGATTCCTTAATGATAAGGACTTGATTCCAATCAATGGCCAAAAGAACTTAAAGGACAAAGAGAAACTAATTCCTTAATGATTAAGACTTGATTCCATTCAACGACGAAAAGAACTTAAAGGACAAAGAGAAACCAATTCCTTCGTCATTAAGACTTGATTCAAATCAATGGCCAAAAGAACTTAAAGGGCAAAGAAAACTAATTCCTTAATAATTAAGGCTTGATTCCAATCAATGGCCAAATGAACTGAGCGGACAAAGAGAAAGCAATTCCATGATGATCAGGACTTAATTCCAATCTTTGGCCAGAAGAACTTAAAGGACAAAGGGAAACTAATTCATTAAGGATTAGGACTTGATTCCAATCAATGGCCAAAAGAACTTAAAGGACATATGGAAACCAATTCCTTGATGATTAAGACTTGATTTCCATCAATGGCCAAAAGAACCCAAAGCACAAAGAGAAGCCAATTTCTTAACGATTAAGACCTTATTTCATTCAAAGGCTAAATGAACTTAAGGGACAAAGAGAAACCAATTCCATAATGATTAAGTCCTGATTCCAAACTTTGGCCAAAAGAACTTAAAGGGCAAAGGGAAACCAATTCGTTACGGATTAAGACTTGATTCCAATCAATGGCCAAAAGAACTTAAAGGACAAAGATAACCCAATTCAATATGAACTAATACTAATTCCAATCAATGGCCAAAAGTACATAAAGGACAAAGAAAAACCAATTCCTTAATGATTAAGACTTGATTCCGATAAATGGCCAAAAGAACTTAAAGGATGAAGAGAAACCAATTCCTTGATGATTAAGACTTGTTTTGCAACCAATGGCCAAAAGAACTTAAAGGACAAAGGGAAATCAATTCCTTAATCATTAAGACTTGATTCTACTCAATGGCCAAAAGAAATTAAAGGACAAAGAGAAACCAATTCCTCAAAGTTGAAGACTTGATTCCAATCAATGGCCAAAAGAACTTAAAAGACAAAGAGAATCCAATTCCTTAATGATTAGGACTTGATTCCAATCAGTGGCCAAAAGAACTTAAAGGACAAACAGAAACCAATTCATTATGAACTAAGACTTACTTCCAATCAATGGCCAAAAGAACTTAAAGGACAAATAGAAACCAATTCCTTAATGATTAAGATTTGATTCCAATCATTGGCTAAAAGAACTTAAAGGAAAAAGAAAATCCAATTCCTTAACGATTAAGACTTGATTCCAATAATTGGCCAAAAGAACTTAAAGGATAAAGAGAATCCAATTCCTTAATGGTTAAGACTTGATTCCAATCAATGGCCAAAAGAACTTAAAGGACAAAGAGAAACCAATTCATTGTGAACTAAGACTTACTTCCAATCAATGGCCAAAAGAACTTAAAGGACAAATAGAAACCAATTTCTTAATGTTTAAGATTTGATTCCAATCAATGACCAAAAGAACTTAAAAGACAAGGAGAAACCAATTTCTTAATCAATCAATGACCAAATGAACTTAAAGGACAAAGAGAAACCAATTCCTTGATGATTAAGACTTGATTCCACTCAATGGCCAAAAGAAATTAAAGGACAAAAAGAAACCAATTCCTTAATGTTGAAGAGTTGATTCCAATCAGTGGCCAAAAGAACTTAAAGGACAAAGAGAAACCAGTTCATTTTGGACTAAGACATACTTCTAATCAATTGCCAAAAGAATTTAAAGGATAAGTAGAAACCAATTCCTTAATGATTAAGACTTGATACCAATCTTTGGCCAAAAAAACTTAAAGGCCACAGGGAAACCGATTCATTTCGGATTAAGACTTGATTCCAACCAATGGCCAAATGAACTTGAAGGACAAAGAGAAACCAATTCCTTAAAGAGAAAGGCTTGATTCCAATCACTGGCCAAAAGAACTTAAAGGACAAAGAGAAATCAATTCCTTGATGGTTAAGGTTTGATTCTAATCAATGGCCAAAAGAACTTAAAGGACAAAGAGAAACCAATTCCTTAATGATTCAGACTTGATTCCAATCAATGGCCGAAAGAACTTAAAAGACAAAGGGAAAACAATTCCTTAATGATTAAGACTTGATTCCAATCAATGGCCAAAAGAACTTAGAGGACAGAACGAAACCAATTCCTTAATGATTAAGGCGTGACTCTAATCAATAGCCAAAAGAACTTAAAGGACAAAGAGAAACCAATTCCTTAATGATTAAGACTTGATTCCAATCAATGGCCAAACGAACTTAAAGGGCAAAAAGAAACCAATTTCATAATGATTAAGACTTGATTCCAATCTTTGGCCAAAAAAACATCAAGGGCAAAGGGAAACCGATTCAATACGGATTAAGACTTGATTCCAACCAATGGCCAAATGAACTTGAAGGAGAAAGAGAAACCAATTCCTTAATGACAAAGGCTTGATTCCAATCACTGGCCAAAAGAACTTAAAGGACAAAGATTAACCAATTCCTTAACATTAAGACTTGATTCCAATCATTGGCCAAAAGAACTTAAAGGACAAAGAGAAATCAATTCCTTAATGATTAAGACTTGATTCTAATCAATGGCCAAAAGAACTTAAAGGACAAAGAGAAACCAATTCCTTACTGATTCGGACTTAAATCCAATCAATGGCCGAAAGATCTTAAAAGACAAAGAGAAACCAATTCCTTGATGATTAAGACTTGTTTCCAATCAATGGCTAAAAGAACTTAAAGGACAAAGAGAAATCAATTCCTTAATGGTTAAGACTTGATTCCACTCAATAGCCAAAAGAAATTAAAGGACAAAGAGAAACCAATTCCTTAATGTTGAGGGGTTGATTCCAATCAATGGCCAAAAGGACTTCAAGGACAAAGGGAAACCAATTCATTATGGACTAAGACTTACTTCTAATCAATTGCCAAAAGAACTTAAAGGACAAATAGAAACCAATTCCTTAATGATTAAGACTTGATTCCAAACAATGGCCAAATGAACTTAAAGGACAAAGGGAAATCAATATCTTAATGATTAAGACTTGATTCCAATCAATGGCTAAAAGAACTTGAAGGACAAAGAGAAACCAATTCCTTAACGATTAGGGCTTGATTCCAATCACTGGCCAAAAGAACTTAAAGGACAAAGATAAACCAATTCCTTAATCATTAAGACTTGATTCCAATCAATGGCCAAAAGAACTTAAAACACAAAGAGAAACCAATTCCTTATGATTCGGACTTGATTCCAATCAAAGGCCGAAAGAACTTAAAAGACAAAGGGAAACCAATTCCTTAATAATTAAGACTTGATTCCAAATAATGGCCAAAAGAACTTAGAGGATAGAAAGAAACCAATTCCTTAATGATTATGACATGATTCCAATCAATGGCCAAACGAACTTAAAAGACAAAAGGAAACCAATTCCATAATGATTCCATAAAGATTGAGACTTGATTCTAAAAAATGGCCAAAAGAACTTAAAGGACAAATACAAAACAATTCCATAATGATTGAGACTTGATTCCAATCAATGGCCAAATGAACTTAAAGGACAAGGGGAAACCAATTCCTTAATGGTTAAGACATGATTCCAATCAACAGCCAAATAAACTTAAAGAAGAAAGAGAAACCAATTCAACAATAATAAAGATCTGATTCCAATCTTTGGCCAAAGGAACTTAAAGGGCAAAGGGAAACCAATTCATTATGGATTAAGACTTGATTCCAATCAAAGGCCAAAAGAACTTAAAGGACATAGAGAAACCAATTCCTTATTGATTAGGACTTAATTCCATCTAATGGCTAAAAGAACTTAAAGGATAAAGAGAAACCAATTCTTTATGAACTCAGACTTGCATCCAATCAACGGTCGAAAGAACTTAAAGGACAAACAGAAACCAATTCCTTAATGATCAAGACTTGATTCCAATCATTGGCCAAAAGAACATAAAGGACAAAAAGAAACCAATTCGTTAATGATTAAGACTTGATTCCAATCAATGGCCAAAAGAACATAACGGACAAAGAGAAACTGATTCCTTAATGATAAGGAGTTGATTCCAATCAATGGCCAGAAGAACTTAAAGGACAAAGGGAAACTAATTCATTAAGGATTAAGACTTGATTCCAAGCAATGGCCAAAACAAATTAAAGGACATCGAGAAACCAATTCCTTGATGATTAAGGCTTGATTTCAATCAATGGCCAAAAGAACATAAATGACAAAGAGAAACCAATTTCTTAATGATTAAGACTTGATTTCAGTCAACGGCTAAATGAACTTAAGGGACAAAGAGAAACCAATTCCATAATGATTAAGACTTGATTCCAAACTTTGGCCAAAAGAACTTAAAGGGCAAAGGCAGACCAATTCATTACGGATTAAGACTTGATTCCAATCAATGGCCAAAAGAACTTAAAGGATAAAGATAAACCAATTCAATATGAACTAAGACTAACTTCCAATCAATGGCCAAAAGTACTAAAAGGACAAAGAAAAACCAATTCCTTAATGATTAAGACTTGATTCCAATAAATGGCCAAAAGAACTTAAAGGACGAACAGAAACCAATTCCTTGATGATTAAGACTTGTTTTCAATCAATGGCTAAAGGAAATTAAAGGACAAAGAGAAATCAATTCCTTAATGATTAAGACTTGATTGCACTCAATGGCCAAAAGAAATTAAAGGACAAAGAGAAACCAATTCCTTAATACTGAGGAGTTGATTCCAATCAATGGCCAAAAGAACTTAAACGACAAAGAGAAACCAATTCATTATGGACTAAGACTTACTTCTTATCAATAGCCAAAAAAACTTAAAGGACAAATAGAAACCAATTCCTTAATGATTAAGACTTGATTCCAAACAATGGCCAAATGAACTTAAAGGACAAAGAGAAATCAATATCTTAATGATTAAGACTTGATTCCAATCAATGGCTAAAACAACTTGAAGGACAAAGAGAAACCAATTCCTTAACAATTACGGCTTGATTCCAATCACTGGCCAAAAGAACTTAAAGGACAAAGATAAACCAATTCCTTAATCATTAAGACTTGATTCCAATCAGTGGCCAAAAGAACTTAAAGGTCAAAGAGAAACCAATTCCATATGATTCGGACTTGATTCCAATCAATGGCCGAAAGAACTTAAAAGACAAAGGGAAACCAATTCCTTAATAATTAAGACTTGATTCCAAATAATGGCCAAAATAACTTAGAGGACAGAAAAAACCAATTCCTTAATCATTAAGGCGTGATTCCAATCAATGGCCAAAAGAACTTAAAGGACAAAGACATACCAATTCCTTGATGATTAAGACTTGATTCCAATCAATGACCAAACAATCTTAAAGGACAAATACAAAACAATTCCATAATGATTGAGACTTGATTTCAATCAATGGCCAAAAGAACTTAAAGGACAAGGGGAAACCAATTCCTTAATGGTTAAGACATGATTCCAATCAACGGCCAAATAAACTTAAAGAAGAAAGAGAAACCAATTCAACAATGATAAGGATTTGATTCCAATCTTTGGCCAAAGGAACTTGAAGGGCAAAGGGAAACCAATTCATTATGGATTAAGACTTGATTCCAATCAGTGGCCAAAAGAACTTAACGGACAAAGAGAAATCGATTCCTTAATGATAAGGACTTGATTCCAATCAATGGCCAAAAGAACTTAAAGGATAAAGAGAAACTAATTCCTTGATGATTAAGACTTGATTCCATTCAACGACGGAAAGAACTTAAAGGATAAAGGGAAACCAAGTCCTTCGTCATTAAGACTTGATTCAAATCAATGGCTGAAAGAACCTAAAGAGCAAAGAGAAACTAATTCCTTAATAATTAAGGCTTGATTCCAATCAATGGCCAGATGAACTGAACGGACAAAGAGAAACCAATTCCATAATGATCAGGACTTGATTCCAATCTTTGGCCAGAAGAACTTAAAGGACAAAGGGAAACTAATTCGTTAAGGATTAAGACTTGATTCCAATCAATGGTCAAAAGAACATAAAGGACATAGAGAAACCAATTCCTTGATGATTAAGAGTTCATTTCAATCAATGGCCACAAGAACTTAAAACACAAAGAGAAGCCAATTTCTTAACGATTAAGACCTTATTTCATTCAATGGCTAAATGAACTTAAGGGACAAAGAGAAGCCTATTCCATAATGATTAAGTCTTGATTCCAAACTTTGGCCAAAAGAACTTAATGGGCAAAGGGAAACCAATTCATTACAGATTAAGACTTGATTCCAATCAATGGACAAAAAACTTAAAGGACAAAGATAACCCAATTCAATATGAACTAAGACTAACTTCCAATCAATGGCCAAAAGTACTTGATGGACAAAGAAAAACCAATTCCTTAATGATTAAGACTTGATTCCGATAAATGGCCAAAAGAACTTAAAGGACGAAGAGAAACCAATTCCTTGATGATTATGACTTGTTTCCAACCAATGGCTTAAAGGACAAAGAGAAATCAATTCCTCAATGATTAAGACTTGATTCCACTCAATGGCCAAAAGAAATTAAAGGACAAAGAGAAACCAATTCCTCAATGTTGAAGACTTGATTCCAATCAACGACCAAAAGAACTTAAAAGACAAAGAGAATCCAATTCCTTAATGATTAAGACTTGATTCCAATCAGAGGCCAAAAGAACTTAAAGGACAAAGAGAAACTAATTCATTATGAACTAAAACTTACTTCCATTCAATGGCCAAAAGAACTTAAAGGACAAATAGAAACCGATTCCTTAATGATTAAGATTTGATTCCAATCATTGGCCAAAAGAACTTAAAGGAAAAAGAGAATCCAATTCCTTAACGATTAAGACTTGATTCCAATCAATGGCCAAAAGAACTTAAAGGATAAAGAGAATCCAATTCCTTAATGGTTAAGACTTGAATCCAATCAATGGCCAAAAGAACTTAAAGGACAAAGAGAAACCAATTCATTATGAACTAAGACTTACTTCCAATCAATGGCCAAAAGAACTTAAAGGACAAATAGAAACCAATTTCTTAATGATTAAGACTTGATTCCAATCAATGGCCAAAATAACTTAAAGGACAAAGAGAAATCAATTCCTTGATGATTAAGACTTGTTTCCAATCAATGGCCAAAAGAACTTAAAGGACAAAGAGAAAGCAAATCCTTAATGATTAAGACTTGATTCCACTCAATGGCCAAAAGAAATTAAAGGACAAAAAGAAACCAATTCCTCAATGTTGAAGAGTTGATTCCAATCAGTGGCCAAAAGAACTTAAAGGACAAAGAGAAACCAATTCCTTAATGGTTAAGACTTGATTCCAATCAATGGCCAAACAAACTTAAAGGGAAAAAAGAATGCAATTCCATAATGATTAAGACTTGATTCCAATCTTTGGCCAAATAAACTTAAAGGGCAAAGGGAAACTGATTCATTACGGATTAAGACTTAATTCCAACCAATGGCCAAATGAACTTGAAGGACAAAGAGAAACCAATTCCTTAATGATAAAGGCTTGATTCCAATCACTGGCCAAAAGAACTTAAAGGACAAAGATAAACTATTTCCTTAATCATTAAGACTTGATTCCAATCATTGGCCAAAAGAACTTAAAGGACAAAGAGAAATCAATTCCTTAATGATTAAGACTTGATTCTAATCAATGGCCAAAAGAACTTAAAGGTCAAAGAGAAACCAATTCCTTAATGATTCGGACTTGATTCCAATCAATGGCCGAAAGAACTTAAAAGACAAAGGGAAACCGATTCCTTAATGATTAAGACTTGATTTCAATCAATGGCCAAAAGAACTTAGAGGACAGAAAGAAACCAATTCATTAATGATTAAGACGTGACTCCAATCAACGACCAAAAGAACTTAAAGGACAAAGGGAAACCAATTCCTTGATGATTAAGACTTGATTCCAATCAATGGCCAAACGAACTTAACGGACTAATAGAAAACAATTCCATAACAATTGAGACTTGATTCCAATCAATGGCCAAAAGAACATAAAGGACAAGGGGAAACCAATTCCTTAATGACTAAGACGTGATTCCAATCAACGGCCAAATAAACTTAAAGAAGAAAGAGAAACCAATTCAACAATGATAAAGATTTGTTTCCAATCTTTGGCCAAAGGAACTTAAAGGGCAAAGGGAAACCAATTCATTATGGATTAAGACTTGATTCCAATCAAAGGCCAAAAGAATTTAAAGGACATAGAGAAACCAATTCCTTATTGATTAGGACTTAATTCCATCTAATGGCCAAAAGAACTTAAAGGATAAAGAGAAACCAATTCTTTATGAACTCAGACTTGCATCAACTCAAGGACAGAAAAAACTTAAAGGACAAACAGAAACCAATTCCTTAATGATCAAGACATGATTCCAATCATTGGCGAAAAGAACATAAAGGACAAAAAGAAACCAATTCCTTAATGATTAAGACTTGATTCCAATCAATGGCCAAAAGAACTTAACGGACAAAGAGAAACCGATTCCTTAATAACAAGGACTTGATTCTAATCAATGGCCAAAAGAACATAAAGGACAAAGAGAAACCAATTCCTTGATGATTAAGACTTGATTCCATTCAGCGGCCAAAAGAACTTAAAGGGCAAAGAGAAACCAATTCCTTAATAATTAAGGCTTGATTCCAATCAATGGCCAAATGAACTGAACGGATAAAGCGAAACCAATTCCATGATGATCAGGACTTGATTCCAATCTTTAGCCAGAAGAACTTAAAGGACAAAGGGAAACTAATTCATTAAGGATTAAGGCTTGATTCCAATCAATGGCCAAAAGAACTTAAAGGACATAGGGAAACCAATTCCTTGATGATTAAGACTTGATTTCAATCAATGGCCAAAAGAACTTAAAGGACAAAGAGAAGCCAATTTCTTAACGATTAAGACCTGATTTCATTCAATGGCTAAACGAGCTTAAGGGACAAAGAGAAACCAATTCCATAAAGATTAAGACTTGATTCCAAACTTTGGCCAAAAGAACTTAAAGGGCAAAGGGAAACGAATTCATTATGGATTAAGAGTTGATTCCAATCAATGGCCAAAAGAACTTAAAGGACATAGATAAACCAATTCATTATGAACTAAGACTAACTTCCAATCAATGGCCAAAAGTACTTAAAGGACAAAGAAAAATCAATTCCTTAATGATTAAGACTTGATTCCAATAAATGGCCAAAAGAACTTAAAGGACAAAGAGAAACCAATTCCTTGATGATTAAGACTTGTTTCCAATCAATGGACAAAAGAACTTAAAGGAGAGAAATCAATTCCTTAATTATTAAGACTTGATTCCACTCAATGGCCAAAAGAAATTAAAGGACAAAGAGAAACCAATTCCTTGATGATTAAGACTTGATTTCAATCAGTGGGCAAAAGAACTTAAAGGATAAAGAGAAACCAATTCATTATGAACTATGACTTACTTGCAATCAACGACCAAAGGAACTTAAAGAAAAAATAGAAACGAATTCCTTAATGATTAAGACTTGATTCCAATCAATAGCCAAAAGAACTTAAAGGACAATGAGAAACCAATTCCTTGATGATTAGGACTCGTTTCCAATCAATGGACAAAAGAACTTAAAGGACAAGGAGAAATCAATTTCTTAATGATTAAGACTTGATTCCACTCAATGGCCAAAAGAAATTAAAGGGCAAAGAGAAACGAATTCCTTAATGTTCAAGACTTGATTCCAATCAATGGCCAAAAGAACTTAAAAGACAAAGAGAATCCAATTCCTTAATGATTAAGACTTGATTCCAATCAGTGGCCAAAAGATCTTAATGGACAAAGAGAAACCAAGTCATCATGAACTAAGACTTACTTCCAATCAATGGCCAAAAGAACTTAAAGGACAAATAGAAACTAATTCCTTAATGATTAAGATTTGATTCCAATCATTGGCCAAAAGAACTTAAAGGACAAAGAGAAACCAATTCCTTAACGAATAAGACTTGATTCCAATCAATGGCCAAAAGAACTTAAAGGACAAAGAGAAAGCAATTCCTTAATGATTAAGACTTGATTCCACTCAATGGCCAAAAGAAATTAAAGGACAAAAAGAAACCAAGTCCTTAATGTTGAAGAGTTGATTCCAATCGATGGCCAAAAGAACTTAAAGGACAAAGAGAAACCAGTTCATTATGGACTAAGACTTACTTTTAATCAATTGCCAAAAGAAGTTAAAGGACAAGTAGAAACCAATTCCTTAATGATTAAGACTTGATTCCAATCAATGTCCAAATGAACTTAAAAGGGAAAAAGAAACCAATTCCACAATGATTAAGACTTGATTCCAATCTTTGGCCAAAAAAACTTAAAGGGCAAAGGGAAACCGATTCATTACGGATTAAGAATTGATTCCAATCAATGGCCAAAAGAACTTAAAAGAGAAAGAGAAATCAATTCATTATGAACCAAGACTTACTTCCAATCAATGGCCAAAAGGACTTGAAGGACAAAGAGAAGCCAATTCTTTAATGATTATGACTTGATTCCGATCATTGGGCAAAAGAACTTAAAGGACAAATAGAAACCAATTCCTTTATGATTAGGACTTGATTCCAATCAATGGCCAAAAGAACTTAAAGGACAAAGAGAAACCAATTCCTCGATGATTAAGACTTGATTTCAATCAATGGCCAAAAGAAATTAAAGGACAAAGAGAAACCAATTCCTTAATGATTAAGACTTGATTCCAATCAATGGCCAAAAGAAATTAAAGGACAAAGAGAAACCAATTCCTTAATGATGAAGACTTGATTCCAATCAATGGCCAAAAGAACTTAAAAGACAAAGAGAAACTAATTCATTCTGGACTAAGACTAACTTCCAATCAATGGCGAAAAGAACTTAAAGGACAAAGAGAAGCCAATTCCTTAATGATTAAGGCTTGATTCCAATCAATGGCCGAATGACAAAGAGAAAGCAATTCCATAATGATTAAGACTTGATTGCAATCTTTGGCCAATAGAACTTGTAGGACGAAGGGAAACCAATTCATTAAGGATTAAGACTTGATTCCAATCAATGGCCAAAATAACTTAAAGGACAAAGAGAAACCAATTCCTTAATGATTAAGACTTGCCAACAGAACTTAAAGGACAAAAAGAAACCAATTCCTTAATGATTAAGACTTGATTCCAATCGATGGCCAAATGAACTTAAAGGATAAAGAGAAACTAATTCCGTAATGATTAAGGCTTGTTTCCAATAGCAAGCCAAACTAAAGGCAAGGCACCTCAAGACCACGTGCCAATTGTTCCACGCCTGAATTATGGCAAGCATCATAGGAACAGACCATATATGCAGTAGGTTAAAGGGGTTTGTTTTACCTGTGGCAAGGCTGGGCACTATTCAAAGGATTGTCCTTAACAGAAAGGAGTGAATCCTGTCTCGAGGCCTTAAGCTAGAGGAAAGGTCTTTACCTTAAGTGGACAAGAAGCAGCCCCAGATACAAAACTGATAAAAGGTAAGTGATTATTAAAAATCAGAACTAAATTGCACTGTTTGATTCTGGAGCCATTCACTCTTTTATTTCTTTGAACTGTGCTAATCATTTGGGTCTCTCTATGTCTAGTTTACCTTGTGATTTGATAGTCTCTACCCCTATTAGGAGTAGAATCCTGACTTCTTCTGTATGTTTAAATTGTCCCATTCAAAGTGATTCTCATCATTCTATCGTTGACCTTGTGTGTTTACCATTGCATGAAATAGATATTATTCTTGGAATGAACTGGTTGTCTGCTAATCATGTTTTTCTGAATTGTCATGAGAAAACCATACAATTCTCTGTGGCAAATAACCCTGCAGTTAAACTAGAAGAGACTGCCAAACTCCTAATTACCCAAATTTGAGAATGCTTTAATAGCCTAACTCTGGGATATGTCTTGCTATGTTCCTTGGACTTAGAGGTTAAGTAAAGAATAGAAGACATCCCTATGGTGAGAGAGTATCCTGAAGTGTTTCCCTTAGAAATACAAAAATTACCACTAGAAAGAGAAGCTAACTTTTCTATAGAGTTGTTGCCTAGCACTAGACCCATCTCTATAGCACCTTATAGGATGTCCCCTTTAGAGTTGAGCGAGCTGAAAAAACAACTAGACGAGTTGTTAGAAAAGAACTTCATTGGCTTAGTGCCTCTCCTTGGGGAGCACCCATCCTGTTTGTCAAAAAGAAGGATAGGAGTTTAAGATTGTGCGTGGACTATCAACAACTCAATAAGGTGACTATCAAGAATAAATATCCTCTGCCTAGGAAAGGAGCCTTTGTATTCTCCAAGATTGACCTAAGGTCAAGATATCACCAGATTAGAGTTAAGGAGGATGACATATCTAAAACCGCCTTTAGGACTAGATATGGGCATTATGAGTACTTGGTGATGCCTTTTGGTCTGGCAAATGCCCCAGCTATTTTTATGGACTATTTGAATAGGATCTTTAGACCATTCCTACACCAATTTGTTGTTGTCTTCATTGATGAAATATTGATTAGGAGTGAAAGGGAACATTAGGGACATTTGAGGACAACATTATAGATTCTAAAAGACAAACAATTATATGCCAAACTGGAGAAGTATGAGTTTGGTTAATAAGAATTAAGTTTTTAGGACATGTGATGAACCAAGCAGGTATAGTAGTTGACCCGAGGAAAGTAGAAGCAGTGATGTCTTGGGAGCGACCAAGGACCATAACTGAGATTAAGAGTTTTCTAGGTTTAGCTGGGTATTACCATAGGTTATTCAAGGATTTCCTCAATTAGCCTTACCTTTGACTAGGTTGACTCATAAAGGACACTCTTTTGTTTGGACAGTAGAGTGTGAAACTAGTTTCCAAAAGTTGAAGAATAGACTTACTGCTGCCCCGATGTTAGCAATCCCAGATCCTGAGAGAGATTTGGTGGTGTATAGTGATGCTTCCAAGAAGGGTTTAGGATGTGTGTTAATGCAAGATAGAAAAGTGGTAGCCTATGCTTCTAGGCAATTAAGATCTCATGAGGAAAACTACCCCATGCATGACCTTTAGTTAGCAGCTGTAGTTTTTGCTCTGAAAATTTGGAGACATTATTTGTATGGGGTAAAGTTTGAGGTGTATGTAGATCATAAAATCCTAAAGTATTTGTTTGACCAGAAAGAGTTAAATTTGAGGCAGAGAAGGTGGGTGGAGTTTCTTAAGGACTATGACTTTGAAGTGAAGAATCACCCTAGAAAGGCCAACATAGTAGCTGATGCCCTTAGCCAAAAATCCTTGCATGTTGCAATTCTCATGGTTAGAGAATGGAATTTTTTAGAAAATTTTAGAAATTTAAACCTCACGGTGACAATCAAACCTAATAAACTTGGACTAAAACACATGAGGATTGAGAATGATTTAAGAAAGCAAATCATAGAAGGCCAAAAAATAGACCTAGCCTTGCAAACCCATAAAGAGCAAATAATAAAAGGTCAACTCAAGGATTTTAGCATTGTTGGAGATGAAGCTTTGTGGTACCAAGGAAGATTATGTGTACCAAATGAAGAAAATCTAAGAAACCAAATTTTGGAATAAGCCCATAATAGTAGGTATACTATTCATCTTGGAGCCACTAATATGTACTAAGATCTTAGGAAATTCTTTTGGTGGCCAAGGATGAAGAGGGATATTGCTGAGTTTGTAGCAAAATGCTTAACCTGTCAAAAGGTAAAAATTGAACACCAAAAGCCAGTAGGACTACTCCAACCTCTAGAGATCCCTGAGTGGAAATGGGATAATATTTGCATGGATTTTGTGATAGGCTTACCTAAGACAGCAACAGGACACGATGCCATCTGGGCGATTATGGATAGGTTAACCAAATCCGCCCATTCCTAGCCATAAGAGTGACTTATTCATTGAACAAATTAGCTTAGCTATATGTGGATGAGATTGTTAGGTTGCATAGAATTCCCTCAAGTATTGTCTCAGACCGGGACCCTAGATTCACCTTTAGGTTTTGGGGGGCAATGTAGAAGGCTTTTGGGACAAAATTAAGTCTTAGCACTGCCTATCACCCTCAAACTAATCGTCAAACAGAAAGAACAGTTCAAATATTAGAAGATATAATCAAGGCTTATGCGCTGGAACAACATGATCATTGGGACAATTTTCAACTGCTAATAGAATTCGCATATAACAATGGTTACCATGCTAGTATTAGGATGGCACCGTATGAAGCTCTATACGATAGGAAGTGTCGTTCAACTTTATGCTGGTATGAGGTTTATGAAAGGAAGATGTTAGGGCCAGAAATTGTTCAAAGGACCATTGACCAAATCAAAATCATAAGAGAAAAATTGCAAACTGCCCAGAGCAAACAAAAGAGTTATGCCGATCAAAGGCGGAAACCTTTAGAGTTTAAGGAAAATGAACACATTTTCCTCAAGGTTTCTCCTACAACAAGAGTTAGCAGATCTCTAAAATCTAGAAAACTAAGTCCTAGGTTTCTTGGTCTTTTCCAAATTTTGCGGAAAGTTGGATCTCTAGCATATCAACTTACCCTACCCCTTTTCCTTTCTAAACTCCATGATGTTTTTCATGAATCCCAATTGAAAATGTATTGTTTTAACCCTCTCACATTCTTCAAATTGACTTAATGCAATTAAGGGATGATTTAACATATGTCGTAAAACCCATAAAGATTCTGGATCAAAGCCAAAAACAACTTCGAGGTAAGATCATTTCATTAGTAAAGATTCTTTGAAAAGGGCAAACTCTAGAAGAGGCCACCTGGGAACTAGAAGAGAATTTTTAGAGGGACTACCCAGAATGTAAAGACACAGGTAATTAAAATTTTGACGACAAAATTTATTTAAAAGGAGAGGAGAAATGTAATATCCAAAATAAATAAATAATAATAATAATAATAATAATAATAATAATAAAAAATTATGATATAATTACAATTCCCTATTTGGTATAATAATAATACATAAATAAAATCAAATAGAGAATGATCTGAAGATTCCTTCTGAAATTTTCAAACGTTGCATCTATTCCATTGAGTGTAACCGTGGAAAAGTTGAAGAGCTTTCCAAATGAAATCTCTTGGAAAGTTTCGATTGGAAAAATCAAGGCAAAAGTTAAGAGGAATAGTATCCCCTCTTCATGACTTCTTTGTTTACTTGCAAGATAGGGCTTAACTGTGTGAGAAAAGCAAGCAGTTAACTCATAAGTCCAATAAGGAAAAGAAATATCTATATATATTTATATAATAAAGAGACGAGAATGTCAAGCTTAAAAAAGGACTGCAACCCATATTCTGGAAACAGTGCAAAAGTTCAAGAATAAAGAAGGGAGCGGAGGAACCAAGAAGTAGAAGAAGGGTGAAGCAAGGAAAAAGAGATCCACATTTAAGTATCACTAGTAAGGGGTTTCTCTGCTTTTTTAGTCTTCTTACCCCTTCCAAGTTGCTTGTCTCATGTTTAAATTTTGCATATTTTACTCTGTTACTATTATGGTAAACACTAGGAAATTGAGTAGTTGTTGGGTAAAAGTATGGAGTTGTGAGGGGTGCCAACTAAGGTAATAGTGGTTATAGTTAGAGTGAAAATCCCATCTTAATTTAGGGCACCAACTTTGGTTGGGCGAGAGGGGCTTTTTTGCATAGAGTTTTATACGCAGTAAGATGATAGGACTGTAGCAATTCTAATTCAAAAAGAGTTCAAACCATGGCAAGTGGCTACTATGTTATATAAACAAGGAGTTTAGGAAAAAAAAATTCAAAGAGTATTACCCCCACTGTGCTAATATATGCTTGTTAACTACATACTTATTATATACCATGCTGAGGAGTTTTATGACTAATTACAAGCTTTTTAACAGACTATTGTAAGGTGATATATAGAACTGACTGACAAGAATAGAAAATAGCTCATATACTTTATCATTTTTTAGATGCCCTAGCCAATAAGTATGAAAACATTATTCCTATTGCATTATTTTATTATGTACCAAGAGGATTTTGGGTAGCCGCAGCATACCCTTGGAAATACTTACTGAGAGTTTGTCTCTCATTCCGTTTTCTTGGTGTTTTCAGAGGAGACCCATGGCATGGATTTATGCAGCCTTGCAGGTGGAGATCACATGGGACCATAATCTCCTCGAGACTTTGACTTTGCTAGCAGTTCATTTCTATCATGTTCTTGTTTAGTTCTTGGACCACTGGTGCACTCCTGAGTGAAGACCTATGTACATAGTTGACTTTCGCAACCATGCTTGATAGATGGACAGGCACTCATAGTCCATCCTTTTGAGGGTTGTGTATATGTCAAGCGGGAGTTTGACTAGCTTGACCTTAATAGTGGATACTAGTCTTGACTTTTGGGATGACTGCACCTAATTACTTTACAAACTACGGTGTGTTGCAAACATGAACAAATATGTTATATGTATGACCAATGTTGTATTTTCACTAATATGTTTACCAGCTCAGATACATCAAGAGTTTAATTCGTGGAAAAAAAAACAAAAAATAATCTATGCAGCCAAGTTAGGAAGGAAATGTTAGTAATCCCTAAACGGTTAAGGATTTGGAAATTAACCTAATAAAGGATAGGTAAATTAACAATTAACTAGTAGGGTGTTATAACCTACCCAATAGAAGGGGTTAACTCTATACAAGAGGGAGAGAAAGTGGCTAAGAGATGGCATGGACATTGTGGTATACTCTTCTTCCTTCACTCTACATATTCTCTTCTTCTTGATTCTATTTCTTCTTTCTTCGGAACTTGCTTATTCTACCTTCTTCTAATTACCATTCTTCTAGCAAGTTCTCTAGCTTGAGGAGGCTGATTGTGGTTGATGAAAGCTTATCAAGTGGAGATCAATTTGTCCAGTCACTACTCATATACTATCTTCATCTCTATTATTTCCTTACATTGTAATTCTCTATTTTATTGAGACAATCCTCAAGATACTATTTGTTATTGGTTTCTGAGTTGAATTGAGGAATATTTTTTGTAATCCCATCGATATTATTTCAAAGTCACAATATTTCCAAATTGAAACCAAAAGTTTATTCTGCATGGCAATCAGATTCACACAAAAGTCACATTATATTCACATCATGTTTTTATAATTATAGTTCCCTTTAGTCATCTTACATTTTAGCTTTGAAGGTGGTTCCTTCTTATATGAAAGGTGCCACCGATCAAACTTTTACGAAAGTCAACTTTTATAATGATGTGAATAAAAAAGAGTATTATATTTCTTGTTCAATCAAATTTGATGAGTTATTTAAATATTATTTTACTACATTTTTTTGTTTAAGTTAATTATTATATTTAAGTTAGGAGTTTTTATTGTGTTAAATTAAAAAGTTTAATTGTTGATAATTTTTATATTTAATATTAACTAATATAATTATTAAATATAAATTTAAAATATAGGAATGATAATATATTTCAAATTTAAAATACATTTTTAATTAAGGATATTTCAGGAATATCACAAATAAAAGTAACAAATGAAGAATGGCAATAGAAAATTAGGCGTGACAATAGCCCTACAAATAAATAGGTAGCCCAAAATGAAATGTGACGCTATTAATTAAAGACCAATGTGTTTATTCATGTACCATTATCGAATTTGCTTTCAATACTTCACCATTTTAGCAACTTTATCATTTCAGCCATTTATGTTCGGCCTTTACTTTCATCTGTTATTGCCCTCACCACCTTGTAAGCTAATCGAATTCATATATTTGAATTAGTTAAGCTCAAAAGTCAATTTTTATATAAAAAATCAATTTAAGAAGGTAATCTTTTTAGTGATAATCTTAACAGTTTAATTTTTATACACTATCAGTATAAAATAATTTTATATTAATATCTAATTATATATATTATATAAATAAAAATTATTAATTCTTATATTCATTATTTAAAAAAAAATACTTTTGATAATATATTATATAATTAAATATTAATATAAAATTCTTTTATACTTATAATATATAAAAATTAATCCCTAATCTAAATTACGGGCAATCTTATATAACATATGTGAAATGCACCCTAAAGTGTTCGCTGGTTATTTAGGACTCGGATGAAATTTCATGTTTCTCTCCTTAATCGGGGTGAGAGAAAGCCTACCAAGAAAGAAAAAAAAAAAAAAAAATACGGAGAGAAGAAACAATGGCAGGTTGGTGGAGGTGACGCGTTCGGCCATTCGCACATCCCCCTCGCCAAAAGCGACGAGTGATACTTATTCCCTCCCTCCGCCTTGGTTTTCACTTCCAAACAACACAGCGCCTCGACGAGTGCCGTGGCACAAAAAGCTTAGTTTGCAAGATGTCAGTTTCAGATTGGAACCATTGCCTTCTCTCGTTATTCATCATCCTCACGGCGTTCGTCATCGATAATGCTCTCTGCATAAGGTTACCGGATCGGGTCCATCAATCCGACCGCGACCCGCCCGACCAACGACGCTTGCAAACAGCCGTCTTCGCTCTCGGAAGCTTCTGGAGATCCGAAGCGGTGTTTGGGTGCCTGCCCGGCGTTATTCGGACCACTGCTGGCTACGCCGGCGGCTCCAAGCCCAACCCCGAATATAGAAGCTTGGGTGACCACGCCGAGTCCGTCCAGGTTCTCAATTTCTTAAATCTCTTTCCCTGTGAAAACAACTTCGTATTTTATTTTTTACTTTTTATTTTTTTGGTATTATGATGGCTGTTAATGTATGTATGATTGGGCCTTTTGGTACGATACACGCTTACTAAGTATCCCCCGTGCTTAAGGATCTTGAATTTCCATATATTTTTAATTTTACGGCGAAGATGCGTCCTGGATTGGATGCTATTTGACGCAATGGTCATTGTCTGTGTCCACTCGCCATATTAAACAATGTCATGCTTCTAGGTCATTGCACTTGCTATTCCCAGGGAATGATACAGGTGCTATTCATGACTGAGTTACATTCCTGAAAATTGCTTCTTTTTTTTTTTTTGTTTTTTTGGACACCATGAGGTATCCTACAGCCTCAGCTAATCTGAACTTCCCAGATGACTTATTCGCGTTAGATCCCAGGAGCATTTGAATTATGTCATCTTCCCACAGTAGTATTTCTTTGGCATTTGAACTTGTGTGTCTGTACTAGAGGGGGTGGAGGTACTATCTCGATCTGCCCTGTCTGACTGAACGACATTGCACATTTCAGGTGGCAACAGCAGGATATTCTTTCTAAAGTATAATGAAGGGATGTTACTGTTGAAACTCATGCTGAACCGCTTACATTGTTCCATTATCTAGAAAGACCATTTAATACATTTCTGCAAATTATTGGTGAACCAATGAGATTAGCCGTACCTGCAAGAGGTGTCATCTGGTTGCTACACAATGCTTTTCTAAAAGAACTTCTCACTAACTTGATAATATCAGTTCAAGCAATAAGTTTACATATTTTCCCTAGACAAATTATCATTTTTAAGGAAACAAAGAGTATCTGTTTAGAAATGGTTGTGTTTGATAGCCACCTGACTAAATTTTATGTGCATTTACTTAGTGATGCAGGTTGCTTTATTATGTAGAAACCAAATACTTAACAATCAGATTCCTTCTTTATTGTGGTGTAGTCTAGATTTGTGGGCTGCTTGATTTATTCCAAACACCTTACCAGCTCATATGTTTGTTAGAATTAGAAAGTAGTAACTCTTGTTAATTTTATGTTTTTGTGCTTGTTGCATTTTATTAATTCCTGTTCTTGGGTTATATTTGGGCAGCATAACTAATTGAGAAACAATTAAATATCAAATTAAGCCATGCCAAATAACAGACTAAGGTCTGCCTTTTCCAAAGAAATCACAATTCCTAAGAATGAAGGGTGCTCATTGGTAGGCATGTGCCAAACCAGTGCTTGAGAGAAGTTTTGCACAGTTCTTATAAATCACTGAACGCTGCTTCCAGTGTCTTCTGTCACTTAGTTTGACATATATCAATCTCAGTGCTAGTATGAAACAAGGAATAGTCTAGTTTTTGGCAGAATTAGTGAATAGTTGGTAGTTCAAGACTTTGTGTGGTGGATGGCAAGGACTGTGATATTTATCAAAGAATTTTGAATCACAGTTTAAATGAATGTCCATGAAAGGACCTGGATTTATGAATTATACTTTTGATAGATAACAATGTACATGCTTTACTGAATTGTGGTTATCTTGTGATATAAACCTGGTCATAGTGTAAGAGATGAAGAGAAAATATGTTGTATGTTACTGATATGGAGCTGAGTTCCAGTGGAGAATTAGCTCAGAATCATGTACACAAGCTAGAGAAACAAATGATGAAAGAAAGAACACTCTAG
Source organism: Pterocarpus santalinus (assembly GCA_031439595.1). Lineage (NCBI taxonomy): Eukaryota > Viridiplantae > Streptophyta > Magnoliopsida > Fabales > Fabaceae > Pterocarpus > Pterocarpus santalinus. Next base: position 33,900,307 of record CM062525.1, read on the forward strand.
GGACAATTTGAGGAGCACCCAAAACCCTCCAAAAGTCCACTCCACTATTTTCCCTACCTCCTCACAATGTTCACCCTATCCCTATAAATATCCCTGCTTCCCAAAATCAAATCTCACATAGTCCTCCCTTCCCTCCACTTTGTTTTTTTCAACTCAGCAGTTGGTTATACAAGAGTGTGCCCCTCTCTCTCTCTCTCTCTCTCTCTGCAATTACAAGAGGCCCAATTTATGATTGGCCCGATTCCTAACAATACTTCACCTTTAAAAGGTTCACCTTATCCTAAAGATGATAGTTTGGAAAGCAACATAACACTGCTGAAAAAGATGACTTCCTCTTGGGTCCCAAATCTTGAGAAAGGAGGAAAGTATGCTTGCAGGGTAGTAAAGTCAACCTGGGTCCCCTGGATCCTCTCCAAGTCCCATAGCCAGAATTTCCTGACTGTCCCCAGCTAGAAAGACGGTTAAATCTTTCATAGCATTCTGAATTTGACTATGGTATTCACTTTGAAAGAGTATTTTGGCACAAACTAGTAAATTATCATAACCATTCTGAATTTCAAGCCTTACTAAAATGCATTAGAATAGACATGGGCTTTTAGCCAGTTGACTATTTTGAGCAGCCCATCAGGGGCTGTGCTAGCCCCATTGATATTGGCAGTTAATGTCTTTGGAGAAATGCCAATCTCCAAAGCTACTTCTTTTACATCAACTTTTCCTCTCTTTATCTATTTCTTTGAAATCAGTGCAACATTGAGTGTGTCATGTGCATTAGCATTCTCACTGGTCCCACCCACTGCCCCAATAATACATAGTTGTTGCTCAGCATTACCTCCAAACATGTTTTCAGCTGTTAACCTACAACTAGTCATTCCTCCATCTTCCGGTTCATGATGGCTCAATTTGCTTGAATTACTGTGAGAAGCTATCCCAATGCTATTCCATTCTTGTAAACAATTTTCAAATTTTGTTCATTGTTCACTGATAGTCTCACCAGAAGGCCATTGGCATCAGAAACTTCATGCTCAACATCAACAAAGTCTCCCAATGGCAATTTGCTACCATTCTCTTGTAAATCTGAGTGCTTAAAACAAGCAGCCCTCAACAGAACATTATCAGGACCAAACTTGGCTCAAACCTCCATCCTATGTCTAGCTTTCCTTGTACATAGAAGATGAAAAAGAAGTCTTGCAGGTTCCGGTCTTATGTTCTTTTCTTCAAACGGATTGTATGTATTTTTGAGAGGTAATGATACAGTTATACAACAGCATTCACAATGTAACAGTCATCATTCTTTTTACCCATCTTGTCTCCCTGCAGACCTGCACCCCACTTGCACCTATCAGACCACCTTTAGCAGACATACCAGGAATTTGGTAATGTCAAGTAGAGCCTTTACATTAGTCACTTGTTCCCTTGGTTCTGGAACTAGCTGGTGCAGGCTCTCCATTTTGCCAATTGTGAAATCAAACTTGTCATAGTCTAGCCTTGCCATTTCCTCCTCTTCCATTGCTAGTTAATCTTCTAGAAGATTCCTTGGCTGCAAGAGCTTCAGCCACACCAGGAAGCTGAGAGAAACCTTGACAAATCATGGGAAGTCATCATATTCCAAAATTAAGACCATTTGTGCATCTTTTCTGGAAGTTCCATGTCAATAAATTGTTGGAAACAACCCTTTCCCCTATCACTCCTATTCCCCTCCATTGGTTGAGCAAACTCTAGTAAAGGGATGGCAATTGAAGCTGCTGGCTTAGTTATTCCAACCTTAACATACCTATTGGGTCCACCAAGTTTGACCGGTTTCTTTTTCACTTTCAACTATTTCTGATGCAGATACTATCCCTAAAGCGTCATTTCCATCTTGTGTGGGCTTGGCCCATTTGCTTTGAAAAATACGCTTCTAATGCAGCATTTCGGGCTTGGCCCATTAGGTTAGAAAATGAGCTCTCCTGGGCAAATTCCAATTTTGCCCTTCCCTTTTTCTTTTGTCCATTCATGCTGCAGCACCTGCATTAGAGCTAGTTTTGCAGACATCACATTTGCCAATGCCTCCATCACATATGTCTCAATGGTCACCATACAAGGTGCTGAGTCTGGCATTTTTACTGGGGGAAGCTTGGCAGTGGAAGTTCTGGTGGCGGATGGGGACGGATTGCCCTCTCCCTCATCCCTTACTTGCTCATCAACTCTTGGTCAACATCCCCGTGATCTCTGCCTTGAGGTTATGTACTTGTTTCAGGCTGTCTCCTCCTTCCCCTTCTTCTTAATGTTGAATCTAAGCTTGAAAAATGGAGACCAACAGCCACATCTCCATCTTCCTCTTCTATCATTTGTACATTCTTCAATGGCTCCTCTTTGCTCTCAATCCCTTCATTCTCATCTGATTCCTTTAGACATTGTTGCTCTGGTTTTGCTTCCTTACACGGGACCCAAACTGGTTGATTGAAATCATATCTGAGTTGAAAACGTTTGACCACTGCCTTCACAACCTCTCACGATGTAGCATCTAGGTTGTACCATTTTCAAAACCAATACCAGATGAAAGCATGACTTGTCAGTGCACTTACCATTGCTGGCGGCTTCTGTTGTTCTAGAATTTTTCTCTGCATCAAAGTGCTGCAGCACATGGATAAACAAAAGATAAATGGAAGAACACTCTAGGGACAGTTCAAGGAGGACCCAAAAGCTTCCCATAGTCCACTCCTCCACTATTTTCCCTACCTCCCCACAATGTGCACCCCTCTCAAATATCCTCCCCCCCCCCCCCCCCCCAACAAAAAAAAAAAAAAATCTGAATCCCACATGATCATCCCTTCTCTCTATCTTTTTGCCAACTCACTAGAGTGTGCCTCATATTCTCTCTCATTACTCCGCAATTACAGCCAAGGCCTAATTTATGATTGCCCTGGTTCCGAAGATGTTGATTCTGGAGTTCATGTAGACTACTATATATTGAGAATTTTTCACAACATTGAACAGACAGGGTAATTTGCTTTTACACCATGTACAAACTAAATACTTCAATCCATAGTACATCGTAGAATCCAAATGTAGCTCCATTGTTTTATTTAATACGATGAGTTGAAACTTGGATGCTTTTATTGAAGTTTGCTGCTATGGTTTGCTAATACAATACAGGTTGAGTATGATCCGCGGCTGATTAGTTTTAGGGAACTCCTGGATGTCTTTTGGTCAAGCCATGATCCCAGGCAAGTGTATGGCCAGGGTCCTGATGTGGGCAATCAGTACAGGTAGGAGGATTATTGCTCCTAGTTGCAGTTACATGTATTCGTCCTCCATATCCAACCGCATGCCAAGTCCTAAGTATTGAACTTATTTACATTCTTGCAGATCAATCGTTTTTTGTAATGGAACTGAAGAATCAAGAATCGCTGCACTCGGCAAAGAGCAGGAACAAACCAGGTCAAGAAGCAGCATCGTGACTACTCAAATTCTTCAACTTGGAACATTTTATCCTGCTGAGCCAGAGCACCAGGTTTTGTATTCCGAAATAATGTTTATCCATAGTTGATGTTTCTAAGAAAAACGTTTTCTCCACTATCTGCTTACTTTTCCAATTCTTGATGCCTCGGAGCAATTTCAGCTAGATTTCAGAACTCATTCCAGAAATGGTTACTTGTCAGAGAACCTCAGCCACTTGTTTTGCTTGTGCATTTCAGTGTAGGGCTATTAGGTTGGTTGAGGTTGCAAATGCTCATTTGCCACATTGAGCTTGAGAATTAAATTCGTAAACTTTGAGCTGCCATGCCTTGATTCATTCTTCATAATTGTAAATAGTATGCTAACATAAGTTATTAGAGTTGTTATTAGTTGAAAATTTTAAACTCATTTTTCTTGTCTTTTATTAGACAATTTTAGTAAGTTCAATTTGTTGTAGCAGCTAAAAAGAAGTTACCTGGCGAAATTCCATTGCATTTAATCACCAACTGACATTCCCTGTTCTGTTCTAAATACGCAGAAATTTGAACTCAAGCAAAACCCTTTCCTTCTTCAGCTAATTGGGAACCTGCCTCAAGAGGAGCTTGAGAGGTCAAGCCTGGCAACAAAATTGAATGGATATGTAGCTGAGCTTTGCCCTCCAAATATCCAAAGGCATATTGATGCGAAGATCAATGAAATCATAAAAATGGGTTGGCCTATTTTGAGGGAATTGTAGTTGGCCTTTGGGAAAGTTGCTCAAGATTGTCATTCTACAGCTGATTTGCTTCGCATTGGTTCAATCGCCTGTACCAGTTGTGTTCGAAATGACAAGATCAAAAAGAGAAGCAAGCGTATGTTGCTGACCGATAATACACTTGTGTTGTAATTATTGTGCTTGCAGTCCTATTCTTCAGTGTCCGTCACCCCTCTATCCAGAAACCGATTTTTCCTGTAGTCTCTTCCATTTCTCCTTTGACATATGGCTACAATAGAGGAACTAGTAATTCCAGCTTGATGTTCGATAATGTGGAAGAACCTATTATGTTCATGTGTGTTCTTACTCTTCTACCAAGCATGGTGTTGGCATTATAATCATTTGTTCATAATACAAGTAATTGGAGAATGTTTTGATTATATTATGGTTTCTTAAATGGTCTATAAGTAGGGTTGGAAGTAAGTCAAGTTTGTTAATAGTTTGATAAATTTAGCTCATAAGCCCATGAGCTAAGTTTGAGTTGAGGAATTGAGTTTATTTATTAGATGAGTCTTAAGTTGAATTTTGTCGTGTTTGACTAAAAAACTTTTAAGCTAGTTAAAAATATATCATTATTATATATCTACAATCTACAAATAATATATATTTATTAATATACTTACATTCTAATATTAGTTTATTATTATATATTTTTTTAAGAAAATAATAATAATCTTTAAACGTTAAGAATGTAAAATGGGCCGTGATGGCCATGTAAAGTTTTTCTAGTTGTAATACCCTTTATTATATAAGATATGCTCTAGTCATGAAGTTATATTAAAAGGGTGTCACTGTGGTACGAAAGTATGACCCTTTAATTACACACTTTATTACTATATAATAGTTTGTAAACTTTGTCGTATTTGATACATAGAAGATAAAATAATTACAATTTTAAAAGAAATTGTGACTAACATAATACATAGAACTTGCTTTCGACTAGTCGCTTGGTCTGGTTTGCACCCAAGTTTTGCTCAGAAAATATCCCAGAGGCTCGCACTTGATTTCCAACTTAGGGGCTGGAATATTTATGAAAAAGAAAAATATATAAGCAGGCAGTAAGAAAAACATGAATTATTCTCATACAGTGCCATCATAAACATTCCAACCGCTTCGATTTATTATGAAAATATGAGCACATATATACAAGCAGTGGTTCAATTTTAAGTTAAAAACATCTTTCTCGAAGCGGGTTATATTTTAACCACTACTAGGCATATCATATGACAGACATAGAAACACGAATAGAGTAATATACTTCAGTAAGAATCATAATAACATCATGATATAATGAGATAATTAGAAATGCACATATTGTACTTGATTGTATGCAATTGCGCTTGACTTAATTCATCTCTTTCTTTAACTTACAATTTGATCTTACTCTTTTCTGTACTTGGTCCCTCGGAGGTAAATGACCTCCCTCACCCTTGGGTAATAATCTGCTTTTCAGGTCCGAGCTCGTATCTATACATGAGTGACGGGTTTACTTTCTCCGACCCTCACACCGGTCTATTCCCCTTAAATCTAGTCGAGGGTTGGCCCAAGTCTTAGACAGTACTGCTCTGGCCTACGCTAGCTGGGTCTATGCCATGCCTCACGTGATAGCTTGGTACATCTCTCTTGCAAGTTCTTATTATCCTTTCCTTTCCATATCTTATCATGCATGCAAATGCTTTGAGCATTCATGGATATGTCTCTTACCCTACTTCTCATATCATATTCTAATTATGCTTGCATGCATGACATACATGAATAGAACATATAAATATAAATATATTCAAGACATAATCACCCATAGCATAAGTTCTCATAAATTCTTGCCGAAAATTCGGCAGCATAACGGATCGAGTCCGTTTCTCTGTGAATAGTGCCAAGCTACCAATACAATCAATTAAGTATGCAATTCAATGTAAAACAGCAAGTTACAGCAACATTATTGATTATATAGTATGTCAAAGTCAATAGAAATATCAACAGAGTTTTCTGCTCACTCTACCCTCTTCTGCCCGAATTTTGTAAAGTCCACCCTTACTCCTATTCAACTCATTTAGATCTGAATTTTGGATATATCATATCTCTATGTGTCTAGTTTCCAACCTTTTTAGTTCCATCTCATTTTGATTTGTATAACTCAAGTTATTTAAGTTTTATCTCAGCTTGCCCCGTAGCTGGCCAGAATTACACACTTAAAAGTAAAAATTTACTAAAAATCGAAAACTAGCCCAAATCATACAAAATCGGTATCATATTAAAGCAAAAAGGACAAGCTTTCATATGAAATAAGTTTCATATCATTTGCATGTGTATATTTTGAGATATGAGCCTTGTAACTTGACCCTACTAGACTACCCTGTTCCAGCCTAGTTTGAGCTTAAGGTGAATTCATTGATATACTGGGAATAATTGGCAATGAATCTGACTTTGAAATTATTATGGGATGTCCCGTCATATGTTAGCTTTCAAACAACGTTGGGGTTCACTCGATTTAGAATTGTGTAGGGTGAGTTACACGCTTCCCAACTCATACTGCCCAGATGAGAATCCAGATTTTTAGGTCAAACTTCAAAAATTCATAACTAATTCTATACTAATCCAATGGCCTTATATTTTATATGTGTGGAAAGCCCTGAATGTCTAGTTTCACATAAAAATGGATTCATGAAATTTAAATAGCTGTATGGGGAGCCGTACACTCCGCCGTACGGACCATTGAGGGAAAAATCCTAACAGCTTCTTGAATTCTTCTTGAATTCATGTTTTCCTTAAATCAATCCATCCAATCTTCAATTCAAACTCACATATACACTTAAACCAACCTTAATTCATCATCGTCACTTAAGATAACATCACATAAATGAACGAGGGACCTTAGGCAGCCCCAATTCAAGAAAAGAAGGAGAAAGTTGAGATTCCTACCTTGGTGGTATGAAATCTTAATGGAACTTGATCTTGGAGTAAAGTTGATGGTTAGGGTTTGAGCTTGGGGATGAGAGGAAGTGGAAGAAGATGAAGAAAAGTGGGAAAATGAGGGCTGGCTTGCACCTCTTGTGGGAAGGCTGAAAATATAAAGGGAGAAGGAAGAAAAAAAATGAAAACTTATGAAGGAAGTTGGCTTTTAATTGGTGGACTTCAATCCTCATTCAAACTTGGCTCGGCTTCCCTCTTTTATGGCTGATTGAGGCGCCACTTATAGGGATGTTTTGGCTAAATCTTGACCCTCCATCATAGGGTTTTCATAGTATAATTTCTATTGGTCCGGTTCCAACAGTTTAAAATACCGAAATTCTACCGATTTCCTTCAAATTGGTAAAACGGTTTTAGAAAAGTTCTATGAGGTTTCTTATGGTTCTAATCTAATTCCATCAAGTCTAATCTTTCTAGATCATATTTAATTGGTTTTAAGTGAATGCTCAATTAAATTCTAATTAATCCCAATTATTTGATGAAAATCGAACAATTAGGCGAAAAATAATAAAAATCCGGTGGAGGTGAGGCCAAGTTTCTCCACTATCTTGAGCAACACTTGGCGCCACTCATATGTAGTAGGGGTGGTTGAATTTCAGCCACTTAAATGAGGGTTTCCGATAGAAAATTCTACTAGTTTGGTTCTGGCGGTTTAAAATATCGAATCTTCGTCGATTTTCTTCAAATCAGCAAAACTTTACTAAATGACTCTGAGAGAATTTCTATATCTCTATTCTAATTGTTCTTAAACCTAATCCCTCTAATTAACATCTAATTAACTTCTAATTAATCCTACTTAGTTAATAAGATCGAATAAATTGCTTGTTAACGTGAAATAATCGTTCTTGCAAATTTATAGCTTTTCTATTTTCCATAGCTAATGGTATATCCGTAATTTTGAGCAAGTCCAGGGGCACCCCATATCATTTCACACCAGACTGCCTCCATCGCCCAATCAGCAGAGATTTAAACTTCTACGGTTTCACCATGTGATTCTGGTTTGTTTAAAACCCCATTATGCTAATTTTACTGATGTGGGGACATAAAGGTCATTTATAAAAAATTCTAGGATTATTGTGAAAATATCCACTTGGGGTTAAAGTACAATTTCTAAAATTGTTGGGCAAGATTGCAATTAATAAAAATTGATAGGGGCACTTTTGTCATTTCTTAATTTTTAGCATATGGCAGTGCCATATTTTTAACGGCAGTGTTATGCTACCCTACATTTCTGAGTGTGAGGATTGTCGGGGTATGCCACTGCCTGAAAAATTCCCATACTGCCTAAGAGAAATAATTGAAAGTTTCTATTATACTCCACTTAAGAAAGTGGAGGCTGTTACACTAGTCGAATGTCAAATTGTAATATGATAGTGGACATAACCAAAGTAGACAAAAAAATTCAAAAAAGAAAAAAGAAAAAACGAACAGGGTGGGACCGTGGCTAGTTAAGCAAATAGTTTTCCTGGTAAAGAATATTATAAGAAAAGGAAACGTATCTCTCTATAGAAAATGTACTGTGCAGCAGCGTTACAAAACTCAACCTTGTATATTTCGTTTGTTCGCCATCAAGTTTCAAGCTTAATGGCTCTTTTTTGGTCAGTTACACAGCAACTTTACTGCTCTCATCTTGTGTTTTTATCGGTCTCAAGTAATTTAATTTGTGTCATAACATATTTTTACTTTAATGTGAAGGAAATTGATTTTTAATTATTTTACTTTTTGATTCTTTATTTGTTTTATTTCCAAGTTTTAGTATTGTTATTATTGAATGAAGAAAAATACCTATTTAGTATTTGAATTGGTGGGCCTATGTGTTGGCTTTTTTAGGAACACGAAGCATAATAGGTAGTGGGGCTATGCAGTTATGTATTATATTTGTTCTGACCTGTTTCTGAGGCCGCCCGACGATGCTCATAGCAGATCCGAGCTCTTCGTATATTCATCCAGTGGGAGACCTGCAAGGAACTTCGACACTCAAGTCAAAACTCTATTCTAGTCAAGTGTGAGTAAAAAAGATTAGTTACTTACCTTCGTCTCGCCCTGAGTTCCCTTTTTATATTTATCTTTATGTGCCTATTCCCCTAATTACATGGTAGTTATTTATCCTCCTATTGTCACGGGGTCCCTCCATGCTCAATAACTACCACTAACGGGTTAGCTATTCTTATGCGCTAGTTTGGTTTCAGCTTATCCGTAGGAGTTCTTTCTAGAAGAGTTGTTTTTGAGCTTATCTGGGCTGAGCTCTAGGGCCCAGTGAATTTGTTCGGTCCACAGCCCCCAAGCTTGGTTATCATTTTCAATAACAATCCGAGCTTAACTCAAAATTCTGAGCTCACGCTTCAAGGCCAAGCTTGAGTTCTTTCGACCTTCATCCAAGCTTATTTTCTGAACTTAGGTTATTGATGGTTATCTTGGAAACATTTCAATTCCTTCTACGCTTGATGGAAAACATGCATGAACACATGTCCCGTTATGAAGCCCCCACTATCACTTCATTACTACATAGTAATCATTTCAAATCCTACCTTTAAATTCTAGCTGTTAGATTGAGCCCCCAGTCGCTGATTCTCTTGACGGTGGGGATCTACTCTCAATGGGGGGAAACTTTCTCCTCCATCAAATCATTTCAAGTTTTCTGAGATGGGTTTTTAGCCCAATTCTTACAAGTTTCTCATTATGAGCCCATTTTTGAATTTCTCAAGCTTTGTATTCCTCTTCTCACACCTCCATCTATTGTTCTCTGCAACTCCTCTTTGCCATGGGTTTCTACTCAGTCCAATCTTTCGCCGCCATCCATTACTTTCTTAGGACTTTTCGAGTAAGTATTAAGTTTTCATTCCTTGAAAAGATTCTAACCCTAGGGTAGTAGATGATTGGTCTCCACTCCCCTTCCTTCATCTTAAGCCCTCAATTCCTTCATGGCCAATGATGGAAAAAGATTTTTGTGGGACTATTAAGAGCATTGGATGTTAGATTTTACCAGATCTATACCATGAACTTAGAACACCAATGATATATAGGAATATGGATTAATAACTTGCATACCTGACAGATCTATATTATCGCAGAATGTCATCTATGAATCCTGTTGCAAAGAGAAAATATATGCACATGCATAACACGAGAAGGGGGTCGAATTGTGTTGTTTCAAACTTTAGCGTAACCTGAAAATTCGAAATTGAAAATCTTTCTCAAGTCTTCGACTTGGCTTGCGAAAGCTTTGTGTTAGTTAATAAAACCTTATATGTTTAAATTATTTAAGATGATGAACAAATTGAAGTTAAAAATGTAGATAGTATAACTTATGTGATCAAGATAAAAAGCTATGTAGCTATAAAAGAACCACACAAGAAATTTTTATACTGGTCCAGCCAACCACTTGCCTACTTCTAGTCCCCAACTCTTTGTTGAGATTTTATAAAAACCTAAGTATTCATTGTTTAAGCTTCTCCAAGCTTCTTATAGCAGAGTATTCTTTTCTTAAGTCTCTCCAAGCATTAACTTGAGTATTCTTTGTCCTAGCTTCTCCAAGCCCTACTTGACCATTACTGGGTATGTGTACAAGTTTTGATATTTAAAAACAATTTGTGAACACTCACACTAACTCTCTTTATAGAGAATCAACAATATTTTCTATTGAACAAAAGTTATAATGAGTAACTTTCTGAAAGTTCAGAAAGTTAAGAAAGTTGACAATGAAGCTCTACAAGCGAAGAAGATATTTCGCTCTTCTAGCTGTTCTTTCTTCGGCATCCAAACTTTTATAGACATTGAAATATATCCGTTGAAGCTTTCAGTTCTTAACTTTTGAAGTTCTCTTTGAACTGCTGGTCTAAGACTGGACAGAAAGGCAATAGTCTTCCTTTTTCTCATTCTTCGAAGCTTGTGCAGAGATAGAAAAGTAGTTGTTTGTTGATATACCAATTGTGCAGATTTGTCAGCGCTTCTTCTACCTCTTGTTAAATCATCTTTTTTGACTTTTTGAATTTGTATATGAAGCGTGTTGAGGAGGTATGACACATATGAGAAGTATGTTTTTGGTGATATCCCTTCTGGATAGAGTTATCCCTCTAGACAGAGTCATTTATCTAAATTGGCAAAATTTAACTTTCTAGGCCCGTCTTTTCTTTTTGAAGTGTAGCTTCAACATTCTGAAATTCTTCTTTCCTATTTCTAAACAAAGTAGCTTGAGAGACATAAAGCATATATTCCGTGTAAAGCATATTATAGTATAAAGCTATGGATAACGATGCTTTGAAGGCTTTTTGAGCACTTAAGCTATTTGTTTAATTTCATTCTCACAGAAGAATTTGCTATTCAACTTAGCCTTTTCATGGTTAAAAAGATTTGCTTTATTCTGATTTGGTTTTCATCAAAAACCTTAAAAAATCAATTTGTTTCATAGCCTTAGAATAACTTTTGAGAGGCATTGGAGCTAATAATCTCCCCTTTTTTGATGATGGCAAATTAGTATTTAAGAAATGCTTTTTGTTATCAGAAAAGAACTTTTGAAAGAACATGATATGTTGTTTGAAAAGAAACTTCTTCCTGAAAAGAATGATGATTTCAAAGATCATCATTTTATCATATTACATCATTAAGATATATGAAAGTAATTTCAAAATAAGAGTGTTTTGAATATCATCAAGTGAAGGCATATGAATTCAAAGATTTATCTCAGTACATTTTTTAGATATATTAGAGCAAAAGTTAAGATAAATCAACTAGGATGCATATGGTCAGAGAATAACTAGCCAATCATTATCTGAAAACTTCAAATAAATATTTAATAAGGATTAGAGCATTTCATTTGAATAGATATCCAATCATCAAATATCAAGTCAGTTAATGATTTTTTAAACAAGAATCAGAGCATTCAATAATTTGAAGTATCAGAGCACATTCAATAATTCAAGGTATCAGACGTGTTATAGGTAATAGAATATTCAATTGGAGTAATTAAAATATGATAGAGAAATATTGAATCTAGAATGCATTTTTAGCAAAAAAAATTAGCAGAAAATATTTTTAACCAATATAAACAGAGCTGTAAACACATGTATAACAGAAAATGTTTCTAACAAAAAACTGTTGAATTCTAAGAAAGTACTGAAAAATGCATGTGTATGCATGCATGCTCTTCCTAAGTATATGCTCTTATGCTATGCTCCCCTTCAGCTTTAGCTTTCCTAAATATTTTCTTCTTCTCCCTATTTGACATCATCAAAAGAATGATGTGGGATCATAGAAGGACCATCATTGATTGCCTTTTGCTTTATGAATGGTCTTCAGAATCTGCACAAGAAGGTTTTCCATTTTGTCCATTCGATGATCCATTCTTTGCTGATAGGCTTGAAGTTCAGCTTGGGTTGCCAAGATAATGTGTTGATTGGCAAGGAGTAGATCCATCTAAACGTCAGCAGCATTGGGAAACACTTCAGCAAATGAAGGTTCTTTAGAAGGCAACTTTTTAGTGTGCTAAGAGTATAACATCTACCATTTTTCGCCTAGTTATTCGGTTTTACCGAGTAATTGAAAATAATTAAAATTCGAATAAGCAATTATTTAGACTCAATTGAATAACAATTACTTGAGTCTAAATAAGAGAGAATTAAGTTAGAGTATAGGAGAATTCATAAAAATTTTATTGAAAATCGATTTACCGATTTAAAGGAAATCGGTAACATTACGGTATTTTAAACTGTCGGAACCGAACCAATAGAATTACAAGCTCTAAACCCTATTTTGAGTGGCTGATGGCTCAGCCACTTACCAGCCAAAAAGTGGCGCCACAAGGCCACTAAACCGTGGAGAAGTTCAGCCAAGCAATTTGAGCCAATCAAATTCAAGCAAAAAGGTCACTCCAAGCCATCAGATTTTCTGCTGCTTTATCACCAATTCTGACCCTCATTCACGCCACTTTTCCTCTTCTCCTGCAGCTCTCTTCTCTCTTCCTCACACGCCCAAAAACTCAAGCCAAATCCAGCCTTATTCATCCACACTTCAAGAATCCAGCACAAACACTTGGATAAAAGGTAGGAGTTTATTAATTGCATCAGATTTGTGATATTTGGCTGGCTGAGATTGGATTATTTTTATGATTCTTGATGTGTTAAATGGAGGATTATGATGATATGTGATTGGCTTTGGGTTGTTGATTTGGTTAAAATCGAATTTGAAGCAAGAAAGAATAGGAATAAGAAGAGCTGAGGGGCTGGAGAACCAAAACCCCTTGGCAGTCCGTACGGCGGAGTGTACAGCTCTGTCTACAACCGATCAAAGTGGATGAAACCATTTTTATATGAAACTAGACATCTAGGGCTTTCCATAGACATATCATATATCGCTTTTGGATTAGAATTAAGGGAGATATGAATTTTTGAATTTTGACCTAGGGTTTTGACTCTGGCTCTGGGCAGATTAGGTTGTTTAGGGTAGAACTCGACCTATACTACTTGAAAATGAGTGAAACTAACTTTTTTAGAAAGCTTACACATAGGAGAATATCCCATAAAAATTTCAGAATCAGATAAGGTCCCAGTTGCTCCCAATGCTCCACGCAATTTGCCCTATGTCCACACCGGGCTAGAACAGGGCAGTGTAGGAAGGTCAGAATTCGGGGCTTGTAACTCGAGCCCTACTAAGCCAAATTGAGTGGAACATTTTCTAAATGAAACTTTGTTCTGTTAGCTTTAATATGAGACCAATTTCATATGATTTGAGTCAGTTTTCGATTTTTAGTGGATTTTTACTTTTAGTTGCCTGATTCTGACTAGCCAATGGGCAGGTCGGGATAAAATCTAGATATCTTGAGTTGTAGATACCAAAATGAGATGGGACCAAAGAGGTCAGAAAATAGACACATAAAACTTTAACATACTCAAATTTGAGGTCCAAATGAGTTAAAATGAAATAATGGCTTGAATTATAAAAACCGGGTTGGTTGAATATGCTGAGGCAGGAATTCTGCCTTAATGAATTTGATGTTGATATGAGTTTAATGTTGGAATATAAATGTGATGTTGTGATCTTTGTGATAAATTGATGTATTGATTGGCCGGCACTATTCATGGGGAAGCGGACACGTTCCGTTATGCTGCCGAAATTTCGGTAGAACCCATGTACAAGTTATGAATTACATGTTAATGCATATGCATTCTTAAGAAAGCTATGAAAGTTATGAAAAGGGTTATGTTATTATGCAAGTTCCATACTACTTGGGCCAGCCCCGGATAAAAAGTTAAGGGGAATAGATCGGTGGAAAGGTCGGGGAAAGTAAACCCGGCATTCCTGTATAGGAACGAGCTCGATCCTGATAAGCAGACTATTACCCAGGAGTCTAAATGGCCAAGAACTCCCAGGGGACCAAGAGATGGAAAATGATGAAAAGTAAAGGAAAGGTTTATAAAGAAAGGTTCATGATTAAGGTTGCATGACTATATGAATGCATGTTTACATGGAATATTTATGCCGATGTTTACAGTAGTCTATTATACTCATCTATTGTCGTTGTTCATTTATTCTGTTTAATATTTCTATGTATCATTGTTTGTAATCTATTCTGTTTCTTATGTCAACTAAAATAAAACTGAACTTTGCCTCGGACCAGACTTTTCCTTAAACTCATTAAAACGGATATGCCTAGTTGAACACATGTTTTTATAATTAAATAAAAACCGGGGCAGCTGAGAATGAATGTGACGTCAGATAAACGTCATACATAGGCCCTACTGAGAATTTCTTGAAATTCTCACCCCGTGTTGTATTTCCGCATCATTCTCAGATGCTGGTGCAGGGCTCGACGGCCACTCTTTTCCTTGAGATCCCAAAACTGCAGCTTCTCTATGACTCCGAGATAGACTTGTTGGACACAGTCTGCTCCTGCTATTTCTGCCTCTGCTCTTAGCAAATAGGAATTATGACGTTTCCTTTTTTCATCTGTTTTTAATATATATCCATATGTATAAACTGAAGCGTCGGCTTCCGACCTATATCTGTACACATACTATTGAGAATATATATATCACTTATTTATATCTTTTCTGTTAGATTACGTTAAACTTTATTACATTTTATAATGCCATTCATGTTTTATTATGTAACAGCACGCCGTTACAACTGTAGGAGACACTAAACACGAAAATTAAGTAGAGTATTAACGCGGTAACACAGACTAACTAATTTCATGCTATGACTTAAGCATAACATCAAATTAGTAGGGTGTTATAGAGAGTAATCTGTTGAGTATTATTGGGGCCTAGATACAACAGGAGTGGTTGTTCTGTCAAATCTAGGTGTAGAGGTGAGCGACAGCAAGGTCGAGCTATGACAAGAGTGGCAGGAGTTTCTTGAGGTTCAAAGGCAGCATTTGGATGAGGCATTGGAGTGCTCAAGGAAATAAGTTGAGATTCAGCAACAACTGCTTCAGTTTCTAATTCTGCTACCAGAACAAGAGTTATGGTATGTTTTGATCTTTCTAGAGCAAATTCTGTTGGTAGAAAAGATTGTGCTGGTCTTCTTGATGGTTCTTCAGAAGGTAGAACCACTGTCCTCATTTCAGAAGGTGGATTAACTTCTTCGATGACAATGAAGTATTGCTCCACTTCCAAAGAGGTTGATGAGCTCCTTGTTCTTTTCACTGACCCACTGACTCCAAAAGCTTGATCTTTTTGCCTCTGTAGCCATGCTTCTATTCTAGCCTATCTTGAGCTGCTTCTTGTCAAGCTCTTATGGCAGGAGTAGGAGGAGTTTCACCAGAGGGTTGTTGATGTGATCAAGGAAGATAAAGTAGACTCAAGAAAGCAAAGGCAAGGAGGAGATCTTTTGGAAGGACTTGGTGGACCAATGACTAGATCTAAATCAAAGAGAGCTCAGGAAGCTTTAGGCCAAATGATTTCAAGTTTGTTTGAGGCAAAGTCCATTCAAGAAGATAACAACTCAAGACTAGTCCATTGTATTCATGTGGCTAAACAAGCTTTGTTATATCTTTTAGGCTTGTTAATTTTAAGTTCGTAATAATGTAATTGGGCTTGTAATTTCATATAGCCCATCACTTATTTTTAGCTATTTAGTCTTTTACTCATTTTTAATAAGTTTAGGTTTTAATCTTAGGCTAAGTGTTGCAACCCACTTGCTAAACTTTAGTTTATTTTATAAACCTTATAAACACCTTTTGAGGGGAAATTTTGGCAAATTGAAATCAGAATACTTTTTAGTTAAAGTGTTTCTTTGGTTCTTGCTTGGAACCCTAGGTCTTATCAAGAGTTTCCAATTGCTCTTGTGGCGATCACCCTTGGGTTATCAATCATCCTTGATTGTGGTGCCCTCTAACCAATTCCATTCCTTGTCTCCTCCATCTTTTGTAATTTTTTTTATATCTCCTTGATTGAATTACAACCAAAATACACCAGGAATTAGGGTTTATGGATAATGGACCATAACATTTGGTAATCAGAGCCAGCTTCTTCAAGTTGCAGAATTGGTCAATTTTTTTGTTCATATCTTGAGTTTTGTGCATCATATTTCAATGTTTCTTGGGTCTTTTTTGAAGTTCAGAATCTCATCTTTCATCTTGTTTTTTAATCATTGAAATCCGAAATTTGTAGCTCGAGATACAGCGATTTTTTTTTCCAAACTCAGTTTAGTGCGACGTTGCGATTTGTTTTCTTTGAGTTCTTGTTTGATTCATCCTTTTTATTTTGCTTAATTTCTTAATATTCTTCTAATTTCCATTTTTGTCTTTGTTGATATTACATTGGAACAGTGGGTTTAAAAAAAAAAAAAAGGTGCAGAATGTTTATCGGGTGTTCTTGATGTTCTTGGGAATTGTTTCCTTTTAATCTTTCTAGGCTTTGTTAGTTTGATGTTTAGTTGTTAAATATGTGCTTGTTTTGATGTGATTCTAGTCGGTCTGTTCATCTACAATTATCAAGAATAGATTGAAAAAAAAAAAAAGAAAAAAATAGAATTAAAAAAAAAGTAGAATTTGAAAAAAAAAAAGTCAAAACATTGGCTTGTTTCTTCTTGTTCTTCAAACCTTTAGCTTGTTTTTGTCTTGTTTGGCCTCTGATTTGAGTGTGCTTATCCTTGTTTAGTTTTTCTTACTTGTCTCTTTTGGATCTTAAAAGTTTTGTCTTAGAGTTTTCTTTTGTTCGACCTTTTATTTGTTTTGTGATTTGACATAAGTGGTTTTGGAGTTTATCTTTAAATTGACTTATGATTCCATTTAAGAGCCTACAAGAGCACTTGAGTAGTAAAAGGCAAGAGAGCACCTTACACAAAAGCCTATTAAAGAGCAACAAACACGAGTGATACATTTCTAAGAGTGTAAACACATGAGAAGTGTAATGAGGTCCCATTGCTTTCACTTTTGTTTTCTTTTATGTGAATGATGGTAGGAACAGGTGGTAGTGGTAGCCCTCCTCCTGAAGGAAACAACAGATTGTTAGTGGAGGCTATTACAGCTCAAATGGAAAGGATGATGACGGAGCATATAGAGGAGTTATATGTGAGAATTGAGCGATTAGAAAATCAAGAACATCATGATGATGATGGACGTAGAAAGAGGCTTGATGGAAGGAAAAGAAGAGATCATGACGTAGATCCAAGAGAGGACAGAATTGAGGGAGTAAAACTCAACATTCCCTCTTTTAAAGCAAAAAGTGATTTGGAGGCATACTTAGAGTGGGAAATGAAGATTGAACAACTTTTTGCTTGCCATAACTATACTAAAGATAAAAAGGTGAAGGTGGCAGCTATGGAGTTCACAGATTATGCTCTCATTTGGTGGGATCAATTGCAAAAGGAGCGACTTAGGTATGAAGAACCTTTGGTGAATACTTGAGTTGAAATAAAGAAGTTAATGAAGAGGAGATTAGTCCCTTCCTATTATCATAGGGACCTTCATAACAAGCTTCAAAGACTCACACAAGGTAGTAAGAGTGTTGATGAATATTACAAGGAGATGGAGGTGTCTTTGATTAGAACCAATGTGAATGAAGATAGGGAGGCTACTATGGCATGCTTTCTAATAGGCTGAATAATGACATTAGAGATGAGGTTGAGCTACAAAATTATGTGGAGTTGCAGGACTTAGTACATCAAGCTACCAAAGTGGAGAAGTAACAAAGAAAAGGTACACTAAGAAAGAGCTCTTCTAATTTCAATTTTTCAAAATGGAAGGAAAGAAATAAGAAGGAGGGAGGTACCTCTTCTAGCAATACCACGACTGCACCTCAAAGGACTTAATTCAAGTCCAATGAGACCTCTAAAAAGACAAGGAGTTGTGAGATAAAATGCTTCAAGTGTTGGGGGAAAGGATACATAGCATCTGAATGCCCAACCAAAAAGACTATGCTTCTCAAAGACAATGGAGAAATCACTAGTAAGTCTTCATCCGAATCTGCCCCAACTAGTGAGGATGAGTATGATAAGGAAATTGCACCCAAAGAAGATTTGTTCATGGTGAGGAGGTTATAGGGCAGCCAAGCAAAGGATTTGGATGAAAGCCAAAGGGAAATATTTTCCACACAAGGTGTATCATCCAAAGGAAGGTTTGTTCTTTAATTATTGATGGAGGGAGCTGCACTAATGTTACTACTGCAAGGATGGTCTCAAAATTGAATTTGGAGATTAAACCACACCCACAGCCATATAAGCTTCAATGGCTTAATGAGAATGGTGAAATGACTGTAAGTAAGCAAGTGGAGGTGGAATTCTCCATAGGGAAGTATGATGCGGAACCCCGTGGATATAAAGATCCAGAAACCCCAGGCACACACTTTGATAGAAATCAAGACGTAGAATAAAGACCCTCCCTACTAAACCCCCAAGAAACTTGTCCTTGGAAACGTAGATAACAGGGAAAAGATAGAACAGAAATTGATTGAATATCGCAAAGAATTTACCTTAGGATGAATTCTCTCAATTTCTTGATGCAACAAGCACAGCAAATCACTCACCTCACTTGCACACAAAGCACTGTTTTCTTAAAAGAAAACAAAACAGAATTTCAATTAATCAAAAACTGATAAACAATGTGTTCCTTGAGGTATTTATAACCTCTTACACTAGGTTAAACACTTAAACTAAGTCCAAGCCCAATAAGAAGTGTTCTGATGCTAAATAATATGAATTGGGCTGGATAAAACATAAAACATAAAATATGGGCTAAATAAAATAACTAAAAGTTTAGATGTCCTAAATACTTAAACTAACTAAACTAAACAAGACCAAAATAGGATAATTGCCCAACATGGCCAGTATAAGCTTCTAAGCCCAATTCGCAGCAAATAACAAGATCTTGGGTTGTCCATTAGTATGTGTTGGCATCTTCTTGGCCCATTCTTGATACATGTCTTCCACAATTGCTTTAGCCAAATTCCCAGAGTCTTCTCTTAACCTCTTTGCTCTTGCTCGTGTGATTGGTCCTTCAGGCATGCTAAAATCTCCATCTTGCCCCCTTGTGCTAGAATGTCCAATTTGTCCTCCGGAGCACGTATCATTCCCTCCCTCCTCAAAAAGATTCGTCCTCGAATCTGCATCCATATCAAAAGGAGAAAGGTCAGAAACATTAAAAGTAGTTGAAACATTATACTCACCCGGAAGGTTAATCTTGTAAGCATTATCATTGATCCTCTCCAACACTTGAAATGGACCATCACCCCTTGAGTCAAGTTTAGATTTCCTATGAGTAGGAAACCTCTCCTTCCTTAAATGAATCCAAACCCAATCACCAGGTTCAAAGACAACTTGTTTGCGGCCCTTGTTAACTCTTTGAGCCATCACCTTGTTTTTCTTTTCAATCAACTCACATGCCTTCAAGTGCATTGCTTTAACCTTCTCAGCCTTTTCATCACCATCTAAGCTAACAAGGTCACTTAAAGGCAAAGGCATCAAGTCTAAAACAGTTAAATGATTAAAGCCATACACAAGCTCAAAAGGAGAAAACCCTGTAGAAGAATGAATGGTTCTATTATATGCAGACTCAATGAAAGGCAAACAATCTTCCCAAGTTTTCAAATTCTTACCAACAACTGCACGCAATAAAGTCCCTAAAGTCCTATTCACTACTTCAGTTTGACCATCAGTTTGTCGGTGACAAGTAGTGGAATATAACAATTTAGTTCCTAACTTATCCTACAACACTTTCCAAAAATGATTCAGGAACTTGACATCACGATCAGAAACAATGGTCCTAGGGACACCATGTAAGCGCACCACTTCTCTAAAAAACAAATCAGCAATGTTTGTTGCATCATCAGTTTTATGGCATGCAATAAAGTGAGCCATTTTACTAAATCTGTCCATTACAACAAAAATGCTGTCTCTACCTTTCCTAGTTCTAGGCAATCCAAGCACAAAATCCATAGATATATCAACCCACAGATGAGTAGGAATAGGCAAGCGTGTGTATAAACCATGTGGCATATGTAACATCCCCAATTTTTGTCTAAGCTAATTAGCTCCGTGATCCTGGCTAATTAGAGAGATTAACGATTAACTGAGGACTAATCGGCTAATCTCGATGAGCAAGAGCTTAGTAAATTGAGTCAAGTCAATAATTGAATCATAACACACTAAATGTTTTAATTAAAACATAATTATTCGAACCTCATTAATTCGTAACTTAGAAATATAATTAAGTTAATCCAATCCTATTAATTAAGTACAAGACAATTGTTTTACCTTAATCGATTGAGATAGATTAATCCTTACACCCTAATTACATAATTCATAAGATCAATTCTTTTAGAGGAGAAATGTTTTAAAAGTGTAATTAACCGAAATCGGTTAAAGAGCAATTTAACTAATCAAATTGAATTAACAACTTAGGTAATTCTAATAGCTTTGAAGATTTAAAAATTTCTCCTAATTGATGCACCAAATCTTGGCCAAGGACAAGAGCAAAATCCAACCATCCATTTGCCTTCTCATCATGCACCACTAGATCAAGAGTCCATGTTAGTAGATTCCTTAAGTCATGATAAGAGTTGTACTCTCCTTCATCAAGATTGTGACACTTGGAGTGATCACAATCATTCAATGCCAATCCTAAGATAGCTCATGCTTTTAACCATTTGACAAAAACACTACAAAGCCTTTTACCCAAGTGCCAAGACTCAAGAGAAACACAACTCACCCTTTTACCCCAAGGTTCCTAGCCCTTTTGCTTGAAAAAGAAGTAAGACTCACCTACTCTCTCTTGCTTGTTGGAGAGGCAAAGCAATTAGCCCACTTTGCCCCATTTTTGCGCCCCAAAACAGCCCCCCACTCTCTCATTGGTGATTTTCATCCTCTCACTACAAGCCTAAGCTCTCACTTCTCTCTAAGCCTCATTCTAGCTCTTCTACTCTTCCAATTCCTCTTGCTCTTCTTCCCACTTCCACACCCCACCCAACTCTCTTTCCTTTCACCATTCCACAAGCCCTTCAAGGACCACCCTCTTTGGTTCTTGAGGAAGCAAAGCAAACACTCACTTAGCCCCATTATCAAGCTCAAGGAGGAGGAAGGTCATCTCCAACTCATCAACTCTTTCTATTCCTCAAGAAACCCATTTGGTAGTGACTCTAACCCCTCCTTCTTCTATGTTTTCCAAGCTTTAGAACTCCTAAGCTCTCCATAACTAGGTGGTTTTAAGGCTTGCTCTAAAGGCCTCATGGCCATGCTTTCATTATATGAGGTTGCTTATGATTTTGTTCTTTTCTTAGCAAATGTCTTTGGTTGTGCATTTTGTTTTATGTTGAACCCAACTTTTTAGAACTCAAAATATTGATTTTTACCAAGATCTCAAAGTATAAAAGTGGTTTGGAAATATAAAATGGTCACTTGAAGAAAAGACTTAAGGTTTTTACAAGAAAACTCATTGAAACCAAAACCGTGGAAACTGGAAAATTCTGGCAGTCTGTAAGGCGTTCAGTATATTTATATCTACAAAACTCAAAATGCAATGAAACTAATTTTCTGTGAAATTAGACTCAAAGAGCTTTTCATACATATAAAATATGCGAGATTTGGCCTTGAGATGAGAGAGATATGAATTTTTAAAGTCTGCTGTTCCTGGATGGGTTTCTGTCCGGGCAGTAGGTAATAAAACGTGTATAACTCAAGCTATACAGAACATTTTGAGTGGGACCAAGTTTGTTAGAAAGCTAAGACATAGAGTACCAACCCCATAAAACAGTTTTGTCAGATTATTTGTGAGGAGTTCACAGTAATGTTTAAAAGTCACTGACCCGCAATGAACTTTCAATTCTGAATAGTCAGAATAAAATGTGCATAACTCAAGTTACAAAATGAATTTTTGAGTGGGGTTTCTTTTGTTTAAAAATAGACTCAGAGAAGTATAATCATACCAAAATTCGAAATAAAAGAGTTAAAGGTGAAATTATGGTGAATTTTTAAAGTTATTGCCCCACTATAAAAGTAAAACTAGTTATGGTAAAAATTTAAGGGTTAATAAGAAATGAGCTTTAAGACATTAAGTCCCCCACATTAAGTATTGGATAACCTTCATAATTCAACTTAAAAGTTTCAAAAGGATAATGGATGAAATTGGCCTTATGGCTAGTAAAAGAGTTTATACAAGAG
The DNA here is from genome assembly GCA_031439595.1 of Pterocarpus santalinus. NCBI lineage: Eukaryota > Viridiplantae > Streptophyta > Magnoliopsida > Fabales > Fabaceae > Pterocarpus > Pterocarpus santalinus. The sequence continues at coordinate 33,923,057 of CM062525.1, forward strand.
ACAACCTCAAGCAAAAGCTTGCACCAAATTTACTAAGCTAAGCTCATAAGACTTTGTGTGGTATGTATGCCTCTATGTGTCCATATGATGACACTGATATGATATGATGATGATGATGATGATGATGATATGATATGATGATGATTATGATAGTGGTATGATGATGATCATGATGGTATGATGACAATATGAAAATGAATGATGATGATATTAATATGATATGTTGATATGATGCTTAATAATATACATTAAGGGAATCACATTTGGGGACGGCGATACGTAACGCCCAAATGTGGAAAAGAATCATAATGATTTTGCATCATAAGCTTTAATAAGAAGAGAAAGTAAACTATGGGTGTGATCCTTCAAAAGGGAAGGTGACCCAAAGTAAGTTCCCCTCACCCACGACTCACATGAGGCATGGCATGACCCAGCTAGTGTAAGTACCGAAATTCTATGGTGGCGATGGCCACGGTATAAGCTCATTACCACTTATGTTTAGTGGGTGAAAAGAAAAGGACTTAAGATAAGTCAAGATAAGAAAAGAAAGGAAAAGAGACTTCGGTCCAAACCCTTAAAGAGAGAAAGTTAAGGGAAGCTTATAGCACAGTCTTGCATGCTTTATGTGATTATACTTATGCCCACGTATGTCATGATGTAAATGATTAAAGAGTATGATAAAATTGAATCCACTTTGGATATTCATGTTTTTCGAAAACCTAAGAACTGAACCTTATGCATGCTCACTGTTTTCATTATAAAACCGAAGTGGCTGGGACGATGACGATGACACCTCCATGTCGGGTTCGAGTCCTACTGAGAAATCCCATTTCTCACTCTAGCTATTTTCCGCATCGTCACCAGATTCCGATGGTGCATCCGATGGAGTGGAGTACGGATCCCCTACACTGTGAGCAGACGTACGACGTGGGATGCCAGACGAAGCTATTTTGGGACTCATAGCGACCGTCACTCTACATCTTCGCATATTCTTTTTGAGAGAAGCTTTGTCATTAGAGTTTGTATTTAATACCTAGTACATGGGTCATGGCACGACCATGAGCTCTCTTCGATGTAATGTTTATATATATATATATATATTATGAACTCATATGGATGTAATGATTGGTTAATTAATGCAATGTATTTGTGAATTTCTATTTGTTTACCTTTCTCTTGTTTTATGATATTTGGGTATTTATTTTATGCGACATGCTCTTTCTCTATCTACCTTCTCGCTCAAGGCTTTACTTTCCAAAGTGATGACGTATCTCTAGAAAAAAAAAAATAAAAATTTTACCGTATTTTCTGCGTAACTTAATTTCAAGTGAAGTTTAATTTTCCACGAGCATAAGTAACAACTAATAAAACGCCGTAATATGACTTAAGCGTAGTATGGGTTTATTAGGATGTTACAGCATAGACTTAGATTTAGCCAGTTTACATGCAATACATTTAGCACAAATTCTTTCAACATCTTTTTGTATGTGTAGCCAATAAAAATGCTCAGATAACACATCTAAAGTCTTATGCACACCAAAATGACCCATTAAACCACCACTATGTGATTTTCTAACAAGCAACTCTCTAACAGAGCAAACAGGCACATAAATCCTATTACCACAAAATAGAAAACCTTCATGCCTATAGAATTTGTCAAATGCACCATGTTCACATGCAGCATAAATATCAGAGAAATCAGAATCAGTAGCATACAATTCTTTCAAATGCTCAAATCCTAACAACTTAGTGGTAAGTGCAGTGATTAAAGCATACCTTCTAGACAAAGCATCAACAACCACATTCTCTTTCCCTTGCTTATAAGAGATCACATATGGAAAAGTCTCAATAAACTCAACCCATTTAGCATGCCTCTTATTCAGCTTACCTTGTCCTTTTAAGTGCTTGAGAGATTCATGATCAGTGTGAATCACGAACTCTTTGGACAGCAAGTAGTGTTGCCAAACCTCTAAGGCCCGAACTAAAGCATATAGCTCCTTGTCATAGGTTGAGTACTTGAGTTGAGCTCCATTCAGCTTCTCACTAAAGAATGTAATGGGACGTTTTTCCTCCATCAAAACAGCACCTGTACCAACCCAAAAGCATCACATTCTATTTCAAAGGTCTTATCAAAATTAAGCAAAGCAAGAATAGGAGTAGAACACAATTTACCTTTCAAAGTATTAAAAACAAGTTCTTGTTCCTTTCCCCATTTAAACCCAACATCCTTTTTAATAATTTCAGTCAATAGAGCAGCAATAGTAGAGAAGTTTTTCAGAAATCTTCTATAAAATCCAGCTAAACCATGAAAACTCCTTATCTCAGAAGCACTTTTAGGCATTGGCCATTCTCAAATAGCCTTCACCTTCTCCTCATCAACCTCAATACCATGAGCACTCAAAATAAAACCAAGGAAAACAACTTTATCAATGCAAAAGGTGCACTTTTGAAGGTTGGCAAATAACTTTTCCTTCCTAAGCACATCTAAAACAGCTCTAACATGTGATACATGATCATCCAAACACTGGCTATAACTCAGAATATCATCAAAATAAACAACCACAAATTTCCCCAAAAATTCTCTGAAAACATGGTTCATTAAACGCATGAAAGTACTAGGTGCATTAGTTAACCCAAAAAGCATAACCAACCACTCATAAAGACCATATTTTGTTTTAAATGCAGTCTTCCATTCATGCCCTGGTTTCATTCTAATTTGGTGATACTCACTTTTCAAATCAATTTTAGTGAATATGCATGCACTATTTAATTCATCAAGCATGTCATCTAACCTAGGAATAGGATGGCGATACTTTACCGTTATCTTGTTGACTGCACGACAATCCACATGCATCCTCCAAGTGCCATCTTTCTTTGGAACCAACAAAACTGGAACAGCACATGGACTAATGCTTTCCCTCACATACCCTTTAGCCAGCAAATCATCCACTTGCCTTTGAAGCTGCTTTGTCTCCTCTGGATTATTTCTATAGGTTGGTCTATTTGGAATATTAGCTCCAGGCACAAAATCAATTTGGTGCTCAATCCCTCTCAATGGTGGTAATCCACTTGGCACCTCATTAGAGAACACATCTTCAAACTCCTACAACAAAGAAAGAAAACAACTAGGCAAATTTGGGTGAAGTTCAGTTTCATAGAGTAAAACCTCCTTAAATCAAATCATAATCAAAGCTCTCTTGCCTAGCAAAGCACTTTTCAAATCTCTCTCTTTTGCATAAAAACATGATTTCCTCTCACTCTCTTCATTTTTCTCACTCTTCTCTTTCTTTTCACTCTTTTCTTTCTTTGCATTTTTCTCACCTCTCTCTTTCTTTTCTTTATTTTCTCTCACCATTGGGCCTTGTTCTTTATTCTTTTCTCTCATGGCCTCTTTTCTCTCTTTTTCTTTTTCCTCACTTCCCAAATTCCCCATACAAGTTTGTTGAAGCTTCATCTGATCAAGATACAACTCCTTAGGCGATAATGGCGCAAGAGTGATCTTGTGGCCATTATACTCAAAGGAATACCTATTCTTGTACCCATCATGTAGCACACGCCTATCAAATTACCATGGTCTCCCCAACAACAAATGACTAGCCTGCATGGGTACTACATCACACACTACTTCATCACTATACTTCTCAATGGAGAATGCAACAACAACTTATCTAGTAACTTTCACTTCCCCACTATTATTCAACCATTGCAACCTATATGGATTAGGATGCTTATCATGCTTCAATCCCAACTTCTCTACTAAGGTTAGCAACATTGGTGCAACTTCCACCATAAACAATCAAACTGCACACCTTTCCACCAACCAAACATCTAGTGTGAAAGATGTTCTCTCTTTGCTCTAGGCTATCCTCCTTAACTTGCACATTCAAAGCACGTCTAGCAACAAGAGACTCACCATGCACAGCGTATTCAATATTCTCATCATTATCAGAACAATCCTCTAATGGTGGCATATTATCACTACCATCAGACTTACCATCATCATCAGATTCAGATACAACTTCACCTCCCCTAATGACCATTGTTCTCTTGTTCGGGCAATTAGATGCATAATGGCCCAAGCCATGGCACTTGAAGCATTTAACATCTCTATGTCTAGAAGTAGCAGTAGAAGAAGATGAATTAGAAGTACCATTCTTCTTGGCTATATCCAGTCCCTTCTCCTTGGGATTTGAGTCCTTATTCTTCTTTGTGTCCTCATACTTAGACAATTTTGAACCCCAATTCGAGTTGGAATTCGAAAATGCCTTAGCTGCCTTTCTTTGATTTTGTTGTTTCTCCACCTTCATTGCCATGCTAACCAAATCCTCCATCTCCACATAATGGTGTAATTCTACCACATCTGCAATCTCCTTGTTTAAACCACCTATAAACCGAGCCATAGTTACTTCCATGTCCTCCTCAATGTTGGCTTTAATCATGAGCATTTCCATCTCCTTGTGGTAATCTTCTACTGACTTGGAGCCTTGAATGAGCCTATGTAATTTTTGGTGCACTTCCCTATAGTAGTGGGAAGGAACAATCTCTTTTTCATTATCCTCTTCATCTCATCCCAAGTTTCTATGGGGTATTCCCCATTCCTCCTTCTGGACTTAACTAGCTCATCCCACCAAATTAGAGCATAATCAGAAAATTCCACAGTAGCCAATCTGACCTTCTTCTCTTCAGAATAATTATGACAAGCAAAAATCATCTCCACCTTTCTTTCCCACTCTAAATAAGCTTCAGCATCATTCCTACCCTTGAATGGTGGTATTTGCATCTTGATAGCATTAATGTTGCTATCCCAAGCTCTATTTCTAGTTCTCCTATTTCTGGCTGAATCAACTTCGTCAAACTCCTCCCCAGATAGCTCATGGCTGGAATCATGGTGATGTCGATTCCTCAGATCAACCCGTCTACTACCTCTGGACATGCTTTGTGTCATCTCCTTTCTCCACTCATCCATCTCATCAAGTCTACTATTCAACTTCTGAAATTGACTAGTGAAAGCTTGGTACATGAGCTTCATGTCAAGTATCATACTAGGTTCCTCTTCATAATTTTCTTTTCCTTCCTTCCTTAAGTTGTTAGCCATTGAACAACCTGCAAAATGTTAATAAAAGAAAAGGACCTCACCAGAACTCTCTCACGTATTTGCACTCAAAACTGGGTACACTCATATTTTCACTCAATTCTTGGCTTTTACCCTCATTTGTGCTCACCACTCTTGATCACTTTAGAATGTTGCACTTTAGAAATTAAATGAAATCAAGCAAGGCAAATCCACAAGTAATATTATGATCAGAATTTGATGACAAGGACTACCAAGAGACACTCAAGTTGAAGACTCAGAATGGATTACTTAATTTGCAAAGGAAAAAAAATGCAAAAGACACACAACTAAGGATTACTTAGACTCCAAGGAACTCAAGATAACACAAAATCTGGTGTAAATCAATATCAGATTTAAAAAATCAAAATTTAAATTCCAAGGAAAGACAAGATATGTAATATGATTTGAATCAAAACTGAATCTAAACATAATCTTTTTGAATTTGAAACAAAGGATAATGTAATCTGATGTGAATCAAAACTAAATCTGAGTATAATCCTTTCAATCTTTTCTAACTTCCCCTCCTTCATCTTTTTTTTTTCGTCCTTCTTTTTCTTTCTTTCTTTTTTTGTCAACTTCTCTTTTCTTTTCTACCTTTTTTTTTGTTTTTTTTTTCTCTGCACCTTCTTTTTTTTTTTTTTCAAATTTGAGCTAGCAACAAAGATTGAAAGTAAAACAAGAGAAATACAAAGATGGAACAAAGATATGACCGCAACACAAAAGGATAGACACAAAAACAAGAATGCAAATGGACAAGGAAAGAAGACAAAAGATAAACGTAAAAGACAGATAGATAAATAGGAATTTATCTAGACCTTGCTCTGATACCAAATGATGCGGAACCCCGTGGATATAAAGATCCAGAAACCCCAGGCACACACTTTGATAGAAAACAAGACGTAGAATAAAGACCCTCCCTACGAAACCCCCAAAAAACTTGTCCTTAGAAACGTAGATAACAGGGAAAAGATAGAACAGAAATTGATTGAATATCGCAAGGAATTTACCTTAGGATGAATTCTCTCAATTTCTTGATGCAACAAGCAAAACAAATCACTCACCTCACTTGCACACAAAAGCACTATTTTTTAAAAGAAAACAAAATAGAATTTCAATTAATCAAAAACTGATAAACAATGTGTTCCTTGAGGTATTTATAACCTCTTACACTAGGTTAGACACTTAAACTAAGTTCAAGCCCAATAAGAAGTGTTTTGATGCTAAATAATATGAATTGGGCTGGATAAAACATAAAACATAAAATATGGGCTAAATAAAATAACTAAAAGTTTAGATGTCCTAAATACTTAAACTAACTAAACTAAACAAGACCAAAATAGGATAATGGCCCAACATGGCCAGTATAAGCTTCTAAGCCCAATTTGGAGCAAATAAGAAGATCTTGGGTTGTCCATTAGTATGTGTTGGCATCTTCTTGGCCCATTCTTGATACATATCTTCCACAATTGCTTAGCCAAGTTCCCAGAGTCTTCTCTTAACCTCTTTGCTCTTGCTCGTGTGATTAGTCCTTTAGGCATGCTAAAATGTCCTTTAGCCATCTTGCCCCCTTGTGCTAGAATGTCCAATTTGTCCTCCGGAGCACGTATCAAAGTATGATGATGTAGTTTTGTGTGATGTGGTGCGTATGAAGGCTTGCCATTTACTTCTTGGTAGGCCTTGGTAGTATGATAAAAAAGCTCTGCATGATGGGTTCACAAATAAGTTTTCATTTGTACATAAAGAGCGCAAGACTATTCTTGCCCCTTTGTCTCCAAAAGAGGTTGGTGAGGATCAATCCAAAATGAGAGACAAAAGAAAATAGGAAAGAAAAGAAAAAGATAGTGAAAAGAAAAAGGAAAAAGAGTGTAGAAAAATAGAGGGAAAATTGCAAAATCTATTTGTTAAAGAAAAAGAGGTGAAAAAGTCTATACTCATGAAAAAGCCAATGCTTTTACCTTTTGAGTAAAGAAAGTAAATTAAATGAAGCAGGTGCTACTAACTCTCTTCCTTGTGAAGTTTCTTCTTTGTTGCAGGAATTTGAAGATGTCTTTCCCAAGGAGGTACCTCACGGTCTACCCCCTCTATGAGGCATAGAACATCAAATTGATCTCATTCCAGGAGCTTCATTGCCTAATAGGCCAGCCTATAGGTGTAATCCTCAAGAGACCAAGGAGATTCAAAAGCAATTTGAAGACTTGATACAAAAAGGGTGGGTGCAAGAAAGCTTAAGTCCGTATACAGTTCCAGTCATTCTAGTGCCTAAGAACGATGGAACTTGGAGGATGTGCACTGATTGTAGAGCCATCAATAACATCACGGTAAAGTATAGACATCCCATTCCTAGATTAGATGATTTGTTGGATGAATTGCATGGTACCATTGTGTTTTCTAAAATTGATCTTAAAAGTGGATATCATCAGATTAGGATTAGAGAAGGGGATGAATGGAAAACTGCTTTTAAAACCAAATATGGATTGTATGAATGGTTGGTCATGCCCTTTGGATTAACAAATGCTCCTAGTACCTTCATGGGATTGATGAATCATGTGTTAAGGGAATTCCTACGAAAATTTGTTGTGGTTTATTTTGATGACATTTTGATTTACAGCAAATCCTATGATGATGATCATGTGCATTTGAGGAGTGTTTTGGAAGCTCTTAGATGTGAGAAATTGTATGCCAACATGGAAAAAATGTATTTTTTGTACAAATCATGGAGTTTTTCTTAGTTTTGTTGTTAGCTCAAAAGGAGTACAGGTTGATCAAGAGAAGGTGAAAGCTATTCAAGAGTGGCCAACTCCTAAAAATGTTAGTGAGGTAAGAAGATTTCATGGTTTAGCTAGTTTCTATAGGAGGTTTGTTAAAGATTTTAGTACATTGGCTGCACCTTTGAATGAAGTGATTAAAAAACATGTGGGGTTTAAATGGGGTGCAAAACAAGAGCAAGCCTTTGCTGTCCTCAAAGATAAATTAATTCATGCATCTATTCTTATATTGCCCAATTTTGCTAAATCTTTTGAGATTGAATGTGATGCATCTGGTGTGGGAATATGGGCTATTTTGATGCAAGAAGGGCACCCAATTGCTTATTTTAGTGAAAAATTAAAAAGTGCTATTCTTAACTATCCCACATATGATAAAGAGTTGTATGCATTAGTAAAGGCATTGCAAACATGGCAGTATTACCTTTTACCTAAGGAATTTGTGATTCATAGTGACCATGAGTCCTTGGAGTATCTAAAAGGACAAGGGAAGCTGAATAAGAGGCATGCTAAGTGGCTTGAGTTCCTTAAGCAATTTCCCTATGTGATCAAGCATAAGAAAGGTAAGGCTAATGTAGTTGCTAATGCACTTTCAAGAAGGTATGCTCTGTTCTCTACTTTTGAAACTAAATTCATTGGTTTTGAACATATAAAGGAATTGTATGAGCATGATCCATATCTTTCTCAAGTTTATAAGAATTGTGTGTATGATGTCCAAAATGGATACTTTAGGCATAAGGATTATTTGTTTAAAGGGAAAAGGTTATGTGTGCCTAAAAGTTCCATTAGAGAGTTACTTGTGAGAGAGACACATGAGGGTGGTTTAATGGGGCATTTTGGGGTCCAAAAGACTTTAGACATACTGCATGATCATTTTCATTGGCCACACATGAAATATGATGTGCATAAATTTTGTGAAAAATACATTATTTGTAAGAAGTCTAAGTCAAAGGTAATGCCTCATGGACTCTATACTCCTTTGCCAATTCCTAATTTTCCTTGGATTGATTTATCTATGGACTTTGTTTTACGACTGCATCGGACAAAGAATGGCAAGGATTCTATTTTTGTGGTGGTGGATAGGTTCTCCAAGATGGCTCATTTCATACCTTGCAAGAAGGTGGATGATGCTTGTCATGTGGCTAACTTATTTTTCAAAGAGATAGTGAGGCTACATGGATTACCCAAGAGCATTGTAAGTGACAGGGACACTAAGTTCCTAAGTCACTTTTGGAGGACACTATGGGATAAGATTAGTATTAAATTGCTATTCTTAACTACTTGTCACCCCCAAACTGATGGGCAAACTGAGGTAGTTAACAGGACTTTTTCTACTCTCCTTAGAGCTGTATAAAGAAGAATATTAAGTCATGGAAAGAGTGTTTGCCTCATGTAGAGTTTGCATATAATAGGGCTATCCATAACACTACTAATTGTTCTCCTTTTGAGATAGCGTATGGATTTAACCGCTTGACTCCTCTTGATTTACTGCCTATGCCTAACATTTCTATTTCTAATCATAAAGATGCGCAGGCTAAGGCTGACTTTGTAAAGAAGCTGCATGAGCAAGTAAAAGCCCAAATTGAGAAGAAAAAGGAGAGTTATGCAAAGCAAGCCAATAAGGGCAGACAGAAGGTTGTATTTGAACCCGGTGATTGGGTTTGGGTACACATGAGACAGGAGAGATTTCCATCTCAAAGGAAATCCGAACTCCAACCTAGGGGTAATGGACCCTTCCAAGTCTTGGAGAGAATAAATGGCAATGCCTACAAGATCGACTTACTTGGTGAGTATAGGCTAAGTGCTGCTTTTAATATTGCTGATTTGTCCTTATTTGATGTAGGTAATGAGGAGCTAAATTTGAGGACGAATTTTCTTGAAGAAGGAGGGGATGATGTGATTAAGGAAGATAAAGTAGACTCAAGAAAGCAAAGGCAAGGAAGAGATCCTTTGGAAGGACTTGGTAGACCAATGACTAGATCCAAATCAAAGAGAGCTCTTGGGCCAAATGATTTCAAGTTTGTTTGAGGCAAAGCCCATTCAAGAAGATAATGACTCAAGACTAGTTCATTGCATTCATATGGCTGAACAAGCTTAGTTATATCTTTGGAGTTGTTAATTTTAAGTTAGTAATAATGTAATTGGGCTTGTAATTTCATATAGCCCATCACTTGTTTTTAGCTATCTAGTCTTGATTTTAATCTTGGGCTAAGTGTCTTGCTGAACTTTAGTTTATTTTATAAACCTTGTAAACACCTTTTGAGGGGAAATTTTGGCAAATTGCAATTAGAATACGTTTTAGTTAAAGTGTCTCTTTGGTTCTTGCTTAGAACCCTAGGTCTTATCAAGAGTTTCCAATTGCTCTTGTGGCAATCACCCTTAGCTTATCAATCATCCTTGATTATGGCGCCCTCCAACCAATTCCATTCCTTGTCTCTTCTATCTTTTGTGTTTTTTTATATCTCCTTGATTGAATAACAACCAAAATACACCAGAAATTAGGGTTTATGGATAATGGATCATAACATGCAGGGACTTTGTTTATAGGTTTTGTAACATCCACCGGATTATTTTTATCGCTTTCCGCCTAATTGATCGGATTTTAATCAAGTAATTGAAGTTAATTAAAATTCGACTTAGGATTAATTTTTAGGATTAATTAATTAGTAACTAAGTGAGTATTTCATAGGAACTTTCTTAAACTGATTCGAGTTCCGACCTCCAAGTTCATCCCCAAGAGCTTTTCATTTCTATTTGTGTTCTTGAATTTGAGCTTAGGACCGACTTCCGAGATTTCCGAGTTCCGGGGATAAGTTCCGACTTCCTAGTAAATATGGTTAATGTACTGATTTCTGACTTCCGTGGTCATATTTATAATAGTTCTCTGAGATTGATTCTTGGTTGAGTTCCGAAGCTACGGCTTACTGAGATGCCGAGTTTAGGAATTTTGGGTATGAATTTGAGCATCCTAGTTTCCCGACTTCCGGGATTTGGGTACAAGATTTCATATTCTGATACCCACTTCTGATTTCTGATATTAAGCCATAATCTTCCAAAGCTTTTGTGTTTCCTAAGTTTCAAGTTCTGACATTAACTATACTTGATCTAGTTTTCTATTCACTAAGTTTCGAATTCCATATTAAGTATGAAATGGACATTATTTCCAACTTTTGACTTTATCTCCAAGGTTCCAACAAAATGGGTGTGATTTTCGATATCCGACTTTACTTCCAACTTTCAATGGAAATAATTCCTACTGAGAATTTAAAGTTCTCACTCCTATTATTTTCGTGTTATCTCCAGATAGTTCAAAAGATTCAAAGAAGGCCCTCCAAGGCGAAGGTGGCCGAAGGTTGCTGCCAGACAAGGTCCGATTAAGTAACAATAACAACTCCTAGGTAAGGTATTATGACTTAAGCATAGTACTGTACTTGAGAGAATGTTACAAAATGGTATTAGAGCAGTTTGATCCTCCTCGGACCTAAAGATTTGGACTGACTACGTTTCCAATGTACTCTGGAATCTTTAAAAAATGTCATGCGACGAATCTTATCTGCTCAGATAAGATATAGGGAGCTAGATATGCATGACCGCCTAACTATGAATGTTATTAGTTGCTGTCACACTTAACTTATTGTTGAGCCTGATCAACTCAATGTTTTGTTATGTGTGATTAGGAACTAATGGCTTCCACGGGGTGTGGCAGGCCACGAACTGTATCCACTCTAGAAGATCCTGCTAATTTTATGGATTCGATGCGTGAAATGGCTCATGCAATGCGGGAACAGGCCGCTGCAACTCATCAAATGATGAACCAATTAGGTAGGCGACCTGAGGCCGGCCGTGGGGAGAATCCACATGGCCCAGGAGCAGACCTGGACTATCTTAAGTTTGCTGAGTTCAAAAAAGCAGATCGCCTAGTTTCCGTGGAGCTTTTGACCCAGATAAAGTCGAGGAGTGGGTCATGGCAATGGAGAAGGTCTTTTCTATCTTGGCTTGCACTGACCAATAGAAAGTGACCTTCGCCGCTTATATGTTGGAAGCGAACATCGAGTTTTGGTGGAACGGCGCGAAGAGGCTATTGGAAGAACCCCAAGTTGATATCACATGGAACAGATTCAAGGAGGCATTTTATCAGAAGTATTTCCCTGCATTTGTGCGAAACGCTAAGGAATTGGAGTTTATGAAGCTTTAACAAGGAAACATGAGTGTTTCAGAGTATATTGCTAAGTTTGAAGAATTTTGCAAATTTTCCACCATCTATCAGTGCAACCCTGACGAAAATTGGAAATGCATTAAATTTGAAGGAGGACTAAAAGCGGACATTTTGGCCTTGGTGGGGCCAATGGAGATAAGAGAATTTGCTGCATTAGCGAGCAAAAGCCAATTAGTTGAAGAATATAAGAAGAAGCTCACTGATACTAGGATGGATGTTTGTGGAAAGAGACTGGCACCTGAAGACCAGGAGTTTCAGCATATTCCTCCATTAAAGAAGCCGTTTCAACCTAATGGAAATGAAGGTAAGCAGCCGCAAAGGTCTACCATGAAGCAAGAATGTTCAAAATGTGGAAAATATCATAGAGGAAGGCTTTGATTGGCTGGGCAGAAAGTATGCTTTAAATGTGGAAGGCCAGGACACATGATGAGAGAGTGCCCCAGCCATCAGCTATCTATTCCTAAGCCATAATATCCAAGAAGAGTTTCCACCTTGAATGCTGGGAGAGCTACCTTCCCAAAGAGGTTGAAACGAAATCAGAACTGACCTGGGAAAAAGGACCTCCTCTTTACCGATTGTGTTGTGTTAAATTATATAACTAAGTTTACAATATTTTCTTCGACTATGCTTATCGACTTTCTATGTGCTCATATACGCACTTTTTATTAAACTCTTACAGCAATAAATAATTAGTTTTATAACTAAATTTTGAGGACAAAATTTTTGTAAGGAGGGTGGTAATGTAACATCCACTGGATTGTTTTTATGGCTTTCTGCCTAATTGATTAGATTTTAATCAAGTAATCGAAGTTAATTAAAATTCGACTTAGGATTAATTTTTAGGATTAATTAATTAGCAACTAAGTGAGTGTTTCATAGGAACTTTCTTAAACTGATTCGAGTTCCGACCTCCGAGTTCGTTCTCAAGAGCTTTTCATTTCTATTTGTGTTCCCGAATTTGAGCTTAGGACCGACTTCCGAGATTTCTGAGTTCCGAGTATAAGTTCCGACTTCCTAGTAAATATGGTTAATGTACTGATTCCCGACTTCCGGGGTTGTGCCTGTCTTGACTCCCGACTTTCGTGGTCATGTTTATAATAGTTCTCCGAGATTGATTCTTGGTTGATTCCGAAGTTACGGCTTACTGAGATGCCGAGTTTGGGAATTTTTGGTATGAGTTTGAGCATCCTAGTTTCCCGACTTCCAGGATTCGAGTACAAGGTTTCATATTCTGATACCCACTTCTGATTTCCGATATTACCACAATCTTCCAAAGCTGTCGTGTTTCCTAAGTTCCAAGTTCCGATATTAACTATACCCGATCTAGTTTTCTATTCACTAAGTTTCGAGTTCTACATTAAGTATGAAATGGACATTATTTCCGACTTCTGACTTTGTCTGCAAGGTTCCAACAAAATGCGTGTGATTCCCGATACTCGACTTTACTTCCAAGTTTCAATGGAAATGAATCTTATTGAGAATTTAAAGTTCTCACTCCTATGTTTATTTCCGTGTTATCTCCAGATAGTTCAAAAGATTCGAAGAAGGCCCTCCGAGGTGAAGGTGGCTGAAGGTTGTTGCTAGACAAGGTCCGATTAAGTAACAGTAATAACTCCTAAGTGAGGTATTATGACTTAAGCATAGTACTGTACTTGGGAGGATGTTGCAGGTTTCTTCCCTTTTCTTCTGATTTTAGGGTCCTTATCTTTATCTGAAGCTTCAGCTTCATGTTGCTTTGGTTGTTCATGAGGAGGTTGTTCCCTGATTACAATTCCTCTTGCTCTTTCTCTAGAGGATCTTGTTGCAGGTTTTGCAGGTGCAGCAGCGTTCATAGGCTATGCAACAATGGCTAAGGTATTGTCTTTTGCACTAGAAGAGGAGGAGGATTCTTCAACTTCAACAATCTGCTTTTATTGATTCTCCTCTCCTTAGAAACAACTGAAAGATCTCTCTCATGCTTTTTCTTCAATCTTCTCTTTTCAAAAGGTTTAGAGACATCCTTTTGAAGGGTGGTTGATTTTTCTTTTCTTCTCCTTCTCCTCCTTCTTTTCTTTTTCTTCCTTCTTCTTTTTTTTCTTTTTCTCCTTCTTTTCTTTCTTTTTTACCTTCTCAAGACCTTGGGATTTCAGACCCATTGCAGAGAAGGTCTTCTTGGTGGTGTAGGGCATTTCTCATCTTTCCTGTGTCCTTTAACAGGAAGTTGGACTCTTTGGAAGACGTGGGTTAGGAGCATGCCATAGGGTAAGGCTGCATGACTGCTTCTGGTATCATCCACAGTAGAGAGCATGTAGTCTAGAATTAACCTGATCAGATTAATCCTTCTTCTAGTCATGAGGCAAAACATGGCCACATGGTCTACCTCAGTTATGACATCAATGTTTCCCATCCTTGGAAGCATTGCGTGTTGAGCAATAGAGTAAATTACTTTGACATTCAAGATGAGAGAGGAAGTGCAAATATTTCTCACTTGCATGTCTCTTCTTCCAGTAAGGACTTTGAGACATCTTCCTCTATGGGTTCAAGCTACTCCCACCATCTTGAACCACCTCTGCATATAACCCCTTCATTTGGAGTGTTAGTGATATGAGTGAGATCAAAAGGAAGTACTTGGATCTCGAAGCTCCCTATGATACTCCTTAAAGATGTATTGTCTTCATCAATAAGCGTGAGGGTGCTATAGAAAGTGGCAACAACTCCAATGTAGACATCTTCAAAAATATTCAAGAAATTGTTTCATCCTTGGAACTCGAACACTTATGTAATCTAGGGAAAGGTTGAGAAGTTCTCTAACTTGAAACTTCTTACAAAAGTGATAGGCTGTATGAAAAACTGCCTATGAAATCTGGTCTGCATTTCATCATCATCAAACATGTAAGGAACATTGTAGTCTCCTTTCTTAGTCATGATGAACAGATGAGATAGGCAACCGAAGGTAAAGGATAGAATGTGTTTGGGTTAGGTGTATTGAAAATGGAATGAGGGTTTGAACGTTTTGGAGTAGAGAGGATGAAGAATAGTGAAAGGTTTTTCTCTGGGACTTGTGAGATGAAAAGTTGATGTGATGGGTAATGGTTAATAAGGAAGACTAACGGTTAAAGTATGTGAGCAGTTTTTGAGTAAAACATACACTTTTTCAGAGAAGCATTGTTTTTGGAATTTCCCGCTTAATTAAATAATGGTCATTGTGTGATAGTGGGTGATTATCCAAGTGATACACGTAACAAAACTGTTTCTTTTATCCAAGACCCACATTCTTTGGAGTCTATAACCATCTTTCTGGAGGAATAAGAAATTAGATCCAGAAGAAAATTAATCCAACAACCTGAAGCTGTTATTCTTCTCATTTTCATCTTCATCGTTTTCTGACGTAATCTTTTTGAATAGTGAGAGAACACATTCTGAATAGACTTTTTAAGTTTCTTTTGGTGTGACCTTTGTGAAGCAAACTTAGATGAAGAAGAACAATGTTCTAGAAAGCAAACCCCATTGAGATGTGGCAATCTCAGCTTTTACTTTAGCTCAAGAGAGAGAGAGTATTCAAATGCAATGCATGTGAATGATCAAAAGCTGATCAAGTTTAGAAGGTTCCTTATTTTGGAGAAATAATCTTCTGCTAAGGGTTTTGTAAAAATGTCAGCAATCTGACTTTCAGTATTAATAAACCTTAGCTCAATGTCTCCTTTTTGAACATGATCTCTTATGAAATGATGCTTTATGTCAATGTGCTTAGATCTAGAATGCTGAATGGGATTCTTGGTGAGGTTTATAGCACTTCTATTATCACAAAGGATAGGAATTTTGGTATACCTCAAGTTGAAATCCTCTAATTATTGCTTGATCCGCAAAATGTGGGTACTGCAATTTGCAGCAGATACATATTCTACTTTTGCTGTTGAAAGATTAATAGTGTTCTGCTTCTTGCTTGATCATGTTATCAAAGATTTTCCAAGAAAGCAATAGCATCCATTAGTGCTTTTTCGTTTAACTCTATCTCAAGCAAAATCAGCATCATTGTAACCTGTAATATCACAAGAAGTACCTTTCTCATACCATAGGTCAAGATTAGTAGTACCAACTAAATATCTCAAAATTCTTTTAATAGCACTTTAGTGTGAATGTTTTGGATTGGATTGAAATTGAGCACAAATTCCTATACTTAATTGCAAGTTAGGTCTACTAGCAGTTAGATATAATAGTGATTCAATCATACCACTATAGAGAGATAAAGAAACTTTCTCACCATCTTCATCAGCTTCTAAAACTTGACAGGGATGCATAGGAGTACTAATGCTCTTGGCCTTGTCCATATCAAACTTTTTGAGCAAATCCTTAGCATACTTTTCTTGATGAGTCAGGATACCATCTTTCTCTCATTTGATTTGCAATCCAAGGAAGAATTTTAGTTCTCCTATCATGCTCATTTCAAATTCTCTTTGCAAAAGATACGAAAAATTCTTGTACAAACTTTGATCAGTTGCTCCAAAAATAATATCATCAACATAAATCTGAACAATCAGAAAATCATTTTTATCATGATGAATGAACAAAGTGGTGTCAACTTTTCCTCTTACAAAATCATTTTTGATTAGAAAGAGCTGAGTCTATCATACCAAGCTCTGGGAGCTTGTTTTATGTAACATCCATAGGATTATTTTTATAAATAATTGAATTTAATTAAAATTCAACTAAAATAGGCATGAGTTCTGACCTCAGAATTTGTTGCCCTTTTATACACGAGTTCCAATCTCAGACTTCATTTGCAAGAGCTATGTTCCCGGGTTTGAGCTAATGACCAATTTCTGATATTGAAGAGTTTTGAGGGTATATAAGTTTCAACTTCCCGAAACAGAAGGTTTAACATCTAGCCCGAGTTCATGTAATGAGTTTTAAAGCATCTAGTTCTCGACTTCTGAGGTTCGTGTATAAGGTTTTATGTATTGGAACTAACTTCTGAGTTCATGTTAACACCCTGACTTCTGAGTACATTTCATAGTCTTGTCTTTGACCTTCAATTTTAAGGTGATTTGAGTGCTCTGTGATTTCCGATATCTGACTTAAGGCCACAATTCGTTTTCCAAAACTTGTGTTTCCTAAGTTCCAAGTTCCGCGATTAGGTGTAGAATGAACATAGGTTCCGATATTCGTAATTATAGTTCCGACTTCCTATCTCGTCTTCAAGTTTCCAATAAAATAGAGTGATTCCCGATATTTGCCTTTATTTTCAAGCTGCATGATTTTATGATATCTGACTTTACTTCCAAGTTTTCAAAGATGATGGACGCTATTCCCAACCTCCGAGTTGATCTCCTGGTTCATATCAAATGAACACGATTTCTGACTTAAAGCAGAGTGGAAACAAGTTCTGATTTTAGACAGAATGGGAGCGAGTTCGAGAAAAACTTGGTTACAAAGAGAGGGAGACATGGCCAAAAATTGGCCACTAAGTATTATCCAATTAGAGTCCCCAACTCCAACTACTTCCTCAAAGCCTTAATAACATATTCCTTCCCTCTTCCCTTCAATTGACTGTGCTTCCCTCTCCCTCTTATTCCAGCCACCTTTTTCTCTTCTCCTCTCAACCTACTCCATTAAATCTTCCAGCTTTGCCAAGGTTCTATCAACCCAAACTCAAATTCAGCAAGATCTCATCTAAAGGAGGTAGGATTCACCTTCTATTCTTGATTTCACTGAACTATGGCTATATGAAATTCCACTTTTCTTCAGTTATTTGATGATGTATTGGATGTATTTGATAGTTTATAGTTGGATCAACATGAAATCTTGAGTTCAAAATTAAAATTAGAAGAAGAAAACTAGGAGAAGTGGAGAATTGGGATGCTATTTAAGTGAGAATTCCCTCGGCAGTTCATATGGCAGAGTGTACAACTCCGCCTACAACTGATTAAATCTGGTGACACTATTTTTATATGAAACTAGACATTTAGGGCTTTCCATACATATATCATATAAGGCCATTGGATTAATATTGAGAGAGATATGAATTTTAGAATTTTGACCTAAATTTTAGGAGTTGATACTGGGCAGACTGGGTTATTCAGGGCATAACTTGCTCTATACAACTCCAAATTGAGTGAAACCAATTTTTTTAGAAACCTTCCACATAAAGAATATCCCATAAAAAATTTAGAGTTAGATAAGGTCCCGTTTGTTCCCAGTGAGTAGAGAAAATTGCCCTATATCCAAACCAGGCCAAAATAGGGCAGCTTAGGAAGGTCAAGTTTTGGGGCTTATAACATGAGCCCTACTAAGGCAAATGGAATGAAACTTTTTGCAAATGAAAGACTGTCCTGTTAGCTTTAATATGAGGCCAATTTCATATGATTTGAACTAGTTTTCGATTTTTAGTAGATTTTTATTTTTAAGTGTGTAATTCTGGCCAGCTACAGGGCAGGCCAAGATAAAACTTAAATAACTTTAGCTACGTTTATCAAAATTAGATGGGACCAAAGAGGTTAGAAAATAGACACATAACACTTCAACATATCCAAACTTCAAGTCTAAATGAGTTAAAATGAATTTAAGGCTTAATTTTTAAAAATGGGTAGAGTTGAAGAATATGAGCAAGATTTCCAAAATTAAAGAATTTGACACCTTAATGCATATATGAGTTCAATTAAAGTCCAAGTGTTGCAAATTCTATGTTGGTACTTGAAAGATTTATGCATCATATTGATCTCTTACTGTGACTAACTATCTATTGAGATTGACACTATTCATGAGAAAACGAATCTGATCCGTTATGCTACCAAATTTTCAGTAGAATTGTAAGGAAGTTATGAGCCTTTATATGTGGAAATCATGTATGCAAGGATATATGAAAATAAATGATGAAGCATATATATGAGTGCATTCAGCATGTCTATGCTTGATTATGAATGAGAATGAAATGATATGAATATATTAAATATGGATCCCTTCACCTGCAGGCAATTATGAGATCCCTCCTTGTGAAAACAGTTAAAAGACAAAGATATGGGTCCCTTCATTTGGAGGCAGTTGCACATTGGGTCCCTCCTTGTGCAGGCAGCTAAAACTTTTGGATCCCTTTATGTTGGAGGCAGATGGCCAACTGAGTCCCTCTAACCTAGAGGCATGTGCATCCCCTTGTGGGTCAGTACTGTGTGACGACGGTCATGAGTTGAGCTCACTCCTAGATCAGACGACCCAAGGGCAGTAAAGACTAAAAATTCAAACATATGCAAGCACCTCACTCACATAAGGCATGGCATCAACCCAGCTAGTGTGAGTACAGGGGATAGGGCTTACATGAGGCATGTCATGACACAGCTAGTGTAAGTACTGAAAATTTATGGTGGCAACGTCCATGGTATTAGCTCACTACCACTTATGTTTAGTGGGTGAAAGAAAGCAAAGAAAGTTAAAGAAAAGCATCAATGCATTTGCATGAATTCAACAATGAGAATTTGCATAATGACATCCCATGTTTTATTGATGCTGAAGCTGTTCTATCTACTTATGCTATGATTATTTTCCAACTATGAAATATTGCCAATGTGACTCAAGTACATGAATAAAATGAACTCTGCTTCGGATAATATATTTTCAACTATAAAACTGAATAGTCTATTTAACATGCTCACATTTTTCATAATAAACTGAAGCAGCTAGAGATAGTAACGATGACACTACGTGTGATAGTTTAGAGAATCCTACTGAGAATTTAAAATTCTCACTTCTATTTCTGTGTTATCTCCAGATAGCTCGAAAGATTTCGAAGACGGCTGAAGTTACTGTGAAATAAGGTCTGCTCAGGTAACAGTAATAACTCTTGAGTGTGGTGCTATGACTTAAGCATAATACTATACTTGGGGGGTGTTACAGTTTTAACCCATGTAGAGCTTTTGAAAGTTTAAACACATGTTAAGGAAAGTTTTTATTTTCAAGACCATGAGGTTGATTAATATAAACTTCCTCAGATATGAAACCATTTAAAAAGGTGGATTTCACATCCATTTGAAATAACTTAAAACCTTTGTAAGACGCATAAGCAAGTAACATCTTGATGGCTTCCAATATTCCTACAAAAGTAAAAGTCTCATCATAATCTATGCCTTCTTGCTGATTATTGTAACATCTCAATTTTATGTCTTGCTAAATTACCTCAGTAACCTTGAGTAATTAAGCACTTAATGAGAAATTATGAGATTAAGGCTTAATTAAAGGGTTACAAAGAGTTTAGGGGTTAACTCGGATAAGAAAAGTTAAGAATGCTTAATCAAGATTCGATAATTTCTAATTAAGCAAGTCAGAGCCTTTATAGCTTAATTAAGCACTAATCGCCCTTAATTAGCTTAATTGAGTTTAATTAAGGTTAATTAAGATTAATTGCAAGATTTATTTTTGTTAATCACATTCTCATGTGTTAATCATTAATCCTTGCTTAATCATCTTAATTAAGTTGTATAAGCACTTAATCATATGATTAAATTCAAATTTAGTCAACTAGACAATAAAGTAAAAAATGATGTCATTAAAGCATAAAGCATTAGACAAAAGTGCTTTATGTAAGAGTTAGTACATACTTTGTTCCCCCATCATCTAATTTGTCCCCCTAAACCTTAATTAACACAAAATTAAGGAAATATCTCCCTCCTCCCCTTTGAATAGTGGATGCCACTTCTCTCTCCCTCCCTCATCCATTTTCATTTTCACTCATCTTATTCTCTCTCTTGAAATCAAATCCTCCAACTTCTCTCTAAACACTTCTTCATCTTCTTCATCTTCTTCTTCCTTTCTCCACCACCACCACCCAAAACCACTCACTTAGCCCTTCAAAGACCTCATCTTTGGGCCTTTGGAGATAAGAGTTAAACACTACAACCTCCATTTTCACAAGATCTCAAGAGCTCCTCCTTCCACCAAGCCAAACTACCACCATCTACAAGGAAAGGAGCCACCATCATCTTCTTCTTCTTCTCTAGTTTTTGTGCCATTTCTAAGAAAGGTAGTGATCTTCATCTTTTTCATTTTGTTTACTCAAGAAAACTTGGAACTTGGTTCTTTCATGACCAAGATCTCTAAGTGAAAACTTGAGAAAATCCTTCATGCTCTTCAAGAGCAAAAGTTTCCCTTTTTGGCAAAATATGTTCTTGATGTTCTTTAAGTGTTCTTGATGTTTCCTTTTTCGGCAAAATATGTTCTTAATGTTCTTCAAGCGTTCTTGATGTTTCTACGTTTGGAAAATATGTTCTTATTATTGAGTGTTCTTGATGGTATCTTGTTTAAAGTTGTTCCTTTTCTTATGATGAGTTGGTGATTGGAAAAGCCTTATCTTTTTATGTTTTTCATGATTTGATAAGACTATGAACATCCTAAAAGCATTAAACTTTAAAAAGTTTGCTTCTTAATACACAAAAGGTGGCGCAAGTTTTAGTGCCATCATAAAGTCTTCTTTTGTTTTGCTTTGAAGACAAGAATACATGTAAAAGTCTAAGCTTTTTGGGATAATAAGCCCTTTTGAGTTAGAAAAATGATATCTTGTCACTTTATCTCTTAGAAATCAAACCTTAAAGAAAAGACCTTTCACAAAGTTTCAAACTTTAATCAAGAATGAGACCTTTAAGTCATAAAAGTGTTGTTTTGTAACATTTAATTCATAAAGTTTAAATCTTGAACCAAAACAATGCAAAAAGGTGTTAACTTTTATAAAGATCAAGACCTTTTAACCTTAAAGTTAATGTTTCATATCCCAAGTGAACAAAGTAGGAACCTTTTTAATGTAGAGACAACTTTAAGTCATAAAATTGAGACCTTGATTGTCTTAGAATAATTAAATAAGTCAACTTTCATAAAGAACAAGACTTTTTAGTTAAAAAGCTAGTAACTTGTATCATTATTACATAAAGATCTAATTTTTAAAACAAGAGCTTAATTTTAGAGGCACTTACTTTCATAAAGAATAAAACTTTATGACTACTTGATAAAGAATGATAACTTTAACAATGTTTAAGGTAAAACCTTGATATGTTAATAATGAAAGCTTGAAACTTTGTAAGTTGAATAAGTTAAAAATCACCCTTGGTGATTAGTGAACATGGTGTTATTGGGTTCATGAGTATAGTTATGCGTTGTCATGACCCAAGGATTAAAGGGATCTCGAACTCCTCGGGAACAGAAGTATGATTAGGGCCTCTAAGCATACCATGAACCTAGGAATCACTAAGTGCACTATCTCAAGGAAAGGAAACAATCACTTAATTAATTTGAACAAGTATTCCATAAGATATGTACTTAAGTAAAGAATAATTTCATATGAGAACTAAGTAACTAAAAGACCACATACACATATTTTAACTATGTGATTCTCTCATGAGTAACCATGAGAAATCATATGATGATTCATAAGATTCTTCACAAAGAATAACGCAATTATGAACCCTTCTAGGGTATGAATCTATAATGCCATTCGGCATGACAAATGACAAGTTTAATGGAGCTTTGTCTCATGATTGAATGACATGATTGTGATGGACTATTGGTTGAAAGTTGTGATTGGCATTTTGGGGAAGCTCCAATCTAACCGTTATGCTGCCGGATTTCTGTTAAAATTACGGACTTAGTCATATCATTGCATGTATCTAGTCAAAGAAGTATTATGCATGTAAAGTACAATGATAAGAAAAGAATTAATGGGACATGACCCTTCAATCACTTCGGTAAGGGAAGTGAGAGACAGTGATAAGCAATATTTTGATACATTGATTAACCCTCATATTTAGTTTATTGAACCTCTTTTGTGCTTAATTGAATAATATTGGATACATTTTATAAGTTTGGACTCTAATTGGGCTTAATTGTATTTTTCAGCATTATTACAAATTTATACTGTTTTTGTATTATGGCTGTATCTTGAGTTGTAGATATCTAAATATCACAAATTTTATATTGTAGGAAATCTGAGAGAAATATCTACAACTTTGATGAAGAAGTCAAAAACTAATTCAGATGTTTATTAGGATGAATTGGGCCACGAAGTCAGAACAGGGCTGTCACACTGGAACCTGATTAGTGTGCACTAGTTGGGCCATAACGTGAGTTGTAGACATTGGATTGAGGTGAAACTGGTGCCATTTGAAAGCTAAGATATAAAGCTTCAATTCATATGAAGAGAACTCTCCCAAATAATGATATCTTGATAGACTTATTGGCTGTTGAATTTGACTGACGTGGATAGAGATACAACCTAGACATGCTATAAAGATTAGGCCATAACTCTCTCATTTTAAGTCCAAATTAAGCAAATTGGGTGTCCACTTAAAGCTAAGAGGCAGAGGATTAAGTTGGGCTCAAGGGTATTTTTGAATTTTGACATTTGAGGTCTGATAAGAAGAGAGAAAACCGAGACGCGAAGGAGGACTCTCATTGCCAACATTTTTTTCATTTTTCTCTCCTCTTCTCTTCTCCTCTCCTCTTCTTTTCTTTTCCTTTCATTTTGTAAGATACTTGTTTTGGGTTCTAGTTTGTAACCTTCATTGCTATGGAGGAGTGGGCTTCAAGCTAGTTCAAGGATATTCCAAGGGTATTATGGTTGTATTCTTGAAACCCTATACTTGAATTTCAATCATATTTGTTTTCTTGATTCTTTGCCCTCTTTTATTTGTAAACTTGCATTGAATGATATTGATATGTGGGTTTATGAATGAGGAATTAGTTGGGTGATTGCTAATTGGTCAATTGGTATGAACTTGATTAGTTAAAGAATTAGGAATTGGGTTTGGGTTCAAACCTAGGCTAATACATTTGGGGCTAGAAATCAACATAGGTTAATTAGAGTTGAGATCTTAATTATCTGATCAATTATGTGTTGGTTGAATTCCTAGAGTTCTCTAGGTAGACTTGTGGGGTTGTTAGTAGAGGTCTCTCTAATAGCTCAAATTAGCCGTACTCCATGTGTTTGATATATTGTGCGTTAATGATTGATTCACTTTATGCCTAAAGAACTCTTTGAACTAGTGTTTTTATTTTCATCTAATTTTCTTTCATAGCTTATTTACCACATGTTTGCACACACCCCCTTGTTACTTAACTAAATAGCAACAACATCCTTGGGAGACGACCTTGGTTGCACTATACTTCAAATTTAGTGTAATTAAGCATTTTAAAATTGTAATTTGGAGCAGACTGCGACACTTGCTGCCAAACAGCAATCCACAAAGACTCAAGGAACCTCTATGAGGGAGACAAGGATGACATGGAGGACCCTCCAACTTAGGGGTAACTAATATCGGCTTAGTCTAATTTGGTTTAGTGCTACGTAATGACGGTCACAGAATGAGCTCATGTCCAAAAGCAGTCTATTTCAAAGGAAAAGTAAAAGAATATTAAGCACATGCTGAAAATGAAAATTAAAGTAGGACCATGCTCAAGTTGATGAGTTACATAGTCATGCATGTTATCATATTCCTTATATGCATTATAAATGTGTATTACGTATATTAACATGTATGCCTGTGTATGACACTATGGATATGATGATAATGTTAAAAGTAACCCACTTCAAGATTTAAGTTTTCAAAACCATTAAAATTGAACTTATATCTGTCCACTATTTTTAAGTTTTCAAAACCATTAAAATTGACACTCAGTATTTCTCACTCCTACGTTCTATGTCGTCTCCAAAGGATGTCGACGTTAGGCACGGTGGTGATCTACATCGAGTGCCTAGTGTGGCATTGGCGATTTGACCCGGTGCTGAACGCTTCCATCAGCGAGGTTACTGTGGATAGCATCTGCCCCTACTTTCAGCCACCGAGATACCCTACCAATGATGATGAGACTGACTCAGATACCCGTTTGACTACGACTGTTTCATTGGATTCCAATCCCTCGGAGCCGTCTTATCCAAGCTACCATGTGGAGACTGACTCAGATACCCGTTTGACTACGACTGTTTCATTGGATTCCAATCCCTCGGAGCCGTCTTATCCAAGCTACCATGTGGAGACTGACCCCTTTGAGCCCTTCTAATCGACTCGTTCTGGGGGATTTCATCGTTTGGGTTCGTCGCAGCCTTCGATGATTCGTTTATCTTCTAATTCTTCTGCTTCATCTGTTGGCCCAACTTCAGTCCCGGTTTGCGGGCGTGGGTTCATTCATACCCGACCTGTGCGTTGTGGATGAGGACATGCTCGAGGAGGAGGACCTGGTTGTGTTTCTCTCGGTGGATATGGGAACGGTTTCCTCCCTTCTAATGCCTGATGTGACGATTGCATGCAAAGCTGAGCACGAGGATAGCCCCTTTTGGTTATAGTTATAGGGTTATCATTATGTTGTATGGCATGCTTGGGTAGTAGGGTTTTCTGATATATTTTCTTTTATCATGTATTTGGTAGGTTTCTTGTGTAGGGCCGACAATAGATATCGGACCCATTATTATTTTATGTATGACTCTGGTACGACTATTATCATATTATTATGGATGGCCGTGGAATGAATGTTATCTTTATCTAAGATTGTGGTCATTCTTATTGCTTCTATTTATGTTAAATGCGATGTGTTAATGAGATAGCGATGTTTGTATTATACGTTCACGATGCACTCATGGCTTTCGATTTCAAAAACGGTTTACTTGTTTTGTTAAAAAAAAAAAATTACCCTTATTTTTGTTAAAAAGTAATTTTTAAAAGGTAATGTTAGTTCCTTGAACAAAAGTAACAACTAGTTATTCCACAATATGACCTATGTATAGAATAGAACTATTAAGGTTTTACAATTATAACCTTGAGCTACTAATTTTGCTTTGTTTTTGACAACTTTTCCATCCACATCAAGCTTGTTTCTATATACCTATTTAGTCCCAATGGCAGATTGTCCTTTAGGCAGTGGTACTAGGGTCTAGACTTTGTTTTTCTCGAACTGAGATAACTCCTCTTTCGTAGCTTTAATCTAATATTGATCTGTAAGGGCTTCTTCGATATTTCTAGTTGAATCTCAGAGATAACAGTGAGATTTGAATCGTTTTTAAGTGAAGATCTCGTTCTAATTCCATGAGAAGGTTCACCAATAATTTGGTTTTGAAAGACAACTCTCAAGTCTTTTACACTTATGTACCTTCTCCTCAAAGGAGTACCTTCTGGTTCTTAAGAAGCATTATCAGAAATATGTTGATGAGAGGGAACTTTAGAAACATTTTCATCATCATCTCTAGTGATCATTTGAAGCTTCTGTTGAGCGTAGGAGTTTCCATTTAATGACATACTTTCCATTTCCACTTCTAGAGTAGCAACTGTAACACCTTACTAGACAAAGTACTATGCTTAAGTCATAATAAATTATCTGATAAGTGATTACGTATGATATTGGTTAAATTCTATTTCTTGTATTAGTGTTAATTACTCGCATAAGAATACTTAATTGCATAACAAAATTTTCTGCATGACAGTGGAATAAATACTGATAAATCGGTATACTGTAAATAACGTAACATAATTAAAAATACAATATGAACAGAACAACTGCAAAATGCATCATAACTATATATGATTTTAAAGTTTGTCAAAAGTACAAGGTGACAAAATGAGGCCGCTAAGACAAAATGAAACGGCCAGTTCTATGAACAGCACCCCAAGTGGTCCCCATGGGACATTTCATGTACATCTCCTAATATCTATCCATCTACCCATGACCCAGACTGCCAAAAGAGGGTCATTCTATACATATACTGCCACTACGGTAAGTCCACTACCTAACCAGAATCCGAAGAAAGAAACCCATTCGCCATGGGTGCATCTGCAGGAGGGTGGCCCGTGTCGGGAGCAGAGGATGAGGAGGAACTCGCTGCCTCTGATGGGTCCTCCTCTGATGTGGAGGCGAAAAGCATCGGATGCGATGGTGAAGCAGGATGAGCCATAGGAGCAGGGGCTGGTGCTGGTGCTGGTGCTACTGCTGCTGGAGGAGGTGGAAAAGGATGGGCCATATGAAGTGGAATGGCAATATATGGAACAGCAGGGTCAAACAGTGGGTGCATCAGTGGTACAGCGAAAGTCTCTCTGAAAGAAGAAATACAATCGAAACTGGCACCTGCCAGATATATATACAGAGTCTAGGAATGGGTCGAGGTGTATGTGAAGCTCGGGGAACTCAATGAAGAGGACTCCTGTCGCGGCATGCTCCATAATCTGAGAATGATGCGGTAATATATAGTAGGGTGAGAAATAGAAATTTCTCAGTAGGAATTCCTAGTTCTATACATGTGTCATCGCTGTCATTCCCAGTTGTTTCGGTTATGCATTAATTTTCAAATAGTATGGCAGAGTGATAATATTTAACTTAAATACTCATTTGTAAAGCATACATCGAAACAAGTTCAATTTTAATTAACAGATATACTAATGTACTCAAACAGTAATCACAATGGAACAATAGCATATTAAGAATAAATAACAAGGATCTAGAACAATCAATAGAGAATTTTTACACTGTACATATGCATGTGCAATGAGAAGATGCATTTTATTCTTGGAGGCTTTCGCCTATTGGAACTTATTTCCATCCTTGGTCCCCTGGGAGTCATTGGCCATATACTCCTGGGTAATAGTCCGCTTTTCAGAACCGAGCTCGTTCCTATACAGGATGGCCGGGTTTACTTTCCCTGACCTTCCCACTGATCTATTCCCCTTAATTTTTTCCGAGGCTGGCCCAAGTGATATGAAATTCTTTATCATCTCATGAAATGAATGCACATTTAAGTTGTTTCTTTATGTATGATGCACTCAAGTTGTCGTAGACTTTCATAACATATAAACTTCTTACCGAAATTTCGGTAGCATAACAGATCGAGTCCGCTTCCTCGTGAATAGTGCCAGACAACCAGTACATTTATACAACTTACAATTTCAGTATAGAGCAACAATTATACATGTACATTTATAACACAAATCAACAATCTCAATTATACATATACATTCATAATTTTAATCAACAATTTCAATTTAACCATCACTAGAATTTCAGCTTAACCCCCTCTTTTCTGCCCGAATCTGGTGTGCCTCAATTCTCATTCAATTCAACTCATTTAAGTCTGATTTTTGGATATGTCATATGTCTAGATTCTAACCCTTTTGGTCCGATTTCATTTTGATGTGTATAACTCTAGATATAAACAATTTACCTCAGATTGCCCTGTTCTCAGCCAGAATTGGGTCCTTTTAAGTAAAAATTCACTAAAAATAGAAAACTAGGTCAATTCATACGAAATTTATTTCAAATTAAAGCTATCAGAACAAGATTTCAAGTGAACTAAGTTTTATGTCATTTGCATAAGTATATTTTGACTTATGAGTCTCGAAACTTGGCCTTACTAAACTATTTTGGTTCAATCCGGTTTAGACTTAAGCCAACTTCCTTGGTGAACTGGGAGCAAACGGCTAAGATTTTGGTTTTGAAATTTTTATGAAATATTCCTCTACATGTTAGCTTTCAAACAAACCTGGGTTCACTCAATTTGAAGTTGTATAGGGTGAGTTATCCCCTTCTCAACTCCTACTGCCCGGATAGGAAGCCAGATTTCCAGGGTAAACTTCAAAAATTCATAACTAATTCTATACTAATCCAATGGCCTATTATGAAATATGTATGGAAAACCCTAGATGTATAGTTTCATATAAAAATAGTTTCATCTAATTTAATTGGCGGTAGGCGGAGCCGTACACTCCGCCGTACTGACTGCCGAGGGAAAATCCTAACAGCTTCTAGATTTGTCTTCCTCCTTCAAGCTATTTGCCCTCAAATCCAATTTTAAGCATAACATACATACAAATCCAGTCATAAAACATCATCATCACTCTATAAAACACCAACATCTCATATTATGCAAGCCCTACATACAGCCCCAAATCAGAGAAACAAGAGGAGAAGTAGGATTTCCTACCTTGTCTTGTGTGATTTAGGCTGATTTTGTGTCTTTGATGGTGGTGGCTTGGGATGGGACTTGAAGATGGATGAAAATGGAGTAGAAATGAGAGCAAAGAGGAGAGAAAAAGATGGACTTCAGCAGCTGAAGGAGGGTGGCCGAAAATGGATGAGAAGAAAAGGAGAAAAGTGGAGATATTTTCAAAGTGGCTTGAATTTGATTGGTGGACTTAGCCTAGGTCAAAAATCTGATTTATTCCTCATCATCCATGGCTGTCTAGGTGCCACTTGGATGGGTTGTTTGGCTAAATCTTAGCCGTTGATTCTAGGGCACTCATAGAAAAATTCTACTGATCCGGTTCTGACAGTTTGAGTTACCGAAATCTTACCGATTTCCATTAAATCGATAAATTTGCTTGAAATTTTTCTATGAGGTTTTCTATGCTCCTAATTTAATTCTATCATGCCTAAAACCGAACAACTTAGTTGTTAACGATAAAATTTTTCAGACGTTACAGCAACCTTTTGATTTAGGTCATTTTTCTTTTCCATGAAGCTTATGTAGATAGTTTCTTTCATAGATTGAGACATTTTATTAAAGACCCTGTGAGCTTTTGAAATAGAAGAATATCCTAGAAAAATTCCAAGATTAGATGTAGGATCAAATTTTGACAGCTTGTCCTTGGTATTTAGTACAAAATATTTGGATCCAAAAATATGAAAGTAGGAAATATTGGGTTTTTTTCCTTTTCATAATTCACAGGGAGTTTTCTTAAGAATTGGCCTTAAGAAAATATGATTTTGAACATAGCAAGCAGTGTTAACTGCTTTCAAGAAGCATAGTTCTAGCCATTTCCTACAGTGATCTATTTTCCCTTTCCACTGCCCCATTTTGCTGACAAGTTCTAGGAGATGAAAAATTATGAGAAATGCTATTTTCTTCACAAAAATTTTTGAAGGCATGATTTTCAAATTCTCTACCATGATCTGATCTAATGGAAGTGATGCAAAACCTTTTTCCGTTTTGAATTCTTTTTGAAAAGGATTTGAAGACCTCAAAAGCATCATCCTTATGGATTAGGAATATAACCTATGTAAATCTTGAAAAATTATCCACAATGACTAAGCTATATCTCTTACCACCTAGACAAGTAGTTCTAGTTGGTTCAAAAATATCAAGATGTAAAAGCTCAAGTGGTCTAGTAGTTGAAACTACATTTCTGTTGTGGAAAGAACTTTTGGTTTGTTTACCTTTGAGACAGAACTCACAATAGGAATCATTTTCAAAATCAATTTTTGGCAAATTTATGACCAGTTCTTTCTAAGAGATCTCAAAGATCAATTTCATATTAGCATGACCAAACTTTTTGTGCCATAGCCACTTTTCATCCAAAAAGAAAGCTAAGTATTTTACATTCTGATCTAAGAGATCACTAGATACAACACATATGTATTGTTATGCCTCTTAGCAGTAAGGATAATCTTGTCATTCGTAGAATCCTTAATAATACAATGTGAGGATTCAAACACAACTTTGTAACCTTGTTCACAAAATTGACTAATGCTCAAGAGATTGTGAGTTAATCCCTCTACTAACATAACATCATTTATTAGGTTGGAATTGTTCTCACCAACATTACCTATACCAATGACTTTGGATTTGATTCTGTCGACAATTTGACTATTCCATCATCCTTGGATCTGAGGTTTCTGAACCAGGATTCGTTTCCAGTCATGTGTTTGGAGCATCCACTATCCAGATACCACTTCTTTTCCTTTTGATGAATTGATTTAAGGCATACTTACATCAGAAGCAGTTTTGACTTTAGGTACCCATATCTTCTTGGCTCCTTTTGGGTTAGCAGGTTTCTTGGCCTTTTTCATTATCTGTCATTTTGCCTTCCTTCTAGAAAAGCATCTTTCAGAAGTGTGGCCCTTTTTGAAGCAGTAGGCACAAGTGGGAATTAAACTTGAAATATCATTAAATGATTTTTCATCATCTTCCTTTTCATAGCCTAAAGCAGTTTTATCAAAGTAAGGTTTCTGACTACTAAGCATCAAGTCTAGATGTTTTGAGCCATTAACCATTTTCTCAAGATTAGATTTGAGATTCATCATTTTCTTACTCTCCATCTAGATCTTCCTGTAACATCCCCATTTTACCTAAGTTAATTAGCTCGGTGTTCCCGGCTAATTAGAGAGATTAGCGATTAATTGAGAACTAATCAGCTAATCTCAAGAGCAAGAGCAAGACCTTAGTAAATTAAGGCAAGTCAAAAATTGAAGCTTAAGGCATTATAAGTTACAACTAAAAGCCTAATTGCCCAATCCTTATTAATTCATGATTTAGAACATAAAATCAAGGTGATTTAACCTAATTAACTAAGAGCACATAAGTCTCAAAACTCAATCACATTAACCCTCACATCTTCTTATATAATTAAAGAGGAAAATCCTTCTTAATTAAAATGTGCTAATGAGTAATTTAAACCAATTGAATTAATTAGCATTTAGATAATTGTAACAATTATAAAGATTTAGAAACTTCCCTCTAATTATTGTTTGAAAGTTTGGTCAAAGCAAGAGCCACATCTAACCATTCAATTGCCTTCTCATCATGCACCACTAGATCAAGAGTCCATGTTAGTAGAACCCTTAAGTCATGACAAGAGTTGTACTCTCCTTCATCAAGATTGTGACACTTGGAGTGATCACAACCATCCAATGCCAATCCAAAGGTAGCTCATGCTTTTAACCAATTGACAAAAACAACACAAAGCCTTTTACCCAAGTACCAAGACTCAAAGGAAACACAACACTCCCTTTTGCCCTATGGTTTTTCCCACTCCCTAGCTTGTGTAAGAAGAGAAAATCACATCATCTCTCCCCCCTCAAACTCGCCACCTTCAGCCCATCCTCTCTCCTCAATTCATTTTATTCCCTCTCTCAAAAATACACACAAAGCTCTCACCTCTCTCTAAACCTCTCTTTGTTCTTCCAACTCTTCTTCTTGTTCTTCTTGTTCTCCTACCCTAAGTCCTCACTTTTCTACCACCATCACCCTCATCTCCTATCACCACACTCACCATCCCTTCAAGGACTACCATCTTTGGTCCTTGGAGAAACAAAACTACTCATACACAAGCCTCAATATCAAGCTCAAGGAGAAGGAGGCCATCTCCAACCATCTTCATCTTCCAAGCCTTCAAGAGGAACTTTTTGGTAGTGACTCTAACCCTTCCTCTCCATATATTTTTCAAGAACTAGAACCCCTAAGCTCTTCATAGCTAGGTGGTTTTAGGACTTGCTTCAAGGTCTCATGACCATTCCTTGTTCTATGAGCTTTCTTGTCTTGTTGAAAAGTGTTGTTTTGAAAGAAAATCTTGTGGCATGATGGTTTTATGTGTCTTGCTTTATTTTGCTTCAAAATACTGATTTGGTAACTAAAACATTGATTATAATGTTGAGATAAAACATGAAAATGGTGTTTTGAAGTGATATAACAATTTCTCCATAAGCTTGAAATGAAAAACTTAAAAACTAGTAAATCTGGAATTTTGGCAGCCTGTAAAGCGTGCGGTATGTTTATTGCTACAAAACTCAAAATGTAATGAAACTAATTTTCGGTGAAATTAGACTCAAAGAGATTTTCATACATATAAAATATGCGAGATTTGGCCTTAAGATGAGAGAGATATGAATTTTTAAAGTCTGTTGTTCCTAGATGGGTTAACTCAAGCTATACATAACATTTTTGAGTGGGACCAAGTTTGTTGGAAAGCTAAGACATAGAGAAACATCCCCATAAAACAGTTTTGTCAGATTCTATGTGAGGAGTTCACAGTAAATGTTAAAAGTCACTAACCCGAGATGAACCTTCAAGTCTGACCAGTCAGAATAAAATGTGTATAACTCAAGCTACAAAATGAATTTTTAAGTGGGGCTTGTTTTGTTTAAAAATAGACTCAGAGAAGTACATCCATACCAAAATTCGAAATAAAAGAGTAAAAGATGAAATTATGGTGAATTTTTAAAGTTACTGCCCCACTGTAAAAGTAAAACTGGTTAGGGTAAAAGTTAAGGTGAATGAAGAATAAGTTTTAAGACATTAATACCCTTATACTAAGTATTAGAAAACCTTCATAACTCAACTTAAAAGTATCAAAAAGGTATATTAGATAAAAGTGGCCCTACAACAATTAAAAGAGGATATCCAAGAGATAACCTAAATTAAAAGCTTGCACCAAATTTACTAAGCTAAGCTCATAAGACTTTGCTTGAGAATATGCCTATGTTTATGTCACAAGCATGATGTTATGTTGATGATGTGATTATGATGCCATGATAATGATGATATGATGATGATGATATGATATGATGATCTGATATGATGCTTTGTGATCTTGGTATTCATTTGGCAAAATTTTGGGAAGCTTCGGTCTAGCCGTTATGCTGCCGAAATTTTGTAGAAATTGTGGACTTAGAAATATTTTGCATCATAAGTTAATAAGAAAAGATTTGATAAAGTGTGATCCTTCAAAAGGGAAGGTGACCTAATTTAAGTTCCCCTCACCCACGACTCACATGAGGCATGGCATGACCCAGCTAGTGTGAGTATAGGGGATAGGGCTTACATGAGGCATGGCATGACCCAGCTAGTGTAAGTACCGAAATTTTATGGTGGCGATGGCCACGGTATGAGCTCATTACCACTTATGTTTAGTGGGTGGAAAGAAAGGACTTAAGATAAGTCAAGCTAAGGAAAGAAACGGACTTCGGTCCAACCCAAGTAAAGAGTATAACTCTCAACATGTTTATGTAGGTTATGAATAGTCATATAAGCTTTCATGTATGCCATGATGTTGTTAATCCCACGAGGATAAGTACTAAAAATGGAATCCACTTCGAGTAGTAATGTTTTCGAAAATCAAATAATTGAACCTATTGAATGCCCACTATTTTCATTCAAAAACCGAAGTGGCTGGGACGATGGCGATGACACCTGTGTGTCAGGGTCGAGTCCTACTGAGAAATTTTATTTCTCATCCTAGTTGTTTTTCCGTCTCGTTACCAGATACTCATGGAGCCTCATGTGGCATGGAGCATGGAGCCTCCCCACCATGAGTGGGCCTATGATGAGGGCGCCAACATATTGTGGCCACGACCACCACAATAGTCCGCACATACTTCTACCCGGGTCGAG
Organism: Pterocarpus santalinus; assembly: GCA_031439595.1. Lineage (NCBI taxonomy): Eukaryota > Viridiplantae > Streptophyta > Magnoliopsida > Fabales > Fabaceae > Pterocarpus > Pterocarpus santalinus. The sequence continues at coordinate 33,957,241 of CM062525.1, forward strand.
TTTTTGAGCAGGAGGAGCCAGAGATCCCGCCAGCCCCTGTGGACGTATCATCGGCACCCCTTGGACAGCCGCTGGGTCCTTGGGATTTCCCGCCCGAGCCATTGCCCAAGATCGAGATGGAGCCTATGTCTCCAGGTCTACCCGTAGCCGAGCCTGTGCCGCTGCCAGGAGTCCCTGTGATTGAAGTGAGTTCGACCGCTACTCCCAGAGCCGCAGCTGCTACGCTGCTGCTCCCCGAGTACCATCCTGACACGTCCGAGGAGGATCCCTCTGAGGCATGTTCTTCGGTGGGCAGCTATACTCCGAGTCGCCGCATTCGTCGCGTAGAGGTCAACAACCGACACCCTCGCATCATCCATACTCCTCACGTTCCCCGAGGCCGAGCAGCGTGGGGGACTAGGCATTCGAGGACTTGAGTCCGTTCGATGGAAGGGCATGGAAGGGGCAGAGAAGCTAGCATATGTCTACGTGGGCTTATCCCAATATTGCTCCTTATCTGTTGTATTTCATTTTGCATTAGACCTTATCAGACTTGTACTTTTGATATTTTGGGGCCATGGCATGACCATGAGTTCCTTTTTATGTATTTGTTGGATATTATGCGGATAATTATATTATGTGGTTGATGTTGTAATTTGAATGCATGATATTATGATTCATCTCTTGTTCTCTCCTTTTATACCGAAATCTTTGCGATACGCTCGTTACCGCTATCTTCTCGCGCAAGGCTTTACTTTCCAAAAGCGACGACATATTTCAAAAAAAAAAATTTACTGCATTTTCCGCGTAATTTAATTTCAAGTAAAGTTTAGTTTTCCACGAGCATAAGTAACAACTAATAAAATGCCGTAATACGACTTAAGCGTAATATGGATTTATTAGGGTGTTACACTTCCCATGTGGCCATCATAGCCTTTTTCTTTGGAGTCTTTTTCTTTCCAGCTTTCTTTAGTCTAGGATATTCTGATCTGATGTGCCCTGGTTGCTTCCACTCAAAGCATATTACTTCATTTGCTTTGACTTTGTTCTTCTTGTCCTTTTTTGGAGCAAAGTTCTTCTTTTTCCTTTTGAGCCATGCTTTTGAGATTCTTTTCGCTAGATGAGCTATTTTATCATTTTCATCATTTGAAATCAGGATCAGAGGAATTTTCATCTTCTTCATCTGATTCTTCTGAGGCTTTCATGGCATTAGAAGAGTTGAATCTCTTTTAAGCGGTCTTAAGGGCAATGGATTTTCCCTTCTTGCTAGATTCCTCAAAAATTTCCTTCAGTTCGATCTCATGAGTCTTGAAGGACCTAATGAAGGCATCCAAGCTAAGTACATTCAGATCTTTAGCTTCTTGGATGGTAGTAACTTTGGGAAGCCAAGCCTTTGAAAGATTCCTTAGGATCTTTCTTATCATTTTTGCATTTGAGTACCTTGTACCCAAAGCTTTCAACTGATTTATCATATGCATAAATCTGGTAGTCATTTAATCAATATTCTCATGCTCTAGCATATTGAACATTTCATATTTATGAACTAGTATACTAATTTTCATTTCTTTAACTTGATTTGTTCCTTTATGAAGCACTTGAAGTCTATCCCAGATTTCTTTGGTAGAATCACAGGATATAATTTTGCCATATTCACTTTTGCTCAAGGCTCATGTGAGCAAGTATTTTGTCTTGGCATTCATTTGAACTTTTATTTTGTGCTAATCAATCCATTCATTTCTAGGAATGATTCTGACTACAACTGGTAGAGGATGCTCTGGATCAACCACTACTTGTGTTGCTTATTATAACACCCTCTCAAGTACAGTACTATGCTTAAATCATAGTACCATACTTAAGAGTTGTTACTGTTATGTTAAATATAACACCCTCCTAAATACAGTACTATGCTTAAGTTATAGCATCACACTCAAGAGTTGTTACTGTTACGTTATATGGGGATGTTACACACTACCCTCCTTAGAAAGAATTTTGCCCTCAAAATTCCTTTATCCTTAGTAAACCAGCTGCATGCCATAGATCTCCACCTATACCAAATGACATCCTGAGGTGATCAGGCTCAGTATGTAGTCAAGTGTGGCAAATAAGCTACAATGCACAACATGGCTGCCAAGCACAAACATTTATGTCCTTGTCATGTAAGGACCTAAAGCATGGTCTTTCTAAACTTTCAGAGTATGCCTCCTTGGAAGCATAATCAGCCTATCCCAGGTCCGGGTAGGATGAACTACTCTGATACCATTAAATGTAACACCCTCCTAAGTATAGTACTATGCTTAAGTCATAGCACCACACTTAAGAGTTGTTACTGTTACGTTACATGAGGATTTTGCACTTATTGTTCCACAATGGGTACGTAGTCACCATTCCCTATTATTTCCCACATATCCAGACTTGTGGACACAATGAAGAGTCTCATTCTATGCTTCCAAAATGGATAGTCTTCACCATTGAAATAAGGAGGATGATTTATGGAGTGAACTTATGTGATGTGATGAATTTGTTGAGCCATTTGATGGAATCTTTAACCTCTACAACCATCAGGAAGCTCAACCCCAAAGCCAGGCTCTAATGCCAATTGTTGGAAGAGATAACACGAGAAGGGGGGCTTGAATTGTGTTGTTTTAAACCTTTAAATTTGAAATTGAAAATCTATCTCAAGTCTTCGACTTGGATTGCAAAAGCTTTGTGTTATTTAACAAAACCTTATATGTCTAAACTATTTAAGATAATGAACATATTGAAGTTAAAAACATAGATAGTATAACTTATGTGATCAAGATAATAAGCTACGTAGCTATGGAAGAAATGCACAAGAAATTTTTATACTGGTTCGGCTAACCATTTGCCTACTTTTAGCTCCCAACTCTTTGTTGAGATTTTCTAAAAGCCTGAGTATTCTTTGTTCAAGCTTCTCTAAGCTTCTTATAACAGAGTAGTCTTTTCTCAAGCCTCTCCAAGCTTTAACTTGAGTATTCTTTGTCCTAGCTTCTCCAAGTTGTACCTAACCACTGCTGGGTATGTGTACAAGTTTTGATATCTAAAAACAATTTGTGAACACTCACACTAACTCTCTTTACAGAGGAACAACAATATTTTCTCAATGTGTGTGACTTCTCTAAATTCTCAAAGAGAGAATCTTATCAAATATAAAGCAGAAGAGAAGATTTTCTATTGAACAAAAGTTACAATGAGTAACTTTTTGGAAGTTCAAAAGGTTGAGAAAGTTGATAATGAAGCTCTATAAGCGAAGAAGGCATTTCGTTGTTCTAACAGTTCTTTCTTCGACATCCAACCTTTTATAGACATTGAAAATATCCGTTGAAGCTTTCAATTCTTAACTTTTGAAGTTCTCTTTGAACTGCTAGTTTAAGATTGGATTGAGAAGCAATAGTCTTCCTTATTCTCATTCTTCAAAGCTTGTGCAAAGATAGAAAAGTATCCGTTTGTTGATATACCAATTGTGCAGACTTGTCAGTGCTTCTTTTGCTTCTTGTCAAATCATCTTTTTTGACCTTTTGAATTTGTCTATGAATCATGCTAAGGAAGCTTTGAAGGTATGACACACATGAGAAGTAAATTTCTGGTGATATCCCTTCTAGATAGGGTCATCCCTCTAGACAGAGTCATCTTTCTGAATTGGCAGAATTTAGCTTTCTAGGCTCGTTTTTCCTTTCTTAAGTGTAGCTTCGACCTTCTGAAATTCTTCTTTTCTATTTCTAAACAAAATAGTTCGAGAAACATAAAGCATATATTCCATATAAGGCATATTATAGTATAAAGCTATGGATAATGATGCTTTGAAGGCTTTTTTGAGTGCTGAAGCTATTTGTTTAATTTCATTCTCACAAAAGAATTTGTTATTCGAATTAGCCTTTTCATGGTCAAAAAGATTTGCTTGTATTCTGATTTGGTTTTCATCAAAACCCTTAAAAAATCAATTTGGTTCATAGCCTCAGAATAACTTCTGCAAGGCATTGGAGCTAACAATTATAAGCTTGGAGAAGTTTGTACAAAAGAATACCGTGTTTATAAAATATCAACTAATTTGTTGAGGGCTGGATGCAGGCAAGTGGATTGACTGAGCTAGTATAAATCTTCTTGGGTGATTTCCTAACTTTATCTCCCATTTATTTATTGTCCTCATTCTTTTATTTCAAAGTTATGTGTAATTAATCTTTTCATTATCTAACAAAGTTATTGTGAAAACAATAACCTAGATTCTAACCTAAAATGCTTCCGTGATCTAGATCTAAAGACTTGAGAAAGTTTATTAAATTTTTCGGGTTCAAAAAGTATTTTAAAGGTACGGTTCGACCACCTTTCTCATGTTACTTCCACCTTCATTCTTATGATAGTATGATAGGAATTTCAATTTATTTCACTTAGGTAGTGTGATAATTTCTTAGTAGTGACATGCCATGACAATTTGCACATTAAGAACTACAGGACAGTATGACATTGTCATTGAAAATAAGGCACAACCATATACTAAAAATTAGGAAAAAATGAAAATACCCTTGTAGTACGAACTTTTGTGAGTTATTATTTTTAATAACTACACTTAGACCCAAGAAGTATTTATCCTTAGGCACCTAAACTTTTAGAATATTACATCTAGGTCACTGTATTATTAAAATTAGCAGGAAAGACGTTCAAGCGAAACCAAGTGACATAGTAGAGCCGTAGAAAATCAAATCTTAGTCGATTGGCCCATAGAGGTATCTAAGTGTAAAATGACATAAGATGCCCCCAGAATTGCCAATAATTATAGAAATGTCATTAGTTACAGAAAACAGAAAATGCAATAAAAACTCTGATAGAAAACACTAAATGACTTATGGATGGCCAAAAACTAGCCGAAAGACCCTAAAAAAAATTCCAGAAAAATTACAAATACATTTTTAATATAATTTTGGAGATAAATACTAATTTTGTAGCAAATTTGAAGAATATTTGCATAATTTCGCAAAAATAACCTTACTAGGGTGCAAAATAGATCCCTGAAAACCTTATATAATTGCTCTAATTTGCAATATGGAAATAAATCAGTGGAGTTTTGAGCCTAGGCTTGGTGGGTCACAAAATTGGGCCTTATTTTGGGCTTTAGAAGCTGCTCAAGTGATGATGGGCTTCTTGAAACTACTTTAGACCTAAACTACACACAAAAGGCCAAGATTACATCATAAAACCTACATAAATCAAACAAAAATTGAACCCTAAAGCCCAAGACCCCCCATGGCCAAAATTGATCAACCAAAACAGCCCCAAATCATATTAGATCAAGAGAAACTTGAAGAAGCCTCATGCGAGTAAAAGATTGGTCAAATTAAGTAATATGCATTAATTAACTTTTACTAATATAATCATCATTTACTTTGACACATAAAGCTACTTTAAACTCTTAGAAGAGTGTGAATGTTATCATGAAATGAATTAAAATTCTAAAAATTTCAATTAAATAATAAGTTTAGTAAAATGGCTGAAATTGGCCTAATTAAGGGTTAATTATGTTAAAATTCATATAATTGGTAGAATAGATTCTATAAATTATATACTATCATGTATCATATATATAAACATAGTATTGATGATGGATTAGAAGAAATTTATTTTTTTCCTTAATTAATTAACCGAATTTAGCAAATAGTTAAAAACTAACTATCATTAGTTATCTTCTTATATAATAAATTATGCATTAAACCACTTCAACTCATTCTAAATCTCTATTAGGCACACATGATGAGTATTATCACGAATCTAAATCAATTTTATTAAGTCTCTAAGATAATTAACTAAAGTCTCGACAATTAACTAACTTAACTACCTAAGTAAGCTAAACTAATCACATAATTAACTAACTAACCAATCACCCATTTTTCTATAAAAAGAGGTACACCCCACATACCCTCACACATTTAAAACTCAACGTAAACCCCTTGGAATGGCTGAGACTCTCATCTTCCGTGTCCTCCACCATTTTCATTCAAAAACTTCAAGAAAACTCTATTAAAACACAACCAAACTTTCACCTTTACTTCCATCGCCCAAACACATTCATCCTCCACCTTCATAACCTAAACCTAGGCCCTCAAACAAGGATTAGAAAGTCAGAAAAAGCTATTGCCCACCCTTTGTACAAGTCGAGTTCTAAGCTCCATAATCAAGTAAGGTTTTCTTTTTCACTCTTTAGGCTCCATACATGTGATTTATGTGATTCTTTGTTATTTGAAACTCTTTTAAGCTTCTAAAAGTCTATGAAAGCTTGATGTTTTGATGATTTCTTTCAAGGATTTGAAGCTTTAATCTTGTTTCTTTTTGTTTTGATGCTTCAATACTTGTTTTCTAGCATTTTTGTGACAATTTTCTTCATGTTTATGGCTAAAGTATGCCATGGCCATGGTTCAGGTTTCATGGAGAACCTTGTGACTTTTGTGAGCTTGATTTTTGTTAAACTTGATATTATTTAAATGGTTGTTTCATGCAACTAGGATTTAGAACCTTAAATCTTGATTTTGATCACAAAAAGGCTTTTATTTCCTCTTCCCTTCATTTTTGGCCATGTGTAGGGTAGCAACCTTATACCATGATTTTGTGATATTTTGGGTTGTACCTTGATGAAATTTAAGTGTTAGATCCATATATATATATACATAAGTGAAAATACTTTTGTGACCCTTTATTTGTGAAGCATCAAAGCTTAAAAATACATGTTTTTGGCGATGTTTTATGAGGTTGATGATTGCTATACGTGAAAAACCATGGGATTGCACATCAAATGTTTGATAAAATGCATAAGTGAACCTTAGTCAAGTTTCTTAGTCAAGTTTCTACAATAATGATGTTTATGGTTTCATCTTTTCAAATGGTTTTTGAGGAATCTACACCAAAGTAAAGCCTTTATTAAAAAGGATTAAGTTTATAACCTAAAGCTTTACTTTCTTCAGGAACTTGTGTGCTGCCTTGTTTTGATTCTCTTGTAAGCTCCAATGCCCTTCTAAAATTGTCTCATAGCTTAAGACGTTTCAAACTTTAAGGTTTTGATAAATAGAAAATCAACCTTTAAATAAATCTTTTGTCTGTGAACAATTTGCTAAAGTTAAACACATTCTTTTGTGAGCAAAATCATTTATCTCGAGCTCAAATAGTTCTTGAATCAAACAAAGTGTCTTAATCCATTGTACTTCTTTTGAGTATACTTATATTGGAACAAACACTTTGTGGTTTATATGACTTATCACTTAAGAAGCGGACAAAAAGTTCAGAAGGATGAGATTATAGCATCAGAATGGAAACTGTGCCACGAGAAGGATCACTGTTCATTCAGATGGATGACTTCGTGTAGAAGAGTAATCATTAGAAACATGCTTCTTATGAAGTACTTTACCTTCAAAGCTTCTTCTACATGATTCATTGATAGATTCAAAAAGTCAAATATGATTTGACAAGATACAAAAGAAGCATTGACAAGTCTGAAAAGTTGGCGAAGACTTCAATGGCTATTTTTTCTCTTCTGTGTTATCTTTTGTCGAAGAAGAAAACTACATTTTCTCTTTCCAGCCGTAGACTAGTGGATCAAAGAGGCATAAGGGTCAAGATCTGCAAGCTTTAACATTCATATCTTGAAGTCTATATAAAGCTAAAAATTGAATAAGAGAGTAGTGACACTGTTTGAATATTTCCAAAGCTGTACAGTTTTCATCCTTCAACCTTCTCAACTTTCTAAAGCCTCAAGAAAGTTACATATTGTACCTTCTCTTTGAAAATCCTCTTTACTCTTTTGTGATATATAATATTCTCACATTAAGAATCTAGAGAAGTCATGCACATTGTATACCATTGATCATACTCTGAGAAGAGATTTAGTGTGAGTGCTCAAACACAAACCACATACCAATCTCTTGCAACCGGACCTGATAGTGGTCAGTGTGAGCTTGAAGAGGCTAGGACAAATATTACTTGTTTGTAAAAGCTTAGAGAGGCTTGGGAAAGACTACTCAATTATAAAAGCTTGGAAAGGCTTGAACAAAGAACACTCGTGATATAAAATTCTCAACAAAGTATTGCGAATTGGACGTAGGCATTTAGTTGGCTGAACTAGCATAAACTTTGTTGTGTGATCTCTCAGTTCCTTCTATTTTCTTAACTATCTTTACATAGTTTATAACTCTATGTGCTTATTTTAATCCTGCTGAAACATAATTTTTGATGTAACACTCTAATAGTTCCATTCTATACTTAAGTCATATTGTAGAATTACTAGTTGTTACTTTTGCTCGTGGAACTAACATTACCTTTTAGAAATTACTTTTTAATGAAAATAGGGGTAATTTTTTTTTGAACAAAACAAGTAAACCCTTTTTGAAATCGAGAGCCATGAGCGCATCGTGAATGTAAAATACAAACGTTGCTATCTCATTCACACATCTTATTTAACATAAATAGAAGCAATAAGAATAACCATAATCTTAGATAAAGATAACATTTATTCCACGGCCATCCATAATAATATGATAATAGTCATATTAGAGTCATACATAAGATAATAATGGGTCCGATATCTACTGTTGACCCTACACAAGAAACCTACCAAATACATGATAAAAGGAAATAGATTAGAAAATCCTACTACCCAAGCATGCCATACAATAGAATGATAATCCTATAACTACAACCAAAAAGGCCTATCCTCATGCTCAGCTCCACATGCAATCGTCACATCAGGCGGGAGGAAACCATTCCCATATCCACTTAGAGAAACAGCTCAGGTACAAATGAACCCATGCCTGCGAACCGGGAGTGAAGCTGGGCCAGCGGATGAAGCAAAAGAATCAGAAGATAGATGAATCACTGAAGGTTGTGATGAACCCGAACAGTGAGATGCCCTAGAACAAGTCAGATAGAAGGGCTTAAAGGGGTCAGTCTCTACATGGTAGCTTGGATATGATAGCTCTGAGGGATTAGAATCCAGTGAAATAGTCGGAGTCAAATGGGTATCCGAGTTAGTCTCATCATCATCAGTGGGATATCTCGGTGGCTAAAATTAGGGGCGGATGTCATCCATACTAACCTCCCTGAATGGCTGATGCGGTTAGAAACATAGGCTTATCGCGGGAGTCTGAAACTGGCAGTCGTAGAACATGTAGACTCTCATTGTTGTGTTCGCCGACAACATGGAAGCATTCAATGTAACATCCCCAATTTTTGTCTAAGCTAATTAGCTCAGTGATCCTGGCTAATTAGAGAGGTTAACGATTAACTGAGGACTAATCGGCTAACCTCGATGAGCAAGAGCTTAGTAAATTGAGTCAAGACAATAATCGAATCATAACGCACTAAATGGTTTAATTAAAACCTAATTATTTGAACCTCATTAATTCGTAACTTAGAAATATAATTAAGGTAATCCAATCCTATTAATTAAGTACAAGACAATTGTTCTACCTTAATCGATTGAGATAGATTAATTCTTACACCCTAATTACATAATTTATAAGAGCAATTCTTTTAGAGAAAAATATTTTAAAAGTGTAATTAGCCGAAATCGATCAAAGAGCAATTTAACTAATCAAGTTGAATTAACAACTTAAGTAATTCTAATAGCTTTGAAGATTTAAAAATTTATCCTAATTGATGCACCAAATCTTGGCCAAGGACAAGAGCAAAATCCAAACATTCATTTGCCTCCTCATCATGCACTCTTAGATCAAGAGTCTATATTAGTAGTATCCCTTGAGTCAAGCCAAGAGATGTACTCTCCTCCATCAAGATTGTGACACTTGGAGTGATCATATCCACCCAAGCCAATCCCAAGAGGGGTCATGCTTTTAACCACTTGAGAAAACACAAAATGGTCTTTACCCAAGCACCAAGACTCAAAGAAAACACAACCCACCCTTTTACCCCAAGGTTCCTAGCCCTTTTGCCTGAAAAAGAAGTAAAACTCACCAACTCACCCATGCTTGTTGGAGAAGCAAAAGCCATCAGCCCCCCTCACCCATTTTGCGCCAACTAAGGCCCTCCCTCACTCTCTCATTTTGTGATTTCCATTCTTTCCCAAAGACTCCAAGTAGCCACTCCTTTTCCTTTCAACCTCTCCTTGTTCTTCCTACTTTCCTTCTTGTTCTTCTTACTCTTCCACCACCACCACCCTCATTTCCTATCACCACCCTCACAAACTCTTCAAGAACCACCCTCTTTGGTTCTTGAGGAAGCAAAAACAAACACTCACTTAGCCCCATTTTCAAGCTCAAGGAGGAGGAGGCTATCTCCAACCATTCTCACTCTTCAAGCTTTCAAGAAACTCAATTGGTAGTGACTCTAACCCCTTTCTCTTCCATGTTTTTCAAGCTCTAGAACTCCTAAGCTCTCCATAGCTAGGTGGTTTTAGGACTTGCTCTAAAGGCCTCATGGCCATGCTTTCACTATATGATGTTGTTTGTGATTTTGCTCTTCTTTTGGAAAATGACTTTGGTTGTGCATTTTGCTTTATGTTGAACCCAACTTTTAGAACTCAAAATATTGATTTTTACCAAGATCTCAAAGTTTAAAGATGGTTTGGAAATGTAAAATGGTCACTTGAAGAAAAGACTTGATGTATTTACAAGAAAACTCATTAAAAACAAAACCGTGGAAACTGGAAAATTCTGGCAGTCTGTATGGCGCGACCAATAACTTCTTCGATATAACTCCAAATGGGACGAAACTAATTTTAAATGAAAATATACTCATAGAGATTTTTATACATATAAAATATGTGAGATTTGGCCTTCAAACGAGAGAGATATGAATTTTCCAAGTTTGCTGTTCCCGGATGGGTTTCTGTTCGGGCAGTAGGTGATAAAACGTGCATAACTCAAGTTATACAGAACCTTTTTGAGTGGGACCAAGTTTGTTAGAAAGCTAAGACATAGAGGAACATCTCCATAAAACGGTTTTGGCAGATTCTTTGTGAGGAGTCCACAGCAATGTTTAAAAGTCACTGACCCGAGATGAACTTTCATGTCTAAACACTCAGAATAAAATGTACATAACTCAAGCTACAAAATGAATTTTTGAGTGGGCCTTCTTTTGTTTAAAAATAGAATCAGAGAAGTATAATCATACCAAAATTCGAAGTAAAAGAGTAAAAGATGAAATTATGGTGAATTTTTGAAATTATTGCCCCACTGTAAAAGTGAAACTAGTTATGGTTAAGTTTTAAAGGTTAATGAGGAATAAGCTTTAAGATATTAAGTCCCTTACATTAAGTATTGGAAAACCTTCATAATTCAACATAAAAAGTTTTAAAGAGGATAATAGATAAGATTGGCCCTAGGCCTAATAAAAAGAATTTATACAAGAGGCAACCTCAATTAAAAGCTTGCATCAAATTTGCTAAGCTAAGCTCATAAGACTTTGTGTGATATGTATGCCTCTATGTATCATTATGATGACAATGATATGATGATGATCATGATGCTGATGATATGATAATGATGATTATGATAGTGGTTTGATGATGATCATGATGATGATGATATGATATGATGATGATGGTATAAGGATGATATGTTGAGGATATGATGCTTAATGATATGTGATGAAGGAATCACATTTGGGGACGGCGATACGTAACGCCTAAATGTGGAAAAGAATTAAAATAATTTTGCATCAGAAGCCTTAATAAGAAGATGAAGTAAACTAAGGGTGTGATCCTTCAAAAGGGAAAGTGACCCAAAGTAAGTTCCCCTCACCTAGGACTCACATGAGGCATGACATGACCCAGCTAGTGTGAGTATAGGGGATAGGGCTTACATGAGGCATGGCATGACCCAGCTAGTGTAAGTACCGAAATGTTATGGCGGTGACGGCCACAGTATGTGCTTGTTACCACTTATGTTTAGTGGGTGAAAAGAAAAGGACTTAAGATAAGTCAAGTTAAGGAAAGAAAAGGATTTAAGAGAAAGTCAAGTTAAGAAAAGAAAGGGACTTCGGTCCAACCCAAGTAAAGAATGAAACTCATAAGATGTGCATGCATGATACAAATTGTCATACAAGTTTTTATGTATACCATGATGTTGTTATCATAATGAGAATATGTACTTAAAATTGAATCCACTTCGAATAGCTATGTCTTCGAAAATCTAAGAATTGGACCTTGTGTATGCTCACTGTTTTCATTATAAAACCGAAGTGGCTGGGACGATGACGATGACACCTCCATGTCGGGTTCGAGTCCTACTGAGAAATCTTATTTCTCAGTCTAGTTACTTTTCTGCATCGTCACCAGAATCCGATGGCGCATCCGATGGAGTGGAGCATGGATCCCCTACACTGTGAGCGGACGGACGATGTGGGACGCCAGACGAAGCTATTTTGGGACTTATAGCGACCGTCACTCTGCATCTTCGCATATTTCTTTTTGAGATGAGCTTTGTCATTGGAGTTTGTATTTAGTACCTAGAATTTGGATCATGGAACGACCATGAGCTTCCTTCGATGTAATGCTGTTATATATATGTATGTATATAAATATTATGAACCTAGATGGATGTAATGATTAGTTAAGTAATGCAAAGTATTTTTACATTACTATTTATTTATCTTTCTCTTGTTTTATGATATTGGGTTATGTATCTTATGCGACACGCTCCTTCTTTATCTGACTTCTTGCTCAAGGCTTTACTTTTCAAAACGCTGCAAAGCAATGACGTATTTCAAAAAAAAATAAAATCTTACTGTATTTTTCCACGTAATTTAATTTCAAGTGAAGTTTAATTTTCCACGAGCATAAGTAACAACTAATAAAATGCCGTAATACGACTTAAGCGTAGTATGGGTTTATTAGGGTGTTACATTCAACACCAGGTCAAAGCGCCAACGCCACATCAGGAACTCAACATAGATCACCACCGTGCCCGACGTCGACATCCTCTGGAGACAACATGGAACGTAGGAGTGAGAAATACTAAATTTCTCAGTAGGATAGCGACTAGACAACCATAGTGTCATCGTTATCGTCCCAGCCACTTTGGATTTAATTACAAAAATAGTGGACAGATATAAGTTCAATTTTAATGGTTTTGAAAACTTAAATCTCAAAGCGGATTACTTTTAACTTTATCATCATATTGTAGTGTCATACATAGGCATACATGCTAATATACATAATAAACATTTATAATGCATATAAAGAATATGATAACATGCATGACTATGTAACTCACAACTTGACCATGGTCCTACTTTAACTTTCATTTCTAACACGTGCTTAACATTCTTTTACTTTTCCTTTGAAATAGACTACTTTTGGATATGAGCTTATTCTGTGACCATCGTCACGCAGAACTAAATCAAATCAGACTAAGTCGATATTGGTTACCCCTAAGTTGGAGAGTCCTCCATGTCACCCTTGCCTCCCTCATAGAGGTTCTTTGAGTCTTTGTGGATCACCATCTCTCAATTCCCTTACCGAAGTGATTGAAGGGTGATGTGATCAAGGAAGATAAAGTAGACTCAAGAAAGCAAAGGCAAGGAGGAGATCCTTTGGAAGGACTTGGTGGACCAATGACTAGATCTAAATCAAAGAGAGCTAAGGAAGCTTTGGGCCAAATGATTTAAAGTTTGTTTGAGGCAAAGCCCAATCAAGAAGATAATGACTCAAGACTAGTCCATTGCATTCACGTGGCTGAACAAGCTTAGTTATATCTTTGGGCTTATTAATTAATAATGTAATTGGGCTTGTAATTTCATATAGTCCATCACTTGTTTTTAGCTATTTAGTCTTTTACTTATTTTAAATAAGTTTAGTTTTTAATCTTGGGCTAAGTGTTGCAGCCCATTTGCTAAACTTTAGTTTATTTTATAAACCTTGTAAACACCTTTTGAAAGAGGATTTTTGGCAAATTGAAATTAGAATACTTTTAGTAAAAGTGTCTCTTTGGTTCTTGCTTGGAACTCTAGGTCTTAGCAAGAGTTTCCAATTGCTCTTGTGGCGATCACCCTTGGCTTATCAATCATCCTTGATTGTGGCACCGTCCAATCTATTTCCATTCCCTGTCTCTTCTATCTTTTTGTGATTTTTATTTCTCCTTGATTGAATGACAACCACAATACACCAGAATTAGGGTTCATGGATAATGGATCATAACATTTGGTAATCAGAGCCAGCTTCTTCGAGTTGCAGAATAGTTTTCTTTGGTTCATATCTTGAGTTTTTCGCATCATATTTCAGTGTTTCTTGGATCTTTTTTGAAGTTCAGAATCTCATCTTTCATCTCGTTTTTGAATCGTTGAATTCTTAATTTAGTAGCTCGAGATATAGCAATTTTTTTTTTGAACTCAGTCTAGCGCGACTGATAAGCAACATTTTGATACATTGATTAACCCTCATATTTAGTTCATTGAACCTCTTTTGTGCTTAATTGAATAATATTGGACATATTTTATAAGTTTGGACTCTAATTGGGCTCAAGTATATTTTTTAGCATTATTATAGATTTATACTGTTTTTGTATTATGGATGTATCTTGAGTTGTAGATATCTAAAAATCACAAATTTTATATTGTAGGAAAGCTGAGAGAAAGATCTACAACTTTGATGAAGAAGTCAAAAACTAATTCAGATGTTTGTTAGGACGAATTGGGCCACGAAGTTAGAACAGGGCTATCACGCTGGAACCTAATCAGTGTGCACTAATTGGGCCATAACGTGAGTTGTAGACATTGGATTGAGGTGAAACTGGTACCATTTGAAAGCTAAGACATAAAGCTTCAATTCATATGAAGAGTACTCTCCCAAATAATGACATCTTGATAGACTTATTGGCTGTTGAATTTGACTAGTGCGAATAGAGATACAACCCAGACATGCTATAAAGATTGGACCATAACTCTCTCATTTTAAGTCCAAATTAAGCAAACTGGGTGTCCACTTAAAGCTAAGAGGCAGAGGATTAAGTTAGGCTCAAGGGTATTTTTGAATTTTGACATTTGAGGTCTGATAAGAAGAGAGAAAACCAAGACGCGAAGGAAGACTCTCATTGCCAACATTTTTCATTTTTCTTTCTTCTCTTCTCCTCTCCTCTTCTTTTCTTTTTCTTTTCCTTTCATTTTGTAAGACATTTGGTTTGGGTTCTAGTTTGTAACCTTCATTGCTATGGAGGAGTAGAGCTTCAAGCTAGTTCAAGGAGACTCCAAGGGTATTATGGTTGTAATCTTGAAACCCTATACTTGAATTTCAATCATGTTTGTTTTCTTGATTCTCTGCCCTCTTTTATTTGTAAACTTTCATTGAATGATATTGATATGTGGGTTTATGAATGAGGAATTAGTTGGGTGATTGCTAATTGGTCAATTGGTATGAACTTGATTAGTTAAAGAATTAGGAATTGGGTTTGGGTTCAAACCTAGGCTAATACATTTGGGGCTATAAATCAACATAGGTTAATTAGAGTTGAGGTCTCAATTATCTAATCAATTATGTGTTGGTTGAATTCCTAGAGTTCTCTAGGTAGACTTGTGGGGTTGTTAGTAGAGATCTCTCTACTAGCTCAAATTAGCCGCACTCCATGTGTTTGATATATTGTGCGTTAATGATTGATTCACCTTATGCTTAAGGAACTCTTTGAACAAGTGTTTTTATTTTCATCTAATTTTCTTTTATAGCTTATTTACTACATGTTTGCACATACCCCCTTGTTACTTAACTAGATAGCAACAACATCCTTGGGAGACAACCTTGGTTGCACTATACTTCAAATTTAGTGTAATTAAGTATTTTAAAATTGTAATTTGGAGCAGGCTGCGACACTTGCTACCAGCGACTTTGCAATTTGTTTTCTTTGAGTTCTTGTTTGATTCATCCTTTTACTTTGCTTAATTTCTTGATGTTCTTCTGATTTCCATTTCTGTCTTTGTTGATATTACATTGGATCAGTGGGTTAAAAAAGAAAACAAAATTTAAAAAGTGTAGAATGTTCATCATTTGTCCTTGATGTTTATGGGAAATGTTTCATTCTAATCTTTCTAAGCTCTGTTAGTTTGATGTTTAGTTGTTAAATATGTGCTTGTTTTGATGTGATTCCAGTTGGTCTGTACATCTACAATCATCAAGAACAGATTGAAAAAAAAAATAGAATTAAAAAATGCAAAATTTGAAAAAAAAAAAAAGAAGGTCAAAACATTGGCTTGTTTCTTATTGTTCTTCAAACCTTTAGCTTGTTCTATCTTGTTTGGCCTCTGATTTGAGTGTGCTTGTCCTTGTTTATTTTTTTCTTGCTTGTCTCTTTTGGATCTTAAAAGTTTTGTCTTAGAGTTTTCTTTTATTTGACCTCTCGTTTATTTTGTGATTTGACATAAATGTTTTTGGAATTTCTGTTTGAATTGACTTGTGATTCCATTTAAGAGCCTACAAGAGCACTTGAGTGGTAAAAGGCAAGAGAGCACCTTACACAAAAGCCTATTAGAGAGCAACAAACACGAGTGAGACATCTCTAAGAGTGTAAACACGTGAGAAGTGTAGTGAGGTCCCATTGCTTTCACTTTTGTTTTCTTTTACTTGAATCATGGCAGGAACAGGTGGTAATGGTAGCCCTCCTCCTGAAGGAAACAACAGATTGTTAGTGGAGGCTATTACAGCTCAAATGGAAAGGATGATGAGGGAGCATACAGAGGAGTTATATGTGAGAATTGAGCGGTTAGAAAATCAAGGACATCCTGATGCTGATGGAGGTAGAAGGAGGCTTGATGGAAGGAGAAAAAGAGATCATGAAGTAGATCCAAGAGAGGACAGAATTGAGGGAGTAAAACTCAAAATTCCCTCTTTTAAAGTGAAAAGTGATCTGGAGGCATACTTAGAGTGGGAAATAAAGATTGAACAACTTTTTGCTTGCCACAACTATACTGAAGATAAAAAGGTGAAGGTGGCAGCCATGGAGTTCATAGATTATACTCTCATTTGGTGGGATCAATTGCAAAAGGAGCGACTTAGATATGAAGAACCTTTGGTGGATACTTGGGTTGAAATGAAGATGTTAATGAGGAGGAGATTTGTCCCTTCCTATTATCATAGGGACCTTCATAACAAGCTGCAAAGACTCACACAAGGTAGTAGGAGTGTTGATAAATATTACAAGGAAATGGAGGTGTCTTTGATTAGAGCTAATGTGAATGAAGATAGGGAGGCTGCTATGGCACGCTTTTTGAATGGGCTGAATAATGACATTAGAGATGTGGTTGAGCTACAAAATTATATGGAGTTGGAGGACTTGGTACATCAAGCTACCAAAGTAGAGCAGCAACTTAAGAGAAAAGGTACATTAAGGAGGAGCTCTTCTAATTTCAATTCTTCAAAGTGGAGGAAAAGAAATAAGAAGGAGGGAGGTACCTCTTCTAGCAACACCACAGCTGTACCTCAAAGGACTCAATTCAAGTCCAATGAGACCTTTAAAAAGACAAGGAGTAGTGAGATAAAATGCTTCAAGTGTTTGGGGAGAGGACACATAGCATCCGAATGCCCAACCAAGAAGACTATGCTTCTCAAAGACAATGGAGAAATCACTAGTGAGTCCTCATCTGAATCTGCCCCAACTAGTGACGATGAGTATGATGAGGAAATTGCACCAAAAGGAGATTTGTTCATGGTGAGGAGGTTATTGGGTAGCCAAGCAACGGATTTGGATGAAAGCCAAAGGGAAAATATTTTCCACACAAGGTGTATCATCGAAGGGAAGGTTTGTTCTTTAATTATTGATGGAGGGAGCTGCACTAATGTTGCTAGTGCAAGGATGGTCTCAAAACTGAGTTTGGAGACTAAACCACACCCACAGCCATATAAGCTTCAATGGCTTAGTGAGGATGGTGAAATGACTGTGAATAAGCAAGTGGAAGTGGAATTCTTTATAGGGAAGTATGATGATGCAGTTTTGTATGATGTGGAGGCTATGGAGGCTTGCCATTTACTTCTTGGTAGGCCTTGGTAGTATGATAAGAAAGCTCTGCATGATGGGTTCACAAATAAGTTTTCATTTGTATGAAGAGCGCAAGACTATTCTTGCCCCTTTGTCTCCAAGAGAGGTTGGTGAGGATCAATCCAAAATGAGAGATAAAATAAAATAGGAAAGAAAAGAAAAAGGGAGTGAAAACAAAAAGGAAAAAGAGAGTGGAAAAATAGAGGGAAAATTGCAAAATCTATTTATTAAAAGAAAAAGAGGTGAAAAAGGCTATGCTCATAAAAAAGCCAATGCTTTTACTTTTGAGTAAAGAAAGTAAATTACATGAAGTAGGTGCTACTAACTTTCTTCCTTGTGAAGTTTCTTCTTTATTGCAGGAATTTGGAGATGTCTTTCCCAAGGAGGTACCTCACTGTCTACCCCTTCTACGAGGCATAGAACATCAAATTGATCTCATTCCAGGAGCTTCATTGCCTAATAGGCCAGCCTATAAGAGTAATCCTCAAGAGACCAAGGAGATTCAAAAGCAAGTTTAAGACTTAATGCAAAAAGGGTGGGTGCAAGAAAGCTTAAGTCCGCGTGCAGTTCCAGTCATTCTAGTGCCTAAGAAAGACGAAACTTGGAGGATGTGCACTGATTGTAGAGCCATCAATAACATCACGGTAAAGTATAGACATCCCATTCCTAGATTAGATGATTGGTTGGATGAATTGCATGGTGCCTGTGTGTTTTCTAAAATTGATCTTAAAAGTGGATATCATCAGATTAGGATTAGAGAAGGGAATAAATGGAAAACTGCTTTTAAAACCAAATATGGATTGTATGAATGGTTGGTCATGCCCTTTGGATTAACAAATGCTCCTAGTACCTTGATGAGATTAATGAATCATGTGTTAAGGGAATTCCTAGGAAAGTTTGTTGTGGTTTATTTTGATGACATTTTGATTTATAGCAAATCTTATGATGATCATCATGTGCATTTGAGGAGTGTTTTGGAAGCTCTTAGGCATGAGAAATTGTATACCAACATGGAAAAATGTATTTTTTGTACAGATCATGTGGTTTTTCTTGGTTTTGTTGTTAACTCACAACGAGTGCAGGTTGATCAAGAGAAAGTGAAAGCTATTCAAGAGTGGCCAACTCCTAAGAATGTTAGTGAGGTAAGAAGCTTTCATGGTTTAGCTAGTTTATATAGGAGATTTGTTAAAGATTTTAGTACATTGGCTGCACCCTTGAATAAAGTAATTAAAAGGCATATGGGATTTAAATAGGGTGAAAAACAAGAGCAAGCTTTTGTTGCCCTCAAAGATAAATTAACTCATGCACCAATCCTTGCATTGCCTAATTTTGCTAAATCTTTTGAGATTGAATGTGATGCATCTAGTATGGGAATAGGGGCTATTTTGATGCAAAATAGGCACCCAATTGCTCATTTTAGTGAAAAATTAAATGGTGTTGTTCTTAACTATCCCACATATGATAAAGAGTTGTATGCATTAGTAAGGGCATTACAAATATGGCAGCATTACCTTTGACCCAAGGAATTTGTGATTCATAATGACCATGAGTCCTTGAAGTATTTAAAAGGACAAGGTAAGTTGAATAAGAGACATGCCAAGTGGGTTGGGTTCCTTGAGCAATTTCCCTATGTGATCAAGCATAAGAAAGGTAAGGCTAATGTGGTTGTTGATGCGCTTTCAAGAAGGTATGCTCTGTTCTCCACTCTTGAAACTAATTTCATTGGTTTTGAGCATATAAAGGAATTGTATGAGCATGATCCAAAATTTTCTCAGATTTATAAAAATTGTGTGCATGTTGTCCAAAATGGGTACTTTAGGCATAAGGATTATTTGTCTAAAGAGAAAAGGTTATGTGTGTCTAAATGTTCCATTAGAGAGTTGCTTGTGAGAGAGGCACATGAAGGGGGTTTAATGGGGCATTTTGGGTTGCAAAAGACTTTAGACATATTGCATGAATATTTTTATTGGCCACACATGAAACATGATATACATAAATTTTGTGAAAGATGAATTGTTTGTAAGAAGTCTAAGTCAAGGTAATGCCTCATGGACTCTATACTCGTTTGCCAATTCCTGATTTTCCTTGGATTGATTTATCTGTGGACTTTGTTTTAGGACTGCCTCGAACAAAGAATAGCAAGGATTCCATTTTTGTGGTGGTGGATAGGTTCTCCAAGATGGCTCATTTCATACCTTGCAAGAAGGTGGATAATGCTTGTCATGTGGCTGATTTGTTCTTCAAAGAGGTAGTGAGGCTATGTGGATTACCTAGGAGCATTGTGAGTGACAGGGACACTAAGGTCTTAAGTCACTTTTGGAGGACACTATGGGGTAAGATTGGTACTAAATTACTATTCTCAACTACTTGTCACCCCCAAACTGATGGGCAAACTGAGGTATTAATAGGACTCTTTCTACTCTCCTTAGGGCTATTATAAAGAAGAATATTAAGTCATGGGAAGAGTGTTTACCTTGTGTAGAGTTTGCATATAATAGGGCTATCCATAGCACTACTAATCGTTTTCCTTTTGAGATAGTGTATGGATTTAACCCCTTGACTACTCTTGATTTACTGCCTATGCCTAACATTTCTGTTTTTAAGCATAAAGATGCACAGGCTAAGGCTGACTTTGTAAAGAAGTTGCATAAGCAAGTAAAAGCCCAAACTGAGAAGAAAATGGAGAGTTATGCAAAGCAAGCCAATAAGGGCAGAAAGAAGGTTGTATTTGAACCCGATGACTGGGTTTGGGTACACATGAGAAAGGAGAGGTTTCCATCTCAAAGGAAATCCAAACTCCAACCTAAGGGTGATGGACCCTTCCAAGTCTTGGAAAGAATAAATGGCAATGCCTACAAGATCGACTTACCTGGTGAGTATGGGATAAGTGCTATTTTTAATGTTGCTGACTTGTCCTTATTTGATGTAGGTAATGAAGAGCTAAATTCGAGGACGAATTCTCTTGAAGAAAGAGGGGATGATGTGATCAAGGAAGATAAAGTAGACTCAAGAAAGCAAAGGCAAGGAGGAGATCCTTTGGAAGGACTTGGTGGACCAATGACTAGATCTAAATCAAAGAGAGTTAAGGAAGCTTTGGGCCAAATGATTTCAAGTTTGTTTGAGGCAAAGCCCAATCAAGAAGATAACAATTCAAGACTAGTCCATTGCATTCACATGGCTAAACAAGCTTAGTTATATCTTTGGGCTTGTTAATTTTACGTTAGTAATAATGTAATTACGCTTGTAATTTCATATAGCCCATCACTTGTTTTTAGCTATTTAGTCTTTTACTCATTTTAAATAAGTTTAGTTTTTAATCTTGGGCTAAGTGTTACAGCCCATTTGCTAAACTTTAGTTTATTTTATAAATCTTGTAAACACCTTTTGAAAGAGGATTTTTGGCAAATTGAAATCAGAATATTTTTAGTAAAAGTGTCTCTTTGGTTCTTGCTTGGAACCCTAGGTCTTAGTAAGAGTTTCCAATTGTTCTTGTGGCGATCACCCTTGGCTTATCAATCATCCTTGATTGTGGCGCCTTCCAACCTATTTCCATTCCCTGTCTCTTCTATCTTTTTGTGATTTTTATTTCTCCTTGATTGAATGACAACCACAATACACCAGAATTAGGGTTCATGGATAATGGATCATAACAAAGGGTCATGTCACATTAATTCTTTTCTTATCATTGTACTTTATATGCATAATACTTCTTTGACTAGACATATGCAATGATATGACTAAGTCCATAATTTTGATGGAAATCCGGCAACATAACGGCTAGACCGAAGCTTCCACGAAATGCCGATCACAATTTTCAACCAATAGTCCATCACAATCATGTCATTCAATTATGAGACAAAGCTCCATCAAACTTGTCATTCGTCATACCAAATGGCATCATACATTCATACCCTAGAGGGGTTCATAATTGCGTTATTATTTGTGAAGAATCTTATGAATCATCATATGATTTCTCATGGTTACCCATAAGAGAATCACATAGTTAAGATATGTGTATGCGGTCTTTTAGTTACTTAGTTCTCATGTGAAATTATTCTTTACTTAAATACATGTCTTATGGAATACTTGTTCAAATTAATTAAGTGATTGTTTCCTTTCCTTGAGATAGTGCACTTAGTGATTCTTAGGTTCATGGTATGCTCAGAGGCCCTAATCATACTTCTGTTCCGAAGGAGTTCGAGATCCCTCTAATCCTTGGGTCATGCCAATGCATAACCATACTCATGAACCCAACAACACCATGTTCACTAATCACCAAGGGTGATTTTTAACTTATTCAACTTACAAAGTTTCAAGCTTTCATTATTAACATATCAAAGTTTTACCTTGAACATTATTAACTCAAAAAGGCTTATTATCCCAAAAACCTTAGACTTATACATGTATTCTTGTCTTCAAAGCAAAACAAAAGAAGACTTCATGATCCCATTAAAACTTGCGCCACGTTTGGTGTATAAAGAAGCAAACTTTTTAATGTTTAAAGCTTTTAAAATGTTCATAGTCTTATCAAATCATGAAAAACATAAAAAGATAAGGCTTTTCCAATCATCAACTCATCATAAGAAAAGGAACAACTTTAAACATGATACCATCAAGAACACTCAATAATAAGAACATATTTTCCAAAAGTAGAAACATCAAGAACAATTGAAGAACATCAAGAATATATTTTGCCAAAAAGGGAAACATCAAGAATACTTGAAGAACATCAAGAACATATTTGCCCAAAAGGGAAACTTTTGCTCTTGAAGAACATGAAGAATTTTCTCAAGTTTTTACTTAGAGATCTTGGTCATGAAAGAACCAAGCTCCAAGCTTTCTTGAGTAAACAAAATGAAAAAGATGAAAATCACTACCATTCTTAGAAATGGCGCAAAAACTAGAGAAGTAGAAGAAGAAGATGATGGTGGTTCCTTTCCTTGTAGATGGTGGTAGTTTGGCTTGGTGGAAGGAGGAGCTCTTGAGATCTTGTGTAAATGGAGGTTATAGTGTTTAGATCTTGTCTCCAAAGACCCAAAGATGAGGTCTTTGAAGGGCTAAGTGAGTGGTTTTGGGTGGTGCTGGTGGAGAAAGGAAGAAGAAGATGAAGAAGATGAAGAAGTGTTTAGAGAAAAGTTGGAGGATTTGATTTCAAAAGAGAAAATGAGATGAGTGAAAATGAAAATGGATGAGGGAAGAAGAGAGAAAAAGTAGCATCCACTATTCAAAGGGGAAGAGGGAGATAGTTTCTTAATTTTGTGTTAATTAAGGTTTGGGGGGACAAATTGGATGATAAGGGAACAAAGCATGTACTAACTCTTACATAAAACATTCTTGTCTAATGCTTTATGGTTTAATGACATCACCTTTTACTTTATTTTCTAGTTGACTAAATTTGAATTTAATCATGTGATTAAGTGCTCATACAACTTAATTAAGATGATTAAGCAAGGATTAATGATTAATGCACAAGAACATGATTAACAAAAATAAATCTTGCAATTAAGCTTAATTAACCTTAATTAAACTCGATTAAGCTAATTAAGGGTGATTAGTGCTTAATTAAGCTATAAAGGCTCTAACTTGCTTAATTAGAGATCATCTAATCTCAATTAAGCATTCTTTTGACTTTTCTCATCCGAGTTAACCGCTAAACTCTTTGTTAACCCCTTAATTAAGCCTTAATCTTATAATTTCTCATTAAGTGCCTAATTATTCAAGGTTACTGAGGTAATTTAGCATGACATGAAATTGAGGATGTTACATTTCTCCTCAACTTTAAAAAGAATTTTGCCCTCAAAATTCGTTACTTGTAAACAATTTTGGATTCTCGTTCTTCATCTCAGACTCTAGCACCCACGTATACTCTTCCATATTTTCTCTACCCCAAGCCACCTTGACCAAGGGTACCGTCTTACTCCTTAGCTATTTTGCCCCATGATCCACGATCCGAGACGGCGATAGATTGAAAGTTAGGTCCTCCCTTAACTGTACACTTTCAGGCTCAAGTAGATGACTAGGATCGGAATGGTATTTTCTCAATTGAGACATATGGAAGACATCGTGAAGGTTTGACAGATTTGGAGGCAAGGCCACTTGGTAAGCAACTAACCTGACATATTTTAAAATTTGAAAAGGGCCAAGGAAACGGGGGCTTAACTTTTTGACCTTCATGGCTCTACCTATGTCGGTCATAGGAGTGATTTTCAGGAATACATGTTCTCCTCCTTGAAACTCTAGAGGCTTCTTCCTCTTATCCGCATAACTCTTTTGACGGCTCTGGACCATAAGGATTCTATTCCTAATCCTTCTGACTTACTTTGTGATCTGCCTCATAAGATTAGGTCCTAATAGGCTCTGTTCACCTAGTTCGAACCAACATAGGGGAGATTAGCACTTCCTTCCATACAAAGCTTCACAGGATGTCATACTAATACTTGCATGATGGCTATTGCTATAGGCAAACTTAATCAAAGGTAAGTATTTGTCCCAACTTCCTTGATTGTCCAACACACAGGCTCTCAATATGTCTTCTAAAGTTTGGATAGTCCTCTCCAACTGTCCATCCGTCTGGGAGTGATAAGCTGTACTTAGGCAAAGCTTTGTCCCAAATACCTTTTGCAAGGTTCCCCAGAATCTAGAAGTAAATCTTGTGTCCCTATCTGAGATTGTGGTTGAAGGTACACCATGCAGCCTTACTATCTCTTGAACATATAGCTGGGCTAACTTTTCCAAAGGATAAATAACTCGAATAGGCAAAAAGTGAGCAGATTTGGTCAATCTGTCAACAATTACCCATATCGCATCGAAACTAGCTTGCATTTTGGGTAAACCCATCACGAAGTCTATAGAGATACTTTCCCATTTCTATTCTGGGATCTCCAATGGTTGCAACATACTAGAGGGCTTTTAGTGTCCAATCTTTACTTTTTGGCAAACTAAACACTTGCCTACCAACACTGCAACATCCCTTTTCAATCCTGGCCACTAGAACATTTTCTTAACATCTTGATATATCTTTGTCACACCAGTGTGTATGGTGAAATGGCTCTTGTGAGCCTCCTCCAAAATCCTTCTTCAGAGGTCACCACTTGCGGGTACATAGACTCTTCCTTCAAATCTCCATAATCCATCTGTACCTTGCGCAAAACCCTTCAACTTTCTTTCTTTCACCAACGCTAGGGTTTTCAAGAATTCCTCTTCCTCGCCTTGGGCTTGAGCAATTTGACTCTTGAAATCGCTTGTCACCCTAAGCTGATTCAATCTTAAACTATGTGGGGTCAACGTAACTCCAAGGTTAAGGTCTCTAAGGCTCCTTCCTAGCTCATCCTCCTTGACCATCGTCCATGACGCATGCAAGGATTTCTGACTTAATGCATCAGCCACCACATTGGCCTTCCTAGGATGATAGTTCAACCCAAAATCATAATCCTTCAAAAACTCCATCCATCTCCCTTGCCTCATATTCAGCTCCTTTTAATCAAAGAGATACTTTAAGCTCTTATGATCAGATAACACCTCAAACCTCACACCATACAGATAATGTCTCAATATCTTTAGGGCAAACACTACAGCCGCTAACTCCAAGTCATGGGTTAGGTAGTTCACTTCGCGAGGTTTCAACTGTCTAGAGGCATAAGCCACCACAGTCCCATTCTACATCAAGACACAACCTATACCTCTCCCAGAGGCATCATAGTAACCTCAAACGGTCCACTAGGGTCCGGCAAAACTAATACTGGGGTTGAGGTTAACTTACCTTTTAGCTCTTGAAAGGTCTTATCACAGTCCATCATCCACACAAACAGGGCATCCTTCCTCATCAACTTGGTTAAGGGTAAAGATATCTAGGAAAATCTTTTTATAAACCTACAGTAACGGGCTAAACCCAAGAAACTCCTTATCTCAATTCCCGAGGTTAGTCTCTCCCAATTCATTACAGCCTCAATCTTACTTGAATCCACGATGATTCCTCCTGTGACACCACATGCCCCAAGAATTTTACTTTCTCCATCTAGAATTCACACTTAGATAACTTAGCATAAAACTTCTTTTCCCTCAAGATTCCCAACACAACTCTCAAATGCTCTTCGTGCTCCTCCTTTGTTCTCGAATAGATGAGAATATCATCTGTGAAAACAACTACAAACTTATCCAAGTAGGGTCTAAAGATTTTGTTCATATAATCCATGAAAAGAGCAGGGGCATTAGTCAATCCAAATGATATCACCGTAAACTCATAATGCCCATACCTTGTCCTAAAAGTCATCTTGGGTATATCCTCCCCTTTCACACTTATCTAATGATATCCGAATCTCAGATCAATCTTAAAGAACATAGCTGCACCGCGTAGGTGGTCCATGAGGTCATCTATCCTAGGCAAGGGATACTTGTTCTTAACAGTCACCTTGTTTAATTACCTATAATCCACACACAGCCTCATGCTACCATCCTTCTTTTTCATAAATAACACCGGGGCTCCCTAAGGTGAGGCACTAGGTCTTACAAACTTCTTCTCCAACAATTCTTCCAATTGTCCCTTCAACTTTGACAACTCCATTGGGAACATCCTGTAGGGTGCTATAGAGATTGGCCCAGTACTCGGCACTAACTCTATAGAAAACTCGATTTCCCTTTCTAGGGGAAACTCGGGTGTGTCATCAGGAAATACATCAGGGTATTCCCTGACTATGGGGATCTCATCCAATACCTACTCGAGTTCCACTTCACTTGCCATAAGGAGAACATATCCCTAATCACCTAACTCACTACTTCCTACCTTAACAGAGCTCAAAAACAAATTAACAGGCTCCACGGGCTTAACAAGTATAGAGGGAAGAACAACAGATTTTTCAGAGCAATTTATCATAGCATGGTTAGCCAAAAGCCAATCCATGCCTAGAATCAAATCCAAACTAGACAAAGGCAAGCAAATCAAATTCGCTATGAAAGATCTACCATCAATTTGGAATTGACAACTCAAGCAACAAGACAAGTCTTAACTGGTTTCCCAGCAGGAGTAGAAACAATTAACATATAAGGCAATTTAGACACAAACAATCCTAATCTATTTACACAATCATGAGAAATAAAGGAGAGTGTAGTTCCAGAATCATATAGCACAGTTAAGGTCCTACCATTAACCTCGCACTTACCTTGGATCAGATCGTCGGACTGAGTGGCCTCCTCAGTATTAAGGGCAAAGACCCTTCCTTGGTGTTGGGGTTTGTTGATAGGGGATAACAGCTTGATAGTGCAGTCTTTAGCCATATGCCCAGGCTTTCTGCATCAAAAACATACATTCTAGCTAACTAAACAAGGGCGTCCTCCATGATGTTGCCATACTTATGGCAAGCTTGACCATTCGCCGACTTGGGTGGATTCCTCATAAGCTTCTGGGGTTGCTTTCCTTTGAAACCTCCACCTTGAAATTGTTTCCTCGGGGGTCGAGGCTTGAACTTCTGCCTTGCAGTGCCAACTTCTTCTTGTAGGCTTTGGACCTTACCACAGATAGCTTGCAATTGCAATCCTCCACCAAACGGCGCTTGTTGATGAGTACAACATAGTTACAGATCTCCATTGATCCTACAAATGCCAATATCTCTTCACGCAATCCCTTTTCAAACTTCACACATTTTCAGCGCTCATCCGAGTTCCCTTGATAAATGGTTGAGAACTTGCACAACTCCTCGAACGTAGCAGTATACTCAGCAATATTCATGGTCCTTTGTCGCAGACTCATGAACTCCAGCTCCTTCGCATTCCTCACGGATGCGGGAAAATACTTCTCATAAAAGTACGTCTTGAAAATCTCCCAGGTGATGTGGGTTTGGGCTCTTCCCAATAGCCTCTTTGTCTACCCACCAGAACTCGGCATCAGCTTCCAACGTATAAGTAGCAAAGGCTACCTTCTGCTCCTCGATGCAGGCGAACACTGTGAAAATCTTCTCGATGGCCTTGATCTACTCATCAGCTCGATCGGGGTTGTACGTTCCTCTGAAGCTCAGTGGGTTTGCCTTCCAGAACTCAGCAAACTTGAGACACTCAAGACCTATTTCAGCTCCTCCATTGTGCCCTTCGGGATTCTCTTCATCCCTTTGCTCCATTCGCTTCATCATGTGATGGTCAGCAGCAGCTTGCTCCCTTATGGTAGCAGCCATTTCACGGAGCATCCCCCATGACTTCCTCGGGACTTTTTGGCTCATTATATGGCCTACCACGTATTTCTGAAGCCATTAGTTTTTGGTACCCAAGACAGAAGACATTAAGTTAATCAGCCTCAACATTTACATTGAGTGAACTAGCAGCTAACCACATTCAGAACAGACGATCATGCATATCTAATCCCTACGTCCCATCATATAGACAAGACTCAAAGCATGACTTAAGTAACATGTATGCTTAGAAGCATAGTCAGTCCATCCCCAAGCTCTTCAAGGATGAACTACTCTGATACTAAAATGTAACACCCTAATAGTTCCATTCTGTGCTTAAGTCATATTGTGGAATTACTAATGGTTACTTTTGCTCGTGGAATTAATAGTACCTTCTAGAAATTACTTTTTAACGAAAATAGGGGTAATTTTTTTTGTCAAACAAAATAAGTAAATCATTTTTGAAATCGAGAGCCATGAGCACATCATGAACGTATAATACAAACGTTGCTATCTCATTCACACATTGCATTTAACATAAATAGAAGCAATAAGAATAACCATAATCTTAGATAAATATAACATTCATTCCACGGCCATCCATAATAATATGATAATAGTCATACCAGAGTCATACATATGATAATAATGGGTCCGATATCTACTGTCGGCCCTACATAAGAAACCTATCGAACACATGATAAAAGGAAATACATTAGAAAACCCTACTACCTAAGCATGCCATAAAATAGAATGATAAACCTATAACTACAACCAAAAGGGGCTATCCTCGTGCTCAGCTCCGCATGCAATCATCATATTAGGCATCAAGTGGGAGGAAACCATTCCCATATCCACCGGGAGAAACACCACTACGTCCTCCTCCTTAAGCACGTCCTCGTCCACAAGGCACAGCTCGGGTACGAATGAACCCACACTCGCGAACCAAGAGTGAAGCTGGGCCAGCAGATGAAGCAAAAGAATAAGAAGATAGACAAATCACCGAAGGCTGCAACAAACTCGAACAGTGAGATCCCCTGAACGAGTCGAATAAAAGGGCTTAGAGGCGTCAGTTTCCACATGGTAGCTCGGATAAGATGGCTCCAAGGGACCGGAATCTAGTGAAACAGTCAGAGTCAAACGGGTATCCGAGTCAGTCTCATCATCATCGGTGGGGTATCTCGATGGCTGAAAGTGGGGGCGGATTTCATCCATAGTAACCTCGCCAAATGGCTGATGTAGTCGGAAAAATGGGCTCATCAGGGGAGTCTGAAACTGGCGGTCATGGAAGATGTAGATCCTCATCGCTACGTTCGTCGACAGCAAGGAAGTGTTCAGCACCGTGTTAAAGCACCAACGCCACACCGGGAACTTAACGTAGATCACCACTGAATGGCTAGACCGGAGCTTCCCTAAAATGCCAATCACAACTTTTAACCACTAGTCTATCATTATCATGTCATTTAATCAAACCTTTAAGTCGTAAAAGTGTTGTTTTGTAACATTTAATTCATAAAGTTTAAATCTTGAACCAAAACAATGCAAAAAGGTGTTAACTTTTATAAAGATCAAGAATTTTTAACCTTAAAGTTAATCTTTTATATCCCTAGTTGACAAAGTAGGAACCTTTTTAATGTAGAGACAACTTTAAGTCATAAAATTGAGACTTTGATTGTCTTAGAATAATTAAATGAGTCAACTTTCATAAAGAACAAGACTTTTTAGTTAAAAAGCTAGTAACTTGTATCATTATTACATAAAGATCTAATTTTTAGGACAAGAGCTTAATTTTAGAGGCACTTACTTTCATAAAAAATAAAACTT
This sequence comes from Pterocarpus santalinus, assembly GCA_031439595.1. NCBI lineage: Eukaryota > Viridiplantae > Streptophyta > Magnoliopsida > Fabales > Fabaceae > Pterocarpus > Pterocarpus santalinus. The sequence continues at coordinate 33,987,167 of CM062525.1, forward strand.
TATGACTACTTTATAAAGAATGATACCTTTAATAATGTTCAAGGTAAAACCTTGATATGTTAATAATGAAAGCTTGAAACTTTGTAAGTTGAATAAGTTAAAAATCACCCTTGGTGACTAGTGAACATGGTGTTGTTGGATTCATGAGTATGGTTATGCATTGTCATGACCCAAGGATTAGAGGGATCTCAAACTCCTTCAGAAGAGAAGTATGATTAGGGTCTCTGAGCATACCATGAACCTAGGAATCACTAAGTGCACTATCTCAAGGAAAGGAAACAATCACTTAACTTAATTAATTTGAACAAGTATTCCATAAGACATGTACTTAAGTAAAGAATAATTTCGTATGAGAACTAAGTAACTAAAAAACCACATACACATATCTTAACTATGTGATTCTCTCATGGGTAACTATGAGAAATCATATGATGATTCATAAGATTCTTCATAAAGAATAACGCAATGTATGAACCCCTTTTCTTTAAGGTTTGATTTCTAAGACATAAAGTGACAAGATATCATTTTTCTAACTCAAAAGGGCTTATTATCCCAAAAACCTTAGACTTATACATGTATTCTTGTCTTCAAAGCAAAACAAAAGAAGACTTCATGATCGCATTAAAACTTGCACCACTTTTGGTGCATAAAGAAGCAAACTTTTTAAAGTTTAAAGCTTTTAGGATGTTCATAGTCTTATCAAATCATAAAAAACATAAAAAGATAAGGCTTTTCCAAACATCAACTTATCATAAGAAAAGGAACAACTTTAAACAAGATACCATCAAGAACACTCAATAATAAGAACATATTTTCCAAAAGTAGAAACATCAAGAACACTTGAAGAACATCAAGAATATTTTTTGCCTAAAAGGGAAATATCGAAAACACTTGAAGAACATCAAGAAGATATTTTGCTAAAAAGGGAAACTTTTGCTCTTGAAGAGCATGAAGGATTTTCTCAAGTTTTCATTTAGAGATCTTGGTCATGAAAGAATGAAACTCCAAGCTTTCTTGAGTAAACAAAATGAAAAAGATGAAGATCACTACCTTTCTTAGAAATGGTGCAAAAACTAGAGAAGAAAAAGAAGATGATGGTGGTTCCTTTCCTTGTTGATGGTGGCGGTTTTGCTTGGTGGAAGGAGGAGCTCTTGAGATATTGTGAAAATGGAGGTTGTAGTGTTTAGATCTCGTCTCCAAAGACCTAAAGATGAGGTCTTGAAGGGCTAAGTGAATGGTTTTGGGCGGTGGTGGTGGAGAAAGGAAGAAGAAGATGAAGAAGTGTTTAGAGAGAAGTTAGAGGATTTGATTTCAGGAGAGAGAATGAAAAGAGTAAAATTGAAAATGGATGAGGGAGGGAGAGAGAGAAAGTGGCATCCACTATTCAAAGGGGAGGAGGGAGATATTTTCTTAATTTTGTGTTAATTAAGGTTTAGAGGGACAAATTGGATGATGGGGGAACAAAACATGTACTAACTCTTACATACAGCACTCTTGTCTACTGTTTTATTCTTTAATGACATCACTTTTTATTTTGTTGTCTAGTTGACTAAATTCGAATTTAATCATGTGATTAAGTGCTCATATAGCTTAATTAAGATGATTAAGCAAGAATTAATGATTAACACACAAGAACATGATTAACAAAAATAAATCTTGCGATTAAGCTTAATTAACCTTAATTAAACTTGGTTAAGCTAATTAAGGGAGATTATGCTTAATTAAGCTATAAAGGATCTGACTTGCTTAATTAGAGATTATCTAATCTCGATTAAGCATTCTGTTGACTTTTCTCATCCGAGTTAACCCCTTTATTAAGCCTTAATCTCATATTTTCTCGTTCAGTGCCTAATTACTCAGGGTTACTAAGATAATTTAGCACGACATGAAATTGAGGATGTTACATTTGACAGCCAAACAACTTTTATTTCTAACCAAATCGCTTCTGTATTCTAAGTCTCGGGCTTGAGAAAATTGTTTAACTAAAAGTTTCAGGTACACAATCTTTATCTAAGGCACGATTCAACCCCGTTTCTCGTGCTACCATTTCCAACAATTGGTATTAGAGCCTAACTCTGAGGTTGAGCTACCTAATGGCTGTAGAGGAAAAAGATCCAACAAATGGCACAACCGATAAACTATATTGCCGAGGGTTACTCTATCAACCGCCCTTAATATTTTAATGGTGAAGACTATCCATACTAGAAGGATAGAATGAGGCTCTTTATTGAGTTTACAAGCATAGATATGTAGGAAATCATTGGGAATGGAGATTATGTTCCGACCATAGAACAACTAGCACCTCAAGAAGCCGTTGATCTAGAGTAGCCCCCACCAATGGTCATGAGAACCATTCCTAGAAACTAGCGGACTAACCAGCATAAGGCAAATGTAAAAATGAATGCCAAGGCTAAATATCTCCTAACCTGTGCCTTGAGCAAAAGTGAGTATGACAAAATCATATCATGTGATTCTTCTGCCAAAGAGATCTGGGATAGACTCCAGGTTCTCCATGAAGGAACTGACCAAGTCAAGGAGACTAAGATCAGTATGTTGTTTCATCAATATGAGATATTCAAGGTGTTAAAACATGAGAATATTAATGATATGAGAACCAGATTTATGCACATCATAAATCAATTGAAAACCTTGGGCAAAAGAAACTAAAATGCTAAAATTGTTAGAAAGATTCTAAGGAGTCTTTCTAAGGCATGGCATCCCAAGGTGATAGCTATCTAAGAGGCCAAGGATTTGAATGTGCTTAGTTTGGATGCATTCATTGGGTCCTTAAAAACTCATGAGATTGAACTAAGTGAAAGTCTTAAAAAGTCAAATAGAAAGGGAAATCCATGGCAACTAAATCCACCCAAAAAAGATCTAGCCCATCTAACGCCATAAAAGCTATAGAACATTTTGGTGAAGATGAAGATGAATCTTCTAACTCTGATGATGATGAGATTCCGCACTTGGCGAGGAGGATATGGAAAGCATGGATGAAGAGAAATAAAAAGGGCTTTGTCCCTAAAAAGGACAAAAAAAAGGCAAGGCCAAGCAAGATGAGGTTATTTGCTTTGAATACAAGGAGCCTAGGCATGTCAAATCAGAGTGTCCTAGACTAAAGAAGAACCTCAAAAAGAAAACTCCTAAGAAGAAATCAATGATGGCTAGATGGGTAGACATGGATGAAGAATAAGAGAATGCTAAATCACAAGATGAAGAAATTGTAGCAAATCTCTACTTTATGCTTGATATAGTTTTAGAAGAGGAAACTAAGGTATCTGATTTTGAACTTGAGCTTACATCTGATGATCTTCAGAAAGCCTATAATGAACTCTTAGATGAATCATAGTTACTTGCTTCCCATTGTGCCTCTCTAATGAAAAACTTTCAAAAATTATCCTCAGATTTTGAAAAACTCAAGAATAAGAATAAGAAGCTAGGACATAAAAATATTGAGTTTCCAAAAGAAAATAGCCTTCTCCAGAAAGATGTCAATATCTTAAAGACTAAAGCTTTTGAGACTAGTCAAAATACATCTTCTGATATTTCTAAACTTCAAAACTTTGTCAAGCTTCTCAAATTAGATCTCAAGAAGATGGTTAATGGCTCAAAAAATCTTGATCTTATGCTTGGAGTCCGAAAACCATATTTGGACAAAACTGGGCTAGGATATGTGGAAGAAGTAAATGAAGACTGATCCAGAGATTATCAACAAAAAATTCCTAAATGTATATATTATTTCAAAAGGGGACACTTTTCTGAAAAATGCTTTTCTAGAAGGAAAGCAAAAATAGAAAGTGAAAAAGCCCAAGAAATCAATTAACATAGAAGGACCTAAGAGAATGTGGGTACCTAAAGTAAAAATTGTTTTTGATGTAGGCATGTCTTAAATCACAACTCCTAAAAGAAAAGAAATGCTATTTGGACAGTGGATACTCTAGACATATGACTGGAAATAGATCTTGGTGCAGAAACCTCAGACCCAAAGATAGCGGAGTAATGATATTTGCTGATGGAATCAAATCTAGAATCGTTGGCATAGGTAATGTTGGTAAGAATGATTCTCATTTTATTACTAACATTATGTTGGTAGAAAGATTAACTCACAACCTTCTGAGCATTAGTCAATTCTATGGCCAAGGCTACAAAGTTGTGTTTAAACCTTCTCAATGTGTTATTAAAGATTCTACTTCTAATGAAATCATTCTTACTGTTAGAAGGCATACTAATACCTATATATTATACCTAGATGATCTTCTAGATCAAAATGTAAAATGCTTAGCATCATTTGTGGATTAGAAGTGGTTGTGGCATAAGAAACTTGGTCATGCTCATATGAAATTGATCTCTGAATTTCTTAGACAGGACTAGTTAAAGGTTTACCCTAGATCAGTTTTGAAAATGACTCATCTTGTAAATTCTACCCTAGAGGTAAATAGACCAAAAGTTCTTTCTACAGTAAAAATGTAGTCTCAACTACAAAGGTACTTGAGCTTTTACATCTTGATCTATTTGGACCAAGTAGAACTGCTCGTTTTGGTGGTAGGAAATATGGTCTAGTCATTGTGGATGACTTTTCAAGATTTACATAGGTTATATTTCTAATCCATAAGGATAAGGCTTGTAAGGCCTTCAAAACTTTCTCGAAAAGAATTCAAAATAAAAAAGGATTTTGCATTATTCCCATAAGATTAGATCATGGTAGAGAATTTGAAAATCACTCTTTTGAAAGTTTTTGCAACGAAAATGGCATTTCTCATAACTTCTCTTCTCTTAGAACTCCTCAACAAAATGGGGTAGTGGAAAGGAAGAATATGTCCTTACAAGAAATGGCCAGAGCCATACTTCTTGAAAGCAATTTGTCAAAAGGCTTTTAGGCAAAGGTAGTTAATACTGCTTGCTACATTCAAAATCGTGTTTTCTTAAGGCCAATACTCAAGAAAACCCCGTATGAACCAGAAAGGAAGAAAACCCAACATCTCATACTTTCATATATTTGGATCTAAATGTTTCATACTTAACACCAAGGACAAACTTTCAAAGTTTAATCCTAAGTTTGATCCTGGAATTTTTCTAGGATATTCTTCTATGTCAAAAGCTTATAAGATATACAACAAGAAAACTCGGACAATGGAATAAACCATTCACATTAGCTTCAAGGAAAGAAGGAATGATGTTAATCAAAAGGCTGCAGATTTGGAAGATAAAATGGAGAATATGTCTCGAAATGGCAGTGCACAACTCCAACAAAATCTTCAGATCCCCACAAGAAACAATAATGATGATGATTCTAATCTACCTACACATCAACATGTTTCTGATGACATCCCTGAATATCCAGAAGATACACCCATCAAGAGAAGATACACTGGTGCAAGAGATTTGAGAGCTATCTCCCAAAATCAAATTATTGGTGAACTTTCTCAAGGAATCAGAACTAGATCTTTTCTCAGAATAGAATCCAACTTAGCTTTAATTTCTGAAATTCAACTAGAAAGTGTTGATGAAGCTCTATGAGATCAAAGTTGGATTGAAGCTATGAAGGAAGAATTAAATCGTTTGAGAAGAGCAAAGTCTGGACTCTAGTCCCATTGCCAAAAGGATAATCTGCTATTGGGACAAAGTGGATATTCAAAAACAAACTTGATGAAAGTGAAAAAGTATTCATAAACAAAGCAAGACTATTGGCTTAAGGATACAACCAGCAAGAAGGCATTGATTATGGTGAGATATTTTCTCCAATAGCTCAGCTAGAAGTAATAAGAATGTTACTCACCTGTGCTGCTTATAAAAGGGTTTATTTTATTTCAAATGGATGTAAAATCCGCTTTCTTGAATGGCTTTATATTTGAGGAAGTTTATGTCAAACAACCTCCTAGTTTTGAAAATGAAAACCATCCTTATCTTGTTTTCAAACTTTCAAAAGCTTTATATGGTTTGAAACAAGCACCTCGAGCTTGATATAAAAGCCTTAGCTCTTTTCTTCTCAAAAATAGTTTTGAAAGAGGAAAGGTTGACACCACTTTGTTTATTCTACATGAGAAAAATGATTTTTTGATTGTACATATTTATATAGATGATATCATTTTTTGTGCAACTAATCAAAATTTGTGCGAGAATTTTTCTAAGCTTATGCACGAAGAATTTGAGATGACTATAATGGGAGAACTAAAATTCTTTTTAGGACTGCAAATCAAGCAACAGAAGGAGGGAATCCTCATTCATAAAAAAAATATGCTAAGGATCTGCTCAAAAGGTTTAATATGGGTAAGGCCAAGAGCATTAGTACCCCTATGCATCCTTCTCAAGTTCTAGAAGCTGATGAAGGTGGTGAGAAAGTTTTTGAGAAACTTCACAAAGGTATGATTGGCTCACTACTTTATTGTATAGCTAGTAGACCTAATCTACAATTAAGTGTAGGGATTTGTGCTATATTCCAATCCAATCCAAAACAGACACACTTAAATATTGTTAAAAGAATTTTGAGATACTTAGCAGATACTACTAATCTCAGTCTTTGGTATGAGAAAGGTATTGCTTATGATGTCACAGGTTGCTGTGATGCTGATTTTCCTGAAGATAGAGTTGAAAGAAAAAGCACAAGTGGCTGCTATTGCTTCCTTGGAAAATCTCTAATGACTTGGTCAACCAAGAAGTATAACACAATTGCTCTTTCAACTGTTGAAGCCAAATATGTGTCTACAGCAAATTGTTGTGCTCAAATCTTATGGATTAAATATCAACTGGAAGATTTCAATCTGAGGTATACTAAAATCCCTATCTTGTGTGATAACAATAGTGCAATTAATCTTACCAAAAATCCCATTCAATATTGTAGATCTAAGCACATAGATATCAAGCATCATTTTATAAGAGATCATGTTCAAAAAAGAGATATTGAGCTAAGGTTCATAAATACAGAAGTTCAGATTGTTGACATTTTTACAAAACCATTGGCTGAAGATCGCTTTTGTCATATAAAGAACCTTTTAAACATGACTAAATATTCATGCATACTGCATTTGCACATCTCCTCTTAAGCTGCAAGCTTAAAGCTGAGATTGCTGCAATCTATACGAATTTCCTTTCTTGAGAAAGTTCCCCAATGTCAAAGCTCAGAGATTGTTCAGAAAGATCAAATCAAGAAAGATCAGAAGCGATTCAAAAATCTAAAATAGATTGAGACTCCAAGATTATTCAGAAAGATCATATCGAGGAAGATGGGTTCAGTTTTGGCTCAAAAAGAAGGAATCAGAATGCTCTATTCAGAAAATGGATTGAATTCATGAGTTCAAAAAGGTTTGTCCTACCAGAAAGGTAGCTTGTGTCTCAGAACAAAAACTATGCTATGAAGAAGTTGTAATGGCTTTAAAACATAGGCATATTTGATAAAATCCCACTGTGTCATATTCCCACGATCAAATGAAGTAGGAAAACCAAAAAGCCTTATTTATTATGAAACGGTGTCATTATTTTTTTTTTCAAAGCCGCTCATATCCTTAACCACTAGTTACTATCATTAACCCTCATCCACCTAATTGCCCTTTTCTTTGAAGCCGTTCATCTTTACTTTACGAAACTTCACTTTCTGATTTTTATCTTTTTCCATCATCTTATCTTGAACCATACACTTTATTTTACTTTACCTAAGCCTCAATATTTGCATTTGCCTTATGATAATAAAGAGCAACTTAAGTACTCCATACATTTTTGAAGATGAAGACATGGAAGTCAACTTTCACATAAACTTCTTTGTCAAACCCATAGCTAGGGAAAAAAGCTTTCATCTAGAAGATTTCTCACATTTTCCTGAGATTGTTGAGATTTTCGAATTTCAAGGATGGAATGAGTTTCTGGGAATTTTAGAAGACACTACACTGGATTGGTACTTATATTTTACAACATTCTCAGTCCTACTAATGAAGATAACACAACTCTTAGAAGTATCATTGGAAACTTTGAAATTCAAGTGCTGCCTTCTGAGATTGCTCAAATCACCAACGCACAAAATGATGGCATTCTATGTAGATCAGGTGAAAGGTGGTAGGAGGAATTAGAAGTCATTGAAGAATAGGTTGCTAATGTTGTCACTAGCCAAAGGAGTATGCATATGGGAGACATTCAAACCTTTCATCTTCTTACCTCCGTCAAAGCCATTTTTTTCCATGGTTCAATACATTGTGCTGCCAAGAGGTCATAACACACATGTGATGACTGATATTGACCAAATAGTTCTATTCTGTCTTTTGTCAAAAAGAAAGATCAACCTTGTGAGATTAATCCTAGACTTTATTCTATCTTTTATTCATGTTGAGAGAATGAGACATTTTACTCTTCCTTATGGCATGCTTCTTACAAGGATTTTTACACGAGCTCAACTTCCAATCGGGGGATACAGGTCAGATGAAAATAGACTCACAACTACGGTCGACACATTCTTGGACCCAAGGCTAAAGCCAAAAGATCCTAAAAAGGAGACAAAAAAGAAAAAGGACAAGAAAAAAAGAAGGATAAGAAGAAGAAAGATCCCTCTGTCCAGAAGGATGATGCATAGTGTAACACCTTACCAGGCAAAATACTATGCTTAAGTCATAATATATTACCTGATAAGTTATTACGTGTGGTGAACTAAGAGTTAACTATTTAGTTCAATCAATTTTTGTTTGGCAACGAAATAAACACTAAACAGTCCTTGTATCGGAAGTAAAGTAGCACAAATAAAAATATGAAAGAAACAGAACTTACTGAAACTGCATCACATATATATACATTTGTTTTCAAAGTTGTCAAAAGATATGTAAGACAGTACAAGGTAGTAAAAAAAATGAGGCCACTAACATAAAATAAATCGGCCTGACTTTATGAATAACCCCCCTAACTAGTCCCACAGGATATTTCATGTACAACTACTATCTCCTACCCATATGCTCATGACACAAACTATCAAAAGAGGGTCATCCTATACACCTACTGCTGCTACGGCGGGTACTCCAGCTAGATGGATTCCGAAAAAAGGAATCCATTCGCCATACCGGCATCCGCGGGAGTGTAATCCACACTCAGAGCAGAGGACGAGGAAGATGAACTCTCAGCCTCAGATGTATCCTCATCAGACATCGAGATCGAGGGTATCTACTACGGTGGTGAGGCTGATGGAGCCATGGGAGCAACTGCTGCTGTCGCAGCATGTGGAGGTGGAAAAGGATAAGCCATATGGAGAGGGATGGCTATGTAAGGGACAGTGGGGTCAAAAAGCGGGTGCATGAGTGGTACTGCAAAATCTCTCAGGAAGAAAAAATAAAGGTGAAACTGACATCTACCGGATATGCACACAAAGTCTATGAACGGATCAAGATGGATATGGAGCTTAGGAAACTCAATAAATAGGACGCCGGTTGCCACGTTCTACATGCTCTAAGAATAACGCGAGAATGGATAGTAGGGTAAGAAATAAAGATTTCTTAGTAAGAATCCTAAGTATATATATCTGTCATTGCCGCCATTCTCAGGTGTTTCGGATTTTAATCAAAAGAAAATGTTACATCAACAGGATGTTTTACTCAATTAATTATAGAAATCATAGCCCGAAACACAATTTAGTTTTCCTTAAAGAGATAAAGGAAAATAAGACAGAAAAATAAGCGACAAGGCATATATTTTGACATAAATAAGTGGTAGCTGTAAAGTAAACAAAAGTATATATATAACAGATAATAGTGCAATTAACTCAAAACATGATAACAGAAACTATGGATATGCAGAAATGATAATGCACTTGACATTAACTCATATTTTTTTCTATACTTGGTCCCTTGGCAGTATATTGGCCATAGGACTCCTGGGTAATAGTCTGCTTTTCAGGATCGAGCTCTTCCTATACAAGGTCGCCAAGTTTACTTTCCCCGACTTCCCCATTGATCTATTCCTGTTAACTTGTTTAGGGGTTGGCCCAAGTCACATGAAAATCCTTCCTCATTCTTATAAGGGTAGCATTACTTGTCTCATGCTTTGACTAATGCATGCATAACTTGTAAATTCATATTCATTGAAATCTCTGCCAAAATTTTGGTAGTATGCGGATCATGTCCGTTTCCCCATGAATAGTGCCAGAAAATCAAGAAACTTTTAATCAAACAGCTAACTCAATATATAACATTATAGTCATAGCAAGAATATAACAATATCGGTAGGTGTAAGCTTTAAAACCTTAATGTCTTAATTTATCTTGCAAGCTTCTAGCTTCTATTCCTGAGTTCAAATTGTGCCCGAGTTTCGAGATTACCTAAGTTCCGACATCCTGGGTTATGTTCGATCTTTGAGATTATATAATTTCCGACTTCGGAGGTTATGTTCGATCTCCTAGATTGATTCTGAATTGATCCCGATCTTCAACCTTAGTCTACATTTGATCTTCTAATACTTTTATGAGGGTGTTTCCTAAATTCCGAGTTCTAACATTAACTATACCCAATCTAATTTACTATTCACTAAGTTCCAAGTTCACCCTTAAGTATACATGTTCCGAGTTCAACCTTAAGTATACCCTTCCGAGTTCAACCTTAGTATACCCTTCCCAGTTCAATCTTAAGTATACCCTTCCGAGTTCAACCTTACTATACCCTTCCGAGTTCAATCTTAGTATACCCTTTCGAGTTCAATCTTAGTATACCCTTCGGAGTTCAATCTTAAGTATACCCATTCTAGCTAGAATTATACTCTTATAAGAGAAAATTCACCAAAAATAGAAATATGGGTGAAATCATACAAAATTTATATGAATCTAAAGTTAACAGAGCAAGCTTTCAAATGAAAGAAGTTGCATATCATTTGAGTGAGTATAACTCGAGATATAAGCTCTAAAACTTAACCCTACTAAACTGCCCTATTCTAGCCTGGGTTGAACTTTAGATGAATCCATTGATGTATTGGGGATAGATGGCAAAGAATCTGAATGAAAAATTTTTATGGGATGTTCCTTCATCTGTTAGCTTTCAAACAACGTTGGATTCACTCAATTTGGAGTTGTGTAGGGTGAGTTACACCTTTCTCAACTCATACTACCCAAATGAAGGTCCTTATTTCTAGGTCAAACTTCAAAAATTCATACTACTCTATACTAATCCAATGGCCTTATATTATAGATGTATAGGAAGCCCTGAATGTCTAGTTTCATATAAAAATAGGTTAATTAACTTTAAACGGTTGTAGGTGAAGTCATACACTCTATCGTACAGGCTGCCGAGGGAGAACCCGAACAGCTTCTTGAGTTTTCTCTTTTCTTCAAGTTCTTTCATACCAACTCCAATTTTAATCACAACATACATGCATAGTCAATTATAATTCATCATCATCACTTCAAATCTCATCAGTATTACAAGATACCCAAGGCCCCCATACAGTCCTAAACCATGGAAAATAAGAAGGAGAGTAGGATTCCTACCTTGTCTAGTTGAAATTTAGTTGATTTGGTGCTTTAGATGGAAACTACTCTTGATGAGACCTTAAGAGAGGTTGAAGATGGAGTAGAGAGGAGTATGAATAGAAGAGAAATGAAGGGGAGTCAGCCCTTTATCTTGACCAAAATTCATAAGGGCAAAGAAGGAATTGAACACAAACTTGTGGAGCAAGGAGTTGTGTAATTAGTGGATTTGAGTAGGTTATTCAACTTGGTTTTTGTGGTTACTTCTTAGCTAAAAATGGCGCCACCTATGGGAGTGTTGTGGCTGAATCCTAGCCATTCATTCTAGGGTTCTCACAATGATTTTTCTATTGATCTGGTTTCGACAGTTTTAAAATACCGAAATCTTACCGATTTCTTTTAAATCGGTAAACTGGTTTTAGAAGAATTCTGTGAGATTTTCTATATTCCTAATCTAATTACATCAAGCCTAATCACTACTAAATCACACTTATTTTGGTTAAACCCACTTATTTGATAAAAACCGAACAACTCAGTTATTAACGATAAAATTTTCTTTCGGATGTTACATTTTTACCTTCCTAAAAAAAAAAATTTTCTCCTCAAAATTTAGTACCTGAAAATAATTCAAGATACTCCCTCCATATATTGGGTTCTAATTCCCACGTACAGTTCGCTGAGTCTTCGTGTCCTCATGCCACCTTAACTAGCTGTACGACTTTATTCCGAAGGTGTTTGATGCTCCTGTCCACTATCCGTGTCAGAGGTACATGAAAGGTTAAGTCATCCCTTAACTAGATCGATTCAGGTTCCAAGAAATGAGTAGGGTTAGGCTAGTATTTTCTGAGTTGAGAAATATGAAAGACGTCATGAAGATTTAACAGATGTGAAGGTAAGGTGACTTGATACGCAACTAGCCCGATTCATTTCAAAATTTGAAAAGGACCTATAAAGCGAGGGCTTAACTTTCTAATTTTAATGGCTCTGCCTACTCCAGTTGTGGGTATGATCTATAGAAACACATGGTCTCCTTCTTAGAACTCTAATGGCTTTCTCCTGACATCTGCGTAGCTTTTCTTACGACTTTGAGCTACAAGTATCTTGCTACGGATCCTTTTGATTTGCTCTGTAGTTTGTCTGACTAATTCCGGTTCCAACAGACTTTGTTCTCCTGATTCATACCAACATAGAGGAGATTGACACTTTCATCCATATAAAGCCTCATACGGAGCCATGTCGATGCTAGCATGGTAACTGTTGTTGTACGCAAACTCAGCCAATGGTAAGTATCAATCCCAACTTCCACGCTGTTCCAGAATGTATGCTCGTAGCATATCTTCCAAAGTTTGAATAGTTTGCTCGGTCTGGCCATCTATTTGTGGATGGTACGCAGTACTTAAACATAGCCTAGTACCAAACGCCTTTTGGAGCGCTCCCCAAAATCGTGAGGTGAATCTTGGATCTCGATCTGAAATGATTGTTGAAGGAATACCATGTAACCGTACCACTTCGTAAATGTACAATTGAGCCAACTTCTCTAGAAGGTAATTCGCTCGAATGGGTAAAAAGCGAGCAAAGTTGGTTAGCCTATCCACTATGACCCATATAGCGTCATATCCTGAGGGTGTCTGTGGTAAATGTATCACGAAATCCATGGAAATACTCTCCCATTTCCAATCTGGAATCTCTAAGGGTCGCAAAGTTCCTGCTGGTCTCTAATGTTTTATTTTTACCTTCTAGTAGGTTAAACATTTGTTCACAAAATTTGCCACATCTGTCTTCAGGCCTAGCCTCCAAAACATCCTCTTAAGATCTTGGTACATTTTGTTAATGCCAGGATGTATAGTAAACTCGCTCTTATGGGCTTCCTCCTATACCTTCTTCTTGAGATTATCCTCCTCAGGTACATATATTCTTCCCTGATATCGCCATATTCCTTCTGCATCCTGAGTAAATCCTGTTAGCTTGCCAGATTGCACTTGTTGCATTGTATGCTGGAAGTCATCATTTCTTCGTTGTACTTGCTAGATTTGGTCTTTGAAATCATTGGTTATCTTAAGTTGGTTTAACTGAATGGCATCGAGGTTCATAGAGATTCCTAAGTTGAGGTCTCGAAAACTTTCTATTAGTTCCATCTCCTTGATTATCTTCCATGCCACAGTTAAGGATTTCCTACTCAGGGCATCTACCACCACATTTGCTTTGACAAGGTGGTACTTTAGTTCAAATTCATAATCTTTAAGAAACTCCATCCACCTTCGCTACCTCATGTTTAACTCCTTCTGATCAAAAGGGTATTTCAAGCTTTTGTGATCAGAAAATACTTCAAACTTCACTCCGTAGAGGTGGTGTCTCCATACCTTCAGAGCAAATACCACTGCCGCTAACTCTAAGTCATGTGTTGGATAATTTCTTTTGTGAGTTTTTAATTGCCTGGAAGCATACGCGATGACGTTCCTGTTCTGTATTAACATGCACCCTAATCCTTTCTTAGAAGCATCACAATAGACTTCGAATGGTCCATGAGGATTCAGCAGAGTAAGTACTGGGGCTGTTGTCAACTTTTTTTTTAATTCTTGGAAACTCTGCTCATATTCGGATGTCCATTTGAGCAGGGCATTCTTCCTGGTTAACTTCATTAACAGTAGGGCTATTTGAGAGAAGTTCTTAACAAATCTCTTGTAATATCCTGCCAAACCTAAGAAACTTCTAACTTCCATAGCTATTGTTGGCTGTTCCCAGCTTAATACTGCTTCCACCTTATTGGGATCCACAGAAATTCCTCCATGCGATACCACATGGCTAAGAAATTTTACTTCTTTCATCCAAAATTCACATTTGGACAGCTTGGCGTAAAGTTTCTTCTCTCTTAGAACCTATAGAACCAGTCGCAAATGTTTTGCGTGCTCCTGCTCCGTCTTTGAGTAAACAAGTATGTCATCAATGAATACCAGCACAAATTTGTCAAGATATGGTCGGAATATTCGATTCATGTAATCCATAAATATTACCGGTGCATTCATCAATCCGAAGGACATCACAATGTATTCATAATGTCCATAACGAGTTCGAAACGCCGTCTTCGAAACATCTTCTTCGTGAACCCGAATTTGGTGATATCCAGACCGTAGATCAATCTTGGAAAATACAATAGCCCCTTGTAGTTGGTCCATGAGATCATCAATCCTTAGCAATAGATACTTATTTTTAATCGTCGCCTTATTCAGCTGCCTGTAATCCATATACAGTAGCATGCCCCCATCTTTCTTTTTAACTAACAGAACTAGTGCTCCCCATGGTGATGTATTTGGCCTAATAAATTTCTTTTCCAGGAGTTCTTCAATCTTCTTCTTAAGTTTAGTCAATTCCAAGGGCAACATTCGGTATGGAACTGTTGATATTAGTCCTGCTCCTGGGACCAATTCAACAATGAACTCAATTTCCCTATCGGGAAGAAAATTAGGAATATCTTCAAGGAACACGTCAGGATATTCCCTAATAACTGGAATATTATCTAACTTTTGATCAACCTCCGCTACACTGGTTAATAAGAGATTATACTCTTGACTTGTCTCCCTACAGTAGTATACTGCTAAAGAGCTTAATAAAGGCCTATAGGGATTACTGATTCGGAAGATGAAACAGAGGGAAGCACAATGGATTTATCAGAGCAATTTAACAGGGCCTGGTTGGCAGAGAGCCAATCCATATCCAAAATAATGTCAAGTTCGGACAAGGGGAGGCAAATTAAATTAGCTGAAAAAGTTCGCCCCCTTATCTAAAGAGGGATACTCATACAGATATGATGGGTCTTAATAGGCTCACTTGTAAGAGTAAAAACTAGCAAGTCATAGGGTAATTCAAAATTAGGTAACTGTAAGGCTGACATGCAATCATGAGAGATGAAAGAGTGAGATGCACCTGAATCATATAAAATAGTCAAGGTCTTACCATTCACTTTACACGTATCTTGAATCAAATCTTCTGCCTTGTTAGCTTCCTGTACATCCATTGTGAAAACCCTTCCCTAGCATTGTGACTTGGGAGTCAGTTGAGGGTTTCTAGCAGGACATTCATAGATTTTGTGGCCTGGTTTGCCACATCCAAAACAGACATATTGACCTACCAAGCAGGGGCGCTTGCCATTATTCTTGCCACACTGGCTGCATGTCTGGTTCCCAAAAGGCCTCTAAGGTTGCTTGCCTTTGTTGCCCATAGGCTGAAACTTTCTTTGTTGCTGAAAGTTGGGTTTGAACCTTGGGCCTTACCGAGCTAACCCCTTCTTAAAGTTACTATCGGTTGGCCTAGTAGCAACCAACTTCTTGTTACAATCCTCCACTAGGCGGCACTTGTTCACCAACATACGGAAGTCTCTGATCTCCATTGGTCCTATGGTGGTAAGGATGTCTTCTCTCAACCCACCTTCGAACTTCATGCATTTCTAGGCTTCATCGGGGTTTCATTGATAAATGGTGGAAAATTTGCACAACTTCTTAAATTTAGCAATGTATTCTGATACACTACTATTCCCTTAAAGAAGGTGCATGAATTCCAACTCCTTAGCATTACGCATAGAGACAGGGAAGTACTTCTGATAAAACGCGTCTCTGAATACATCCTAAATAATATCTGTTTAGGATCCTTCTAATAATCGGCATGCACCATTCCACCAGAACTCTGCATTTACTTCCAGCATATAGGTGCCAAAGGTCACCTTCTGATGGTCTATGTGGCCTAATATGGAGAAGACCTTCTTCATAGCTTTAACCTACTCATCCACCTTATCTGGCTTAAAGGCTCCCCTGAAGCTGGGTGGATTGGCCTTCCTGAACACAACAAATTTAAGGTATTCCAGGTCCACCCCAGGGCCATTATGATTCCTTCGAAGACCTACCTCTGGCTGCCTTCCTAGTTGGCCCATCATTTGAGTCGCCGCAACTACCTATTCGCATATAGCGTGCACCATTTCTTGCATTATGTCCAAGAACTCAGTAGATTCCTCCTGGGTTGAGGAAGTTTGTGGCCTATCTCGCCTTCCAGAAGCGATCAAGTTCTGAACACATAAAATAAGAGTAATTGAGTTGATCAAGCTCAATACTAAGTTCAGTGTGCTAGTAAATAATGGCATATGGTTAGGCAATTCCCTCACATGCATCCTATCTATCTGGACAAGACTCAATGTATGATAATATCTAAAGAATACAGAGCATATGCAAAGCATAGTCAGTCCAATCCTCAGGCCTATATGAGGACGAACTACTCTGATACCAAAAATGTAACCCCTTACCAGACAAAATACTATGCTTAAGTCATAATATATTACCTAATAAGTTATCACGTGTGGTGAACTAAGAGTTAACTATTTACTTTAATCAATTTCTGTTTGGCAACGAAATAAACACTAAATAGTCCTTGTATCGAAAGTAAAGTAGCACAAATAAAAATATGAAAGAAATAGAACTTATTGAAACTGCATCATATATATATACATTTGTTTTCAAATTTGTCAAAAGATATGTAAGACAATACAGGGCAGGAAAAAAATGAGGCCACTAACAAAAAATAAATCGGTCTGTCTATATGAACAACCCCCCTAACTAGTCTCCACGGGATATTTCATGTACAACTACTATCTCCTAGCCATATGTTCATGACCCAAACCACCAAACGAGGGTCATCCTGTACACCTACTGCTACTACGGCGAGTACTCCAACTAAATGGATTCCAAAGAAAGGAATCCATTCGCCATGCCGGCATCTGCGAGAGTGTAATCCACACTCAGAGCAAAGGACGAGGAAGATGAACTCTCAGCCTCAGATGGATCCTCCTCAGACATCAAGACCGAGGGTATCTGCTGCGGTGGTGAGGCTTGTAGAGCCATGGGAGCTACTGCTACTGCCGGCGCTGCTGCCGCAGCATGTGGAGGTGGAAAGGGATAAGCTATATAGAGAGGGATGGCTATGCAAGGGACGACGAGGTCAAAAAGCGGGTGCATGAGTGGTACTACAAAATCTCTCTGGAAGAAGAAATAAAGGCAAAACTGACATCTACCGGATATGTACACAGAGTCTATGAACGGATCAAGATGGATGTGGAGCTCAGGAAACTCAATAAACAGGACGCCGGTTGTCGCATTCTCCATGCTCTGAGAATGATGTGGAAATGGATAGTAGGGTGAGAAATAAAGATTTCTTAGTAGGAATCCTAAGTATATATATTTGTCATCGCCACCATTCTCGGATGTTTTAGATTTTAATTAAAAGAAAACGTTACATCAACAAGATATTTTACTCAATTAATTATCGAAATCATAGCCCGAAACACAATTTGGTTTTACTTAAAGAGATAAAGGAAAATAAGATAGAAAAATAAGCGACAAGGCATATATTTTGACATAATTAAGTGGCAGCTGTAAAGTAAACAAAAGTACATATATAGCAGATAATAGTGCAATTAACTCAAAACATGGTAACAGAAACTGTGGATATGCAGAAATGATAATGCACTTGACTTTAACTCATATTTTTTTCCATACTTGGTCCCCTGGGAGTATATTGGCCACAAGACTCTTGAGTAATAGTCCGCTTTTCAAGATCGAGCTCATTCCTATATAGGATCACCAGGTTTACTTTCCCCGACTTCCTTACTAATCTATTCCCCTTAACTTTGTTCAGGGGCTGGCCTAAGTCACATGGAAATCCTTCCTCATTCTTATAAGGGTAGCATTACTTGTCTCATGCTTTGACCAATGCATGCATAACTTGTAAATTCATATTCATTGAAATCTCTGCCAAAATTTTGGCAGTGTGCGGATCATGTCTGCTTCCCCATGAATAGTGCAAAGAAATCAGGAAACTTTTAATCAAATAGCAAACTCAATATATAACATTATAGTCATAGCAAGAATATAACAATATCGATAGGTGTAAGCTTTAAAACATTAATGTCTTAATTTATCTTGCAAGCTTCTAGCTTCTATTCCCGAGTTCGAATTGTGCCCGAGTTTCGAGATTACCTAATTTCCAACTTCCTGGGTTATGTTCGATCTCCGAGATTATATAATTTTCGACTTCCGGGGTTATGTTCGATCTCCTAGATTATATAATTTCAGACTTCCCGGGTTATGTTCGATCTCCTAGATTGATTCTGGATTGATCTTGATCTTTGACCTTAGTCTACATTTGGTTTTCCAAGACTTTTATGAGGGTGTTTCCTAAATTCCAAGTTCTGACATTAACTATACCCAATCTAATTTACTATTCACTAAGTTCCGAGTTCACCCTTATGTATACCTGTTCCGAGTTCAACCTTAAGTATACCCTTTCGAGTTCAACCTTAGTACACCCTTCCGAGTTCAATTTTAAGTATACCCTTCCAAGTTCAATCTTAGTATACCCTCCCAAGTTCAATCTTAAGTATACCTTATCTAGCTCTATTTCTAGCCAAAATTATACTCTTATAAGAGAAAATTCACCAAAAATAGAAATCTAGGTGAAATCATATGAAATTTATATCAATTAAAGCTAACAGAGCAAGCTTTCAAATGAAATAAGTTGCATACCATTTGAGTGAGTATAACTCGAGATATAAGCTCTGAAACTTAACCCTACTGGACTACCCTATTCCAGCCCAGGTTGAACTTTAGATGAATTCATTGATGTACTGGGGATAGATGGAAATGAATCTGAATCTAAAATTTTTATGGGATGTTTCCTCATATGTTAGGTTTCAAACAACATTGGATTCACTCAATTTGGAGTTGTGTAGGGTGAGTTACACCCTTCTCAACTCATACTACCCAGATGAAGGTCTTTATTTCTAGGTCAAAATTCAAAAATTCATAACTACCTCTATACTAATCTAATGGTCTTATATTATATATGAATGGAAAGCCCTAAATGTCTAGTTTCATATAAAAATAGGTTAATCAACTTTAAATGGCTGTAGGCAGAGCCGTACACTCTGCCGTATGGACCACCGAGGGAGAACTCTAACAGCTTCTTGAGTTTTCTCTTTTCTTCAAGTTCTTTCATACCAACTCTAATTCTAATCACAACATACATGCATAATCAATTATAATTCATCATCATCACTTCAAACCTCATCAGTATCACAAGATATCCAAGGCCTCCATGTAGTCCCACACCATGGAAAGTAAGAAGGAGAGTAGGATTTCTACCTTGTCTAGTTGAAATTTAGTTGATTTGGTGCCTTAGATGGAAGCTACTCTTGATGAGACCTAAAGAGAGGTTGAAGATGGAGTAGAGAGAAGTATGAATGGAAGAGAAATGATGGGGAGTTAGCCCCTTATCTTGACCGAAATTCACAAGGGCAAAGAAGGAATTGAACATAAACTTGTGGAGCAAGGAGTTATGTGATTGGTGGATTTGAGTAGGTTATTCAACTTGGTTTTTGTGGCTGCTTCTTCGCTGAAAATGGTGCCACCTATGGGAGTATTGTGGCTGAATCCTAGCCATTCATTCTAGGGTTCTCACAATGATTCTTCTATCGGTCCGGTTTCGACGGTTTTAAAATACCGAAATATTACCGATTTCTCTTAAATCGGTAAATCGGTTTTAGAAAAATTCTGTGAGATTTCCTATGTTCCTAATCTAATTCCATCAAGCCTAATCACTACTAAATCACACTTATTTCGATCAAACCCACTTACTTGATAAAAATCAAACAAGTGTCCAAGGCTTATGATAGGGAGAAACTGAAGAAAAGATCAGAAAGAAGTCTCTCTCTTCTCTCTGAGGAAAAGACTATTAGTAAGAAAAGACTAATCACCTCCTTTAGAGTTGAATATGAAACATCTGTTGTAGGTAGACACTCTGTGGATATTGTTCCTATCAGGCCTGCAATAAGAACCTCAAGACCCCAAGAGAAAGGGATTATAATAAAGGAATCCATCCCTTAAGATCAACAACAAAAACCAACTGAAGCAGAAGCTTCTAATAATAATAAGGACCCTGATTACAGGAGAAAAGGGAAAAATGAGTTGAACAATGACTTTATAAAACCCACTAGAAACTCAACTCCCTCACCTTTGAGAAAAGTAATAAGAGAAACTGCTGAGCATAGACTTAGAGAAGAGGCATGGCTACAAAGGCAAAGAAATGCAGCTGCAGGAATTGGTGGTTCTGCTAGTGGTACTAGATGCTCTTTTATTTCTTTGGAAGTGGACTAGTAGCCTTTGGTCATTGAACACACAAATCCCTCAGATTATTATGAGCAAATTCTAGAACAACTTATAAAAGAGACTACACCAGAATGATCAGAGATGAAAAAAACAAATACTCTAGTGCTAGGATCTGAATCTACAGAAGTTGTATTTGAGACTATACCTCTTTTAGTGTCCACACCTATTCACACAATAGCTCTTCCTACTCATGATATCCCTACTAACTTATCTACTAGCCTAAGTTGTCATTCCGATCACAAACTTTCTGGGGCCCTACCTATAGCAGAAGATATTCTAGATCTTATTCAAGCTCAGATTGAACTACTTTGGAAAAATTAGATCAATGTCATGACCAACCAACACACAATCATGGCAAATCAAAGCAATCTAGAGAGAAGAATAGTCAAAATGGAAAAACTCATGCTACAGCTTCTGAAGGCTTTTCAAAAAGGAAAGGGCAATCAGTGATGGTTCTTCTACAATCCCACATCCTCATTTTGCTTTTGATGATGTCAAAAAGGGAGAAGATTGAAGAAAAGCTTGTGCTGAAGGGGAGCACTTCTTAGGG
This sequence comes from Pterocarpus santalinus, assembly GCA_031439595.1. Lineage (NCBI taxonomy): Eukaryota > Viridiplantae > Streptophyta > Magnoliopsida > Fabales > Fabaceae > Pterocarpus > Pterocarpus santalinus. Next base: position 34,008,339 of record CM062525.1, read on the forward strand.
GAAGTTAGGATTAAGTGATTAAGTTATTTTATTTTTTTTTTTTTAGCTGCTGTTGCACATCACTCATACTAACATTAGGAATTTATTATTTTGCATCCTAGGAACATATCTTTCCTATGTTTATTTTCAAGTTCTCATTCTAAACAATTCATTTATTTTGGTATATATTATTTCAATTCTTGCCTAATTATCACATTATTGTTCATATATCAATTCTCTGATATATTACTACTTTGATACTCATATCATTCTGTTTATTACTCATAGTTATTGTTGTTAACATATTATTCTGATAAGTGCTTTGATTAATTAGATTTTTATATATTTATTTTCTCTCATATTTAGTTCCTTGATCTTCTTTTGTGCTTAATAGGATTAATTTAGGCCATTTTGTGTTTTATTGAGTTTTGGTTGGGCTAGATTTAGTTTTTCTAGCATTAAGCTAATTCTGACACTATTTTGATTTTTTTGGCCATATCTTGAGTTATAGAGCTTCTTTTATTGTGATTCTTGATTTGCAGGAAAGCTGAGAAATACGCCCACAATTTCTATGAAGCGGTCACAGGCTAATTCTGATGATAAGAAGCTTAAATTGGGCCAAGAAATGAGCTGAAGAGATGCACTCGTGGTTTCTGAACTGGGTGCAGTATTTGGACCATATCTTAGTCCCTAGTAGCCCAATTGAGCCAATTCCAGTGGCATTTTGAAGCTGACATCCAAAGCTTTAATTGATCTTCAGACCACATCCAAACTGATGCGTTTTCATTGCCAAAAGTGTGGACAAATGTTACTGACTGGATTAGAGAACTTACTTGCATGTTTTTAGCATAACTTTCTTTATACAATTCAGAATTTAGCAAATAATGTGTCCAGATTCAAAGGAGAGAGAGAGAGGATTAATGTAGTAATTACAATTTAATATTTTTAGGTATTTTTCATTCAGAATTGGGTGGTTTTGGAAAGGAGCCAGAACTTGTAACTCATTAGACAGATTGGACAGAATTTGGAAAATGAGAAATTTTCAGTTTTGACTTCTTCTTCTTCCTGTCTTCGCTCACACCCCCTCCCACTTTAACAATTCATTCTCCTCTATTCATGGAGGCTTGAACATCTATCTAATTCAAGGATCAAGGAAGCAATAATGCTTTTGAGAGTCCAGTTCAATTGGATTCAGCATACAACTAATTCGGTTTCATCTAATCTTTCACTTATTTCTTATCTCATTTTTGAATTGAAGTTTTTCATTCTAAATTATTGATTAGGAATATATTTGGCTGCATATTATTTGGTTGATGTATGTAATCAATTGTTGAAAGAGTGTGAATTAGACTTTTAGGTTTGAGTTCTACAATTAATTGCATTGATACTCAAAATTGACACAACTCAATTAGGTTCTAGAGGTCTCTGAACATTAACTAACTTTGTGTTGATCAAATGCATGAAGGTTTTTCTGTGAATGCTAAGTTCGAATTGAGATTTTATTCGGATTTATTATTAATCACTAAAATGGTTTGCTGAATTAATTTTAGAATTCGATGATTAAGTGTTAATTGTTTTCCATTGATTCTTGGAATGGATGCTTCCCATTTTATTTTAATTTCGTGATTTATATTCTGTTCCTTTCATTTTTAAATCCTAAACCCCCCTATTTCCTGATCATATAACATTGCCAGCTGTGGGGAACGACCCGAGTTCCACTTTTACTACAATTTAGTGAAATTCGGTTTATATTGTAATTTGATCGAGCTCGGCACTCGAGTCAAATTTTGGCACTGATGCCGAGGATGATTGATGTTATGTAGTCATGTTAATATGTGTTAATATCATTGCATATTCTATTTTGATGTGTATTTGGTTAAGTTGTTAGTTTTAATTCATAGTTAGTAGTTCAGTTTTACGGTTTTTGATGACCAACTCTTTTCAGTTGATTTTAGGGGACTTGATTCCATAGCAAAACATCATTCTGAGAAAGACTCAATCCTTCCAGGACAGAATCCCCCCTGTTTTTGTCAAATTCCATCATTTAGATAGGTTTTTAGAGGTTTTTTGATCTTTTCAGTATTTTTTAGGGAAGTAATGGGTATTTTTGTAAAAGATTTTGTGCTCCGATTGACTTGAAAATTGGTCAGTCGAAAGAAAATGGCACTCTAATCAAGATCAAAACAAAGCTCTTGACTTTTTATTTTTAAGCCAAATTCCTTCATTTAGACCACTTTTTTAATTTTTTTAAGATTTTTCTTTGCATTTTTTTACTCCTTGAGGGCAAAATTATTGAGGTGTGGTGGTCCCATAATTTTTAAAATTTTTTTGGTAGTGTTTTTATATTTATTTTGATTATTTTGAGTGTTTGTGTGCAATTTTTAGTGCTTTGTGTTAGGGGTGAAATAGATGTGCATATAGTTCTGTTTGCTATTTTGTTAGTGCATGACTAGGTCTGATCCAAGTCCTAATTTAGTTGAGTTTGATCTTAAATTAGAGAGGACTCTTAGACAAATTAGAAGAGCTAAGAGGAGGTTGTTTGAGACTAGTTCTGCTAATAATTCTGTTTTTGATTCTATTCCTAATTTTGTTGACAATTCTGATTTTTCAGGAAGCATGGCTAATAGAACCTTGAAGGAACTTGCAGCATCTGATGTCAACTATCAAGCTTTGGCCATCCAGTACCCGAATTTGGATGCAGACTTCGAGCTAAAATCAAGATTGATACATCTATTGCCCAAGTTTCATGGCTTAGCTGGAGAAGACCCTCACAAGCACTTGAGGGAGTTCCATATAGTGTGCTCAACCATGAAGCCACATGGAGTGGAGGAAGACCATATCAAGCTGAGGGCATTTCCTTTTTCTCTGGATGGATCTGCCAAGGATTGGTTGTACTACTTGCATCCAGGTTCCATCACAAGCTAGCAAGACATAAAGAGGATGTTCTTGGATAAACTCTTCCCTGCCTCAAGAGGTGCTTCCATCAGAAAAGAAATTTATGGCATAAGGCAAATACGTGGAGAGACATTGCATGAGTATTAGGAAAGGTTCAAGAAATTGTGTGCAAGCTGTCCACACTATCAGATTAGTGACCAGCTTCTTATTCAGTGTTTTTATGAAGATCTCATGCCAATGGACAAAAGTATGGTTGATGTTACTTCTGGAGGAGCTCTGGTGGATAAAACACCTATTGCAGCTTGTGAATTAATTGCAAACATGGCTGCTAATGCACAACAATTTGGTACCCAAGCCATAGTGTCAACAAGTGGAGTAATGAAGGGCAAACCTCTGATACAAACCAGCAGAGGATGGAGAATCGAATAGATGAGTTGACAACCTTGGTGAGGCAATTGGCACTTGGCTAACAGCCCCAGCCCTAGCAACCAGTAGCTATTATTTGTGGCATTTGCTCTATACCAGGACATCCAATAGATCAATGTCCACATTTGTTGGAGAGCAATGAAACTGTTGCAAGAACTTTTCCTAGTAGGCCTTATCAGCAGTAGCAGCAATAGAAGAGTTATGATCCATTCTCCAACACATACAATCCTGGCTGAAGAGATCGCCTGAATCTGAGGTATGGTAACAACTTCAATCAGTTTCAGCAACCTCAATTTAAGGAAAATTCTACTAGAGCAAGCTCAGGACAATATCATCCACCAGTTCAGCAAAATAAACCACAAAGTAGCTCAGAATCAAGCTTGGCAGAATTGGTGAAGCAGATGGCAACCGGTAGTGTTCAGTTTCAACAGAGAATAGAAGCCAGCATCCAGAATCTACAAACACAGATTGGTCAGTTGGCTATAATAGTAAATGAGCTGAAATCTCAAGGTTCTGGCAATCTTCCCTCCTAATCTGTAAGCAACCCAAAGAACGTGAGTTCTATCACTTTGAGGAATGGTAAGTAGCTTAAGGTTCCTGATGTTGCAGAAAAGAACAACTAAGCAGATTCTGCAGAACAACTAGAGGTAGCAAAAAAAATTGATTCTGTAGAAATAAAGACAAATGGTGCAGAACTAAGCAGTAGCAGCAGCAAGCAAGCTAAACAAAGTGTTCCACTGCCTTTCCCTAATACAGTGACACTGACACAAAACAAGAAGCAGGCAAAAGCAGAATTAGACAAGGAGATTATGGACATGTTCAGAAATGTAGAAGTCAATATTCTGCTCCTAGAAGCCATTAAACAGATTCCAAAGTATGCCAAGTTTCTCAAAGACTTATACACTCATAATAGCAGGCTGAAGGGAAATGAGAAGGTGAGCATGAGCAAAAATGTTTCTACCATTATTCAGCCAAGCATTCCTCCAAAATGCAAGGATCCAGGGATTTTCACCATTCCATGCATCGTAGGAAGGAAGCAATTCAGTCAAGTTATGTTGGACCTTGGAGCCTCAATAAATATCATGCCAAAATCAATTTACCAGTCATTGTGCATTGGAGAGCTCAAGCCAACGGGAGTGGTCATCCAACTTGCCAACCGAAGCATAACTCACCCTGAGGGAGTTTTAGAAGATGTGTTGGTAAGAGTAAATGACCTTATTTTTCCTACTGATTTCAATGCTAAATATGGAGGATGAATTGCATGCTAATCAACCAACATTAATCTTAGGTAGGCCATTTTTGAAAATTGCTAAGACTAAGACTAATGTGCATTCTGGTACATTATCCATGGAATCTGGAGATAGCAAAGTGCAATTTAATCTGTTTGATGCCGTGAGATACCCACCGGAAGAGCATTCTCTTTTTCATATAGACATTATTGATTCATTGGTTGACGAAGTAAATGTGAACATGTTAGCTGAATTATATTGTGTTGATTAGGATTGTGATGGTACTAATGACTTATGTGCTGTTTGTGCTGTTTATGCTGAATTTGCTACATGCCTACATGGTTGTGATTCTGTTCGTTCAAATTCTGGAAATCCTGCTATTTCAGTTTCAGCATTTACTAATTCTGATATTGTGAATTTTTTTGCTGACAAATCTATGTATGCTGATTCTGATTGTGCTATGTTTAATCATGCAAATTCTGATGTTGATGTTGAATTAAAATCTATTTGCACGAATTCTGACACTGCAGATTTTGAGTGTATTGATTGTGACAAATCTGATTTTGTTGCTACAGCAGCAAATTCTGCTGTTATATTTTCAAATTCTGTAAATATTGATTCTACAATGTCAAATTATGCCAATTCTGCTACTCTCTTTATAAATTCTACTTTTGCAGATTTAAATACTGCACTTACAATTTCTGCAGGTTCTACATTGCCATTTTTTGCACATTCTACTACTTCAATTTCTGGTTGCACAAGTTCTGCATTTACAGAAATTTCTGCTACTAATGAGTCTATTTCTGAAAATTTTGTTTATGATGTACAGTCTGCAGTTTCTATTTCTGCAGTTTCTGATGTTGATTTGCAAATTTTAAATTCTGAATTTTCAAATTCTGTGATTTTGAATTCTGTACATCATTTTAGCTTCTTTGATTACATTTTAGCTTCCATAGGATATGATGATGCTGTTGTGTAGAATTTTTCACAGATTGCAAGTGCTGAACCCAAACCATCAGAAGCAACTCCAAGATTAGCACCTTCTATCATAAAGCCACCTACCTTGGAATTGAAGCTACTACCAGAAAATTTGAAGTATGCATTTCTAGCACAAATAAGAAGCTACCAGTCATTATAGCCAAAGATCTACAACCAGAGCAAGAAAATTGTTGAACATCCTGAGGCAGAACATGAAGGCTATAGGCTGGACATTGACAGACATACCTGGGATTAGCCCTTCTATGTGCATGCATAGAATTCAGTTAGAAGAGGAAGTGAAACCAGTGAGGCAACCTTAGAGAAGGCTCAACCCGCTTATCTTGGATGTGGTGAAGAAAAAAGTGAGTAAGTTGCTAGCTGCAGGAATCATTTATCCAATTTTAGACAGCAAGTGGGTGAACTCAGTGCAAGTGGTTCCAAAGAAGACTGGAATAACAGTGGTGAAGAACTCAAAGGAGGAGTTGGTGTCTAAAAGAGTGCAAAACAGTTGGAGAGTCTGCATAGATTATAGGAAACTAAACCAGGCCACCAGGAAGGACCACTTCCTATTACCCTTCATTGATCAGATGCTAGAGAGATTGGCAGGTCAGTCACACTACTATTTTCTTGATGAGTTTTCTGGTTATTTTCAAATTCACATTGCACCAGAAGATCAGGAGAAGGCCACCTTTACATGCCTATTTGGCACATTTGCATACCGGAGGATGCCTTTCGGTTTGTGCAATGCCCCAGGTACATCTCAGAGGTGCATAGTGAGTATCTTTTCTGATTTTCTAGAAAATTGTATCAAAGTCTTTATAGATGATTTTACTGTTTATGGCACTTCATTTGATGCATGCTTGGATAGCCTTGCTAGCATATTACATAGATGTGTTGAGTCTCACCTTGTCTTGAATTATGAAAAATGTCATTTTATGGTTAGACAAGGTGTAGTCTTAGGACATGTTATTTCTAGTGAGGGTATTGCTATTGATAGGTCCAAGATTGATGTTATTGCTTCTCTACCTTACCCCACATGGGTGCCAGAAGTGCGTTCTTTTCTTGGACATGCAGGTTTTTACAGGCGATTTATCCAGAACTTCAGTAAAATTGCCCTTCCACTTTCCAAGTTGCTATAGAAGGATATAGACTTCCAGTTTGATGATAACTGCAGGAGAGCTTTTGACCAGTTGAAGCGGCACCTAATTTCTGCTCCTGTTCTTCAACCGCTGAACTGGGAATACACGTTCAAGCTCATGTGTGATCCATCAAACCTTGTAATTGGAGCTCTTCTTTCCCAAAGGGTTGGGAAGATTCCTCATGTTAGCATATGCCTCCTGGGCCCTAGACTCTGCATAGGCTAATTACACCACCATGGAGAAAGAGCTTTTAGCCATTATATTTGCTTTAGATAAATTTCGTGCTTGTATGTTAGGAACTAAAGTAACTATTTTTTCTGATCATGCAACCTTGAAGTTCTTACTAAAGAAGCCAATGCAAAGCCTAAACTCATCAGGTGGATGTTGCTATTGCAAGAGTTTGATATTGAGATCAGGGACAAGAATGGAGCTGAGAACCTGGTAGCAGACCACTTGAGTCGCATTTCACAGACCTTGGAGCCTCTACTTATCCGTGAGATCTTTCTAGATGAGTAGCTTTTAGAGCTACGAAGTAAGGATCTATGGTTTACTGATTTGGTTAATTATCTAGTTGCTTTTGAATTGCCTGCTTACTTTAAAAAGCATCAGATAGACAAACTTAAGAGTGAGGCTAAATATTATGTTTGGGATGATCCTTATTTGTGGTGCATGTGTAGTGATCAGATTATTAGGCGTTGTGTGCATGACCTTGGGATTCCTTCCATTTTGCATTTCTGTTACACACTTGCATGTGATGGTCACTTTGGACCACAACGCATTGCTAGGAACGTCTTAGATGCAGGTTTTTATTGGCCCACATTATTTCGCAATTCTTGCACTTATTGTAAGAATTGTGAACGGTGTCAAAAGACAAGTACTATTTCCCGTAGAAATGAGACGCCTCAACAACTATTGTTGTTTTGTGAGATATTTGATGTTTGGGGTATTGACTTTATGGATCCATTTCCTTTCTCATTTGGTTTTGTTTATATTCTGCTAGTTGTTGATTATGTCTCCAAGTGGGTGGAGGCCAAGGCCACCCGAACTGATGATTCTCATGCTGTAGATTTTGTCAGATCACATATTTTTTGCAGGTTTGGAGTGCCTAGAGCAATTATCAGTGATCAAGGGAGCCATTTCTGTAACAGGAACATGGCAACTCCGCTGAAGAAATATGGTGTCACCCACAAGGTCTCAACTCCATACCATCCGCAGACTAATGGACAAGCAGAGGTATCAAATAGGGAGTTAAAGCAAATTCTGGAGAAAATAGTGCTGCCTAACAGGAAGGATTGGAGCAAGAGGCTGGAGGATGCACTACCTACAAGACTCCTTTGGGGATGTCCCCTTATAGGATTGTCTTTGGCAAGGCATGCCACCTTTTGGTGGAAATTGAGCACAAAGCATATTGGGTAGTTAAGAATTGCAACCTTGATATAAGCCAATCTGGACTTCAAAGAAGTTCCAACTTCAAGAATTGGAGGAGATCTGGTTGGAAGCCTACGAAAACTCCCGCACGTACAAGGAGAAGACAAAACTCATCCATGATAAGCAATTACTGGGGAAGGAGTTCTCCATTGGCCAGAAACTGCTTCTCTACAATTCTCGCCTCAAGCTCTTTTCTGGTAAGCTTCGTTGTAGGTAGCTTGGTCCTTATATAGTGACTAAGATTTTTCCATGTGGTAATGTGCAGATTTTGGAGCCTAGAACGGATAGTATTATAATTAAGCAATAAACAAAAAACAATAGCAAGTATACTATTCATCCTTTTTACTACTTCCTATTTTCTTTTCTAATAACTAAAGTTTGCAGGGTTTGCATCACTTGTCCAAACCTGCAAGAGCTCTCTTTACTATGATGTCCCCTAGTCAAATCAATGAATGCCAGGTCCTTATCAGCTATCTTGGCGAGGCAACGTGTCGTTTTAATCCACTACCAGACTTAATGATCACCAAGCCTTGATCCGCTAACATGGCAAGGTCCAAGGTGTCACTTAGTGGAATGCATGGCTTGTCCACTACATAATGGGGACCACACACTCACTTATTCATTAATTCATATATATAACAATCATTCACAAAGTGCACATATGTAAATTCCTTTCTTATTGTGCACACAACATAAATAAGTTCAATTATATCACAGAGTGCACATAACAAAAATTATTTCATTCATATCATAAAGTACACATAAATCTCATAGTCATCAACTAAGAGTTATTACTTGCATCAAGAGCACATAATATCTTAGCTCATAAGTATGTTCATGTGCACACTTAATACATAGTAAGAAATTCTCATTACCATGGTATGTATGACTAAAAGACATTCAGACATAGGATACACAAGAATACCTATTGTAACACATTATTCAATTATGCTTTTATAAATAACACAAAAGCACATACAATTCATCTATAAATTTTGAGACTTATATAAATAAAAGTGAACATATTCTTATGCAAGACAAGGTTTCAAAATAACTCATCGTAGTTCAAAATACTTGTTCTTAAACCAAAGTTTGGACTTCAAGTAAGGAACTAGCTAGTTCATATGACATTTCTAATGGGAGCTTTAACTTAAATCTTTATGGTTGAGATTCTTTAATATGATTAAAAGTGTGACTAAGGTCAAAGTCCATAGTCATAGTCCAAAGTCCATAATTCAATGTCCAAGCAAAGGTTCTCCAATGCATAGGAATGACTTTAAAAGGTCTTAGAAGGGTCTAATACAAGTCTCATAGTCTCATAACAGTTCAAATAAGTCCATATAAAGTTCAAAAGCATAGGTCAAGGTCCATAAGATCATAATCTCCAAGCATAGGTAATAGTCCATTTTATTAAGTTTTAAGAGACTTTTAGTGTCTTGTTAAGTCTTAATCGTCTCAAAAGAAACTACTACATGAACTACACAAATTCAAACATGCTCCAAGGTTTGAAAACACTGCAACATAGTAAACTAATTAAAACAACTACCATGATAAAAAGAAGCATAAGACCGAAACATATATATATATATATATATATATATATATATATATATATATAGCCAAAAACATAGTATTTTGCTTTAAAACTTCTTAAACTTGTGCACAAAGCTTACTCAAGTAAAATTGCATAATATAAGACATCAAATTAAGTTTATAAAACATTAAAATAAGAGAACTAAAAGTAAAATACTTGCTGCCTTGGGCAGCAATGAAATTAAGCTTTTAATTAATAAAACCAACTCAAAACTACAAAAAAACTTGCCATACAAACTCATAACATGATAACATAGATTCTTAAGTATCAAACCAACATTTCAGAACATAAAAACACTTTCAAAATCATGTTGAAAGTCACGGCTCAAAGAGGGGCAGAGCATATACTTAAACATATTCATGTGCATCAAGTGCATAAAGTAAGAAAATAGGCATATATTCTTCTCATATTAATTCAGAACCTTAAACAAGTGAAAGTTCATTATCTAAGCCACAAAATCAACCTTTTAAATACTCAAAATGTATGGAATAAATTAAGTTAAGTTGCTTCCCTGACAAAACCACTTAAAATATAAGTTTCATGCATCCAAATTCATGTAGAATTAATATATAGACACATATTATCAAACTGTAGGTTATATGACATCAAAATAACAATTTTTCTCGCTAAAAATATACAAGATACACGTTGGAAACTTCACACAAGAAACAAGGTAGCAAATCCACATATGAGGAATTTGCAAGTTCATGTCTCAAATTGCAACTATATCAGAATCCAACTTCTATAGAACAAATGCATCATATTAAGTCATTAATTCATCATCTATATACTCTAAAAACCCATAAGAAAAAAAACATAAGAACACATGAAAACAAAAGAGTTAGCCATTGCCCTTGGTGAGGCCGTGAGAGTCACATAGGCATACTAAAGCATTATTGCACTTTAATCAGTCAAAACTCATGGTAACATACTCTAATACTTGAAGCATCATCAAAAAAGATAGAAAGTGTAACATCCACCATTTTTCGCCTAATTATTTGGTTTTATCGAATAATTGAGAATAATCAAAATTCAGTTAAATAATTATTTAGAATCAATTGATTAGCAATTACTTGAGTTTAGATATGAGAGAATTAAGTTAGAAGTATAGGAGATTTCATAAAATTTTATTGAAAATCAATTTACCGATTTAAAGGAAATCGGTAAAATTACGGTATTTTAAACTGTTGGAACCGAACCAATAGAATTCCAATTCTTTTACCCTACCTTGAGTGGCTGATAACTCAGCCACTTAGCACCAAATGTGGCGCCACTTTGGCCACAAAAGCAAGGAGGGCTGGCTGAAACTCAGCCATGAAAAATCAACCAATCAAAAGCCAAAGTAAATCAACATCAACCACTCAAATGTAATCAGATTTTTCCACCCTTGTATCACCCATTCTGACCACTTTCTTGCGCCACTTTCTCCTCCCTTTCAGCTCTCTTCCTCTCTTCTTCACACACATAACTCCAGCCAACATCAAGCGCAATCAAGCTTTGCTCATCCAAGCCTTCAAAAATCCAGCAAAATCACTTAGAACAAAGGTAGGGGTTTAATATCTACATCAATTCTGTGCTCTTGGCTGGCTGAGCTTGGATTATTTTCACAATCTTTGATGTGTTAAAGGAATGATTATGATGATATGTGATTGGTTTTGGGTTGTTTGTTTGATTAAAACCGAATTGGAAGCAAGAAAGAATGGAAATAGGAAGAGCTGATGGGTTAGAGAACCACAAACCCTCGGCAGTCCGTACGGCGGAGTGTACGACTCTGCCTACAGCTGATTAAATTGGATGAAACATTTTTATATGAAACTAGACATCTAGGGCTTTCCATACATATATCATATAAAGCATTTGGATTAGAATTGAGAGAGATATGAATTTTTGAATTTCAACCTAGGGTTTTGACTCTGGTTCTGGGCAGACTGGGTTGCTCAGGGTAGAACTCGCCCTATACTACTTGAAAATGAGTGAAATTAACTTTTTTAGAAAGCTTACACATAGGAGAATGTCTCATAAAAATTTCAGAATTAGATAAGGTCCCAGTTGCTCCCAATGATCCAAGAAATTGCCCTATGTCCAAACCGGGCCAGAACAAGGCAGTTTAGGAAGGTCAGAATTCGGGGCTTATAACTCGAGCCCTAATAAGTCAAATGGAATGGAACTTTTTGCAAATGAAACTTTACCCTGTTAGCTTTAATATCAATTTCATATAATTTGAGGCAGTTTTCGATTTATAGTGGATTTTTACTTTTAGGTGTAGATTACGGCCACCATTGAGCGGCGGGGATAAAACCTAAATATCTAAAGCCATAGATATCAAAATTAGATGGGACTAAAGAGGTTAGAAAATAGACACATAACACTTTAACATACCCAAATTTGAGGTCCAAATGAGTTAAATAGAAATTATGGCTTGAATTATAAAAACCGGGTTGGTTGAATATGCTGATGCAGAAACTCTGCCTTAATGAGTTTAATGTTATTATGAGTTCAATATTGAAATATGTGTGCAATGCTGTGACCTTGTGATAAATTGATGTTCTGGTATGCTGGCACTATTCATGGGAAAGCGGACACATTCCGTTATGCTGCCGAAATTTTGGTAGAATCCATGCATAAGTTATGAATTACATGTTAATGCATGTGCATTTTCAAGAAAGCTATGAAAGTTATGATAAGAATTATGTCACTATGAAAGCTCCATACTACTTGGGCCAGCCGCGGATAAGAAGTTAAGGGGAATAGATCGGTGGGAAGGTCGGGGAAAGTAAACCTGGCATTTCTGTATAGGAACGAGCTCGATCCTAAAAAGCAGACTATTACCCAGGAGTCTAAATGGCCAAGAACTCCTAGGGGACCAAGAGATGGAAAATGATGAAAAGTAATGAAAAATACTTATGAAGAAAGGTTCATGCTTAAGTCTGCATGATTATATGACTGCATGGTTACATGAAATAAATTGTGTCAAGATGTTTACAGTTGTCTATTGTGTTGCTTACTACTGTTTATTTATTTATTCTGTTTATGATTCTATGTATCATTATTAGCAATCCATTTTGTTTCTTGTGCCATCTAAAATAAAACTAAACCTTACCTCGGACTAGACATTTTCTTGAACTCATTTAAATGGATATTTCAGTTTGAACACATGTTTTTATAATTAGATAAAACCCGCGGCAACTGAGAATGTATGTGACGTCAGCTAACCATTATACCCGAACCCTACTGAGAATTTCTTGAAATTCTCACCCCGTTCTATATTGTCCACATCATTCTCAAACGCTAGTGATGGACTCCACGGCTACCCTCTTCATTGAGATCCCAGCTTTATAGCTTCACCATGATCCAGTGTTGGATTCCTTGTACATAGCCGATTCATGTAACTTCCGCCTCTACCTCTTTAGCAACAGGAACTTTGATGTCCCTTTACATCATCCTATTTTTGACCCTGCTACTCTTTACATTGCTGTCCCGCTGCACATGGTGCATCCACTTCCAGCTCCTTCTACACCTGCAGCATAGGCAGCTCCTGCTGATCCTGCACCGGAGTCACCTCGCGGCAGTTCCGATGTCTTGCTTCGATTGAGTGACCGCCGGAGGCCACCGGCTCGTCACCCTCTTCCTCCTCGGGACCCAACGCAGAGTATTCTCCGCCCGGGCCTGATATGGCTAACGGCTATCTGACAGAGTAGTTCAGCTACTAGGAGATGTTGTACAGCATGACCCTATTTTGGACAGCACGTAGCTCTGGGTCATAGATTTGACAGTAGGAGTAGCAGTAGATTATGAAACGTCCTCTGAGGACCCTAGGATCTTTTCATTGATACGGGCATTATTGTCTTTTTGATATGCCGGCCCACTTATGTATTCTACCTTGATACTTTGTACATAAACTGAAGCAGTGGCTTCTGATATATATATATATATATATATATATATATATATATATATATATATATATGTATGCATGTATATAGTAATGTTATTGTACTATTCTTATCTTTTGTTATATTTTGTTAAATTCGTTTCGCCCTTAGTATAGCAGCGCGCCGTTTCGTTTGTTAAAAAAATAAAAAGAAAAGAGAAGTGATGATAAGAGGGAACACGAGTCATAAAAGGTAAGCAGAATGTTAATACGGTAACACAATCTACTCGATTTCGTGCTATGACTTAAGCATAACATCGAATTAGTAGGGTGTTACAAAAATACCACAAATTAATGAAAACAAATTTATCCCTCTTAGCCCTAAATATGGTCATGAGCCTCACGGTTATGCACAAGAGGATTTAATTCAAAACCATACAAGAAAACATGTTCTAATGCATGAAAACTCAAGTATACATGAACAAGACTTCAAATCATCAAAAGAAACCATACAAACTTCAATCTTTCATGAGCATTTAAAAGCTTCAAAATTGAGTTCATATTATGGAAAATATGTTTAAAAGCTTCGAATAACAGGAATAATCACATAACACAAATACATGAAACCTAAAGAGTGAAAAAGAAAACCTTACTTGTTATAAGAGGTTGAAACTCAAAATCACCAAGGCTAGGCAGCAACTATACACATGCTTCTTGCTTCTTTTTGAGGACTTGAATATGTGTTTCAAGGGTGAGGATTAATGGTGTTTGAGGGTTATTAGAAAGGATGAGAAGTTGGTGGTGTTTTAATGGAGTTCTGGCGAAGATTTTGAGAGACAATAGTGGAGGAAATGGAAGGCCTTTGAGGGTGTTTGCAGGTGATGCTAAGGGTTTCTAAAGTGTAGTGAGGTTAGATTGTGTTGGTATTTTCATAGACAAAAGGTTGATTTAGTTATTCTTAATCATAGGATTAGTTTTGGCTTAATTTAGGCAGTTTAGTTAGTTAATTATGTCACCAATGACTAATTAATCTAATCACTAATCAAAACTAATTTAGATGTGTTACAATACTCATATTATATGTTGATTAAGGTTTAAGAAAAGATTAAAATGGCTTAAGGCTTAATTAGTGTATAATTAGCAATTTTGCTTAAATCTAGATTAAACAATTTCAGTTTTAATAAGTAAAATAATTAGTAGGTAATTGAATTTCTTTAATCTATCATCAAATCCATGTTTGATTATGTGTTAGATGATATCTTTGATTTTTTTAGAATTTTTCTACAATTTTTAGTATTTTTAGTGAATTTTTACTTTAATTAAGCCTATTTTGAGTTAATTAACCAAATTAGTTACCTATAAATTAAAAAATAAAAGTTCTAGTGCAATCCTAATGTGCAACTGCACAAATCAACAGATTTGGGAGGGGGGAATCCTCAAAAATCTGACAAGGGTCAAAAGGTTAATAGATTTGGTAAAAGTTAATTAATGTAAAGGTAATTTAATAATGACATCTAGTTGATTTTTAACCAATTCAATTCTAAATCTGATTCAAACTGAACCAGGGGGTTTGGGGGCTATTTAGGGTTGTCCTTAGGGTTAGGTTTAGGGTTTTATATTTTATTTAATTTATTTTAGGATTTATGGGGTAATTATGGCCTTTTTAGTGTAATTAGGCCCATAAATATTTCAAAAACTGTTAAGCCCAATTTAAAAGCTTCCATGGCCCATTTGAGGCTCATTCACATGGTACTTCAAGCCTAGACCGAGAACTCCACTGATTCTCTGCTGTAATATAACTTAAAGTGGTTTTATAGAGTTTTCAAGGCCCGTTTTGCATCCTAGCAAAGTTACTTTTGTGTAATTATGCAAATATTGGTCAAATTTACTAAAAATTGATTTTTATCTTTAAAAATATATAAAAAATGTATTTGCAATTTTTTTGGAATTTTTGGGGTCTTTCAAGTAGTTTTTGGCCTTCCATAAGCCCTTTAGCATTTTCTGTCCGTTTTCTGTTGATATTTCTGTTGTATTTTTTGTTTTCTAATAACTAATGACATTTCCATAAATTTGAGCAAGTCCAAGGGCATCCCATGTCATTTCACACTTGGATACCTCCGTGACTCATTTGGTTAAGATTTAGGTTTCTACAATTCTGCTATGTTACTTTACTCTGCTTAAACTCTTATTCTGCTAATTCTAATGATGCGAGGACCTAAATGTCATTTTCTAAATGTTTTGAGGTCAAACTAAAAATAACTTCTAGCTCTAAGTGTAATTACTAAAAATCCTGGGGCAATTCTATAAATAACAAAAATTTCACTATAAGGGCATTTTCATCATTTTCTATTTTTACAATATGGTGATGCCGCAATTTCAATAGCAGTGACACACTGCCTTATAGTTTTAAGTGTGAGGATTGTCATGGCATAGTGTTGCCTAAAAAATTCTCACACTACCCAAGTGAAATAATTCAAAGTTTCTACTACATTATATTAAGAATAACAAGGATGTTACAGGGAAGAGAAATGAGATCACTCATCTAGCTGAGAAGATCTCAAAGGCATGGATCAGAAGGAAGAAAAAGAAAGGGTTCATTCCCAAAAAGGACAAGAAAAGAAAAGCCAAGCAGAGTGAGATCATCTGCTATGAGTGCAAAGAGCTTGGACATTTTAGATCTAAATATCCAAAACTAAAGAAGAGTTCCAAGAAGAAAGCTCCCAAGAAGAAAGCCATGATAGCTATATTGGAAAACCTTGATGAAGAACCAGAAGGTGTTGAATCTCAACAAGAGGAGGGGATAGTTGCCAATCTCTGCTTCATGGCAAATATAGTTTTTGATGAAGAAACCGAGGCAACAAATTTTGAGCCAGAACCTTCTTATGATGATCTCCAAAAGGCATATGATGAACTTCTGGATGATTCCTAAATTTTTTCTTCTCATTATGTTTCTTTAAAGAAGACGTTTAAAAAGTTATCCCTTGAGTTTAAAAACCTTGAGTCAAAGAAAAAGAAACTAAGGCATGAGAAAGATGAGCTTTTGAAAGAAACGAACATTCATAAGAAGGATATAAACACCTTAAAAGCTACAGTTTTTGAATCTACTGAAAAAACATCTTCTGATGTTTTTGAACATCAACAAATAGTTTAGCATCTCAAATCTGAAGTTGAGAAGATGGTGAATGGCTCCAAGAATCTTGACTTGATGCTTGGAAGTCAAAGACCATAATTTGAAAAATCTAGACTTAGGTATCAGAAAGAAGATGTTGAATCATTCAAAAGTTCTCAAAATAATGTTCCTATTTGTATGTGTTGTTTTAAGAAGGGTCACTCTTCTAAGAAATGCTTTTCTCAAAGAAAAGCAAAGAAATAGAAAGTGAAGAACCCTAAAAAGTTACTAACAAAAGAGGACCCAAGAAGATATAGGTAACTAAGGTGAAAACTGTTTTAGATGTAGGTGTATCTTAAATCACATTATCAACAAGAGTTGAAGTGGTATTTGGACAGTGGTTGTTTTAGACACATGATTGGAAATAGATCTTAGTTCAAAAACCTCAACCCTAAGGATAGAGGAGTTGTAAAATTTGCTAATGGAATCAAGTCACAAATCATTAGTATAGGTAATGTTGAACAATTTTGACTTGATTACTGATAGTATGTTGGTCGAAGGGTTGACTCACAACCTTTCAAGCATTAGTCAATTTTGTGACCAAGGCTATAAAGTTGTGTTTGAACCTTCTAGATACATCACAAAAGACTCCGCATTAGAAAAAATCATTCTTACTGCTAAAAGGCATGATAATATATATGTATTATATCTAGATGACCTTTTAAATCAAAATGTAAAATACTTAGCATCCTTTATGGATGAAAAGTGAATGTGGCATAAGAAACTTGGTCATGCTCACATGAGATTAATCTCTCAGATTTGTCAAAAGGAGCTTGTTAAAGGTTTAGCCAAAATTAGTTTCTACAATGACTTTGCTTGTGAGTTCTACCATTCTTTCCACAACAAGAATGTAGTTTCAATCACAAGGCCACTTGAGCTTTTGCATCTTGATCTTTTTGGACCAATTTGAACTACTAGTTTAGGTGGTAAGAAATATGGTTTAGTCATTATGGATAACTTTTCAAGATTTACATGGGTTATATGTCTAGTCCATAAGGATGAAGTTTGTGAGGCCTTTAAAGTGTTTTCAAAAAGAGTTCAAAATGAAAAAGGTTGTTGTATCTCATCCATGAGATCTGATCATGGTAGTCAATTGGAAAATCATGTTTTTGAAAGTTTTTGTAATGATCATGGTATTTCTCACAATTTCTCTTCTCCTAGAACTCTTCAACAAAATGAGGTTGTTGAAAGAAAGAACAAATCTTTGCATAAAATGGCCAAAACCATGCTTTTAGAAAGTGGTTTATAAAAAGGTTTTTGGGAAGAAATAGTTAACATTGTTTGCTACATACAAAATCGTGTTCTCCTAAGACCAATTGTAACACCCTTTATTATATAAGTCATGCTCGAGTCATAGAGTTATATTAAAAGGGTGTCACTGTGCTAAGAAAGCTTTAAAATATGGAAAATATAATACATGGTCTTTTAACTGCACACTTTATTACTGATTAATAGCTCATAAACTTCGTCATCTGTGATATATAGAGGATAAAATAATTACAATTTAAAAGAAATTGCGACTGACCAAATACGCAGAACTAGCTTTCAACTAGTTGCTAGATAGCTTCAATAGTCTCTTGATCTGGTTTTCACCAGAGTCTTGCTCAGAAAATGTCCCAGTACTATGCCTTGCACTTAATTTCCAACTTAGGTGCTGGAATGTTTACGGAAAAGAAAAACATACAAGCAGGCAGTGACAACCTAAGGTTCTCTGTAACACCCTAATAAATCCATATTACGCTTAAGTCGTATTACGGCGTTTTATTAGTTGTTACTTATGCTCGTGGAACACTAAACTTTACTTGAAATTAAATTACGCGGAAAATACAGTAAATTTTTTTTTTGAAATATGTCGTTGCTTTGGAAAAGTAAAGCCTTGCGCGAGAAGATAGCAATAAACGAGCGTATCGCAGAGATTTCGATATAAATGGAAGGAACATGAGATAAATCACAAAGTCATACATTCAAATTATAACATCAACTACATAATATACTTAATCTCACAATATCCAACAAATACATATAAAGGCAACTCATGGACATGCCATGGCCCCATATATCAAAGGTACACAAGTCTGATGAGATACAATACTAAATGAAATACAAGAGTTAGGGAGCACAAATCAAAATAAGCCCTCGTAGACATATGCTGACTTCTCTGCCCCTTCCATGCCCTTCCATCGAACTCAGGTCCTCGAATGTCGAGTCCCCATCTTTGCTCGGCCTCGGGAGCGCAGTGCGAATGATGCGAGGGTGCTGCCGATCACCTCTATCTGACGGACGCGACGGTAGGGAACATAGCTGCCCACCGAGGCGTGCCTCGGAGGGATCCTCCTCAGACGCGACAGGCCGATACTCGGGGAGTGGCGGCGAAGCGGCTACGGCCCTAGGGGTGGCCGTCGAACTCACCTCGACCATTGGAACCTCTGGCGGCATAGGCTCGGCTACGGGTAGGCGGGGAGACATAGGCTCCATCTCGATCTCGGGCAATGGCTCGGGCGGGAAATCCCAAGGACCCAACGGCTGTCAAGGCGTGGCGAAGATACGTCCATAGGGTGGCGGAATCTCTGGCTCCTCTTGTTCAAAAACTTCGACCGGATAGAAGTAGGTGCGAACTATCGTGGTGGTCGTGGCCCGCGATAGCGTGGGCGTCCTCATCGTAAGCCCACTCATGGTGGGGAGGCTCCATGCTCCATTCCACGTGTGGCTCCATGAGTATCTGGTGACGAGACGGAAAAACAACTAGGATGAGAAATAAGATTTCTCAGTAGGACTCGACCCTGACACACCGGTGTCATCGTCATCGTCCCAGCCACTTCGGTTTTTAAATGAAGACTGTGGGCATACAATAGGTTCAATTATTTGATTTTCGAAAACATTACTATCCGAAGTGGATCCCATTTTAGTACTTATCCTCGTTGTATTAACAACATCATGGCATACGCTAAAACTCATACGACTAGTCATAACATACCTAAACAGATTGAGAGTTATGTTCTTTACTTGGGGTGGACCGAAGCCCCTTTCTTTCCTTAACTTGACTTATCTTAAGTCCTTTCTTTCCACCCACTAAACATAAGTGGTAATGAGCTCATACCGTGGCCGTCGCCACCATAAAATTTCGGTACTTACACTAGCTGGGTCATGCCATGCCTCATGTAAGCCCTATCCCTTATACTCACACTAGCTGGGTCATGCCATGCCTCATGTGAGTCGTGGGTGAGGGGAACTTAAATTAGGTCACCTTCCCTTTTGAAGGATCACACTTTATCTAATCTTTTCTTATTAACTTATGATGCAAAATATTTCTAAGTCCATAATTTCTGCAAAATTTATTGACATAACGGCTAGACCAAGCTTCCCAAAATTTTGCCAAATAGAATACCAAGATCACAAAGATCATATCATATCATCATTATCATACCATCATATCATATCATCATCATCATATCATCATTATCATGGCATCATGATCACATCATCATCACATCATGCTTGCAACCTAACATAGGCATATTCTTAAACAAAGTCTTATGAGCTTAGCTTAGTAAATTAGGTGCAAGCTTTTACATTGGCTTTCGTTTTATTGATTTCCTCTTCTCAATTATTCTAACTTGACTTATATGATTTTCATATTTTAATTTGGAAGATTTATAGTTTAGGTTTTGCATTATAGTTTTGATTAAAATCTTATGAGCTTAACCTAGTACACTAACTACATTAACATTCGGTTTTTCGTTTTATTTGCTTCTTTTGTTAAGGATTGGGCAAGCTTGGTATTTTATTCCATCTAGTCTTCATTAAGTATATTATGAAGTTTCATTACTTTGAGCTAAGATCTTTTACCTTTTTAAGTCATTTATGTATAGTCTTACTTAAGGTTAAGTTTTGACAGTTTTACTTTTACCCTAGGCAGTAACTTTAAAAATTCACCATAAATTGGTATTTTATCATTTTAATGCGAAATTTTATATGCTTATAGGGTTCTGAGTCTAACTTTTAACAAAACAAGTCCCACTCAAAAATTCATTTTCTAACTCCCGTTATGCATACTTTATTCTGACTTGTTCAGTTTCTAAGTTCACTCCCGGTACAGTGGATTGTCACTTCTCATTATAATTACTCAGAGGGAATCTGAGAAAACTGTTTTAGGGGTTTGTTCCTCTATGTCTTAGCTTTCATTTAAACTTGGTCTCACTCAAAAATCATTTTTGTAGCTCGAGTTATACATATTTTAGTGTAGTCTGCCCAGACAGAAACCAATCCGAGAACAGTCCACTTTGAAAAATCATATCTCACTCATTTTAACTCCGAATCTTATATAATTTATATGTATGGAAAGCTCTCTGAGTCTATTTTCATATAAAATTGGTTCCACTAATTTCTGAGTTTTCTGGAAAAGGTTATACCGTTCGGTTTACAGACTGTCAGAAAATCCAGATTTCACGTTTTGCTTTTTCTCATGTTTTCTCCAAAACACTCAACCTCACTTTCAAGAAACCATTCTCAAGTTATAAAACACTCATATACCATGAAAGATTAGTGAAAAACTAACATGTTGGAGTTCAAAAATAGTGGGTTCAGCCATGCATCACACCAAACCGAAAACATGTTTCCAACAAACCACCATACAAGCAACAACATCTCATTTTATGACAAGAATGGCTATGATGCCCAAATCAATCCTTAAAACCACCTAGCTATGGAGAGCATAGGAGTTCTAAAGCTTGAAAAACAAGAGAGAAAAAGGGTTTAGAGTCACTACCAAGAAGCTTTCTTTGAGGGAACTTGGGATGGAAAAAGAGATGATGGTGGTGGTGGTGCTCCTCCTCTTGGATCTTGGAAGAGGCTTGATATGTGAGTGTCTTTGGTTCTCCAAGAGCAAGAAATGGTGGCTCTTGAAGAGTTTGTGAGTGGGGTGAGGAGAGGAAAGGATGAGAGAAGTGGGAGGATTCTAGAGAGAAGTTGGAGAGTTTCGAGAGAAGGAGGAGAATTTGAAATTGAAGAGAGAGAAGAGAGCTTTGTGTGTGTGTTTGGGAGAGGAGTGAAAGAATGAAATGAGGAGAGAGATATGGCTGATGGGTGGCGCAAAAGAGGGAGGGAAAGGTGATGGGACTTTGCTTCTTACAACAAGCAAGAGAGTAGAAAAATCTTGGGGTAAAAGGGTGAGTTGTTTTTCCTTGAGTCTTGGAGGCATTCTAATGTCCATTTTAAGCTTTTCTCTAGGGGTTAAAGGGGAGTACCCCTCTTAGGATTTGGTTGCTTGTCTAAGACTCATCCAAGTGTCAAGATCTAATGGTGGATGACAAGGATCCTAGTCTTGGCTTTTGATCTAATGGTGTAGGATTAAAGAGTTTGAATGAAGGGTGAGATGTTGCTTCTCCTTGGTATGTCTTTCTAGGGCATAAGCATGGAAGAACTTTTATCTCTAAATGTTATTAGAATTATTTAAATGTAGTTTAACTTAATTGGCTTAATTACCCATGAGTTAACTCTTGTCAATTACACTTTTTATGATGTCTTGCCTTACGATTAAGCATATGCTTAATTTGGAGTTTAATTTTTCAAGAGTTGTCTTAATCATTATAAACTTAATTAGCAAGGTTAAATTGTCTTACTTTTGTTTTGGCACATTCGAGTAATTAAGGATTAGACCATTAAGGTTTTATTAAAACGCTTAGGACATTATGATTAAATTGTTGGCTAGACTTAATTTACTAAGCTCTTGCTCTCGGGATTAATCGATTAGTTCTCAATTAATCGCTAATCCCTCTAATTAGCCAGGAACACTGAGCTAATTAGCTTAGGTAGAAATGGGGATGTTACATTTCTCCCCTCCTTAAAAAGAATTTTGCCCTCAAAATTCGTTGCACATAAGCAGTGGGGAAAATCTCTTTGCATCTCTGCCTCGAGTTCCCACGTGTGCTCTTCCAAGTTTCCTCTTCCCCAGGCCACTTTCACTAGGGGAACAGACTTGTTCCTCAGCTGCTTGACCTTCCTATCTATGATTCTCATAGGCGGTAGGTCGAAGGTCAGGTCTTCCATGCTTGTACACTTTACGGCTCAAGAAGGTGATTGGGGTCGGAGTTGTACTTTCTTAACTGGGAGACATGGAAGACATTGTGAAGGTTTGACAAATGAGGTGGTAAGGCTATCAGTAGGCAAGCTGTTCCTACTCGTTTCAAGATTTCAAAGGGCCAAGAAAGCGAGGCTCAACTTTTTGACTCTAAGGGCTCTACCTATGCCTGTTGTAGGAGTGATTTTCAAGAATACATGTTCTCCCTCTTGGAACTCGATTGGCTTCCTCCTTTTGTCCGCATAGCTCTTCCTCGACGACTTTGTCTTTGTGAGAATCTTTTCCCTTATCCTCTTAATTTGCTCGGTGGTTTCTCTAACCAGATCAGGCCCTAAGAAGCTTTGCTCACCCGGTTCATACCAACAAAGCGGGGATCGGCACTTCCTACCATACAGAGCTTCATAAGGCGCCATCCCAATGCTAGCATGAAAACTATTGTTGTAGGCGAACTCGATGAGGGGTAGGTGCTTGTCCCAACTTCCGTGTCGATCCATTACGCATGCCCTTAACATATCCTCTAGGGTTTGTATGGTTCTTTCTGATTGTCCATCAGTCTGGGGGTGGTAGGCTGTACTTAAACAAAGTTTCGTCCCAAATGCCTTTTGCAAGGCTCCCCAGAACCTAGAGGTAAACCTTGGGTCTCTATCCGACACAATGGTTGCAGGTACTCCGTGCAATCTCACGATCTCTTGGATGTATAGCTGGGCTAGCTTATCCAAAGGATAATTCGCCCTTATGGGTAAGAAGTGGGCAGACTTTGTCAATCTATCCACAATAACCCATATGGCATCGAATCCAGCTTGGGTTCGGGGCAAACCCATCACGAAATCCATAGAGATTCCATCCCATTTCCATTCAGGGATCTCCAATGGTTGCAGCATGCCTGAGGGTTTTTGGTGCTCAATCTTCACCTTTTGACAAACTAAGCACTTATCCACAACATCTGCTATGTCTCGTTTCATGCTTGGCCACCAAAACATCCTCTTGAGGTCTTGGTACATCTTCGTTATGCCAGGATGCATGGTGAAATGACCTTTGTGGGCTTCTTCTACAATTGTCCTCCTCAAGTCATCCTTAGCAGGCACGCATATCCTCCCTTGATACCTCTATACGCCATCAATGCCTTGAGTAAATTCTTTCAGTTTTCCCTCCTTCACCTGAGCTACAATTCTCAAGAACTTTTCATCCTCTTCCTGAGCCCGCATAATTTGCCCTCTGAACTCACTTGTCACCTTGATCAAACTCAACCTTAAACTACGAGGGGTCAGGGTAACTCCGAGATTTAAGTCTCTAAAGCTCTCAATCAACTCCGCTTCCTTGACCATCAACCACGACACATGCAATGATTTGCGGCTCAGTGCATCCGCCACCACATTGGCCTTACCAGGGTGGTAGTTCAATCCGAAATCTTAGTCCTTCAGGAATTCCATCCACCGCCTCTGCCTCATGTTAAGCTCCTTCTGATCAAACAAGTACTTCAGACTCTTGTGATCCGAAAATACCTCAAACCTAACTCCATAAAGATGGTGCCTCCATATCTTCAAGGCAAATACTACGGCCGCTAACTCCAGGTCATGGGTCGGGTAGTTAACTTCATGAGGTTTCAGTTGTCTAGAGGCATACGCTACCACATTACGATTCTGCATCAGGACACAACCTAACCCTCTTCCAGAGGCATCACAGTAAACCTCAAAGGCTCCCTTAGGGTCAGGCAGGACTAGTACAGGTGTAGAAGTCAACTTCGCCTTCAACTCTTGAAAACTTTTCTCACACTCTTCAGTCCACACAAAAGCCGCATTCTTCCTAGTGGGCTTAGTCAAAGGTAGGGATATCTGAGAAAATCCCTTTATAAACCTCCGATAATATCCGGCTAGGCCGAGAAAACTCCATATCTCCGTCACCGTCGTCGGTCTCTCCCAGTTCATCACAGCTTCCACCTTGCTCAGATCTACGGATATCCCTCCTTTAGTCACGACGTGACCCAAGAACTTCACTTCTTCTAGCCAAAACTCACACTTTGACAGCTTCGCATAGAGCTTCTTATCCCTCAAGATTCCCAACACAATCCGAAGATGCTCTTCGTGTTCCTCCTTCGTCTTTGAATAGATGAGGATGTCATCTATAAAGACCACCACAAACTTATCCAAATACGGCCTAAAGATCCTGTTCATATAATCCATAAACACAGCCGGGGCATTGGTCAATCCAAACGACATTACTCTAAACTCATAATGCCCATATCTAGTCCTAAAGGCCGTCTTGGGAATATCTTCCTCCTTTACTCTAATTTGATGGTATCCCGACCTTAGATCTATCTTTGAAAACACCACTGCTCCTCTGAGTTGGTCCATCAAGTCGTCTATCCTTGGTAAGGGGTACTTGTTCTTCACTGTGACCTTGTTCAACTGCCGATAATCCACGCACAGCCTCATGCTTCCATCCTTCTTCTTGATAAACAGCACCGGGGCTCCCCACGGTGAGACACTCGGTCGCACAAACTTCTTCTCCAGCAACTCCTCCAATTGGGTCTTCAGCTCTTCCAACTCCAAAGGGGACATTCGGTAGGGTGCAATAGATATTGGTCCAGTCCCTGGCACCAATTCTATGGAAAATTCTATCTCTCTCCGGGGAAACTCCGGAATATCCTCAGGAAAGACTTCAGGGTACTCATTCGCCACAGGAATCTCCTCAAGAGCTTGCTCCAGCTCAACCTCACTAGCCGATAGGAGAACGTATTCTTGATTCTCAGTCTTACAACAGTATAACACGATAGGTTTCAAGCTTAAACTAACAGGTTTAGAAGGTAAGGAAGGGAATACGATTGTTTTGGCAGCACAATCTAACATAACATGGTTGGCTGAGAGCCAATCCATGCCTAAGATTAGATCTAAACCAAACAAAGGAAGGCAGATTAAATCGGACTCATAAGTCCTACCCTCAATATGAATTTGACACTTCAAACAACACAGACAAGTTCTAACTGGTTTCCCAGTGGGAGTAGAAACAAGCAACATATAAGGT
This sequence comes from Pterocarpus santalinus, assembly GCA_031439595.1. NCBI lineage: Eukaryota > Viridiplantae > Streptophyta > Magnoliopsida > Fabales > Fabaceae > Pterocarpus > Pterocarpus santalinus. The sequence goes on from CM062525.1 coordinate 34,034,144, forward strand.
AGTTCAGAAACAGACAACCCCAATCTACTTACGCAATCATGAGAAATAAAAGAATGCGTAGCGCCAGAGTCATATAGTACAGTTAAGATGTTACCATTTACTTCGCACTTACCTCGAATGAGATCACCAGACTCCGTGGTCTCCTCGGCATTCATGGTGAAGACCCTCCCTTGGCGTTGCGGTTTGGGGGCAGATGTGTCCTTGGTGCAGTTCTTGGCAAAATGGCCGGGTTGTCCACATCGAGCGAGCGTTTTGCCCGGCATAGCAAACCCCTTTGTCTTTGCTTCCACACTTAGGGCAAGCGAAATTGGTCGCGAGCCGGAGGCTGGCTGGCGGGTCTTGGAGGATTGGCAGAGGATCTCTGTGGCTGTTTGCCTCTAGAACCATCGCCATGGTAGGGCTTCTTTTATGGGGGCTGTCTCTGGTGTTGCCCTTGAGATGCCTGCCTCCTCTTATGGGCTTCCGATCTCTGGATAGCCAGCTTACGGTTGCAGTCCTCCACCACGCGACTCTTATTGACAAGGGCCGCATAGTTCGAATCTCAGCGAGGCCGCGATGCCAGGATGTCGACCCTCAAACCTCCTTCGTACTTCATGCACTTCCGGTGCTCATCGGGTTTCGGCGATATAGCGTGGAGGACTTACAGCTCCTCAAACTTCGCTGTGTACTCAGCAACGCTCATACCTCCCTGGTAGAGCCTCAGGAACTCCATCTCCTTTGCGTTCCTTACCGACATCGGGAAATACTTCTCGTAGAAAGCTGTCTTGAAGGCGTCCCAAGTGATTTCCCTTTGGTCACTCTCCATCAAGCTCTTCGCCCCCTTCCACGAGTCGGCATCCGCCTTGACATATAGGTAGCAAAGGCTACCTTTTGGGTCTCAGAGCAAGTCAAAGACCGAGTAGATCTTCTCGATCTCTTTAATCCACTCATCAGCTTCCTCAGGGTTGAAGGCCCCCTTGAAACTGGGTGGGTTAGCCTTGCGGAACTCCGCGAACTTCTGATATTTCGTGCTTGCCCCATTTCCGCCGACGGACTCTTCCGACCTCCGATTTAGCTGATCCATCATGTGTTCAGCTGCCGTAGCTTGAGCTTGCATGGCATTCGCCATCTGTTGAAAGGTCCTCATGAAATCGGCGATGTTAGTGTTGTCATTTGGGCTCGAGGCGATGCGTCTGCGAGTTGCCATTAGTTCCTGAACACACCAAAACAAAAATATCGAGTTGATCAGGCCCAATATCAAGCATAAGCATGGCAGCAACTAAAGGCAATCTCATACGACGGTCATGCATTCTAAGTCCTACATCCCATCATACAGACAGGGTTCTTAGCACGACTTAACATAGCGTACATAGAATTATGCTTGGAAGCATAGTCAGTCCAATCCTCAGGCTTTAACAGGATGAACTGCTCTGATACCATAATGTAACACCCTAATAAATCCATATTACGCTTAAGTCGTATTACGGCGTTTTATTAGTTGTTACTTATGCTCGTGGAACACTAAACTTTACTTGAAATTAAATTACGCGGAAAATACAGTAAATTTTTTTTTTGAAATATGTCGTTGCTTTGGAAAAGTAAAGCCTTGCGCGAGAAGATAGCAATAAACGAGCGTATCGCAGAGATTTCGATATAAATGGAAGGAACATGAGATAAATCACAAAGTCATACATTCAAATTATAACATCAACTACATAATATACTTAATCTCACAATATCCAACAAATACATATAAAGGCAACTCATGGACATGCCATGGCCCCATATATCAAAGGTACACAAGTCTGATGAGATACAATACTAAATGAAATACAAGAGTTAGGGAGCACAAATCAAAATAAGCCCTCGTAGACATATCCTGACTTCTCGCCCTTCCATGCCCTTCCATCGAACTCGGGTCCTCGAATGTCGAGTCCCCCATCTTTGCTCGGCCTCGAGAGGCAGCAGTGCGAATGATGCGGTGCTGCGATCACCTCTATCTGACGGACGCGACGGCGGGAACATAGCTGCCCACCGAGAACGTGCCTCGGAGGATCCTCCTCAGGCAGCGACAGTAGATGCTCGGGAGTGGCGGCGAAGGCTGCTACGGCCCTAGGGGTGGCCATCGAACTCACCTCGACCATTGGAACCTCTGGCGGCGGCATAGGCTCGGCTACGGGTAGGCCGGGAGACAATGGCTCCATCTCGATCTCGGGCAATGGCTCGGCGGAAATCCCAAGGACCCAACGGCTGTCCAAGGCGTGGCGAAGATACGTCCATAGGGTGGCGGAATCTCTGGCTCCTCTTGTTCAAAAACTTCGACCGGATAGAAGTAGGTGCGAACTATCGTGGTGGTCGTGGCCACGATAGCGTGGGCGTCCTCATCGTAAGCCCACTCATGGTGGGGAGGCTCCATGCTCCATTCCACGTGTGGCTCCATGAGTATCTGGTGACGAGACGGAAAAACAACTAGGATAAGAAATAAGATTTCTCAGTAGGACTCGACCCTGACACACCGGTGTCATCGTCATCGTCCCAGCCACTTCGGTTTTTAAATGAAGACTGTGGGCATACAATAGGTTCAGTTATTTGATTTTCGAAAACATTACTATCCGAAGTGGATCCCATTTTAGTACTTATCCTCGTTGTATTAACAACATCATGGCATACAGGAAAACTCATACGACTAGTCATAACATACATAAACAGATTGAGAGTTATGTTCTTTACTTGGGGTGGACCGAAACCCCTTTCTTTCCTTAACTTGACTTATCTTAAGTCCTTTCTTTCCACCCACTAAACATAAGTGGTAATGAGCTCATACCGTGGCCGTCGCCACCATAAAATTTCGATACTTACACTAGCTGGGTCATGCCATGCCTCATGTAAGCCCTATCCCCTATACTCACACTAGCTGGGTCATGCCATGCCTCATGTGAGTCGTGGGTGAGGGGAACTTAAATTAGGTCACCTTCCCTTTTGAAGGATCACACTTTATCTAATCTTTTCTTATTAACTTATGATGCAAAATATTTCTAAGTCCATAATTTCTGCAAAATTTCGGCAGCATAACGGCTAGACCGAAGCTTCCCAAAATTTTGCCAAATAGAATACCAGTATCACAGCATCATATCATATCATCATTATCATACCATCATATCATATCATCATCATCATATCATCATTATCATGGCATCATGATCACATCATCATCACATCATGCTTGCAACCTAACATAGGCATATTCTTAAACAAAGTCTTATGAGCTTAGCTTAGTAAATTAGGTGCAAGCTTTTACATTGGCTTTCGTTTTATTGATTTCCTCTTCTCAATTATTCTAACTTGACTTATATGATTTTCATATTTTAATTTGGAAGATTTATAGTTTAGGTTTTGCATTATAGTTTTGATTAAAATCTTATGAGCTTAACCTAGTACACTAACTACATTAACATTCGGTTTTTCGTTTTATTTGCTTCTTTTGTTAAGGATTGGGCAAGCTTGGTATTTTATTCCATCTAGTCTTCATTAAGTATATTATGAAGTTTCATTACTTTGAGCTAAGGTCTTTTACCTTTTTAAGTCATTTATGCATAGTCTTACTTAAGGTTAAGTTTTGACAGTTTTACTTTTACCCTAGGCAGTAACTTTAAAAATTCACCATAAATTGGTATTTTATCATTTTAATGCGAAATTTTATATGCTTATAGGGTTCTGAGTCTAACTTTTAACAAAACAAGTCCCACTCAAAAATTCATTTTCTAACTCCCGTTATGCATACTTTATTCTGACTTGTTCAGTTTCTAAGTTCACTCCCGGTACAGTGGATTGTCACTTCTCATTATAATTACTCAGAGGGAATCTGAGAAAACTGTTTTAGGGGTTTGTTCCTCTATGTCTTAGCTTTCATTTAAACTTGGTCTCACTCAAAAATCATTTTTGTAGCTCGAGTTATACATATTTTAGTGTAGTCTGCCCAGACAGAAACCAATCCGAGAACAGTCCACTTTGAAAAATCATATCTCACTCATTTTAACTCCGAATCTTATATAATTTATATGTATGGAAAGCTCTCTGAGTCTATTTTCATATAAAATTGGTTCCACTAATTTCTGAGTTTTCTGGAAAAAGTTATACCGTTCGGTTTACAGACTGTCAGAAAATCCAGATTTCACGTTTTGCTTTTTCTCATGTTTTCTCCAAAACACTCAACCTCACTTTCAAGAAACCATTCTCAAGTTATAAAACACTCATATACCATGAAAGATTAGTGAAAAACTAACATGTTGGAGTTCAAAAATAGTGGGTTCAGCCATGCATCACACCAAACCGAAAACATGTTTCCAACAAACCACCATACAAGCAACAACATCTCATTTTATGACAAGAATGGCTATGATGCCCAAATCAATCCTTAAAACCACCTAGCTATGGAGAGCATAGGAGTTCTAAAGCTTGAAAAACAAGAGAGAAAAAGGGTTTAGAGTCACTACCAAGAAGCTTTCTTTGAGGGAACTTGGGATGGAAAAAGAGATGATGGTGGTGGTGGTGCTCCTCCTCTTGGATCTTGGAAGAGGCTTGATATGTGAGTGTCTTTGGTTCTCCAAGAGCAAGAAATGGTGGCTCTTGAAGAGTTTGTGAGTGGGTGAGGAGAGGAAAGGATGAGAGAAGTGGGAGGATTCTAGAGAGAAGTTGGAGAGTTTAGAGAGAAGGAGGAGAATTTGAAATTGAAGAGAGAGAAGAGAGCTTTGTGTGTGTGTTTGGGAGAGGAGTGAAAGAATGAAATGAGGAGAGAGATATGGCTGATGGGTGGCGCAAAAGAGGGAGGGAAAGGTGATGGGACTTTGCTTCTTACAACAAGCAAGAGAGTGGAAAAACCTTGGGGTAAAAGGGTGAGTTGTTTTTCCTTGAGTCTTGGAGGCATTCTAATGTCCATTTTAAGCTTTTCTCTAGGGGTTAAAGGGGAGTACCCCTCTTAGGATTTGGTTGCTTGTCTAAGACTCATCCAAGTGTCAAGATCTAATGGTGGATGACAAGGATCCTAGTCTTGGCTTTTGATCTAATGGTGTAGGATTAAAGAGTTTGAATGAAGGGTGAGATGTTGCTTCTCCTTGGTATGTCTTTCTAGGGCATAAGCATGGAAGAACTTTTATCTCTAAATGTTATTAGAATTATTTAAATGTAGTTTAACTTAATTGGCTTAATTACCCATGAGTTAACTCTTGTCAATTACACTTTTTATGATGTCTTGCCTTACGGTTAAGCATATGCTTAATTTGGGGTTTAATTTTTCAAGAGTTGTCTTAATCATTATAAACTTAATTAGCAAGGTTAAATTGTCTTACTTTTGTTTTGGCACATTCGAGTAATTAAGGATTAGACCATTAAGGTTTTATTAAAACGCTTAGGACATTATGATTAAATTGTTGGCTAGACTTAATTTACTAAGCTCTTGCTCTCGGGATTAATCGATTAGTTCTCAATTAATCGCTAATCCCTCTAATTAGCCAGGAACACTGAGCTAATTAGCTTAGGTAGAAATGGGGATGTTACATTCTCAGTAAGTAAACTCGATCCATCACTCTTACAGTGTCATCATAAACATTCCAGCCACTTCGGTTTATTATGAAAATATGAGCACATATACGCAAATAGTGGTTCAATTTTAAGTTGAAAACATCTTTCTCAAAGCAGGTTATATTTTAACAACCACTTGCCATATTATATGACAAACATAGAAATACAAATAGTGTAATATGCTTCAACAAGAATCATAATAACATTATGACATAACGAGATAATTGAAGATTCACATATAGATGCTTATACTTGACCGTATGCAAGTGCACTTGACTTAATTCGTCTCTTTCTTTAACTTACAACATGATCTTGCTTTTCTGTACTTGGCTCCCCGGATATGAATGGCTGCTCTCACCCTTGGGTAATAGCCTGCTTTGGGTAATAGCCTGCTTTTCAAGTCCGAGCTCGTACTTATACATGAGTGATGGGTTTACTTTCCCTGACCCTCACATCGGTCTATTCCCCTTAAATCTGGTCGAGAGCTAGCCCAAGTCTTAGATAGTACTGCTCTGGCCTCTGCTAGCTAGGTCTATGTCATGCCTCACATGGTAGTTTGGTATGTCCCTTTTGTAAGTTCATATTATCTTTTTCTTTCCATATCTTATCATGTATGCGGATGCTTTGTGCGTTTATGGATATGTCTCATATCTTACTTCTCATATCATATTCTAATTATGCTTGCATGCATGACGTATGTGAACATGACATGTAAATGTAAATATATTCAAAGCATAATCACCCATAGCATAAGTTCTCATAAATTCCTGCCGAAAATTCAGCAGCATAACAGATCAAGTCCGCTTCCCTGTGAATAGTGCCAAGCTACCAATACAATCAATTAAATATGCAATTCAATGTAAAACAGCAAGTTAAAGCAACATTATTAACCATATAGGATGTAAAAATTAATAGAAATATCATTTGCTCACTCTACCCTCTTCTGCCCAAATATTGTGAAATCCCCCTTCTGGCTATGTGTCTAGTTTCCAACCCTTTTAGTCCCATCTCATTTTGATTTGTATAACTCAAGTTATTAGTATTTTACCTCAAACTGCCCTATACTTAGCCAAAAGTGCACCCTTATAAGTGAAAACTCACTAAAAATAGAAATCTAGGTAAAATCATATGAAATTTATATCAATTTAAATCTCACAGGACAAGCTTTCAAGTAAAATAAGTTTCATATCATTTTCATGAGTATATTTTGAGATGTAAGCCCCGTAACTTAACCCTACTAGACTACCCTATTCTAGCCCAGTTTGAACTTAAGTCAACTTCATTGATGTGTTGGGAACAAATGGCAACCAATCTAACTCTGAAATTTTTATAGGATATTTCATTACATGTTAGGTTTCAAACAGCATTAGTTTCACTCAATTTAGAGTTGTATAGGGTGAGTTACACCCTTCTCAACTCGTACTGCCCAGATGAGAATCTAGATTTCTAGGTCAAATTTCAAAAATTCATAACTAATTCTATATTAATTCAATGGCCTTATATTTTATATGTATGGAAATCTCTGAATGTCTAGTTTCATAAAAAAATAAATTCATCAAATTTGAATGGCTATAGGCAGACCCGTACACTCCACCGTACGGACCATCGAGAGAAAAACCCTAACAACTTCTTGAATTCTTCTTAAACTCATGTTTTCCTTAAATCAATCCATCCAATCTTCAATTCAAACTCACATATACATCTTAAACCAACCTTAATTCATCATTGTCACTCAAGATAATATCAGAATCATAGATGAACAAGCGACCCTAGGCAGTCCCAAATCAAAGAAAAGAAGGAGAAAGTTGCAATTCCTACCTTCCTTGGTAGTGTGGAATCTTGGTGGAACTTGATCTTGAAGCAAAGTTGATGGTTGGAGCTTGAGCTTAGGGATGAGAAGAAGTGGAAGAAGATGAAGGAAAGTGGGAAAATGAGGGCTGGTCTCCATCTACTGTGGGGAGGCCGAAAATTTAAGGGGAGAAGGAAGAAAAAAATGAAAACTTATGAAGAAAGCTAGCTTTTGATTGGTGGACTTCAATCCTCATTCAAACTTTGCTTGGCTTCCCTCTTTTATGGCTGATTAAGGCGCCACTTGTAGGGATGTTTTGGCTAAATCTTGGCCCTCCATCATAGGGTTTTCATAGTATAATTTCTATTGGTCTAGTTCCGACAGTTTAAAATACCGAAATTTTACCGATTTCCTTCAAATCGGTAAAACGGTTTTAGAAAAATCCTATGAGGTTTCCTATGGTTCTAATCTAATTCCATCAAGTCTAATCCTTCTAAATCATACTTTATTGGCTTTAAGTGAATGCTTAATCGAATCTTAATTAATCCCAATTATTCGATGAAAACCGAACAACCCGATTAATAATGATAAAATTTTTCGGACATTACACTCTCCACTCACTTGGCAGCCAATTGGCGCCATCCATAGGGTAGAAAGTGGCTCAATTTTCAACCACTCAAACTAATGGTGTTAGTGTGAAGTTCTACTGATTCGGTTCTAGTGGCTTAAAATACCAAATCTTCACCGATTTTCTTCAAATGGGCAAAACTTTCTAAATGACTCTAAGAGAATTTCTATATCTCTATTCTAATTGTTCCTAAGACTCACCCCTCTAATTAACATCTAATTAACTCCTAATTAATATTTAATTAACTTCTAATTGCTCTTACATAATATCGAAACCGAATAAATAGATTAACGACATAAATTAGGCAATTTCGCAGATTCAGAGCCTTTTATTTTCTGTTTTCTATAACTAATGGCATTTCCGTAATTTTGAGCAAGTCCAGGGACACCTCACGTCATTTCACACCCGACTGCCTCCATGGCCCAATCGGCAGAGATTTAAACTTCTACAGTTTCACCACGTGATTTTGCTCTATTTAAAATCACATTCTACTAATTCTACAGATATAGGGACATAAAGGTCATTTCATAAAAAGATCTAGGGTTATTGCGGGAATAAGTCTTTGGGGTAAAAATATAATTTCTAAAAATTCTAGGTATCACTGCAATTAACAAAAGTTTACATGGACACTTTTATCATTTCCTAATTTTTAACATGTGGTAATGCCATATTTTCAACGGCAGTGTTATACTACCCTATAATTATGAGTGTGAGGATCGTTATGGCATAACGTTGCCTGAGAAATTCTCATACTGCCTAAGAGAAATAATTCAAAGTTTCCATTATGTTCTGTTTACGAAAGTAGGGATGTTACACCAATACTCAAGAAGGCCCTCTATGAATTATGGAAAAGAAGGAAACCTAACATTTCCTATTTTCATATCTTTGGGTCAGAATGTTTTATCCTTAACACAAAGGACAAGCTGTCAATATTTGATCCTAAATCTCATCTAGGTGTATTCCTAAGATATTCTTCTATTTCTAAAGCATACAGGGTATATAATAAGATAACTCAAATTGTGGAGGAAATAATCACATCTATTTCAAAGAAAAGAAAAAGGATCTGGACTAGATTATTATGACCTGGAAGAAGATCCAAAGCATTTGTCTTTGAACAATAAATCACAAAGTCAAAGCTCTATTCAAAATAGCCACAAGAGAAAATAATGAAAAAATAGCTAGTAATCCTGAGCCCTCCATTCCTCATCATGTTTCTGATGACATTTCAAAAGATTATGAACCATCCCCATTAAGAAGATATACAGTGGTGAAAAAGACTTAAGAGTTGCTTCTCAAAATCAAGTCATTGGTGAACTGTATCATCTCCAATTTTGCCTATGTCAAATTACCTTAGTGACCCCGAGTAATTAGGAATTTAATGAGGAATTAAAGCATAAAGGCTTAATCAATGGATAAAAAAGGGTAATTAAGACGAGAAAAATTAAGATAATGCTTATTTAAGATTAGAGATTTGCTAATTACATGAATCGAACCCTTAAGAGACTAATTATGCACTACTCATTAATATTTAGCTTAATCAAGGTTAATTAATGTTAATTAAGCATAATTAAAAATTTCATTTCATTAATCATGGAAACATGAGTTAATCACTAATCCTTGATTAATTAAGTCGCTTAAATAGTAAGAACACTTAATCTCATCATCAAATTCAAATTTAAGTCAACCAGACAATAAAGCAATGATGATATCACTAAAGTGAAAAGGAGGAGACAATGTTGCTTTATGTAAGAAAAGTATTAGGGTTTGTCTAAAGTAAACCCCTTAATGATCCATTTGTTCCCCTTAATTACAACAAAAAGAAAAATATCTCCCTCCTAACCCTAATATAACCCACAACCACACCCTTCTCCCACACACACTCACATTTTTCACAAACACAATCCTTCCTCTCCAAGACACTCATATCCTCTCAACTCCAAGAGAGAAAACTCTCTCAACTTCTTCATCTTCTTCATCTTCTTCATTGTTCTTCTTCTCAACTCTCCATCTTCCATAGCCACCCTCACTTAGCCTTGTGAAAGCTATAACTTTTAGCTCTCACAAACAACACATTGTCACTAAAGCAAAGGAAGCAAAAGTCTTATTTCCCTCTCAAGAGCCAAAACCATGTGCACCCTAGGAGCAAGGAAGAGATTTTCACTTCAAGCTTCAACCTTTTACTTGTTTGGTTCATCTCTTGTGGCAGGATTCTCTAACTAACCTTGTTTTCTCTTATGACAAGCCATAAGAGCTCAAGCTTGACTATAGCTTCGGGCCTCAAGCTTTGTCACAAGGTTCCTATCTTTCGAGAAAAAAATGCTATCTTTCAAGTTTCTACTACTCTTCTTGATCTTCTAATGTAATCATCTTTGAAAAGAATGTGTAAAGTTTTGATCTTCACTCATTTTAGTCAAGAGCTCTAAGCCTTAGCCATGGTTATGATTTTTTTAGTCTTGCTCATCACCATCCTCCTCCCCATCAGTAGTGTCTTCAATTGGTGGTTGAAAATCAGGAATTTGAAAATTCATCCGTGTAACATCCTCAATTTCTTATCGTACTAAATTAGCTCAGTAACCTTGAGTAATTAGGCACTTAATGAGAAATTATGAGATTAATGCTTAATTAAGGGGTTAACGAAAAGTTTATGAGTTAACTCGGATGAGAAAAGTCAAGAGAATGCTTAATTGAGATTAGATAATCTCTAATTAAGCAAGTCAGAGCCTTTATAGCTTAATTAAGCACTAATTACCTTTAATTAGCTTAATTGGGTTTAATTAAGATTAATTAAGCTTAATCACAGGATTAATTTTTGTTAATCATGTTCTTGTGCGTTAATCACTAATTCTTGTTTAATCATCTTAATTAAGTTGCAAGAGCACTTAATCACATGATTAAATTCAAATTTAGTCAACTAGACAATAAAGTGAAGAATGATGTCATTAAAGCATAAAGTATAAGACAAAGTTGCTTTTTGTAAGAGATTGTACATGTTTTGTTCCCCCATCATCCAATTTGTCCCCGTAAACCTTAATTAACACAAAATTAAGAAAATATCTCCCTCCTTCCCTTTATGATGAGGATGCCACTTTCTCTCTCTCCCACCCTCATCCATTTTCATTTTCACTCATCTCATTCTCTCTCTCTTGAAATCAAACCCTCTAACTTTTCTCTAAACACTCTTCATCTTCTTCATCTTCTTTTTCTTCCTTTCTCCACCACCACCACCAAAACCTCTCACTTAGCTCTTCAAGGACCTCATCTTTGGATCTTTGGAGACAAGATCTAAACATTACAACCTCCATTTTCACAAGATCTCAAGAGCTTCCACTTCTACCAAGCCAAACAGCCACCATCATCATCAAGAGGAGCCATCATCATCTTCTTCTCCTTCTCTTATTGTAGCGCCATTTTCAAGTAAAGGTAGTGATCTTTATCTTTTTATTTTGTTTACTCAAGAAAGCTTGAAGCTTGATTCTTCTCATGACCAAGATCTTTGAGTGAAAACTTGAGAAAATCTTTCAAGCTCTTCATGAGCTAGTTTTGGTTAAATATGTTCTTGTTCTTCTTCAAGTGTTCTTGATGTTTCTACTTTTGGAAAAATATGTTATTGTTCTTCAAATTTTCTTGATATTTCTACTTTTGGAAAAATATGTTCTTGTCCTTTTTCTTGAATGTTCTTGATGTTCTTGGTGGTATTTTGTTTAAAGTTGTTCTTTTCTTATGATGAGTTTATGATTAGAAAAGTTTCATCTTTACATGTTTTTCATGATTTGATAAGACTATGAACATCCTAAAAGCTTAAAGCTTTAAAAAGTTTGCTTCTTGATGCATAAAAAGTGGCGCAAGTTTGGTGTCTTCATAAAAGTCTTATTTTGTTTTGTTTTGAGGACAAGACTAGATGTAAAAGTTTAAGCTTTTTGGAATATTAAGCCTTTTTGAGTTATAAAAATGGTATTTTGTCACTTTAGGTTGTAAAGATTGATTCTTGGATGTAAATCCTTTCATAAAGTTTTGAACTTTAATCAAGAAGGTGACTTTAAGGCATAAAGTTATAAGCTTGCACACTAAGTCTTGTAAAGGTGGAATCTTGAGATGAATATATCAGTAAAGTTCAAAGCTATAAGCAAAAATAGTATTTTTGAGTCATAAAGGTGTTAACTTTTATAAAGATCAAGACATTATAACTTTAAAGCTAATGTCTTATATCACTAGTTGATAAAGTAGGAACCTTTTTAATTTAGAGACAACTTTAAATCATAAAGTTGAGACCTTGATGGTCTTAGAGTAAATAGAAATGTCAACTTTCATAAAGAATAAAACTTTATGACTACTTTATAAAGAATGATAACTTTCATAATATTTTAGGTAAGATCTTGTTATGTTAGTGATAAAAGCTTGAAACTTTGTAACTTAGTTAAGTTAAAAATCACCCTTGGTGTTCAGTCAACATGGTGTTGTTAGGTTCATGATGTGGTTATGCGTTGTCATGACCCAAGGATTAGAGGGATCTCGAACTCCTTGGGAACAGAAGTATGATTAAGGCCCCTGAGGATACCATGAACTTAGGAATCACTAAGTGCACTATCTCAAGGAAAGGAAACAATCACTTAACTTAATTAATGTGAACAAGTGTTCCATAAGATATGAACTCAAGTAAAGAATAACTTCATATGAGCACTAAGTAGCTAAAAGACCACGTACATATATCTTAACTATGTGATTCTCTCATGGGTAACTATGGAAAATCATGTGATGATTTATAAGATTCTTAACAAAGAATAACACAATTATAAACCCCTTTAGGGTATGAATATATGATGCCATTCGGCGTGATGAATGACAAGTTTGATTGAGCTTTGTTTCTTGATCGAATAATGAGTGTGATGATATGATGTAGATATGATGAATGATTGGTTGAAAGTTTATGATTGGCATTTTGGGAAGCTCCGGTCTAGCCATTATGCTGCCAAATTTCCATCAAAATTATGGACTTAGTCATATCATTGCATATGTCTAGTCAAAGAAGTATTATGTATGTAAAGTATAATGATAAGAAAAGAATTAATGGGAAATGACCCTTCAATCACTTACATAAGGGAAGTAAGAGACGATGATCCATAAAGACTTGAGGAACCTTTATGAGGGAGGCAAAGATGACATGGAGGACCCTCTAACTTAGGGGTAACCAATATCAGCTCAGTCTAATGTGGTTTAGTACTGCACGACGACGGTCACGGAATGAGCCCACGTCCAAAAGCGATCTATTTCAAAGGAAAGTAAAGAATGTTAAGCACGTGCTAAAAACAAAAGTAAAGTAAAGTATAACCATGGTTAAGTCTAGGATGATGCATGTCTGTGCATGTGTTTATATTGTCCATTTGCATTATAAATGCTTATTCTATGCTTTAGTATGTATGATTACTTTTGATGATGTAGTTATGATGTTAAGTTTAAAAGTAACCCGCTTTGGGGTTTAAGTTTTCAAAATCATTAAAATTGAACTTATATCTGTCCATTGTTTTTATAATTAAACTCGAGTGACTGGGACAATGACAATGACATAGTGTTTGTCTAGTCGCTATCCTACTGAGAAATCTAGTATTTCTCAATCCTACATTTCCGTGTCATCTTCACATGATGTCAATGTTGGGCACGGTGGTGATCTTCATTGAGTTCCCAATATGGTGTTAGTGCTTCGACCCAGTGTTGAATGCCTTAGTGATGTCTGCGAGTGCAGCAACAAGGGTCTATATATTCCACGACCGTCCGTTTTAGACTTCTATGATGAGCCCATTTTTCCGACCATATTAGCCATTTGGCAAGGTTACCTAGGATGACATCTATCCTTACTTTTAGCCGCCGAGGTACCCCACTGACGATGAGATCGACTCAAATACCCATCTGACTCCGACTGTTTCCTTGGATTCTGACCCTTGGGAGCCTTGACACCCGCGCTATCATGTGGAGACTGGCCCATCTGAGTCCTCCTATCTGTCTATGATACGTCTGACATTTGACTCGTCTTCTTCTTCAGCAATTCCTCGTCACACTCTACCCCCGGTTCACTGTCACAAGTTCATTCGTACTCATGCAGTGCCTCAAGGGTGTAGGTGTGCTCGAGGAAGGGAGTGTGGTGATGTTACTTCCAGTGGATTTGGGAATGGTTTCCTCCTGCCTGACAAGTGATGTGGTGATTGCATGTAGAGCCGAGTGTGAGGATAGCCCTTTTTGGTTGTAGTTATAGGGCTATCATTTTACTGTATGGCATGCTTAGGCTATAGGGATCTCTTATGTATTTTCTTTTATCATGTATCTGGTAGGTTTCATGTGTAGGGCCGACAGTAGGCGTCGAACCCATCATTATCTATATATATGACTTTTAGTAGCACTTTTAGCATTATATTAGCTATGAATGGCCATGGAATGAATGTTGTGATTATCTAAGTTATTGTTATTCTTGTTGCTTCTATTTATTATTATTCGCACGGTATGTATAAGATAGCGTTGTTTATTATATGCATTCACGATGCGCTCATGGCTCTTGGTTTTCAAAATAGTTTACTCATTATTATTCAAAACAAAAAAAATTTACCCCTATTTTCAGGTAAAGAATTTCAAAAAGGTAATGTTAGTTCCGCGAGCAAAAGTAACAACTAGTAATTCTACGATATGACTTAAGCATAGACTAGAACTATTAGGGTGTTACAATCCTCTTCATCGTTTCTTGCAACAATTTGTTATTGAATTGAACTTGAGTCTCAGTTCTCTCCAACCTAGCCATAAGTTCACTCTTTTCTTCTTACATCTTCTTCATCATTTCTTCATGCTTCATTCTTCACATTCAATCAGTTGATTGAGAGCTTGAGCCATGATAATATAGTCTTTTATCAACCATAGTAGACTCCAAGTCAAGACCATAAATCCTTCCTTTTTTGATTCCAGCGATGTCACGCCACACATCTATCTCATTGGGTTCATAGGATCCTTCCTTGGATGCTTTGTGGGATACCTCATCCATGACATATGTAAATACAATCTGCCAATACCAATATGATGTGAATATACACATTAACAAATTTAAGCATACTTATGACATATTATTAGAGCACACACTATAATTAAGCACGAAATATAGGTATACGTTATAATCTAACATAATAGATAGGCATACGATAACTATAAAACAAATTAGTGGTTACTTACATCTATATGTTCGAATCTCTTATCCACCCACGTTTCATCCTTATGTCTATGTGTGTGGCAAAACAACTCTAATGGCATAGGAGTTCTCCTATGCAATCTCATCTACAAATACAATAATAATATAAGTAAAAATGTACTGAGTTCATATGAAAGCAATATATTAATAAAACTACTTTAAGAAAAAAAATAATAAGTTATTTGAAGACTTAACCAAATTTGCTCTATGCTAGAAAGTGGTAATTGAGCGACCGGCGTGAAAAGAACCTCCAAATCCCCCACAATCAGATGATTGATTTAATTTTGCCTATGAACTTTTTTTTTGAAGGTTTCACTTATCCAAAGTCTATCCCATACTATTTCTCCTAGCCATCTTGGTCTGATTTGTTTGGTACGAGCTTTCCAAAGCAAATTCTTTAGTAAAATCCCAGCTCGCATTTCAAAATTTTTTTTAGCCCAAGCATAATCTAGTGGCTCATAATCAAACTTTCTCTACAATAACCAAAAGAAACATTATAAACTTGTACACATAACTTGATGAACAATAAAATTTTGAGACTCACCGCAAATTCATCAAACAAAAACCCTCTAGTGAGAGGTGGTATTTTCTTCCAAGATGACCATGGCTATAATAGTGTCCTTTGATAAGCTCAGTGATCCCACCAACCGTAATGTGTAAATACAAAAATCTACAAGCAAATATTATCGATTAAAATATGTCAAATATATTTAAATCCATTAAAAACTTTTCACATACCCAGCTCTGTCAAGATGTAAAACTTTCTTCCCATCACTTCTCTAAATGTTTGTGGAATCATGAGAAGAAATCAATCCATGTGGAGCATCTCCTTGAGTTTGAGTGTTAGGGGAATGTGCTCCTGGCACTGATTGTGGTGGAGTTGATTGAGAAGTAGATACATTGGTTGGAAATGTTGGAGATAGGGCAACTTAAGAAGGTGTTTCTTGAGAAGTATCAGCAAGCTGTGTCGGTTTGAATTTTTTTGGCTTATTCTTAGAAGCTGACATTTTTCCTTTTCCTTTATCTGTGTCAGATATCTGCAAATAAATGTAACATTAATTGTATGTATGCCAAATAATAAAAACTAACATATGCATAAGACAATCAAACACTTAATTTACCTTTGACATAAAATAAAAAGTAGACTAATTATCATCATTATCATCATCATCATCATTATCATCAAGCAATCTATCTAATTGAATGTCTTCATTGTCATTTTCCGAATCATTATCAAAATCAAATTCCTCTTCTTCATTATCAGCTACATTCTCTTCAATGTCATCTTCATCATTGAGTTGATAATGAGCTACATTCACTTTAACCTCATCATATGCATCATCTTCATCTCTCAAAGGTTCTAATGGGTCATCATTTGCCACAAAATCCACAAGAATTATTTCATCTTGATACACAAGCTTTAAAATATATCGATCATCAACTGTGCCTCTTGGTTTGGTTTTAATGATAACCCACCAATTAGTTTTTTTCTTTTATATTTTGTGGATATAGGACATAGTAAACTTGAATTGCATTTTTTGCAAATATGAAAGGATCATATTTTGAATACCGTCTTGTATGACATATCTCCACAATAACATATTCTTTGAGAATTTTTACTCCACAATTAAGAGTAGCATCAAACCATTCACAATTAAATAACACTAATTGCTTCAGTATGTCACCAGGGTATTCTACTCCCACAATTTCTTTAAGGATCCCATAATAATAATTCTCTTCATTTCCATCATCATCACCCTTAACACAAACTCCAGAATTGATAGTTTTCTTACCAATACTCCATTCTTCTGCATGGAACTTAAAACCATTTACAAAGTAAACAGGCCAAGTATGAACTTTTCTGTTAGGACCCCATGCTAAGTGGTGTAAAATTTGATTTGATACAGAATTTTTTTTATTCCAAGCCTAACAACAACAACAGACTCATGGTAATTAAGTATAATAAATAGCGTACATACATAACGAACTTATAAAATAGAAAAGGTTAGCAAACTTACATAACCTCGAAACCAAATCGGAAATTCAGATGTTATTATACCATCAACATCAATGCGATTGATATGTGGATTGATTGCTTCCAAGTGTTGCACAAAATATCTAAAATTAATAGTAATTTCATAAATATGCTAATAAATGTGAAAACATAACAAACTAAGATGGATCATTAATAAACTTACTCAATATATGGTTGAACCTCTTCACAATTAAGTAGAACATGTAAGTGTGCAGCAGCTAATTCTTTATCATTCAAATATCGGCTATTACAAGTTCCAGCTGAGCGACCAAAATGGTTGAATATTGATAGAGTTGGCTAGACAATGTCATCAACGACCCCATCATCATTTCGACCAACATTAGTTCTCATTGATTGCACATGAGATTCAAAATAATATGATCAAAAATGAGAGGTCTCTTGACATAAATATGCCTCACGTATGGATCCTTGGATACGTGATTTATTTTTAACCATTTGTTTCAGTCTATTCAAATACCTATGACAATATGAATTTAGTAAGTAATATTTCCATTAATAAGAGTATTGATATTTAAAGTGTAAATTTTTGTATTGTAAACTCTTACCTCTTAAATGGATACATCCATCGATATTGAATTAGACTTCCTACTCCTACTTCATAAGGTAGATGAATGGGTAAATGCTCCATGGAATTAAAGAAACCAAGAGGAAAATTTTGCTCCAATTTACATATGATTGTGACAATATTTTGCTCCATCAAAAATAATAAGTCATCCACTCGTAATATTGTTGAGCACAAATCCTTGAAAAATTTACTCAACTCAACCATGGGCTTCCATACTTGATCCGGAAGAACAGCAAAAGCAATTGGTAGTAGACGCTCCATAAATATATGGCAATCATGAATTTTCATCCCAAAAAGCTTTCCTTTCCTCAAATTCACGCATCTATGCAAATTAGATGCATATCCATCAGGCATTTTGAGCTCACTAACCCATTTACATACAATCTTTTTTTGCTCTATGGACAAAGTGAATTTTGCTTTAGGCTTCACATACTTTCCATTGGGTAATTGCTACAATTCTAATTCCTTCAGCCGACGGTATTCTTTCAAATCCATTCTTGCCTTGACATTATCTTTAGTCTTATCTTTGATATCCGTCACCGTATTAAAGACATTATCGCATACATTCTTCTCAATATGTATCACATCAAGATTATGTCTTATTAAATTAGTTTTCCAATATGGCAACTCTCAAAATATGCTTTGTTTTGTCCAATTGTGAGCAACTCTAAAACTAGGACATGCACATGATCCAACCTCAATGATTTTTGGTAGATCACAAATATTCTCCCAAACATCCTCTCCAGACAATCTAAGTGGAGGCTGAGATTTCTCAACTCAATTTTTTAAAAATGCATCCTTATTTCTTCGATATGGATGATCCAAAGGCAAAAATTGATGATGTGAATCAAACCAAGAGTATTTACCACCATATTTCAGAGTAAAAGCCTTTGATTGATTCATATAATATGGACATGCCAATTTACCCATAATGCTTCAACCTGACAACATTCCATCTGCAGGAAAGTCATTGATAGTCCACATTAGTATAGCTCTCATCATAAAATTCTATTTTTTTTTAAAATGTCATATGTAAGAACACCTTCATTCCATAATAACTTCAACTCATCAATTAATGGTTGTAAATACACATCTATTTTACCCTTTGGATTATGGGGCCCAAGAATTATTAAGGTCAGGAACATATGAGGAGTGGTCATGCATAATTCTACTGGAAGATTATAGGGAGTGACAATCACTAGCCAACAAGAATAAGGTGCTGTTGACTGGCTATATGGTGCAAAACCATAGCACATAACCCTAATCTAACATTTCGTGGTTCAACAGCAAAATCAAGATAACTAAGATCAAATTGTTTCCAAGCTTCTCTATCTAATGGATGGAACAATACTCCTGATTCTAGTCTATTTTCATAATGCCATCTCATATATGGAGTGGAACTCATCAAAGCATATAGACATTTTAACCTAGGAATGAGTAGTAAGTAGTGCATTCTCTTTATCGGTATCTCTTTGTGTTTTCCCCTACCGACTTTTTTCATATTATACCTTGGTGCATCACAAAAGCTACATTCGTTTAATGATTTGCACTCGTCAGTGTAGAACAACATGCAACCATTAACATAACAATCAATCTTTATTGTCGTAAGCCCAAGTCTGGAAACTATTTTTTCATTTTCATAATAATCTTGGGGGTTTAAATTATCAGGAGGATATGTCTTTCTCATAAGCTGGAGCATTTGATTAATAGATCGTTGAGAAAGGTTTCCTTCTGACTTGATTGTCATTAATCTTATAGCTAAAGACAGTTCAGTATGATCAACACAACTCGGCCACGAATGGCTTTTGCGTTGCATGCAGTAAATCATAAAATTTTGTAGCATTTGCATTTGGAGACTCCTCAACCTCTTGATTTTATTGCATTCCAAACTCTGGACCAGCAGCATCATAAACCATGGTCTCAAATCTATTTAGGTGTTCATTGTTACCAATTTCTATCGTGGAAGTACTATACATTGAGTATAAAGTTTCTCACATGAAGTTGGGTTATCTTCTCCATGGCTTGTCCAGTACCAATAATTAGGCACAAATCCTTTTCTATAAAGATAAACTTTAACTTCTTCAGGGAGAATGTAGTTCATATTTTTACACTTAGAACAAGGACATCTAATTTTTCCATTTGCCAAATACGCCTATTGGCATGCAAAAGAAATGAACTCTTCTACCCCATCTAGAAATTTGTTAGTATAACCCCTTTGACCCGACATAAGTCTATTATACATCCAACTACGACATTGACATATGTCCACCTTCTGTATCATTATTAAGTAACATATCATAATCAATTGCACACCATTACAAAAAAAGTTCATAGAACAGATAATTACAACATAATATTGTTCAAAAACAAATTGTTCTTTCATGGTTTGCCCTATCCTATTTAGGAAGAAACTATTCCTTCATCCAATTAACATTTGTTCCTTAAATATCATATCTTATACTTGATGAAATTTTAGCAGCATTTCCCATTGGTCTCCAAGTGCATGACTTAAGTATGGTAACATTAACCACAATTTCATATGTGTAACACTTTATCAGACAAAATACTATGCTTAAGTCATAATATATTACCTGATAAGTTATTACATGTGATGAACTTAATAGCTAACTATTCACTATAATTAGTTTCGGTTTGGCAGCGGAACAAACACTATTCAGTCATTGTACCAAAAATAAAGTAACACAAACAAGATTTCGAAATCATCAAACTGCATCATATATATATATATATACACATGCATATACATTTCTTTCCAAAGTTGCCAAAAGAAATAAAGTAAAGTACAGGGTAGAAAAAATGAGGCCACTAACACAAAATAAATCGGCCTATCTATATGAACAGTACCCTAACTGGTCCCCTTAGGACATTGCATGTATAACTAATAACTCCTACCCATATGCTTATGACCTAAACTGCCAAAAGAAGGTCATCCTATACATCTACTGCTGCTACGGCGGGTACTCCAACTAAATGGATTCCGAAGAAAGGAATCCATTTGCCATACCGGCATCAACAGGGGTATAGTCTATACTCGGGGTAGAAGATGATGACGACGAGCTTGCTGCCTCCGATGGATCCTCCTCAAACATGGAGGCAAAGGGGATCGACTGCAGTAGAGCGACTGGTGGAGCCATGGTTGGTACTGCTGCTGTGGGTGGAGGTGGAAAGGGATGAGCCACGTAGAGAGGGATGGCGATGTAAGGGATGGTAGGGTCAAAGAGGGGGCGCATAAGGGGTATAGCAAAATCTCTCTGGAAAAAGAAAAAAAGGCGAAACTGGCACCTACCAGATATGTACACAAAGTCTATGAACGGATCGAGATCGATGTGGAGGTCTGGAAACTCAATAAATAGGACGCCGATTGCTGTGTTCTCCATGCTCTGAGAATGATGCGGAAATGTATAATAGGGTGAGAAATAAAGATTTCTCAGTAGTAAATCCTAAGTATATATAGCTTCATCGCCGCCATTCTTAGGTGTTTCGAATTTTTAATTAAAAGAGAATATTACCTCAGCAGGATGTCTTACTCAATTAATTATAGAAATCATAGCCCGAAACACAACTTGGTTTTACTTAAAGAGATAAAGGAAAATAAGACAGAAAAATAAGCAACAAGACATATATTTTGACATAATTAAGTGGCAGTTGTAAAGTAAACAAAAGTATATATATAGTAGATAATAGTGCAATTAACTCAAATCGTGGTAACAAAAACTGTGGATATGCAGAAATGATAATGCACTTGACTTTAACTCATATTTTTCCACACTTGGTCCCCTAGGAGTATATTGGCCATAAGACTCCTGGGTAATAGTCCGGTTTTCAGGATCGAGCTCGTTCCTATACAGGGTCGCCAGGTTTGCTTTTCCTGACTTCCCTACTGATCTATTCCACTTAAATTTGCTCAGGGGCTCATCCAAGTCACATGGAAATCCTTCCTCATTCTTATAAGGGTAGCATTACTTGTCTCATGCTTTGACCAATGCAATGCATAATTTACAGACCAATACAATACATAACTTGTAAATTCATAGTAATTGCATTTTTTGCTGAAATCTCAGCATAATGGATCAAGTCCGCTTCCTCATAAATAGTGCCATACAACCAGGAAATTGTAATTAACAGCAAACTCGATACAGAACATCATATTCATACCAAGAATATAACAATATCAATAAGTGCAAGATTTAGAATCTTAAGCATCAATCTATCTTGGAAGCTTTTAATTTCTAATGAGGTTCCTGAGTTCACTTTCAAGGTTAAATAAATTCCGAGTTCTGATCTTATACAAGTTCCAACCTCCTGGGTTATGTTCCACTTTCCGAGATTATATGATTTATGACTTCTGGGGTTATGTTCAACATTCCGAGATTGATTCTGGGTTGAGTCTCAAAATTACATGTATAAGGGTTTTATGTGCCTATGATCCCAACCTCCGACCTGAACCCACAATTTGGTCTTTCAAAACTTTTGAGTGTTTCCTAAACTCTAAGTTCTTGACCTGGAATACATTCGATGTAATTTCCTATTCACTAAGTTCCGAGCTTAGCCTTAAGTATATTCTCCCGAGTTTAACCTTAAGTACACTCTCCCGAGTTCAACCTTAAGTACACTCTCTCGAGTTCAATCTTAAGTATAATTTTTCGAGTTCAACCTTAAATATTTCTGACCTAACTTTCTATTTTACTAAGTCTCGAATTCAACCTCAAAGATCCCTGACCTAATCCCTTATTTACTAAGTTTAGAGTTCAATTTTTAAGTGTACCGACCTAGCTCTCTGTTTACTAAGTCCCGACTTCCGACATAATTTCAAGTTGTTTGTGTCTTATCCCAGACTTGTCCTACTTCTAGTCAGAATTGCACTCTTATGAGAGAAATTCACTAAAAATACAAATCTGTGTGAAATCATCCAAAATTTATATCCATGTAAAGCTAATAGAACAAACTGTCAAATAAAACATTTCATATCATTTGAGTAAGTATAATTCAAGATATAAGCTTTGAAACTTGACCCTACTGGACTATTCTGTTCTATCCCAGAATAGACATAAGGCAACTTTCTCGACTCAAGGGGAACAAATGGGACCTTGTCTAACTTGAAAATTTTTATGGGATATCCTCCTATGTGTAAGTTTTCTAACAAAGTTTATTTTACTCAATTTGAAGTTGTATAGGGTGAGTTACACCCTTCTCAGCTCATACTGCCCAGATGAAGGTCCTAATTTCTAGGTCAAACTTCAAAAATTCATATCTACCTCTATACTAATCCAATGGCCTTATATTATATATATATGGAAAGCCATGAATGTCGAGTTTCATATAAAAATAGATTCATGGAGTTTAAACAGCTGTAAGCGGAGCTATACACTCCGCCATACGGAGTGCCGAGGAAAAACCCTAACAACTTCTTGAGGTTTCTCTTTTCTTCAAATCTTTCATACCAATTCTAATTCCAATCATAATACACAAGCAAAATCAGCCATAAATCATCATTATCACTCCACATAACATCAGTATCGCAAGGTATACAAGACCCACACACAACTCCAAACTAAGGAAAATAAGAAGAGAAGTAGGATTCCTACCTTTGCTAGGTATGATTCTTGTTGAATTTGTGGTTAGAGTTGAAGAAATCTAGTGATGGCTTGAAGGTTTGTGGGAAAGGAAGATGATATGAGTTGAGATGAGGTGTGACGGTGGAAAAAGAATGGGGAGGGGTCAGATATATGGACCGAATTCTTTGCAAGGGCAGAAAAGGAAAAATATAAAAACTTCTCAAGCAAGTTACATGTGATTGGTAAATTTGAGCAAGTTATTTAACTTGGTTTGGTAGCCCACATGGAGGGCTGAGATGGCACCACTTACATGGGTAAGTTAGCTACATCTTGGCTATCCATCCTAGGGTTCTCACAGTATAATTTCTATTGATCCGATTTTGATAGTTTAAATTACTGAAGTCTTACCGATTTCTCTTAAATCGGTAAGCCGGTTTTAGAAAAATTCTGTGAGATTTCCTATGTTCCTAATCTAATTCTATCAAGCCTAATCACACTTAATTGGCTTTAATTAAATGCTTAATCAAATTCTAATTAAATCCACTTATTCGATGAAAACCGAATAACTCGATTATTAGCGATAAAATTTTCTTTTGGACGTTACAATATGCACTTAGAAAGCAAAAGGAATTGTAGCAATTGAAATTTCGACAAGTATAAAATATGATATTTATGTTGTAACACCCTCCTAAGCACAGTACTATACTTAAGTCATAGTACCATACCCTGGAGCTGTTACTGTTACCTGAGCGAACCTCGTCTGACAGCAACTTCAGCCGTCTTTGGAAACTTCTATACTCATCTGGAGACAACATGGAAATAAGAGTGAGAATTATAAAATTCTCAGTAGGATTCTCCAATTTTCATATATAGTGTTATCATGGTCGTCTCCAGTTTGCTTCGGTTTATTTTGAAAAAGATGAATATGCAGCACAAACTGTTTAATTTTACATTTCAAAAAAAAATGTCTTGCCCGAAGCAAAGTTCATTTTTACTCATATACTGGTCCTTTGGGGAAGTGTGCACAAGATTAATTCATGAATAATATCATGGATAATAACTTCAACGTATAAACCGCACATAGCATTAATCTACTGGAAACATAACATCTGTACCTAACTTAACTTGCACTTGAATTCATACATATACATAAAATTTGCTTCTCTTTCATTCGGTACTTACACTAGCTGGGTCATGCCATACCTCATGCAAGTTCTGTCTCTAGTACATACACTAGCTGGGTCGGTGCTAGGCCTTATGTGATTGGGGTGTTTGCATATACTTTAATCTTTAGTCTTTAATCTTTAGCTTTTACTTGGCACACCTAGGCGTTACGTATCACCGTCCCTAGGGTGCATTTACTGCCCTTGGGTAGCCTGGCCGTGGAGTGAGCTCGTCAGCATCACCCGTGACCGTCGTCACACCGACTCACCCGCAAGGGGATTCACGTGCCTCTAGTCTTGGAGGGATCTCATTCTAGTCACGTGCCTCTAGTTGAAAGGATCTCTTCTGGTCACGTGCCTCAAAATTGAGGGATCTCATCTGACCACGTGCCTTCAACATAGAGGGATCTCATCTGACCACGTGCCCCCAAGGTAGAGGGATCTCATTGTCTTAGCTGCCTTCACAGGGAGGGATTCAAGTGCAACTGCCTCCAAGTGAAGGGATTTCATATCTTTATCATTTAACTGCCTTCACAAGGAGGGATTTCAAATAACTGCCTCCAAGTGAAGGGATCCACATTCAATATATTCACATTCTTTCATTCTCAAACATATTCAAGCATAGATATACATATGCTGCATCACTTACCCTCACATGCCTCATAACATACTTATGTCATTCTTAAATATAGGGTTTCTATATACCCATTTATATTTCAATTCATCCTTACATTTAAACATTCATAACTTCTTAGACTTCTGCCGTAAATCCGGCAGTATAACGGATCAGGTCCATTTTCATTTCCCTATGAATAGTGCCAACTTTCACGGACCAATCAGTCATAGCAACATAATCAACTTAACACACATATATCAATGTCAAGCTGGCAATCCTCCATTCAAACTTTATATGTTTCACTAACACTTGTAAAATTATCATTTTAGCCATCCTGCCAATTCTATTCAGTTCTGCCCGAATCTTGTATAATCCACCTTTATCTCTATTCAACTCATTTAAATCTGAAATTTGGATATGTTATAGCTCTATATGTCTACTTTCTAACCTCTTTGGTCCCATGTCATTCTGATTTATATAAATCAAGATATTCACCTTTTACTTCAGCCTGTTCAGTCACTAGCCCGAATTACACTCCTGGGAATATAAATTCACTAAAAATCGAAAATAAGCTCAATTCTTACGAAATTGGTCTCATATCAAAACTAACAGGATAACCTTTCATTTACCACAAGTTTCACTCCATTTGCTTAAGTACACCTCGAGATATAAGTCCTAAAAGTCGACCTTCCTGAACTACTCTGTTTTGGTCTGGATTAGACATAGGACAACTTCCTTGCATCGCCGGGAACAATTGACATCATAACAAACTCGGAATATTATATTGGGGTGTTCCTCTGTGTGTAAGCTTTCTAACAAGCTTAGTTTCACTCAGTTTGGAGTTGTATAGGGTGAGTTATACCCTCCTCATGTCACCCTGCCCGGATGAACATCCTAAACCCTAGGTCAAACTTCAAAAATTCGTATCTCCCCCAATACTAATCCAATAACCTTATATGATATATCTATGGAAAGCCCTGGATGTCTACTTTCATCGAGAAATGGTTTCATCAGATTTAACCGGTTGTAGGCGGAGCCGTACACTCCATCGTACGGACTGCCGTGGAATTCTCACTCAGGCAGCATCCCAACCCATCCATTTCTTCTAATTTTCTCCTTCTAATCATAATTCTAATTCAAAATCTACTATGAATTTAATCATAATTCATCATAATACATCCAATAATTCATCAAATACACAAAGAAGAGTTCAATCTCATGCAATCATAGGCCAAGGAATTCAAGAGTAGAAGTAGAATCCTACCTCTTTGGAGTATGATTTGAGCTAGGTGCTGAAACTTAGAGTGTTAGAGCCTTACTAAGCTTGAAGGAGTAATGGAGTTGGAGAAGAGAAAAGAGAGCTGAACAAGGGAGAAAGTGGCGTAGAAAAATGGGGCTGAAGGAGAGAAAGAGATGAGTTTATAAGGTTGAGGTGGTAGTTAACTTGGAGGGCTTTGATTGGCTGAATTTTCTTGTGGACAGAATTTAGCTACGTCTCCCTATCAGTGTAACTTGCCGCCTTGAGGTCGGAACTCGTGTCGTTTTTACTTGAGCTAGGAGCTGAAGCCTAATGTCGGAACTCGTACCAGCTTGTTTGTGACTTTGGGGAAATCTTGAATCAAGATCGTAGGCCGTAAGTCGAAAGCTCATAATCACATAATCTCGGAACTTCCTATTTGAACTCGGGAATGCCAATGCTGGATGTAAAATCGGAACTCGTGTGACTGAAGATTTGCTCAAGGGTCCGAACTCGTGTCCATCCCAATTGAGTTCAACACTAAGGTTGGAACTCGGGAATTCGAGTCACATTTCCAAACACAAGTTCTTAAACTTGGAAGTCGGTATCTTACGTTTGATTATATCGGAAACCGTGTATAAATACCTTTGAGACATTAAGTCGAAAGTCATGAATTCAGCAAGACTAACTCGGAACTCGGGAATAATGTCTTATCTGTGTTTCAGAGATGAAGTCGGAAATCGGGGTGTTACATATGTAACAAATATTAACCAAATAAAGAAATAGCTTATTCCCAAACCGTTCGATTTGGACAATTCAAGATTCAATATAATGAGCGATACAAAAATGTATACATGCTCATAATATTGAATCTCAAACAGGAATCTAAGGTTTCGCTCAAATTCCTATACACCAACACAAAAGCCAAGAATCAAAGCACAGCATCAATTGACAAACAATTAATGGTCATAATCTTAATGAGAATATATGGTCAATAAATTAAACTAAAGTGAGAGCAATCAATACCAAATAACTAATAAACACCGTACTCTCCCCAAAATAAGCAAGATTACCGCTGCAAATCAAAAACATAACAAATCAATACAAGATCAACTATAGTTACATAGTATGTCAAGAATTAAAAAAAAAATGAACTTACATGAGAAGTTTCTTACAGTAGCTAAAGGTCCTTAACTAAACCACTTCTATCACTTCCACAAGCTAGGCACTAAAATCACAAGAGAAAAAAGTTAAACCAAGAATAACTATAGTGACATAGTACTTCAAGAATTAGAAGAAATGAACTTACATGAGAAATTCCTCATAATAGCTAAAATTCCTCTACTAAACCACTTCTATGAGTTTCTTAAGTCATTAAAATCACAAGAGAAAAAAATTAAACCAAGAATAACTATAGTGTCAACACTTGCAATATCCAATATCTACACAAAGAGACATAAACAAATTAAAACACACAATACAAATAACAATCTCACCACTTCATATCACTAATTGCTAATACCTTATCACTAATCTTATAACTAATCTCTCTACTTAACAAAAATCTCCAATCTCAACATAATCTCTAATGTCTTATAACTATCCTAATAATTAATCTCTCTAATTAATAAATATCTATCCTCATATCTAAAATATTCCAACTTAGAAGAAAGAAAAAAACAACATTTCTCATTTAACTTGGTAAAAATTATATGCAACCACAAGCCCACATCATCATCTCATGTAGCTAAAACAACACTTGCAATGTCCAATATCTACACAAAAAGACATAAACAAATTAAAACACATAATACAAATGACAATGAAACCACTTCATATCACTAATAATCTCTAATACCTTATCTCTAATATTTTATCACAATCTTATAACTAATCTGTCTACTTAATAAAAATCTCTAATTCAACATAATCTCTAATGCCTTATAACTATCCTCATAATTAATCTCTAATTAATAAAAATCTCTAACCTCATGTCTAAAATATTCCAACTTAGAAGAAACAAAAAAACAATATTTCTCATTTTACTTAGTAAAATTTGTATCCAACCATAAGCCCACATCATCATCTCATATATCTAAAACAAAACTTGCAATGTCAAATACCTACACAAAGAGATATAAACAAATTAAAACACAAAATACAAATAACAACCAAAACACTTCAATAGAAGAAAAACAATAAAAGATACCACTAATTTCTAAATCTAAACACAAGAAAAACAACAACACTTTAATAAAATCTATATCAAACCACTTAATCAATCTTAAAAACAACACTTTGAGGTTCCTAAATCTCAAATAATAAACCCAAAAAATTGCATCTCTTTTCCTAGTAATGGCACTAACATCCTCTTCAATTTCCATCTCTCTCACCTACACAAAATCACCCAAACTAACCTAAAAAATCAACCCCAAATTAGCCTCAAAAAGCAGCCCCAAATCAAATCCAAATCGACCCCAAAACAGCCCCTAAACTACCCCTAAATCAACTTCCCAAACCAGCCCCAATTTTACAACAAAGACAAAGGAAAATGCACCCAAACAGTAGCAAGATTGCAACGCAAATTGCAGCAAATCCAACCCTAAATGGCATCAAAATGCTGCCCAAAGTACAGTAGGACACGCAGTGAACTCTAACGGCTTAGGCATAGCTGCAATGCGATGGCGGGGCCGTCAACATGATCGGCGGCGGCAGTCTCTTGGCCAGATGGAGGTCAAGGCGGGGTAAGGGATGGAAGAAGAAGAAGAGGTAAAAGTGTATGAAAGTAGGGCAATAAACAAGAATGAAACTTACGGCTCTTTTTGGGGGTAAATTAAAAAAATAGTGACTGATTTTTCGGTCACTAAATCGATCGCTAATTTTAATTTTAGAGATGGATTTAGTGACGGATTTCATAAACAACATAGAATAGGCTGATTGAATAAATCGATCACCAATTTTAATTTTAGTGACCGATTTAGTAACCGATTTTTATTAGAGAAGGATAAGTTGTGTTTAGCAAAATCAATCACTAAATCGGTCACTAAAATTAAAATTAGTGACCGATTTAGTGACTGATAATATTAGAGAAGGATAATATATGTGTTTAGGAAATCAGTCTCTAAATCAATCACTAAAATTGAAATTAGTGACCGATTTTATTAGAGAAGGATCAATTATGTGTTTTGGAAATCGATCACTAAAATTGAAATTAGTGACCGATAATATTAGAGAAGGATAATGTATGTGTTTAGGAAATCGGTCATTAAATTGAAATTAGTGACCGATAATATTAGAGAAGGATAATGTATGTGTTTAGGAAATCAGTCACTAAAATTGAAATTAGTGACTGATTTAGTGATCGATTTTATTAGAGAATGATCAATTATGTATTTTGGAAATTGGTCTCTAAATTTAATTTTAGTGACCGATTTATTGAATCCACCTATTCTATGTTTTTCAATAAATTGGTCACTAAAATTAAATTTAGAGACCAATTTCCAAAATACATAATTGATCATTCTCTAATAAAATATCGGTTACTAAAATTGAAATTAGAAACCGATTTAGTGACCGATTTCCAAATCACATAATTCATGATTCTCCAATAAAATCAATCACTAAATCGGTCTTAGTGAGCGATTTTATTAGAGAAGCATGAATTATGTGATTTGGAAATCGGTCACTAAATCGGCCTCTAATTTCAATTTTAGCGACCGATTTAGTGACCAATTTTCAACCTGAAATTGACTTATCTATACTGGTCGCTAAATCGGTCACTAAAATAATTAGCAATCGATTTTTCTGCAAAGAACCAACCGTATGGATCTTTTAACTAACCGCTGAATCAGTCTCTAAATATCAGAAATAACAACCAAAAATTTTCGGTTGTTAAATCGGTCGCTATTTCGATAAATTCTAGTAGTATGAATACTCACTATTTTCATTAATAAAACTGAAGTGGCTGAGATAATGACGATAACATTTTCGTATCGGGTTCGAGTCCTACTGAGAAATATCATTTCTCACCCTAATTATTTTCGGTATCGTCACCAGATTCCAATGGCATATCCGGTGGAGTAGAGCATGGATCCCCCACACTACAAGCAGATGTATGATGAAGGATGCCAAGCTATGCTATTTTGGAGTTGTAGTTACAGTTGCTCTACACCTTCAGATATTCCTTTTTTGCGATGAACTATGTCATTTTAGCTTGTATTTTAGTATTTGGGCCATGGCACTACCATTAGCCTTCTTCCATGTATTCGTTAACATTATGAACCCATATGGGTGAATTGATTAGCTATGCATTGTGATGTATTTGTGATTACTAATTATTTATCTTTCTCATATTTTATGATATTGTCTTATGATTTATGTCTGGCATGCTCTCTATATCTACATTCTCGCTCAAGGCCTCACTTTCCAAAACGCTGCAAAGCGACGATGTACTTCAAAAAAAAAAAATTATCTTATTTTCCACGTAACTTAATTTAAAAAGTGATGCTTAAGCCTTCTGCAAGCATAAGTAACAACTAATAAAACTCTGTAATGCGACTTAAGCATAGTATAGGTTTATTAGGGTCTTACAGGCATCATAGAAACTTTAAATTATTTTCCCTAGGCAGCACTATGCCATGACGATCCTCACTCTCAGAACTATAGAATAGTAAAACATTGTCATTGAAAATATGGCACTGCCATATGTTAAAAATTAAGAAATAACAAAAATGCCGCTGTGAACTTTTGTTATTTGCAGTGTTACCCAGAACTTTTAGTAATTACATATTGACCCCCAAATATTCTTTCCATAATGATCCTCCGAATTTTTTAGAAAATGATATTTAGGTCCATACATCTATAGAATTAGCAAAATAAGGTTTTAACTACAGCAGAATTCCATAACAAAGATGTAGAAACCTAATTCTTAGCCAATTGGACCCTGAAAGTGTCCGCCAGTGAAATGACATGGGATGCCCCTAGATTTGCTCAAAATTATGAAAATGACATTAGTTACAAGAAACAGAAAAACAAATAGAAAATATTAAAGAATTTACGAAAAATTAAAGTTCAACAATTCCGAATAAACAATGCTTCTGATTAGCACTATTGATTGAATTATTTCTTTTCGTTAGAGAAATACATTTAATTAAGGTTGGAATATAAACATTCGGATTAGAAAACTTAAGTATGTTAAATGGAAATTTAATAAGATCATTGGTGATGTTTTGAGGATTTAAAAGAATTTATAACATCCTGAATTTACAAAACATTTAATTTATGCTATTAATCAATTTAATGGTTATGTAAGAGTAATTAAAGATTAATTAGAAGTTAATTAGGGAGGTTAGGATTAACAAAAAATTTGAATAGACATGTAGACAAAACCTTAGAAAGTTATTTAGAATCGTTTTACTGATTTAAAGGAAATCGGTTGAAATTTGGTATTTTAAACTGTTAGAACAGAATCAATGGAATTCCACATTGAAAACCCTAACTTGAGTGGCTAAAATTTAGCCACTCCTACCCCACATCAAGGGCGCCATGTGCTACCCAAAGGAAAAGAGAAACTTGGTGCAATCCTAGCCACCCAAGTTCCCACCAATCAAAAACCAAAATTCTACCTACCACGCCTTAATAGAACTCCATAATTCCCTCTTAACCCCCTCATTCTTGGATGTCATTCTACTGCTGCCTTCTCTCCAACCTCTCTTCTCCCACTTCTTCTATAAAGACTCAATTCTAGTTAGCTATTTCACCTATTTGAGGTAGGATTCTTACTCTTTACTTGATTTTAATGATAGGTAGCTGATTAGGTCTGAGCTAGTCCTTTTTGTTTTGATGTTAATTGATGATCTTATGACATGTTTCAAGTGATTAAAGATGGATGTTCTTGGTTTGGGATGGTTAATTGGGTAAAAACTCAAAGAAGAACAAAAATAGGGTTGTTAAAAAATAAAAGCCCTACTGTGTCTGTACTTTCATAGTGTACGGCTTCGCATACAACCATTAGAATTTGATGAAACTAATTTTAAATGAAATTAGACATTTAGAGATTTCGAACCATATAAATTACAAGGCATTAGTTTCCTATTCAGTAAGATTTTTTTTTTTTGAAGTTTACCCTAGATTTCTATCTCTAGACCTGAACCGAGTAGGCTGTGTAGAGAATAACTCACCCTATACACCTTCAATTTAAGTGCAACTAATTTTATTAGAAGCTTACACATAGGGAAACATGCCATAAAAACTTCACGATAAATTCAATCCCTATTACTCCCAGTACTTCATAAAAAATGCCCTATGTTCTGACTAGACAAAGACAAGGTAGGGAAATTCCACTACATTTGCGAGCTTATAACTTGAGCTCTACTCACTTAAATGAAATGAAACTTACTCGAAATGAAAGATGATTCTGTTAGCTTTACAATGATATAATATTAACTCAAATCCAATAAGATTTCTATTTGTGATGAATTTTTATATTTTAGACCTTAATTTTGGCTAACACAGGGCAGACCTGAGTTAATCTTTAATAACTTGAGCTATACTCGTCAAAACTTAATAGAACTAAAGAGATTAAAAACTAGACAAACAACATTTCAACATAGTAGAAATTCAAAATTTAATACATTAAGTAGAAATTATGGCACAAATTATAAAATCGGGCAGAATTGAGTGATAGAAGCAGAATTTCCAAATTACAGGTTTAGATACCTTAGTACATGTATGGAATTCAATTAAAGTTTAAATACTGCAAAGTCCACGTTAATATTGAAAGGTCGATACATTATATTGGTTTTGCTGTCATGTGTAACACCTTACCAGGCAAAATACTATGCTTAAGTTATAATATGTTACCTGATAGGTTATTACATATGGCTATCTAATTAAATTCCATTTTTTGATTTAATGTTGGTTACCCAAACAGAGTTAACTGTTTACTTAATTATTTTCCGTGTTACTACAGAACAAGCAATAAATAAACATTGTAGCAGGGATAAAATAAAAAAAAATAAATGCAGAATAGACAGAACTACTAAAACTGCATCATATACATAAAACAGTACAGGGTAATAAAATAAGGCTGCTAATACAAAACAAATCAGCCAGTCTTTATGAACAGTACCCTAACTAGTTCCCAAGGGATATTTCATGTGCTACCCATCCATATACAGCATACACTAAACTACTGTCTATGACCCAATACTACCAAAAGAGGGCCACTCTATACATTTTCTATTGCAGAACTACACGGGCACCCTAGATGGACTCCGAGGAAAGGAATCCACTCGCCATGTCGGCATTAGCTGGGGTGTAGTCCATGCTCGGGGTTGAGGACGAGGAAGACGAGCTCGCTGCCTCCGACGGATCCTCCTCAGACAATGAAATCGAGGGGATCTACTGCGGTGGGGAAGCTGGCGGAGCCATGGGAGCTGTTGCTACTGCCAATGCTGCTGCATGTGGAGGTGGAAAAAGATGGGCCATGTATAGCGGAATAGCAATATAAGGTGCGGCGGGATCGAAGAGGGGGTGAGTCAAAGGAACAGCAAAATCTCTACGAAAAAAGAAATAAAACCAGAACTGACAGCTACCGAATATATATATAGAGTCTAAAAACGAGTTCAAGTGGATATGAAGCTCATGGAACTTGATGAATAGGATGCCTGTTGCCGTGTTCTCCATGATCTAAGAATGATGCAGAAACATATAGTAGGGTGAGAAATAAAGATTTCTCAATAGGAATCCTAAATTTATACATATATGTCACCGCTGTCATTCTCAGTTGTTTCAATTTTTCCATAATTTTAAATAGTACGACATAATAGTAATATTCAACGTAAATTCTTATTATAGAAACATACACCGAAACAAACTAAATTTTAAATTAGAACAATGAAAATATAGCTAACAGACATACGAATACAACTAAGACAGTGACCATAAATAAATAGTAACGTATCATGAGAAATAAACAAATAACTATGACAATCAATTAAGAATTATCATACAGTACATGTAGATGTGCAGTGGGGAATGCATCTTATCTTTGAAGGCTTTTGCTTCTTAAAACTTGTTTTCCATCCTTGGTCCCCTGGGAGTTATTGGCCATATACTCTTGAGTGATAGTCCGCTTTTCAAGACCGAGCTTGTTCCTATACAAGATTACTAGGTTTACTTTCCTCGACCTTCCCACTGATCTATTCCCCATAAACTTATTCAGGGGCTAGCCCAAGTAATATGGAATCCTTTATAATATTCATGCATTGGATGCACAACTAATTTCATTCTTCCAAATATCATGTATTCATGCAAGTATAATTTGCACAACATATGAATTCCTTGCCAAAATTTTGGCAACATAACCGATCGAGTCCGCTTCCCCATGAATAGTGCTAGACTACCAGTAAAATCATTCATACTTGCAAATTCAATATAGAACAGCAATTATATATTCATAATATCATTCATCAAATTCAATCCAAACATCATTAGGGTTTTTTGTTTACTTCATTCTATTCTGCCCGAATTTTGTATAATCCACCCTTAGTCCAATTCAACTCATTTAAATCTAAATTATGGATATGTCATTGTCTATGTGTCTAGTTTCCAACCCTTTTGGTCCCATCTGATTTTGATTTGTATAACTCAAGTTATTAGTATTTTACCTTAGACTGCCCTGTTCTTAGCCAGAATTGCACCCTTATAATTGAAAATTCACTAAAAATAGAAATCTGGGTGAAATCATACAAAATTTATATCAAATTAAAGCTAACATAAATTTCAAATGAAAGAAGTTGCATGTCATTTGCATAAGTATATTTTGAGATATAAGCACCGTAACTTGACTCTACTAGATTATCCTATTCCAGCCTGGTTTAAACCTAAGGTAAATTCATTGATGTGCTAGGAATAATTAAGAATGAATCTGACTCTAAAATTTTTATGGAATGTTCCCTTATATGCTAGCTTTCAAACAACATTAGTTTCAGTCAATTTATAGTTGTGTAGGATGAATTACACCCTTCTTAACTCATACTGCCCAGATGAGAATCTAGATTTCTAGGTCAAATTTCAAAATTTTATAACTAATTCTATACTAATCCAATGGCCTTATATTTTATATGTATGGAAATCGCTAAATGTCTAGTTTCATATAAAAATAGATTCATCAAATTTAAACAGTTGTAGGTAGAGCTGTGCACTCTGTCGTACGGATCGCCGAGGAAAACCCTAACAGCTTCTTGAATTTTCTTTCTTCTTCAAGTTCTTTCTTACCAATTCCAATTCTAATCACAACATACATGCAAAATCAATTATAATCCATTATCATCACTCCAAATCATATTAGTATCATGAGAAAAACAAGAACCCCACACAGCCCCAAATCAAGGAAAACAAGAAGAGAAGTTGGATTCCTACCTTTCCTATGTGTGATTCTTGCTAGACTTGTGTTTGAGTTGAAGAAATCTTGTTGTGGCTTGAAGGTTTGTTGAAGTGAAGATGATATGAAGTGAGATCAGATAAGATGAGGGAGAAAATAATGGAGAGTGGTCAGCCACATAAAGAAGCCAAAATTGTAAGGTTAGAAAAGGAAAAATGAAAACTTCTAAAGCAAGTTGAATATGATTGGTGGATTTGTGTTAGCCATTTCAACTTGATTTTGTGGCTGCCTTCTTTGGCTGAAAGTGGCACCACATATGGGGATGTTTTGGCTAAATCCTAGCCATTTATCTTAAGCACTCATAATATAAGTTCTATTGGTTCGGTTCTGACAGTTTAAAATACCAAAATCTTACCGATTTCTTTTAAATCGGTAAACCGATTTTAGAAAAATTCTATGAGGTTTCCTATATTCCTAATCTAATTTCATCAAGTCTAATCCTTCTAAATCACACTTAATTGGCTTTAAATGAATGCTTAATCGAATTCTAGTTAATCCCAATTATTCGATGAAAATCGAACAACTCGGTTATTGACGATAAAATTTTTCGGACATTACATCGTGGCTGATTATCTGTTTTAAGATGATACCATTCACGAGGAAGTGGACCTGATCCATTGTGCTACCAAAATTTCGGCAGAAACATGTGAACGTTAAGCATATTTATATGTTATGTACATGAAGATATGTCATGCAAGCATGAATATTTGAAAATAAGGTATAGAGCATGTTGACTCGCGCGTCGTAACACGAGCAAATTAAACCGAATAGCGACTATAGTATAGTAGCCAACTCGGATCGTTTCCCAAAGATGAACACACTATTTGATCAGAAAATTCAGGGGGGTTTTTATAACAAACACTTAAAATGCAATACTGAATTCCAAAGTAAACAGAAAACAAAAAGGCTAAACCGAATTAAAATTCTAATCCAAGACACACAAGAAGAGAGAAATCAACACTCAATCATTGGATTCAAATGTACATGCACACTCCAATTCGATGATTCATTTTAGATTTAATTGAAACCTCAAATCAAACCTAGCATTCACATGAAAATCTCCATGCATTCAACTAATCACTCAAGCCATTCGGTTTAGAGACCTCTAAAACCGAATTGATTTTGGATTAGCTTCCAAACCAATGCTCTCATCTCATATTCAGAACTGAAATATGAATCACACTCTTGAACAATCGAATCACATATATCAACCGAATTATACATGATTTGATTGACTCTTAATCAACATGCATGAATGAAAACCTCCAATTCAATTACGAGATTAAGAAGAAGAGAAGAGGAGTGAAACCGAAATTGGAATTTCCATGTCTTGATGCACCAATCCTCAAGAGCTTGAATGCTTCTCTTGATGCCTTGGATCAGAGGAGGATCACCCTCCATTAATGGAGGAAAGCATAAGAGAGAAAGAGAGAAAGAGAGAAAAAGAGTTTTTCTTCTTCCAAAGAAGGTCCAATTTACAAAATGAGAAAAAGAAGGTCAAAAGTCTCTGAAGCATAATCAGAATTTCTATATATACCTCTAATTAAAAGTCACTAATTACTTAAATAAAATAATCCTCTTTTCCTAAGCTAAATTTGGATAGCTCAATTGCCCAATTTGGATGCTTAGAGAGAAAGTTGTGCCCAAAACAAGTTGAGTGGGCTCTCTTAGACTCAGCAGCGACTTCCAACACGTTTTTGGGCCTCATAACGGTTCTTCTTGGCTTAGTGTTCTGAACATAAAATGAAGCCCTGGATGTTAGCTTTCCAATGCCACCGGAATGGGCTCAATTGAGTCCCTGTAGCCCAAGATACGGTCCAATCATTGAAGGCTGCTCAGAAACCGCGCCCAAACGCTTCAGTTCAGTTCAGAGCCCAATTTCAGCTTTAAGATCTCAGAGTTAGCCCTTGCCCTCTTCATAGAAATTGTAGCTCTATCTCTTAGCTTTCCCACAAATCAAGAAGCATAATAAAATGAGGTATAGAGCTCAAGATATGATCTAAACACTGAAGCAGGTCAAACTAACCGAAATGCTGCAAAAATTAACTAAGTCTCACTAAGATCCAAAAAAAGGAAAATGATCTAAACTCAACCAATTAAGTGTAAAGGAGGATTAATGAGACAAGTATGAAGGATAAAAATAGTATAAAAATCCAATTCATCAAATTCCCCCACACTTAGCTCTTGCATGTCCTCATGCAAGACTCAACCTAAAGGAAACTAAACAAGGAAAATACCAAAATCAACTACAAACCAAAGTGGAAAAACTTATTCTCCAATGAATCATCAAAAGTGCTAAGTTTAGGGACAAAGTAGCATGTGAGGCATCAAGAATTTTCCCACAATCAAATCAAATGATCCCCACCTCTCTAAAGCATAAACCAAGCAACATCACTCAAAGTGCAAAGATCAAGTATGAAGAATCTCACAAGATGGTGGGTGAGTGTATGAAACTCACTAACTCTCAAGTGTGTGGGTAGAAATGTTTCACTCAATTCACCTCAATGGATCATGCATTACCATAGGCTTGCTAATCTTCTACTTCTCCACTACTTGCAATCATATGCAACACAAATCAAGAGGGCTTCATTAATGGTTGTAATGGGGTTAAGGTAAGGGTAGGAAAAATAGGGAAATGACAAGGTAGAACCTAAGGCAATAGGAGAAATATTGGTCAAGATATAAGCCAAGTTCACAAATGTGGGGGGGTTTCCCAAAGTCATTCCATAACATATTCATTCCCTTCATGAACACTCCCATTTTGTTTGCCCTTTCTCTTTTTTTTTTTCTTTTTTTTTTTTTTTTTTTTTGGCACACTTGCAATTTATGCTTTATTTGTAACCATCCACACTTGCAATTGATGCATATATGACTTTCATTTTGCACCCCCCCCCCCACACTTGATCTCTAACACAATACTGATAATGAAACCAATGTCTCCTATTCCCTAAGGTTGGGTAGAATCATGGTTTTCCAAATGGGTTTAGGCTTGTAATGTGCTAGAATCAAAGAAAGAAAGGTCAACAAGGCTCAAAGGGGTTAACAGGGGAATTAATGCTAGGTGGGCTATATGGCCAAGTGGTTAAAAATGAAAAGAAATGCCTCTATCATGTCCATGAATGCATATGAAAATGTAGCCTCAAAGAAGAATTAAAGCAAGTTCTAGAATGACATAAACTATGAGGGTTGACACACAAGAAAGAAAGGAATGGTATGAAATGCAACCATCCAAAACATAGCTCAAAAGCTCACAAGGGTAGTATTCATCATACTCAATCCAAGCAAATCAAGATCAATCACTCAATTCACACATTGCAAGAGGGAAAAGAGGGAAAAGAAAAAATGAAAACATGTTGGAATTCCATCCACCTCAATATTTAATGTCCTAACTCAACAACCATCAATTCATCAAAGAAGAACAAGAGCAAAGATTATTTCAACAACAAAAACAAACCCAGAATGCAAGACTAGCTGGAAAAATGCATGATATTCACAGGTATGAACATGATCAAACATAATGTATCATCCCCGGCAACGGCGCCAAAATTTGACTCGCGCATCGTAACACGAGCAAATTAAACCGAATAGCGACTATAGTATAGTAGCCAACTCGGATCGTTTCCCAAAGATGAACACACTATTTGATCAGAAAATTCAGGGGGGTTTTTATAACAAACACTTAAAATGCAATACTGAATTCCAAAGTAAACAGAAAACAAAAAGGCTAAACCGAATTAAAATTCTAATCCAAGACACACAAGAAGAGAGAAATCAACACTCAATCATTGGATTCAAATGTACATGCACACTCCAATTCGATGATTCATTTTAGATTTAATTGAAACCTCAAATCAAACCTAGCATTCACATGAAAATCTCCATGCATTCAACTAATCACTCAAGCCATTCGGTTTAGAGACCTCTAAAACCGAATTGATTTTGGATTAGCTTCCAAACCAATGCTCTCATCTCATATTCAGAACTGAAATATGAATCACACTCTTGAACAATCGAATCACATATATCAACCGAATTATACATGATTTGATTGACTCTTAATCAACATGCATGAATGAAAACCTCCAATTCAATTACGAGATTAAGAAGAAGAGAAGAGGAGTGAAACCGAAATTGGAATTTCCATGTCTTGATGCACCAATCCTCAAGAGCTTGAATGCTTCTCTTGATGCCTTGGATCAGAGGAGGATCACCCCTCCATTAATGGAGGAAAACGCAAAAGAGAGAAAGAGAGAAAGAGAGAAAAAGAGTTTTTCTTCTTCCAAAGAAGGTCCAATTTACAAAATGAGAAAAAGAAGGTCAAAAGTCTCTGAAGCATAATCAGAATTTCTATATATACCTCTAATTAAAAGTCACTAATTACTTAAATAAAATAATCCTCTTTTCCTAAGCTAAATTTGGATAGCTCAATTGCCCAATTTGGATGCTTAGAGAGAAAGTTGTGCCCAAAACAAGTTGAGTGGGCTCTCTTAGACTCAGCAGCGACTTCCAACACGTTTTTGGGCCTCATAACGGTTCTTCTTGGCTTAGTGTTCTGAACATAAAATGAAGCCCTGGATGTTAGCTTTCCAATGCCACCGGAATGGGCTCAATTGAGTCCCTGTAGCCCAAGATACGGTCCAATCATTGAAGGCTGCTCAGAAACCGCGCCCAAACGCTTCAGTTCAGTTCAGAGCCCAATTTCAGCTTTAAGATCTCAGAGTTAGCCCTTGCCCTCTTCATAGAAATTGTAGCTCTATCTCTTAGCTTTCCCACAAATCAAGAAGCATAATAAAATGAGGTATAGAGCTCAAGATATGATCTAAACACTGAAGCAGGTCAAACTAACCGAAATGCTGCAAAAATTAACTAAGTCTCACTAAGATCCAAAAAAAGGAAAATGATCTAAACTCAACCAATTAAGTGTAAAGGAGGATTAATGAGACAAGTATGAAGGATAAAAATAGTATAAAAATCCAATTCATCAAATTCCCCCACACTTAGCTCTTGCATGTCCTCATGCAAGACTCAACCTAAAGGAAACTAAACAAGGAAAATACCAAAATCAACTACAAACCAAAGTGGAAAAACTTATTCTCCAATGAATCATCAAAAGTGCTAAGTTTAGGGACAAAGTAGCATGTGAGGCATCAAGAATTTTCCCACAATCAAATCAAATGA
The DNA here is from genome assembly GCA_031439595.1 of Pterocarpus santalinus. NCBI lineage: Eukaryota > Viridiplantae > Streptophyta > Magnoliopsida > Fabales > Fabaceae > Pterocarpus > Pterocarpus santalinus. Next base: position 34,075,172 of record CM062525.1, read on the forward strand.
TCCCCACCTCTCTAAAGCATAAACCAAGCAACATCACTCAAAGTGCAAAGATCAAGTATGAAGAATCTCACAAGATGGTGGGTGAGTGTATGAAACTCACTAACTCTCAAGTGTGTGGGTAGAAATGTTTCACTCAATTCACCTCAATGGATCATGCATTACCATAGGCTTGCTAATCTTCTACTTCTCCACTACTTGCAATCATATGCAACACAAATCAAGAGGGCTTCATTAATGGTTGTAATGGGGTTAAGGTAAGGGTAGGAAAAATAGGGAAATGACAAGGTAGAACCTAAGGCAATAGGAGAAATATTGGTCAAGATATAAGCCAAGTTCACAAATGTGGGGGGGTTTCCCAAAGTCATTCCATAACATATTCATTCCCTTCATGAACACTCCCATTTTGTTTGCCCTTTCTCTTTTTTTTTTTTTCTTTTTTTTTTTTTTTTTTTGGCACACTTGCAATTTATGCTTTATTTGTAACCATCCACACTTGCAATTGATGCATATATGACTTTCATTTTGCACCCCCCCACACTTGATCTCTAACACAATACTGATAATGAAACCAATGTCTCCTATTCCCTAAGGTTGGGTAGAATCATGGTTTTCCAAATGGGTTTAGGCTTGTAATGTGCTAGAATCAAAGAAAGAAAGGTCAACAAGGCTCAAAGGGGTTAACAGGGGAATTAATGCTAGGTGGGCTATATGGCCAAGTGGTTAAAAATGAAAAGAAATGCCTCTATCATGTCCATGAATGCATATGAAAATGTAGCCTCAAAGAAGAATTAAAGCAAGTTCTAGAATGACATAAACTATGAGGGTTGACACACAAGAAAGAAAGGAATGGTATGAAATGCAACCATCCAAAACATAGCTCAAAAGCTCACAAGGGTAGTATTCATCATACTCAATCCAAGCAAATCAAGATCAATCACTCAATTCACACATTGCAAGAGGGAAAAGAGGGAAAAGAAAAAATGAAAACATGTTGGAATTCCATCCACCTCAATATTTAATGTCCTAACTCAACAACCATCAATTCATCAAAGAAGAACAAGAGCAAAGATTATTTCAACAACAAAAACAAACCCAGAATGCAAGACTAGCTGGAAAAATGCATGATATTCACAGGTATGAACATGATCAAACATAATGTATCATCCCCGGCAACGGCGCCAAAATTTGACTCGCGCATCGTAACACGAGCAAATTAAACCGAATAGCGACTATAGTATAGTAGCCAACTCGGATCGTTTCCCAAAGATGAACACACTATTTGATCAGAAAATTCAGGGGGGTTTTTATAACAAACACTTAAAATGCAATACTGAATTCCAAAGTAAACAGAAAACAAAAAGGCTAAACCGAATTAAAATTCTAATCCAAGACACACAAGAAGAGAGAAATCAACACTCAATCATTGGATTCAAATGTACATGCACACTCCAATTCGATGATTCATTTTAGATTTAATTGAAACCTCAAATCAAACCTAGCATTCACATGAAAATCTCCATGCATTCAACTAATCACTCAAGCCATTCGGTTTAGAGACCTCTAAAACCGAATTGATTTTGGATTAGCTTCCAAACCAATGCTCTCATCTCATATTCAGAACTGAAATATGAATCACACTCTTGAACAATCGAATCACATATATCAACCGAATTATACATGATTTGATTGACTCTTAATCAACATGCATGAATGAAAACCTCCAATTCAATTACGAGATTAAGAAGAAGAGAAGAGGAGTGAAACCGAAATTGGAATTTCCATGTCTTGATGCACCAATCCTCAAGAGCTTGAATGCTTCTCTTGATGCCTTGGATCAGAGGAGGATCACGTACCATTAATGGAGGAAAACGCAAAAGAGAGAAAGAGAGAAAGAGAGAAAAAGAGTTTTTCTTCTTCCAAAGAAGGTCCAATTTACAAAATGAGAAAAAGAAGGTCAAAAGTCTCTGAAGCATAATCAGAATTTCTATATATACCTCTAATTAAAAGTCACTAATTACTTAAATAAAATAATCCTCTTTTCCTAAGCTAAATTTGGATAGCTCAATTGCCCAATTTGGATGCTTAGAGAGAAAGTTGTGCCCAAAACAAGTTGAGTGGGCTCTCTTAGACTCAGCAGCGACTTCCAACACGTTTTTGGGCCTCATAACGGTTCTTCTTGGCTTAGTGTTCTGAACATAAAATGAAGCCCTGGATGTTAGCTTTCCAATGCCACCGGAATGGGCTCAATTGAGTCCCTGTAGCCCAAGATACGGTCCAATCATTGAAGGCTGCTCAGAAACCGCGCCCAAACGCTTCAGTTCAGTTCAGAGCCCAATTTCAGCTTTAAGATCTCAGAGTTAGCCCTTGCCCTCTTCATAGAAATTGTAGCTCTATCTCTTAGCTTTCCCACAAATCAAGAAGCATAATAAAATGAGGTATAGAGCTCAAGATATGATCTAAACACTGAAGCAGGTCAAACTAACCGAAATGCTGCAAAAATTAACTAAGTCTCACTAAGATCCAAAAAAAGGAAAATGATCTAAACTCAACCAATTAAGTGTAAAGGAGGATTAATGAGACAAGTATGAAGGATAAAAATAGTATAAAAATCCAATTCATCACATGTGCATAAGACTCTCAAGCATATGTATACATAAATACATGAACATATGAATGATAAAGGAATATGAAGGACAAAATGAGATCCCTTTACTTGGAGGCAGTTATTAGATCCCTCCCTATGAAGGCAGTTAAATAAGATAAAATATGGGTTCCTTCACTTGGAGACAGCTATTTGGGTCCCTCCTTGTGAAGGCAGTTAAACTATGAAATCCCTCTACCTAGAAGACACGTGGCCAAATGTGATCCTTTTGAATTAGAGGCACGTGGCTCCCCTTGTAGGTTAGTTCTGTGTGACGACGGTCACAAGTTGAGCTCACTTCTACATCAAACTATCCAAGGGCAGTAAAGATTAAAGATAAAGACATATGCATGCAAACACCTTAGGGACAGCAATACATAACCCCTAGGTGTGTCAAATAAAGAAAGAAAAGGAAGCATAAAAGCATATGCATGATTTTATGATGTAGTTGCATATGCATAAGTTATATTTTGTTATCATTATTTTGAAGTTGCAAGTTATGTTATTATTGTTATTGTTATGAAGTTGCTCTTTATTTGCTATACGTATGCTATGATTCTTATGCTATTTATCAAGTGCATGAGTAAAATGAACCCTGCTTCGAATAATATGTTTTTAAACTATAAAACTGAAAGGTTTATATAGTATGCTTACCTTTTTCATAATAAACCGAAGCAGTTGGAGATAATAACGAAACACTATGTGTAATAGTTTAGACAATCTTATTGAGAATTTTAAATTGTCACTCCTATGTTTATTTTCATATTATCTCCAGATAGTTCAACAAACCATGAAGATGTCATCCTAGACAGAGTTGACTAGGATGAGTGAAGATGATTGAAGGTTGCTATCAAGCAAGGTCCGTTCAAGAAACAATGTCAACTCCTGACATAGTACTATGAATTAAACATAGTACTATACTTGAGACGGTGTTACAATCATAGCAAATGGTGAATCCTAGGAGCCCTAAGTATAGCAAGAACTATAGGAATAGACCCTGCCTGGCTGGAAAGAATGTACACTTTCGTTGCGGTAATCTAGGGCATAGGTTTTGGGTATGTCTGTGTAAGGACCAGCCACCTACTACTAAGCCATAGCATCAAAAGAAGGACTTCGCCCGGACTGCCGAAGGGGTGAATGCGAAGCGAACTACAAGACCCTAACTATACTATGTTAGTTTGGTGCTATGCACTTTCCATTCTTATGCCTATGTTGATTAGAGTTGTCTGTGTTTGGATTGCCTTTATGAGTGTTAGTTCTGCTCCCCTTGATGCTATAGCTAGGAACTGTCACTGTTTCTTGGAATGTCATTTCAAATTAATGGGTGGTCTTTCATAGTTAATTTGATTTGTTTACCTTTGTCTAGTTTAGATTTAATTCTAGGCATAGATTGGCTTTTGGCTAATTATGTTGTGATAAATTATTTTGAAAATTCTATTATGCTTCCCTTACACTTATTGAACCTGTATGTTTATTCTTAAACTCTGTAGAAGTAAGAAGTTGTGAGATTGATAATCAGGAATATATTCTCCTTATGGCAAGTGAAGTGGAACTCGAGCAAGCATTAAATAAGATCCCTATAGTTAAAGAATGCCCAAATTTGTTCTTGATGATATACCCAAGTTTCCCTTGGATAGGGAAATCAAGTACTCTATAGATTTAGTACCGGACCAATCTCTATGGCACCTTATTGAATGTCTCTAATGGAGTTGGTAGAGTTGAAGAGCCAATTAGAGGAGTTGTTAGAAAAGAAGCTTGTGAGACCTAATTCTTCACCCTGGGGAGCCCCTGTATTGTTTGTGAAGAAGAAGGATGAAAGCATGAGGTTATGTGTGGATTAGAGGCGGTTAAACAAAGTGACGGTTAAGAACAAGTACCCTTTGTCTAGGATAGATGACCTTATGGACCAACTGCAATGAGCAGCTGTGTTCTTAAAGATTGATCTAAGATCTGGATATCATCAGATAAGGGTGAAGAAGGAGGATATACCTAAAACCACCTTTAGGACAAGGTATAGGCATTATGAGTTTAGGTTGAACTATCATCCTAGGAAAGCTAATTAGTGGTGGATGCTTTGAATCGAAAGTCGCTGCATGCATCTTAGATTATGGTTAAGGAGGTTGAGCTAGTGGAAAGTTTTAGAGACCTTAGCCTAGGAGTTTCCCTAACTCCCTATAACTTAAGATGAATTAGATTAGGGTGACAAGCAATTTCAAGGGCCAAATTGCTCAAGCCCAAAGGGAGGATAAGGATTTTTTGAAAACCAAAAGCTTAGTGAAAAAAGGGAAGCTGAAAGGTTTCATTCAAGATATCAATGGATTGTAGAAGTTTGAAGGGAGAGTTTGCGTAAGTGAACTCCGAAGAAAGATTTTGGAAGGGACTCAAAAGAGTCATTTCACCATACACCCTAACATCACAAAGATTTATCAAGATGTTAAGAGGATGCTTTGGTGGCTGGAAATGAAAAAGGACATAGCTTAGTTAGTGAGTAAGTGTTTAACTTGTCAAAGGTAAAGATTGAACACCAAAAACCCTTTGGTATGTTGCAACTATTGGAGATCCTTGAGCAGAAGTAGGAGAGTATCTCCATGGACTTCATGATGGGTTTACCCAAAACGCAAGTTGGTTTTGATGTGATATGGGTGATTGTTGATAGACTAACCAAGTCTGCTCACTTTTTGCCCATTTGAGCTACTTATCCTTTGGAAAAGTTAGCCCAAATATATGTCCAAGAGATAGTGAGACTTCATTATGTACCCTCAACGATAACCTTGGATAGGGACCCGACATTTACTTATAGATTCTTGGGAGCCTTGCAAAAGACATTTGGGATCAGACTATGTCTAAGTATAGCTTATTACCCCTAGATTGATAGATAATTAGAGAGGACTATCTAAACTTTGGAGAATATGCTAAGAGTTTGTGTGTTGGATAATCGAGGAATTTTACTACAAGAAAATTGGTGGTTTGCAACATACTTTGCCGCCACAAATGAGCCAAAATCGGCTACAAACCACTTATTTGCAATCTTAGGTCACCCCATTATCAGGAGCTACTGTAGCAACCTATTAGAGGCGACCTTGTCCCCTTCTAATTTGTGGCAAACTTTGCCCCTTTAACTAGCAATGGCAATTGCCACCACAAAAAGCCAATTCGAGGAAAAAAATTAAATAATTAGATTCATACAAATATTATATAACAAAGCAAATCCAATCCAAATATTTCAAGTTCATACAAATAAACAAGATAAATGTCTTAATAAAATTTTGGAAGCCATATTTTCAACATAATTCTAACTACATCTAGTTTATCTCAAAGTCATTGGGGTTCAATTTCCTTCATTGAATGTTGAGCAACTTCCAATGAGTCTTCCACTACTTCGATTTCTTCAAATCTATCCATTAAATCCTTAACAAAGAAACACACAACAATCATTAACAATATTAAGAACAAAAAAATTAGAAATAATATTATGAAAAAATTAAAATCAGTAAAACAATTTTAAAAAAAATAAATAAACCTAGTCGTAGTAGCGGCAATGGCTACTCGGCAGCAATAATGAGTAATCGGTGGTAGTGGTTAAAAGTGGTTAAGGAAGGATGGAAGGAAGAGAAAAGGTACAAAATAAAAAATGAAAAAGAGAGAGAGAGAGAGAGAGAGAGAGAGAGAGAGAGAGAAGGAACAAAGCGGAAGGCGGTGGATGAAGGAGGATAAAGGATGGAGGAAGATGAGAGTAGGTGTGGAAGGTGTAACATCCTCAATTTCGTGTCATGCTAAATTACCTCAGTAACCCTAAGTAATTAGGCACTTAATGAGAAATTATGAGATTATGGCTTAAGTAAGGGATTAACGAAGAGTTTATGAGTTAACTCGGATGAGATAAGTCAAGAGAGTGCTTAATCGAGATTAGATAATCTCTAATAAGCAAGTCAGACCCTTGGCAACTTAATTAAGCACTAGTCACCCTTAATTAGCTTAATCGAGTTTAATTAAGGCTAATTAAGCTTAATCGCTAGATTAATTTTTGTTAATCATGTTCTTGTGTGTTAATCACTAATCCTTGCTTAATCATCTTAATTAAGTTGTATGAGCAAATCACATGATTAAATTCAAATTTAGTCAACTAGACAATAAAGTAAAGAGTGATGTCATAAAAGCAAAAAGCATTAGACAAGACTACTTTATGTAAGAGTTTGACCATAGTTTGTTCCCCCATCATCCAATTTGTCTCCGTAAACCTTAATTAACACAAAATGAAGCAAAAATATCTCCCCCCACCCTACTAAAAGTTTCGGCCACAACAACACAACACACATACATTCACTTCATTTTCAACTTCTTATTCTCTCTCTAAAGTTCTCAAACTCTCCAACTTCTCTCTACATTTCCTCTTCTCTTTCTTCATCTTCTTCATCATTCTCCACCTCCATAACCAAACCTTTCTCACTAAACCCTTCAAAGACCTCATCTTTGGGTCTTTGGAGACAAGATCTAAACACTACAAGACTCATTTTCAAGAGAACTCAAGAGTTCTCTCCTTGCTCATTCAAAACCGCCACCTTTATCATCAAGAGGAGTCATCATCTTCTTCTTCCACTTCTCTTGTTTTGCGCCATCTTCAAGAAAGGTAGTGATCTTCATCTTTTTCATTTTGTTTGCTCAAGAAAGCTTGGAGCTTGGTTCTTTCATGACCAAGATCTCTAAGTGAAAACTTGAGAAGATCCTTCATGTTCTTCATGTGTTCTTAAGTTTCCTCTTTTGGAAAAATATGTTCTTGATGTTCTTCATGTGTTCCTAAGTTTCCTCTTTTGGAAAAATCTGTTCTTGATGTTCTTCATGTGTTCTTAAATTTCCTCTTTTGGAAAAATATGTTCTTGATGTTCTTCATGTGTTCTTAAGTTTCCTCTTTTGGAAAAATATATTCTTGATGCTCTTCATGTGTTCTTAAGTTTTCTCTTTTGGGAAAGTATGTTCTTGATGTTCTTCATGTGTTCTTAAATTTCCTCTTTTGGAAAAATATGTTCTTGAGGTTCTTCATGTGTTCTTAAGTTTCCTCCTTTGGAAAAATATGTTCTTGATGTTCTTCATGTGTTCTTAAGTTTCCTCTTGTTCTTAAGTTTCCTCTTTTGGAAAAATATGTTCTTGATGTTCTTCATGTGTTCTTAAGTTTCCTCTTTTGTTGGTAGCTTGCTTAAAGTTATTCTTTCCTTTTTATGATGAGTTGATGACTAGAAAAGCTTCATCTTTTTATGTTCCCATGATTTGATAAAACTTTGAACATTCTAAAAGCTTAAAACTTTAAAAAGTTTTCTTCTTGACACACTTAAAGTGGCGCAAGTTTTAGTGCCACCATAAAGTTTTCTTTTGTTTTGTTTTGAAGACAAGAATGCATGTAAAGATCTAAGCTTTTTGGCATAATAAGCCTTTTTGAGTTAGAAAATGATATCTTGTCAGTTTATGTCTTAGAAATCAAACTTTAAAGAAAAGACCTTTCATAAAGTTTCAAACTTTAGTCAAGAATGAGACCTTTAAGTCATAAAGTGTTATTTTATAACATTTAATTCATAAAGTTTAGATCTTGAACCAAAACAAAGCTTAAAGGTGTTAATTTTTATAAAGATTAAGACTTGTTAACCTTAAAGTTAATGTTTCATGTCACTAGTTGATAAAGTAGGAACCTTTGTAATGTGAAGACAACTTTAAGTCATAAAGTTGAGACCTTGATGGTCTTAGAATAATTAAATGAGTCAACCTTCATAAAGAACAAGACTTTTTAGCTAAAAAGCTAGTAACTTGAACCATCATTTCATAAGATTTAATCTTTAAGATAAAAGCTCGAAGCTTTGTAACTTGATTAAGTTAAAAATCACCCTTGGTGTCTAGTGAACATGGTGTTGTTGGGTTCATGATGTGGTTATGCGTTGTCATGACCCAAGGATTAGAGGGATCTCGAACTCCTTGGGAACAGAAGTATGATTAGGGCCTCTAAGCATACCATGAACCTAAGAATCACCAAGTGCACTATCTTAAGGAAAGGAAACAATCACTTAACTTAATTAATTTGAACAAGTGTTCCATAAGACATGAACTCAAGTGAAGAATAATTTCATATGAGAACTAAGTAACTAAAAGACCACATTCACATATCTTAACTATGTGATTCTCTCATGGGTAACCATGAAAAATCATATGATGATTCATAATATTCTTCACAAAGAATAACACAACTATAAACCCTTCTAAGGTATGAATCTGTGATGCCATTTGGCATGATGAATGATGAGCTTAATTGAGCTTTGTCTCATGATTGAATGATGAGTGTGATGATATGATGTAGATATGATGAACTGTCGGTTGAAAGTTTATGATTGGCATTTTGGGGAAGCTCCGGTCTAGCCGTTATGCTGCCGGATTTCTGTCAAAATTAGGGACTTAGTCATATCATTGCATGTGTCTAGTCAAAGAAGTAGTATGCATGTAAAGTATAATGATAAGAAACAAAAGAATGGGACATGACCCCTCGATCACTTCAGGGAAGTGAGAGACGGCGATCCACAAAGGAACCTCTATGAGGGAGGCAAGGGTGTTTTGGAGGACCCTCCAACTTAGAGGTAACTAATATCGGCTAAGTCTGATTTGGTTAGTACTGCGTGACGACGGTCACAGAATGAGCTCATGTCCAAAAGCAGTCTATTTTAAAGGAAAGTAAAAGAATGCTTAGCACATGCCAAAAACGAAAGTAAAGTCTAAGTATAATCATGGTTAAGTCTATGATGATGGATGTCTTTGCATGTAATTATATTGTCCATTTGCATTATGAATGTTTATTCTATATTTCAGGATGTATGCTAGTCATGATGATGTGGTTATGATGTTAACTTTAAAAGCAACCCACTTCGGGGTTTAAGTTTTTAGAACTATTAGAAGTTGAACTTATATCTGTCCACTGTTTTTATAATTAAACTCGAAGTGGCTGGGATGATGACGATGACACAATATTTGTCTGGTCGCGATCCTACTGAGAAATCTTGTATTTATCACTCCTACGTTTCCGTGTCGTCTTCAGATGGAGCTAATGGCATCCATGGTAACACTTCTGACGATACCTGACTGGATAAGACGAGGAGCTGCTATGTTCTTCACCTAGCTAAGGAGGATTGAGATAGTAGCGTAGTATCTTTATTTTCTTAAGAGCCCTAGTTGGGCAGTTTATGTGTAATTAAGAGCATGTGGGGAGTCATGCTGCTTAATTTGACCTATTACATATATGATACTTATTAGATGTAATGATGACCTTGATTATCTATGATTACATTCTTGACTTAAGGTATTATGTTATGTTGCTTCCATTTTGTCATATGTCTTATCAGTAATTCTGCAATATGAAGAATAACGTTCATATGTATATGAGTAAGTAAGCGCTTAAAGGCTCAGTTTTCAAGCGTAAAGGTTTTACAAAAAAAAAAATATACGCTGTTTTCGTATATTACGCTAATTTCAAAAATAAGGACTTCCATTAGAAAAGAGTAACAACTAGTAATGCCATAAAATGACTTAAGCATAGTATGGTATTGGTAGGGTGTTACAGAAGGAGGAGGAAAAAAGAAGAAAAGGAGAAGAGAAAAGGAGAAAAGAAAGGAGAAGTGTGAACAACGTTAATGTTCCTCTTCGTTTCTTATGTAATATAAATTTATTTGTGGTGGCCTAAGATCCTTTTTTAGTTTTTCTAATTTTCATTTTTTAAAATTGCCTGACAATGCCACCGCAAATAGGTTTTTGAATTACGGTGGCAATATTTTTTGAATTTGCCGCCACAAATACTAGCACTAGTGTTCCACATTCAACATTTAGTGGTGGCAAAAGCTGCCGCTAATACTAACACTAATATTCCATGTTCAACATTTAGCGGCGACTTAGCATTCCATGTTCAACATTTGTTGAGGGCATAAACTACCGTAAATACTAACACTAGTGTAACACCATCCTAATTACAGTGTTATGCTTAAGTCATAGTACCATACCCAGAAGTTGTCACTATTTCTTGAGCAGACCTTATCTGACAGCAACCCCAGCCATCTTCAAATTTTCTTGAACTATCTGGAGGTAATACGAAACTAAATATAGGAGCGAGAATTTAACATTCTTAGTGGGATTCTCTAAATTGTCACATAAAGTGTCATCATTATTATCTCCAGCTGCTTCGGTTTATTGTGAAAAAGGTGAACATGTTATATAAACATTTTAGTTTTATAGATGGAAAACATATTGTCTAAAGCAGAGTTCATTTTATTCATATACTTGAGTCATAAAAAGCTATCACATAATAAGGTCACAATTCATAATCAGAATGATAGTTGTAGCATATTCAGATGTAACAACTCCAATACATTGGGGAAAATGAAATATGCGTATGCAATTACTTATACTTGAATTTATCCAAATGCACATAACTTCCTTTTCTTTCTTTAGCTTTCTTTAATCTTTACAGCCCTTGGGTAGACTGATCTAGGAGTGAGCTCAACTCGTGACTGTATCACATGATACTAACCCGTAAGGGGACCCACGTGCCTCTAAATTGGAGGCACTCAGCTAGCCAACTTCCTCCAACATAGAGGGACTCGATAGTTTTAGCTTCCTTCACAGGAAGGAACTGAACAACTACGTCCAAGTGAAGGGATCCACATCTTGTCTATTAACTGCTTTCACAAGGAGGGAACCAATAACTACTTCCAAGTGAAGGGGTCTCATCTTATCTTTTATATTCCTTTATGGTTCATATGCTCATGTATTCATGTAAGAGTATGCTTTCAAACTTTCATCCTTGCATGATATATATTCATGGTCCTAACATATAAACATGCTTAATATTCACATATTTCTGGCGGAACTTTAGCAACATAATAGGTCAAGTCCGTTTTTTCGTGAATAGTGTCATTCAAACGTACAATCAACCACAATAGCATAACCAATATGACATGTCAATCTTTCAACATTAATATAAATTTTGCAGCATTCAAATTTGAATTGAGCTTCATACATGCACTAAGTTGTATAATCCTTTAATTTGGTAATTCTGCTAACCTCATACAATTCTGCTCGATTTTGTAATTCATGTCATAATTTTTTCTTAACTTATTTAAATCTGAAATTGAATATGTTGAAGTATTATCTGTCTAGTTTTAAACCTCTTTGGTCCCATAAGGTTTTGATAAGTATAACTTAAGTTATTGAAGATTAACCTAGGTCTATTCAGTAGCCAAGCAGAATTACACCCTAAAAAGTAAAAATTCACTAAAAATTCAAGTCTAATTGGATTTATACGAAGCCTATATCATTTTAAAGCTAACTAAATTAACTTTAATTTCCAATAAGTTTTATTCCATTTGAATAAGCAGAGCTCAAGTTATAAGCTCTCAAATTTGGTTGAATTAGTTTGCCCTATTTCAGTCTAGTCACAATATAGGGTAACTTCAATGAATTACTGGGAAAAACAGGGAATGATTCTAACTTTGAAACTTTTTTATCATGTTACTTTATATGTTAGCTTTCCAAAAAAGTTATTTTCACTCTAATTGAAGTGGTATAGGGCGAGTTATGCCCTTCACACTACAGTTTATTTAGGTTTAAGGATAAAATTTTAGGATTAAATTCAAAAATTTATATCTTACTCATTACAGATCCAATGGCCTTATAATTTTTATGGTTGGAAAACTCTAATGTATAGTTTCATAAAATTAGTTTCATCAAATTTTGGTGATCGTAAGCGGAGCCATACACTCCGCCAGTACGGACACCATAGGGTTTTCAATTGATTTCATATTCTGTTTTGCTACTCCTTTAGTTTTTTATTCAAGTTTCAATACAAACCCAATAAACACATACTATACCAGCCATAAAAGGTCATATAAACATAATACATCATCAAACAAGAGAGTAGAACAAAATTTTTTATCAGCCTCTTCATCACAAAAACAAGTGAAATATGTTGAATCCTACCTCCAAGGTGTTGCAAAACTAGCTAAATTGGGTTTCTTTTGAGGGAGGAAATGATTAGGGGCTTGAAGGCAGGATGTAATGAGATGAAATGGAAGAAAAGAAGATGGAGAAAGAGCTACTAGTTCAGTCGACCAAAATGAGGGCTTAGAAGGAAATAATGAAATTTTATAAAGCTTGGTAGTTGAAATCTTGACATTTGATTGGTTATGATTTTGAATGGTTGAGACTCAACCAACATTCCTCCTCATCTATGGCTGTTATGGCGCCATGTAGGTGGGGATGGTGGCTGAATTTCAGTCACGTAATCTAGGGTTTTATTAGTATAAAATTCTATTGATTCGGTTTCGACAGTTTAAAATACCGAATTTTCTTCAAACCAGCAACACAGTACTAGGAACCTTTTGAAATTTTCTGCATGTCTATTTTAACTTTCCCTAATCCTAAACTCTTTAATTAACTTATAATTAAATTCTAATTAACTTTACATATCCAATAAAATCGAATAAAGCGATTAACAACATAAATTAAATGTATTGCGATTTAGAACATTATAGAAATAGTTACCATTTCTCTTAAATTTTCAAAATATTGCCAATGGTCTCTTTGACATTTTCTACATAATAAACACAACTTTTTTCTAATCCTAATGTTTACCTTTAATTCCTAATTGCTCTTATTTTTCTAACACAACATAATAAATTAATTAACAGTGCTAATCAGATGCACTGTTCTTTAGGATATTACAATTAGCATTCCACATTCAACATTCAACATTTAGCAATGGCAAAAGCAGCCACAAACACTATAGCAATTAGCGAGGGCATTTGCCACCGCAAATACTAATACTAGCGTTCCACGTTCAACATTTAACGGGGGCATTTGCTGCAGCAAATACTTAAGGTTCAACATTTAGCGGTGGCATATAATTTTATCTTTTGGTCCCTGTTTGACTTGCTTTGCGTTCATCTCCTGCCACTAATCCACTAAAAATTTATGGCGAATCATGTCTGTCACAAATTTTTCGCCACTAATAGAGCATTTTCTTCTAATGGTTATGATAAGTGACTGCCTTGATTAAGTTTGCACACAACAATAGTTACCATGTAAGTATCAGTATGGCACCTTATGAAGCTTTGTATGGAAGGAAGTGCCAATCTCCTTTGTGTTGGTTTGGACTGGGTGAGCAAAGCCTATTAGGATCTGATCTTGCGAGGCAAACCATCGAGGAAGTAAGGAGGATAAGGGATAAGATTCTTATGGTCCAAAGCTAACAAGGTATGAAAGTAAGAGAATCTTAAGTCACCATCCTCTTAGTGTGCTATTTTTATTTTCTTAAGAGCCCTAGTCGGGCACTTTACATGTAATTAAAAGCACCCTAGAAGTTTTGCTACTTAATTTGACCTAAAACTTATATGATAAGTATTATATACGATTTATGATTCTAGCCTTATCTATTTTATGTTAATGAATTGAAGTTGATCGTTATAATATTCTGTTTTGTTACACATCTTTTCCCAATGCCATGACATGAGAAACAATGTCTGTATTTATATAAGTAAGAGAGCATTTAAGGGCTCAATTTTTGAGTATGAACAATTTCATTTAAAAAAAAATTACATGCTATTTTAATATATTCCGCTAATTTCATTTAAATAAACTTCTACTAGTTAAGAGTAACAACTAATAATGCCATAAAAATGACTTAAGCATAGTATGGTATTATTAGAGTGGTACATGAACATTCTCAAGGAGTCAAAACCATATCTTTATTCAGAACAGAATCAAACACAACTTTGATTTATGAGATTTAACTTGAATGTATTGATGAAGCTCTTCAAGGCCAAAGTTGGATAGATGCTATGCAAGAAGAGCTCAACCAATTTGAAAAGAGCAGAGTCTTGACTTTGGTTCCACTGCCTAAAGGTGTAACAGCCTCTATTATTTAAGTCATACTCAAGTCATGGAGTTATATTAAAAGGTTGTCACTGTGCTAAGAAATCTTTAAAATATGGAAAATATAATACATGACCCTTTAACTACTCACTTTATTACTGACTAATAATCTTTGATACATAGAGAATAAAATAATTACACTTTTAAAGAAATTGTAACTGACATAGTACATAGCGTCTACATCCGACTAGTCGTTAGCTAGCTTCAATAGTTTCTTAGTCTGGCTTATGCCCAATCCTTGCTCAATTAAAGGCCTAGTACTCCACCATGCACTTGATTTCCAACTTAGATGCTGGAATGTTTACGGAAAAGAAAAAGATACAAGCAGGCAGTGAGAACCTAAGGTTCTCAGTAGGTAAACTCAAACCAATCTTACAGTGTCATCATAAACATTCCAGCCGCTTCGGTTTATTATAAAAATATGAGCACATATAAATAAATAGTGGTTCAATTTTAAGTTGAAAACACCTTACTCGAAGTGGAATATATTTTGACAGCCACTTGCCATTTTATATGATAGACATAGAAATATGAATAGTATAATATGCATCAAGAAGAATCATAATAGCATTGTGACTTAACGATATAATTGAAGATGCACATATAGATGCTTATACTTAATTGTATGCAAGTGTAGTTGGCTTAATTCATCTCTTTCCTTAACTTGCAACTTAATCCTGCTCTTCTATACTTGGTCCCCCGGAGGTGAATGGCCTCTCTCACCTTTGGGTAATAGCCTGCTTTTCAGGTCCGAGCTCGTACCTATACATGAGTGACAGGTTTACTTTCCCTGACCCTCACATCGGTCTATTCCCCTTAAATCTAGTCGAGGGCTGGCCCATGTCTTAGACAGTACCGCTCTGGCCTACGCTAGCTGAGTCTATGCCATGCCTCATGTGGTAGCTTGGTATGTCTTTCTTGCAAGTTCTTATTATCTTTCCGTTTCCATATCTTATCATGCATGCGGATGCTTTGTTCATTCATGGATATGTCTCAGACCTTATTTATCATATCATATTCTAATTATGCTTGCATGCATGATGTACATGAACACGACATGTGTAACACCCTAATAAACCCATACTACGCTTAAGTCGTATTACGGCATTTTATTAGTTGTTACTTATGCTCGTGGAAAATTAAACTTCGCTTGAAATTAAATTACGCGAAAAATACGGTAAGATTTTCTTTTTTTTTTTTTTGAAATACGTCATCGCTTTGGAAAGTAAAGCCTTGAGCGAGAAGGTAGATAGAGAAAGAGCGTGTCGCATAAAATAAATACCCAAATATCATGAGACAAGAGAAAGGTAAATAAATAGAAATTCACAAATACATTGCATTAATTAACTGATCATTACATCCATATGAGTTCATAATATATATATATATATAAACATTACATCGAAGAAAGCTCATGGTCGTGCCATGACCTAAGTACTAGGTACTACTACAGACTTCAATGACAAAGCTCCTTTCAAAAGAATATGCGAAGATGTAGAGTGACGGTCGCTATGAGTCCCAAAAATAGCTTCGTTTGGCATTCCACGTCGTACGTCTGCTCGTAGTGCGGTGGCTCCAAGCTCCACTCCATCGGGTGTGCCAACACAAAAATCTGGTGACGATGCGGAAAAATAACTAGAGTGAGAAATAGGATTTCTGAGTAGGACTCAAACCCGACGCAGAGGTGTCATCGTCATCGTCTGACCACTTCGGTTTTCTTAAGAAATAGGTGTGAACATACAAGATTCAGTTACTAGGATTTTCAAACATAATTATCCAAGTGGATTCACTTTTAAGCATAATTCTTATTAGAAGCATTGAAGTAAAATAGGTAAACATATGAAAGCGGACATTTCATGAGTTAGTAGTTTTCTTGACAAGTCTCTTTCTTATCTCTCTTATCTGGTTTACTTGACTTGTAACTTTCCCGCTCGGCTATGCCTCCTTCACTGGTGGACCAAGTCCCTTTTGTTGTCTTTTCTTATCTTAAGTCCTTTTCTTTTCTTAACTTGACTCATCTTGAGTCCTTCTCTTTTCACCCACTAAACATAAGTGGTAATGAGCTCATACCATGGCCGTCGCCACCATAAAATTTCTGCATTTACACTAGCCGGGTCATGCCATGCCTCATGTAAGCCCTATCCCCTATACTCACACTAGCTGGGTCATGCCATGCCTCATGTGAGTCGTGGGTGAGGGGAAACTTAACTTAGGTCACCTTCCCTTTTGAAGGATCACACTTTATCAAATCTTTTCTTATTAAGTTATGATGCAAAATATTTCTAAGTCCATAATTTCTACAAAATTTCAAAGATAACGGCTGACCGCAGCCTTCCCAAAATTTTGCCAGACAAGATACCAGTATCACAGCATCATATCATATCATCATATCATATCATCATCATCATATCATCACATCATATCATCATATCATGGCATCATAATCACATCATCATCACATCATGCTTGCAACCTAAACATAGGCATATTCTCAAGCAAAGTCTTATGAGCTTAGCTTAGTAAATTAGATGCAAGCTTTTACATTGGCTTTCGCTTTATTGATTTCCTCTTCTCAATTATTCTAACTTGACTTATATGATTTTCATATTTTAATTTGGAAGATTTATAGTTTAGGTTTTGCATTATGGTTTGATTAAAAATCTTATGAGCTTAACCTAGTACACTAACTACATTAACATTCGGTTTTTCGTTTTATTTGCTTCTTTTGTTAAGGATTAGACAAGCTTGGTATTTTATTCCATCTAGTCTTCATTAAGTATATTATGAAGTTTCATGACTTTGAGCTAAGGTCTTTTACCTTTTTAAGTCATTTATGCATAGTCTTACTTAAGGTTAAGTTTTGACAGTTTTACTTTTACCCTAAGCAGTAACTTTAAAAATTCACCATAAATTGGTATTTTATCATTTTAATGCGAAATTTTATATGCTTTTAGGGTTCTGAGTCTAGTTTTTAACCAAATAAGTCCCACTCAAAAATTCATTTTCTAACCCCAGTTATGCATACTTTATTCTGACTTGTTCAGTTTCTAAGTTCACTCCCGGTACAGTGGATTGTGACCTCTCATTATAATTGCTCAGAAGGAATCTGAGAAAAATGTTTTGTGGGTTTGTTCCTCTATGTCTTAGCTTTCATTTAAACTTGGTCTCACTCAAAAATCATTTTTGTAGCTCGAGTTATACACATTTTAGTGTAGACTGCCCAGACAGAAACCGATCCGAGAACAGTCCACTTTGAAAAATCATATCTCACTCAATTTAACTCCGAATCTTATATATTTTATATGTATGGAAAGCTCTCTGAGTCTATTTTCATATAAAATTAGTTCCACTAATTTATGAGCTTTCTGGAAAAAGTTATACCATTCGCTTTACAGACTGCCAGAAAATCCAGATTTCACGTTTTGCTTTTTCTCATGTTTTCTCCAAAACACTCAACCTCTCTTTCAAGAAACCATTCTCAAGTTATAAAACACTCATATACCATGAAAGATTAGTGAAGAACTATCATGTTGGAGTTCAAAAATAATGGATTCAGCCATGCATCACACCAAACCGAAAACATGTTTTCAACAAACCACCATACAAGCAACAACATCTCATTTTATGACAAGAATGGCTATGATGCCCAAATCAATCCTTAAAACCACCTAGCTATGGAGAGCATAGGAGTTCTAAAGCTTGAAAAACAAGAGAGGAAAAGGGTTTAGAGTTACTACCAAGAAGCTTTCTTTGAAGGAACTTGGGATGGAAAAGAGATGATGGTGGTGGTGGTGCTCCTCCTCTTGGATCTTGGAAGAGGCTTGATAGGTGAGTGTCTTTGATTCTCCAAGAGCAAGAAATGGTGGCTCTTGAAGAGTTTGTGAGTAGGATGAGGAGAGGAAAGGATGAGAGAAGTGGGAGAATTCTAGAGAGAAGTTGGAGAGTTTAGAGAGAAGGAGGAGAATTTGAAATTGAAGAGAGAGAAGAGAGCTTTGTGTGTGTCTTTGGGAGAGGAAATGAAAAATGAATGGAGGAGAGAGGTATGGCTGAAGGTGGCGCAAAAGAGGGAGGGAAAGGTGATGGGACTTTGCTTCTTACAACAAGCAAGAGAGTGGAAAAACCTTGGGGCAAAAGGGTGAGTTGTTTTTCCTTGAGTCTTGGAGGCATTCTAATGTCCATTTTAAGCTTTTCTCTAGGGGTTAAAGGGAGTACCCTCTTAGGATTTGGTTGCTTGTCTAAGACTCATCCAAGTGTCAAGATCTAATGGTGGATGACAAGGATCCTAGTCTTGGCTTTTGATCTAATGGTGTAGGATTAAAGAGATTGAATGAAGGGTGAGATGTTGCTCCTCCTTGGTATGTCTTTTTAGGGCATAAGCATGGAAGAACTTTTATCTCTAAATGTTATTAGAATTCTTTAAATGTAATTTAACTTAATTGGCTTAATTACCCATGAGTTAACTCTTGTCAATTACACTTTTTATGATACCTTGCATTACGGTTAAGCATATCCTTAATTTGGGGTTTAATTTTTCAAGAGTTGTCTTAATCATTATAAACTTAATTAGTAAGGTTAGGTTGTCTTACTCTTGTTTTGGCATCTTCGTGTAATTAAGGATTAGACGATTAAGGTTTTATTAAAATGCTTAGGACATTATGATTTAATTGTTGGCTAGACTTAATTTACTAAGCTCTTGCTCTCGGGATTAATCGATTAGTTCTCAATTAATCGCTAATCCCTCTAATTAGTCGGGAACACCGAGCTAATTAGCTTAGGTAAAATGGGGATGTTACAACATGTAAATGTAAATATATTCACAGCATAATCACCCACAGCATAAGTTCTCATAAATTCCTGCCAAAAATTCGGCAGCATAATGGATCGAGTCTGCTTCCCCATGAATAGTGCCAGACAACTAGTACAATATTTCAAACTTGCAATTTAATATGGATTAGCAATTATACAGATATTCATAGCATCCTTCATCAAATTCAATTCAAGCATCTATGGGGTTTTCGGTTTACTTCCTCCTATTCTGCCTGATTTTGTTATAATCCACCCTTTACTCAATTCAACTCATCTAAGTCTAAATTTTGGATAGCCTTATGTGTCTAGTTTCCAACCCTTTTAGTCCCATCTCAATTTGATTTGTATAACTCAAGATATAAGTATTTTTTCTCAGGCTGCCCTATTCTTAGCTAGAATTGTGCTCTTATAAATGAAAATTCACTAAAAATAGAAATCTAGGTAAAATCATACGAGATTTATATCAAATGAAAGCTAACAGAACAAGCTTTCAAATGAATTAAGTTTCATATCATTTCCATGAGTATATTTTGAGTTATGAGTCCCGAAACTTGACCCTACTGGACTACCCTGCTTCAGCCCAATTTGAACTTAAGTCAAATTCATTGGTGTGCTGGGAACAAATAGCAATGAATCTGGTTCTGAAATTTTTATAGGATGTTTTCTTACATGTTATCTTTCAAAAAACCTTAGGTTCACTCAATTTGGAGCTGTCTAAGGTGAGTTATACCCTTCTCAACTCATACTGCTCGGATAAGAATCCAGATTTCTAGGTTAAACTTCAAAAATTCATAACTAATTCTATACTAATCCAATGGCCTTGTCTTTTATATGTATGGAAAGCGCTGAATGTCTAGTTTCATATAAAAATAGATTCATTAACTTAAAACTACTGTAGGCAGATCCGTACACTCCGTCGTACAGACCATCGAGGGGAGAACCCTAATAGCTTCTTGAATTCTTTTTGAATTTATGTTTTCCTTAAATCAATCCATCCAATCTTCAATTCAAACTCACATATACAACTTAAACCAGTCTTAATTCATAATCATCACTCAAGATAACATCAAAACCATACAAGAAGAAGGGAAGAAAGTGGAGTTCCAATCATCCCAATTCAAAGAAAATAAGAAAAAAAAGTTGGAATTCCTACCTTGTCTAGTTGAAATCTTGTTGGTTTGATGTCCTAGATTGAAGAAACTCTTGATGAGACTTGAAGAGGGGTTGAAGATGGAATGAAGGTGAGTGTGAATAGAAGGAAAAGGATGGGAGCTCAGCAGCTTATATGGACGAAAATTGAAGGGGAGGAGAAAGGAATTATTTCAAGACTTTTGAAGGAAGTTAGATTGTGATTGGTGGATTTCATCTCACATTCAAACTCAACTTGGCTTCTCTCTTTCATGGCTGATTAAGGCACCACTTGTAGGGATGTTTTGGCTAAATCTTGGCCATTCATCCTAGGGTTTTCATAGTATAATTTCTATTAGTTCGATTCCGACAATTCAAAGTACCGAAATCTTACTGATTTCCTTTAAATCAGTAAATCGGTTTTGGAAAAATCCTATGAAGTTTCCTATGCTTTCAATCTAATTCTCTCATATCTAATTTCTCTAAATGATACTTAATTGGCTCTAAGTAAAAATTTAATCGAATGCTAATTAATCTTAAGTAATTGATAAAACCAAACAACTAGGCGAAAATGATAAAAATCTAATGAAGGTAAGGCCAAGTTTTTCCACTATCTTGAACAACACTTGGTGCCACTCATATGTGGTAGGGGTGGCTGAATTTCAGCCACTTAAGTGAGGGATTCCAATAGATAATTCTACTAGTTCGATTCTGGTGGTTTAAAATATCGAATCTTCGCTGATTTTCTTCAAATCAGCAAAACTTTACTAAATGACTCTAAGAGAAATTCTATATCTCTATTCTAATTGTTCCTAAGCCTAATCCCCATAATTAACATCTAAGTAACTCCTAATTAACCTTACTTAGTGAATAAGATTGAATAAATTTCTTGTTAACGTGAAATAATCATTTTTACAAATTCGGAGTTTTTCTATTTTCTATTTTTCATAACTAATGGCATTTTCGTAATTTTAAGCAAGTCCAGGGGCACCCACGTCATTTCACACCAAACTACCTCCATGGCCCAATCGGCAGAGATTTAAACTTCTACGGTTTCACCACGTGATTCTACTCTACTTAAAATCCCATTCTACTAATCTTATAGATGTAGGAACATAAAGGTCATTTCATGAAAAGTTCTAGGGTTATTGTGGAAATATTCACTTGGGGTTAAAGTACAATTTCTAAAACTTCTGGGCAAGATTGAAATTAACAAAAGTTGATAGGGCACTTTTGTCATTTCTTAATTTTTAACATATGGTAGTGCCATATTTTCAACGGCAGTGTTACACTACCCTGTAATTCCAAGTGTGAGAATCGTCATGGCATAGCGCTGCCTGAGAAATTCTCACACTGCCTAAGGGAAATAATTCAAAGTTTCCATTATGTTCTATTTACTAAAGTGGGGATGTTACATTCTACCCACCTTAAAAGAATTTTGTCCTCAAAATTCTAGGATTAAGAAGGGTCAAGGAAAAATTCCTTTTAACCTATAGAGATATCCCTCTTTTTGAGTTTGCATCTTATCTTGAGATTACTTGCCGATAGCTATGAGGTAATGTCTTAATACGTACAAAGGATCTATAAGGGTTATGTTGGTATCCGAGCTTGCCTTGTCCCTATGACGCTCTGAATCATTGTTCAGTTTATTGGAGATTCTTACTCATCTCCCTTGCTCTATACCCCACTAGTCCTGCTTTGTGGTAGCTGCTAAATCTTCTGCCACTTGTACATGAGACCCCAGATATTCAACTCATGAAGATTTACAATTGCAAAGTTTAGCCGTTATCATAGTAATTGACGTCAATATGTAGTAATGATAATGCCTATGTCAAGGAGGTCTGTATATTCTTTTCCAAGATTCTTATTCGCTCAGCTACCCTTAGTTCAATAATAAATTTGCCTCCGATAACGTTCTTTAGAAACATAGACTTAGGCCTCTTCTCAAAATTATAACTAGGAGCCTTATCTTAAAACTCATTCTTCTTGATAAAATTTGCCTTGTGCCTAATGCCTATAGGAAAATTTCAGGTTACTTCCACTATACAGATTAAGTTCTAAGACTCATGACTCTTCCTATTAGTTTGATGTCCTCCTTGATTCCTAGTTTTTGAGATACAGGCAGTTTAATATAAAAACCAAGGCTAAAAGTCAAATCCTTTCATCGAAGCTGTAGAGTTTCCTTACCATATTGTCTTACAAGATGACTTTCTAATATCTAAGCAGAGAGTTGTCACGGATTATATGGGTGCCAAAATATACTTTGTTTCATTGATGTTCTGATCCATCATCGAATTCATCGAGTAAATTCCTCATCCTCCTTGTCATGTGTCTGACTACTTGTGTGCTATGTTCTCCGATAAACATTCTAATGCTTGTGCCTTGGGTCCCAAATACCAACTGAAGAAGTTCTTGCCATTATGAAAACTATCAGCTACAGTAGTGATCAACTTCGACAAATAGTAGTCATAATGGCTTCGCCGAAGTTTTTCGAGAAATTGAGCAGGCCATATCCAAACTCTCGCCTACCTAATCCTCTTCGATCAGTGATGAATCCCCTTCCGTTAGGTTTTAGGTGTAATGCTAGAGCTTCCTTCTAAATATATCTATCCTTGCTTCAAAATCTCTCCTTCTTTTGCGGACTTTACTCCATTTCTCATTATTTGCTAATCGGATCTTGTGTCGTTCTTACTGAACTTCTCAATGATTGTTGCGATACTTGCTCCCTCAAAATATGATCAGCTTCCCGTAAGGAAAGGATTATGGGATAGCAGAAGTTCTTGCCACTTTTCTACTTTCTTCAATTAGTTAGCATAGAGATTCCTTGACTATTGTGTTGACGTCCACCTCTCACTTTTGTGGGTACCTTAACTGCTAAACCTTCTGGCTATTCTTCATAATATCTTGCTCTTAAGATGTAATCCATTTGCTGTGTGAAATGGGAATGATGGTCTTGCTTCCCTATTGAAGTTACAATATGAGGACTACCCAGAAGGTCACCCATCATAATATTACTCTCGTCCGAGCACGCTTAACTACGGAACTCTGATGGAACCTAGTGCGTTAGTGATGATCGCATTTAATTTGGCCCAAGGTATAGAGACTTTTCTGATTGCCTCTAATTCCGACATCGTAACCTTGCCCTTCATGGGGCATGTTTCCAAATCCTTTTTGATCTTATATTGGTGCATCATCCGGTCCTGCTTAGGGTGCATCAGGTCTGTTGCACTGATGACCGGTGCCAAGGCAACCCTACTTGGTATTTCGTACACAATCTTGTCTGCACCGTAATCTCATACTAGGTAGTTTTTCTCTGTTTAGTGGGCCAACCAGAAATCCAAACTTCCTCTTTTCCTACCTCGTTCCTACTGTGTTCTATTGTTACTGTAGAAACTTGTCTATTTTCATTTGTCAAAACCTACCTTGCTATTGTTCCCTCGGTCTATCGGGATTAGTTGCATACTTCAAATCTTCATTACTCTCGCCTGAATCTGAATACATTCTTGATCGAGTTACTCCATCCATAACATATATAATGGTACCTAAAGGCAATTGTTCGACTTTGCCTTTCTTCTCTGAATAGCCTCATTCCTCTACTAATAACATGTTGAAGATGATTCCATTATCCAATGCCTGTGGTGGCTGAGGTTGATAGAATTTGAGCATGACTAAATTTTCTAACATTTCCTTTATCTCTGAAAGGTAGGAAAATTACACTTGATTCGTATGCCATCTCTAGTCTGAAAGTTTTTCTACTTCAGGTTAGTAGGAGATATATTGTCTCTCTCTCTTGTTACACTTATAATTTCATCTGCTTTTCATACAGTGTATAGTCGTATCTCCATCTTGATTCAATGTACAGTTAGATGGGTCTATTTACAGTTTGCTCAACTGTTTCCCTTCCGAAGCCAAGATTCCACTTACTACTCTTCCAATTTGCAATCGCTACAAGGTTAGTTCCCTGTACTCTTAAGGGAGTTGTCATTCTATTCTCTGGACGGGGACTTAAAATGGTTTCCTGTGTACCTAACCGAAGCTTCTGCCCTTAGCTTCTTTCACTGATTCTCTGCTTCATTTGTCTACTCTACAAGTTTCTTAATGAAGGATCAGGTCTTTATAATGTGGTATTATCACATTCCAAAATAAAAACCATTAACTGAATTTGTTGGCATGGTACCTCCGAGGTAATCTCATTTATGAAGAAAATAAGGACACTATCCATGCCACATAGGATAACCTCGTCAGCGGGTAATCACCTTACTCTTGTCGAGTATTAAAGTTACAAGACCAGGTAGAAGAATCTCCTAGGTCAAGCTAGAGAAGATGGCCTGGATTGGGTAATCGCAATAAAGCTAGAAACAAACCCCATCAGAGTGAAGAAGATTCCTGCTCAGCTCGTCTCCAACTAAGATCCTGCCCTTGATGATGGAAAATCTTCGGCTACCCGACAACACTTTACAAACAATCTTTTTCGGTATAACTAGGTTTATTATGTCTACAGCAAACCGTCCGACACAATTCCCTTGATTGAATCCCCAATTCTCTGCACTTCTTGACTTGCTCAATTGTCTACCCCTTTATGCCATCGCTACTTTCTAGGAATTTTATCTCTAATAATTATGTATAAAAGGTCCTTAATAAACCTGTTGGGTGTTTCAGGCTTCTATTTACACAAAACCTTATATTGAGATGATCAAGCTCAACATTCAGTCAAGTGCAATAGGTAGTCCACAACACTCATAATAAGGCCACCATGCATAATATTTCTATGCCCTTTTCACGCGAGGACCTAAAGCATGGTGCATCTAGATTCTCAGAGTTTGCATTAAAAGCATAATCAGTCCATCCACAGGCCTATACAGGACGAACTACTCTGATACCAAAAATGTAACAGCCTCTATCATATAAGCCATGCTCGAGTCATGGAATTATATTAAAAGGTTGTCACTGTGCTAAGAAATATTTAAAATATGGAAAATATAATACATGGCCCTTTAACTACTCACTTTATTACTGACTAATAATCTTTGATACATAGAGAATAAAATAATTACACTTTTAAAGAAATTATAACTGACATAGTACACAGCATCTACATCCGACTAGTCGTTAGCTAGCTTCAATAGTTTCTTGATCTAGCTTACGCCCGATCCTTGCTCAATGAAAGGCCCAGTACTCAACCACGCACTTGATTTCCAACTTGGGTGCTGGAATGTTTACGGAAAAGAAAAACATACAAGCAAGTAGTGAGAACCTAAGGTTCTCAGTAGGTAAACTCAAACCAATCTTACAGCGTCATCATAAACATTCCAGCCGCTTCAATTTATTATGAAAATATGAGCACATATAAACAAATAGTGGTTCAATTTTAAGTTGAAAACACCTTACTCGAAGCGAGATATATTTTAACAGCCACTTGCCATTTCATATGACAGACATAGAAATATGAATAGTATAATATGCTACAACAAGAATTATAATAGCATTGTGACTTAACGATATAATTGAAAATGCACATATAGATGCTTATAATTGACTGTATGCAAATGCACTTGGCTTAATTCATCTTTCCTTAACTTACAACTTAATCTTACTCTTCTATGCTTGGTCTCCCGAAGGTGAATGGCCTCTCTCAGCCCTGGGTAATAGCTTGTTTTTCAGGTCCAAGCTCGTACCTATACATGAGTGATGGGTTTACTTTCCCCGACCCTTGCACCAGTCTATTCCCCTTAAATCTAGTCGAGGGCTGGCCCATGTCTTAGACAGTACCGCTCTGGCCCACGTTAACTAAGTCTATGCCATGCCTCATGTGGTATCTTGGTACGTCTTTCTTACAAGTTCTTATTATCTTTCCCTTTCCATATCTTATCATGCATGCAGATGCTTTGTTCATTCATGGATATGTCTCATACCTTATTTATCATATCATATTCTAATTATGCTTGCATGCATGATGTACGTGAACACGACATGTAAATGTAAATATATTCAAAGCATAACCACCCACAGCATAAGTTCTCATAAATTCCTGCCAAAAATTCGGCAGCATAACGGATTGAGTCTGCTTTCCCATGAATAGTGCCAAACAACTAGTACAATCTTTCAAACTTGCAATTCAATATGGATCAGCAATTATACAGATATTCATAGCATCCTTCATCAAGTTCAATTCAAGCATCTATGGGGTTTTTTGTTTACTCCCTCCTATTCTATCCAATTTTGTTATAATCCATCCTTTGCCCAATTCAACTTATCTAAGTCTAAATTTTGGATATGTCATAGCCTTATGTGTCTAGTTCCCAACCCTTTTAGTCCTATCTCAATTTGATTTGTATAACTCAAGATATAAGTATTTTTCCTCAGGCTACCCTGTTCTTAGCTAGAATTATGCTCTTATAAGTGAAAATTCACTAAAAATAGAAATCTAGGTGTAATCATACGAAATTTATATTAAATGAAATCGAACAGAACAAGCTTTCAAATGAATTAAGTTTCATGTCATTTGCATGAGTATATTTTGAGTTATGAGTCCCGAAACTTGACCCTACTAAACTACCTTGCTTCAGCCCAGTTTGAACTTAAGTCAAATTCATTGGTGTGCTAAGAACAAATGGCAATGAAACTGGTTCTGAAATTTTTATGGGGTGTTTCCTTACATGTTATCTTTCAAACAACCTTAGGTTCACTCAATTTGGATTTGTTTAGGGTGAGTTATACCCTTCTCAACTCATACTACCCGGATAAGAATCCAGATTTCTAGGTTAAATTTTAAAAATTCATAACTAATTCTATACTAATCCATTGGCCTTTATTTTATATGTATAGAAAGCCTTGAATGTCTAGTTTCATATAAAAATAGATTTATCAACTTCAAACGGCTGTAGGCAGAGCCGTACACTCTGCCGTACAGACCATCGAGGGGAAAACCCTAACAACTTCTTGAATTCTTCTTGAATTCATGTTTTCCTTAAATCAATCCATCCAATCTTCAAT
Organism: Pterocarpus santalinus; assembly: GCA_031439595.1. NCBI lineage: Eukaryota > Viridiplantae > Streptophyta > Magnoliopsida > Fabales > Fabaceae > Pterocarpus > Pterocarpus santalinus. Next base: position 34,102,689 of record CM062525.1, read on the forward strand.
TCAAACTCACATATACAACTTAAACCAGCCTTAATTCATCATCATCACTCAAGATAACATCAAAATCATACAAGAAGGAGGGAAGAAAGTGGAGCTCCAATCAGCCCAATTCAAAGAAAATAAGAAAAGAAGTTGGAATTCCTACCTTGTCTAGTTGAAATCTTGTTAGTTTGATATCCTAGATTGAAGAAACTCTTGATGACACTTGAAGAGGGGTTGAAGATGGAGTGAAGGTGAGTGTGAATGAAGGAAAAGGATGAGAGCTCAGCAGCTTATATGGACGAAAATTGAAGGAGAGGAGAAAGGAATTATTTCAAGACTTTTGAAGGAAGTTAGATTGTGATTGGCGGATTTCATCTCACATTCAAACTCAACTTGGCTGCTCTCTTTCATGGCTGATTGAGGCGCCACTTGTAGGGATGTTTTGGCTAAATCTTGGCCATTCATCCTAGGGTTTTCATAGTATAATTGCTATTAGTTCGGTTCCGACAATTCAAAGTACCGAAATCTTACCGATTTCCTTTAAATCAGTAAATTGGTTTTGGAAAAATCCTATGAAGTTTCCTATGCTTTCAATCTAATTCTCTCATATCTAATTTCTCTAAATGATACTTAATTGGCTCTAAATAAAAATTTAATCGAATGCTAATTAATCTTAAGTAATTGATAAAACCAAACAACTAGGCGAAACGATAAAAATCGAATGAAGGTAAGGCCAAGTTTTTCCACTATCTTGAGCAACACTTGGTGCCACTCATATGTGGTAGGGGTGGCTGAATTTCAGCCACTTAAGTGAGGGATTCTAGTAGAAAATTCTACTGGTTCGGTTCTGGTGGTTTAAAATACCGAATCTTCGCTGATTTTCTTCAAATCAGCAAAACTTTACTAAATGACTCTAAGAGAAATTCTATATCTCTATTCTAATTGTTCCTAAGCCTAATCCCCCTAATTAACATCTAAGTAACTCCTAATTAACCTTACTTAATGAATAAAATTGAATAAATTGCTTGTTAATGTGAAATAATCATTTTTGCAAATTCGGAGTTTTTCTATTTTCTATTTTTCATAGCTAATGGCATTTTCGTAATTTTAAGCAAGTCCAGGGGCACCCACGTCATTTCACACCATACTACCTCCATGGCCCAATCAGCAGAGATTTAAACTTCTACGGTTTCACCACGTGATTCTACTCTACTTAAAATCCCATTCTGCTAATCATATAGATGTAGGGACATAAAGGTCATTTCATGAAAAGTTCTAGGGTTATTGTGGAAATATTCACTTGGGGTTAAAGTACAATTTCTAAAACTTTTGGGCAAGATTGAAATTAATAAAAGTTGGTAGGGGCACTTTTGTCATTTCTTAATTTTTAACATATGGCAGTGCCATATTTTCAACGGCAGTGTTACACTACCCTATAATTCCAAATGTGGGGATCGTCATGGCATAGCGCTGCCTGAGAAATTCTCACACTGCCTAAGGGAAATATTTTAAAGTTTCCATTCATTCTGTTTACGAAAGTGGGGATATTACAAAAGGACATTCTGTCATTAGCACAAGATAGGTGTTCAAAAACAAGCTAAATAAAGGTGAAAAAGTAATCAGAAATAAGGCAAGGCTTGATGCTCAAGACTACAATCAACAAGAGGGAATTGATTATGATGAAACATTCACTCCTATTGCAAGATTTGAAGCCATCAGAATGCTGCTTGTATTTGCAGCATAGAAAGATTTTGTTCTTTATCAGATGGATGTAAACTCTGCTTTTCTTAATGGTTTTATATCTGAAGAAGTGTATGTTAAACAACCTCTTGGTTTTGAAAGTGAAGCATTTCCTCATCATGTTTTCAAACTATCGAAGGCTTTATATGGTCTAAAATAAGCTCCAAAAGCTTGGTATGAAAGACATAGTTCCTTTCTACTTAAAAATGATTTTAAAAGAATAAAAGTTGATACAACCTTGTTTATCATGCATGAAAAAAGATGATTTTCTTATTGTTTAGATTTTGTATAGATGAAATTATTTTGGTGCTACTAATCAAAATCTTTGCGAAAGTTTCTAAGCTTATGTAAGGAGAATTTGATATGAGAATGATTGGAGAACTCAAGTACTTTCTAGGTTTGCAAATTAAGCAACAAAAAGATGGGATCCTCATTCATCAAGAGAAATATGCTAAGGATCTACTCAAGAGGTTTAACAAGGACAAAGCTAAGAGTATTAGTACTCCCATACATCTTTCTCAAGTTTTGGAAGCTAATGAAGAAGGAGAAAAAGTTTTTGTTAAACCTTATAGAGGTATGATTCTCTACTTTATCGCACTGCTAATAGATCTGAAAGAAATATTATATTATCCCTTTGCCAAACTCCTATATTTTGAGTAAGGAAAAAAATTGTATCTAGCTTGGAGAGGCTGCAAAAAGACTACTTAGTGTATAATTTGGAGTAGCTGGTGTGGAAGAAAAGCTACTTGGTGTTCGAGAGACAATTGTACAAACTATTCATTATTTAATTTAAGAGTAAAATACGACTCCCTCCCTTGTGAAATGATATTGTTACTATAACGTCCGAAAGAAAATTTTATCGTTAATAACCTAGTTGTTCGGTTTTATCGAATGAGTGGGTTTAATCGAAATTCGATTAAGCATGTACTTAAGGCCAATCAAGTGTGATTTAGGAGTAATTAGACTTGATGAAATAAGATTAGGAACATAGGAAACCTCACAAAATTCTTCTAAAAACTGGTTTACCGATTTAAGAGAAATCGAGAAGATTTCGGTATTCTAAATTGTTGGAACCGGACCAATAGAAGAATCATTGTGAGAAGCCTAGAATAAATGGCTAGGATTTAGCCACAATACTCCCATAGGTGGCGCCATTTTCAGCCAAGAAGCACCCACAAAATCAAGTTGAATAACCTACTCAAATCCACCAATCACAAAACTCCTTGCTCCACAAGTTTGTGTCCAATTCTTCTTTGCCCTTGTGAAATTCGGTCAAGATAAGGGGCTAACTCCCCTTCATTTCTCTTCCATTCATACTCCTCTCTACTCCATCTTCAACTCTTCTTCAAGTCTTCTCAAGAGTAGCTTCCATCTAAGGCATCAAGTCAACTAAATTTCAACTAGACAAGGTAGGAATCCTACTTCTCTTCTTATTTTCCTTAGTTTGGAGTTGTGTGGGGGTCTTGTATACCTTGTAATACTAATGTTATGTGGAGTGATGATGATGGTTTATGGCTGATTTTTCCTGTGTATTATGATTGGAATTAGACTTCGTATGAAAGACTTGAAGAAAAGAGAAACCTCAAGAAGTTGTTAGGGTTTTTCCTCGGCAATCTGTACGGCAGAGTGTACAGCTCTGCCTACAGCCGTTTAAACTCCATGAATCTATTTTTATATGAAACTAGACATTCAGGGCTTTCCATACATATATAATATAAGGCCACTGGATCAGTATAGAGGTAGATATGAATTTTTGAAATTTGACCTAGAAATCAGGACCTTCATCCAAGGAATATGAGTTGAGAAGGTTGTAACTCACCCTATACAACTCCAAATTGAGTGAAACTATCACCCTATACAACTCCAAATTGAGTGAAACTAACTTTGTTAGAAAGCTTACACATAAGAGGATATCCTATAAAAATTTCCAAGTGAGATATGTAACACCCTAATAAATCCATATTATGCTTAAGTCGTATTACGGTGTTTTATTAGTTGTTACTTATGCTCGTAGAAAACTAAACTTAACTTGAAATTAAATTACGCGGAAAATACAGTAAATTTTTTTTTTTGAAATATGTCATTTGCTTTTGGAAAGTAAAGCCTTGCGCTAGAAGATAGCAGTAAACGAGCGTATCGCAGAGATTTTGATGTAAATGGAAGGAACATGAGATAAACTATAATGTCATACATTCAAATTTCAACATCAACCACATAATTATAATTATCCTCATAATATCCAACAAATACATAAAAGGGAACTCATGGTCATGCCATGGCCCCAAAATATCAAAAGTACAAGTCTGATAAGGTCTAATGCAAAATGAAATACAACAGAGAAGGAGCAATATTGGGATAAGCCCACGGAGACATATACTGGCTTCTCTGCCCCTTCCACGCCCTTCCATCGAACGGACTCAGGTCCTCAAATGCTTGGTCCCCCACGCTGCTCGGCCTCGAGGAACGTGAGGAGTATGGATGATGCGAGGGTGCCGGCTGTTGACCTCTACGCGATGAATGTGACGGCCAGGAGTATAGCTGGCGACCGAAGAACGTTCCTCAGAGGGATCCTCCTCGGACGTGGCAGGATGGTACTCAGGGAGCGGCGGCGAAACGGCTGCGGCTCTAGGAGTAGCGGTCGAACTCACTTCGATCACAGGGACTTCTGGCAGGGGCACGGGCTCGGCTACGAGTAGACCTGGAGACATAGACTCCATCTCGATCTCAGGCAATGGCTCGGGCGGGAAATCCCAAGGACCCAGCGGCTGTCCAAGGTGTGCCGATGATACATCTACAGGGGCAGGCGGGATCTCTGGCTCCTCCTGCTCAAAAACTCGACCCGGGTAGAAGTATGTGCGGACTATTGTGGTGGTCGTGGCCACAATAGCGTGGGCGCCCTCATCATAGGTCCACTCGTGAGGGGGAGGCTCCATGCTCCATGCCACGTGATGCTCCATGAGTATCTGGTGACGAGACGGAAAAACAACTAGGATGAAAAATAAGATTTCTCAATAGGACTCGACCCTGACACACTGGTGTCATCGTCATCGTCCCAGCCACTTCGGTTTTTAAATGAAAACTGTGGGCATTCAATAGGTTCAATTATTTGAATTTTGAAAACATTACTACCCAAAGTGGATTCAATTTTTAATACTTATCCTCGTTGTGGTAACAACATCATGGAATACATAAACGCTTATACAGCTATTCATAACATACATCGACATGTTGAAAGTTGCATTCTTTACTTGGGTCGGACCGAAGTCCCTTTCTTTCCTTGACTTATCTTAAGTCCTTTCTTTCCACCCACTAAACATAAGTGGTAATGAGCTCATACCGTAGCCGTCGCCACCATAAAATTTCGGTACTTACACTAGCTGGGTCATGCCATGCCTCATGTAAGCTCTATCCCCTATACTCACACTAGCTGGGTCATGCCATGCCTCATGTGAGTCGTGGGTGAGGGGAGCTTAAATTAGGTCACCTTCCCTTTTGAAGGATCACACTTTATCAAATCTTTTCTTATTAAACTTATGATGCAAAATATTTCTAAGTCCACAATTTCTACAAAATTTCTACATAAGATAACTAGACCGAAGCTTCCCAAAATTTTGCCAAACAGAATACCAGTATCATAGCATCATATCATATCATCATATCATATCATCATCATCATATCATCATTATCATAACATCATTATCACATCATCATCATAACATCATGCTTGCAACATAAACATAGGCACATTCTCAAGCAAAGTTTTATGAGCTTAGCTTAGTAAATTTGGTGCAAGCTTTTAATTGAGGTTGCCTCTTGTATAAATTATTTTATTAAGCCTAGGGCCAATCTTATCTATTGTCCTCTTTAAAACTTTTTATGTTGAATTATGAAGATTTTTCCAATACTTAATATAAGGGTATTAATATCTCAAAGCTTATTCTTTATTAACCTTTAACCTTTACCCTAACCAGTTTTACTTTTACAATGGGGCAGTAACTTCAAAAATTTACCATAATTTCATCTTTTACTATTTTATTTCAAATTTTGGTATACTTGTACTTCTCTGAGTCTATTTTTAAACAAAAGAAACCCCACTCAAAAATTCATTTTGTAGCTTGAGTTATACACATTTTATTCTGACTGTTCAGATTTGAAAGTTCACCTCGGGTCAGTGACTTTTAACATTTACTGTGAACTCCTCACAAAGAATCTGACAAAACTGTTTTATGGGGATGTTCCTCTATGTCTTAGCTTTCCAAAAAACTTGGTCCCACTCAAAAATGTTATGTATAGCTTGAGTTATACACGTTTTATTACCTACTGCCCGGACAGAAACCCATCCAGGAACAGCAGACTTTAAAAATTCATATCTCTCTCATTTTAAAACCAAATCTCGCATATTTTATATGTATGAAAAGCTCTTTGAGTCTACTTTCACAGAAAATTATTTTCATTTCATTTTGAGTTTTGTAGCAATAAACATACCGCACGCTTTACAGGCTGCTAGAATTCCAGATTTACTAGTTTTTAAGTTTTTCACTTCAAGCTTATGGAGAAATTGTTATATCACATTAAAACACCATTTTCATGTTTTATCTCAACATTATCATCAATGTTTTAGTTACCAAATCAGTATTTTGAAACAAAATAAAGCAAGACACATAAAACCATCATGCCACAAATTTTCTTTCAAAACAACACTTTTCAACAAGACAAGAAAGCTCATAGAACAAGGAATGGTCATGAGACCTTGAAGCAAGTCCTAAAACCACCTAGCTATGAAGAGCTTAGGGGTTCTAGTTCTTGAAAAATATATGGAGAGGAAGGGTTAGAGTCACTACCAAAAAGTTCCTCTTGAAGGCTTGGAAGATGAAGATGGTTGGAGATGGCCTCCTTCTCCTTGAGCTTGATATTGGGGCTTGTATATGAGTGGCTTTGTTTCTCCAAGGACCAAAGATGGTAGTCCTTGAAGGGATGGTGAGTGTGGTGATAGGAGATGAGGGTGATGGTGTTAGAAAAGTGAGGACTTAGGGTAGGAAAACAAGAAGAACAAGAAGAAGAGTAGGAAGAACAAAGAGAGGTTTAGAGAGAGGTGAGAGCTTTTGTGTGTGTGTCTTTGTGAGAGGAGTGAAAGAATGAAATGAGGAGAGAGGAGGGCTGATGGGTGGCGCAAAAGAGGGAGGAAAGGTGATGTGATTTTTGCTTCTTACACAAGCTAGGGAGTGGAAAAAACCACAGGGCAAAAGGGAGTGTTGTGTTTCCTTTGAGTCTTGGCACTTGGGTAAAAGGCTTTGTAGTGTTTTTGTCAAATGGTTAAAAGCATGAGCTATCTTTGGATTGGCATTGAATGATTGTGATCACTCCAAGTGTCACAATCTTGATGAAGGAGAGTACAACTTTTGTCATGACTTAAGGGTTCTACTAACATGGACTCTTAATCTAGTGGTGTATGATGAGAAGGCAATTGAATGGTTAGATGTGGCTCTTGCTTTGACCAAACTTTTAAACAATAATTAAAGGGAAGTTTCTACATCTTTATAATTGTTATACTTATCTAAATGTTGATTAATTCAATTGGTTTAATTATGCCATTAACACATTTTTATCGAAAAGGATTTTTCCTCCTTAATTATATAAAGAAGATACGAGGATTAATTTGATTAGGATGTGATGCTTATATGCTCTTAGTTAATTAGGTTTGATCACCTTGATTTTATGTTTTAAGTCATAAATTAATAAGGATTGGGCGATTAGGCTTTTAATTGTAATTTTTAATGCATAATGCTTCAATTGTTATTTTGCCTTTAATTTACTAAGCCCTTGCTCTCGAGATTAGCCGATTAGTTCTCAATTAATCTCTAATCCCTCTAATTAGCCGGGAACACCGAGCTAATTAACTTAGGTAAAATGGGGATGTTACAAGATAAGGTCCCGTTTGTTCCCCCTGAGTCGAGAAAGTTGCCCTATGTCCAATCCGGAATAGAACAAGATAGTTCAGTAGGGTCAAGTTTCAGAGCTTATATCTCGAATTATACTTATTCAAATGATATGAAACTTATTTTATTTGAAAGTTTGTTCTATTAGCTTTATATGGATATAAATTTCGGATGATATCACCTAGATTTCTATTTTTAGTGAATTTTCTCTCATAAGAGTACAATTCTGACTAGAAGTAGGACAAGTCTGGGATAATACACAAACAACTTGAGCTAATGTCAGAAGTCGGGACTTAGTAAACAGAGAGCTAGGTCGGTACACTTAAAAATTGAACTCTAAACTTAGTAAATAAGAGACTAGGTCAGAGATCTTTGAGGTTGAATTCGGGACTTAGTAAAACAGAAAGTTAGGCTGGGACTTAGTAAACAGAGAGCTAAGTCGGTACACTTAAAAATTGAACTCTAAACTTAGTAAATAAGAGACTAGGTCAGAGATCTTTGAGGTTGAATTCGGGACTTAGTAAAACAAAAAGTTAGGTCAAGAATATTTAAGGTTGAACTCAGGAAAGTGCACTTAAGGTTGAACTCGGGAGAGTGTACTTAAGGCTGAGCTTGGAACTTAGTGAATAGGAAATTATATTGAATGTAGTCCAAGTGGGGAACTTAGAGTTTAGGAAACACTCCAAAGTCTTGAAAGACCAAATTGTGGGTTCAGGTCGGAGGACGGGATCATAGGCACATAAAACCCTTATACACATAATTCCGAGACTCGACCCAGAATCAATCTCGGGAGATTGAGCATAACCTCGGAAGTTGTAAATCATATAATCTCAGAAAGTTGAACATAACCACAGAGGTCAGAACTTGTATAAGTTTAGAAATCGGAATTCATTTAACCTTGAAAGTGAACTCGGGAACCTCATTAGAAATTAAAAGCTTGCAAGATAGATTGTTGCTTAAGATTCTAAATCTTGCTTTTATTGATATTGTTATATTCTTGATATGAATATGATGTTTTGTATCGAGTTTGCTGTTAATTACAATTTCCTGGTTGTATGGCACTATTCATGAGGAAGCGGACATGATCTATTATGCTGAGATTTCAGCAGAAAATGCAATTAATATGAATTTGCAAGTTATGCATGCATGGGTCAAAGTGTTAGCCAAGCAATGCTACCCTATAAGCATGAGAAAGGATTTCCATGTGACTTAGGCTAGTCCCTGAACAATGTTAAGGGGAATAGATCAGTGGGGAAGTCGGGAAAGCAAACCTGGTGACCCTGTATAGGAACGGGCTCGATCTTGAAAAGCGGAATATTACCCAGGAGTCTTATGGCCAGTATACTCCCAAGGGACCAAGTATGGAAAAATATGAGTTAAGATTAAGTGCATCATTTTTCATGCATAATCACATTTTCAGTTATCATGCATTGATTTAATTGCACCATTGGATGTTATGTATATATATGTTATTGCTCATTTTATGGTTATCATTTATTTATGTCAATGTACATATTTGATTGTTTATTTTCTGTTTAATTTCTTTTACTTCCTTAAGTAAAATAGAGCTGTGTTTCTGGCTATAATTTATATAACTAATTGAGTAGGACTTCCTAGTGATGTAACATTTTCTTTTAATTAACCAAAATCTGAAACACCTAAGAATGTTGGTGATGACAGATAAGCATAGATTTAGGAATTCCTACTAAGAAATCTTTATTTCTCACTCTATTATATACTCCCACGTCATTCTGAGATCATGGAGAATGCGACAACCGGCGTACTTTTCATTGAGTTTTAAGAGCTCCACATCCATCTCGATCCGTTCATAGATTCTATGTAAATATCTGGTAGATGTCAGTTTGGTCTTTACTTCTTTTTCTAGAGAGATTTTATTGTACCCCTTATGCACCTGCTTTTTGACCCTGCCATCCCTTACATCACCATCCCACTCCACATGGCTCATCCCTTTCCACCTCCATCCACAGCAGCAGCACCAGTCATGACTTCGCCAGTTGCTCCACCGCAGCCGATCCCCTCTGCCTTTATGTCTGAGGAGGACCCTTCGGAGGTAGCAAGCTCCTCATCCTCATCTTCTGCCCCGAGTATAGACTATACCCCTACTGACGCTGGTATGTTGAACGGATTCCTTTCTTCAGAATCCATCTAGTTGGAGTACCCACTGTAGCAACAGTAGATGTACAGGATGACTCTCTTTTGGCAGTTTGGGTCATAGGCATATGGGTAGGAATTAGTAGTTGTACATGAAATATCCCATGGGGACCAGTAGGAGGGGACTATTCAGATAGTCAGGTCGATTTATTTTATGTTAGCGGTCTTATTTTTTTTTTTATCCTATACTGTATTATATTTCTTTTGACAACTTTAAAAACAAATGTACATATATATATATGATGCAGTTTGGTTATTTTGCAATGTTGTTTGTGTTACTTTATTTTCGGTACAACGATTGTTTAGTGTTTATCCCGCTGCCAAACCGAAATTGATTATAGTGAATAGTTAACTATTAAGTTCATCACACATAATAACTTATCAGGTAATATATTATGACTTAAGCATAGTATTTTGTCTAGTAAGATGTTACAGTTACACTCTCCTATTCTCTATTTCTTAAACATACACTCCCTTCTCATAAAAAATTATGATAAGGAGTACAATACAATCACTTCTCTTAAGAGATGATATTGTTACACACTCCTCCCCTCTATTTCTAAAATATACATTATACTCCCTTAAAAAATTAAGATAATTTACACTTTAATCCATTTTCAAGTTTTTCATTAATTTTCTATTATCTCATTATTTTCGTTTTGGCCAAAATACACTTCATTAATAGTTATATGTTTTTTTTTTACAAAATAATATACATATAGTTTAATTTAATTTTTAAATTATTACTATGTTAATAGAACAAATTATTAATTGTAACAATAATTTGTAATAATTATTTTTCGATAACAAAAATTACAAATTTTCTCATCTAGTAATTCTAGAATATTAATGTATATAAAAATAAAAATTATTTGTTAATATCGTACATAAAAATGAATCACAAAGAAGATAATGAAATTTTTTTTTTTGTGATTTTATTATAAAAATATATATTAATCTATGAGAAAATATGTAATTTTTTTTGAAAAAATAATTATTACAAATTATTATTAATTTGTTCTCTTAATATAGTAATAATTTAAAAATTAAATTAAACTATATATAAATATCTTATATAATTATAAGTCACATATATATTTTATTTTGTAAAATATATATATATTATTGAACGGTATTTTTGTCAAATATAAAATAATAAATATGAGATAGTGGAAAACTTGAAAATAGGTTAAAGTATAACTTATTTTAATTTTTTAGGAGAGGGATGTGTGTGTTTTAAAAATAGAGGGAATAAGAGTGTAATAATGTTATCTATTGAAAAAATGGGTTGTATTTTACTCTTAATTTAAAGAAGTTATTGGAGAGGCTATTAATTTAGGATACATTTGTTTCATCTTTTAAAAAAATGATTATGAAACTTAAATTTTCTATATATAGTTGAAAAAGCTAAAAATTAATTTTTTTTCAAAAGCTATTCTTTTCAATTTCTACAAAAAATGCTAAAAATAATTTTTTAAAAATTTTAATTATTTTTTAAAAATTATTCAAATATATGAAAACTCACCTTTCTTTATTTAAAAAATAATTTTTTACCCACAAAATCACAACTAATTAACTTCCCTTTTCTGCAATACCGTCACAAATAAATCATGATATTTAATAGAACATGTGCTTTGATTTTTCCAATTGAATGAGTACTTGAGTTGGGGCTTTAGGAGATGGCTTACCTCACTTGGAATGAATACTCATTGCTCTTGGCGCACTTCTAGTTAATCTTGAGACATCGTTCAAGTATATATTGACGTAACTTCCTATCATATTTTGACATGTATTACACCTTTTCTGTCCATTGATGGATAAATATTGGTGCAAAAATTCTACCCTTGATGCTTTCTCGTTCTATAATCATTCTAAATATCCAGAAGATCCCTCGATCAGCATAACGTCTCCATTTGAGTAAATCATTACAGAGGTTTCATTCAATCCAAACTTTTAAAACCTACAAGTAATACAGATTGGGCATAGAAATGTCCTTTCTTGACAAACATAATGATGAATCATTGGCTCATTGAACAAAAGTTCACAAGATGATTAATGCTTATATCACACACACAAATAATCTAGAAAAGGGCATTGACAAATGCCATCAAGGGAGTCTAAAAATTGGTTTTAATCATAGTGTATTGTGTGAGATCTTAGGGTCTGGGCTCTAGAAACTGAATATACATATTTTCATAGCTTTTATAGTGAAATGTAAGAATTAGCAACTATAAGGGGTGTTCAATCATAGTTCATGCCCCTCGAAAGAAGCTTGCGGTTCGCATATCGATACAAGCTGGGAGTGAAGGCTTGGTGAACCTCATTTGATACTTTTCTTTATATTCTCCTCCTTTTCATGTAAAGCTAGCAGAGTTGAACTTGAATAGGGTAATTTGACTAATTTCTCTTCACCAACCAGGCAAAAGAACGGAAAAAATTAATTATTAAAAAAAAAAAAGATAAGGCGTAATTGATAGATATGGGGAGGGGTTGGGAGCCGTGTCCGTTTCAAAAGGGTTAAGATCCTTGTGAGACCTATCAAGGGTATCATTTAACTGCTTACGTTAACCATGTGTTTGTGTCTCCCTTTTTTTTCATGCTTATAGTAATAATATAATAATATTATTATTTATACTTATTTTTAATTAATTTAAGTAATTTAATATTTATTTTTTAATAAAATTTTATATTTAAATTTTATAGATAAAAAAATTAACATTATAAAAATTTTATTCTTTAAAGTGAATGGATCCAAATTAAGCTAAAAAATTGGTAATTTATACTTTTTTACAAAATATAATATTTATTTTTATTTTTAGTTTTCTTTAAAGAAATTTTTTAAAATACCTCTTAAATATTATTTAAAAAATAAAATTTTATTTTTAATTAATATTTTTACAAAAAATCTTATAATATCTTCCTAAAAACACCTTAAAAAATGGTACACCTAATATTTATGACGACATGAATGTTCTGTTAGAGCAAGACGGAGATAGTTCATTGTGTGGCTTACCTCACCACCATAGATTTGGAGAAGGAAAGGGACGAGCACCTTAGTGGTGGGCTCCACAGAAGGCTCTCAATATCAGTTCAATGATGTAGTCGGCCGCACGATTCCTGACCCAGGACTGACAACCACTGCCGACGCCGTCCTACGTGGACTAAGTCTGCTGCCTGCTCACATCGCTATCAATTCTAACACTTTCTTTTTTCTTTGGTAATAAGTTGCGTGTTTAATTTTGTTTTTTAGGGTAAATTTTAAATAAAATTAATTTAAAGATAAAATGATTCATATTTAATAATATTTTAAAAATAATTTTAATAAAAAATAAAATTTTTTCATTTTTTTAGAATTAATTAAAAAATTAATTCTAAAAATATATAATCAAATATTATAAAAATTCACCAAAATCAATTTTAATTTATCAAAATCGATTCTATTCTTTCTCACCGCATTTTCAAACACGTTGAAACTAGTTATATTATCTATAATAATACAATGAGTGTGATTGCTTGTAATTATTTTAAGAAAATTATTTTTTCTAAGTATCACTTCTTAATTTTTTTAATATTTGAATACGATTCTTAAAAAATAAAATAAAAAATAATTAATTTCATATTTTTTTTGTAAAAAAGGATAAGAGGTTTTATAAAAATAATATTTTTAATTTAATTCTAAATATTATACTAAAATATTTTTTAAATTTATTCATGCACATTTTATCCTGTGGCATCTATATGTACTACATTAATTATGTAAATTATCACTGTAGAGAACATGAAAAATATCATTTGTATATAATGTTTTCAAATACTGAAAATATTAGAGGATTATGTGTAAATAATGAGAGAATTACGTACAAGATTAAAGAATCAGACGATTGTGATAATAAGTGATATTGTGGTCATCCGATTCTATAGTCATGTATGTGAATTTCATATTATTTACATATAAATCTCCAATAATAATAATAATAAATAACTATATTATCATCTTAATTTTCAGCTATATATATAAAAGTAATGTATCATATGAGAGGAGTGATTTATTATAAGAATGAGATGAGTAAATCTTGACCATTAAATCTTACGTGAATAATCAAGATTAAAATATAAAGTCACATGACTTTTTTAAGTGATTATATGACCTTTAAACAATTTTAAATTTTGATCATTTATGTATAGTTATGCAGCCCAGATTTATTCCTCTCATTCTCATAATAAATTATTCATCTTATATAATATGCTCTATATATATATATATATATATATATATATATATATATATATAATGTGAATTCTCCCGTTAATTATCTGTAGGTCTCTTGTCAGTATTGATTTACACTCCAAAATCGTGTGTCCAAACAGCAAAACTGTGTAGAACATACAATGACTCGTGTGTATTTTCTCTTACAATACATGTTAAGTATTGCATATCACCCCATCCTTTTTGTACATTTTAATTTAACAAATTATATTTGAAATTCATTCTATGAAAGAAAAAGTGACTTTACAGTTTTTTCAATTAATGAATTTTACGTTAGTATGGGCAAAAGAATAAAATCCAGGTAGGAGATGTTTGAAAAACAGCAATGCTCTTTGGTGCAAATAAAGTTGGGGTTGGTTTGTAGGAATCTCTTTAAAAAAGAAAAAAAGGATTTTTTTTTAAAAGATTATTTAAAAAGAATAAAATTTATTTTTTTTAGATATAATCTTTAAAAGTACTTTTTTAAAATTTTTCTTGTTTAGATGAAAAAATATAGGCTAAAACTACATTTTGGTTTTTATGTGTCTCAAATTTTGATTTTGTCCTCCATATTAAAAAAGCTTTAGTTTACATCTTTATACTAATATTTTGTTAAGGATTTAAATCCCTGTCATTAAGAAATTAGTAGAAAATTTTAGCTTTTTTTTTCTAACATAGCTAATAGAATTTGGTGTATATATATATGACTAAAATAGTATTGAAATCACCTTTTTCTTTTTAAATCCAAAAAACCTCAACCCATTTTCACCTTATTTATTAGTCATATTAGGAAAAATTAGCACTCCCTATTAAATTTCTAACAACAGGGGACAAACTCATACAATTATAAAGATCTAAACTACAACTTTTTAATGTATAGGGATCTAAACCAAAAATTTTTTAATATAAAAACTAAAATTAAAATTAAAATCTAAAATACATGTACAGATTAAAAAATAGTTTTATCCATTTTTAAATTACTCAAAATGACATGGAAAAATTCTTTTGTGAGTGAATAAGAAAGTGTATTGAAAGATATTAAAATGTTAAAAGAGATGTCATTTTAAAAAACAATAATTAGAATAAAAAGAATTAAACAAAAAAAAAAAAACAAGTTTTGTCATTTACAATAGAAAAAATTGTAGCATATTCCATTGAAAAGACATGGCCCTTATTTTTCAATTTTCGCGATGTCCCTCAATTTGAATGCGCCCTTGATATCGGCAGGTTGATGGCCCAGTATTATAGAGGCTTTTTTCTTCATGACAAGTAATACGGGATGTTGGATCGTAAAAATATATAATAACATGTAAAACGTAAAGGATACAAGATGTTATTGTAAATATCAAGTAAGAACATTTTATCTAAAAATTATTTTAGATATCATTTTTATAACCCAAAAAATTATAAATTTAATTTAATTATACTAACACTGTAAAATTAAAATGTAAAAGATACAAGATGTTATTGTAAATATTAAGTAAGAATATTTTATCTAAAAATTATTTTAGATATCATTTTTATAACCACAAAAAATTATAAATTTAATTTAAATATATTGATAATATAAAATAATTTTATACTATTAGTAAATAGAAATAGTTAAAAATATTAATTTATACAAATAATTATTTATTATAATAAAAGATCCATCATAATTTTTTACTTTTTTATATTTCTATTGATTCACAGTTAATACATACTAATTAAACTCAAAAATTATTTATCAAAAGATCTTCCTTTTGTTTTTTGGACACAAAATAAATACTCGATACTTAGATACTCGAAACATGAAATTCGAAACACAAAACATGACACACACGACACGAAACACAAAACCACAAAACCACAAAACACCTCCAGCAACTGCAAAGCACGCATGAATCAACTCGAACCACACCACGAGGCTTCTTCACTAGCACCTAAACCATCATAGAGAACCGACATGTGTTGCACATGCGTGCGAAGCGCGTTTGGTCATGCGCACAGGGGCACAACTCCTCTCCCTCTTCCATCTCTCCCGCAAGGCTACGGGGCTCATGGCAGCCATGTTTGCTTCAACATAGCCACTTTGGGCGATTGTGTAACTTCCAAAAAAGATCTTTTTATATATGTTTTAAATATTTTTAATTTACCCAAATAAGTAAAAAAATGTAAGATATAATACCTCATGTCATATGATGAGCCATGACAGTATTAACATTGCATTAGCATTGTCTTTTTTTATATAAAATAATTCTTTGAACCCAATAAAAATAACTCTTTAGACCAACAAAAAAACTCATTGTATTGCATGTTTTATATAAGTCTGAGACCACTGGAATATATATATGAAAATTTTTAAATCAACAACCTAACCAATACCTAATAAATTAGATAATTTTTAACTCAACTTAACCCATTGACCCAACCGATCCATATTTGTGGGGTGGAATGAGTTGTAACTTGTAGGTTCATAAATTGATTTAATTCAATAGACACCCTTAATGGGATCTTCCTAATGATTTATAACTAGTATTATGAACTTGTACAATACACAGGATAATATAATATTGTCAAATAAAGTTATAATATATAATATATTTAGAACTAAAAATAAATTTTAATGAATTAATTTTTATATAATAATTTTAAAAATTAAAAGTTATTTGTGTTCAAATATTAATTATATGTATATATCGAAATAGAAAATTTAAAACTTATGTGTTTTGAACCAATAAAATAACTGAAACTTGAATAAAAGAGTTTGAAATTTAAAGTGTTATATATTCTTCGCATTTTGAAGGCTAAAAAATTCCTTTTTCTTTAAACAATTTAACACTTGACAAAAATTTAATCTTAAAATGAAAAACAATTGAATACACCATCTTTTTCAAAACAATCTTACTTTTTTATAGCACTTGCGAAATGTATGTTAACATAATTATTACAATATAGAATTTGATTAATTCACTTAATTTATATATATTATTGATAATGTTTACATAATTTACGTAACTTTCATTCCTTATTAAAAGCTGCAAATTTTTTAAGAGAAATAGTCAACGGTAAAATTTGTGATGAATGATCGATCATTCCTAGCGTAATTTTTAATTCCCTTTCCACATATGACTGACAGTTTTGAAACCCAACTTATTTCAATGTAGCTTATATTAAAGATAGTTATGACCTTTCCTCAATTGTTATTATTATTTCCATATCTCGTTTCAAAAAGAATATTATTATTTCTATTTCTAAAAGCACAACTTCAATTCTTATTAGAAGTATATCACTGAAAATAATTTAACAAAAAATTACAGTTGTCACACATCGAAATTGAAAATAATGTAAATTTCATTTATGTAAATTCAATTTTATATTAATATGTTAAGTTTTTATAGGTCCAAATGGGTTACATGTTATCAATTAGGGTATTGGTGTAGTGGTAGAGCACACTATGGCTTCAGGGATAACTGTGATTCAATTCCAAGAGAGAACACTAGTTAAAAGAGTGAATTTGACTATATCCAAAGGAGATTAATATCTTTTTTTATAATAGAGAGAAAAGATACTCTTAAAAAAAAAAAAACAAAAGTAAAAGCAAAAATGGGGCTGCATGTTGACACGCCCAAAATAAAGTGGAGATAGTTGGCTCAAGTTACAGTATGTAGGTGAATTAATGACTAAACACTCTATACTTTTAATATCCAATAACCAATAAATCAATAATTATAATTTATTTCAGGATTTTTTTTAATTGAAGAATTTCTAAAATTAGCAACTCTTGAATTTTGGTTGGAAAATATTAATCAGGAAGCTGACATATGGCAGGACTTTTCATATTTAAGATTCCTATATATATATGTATAGATTTTAAAATTTAAACTTACAAAACCTTATTTCAAAGTAGGTATGAAAGTCATTTTAAAAAGAACGCCAATAGCAAACATTCACATTTATAAATAAAATCCAAACAAAAGTATTTGAATTTAATTTTGATATATTGTAAGTGTAAAAAAAATTTATATAGACATCAAATTATATATTATTACATCAGCAAAAGTGTTTGAATCAATGACTTACTATTTTAAAAATATTATAAATAAAAGTATGTCATTGGATTGCAGTATAAAATTTTTTTACACTAACAATGCATCAAAATTAATTTCAAAGTATTTTGACAAATATGTTATTTAACCATAATTTTTAATAAAAGTATTAATTTTTCTAAACATAGCACTAAAGTTGAATCATAATCAAATAGCCTTAGTTAAACAATATAAAATCTATTTTGTGAAATAAAATATCTTTTAGGGTTTATTTGATTATGTCTCTGGGTTAAGCACATATTTGGTTAAGTTAAAATAAAATATTTTTATGATATATCTTTTATTATTTTTTTTTCAGAAACTACTTTTTTTAAAATTTAGGGAAAAAAATATATGTTTTTTAAACTTGTAGCTTTTTATAAAAAAACTTGACTATCTTAATTTTGATACATGACTTTAAGAGTGCATTTGGTTAAACTTTTTTAGATTAAAAAAATTCTTTTACTAAAAATTTTTTTATAAAAGGTTTATTTCATCTTCCACTCAAAAGCTACAAAAAAAATATATTTTTAATTATTAAGTAAAAATTGAAATGAGTAACTTTTGTGAAAAATAATATTTTTATTAGTTAAAAAATTAATTTTTTGTCATAAAAAACTGAAAAAAAATCACCCTTAATTTAAAAAAGACCTTTTTCTTTTAATTAAAAAGGTATTTTCTCCTTAAAAGAATTTTAAACGAACTATCCCTAAATTCTACAATCACTTTGCTTGCATTTCTCTTTATTTTAACATTTACATTATACCGTAAATATTCCTTTTTGATTAAAATATATCGTAAATATTCTTTCCCCACCAAAAAGTAAATATTCTTTATAAATAAAAAATAGCTTAATTTTAATATATTTCTAGTGTAAACTGTTTTCGTGTTATCTCTATAATTTTATTGACACCTAAAGTTTAATAAGTTGTTTATGTTAATAAGTATAAGAGATGGCAAATCCATTGAATGATATTTCAACAATGTTGGATATAAATGTAAAATTTCTTTACTTTCAGAGAACATAATCAAACTAGATTAATAATAAATTAACTCCTCAATACCTCAAAATAAAGAATTTAATTTAAATATATTGGCAGTATAAAATAATTTTATATTATCAACTAATAAAAATAATAAAAAAATATTAACTCATATAAATAATCACTCATAATAATAAAAAATTTACCATAATTTTTTATTTTTTTATTTTTATTAGTTGATACTGTCATTTCATAAAAATTAATCAAAAACTTAGAAAAGGCTTCAAAGAGTGAAATAGAAGATAAACTGAAAGTAAAAGTACTCGGATAACCGTAGAAGACAAAGTGAAAGCGACCTGCGACCAAGTTAGGAGATTAGAAAGACATGTGCATCATGGACATTTATGATCATTTTGCGTAAAAGATATGAATTCACAAGTCACCAAGTTCATCTGGCTTTCAGCCGCTCACGATCAAAAACGTGCTCCACGTGTTTCACTTCACATCCCACCAACCATATACTGCGACGCCTGCATTGCTGCTATTTCGTCACCGCTTGGCCCACGCATCATCCAAGACGGACCACCTCAGATCATAGAAGATTCATCTCAACATCTCGTCTGAATCGACCAAAGGAAAAAAAGAAAGAAAGAAAGGAAGGAAGGAAGGAAGAAAAGCAAAAAATAAAAAAAGGAGGAGAAGAAGAGAAAAGAAAAGAAAAGAAAAGGGAAGGAGAAGAAAATATCTTGCCTGAAAACTAAAGAAAATTATCGTTACCCTGCGGTTACAACCGCAGCACGATCCAGTTACATTTATAAGAAGTATTCCCGGTTTAGTTTGAATTAAAAATTTTATTATCAATTAATCTAAATGTTATGTCTCTTAGAAATTTAGATTAGACTGTAGTCATTATAATTTTAAAACTAATTCACTACATGGAATTAAATTTGTTGACTCGGTTTTTGGCAATTTTTTCAAAAAAAAAAAAAATCAACAAAATCAAAATAGAAATTTCAAGCTTTGAATAACAGCAAAATCAGATCTTAGAACTAGATTTAAAAATAAAAATTTATGCTGACTAATGTTTGGTTGTTTCAAGTGATTCAATACTTATTTTCTTAAAGCTAAGTCTTACATTTAAATCATGCAAATTAAAAAAAAAAGAATAGTATTAAGAGAATTTTATCCTATAGTGGAGCGGCCTAACTCAAGCTAGATTAACTACAGTCTAACGAACTCTGGATACTAGTGTAGTATAGACAAAACATATTTTTGCCACAAACCACACAACAACATCAGAATGCTTGAAATTTAATTTTTTATAGCATCACATTAGTTACCAACTCACCAACTAATCTACTTAGAGGGAGAAAAACACTATTAGAAATAAACTATTTACTAACGGATTTACCAACGAAAAATTGAATAAAATCTGTTGGTAAGAATTTTGTCGATGGTATTACCGACGGACATAATCCATCGATAAGAAACATGTCGATAATTAAAAAAAATGAATATTATTGACAGAAAATATCCGTTGGTAAAATGTGAATGTGTCAATTTTTCATCGATAAAATACGAATACGTCAATAATAGTATTGCCAGAAATTGTCACAGATTGTATTAAACTGACAAATTATTAATAATTATTGGTGGATAATCTGCTAGTAAAATGAAAATAATATTTATTTTATAAATTTATCGATGAAAAATAAAGATTATTATTATTTTATTATAATTGTTAATATTTGAAATTAATATTTGAATATTTCAAATTATTATTTTAATTCTTCGAAAATCCATATAAATAAAAATAATAAAATATAAAAATATTGATAATTCTAACAACATAAAAATAGAAGAAATTAAAAAAATTGTTAATTAAATAAAATATATACATTGTTACTTTAAAATAAAAACTATCAATAACAAAAGAAATAAAAATGTCACAGTATAATTCTAAAAAACGAAAAATCCTACAATATACAAATACTGATATCGTAAGTATCCGAGATGTCGCCACCGCCATCGTCATCATTGTCGTCTCTGAAAGGGTGGCAACGTGGAGAACATTGAGACGGTGAAGGTGCTGGAGGCTGTATACCGGACAAAAAATTGCCACTCCGTATCTGCTTGAAATAGCTATATATGGTCGTTATGCCCCACTCCATAGACTGTATCTACTGCATTCACTGCTCCTTCTCCCTCTTGTGACTCTCATATAGCTCAATGTACCTCTTGTTGGCCTCCTCAAACTGCCTCTATATCGATTCATTCAGTGCATGGACTTGATCACGAATGTCCTCCGCATCGATCCTAGTAGGCCTAGCTTCAAACACAGAGCCTGGAAAATATGACTTGCTATACAAGGTCCCCATCTTGTAAATCCACCCTTTGTAGCAACCACCGATCGTTTAGGCCCATACTTTATCATCGTTAGTAGGTGGGCTGGTAGTAGTACTTATGTTTTGAAAACTAAAATCATAAGTATTTATATATGTGGTCTCCGATCGGGTATCAATCCACTAGGACTTGTCTTATTTCTAGGAATGGGTCTCCTAGAATAGCTCCCCCGAGTCAGCAACCTGCCCATCCCCTTTTCATACATTTCAAAGAATGTTTACATGATCATACAATATTTAATACAAAAATTGAATAATTAAATGACTAAAGGATGATATTTACCATCCTTAGCCACGTGCTCTTGATGGTAGTAGAGCCTCCAATGTTCAGAGAGCCATCGTAGGTTGATCCTCTGCTCGTCAAGCCTTCACTTGTTTCGCCTTAAACCAGGTCGAGTCTCAGTGGGCCCTTAGTGTTTGGAGGATCTCATCTGTGAGCCAATGGGTGTTAACACCATTCTTGTGAATGTCATGAAACATATTGCAGAGGCGCTTCCCAGCCCTGCTCCTCCACTTCCTATATATGGAAGCCTCATTGTGTGGATTAATAATAAACATATGCTACATATATGTAACACAATAGTTAGTAGAATTGTCATAAATAATCATGCATAAGAATAAAAATCAAAACTAATAATAAAAAAGTAAAAAATTAATGATTATTTTACCTTCCACTATTTCTACCACAATTATTGTGTGGCTTCAAGGGCTTACACAAAACTAGCATGTGTAGCACCCTCCCAAACATAGTACCATACTTAAGTCATAGTATTGCACATAGGAGTTGTTACTAATACATATATATGGACCTTATTTGAGAGCGAAGAGCAACCTTTGGCCATCCTCAAATCTCAATCAACTCCATGCAGGATGACCATCTTCAATATCTCTTAAGCTATTTGGAGATAACACATGAACATATATCGGGGGTGAGAATTATAAATTCTTAATAGGATTCCCTAGACTACCCACATATAGTGTCATCCTCAATATTTCCAGCTGCTTTGATTTATTTAAGAAAAAATGATCAAGCCATATAAACTATAAATTTCATTTTATAAGATTCAAAATATCATTCCGAAGCAGATTAATTTTATTCACACATCTGACAATTAACAAAACAATTTCATGACAGTGCTAAAAAGAATATAACTTATACATATGCAGATGCATATTAAGTGATTATGCAAGTGCACTTGTCTTTCTTTGGCTTTCCATAACTTTATTTAATCTTTACTGCCCTTAGGTAGCCTAATCTAGGAGTAAGCTCAATTCGTAGTCGTTGTCACATAGTACTAACCCGTAAGGGGACTCACATGTCTCTAAATATGGAGGGATTTCATTTTTAACCAACTATCTCCAAAGCAAAGGGACTTAATAGTTTTAACTATCTTCACAAGGAGGGACCCAATAACTGCCTTCAAGTGAAGGGATCCAAATCTTATCTCTTTAACTACTTTCATAGAGAGGGATCTAATAACTGCCTCCAAGTGAAGGGATCTCATCTTGTCTATTTGTATTCTTTCATGATTCATATACTCATATATTCATGTATGAATATGCTTGAGAGACTTATGCACATGTTTTATATCTTACATTCAAACATTCTTGCATGTATAATTTCCATATACATAACACATAAATACTCATAACTTCATATATTTCTGCTTGAAATTCGGCTGTATAATAGCTAAAACATGA
The DNA here is from genome assembly GCA_031439595.1 of Pterocarpus santalinus. NCBI lineage: Eukaryota > Viridiplantae > Streptophyta > Magnoliopsida > Fabales > Fabaceae > Pterocarpus > Pterocarpus santalinus. The sequence goes on from CM062525.1 coordinate 34,125,919, forward strand.
GACTTCCTAATATACAAACAGTATAATTTCAGTCAATCAGTCATAGTAATCTGAATTACTATATCATTATATCAATAGCATATCATTCTTAATAAGAAATTTCATACATAGTTCAGCCTTTTGGCTCTAAATGGTTTTTGATGTTTCTAACCTTGAAACTTATGAAGTTGTGTTATTTCCTCAAATCTGCCCTGAAATTCTAAATTGCACTAAAATTCTATTTTAACTCATTTTAACCTAGGAATTTAATATATTATAGCCCTATTAGTCTATTTTTAAACCTCTTTAGTTTCACTGAATTTTGATATGTATAACTTATATTATTAAAGTATTACTCAACACTGCCCTATTCAGGATAGACTTGCATACCTGATTTTAGAAAATCACTAAAATCAGGTTTTCTAGCCATATATTCTAGGTTTTCTATCTGATACTCATGTCATTTGACAGCATAGATTCCTACTAATTTGGTTCTTGCATTACAAGATACTGCAATTAAACTGATTTTCCTCAAACTAGCAAAACATTGGTATTTGTCTTAATAAAATTTCTCTACAAAAGAAACTTGAATTTACCTCACCCTAATGTTCACATTTCAATATTGCCTACTCGTATATCTATAATGTATCTAAAAATTTAATTATTCGACAGTGCTAGTTATATGCAATTCAGGATGTTACAGTATGCGGGGCATGAAAGTTCTCCTCAAATACCTTGATAATCTTGTGCAATGTTGGCTATGGTGGAAGCCAGATGTGTCATAAATAATAGATCATGTCAAATATTTGTTAGTTAAATTTTCTATCACAATTAAAAATTCTTAATAAATTTAGTTTTAAAATTATTTACTAGGATTTACTATCATATCTAAGCTCTACAAGCTGATTCATGGAGCCTTATGAGGGGGTGGATGAGGAGGCTTGGGCACTCTATGAACGAGGTACAAGTGAGGTACGAGCCTCACCTCCTGGAGGTGGGGATTGTAACACCCTAATAAACCCATACTACGCTTAAGTCGTATTACGGCGTTTTATTAGTTGTTATTTATGCTCGTGGAAAATTAAACTTCGCTTGAAATTAAATTACGCGAAAAATACGGTAGAATTTTTTTTTTTGAAATACGCCGTCGCTTTGCAGTGTTTTGAAAAGTAAAGCCTTGAGGGAGAAGTTAGATAAAGAAAGAGCGTATTGCATAAGATACATAACCCAATCTCATAAAACAAGGGAATGATAAATAAATAGTAATTCACAAATACATTGCATTACATAACTAATCATTACATCCATATGGGTTCATAATATATATATATATATATATATATATATATATACATATATATATATATATATATATATATACACACACATACACATATATATCAGCATTACATCGAAGGAGGCTCATGGTCGCGCCATGATCCAAATACTAAATACAACTTAAATTGACATCATTCGTCACAAAAAGGAATGTATACGACAACTACGAGTCTTAATCGACATTGTCTGGCATCCCTCATCCTACGTCGGCTCGTAGTGCGGTGGCTCCAGGCTCCACTCCATTGGATGTGTCAACAAAATCTGGTGACGATGCGGAAAAGTAACTAGAGTGAGAAATAAGATTTCTCAGTAGGACTCGAACCCGACACGGAGGTGTCATCATCATCATCCCAACCACTTCGGTTTTATAATGAAAACAGTGAGCATGCATAAGGTTCAGTTCTTAGGTTTTCGAAAACATAAGTATCCGAAGTGGATTCAATTTTAACATACTCTCTAATCATTTATATCATAACATACATGAGCATAAGTATAATCACATAAAACATGCATGACTGTGCTATAAGCTTCTCTTAACTTTTTCTCTTTAAGGGTTTGGACTGAAGTCCCTTTTCTTTTCTTTTCTTAACTTGACTTATCTTAAGTCCTTTTCTTTTCACCCACTAAACATAAGTGGTAATGAGCTCATACCGTGGCCGTCGCCACCATAACATTTCGGTACTTACACTAGCTGGGTCATGCCATGCCTCATGTAAGCCTTATCCCCTATACTCACACTAGCTGGGTCATGCCATGCCTCATGTGAATCGTGGATAAGGGGAACTTAAATTAGGTCACCTTCCCTTTTGAAGGATCACACACTTTATTGAATCTCTTCTTATTAAAGCTTATGATGCAAAATATTTCTAAGTCCACAATTTCGACAAAATTTCGGCAGCATAACGGCTAGACCGAAGCTTCCCAAAATTTTGCCAAACAGAGAAAGCAATCTCACAGTATCATTAAGCATCATATCATATCATCATTATCATACCATCATCATCATAACATCATGCTTGCACATAAATATAGGCATATCCTCAAGCAAAGTTTTATGAGCTTAGCTTAGTAAATTGAGTGCAAGCTTTTAATTGAGGTTGCCTCTTGTGTGTCCTCTTTTGTTAGTTATAGGCCCAATGTTGTCTAATGTCCTTTTTGATACTTTTTAAGTTGAATTATGAAGGTTTTCTAATACTTAATATAAGGGTATTAATGTCTTAAAGCTTATTTTTCATTAACCTTTAACTTTTACCCTAACCAATTTTACTTTTACAGTGAGGCAGTAATTTCAAAAATTCACCATAATTTCATCTTTTACTCTTTTATTTCGAATTTTGGTAGATTATACTTCTCTGAGTCTATTTTTAAATAAAAAAAACCCCACTCAAAAATTCATTTTGTAGCTTGAGTTATGCACATTTTATTCTGACTGTTCAGACTTGAAAGTTCATCTCGGGTCATTGACTTTTAAATATTACTGTGAACTCCTCACAAGGAATCTGACAAAACTGTTTTATGGAGATGTTCCTCTATGTCTTAGCTTTCTAACAAACTTTGTCCCACTCAAAAATGTTTTGTATAGCTTGAGTTATACACATTTTATTACCTACTGCCCGGATAGAAACCCATCCAGGAACAGCAAACTTTGAAAATTCATATCTCTCTCGTTTTAAGGCCAAATCTCACATATTTTATATGTATGAAAAGCTCTTTGAGTCTACTTTCACAGGAAATTAGTTTCATTACATTTTGAGTTTTTTAGAATGTGTTATACGATATGTATTACAGACTACCAGAAAACCAGCTTAACTAGCTTTTACATTTTTCACTTCAAGCTTATGGAGAAATTGTTATATCACTTTAAATCACCATTTTCATATTTTATCTCACCATCATATTCAATGTTTTAGTTACCAAATCAGTGTTTTAAAACAAAATAAAGTAAAACACATAAAATCATCATACCACAAAATTTCATTTCAAAAACAACATTTTCATCAAGGCAAGAAAACTCATAGAGTAAAATGTGGTCATGAGACCTTGAAGCAAGCTTTAAAACCACCTAGCTATAAAGAGCTTAGGGGTTCTAGAACTTGAAAAATATATGGAGAAAAAGGGTAAGAGTCACTACCCAAAAAGTTTCTCTTGAGGGCTTTGAAGGATGAAGATGGTTGGAGATGGCCTCCTTTTCCTTGAGCTTGATATTGGGGCTTGTGTATGAGTAGCTTTGTTTCTCCAAGGACCAAAAATGGTAGTCCTTGAAGGGATTATGAGTGTGGTGATGGAGAGGAGGTAGGAAGTAGTAAGAAGGTTAGAAGAAAAACAATGAAGCTTGGAAGAAGAAGAGAGTATGAGACTTGGAGAGAGGAGAGAGCTTGGTGTGTTTTAGTGAGAGGAGTGAAAAATGAAATGAGGAGAGAGAGAAGGCTGAAAGTGGCACACAAATGAGGGAAGGAGTGAGGTGACTTTGCTTCTTAACACAAGCAAGAGAGTGGAAAAACCATAGGGCAAAAGAGAGAGTTGTGTTTCCTTTGAGTCTTGGCACTTGGGTAAAAACTATGTAGTGTTTTTGTCAAGTGGTTAAAAGCATGAGCTCTATTAGGATTTGGCTTGGATTGCTATGATCACTCCAAGTGTCACCATCTTGATGGAGGAGAGTACATTTCTTGTCTTGACTTAAGGAACACTACTAGTATGGACTCTTGATCTAGGGGTGTATGATGAGAAGGGAAATGAATGGTTGGATATGACTCTTGCCTTGACCAAACTTTCAAACAATAATTAAAGGGAAGTTTCTACTTCTTCATAATGGTTACAATTATCTAAATGTTAATCAATTTGATTGGTTTAATCATGCCGTTAACACATTTTTATCGAAAAGGATTTTTCCTCGTTAATTATGTAAAGAGGGTGTGAGGATTAATTTTTCATGTAATTAAGGTGTGATGCTTGCCATCCTCTTAATTAATAAGGTTAGGTCACTTTGATTTTATATTCTAAAGTCATGAATTCACAAGAATTGGGCCATTAGGCTTTTAATTGTAACTTTTAATGTGTTATGTTTCAATTGTTGACTTTTCTAATTAGTCATTGACTTTCACTTATCTTGTTGACTTGCCTTAATTTACTAAGCTCTTGTTCTTGAGATTAATCGATTAATTCTCAATTAATCGCTAACCCCTCTAATTAGCCGGGAATACCGAGCTAATTAACTTATGTGAAAATGGGGATGGTATAGGGGTAGAGGTGGAAAAGGTGAAGGGGGAATGAAGGCAGAGGCCCTAACTCCACATACCTAGGGTTAGGTATCATAACAAACTCCTGGGTATGTAAAGACTGACTAGGAGAGGTGAGGATAGTATCAGTAGTAGGAATAATGGACGAAGGTGCAGTGGAGGTGGTGGGTGGGGCACAAGTACAAGGGGGTAGACCATGCTTCCTCAATCTACGTCTGGAACCAGGTCTTCGTCCTACCATGAGTGATCTATAAACGATGTACAAAATTGAAAATATAAGATATATGTTAACTAAATAAAGACACAACACACTTAGCATAGCAATAATTATTTAATTCAAAGAATATTTGAAATGATCAAAAATATTTGGACAAAGTCTCTCATTAAATTAGGTGTCTCTACAAAAATTAATTCAACATTTCAACACAAATAATAATTATATATTGCATAACAATAATAATTTAATCCAGCATTTCAACACAAATAATAATTATGTATTGAAAAAAATTATTTCAGTAGTTAAATACAAATAACAAACACATACAATCGTACAAATTAATTAGTTAATCCTAAAAATTGTTCTAGAGTGCATCCTTTTACTTCATATCATGCATGCACACAATACTACAACACTACAACACACAATTCAAATAATAGGAGGGAACTCTAAGCCTTCCCTCAGTCATGCAATCCTATCCTATAATTCTATCTTAGAAAAGTTAATTCTCTAATACTTAAGAAAACATAGTGTTAAAAAAAGAGTACAATATAAATATGTAATACACCGCAAAGCTAAAATCAACGAATGCACTAGAATTGAAGCTCTCCAAGTACTCCAACTGAGATCTTTAACAATCAAAATAACAAAATAAGTTAGTTAATTAACTAAGAAACTAAACAATTTAAGAAATGGAATTAAAAAAGAAACCTAAACAAGAAATCTAAACTAATTAAAATGCTAAATAACATTCCAAGAACACACTGACAGTCTTTGGTAGTGAAATAGCAGCTCTGGCGGTGTTGAAATGGCCAAAAATCCTTCGGAGGAATGAGAGAAAGTGAGAGCATGGAGAGAGAGAGAGTAAGGGACATAATAAGAAAGAAGAAGAAGCATGATCGCAGTTTAACAAACTGTTTCTTTTTTACTGACGGATTTCTGTGGGTAACAAGTGAATGAAACAATTCATTCCATTAATCACATATTACCGACAAACATTTCATTGATAAAATGATAACGAAATGAATCATGAATCGAACATTATCAATAGAAAATCAGTCGATAACATGGAGAATGAATGGACAATCCATTCTAAATTTTCAAATACCGATAGATAATCCATCGATAATATAAGTAAAAATTTAATTATTGAAGAAAAATAAAATAAATATTTATTTAATACTAAATTACCGACAAATTTTCTGTCAGTAATAATTTGGCGCAATTAGGTGCAAACATTTATTGATAATTTATCGATAGAATATCAAAATGTTAGTAAATTTATCAATCATCTATTTAATTTTACTGACTTATTATCCGTTGGTACTTCTGATGGATTTTAGTTGTTGATAATATCTATCGATTTTTGACGAATTTCTAGTAGTGGAAAACCTACTTTGAATAAGAAAGAAAAGAAAATATAATTTTAAATAATGATGATATTTGTATATAGCATTTTGGTGTGACCATCGATATAGGGAATTTGAGTGCAAATGAGCGGGGATTTTATGTTTATGAATTGAGTGACTGTGATGATAAATGATAATGTTGTTACCTAATTCCTAGTCATGCATGTGACTTTCCCACTGTTGGAAGAGATAACATGAGAAGGGGGTTGAATCATGTTGTTTCAAACTTAAGAGTAACCTAAAAAGCTAAAACTAAAAATCTATCTCAAGTTCTCAACTTGGATTGCGGAAGCTTTATGTTAGTTAATAAAACCTTATATATTTAAATTATTTAAGATGATGAATAGGTTGAAGTTAAAAATGTAGATAGTATAACTTATGTGATTAAGATAAAAAGCTAAGTAGCTATGGAAGAAACACACAAGAAATTTTTGTACTGGTTTGGTCAACCACTTGCCTATTTCCAGTCCCCAACTCTTTGTTGAGATTTTATAAAAACCTGAGTATTCTTTGTTCAAGTTTCTCCAAGCTTCTTATAACAAAGTAGATTTTTCTCAAGCCTCTCCAAGCTCTAACTCGAGTATTCTTTGTCCTAGCTTCTCCAAGTTCTACTTGACCACTACTGGGTCTATGTACAAGTTTTAAGATTTGAAAACAATTTGTGATCACTCACACTAACTCTCTTTACAGAGGATCAACAATATTTTCTCAGTATGTGTGACTTCTCTAAATTCTCAAAGAGAGAATCTTATCAAATACAAAGAAGAAGAGAAGATTTTCTATTGAACAAAAGTTACAATGAGTAACTTTCTAGAGGTTCAGAAGGTTGAGAAATTTGACAATGAAGTGCTACAAGTGAAGAAGATATTTAGTTGTTCTAACCATTCTTTCTTCGACATCCAGCCTTTTATAGACAATGAAATATATCCATTGAAGCTTGCAATTCTTGATTTTTGAAGTTCTCTTTGGAATGCTGGTCTAGGACTGCATAGAGAAGTAATAGTCTTTCTTTATCTCATTCTTCAAAGCTTGTGCAGAGATAGAAAAGTAGCCATTTGTTGATATACCAACTGTGTAGATTTGTTAGCGCTTTTTCTGCATCTTGTTAAATCACCCTTTTTGACATTTTGAATTTGTCTATGAATCGTGCTGAGGAAGCTTTGAAGGTATGACATACATGAGAAGTATGTTTTCGGTGATATTCCTTCTGGATAGGGTCATCCCTCTGGACAGAGTCATCTTTCTAAATTGGCAGAATTTTGCTTTCTAGGCTCGTCTTTCCTTTTTGAAGTGTAGCTTCAACCTTCTGAAATTCTTCTTTTCTATTTCTAAACAAAATAGCTTGAGAAACACAAAGCATATATTCCATGTAAAGCATATTATATTATAAAGCTATGGATAACGATACTTTGAAGGCTTTTTGAGTACTTAAGCTATTTGCTTAAATTCATTTTTCACAAAATAATTTATTATTCGAATTAGCCTTTTCATGGTAAAAAATATTTGCTTGTATTCTAATTTGGTATGCATCAAAACCTTAAAAATCAATTTGGTTCATAGCCTCAGAATAACTTTTGAGAGGCATTGGAGCTAACAATATCCTCCTTTTTGATGATGGCAAATTAGTAGTTAAGAAATACTTTTTGTTATGAGAAAAGGCTTCTTGAAAGGACATGATTTGTTGTTTGAAAAGAAACTTCTCTCTGAAATGAGCGATGAATTCAAAAATCATCATTTTATCATAATATATCATTAAGATGTATCAAAGCAATTTCAAAATAAGAGAGTTTTGAATATCATCAAGTGAAAGCATATGAATTCAAGGTTTTATCTTAGTACATCATCTAGATGTATCAGAGCAAAAGTTAAGATAATTCAACTAGGATGCATATGGTCAGAGAATAACTAGCCAATTATTGTCTCTAAACATCAAATAAATATTTAATGAGTATCAAAGCATTTCATTTGAATAGATATCAGATCATCAAATATCAAGTCAATTAAAGATTGTTTAAATAGGAATTAGAGCATTCAATAATTCGAAGTATTCGAGCTCATTCAATAATTCAGGGTATAAGAACGTTTTATAAGTAACAGAATATTCAATTAGAGCAATTAAAATATGATAGAGAAATATTGAATCTAGAATGCATTAGCAGCAAAAAAAAATTATCAGAAAATGTTTCTAATTGATATAAACAGAGCCGTAAACACAAATATAGACATGAGTTGTTTCAAATATTGTATTATAAGAAAATCCTAAAAATGTGTATGTATGCATGCATGCTCTTCCTAAGTGTATGCCCTTATGCTATGCTCCCTCTCAGCTTGAGCTTTCTTAAATATTTTCTTCTTCTCCCCTTTTGACATCATCAAAAAGAATGATATGGGATCATGGAAGATCATCACCGATTGCCTTTTGCTTTCTGAATGGTCTTTAGAACCTGCATGAAAAAGGTTTTCCATTTTGTCTATTCGGTGATCCATTATTTGCTAATGGGCTTGAAGTTTAGCTTGATTTGCCAAGATGGTGTGTTGATTGGCAAGGAGTATATCCATTTGGATGTCAGTAGCATTTGGAAACACTTCAGTAGATGAAGGTTCTTCAGAAGGCAACTTTTCAATGTGCTTAGAGTGATTTGCTGAGTATTGTTGGGGCTCAGATACAATAGGAGTGGTTATTCTGTCAAATCTAGGTGTGGAGTGTAACACCCTACTAATTTAATGTTATGCTTAAGTCATAGCATGAAATTAAGTAAATTGTGTTACCGTGTTGATACTTTGCTTATCTTTCATGATTAGTATCACATCTCTTTTTTTTTTTTTTGGTAAACAGATGAAACGGCGCGCTGTTATATAATAAACGTGAATAGCATTATAAAACGTAATAAAGTTTAATATAACATAACATAAAAGATATGAATAAGTGATATATTATCAACTGTATACGTACATATGTAGGTCGGAAGCCAACGCTTCAGTCTATATATATATATATATTAAAAGCAGAATGAAATAAAGGAACAACAAAATTCCTATTGCTAAAAAGCAGAGGCAGAAATAGCAGAAGCAGGTTATGTTCAACGATTCCAACTCAGAGTCATGGTAAAGCTACAGGTCTGGGATCTCAATGAAAAGAGTGGCCGTTGAGTCCTTTGCCAGCGTCTGAGAATGATGCGGAAATACAACACGGGGTGAGAATTTAAGGAAATTCTCAGTAAGGTTTGCGTATGGTGTTTAACTGACGTCACATTCATTCTCAGTTGCCTCAGGTTTTATTTAATTATAAAAACATACATTCAAATTGAACTACCCATTTTAATGAGTTCAAGAAAACATCTGGTCCGAGGCAAGGTTCAGTTTTACTTTAGATGGCATAAGAAACAGAATAGATTACTAATAATGATACATAGAATAATAAATAGAATAAATGAACAAATGGCAGTAAATAAACATAATATATCATCATAATCATTCAATCAATACATCAAAGATTGACAAAACAAGCCACCACCAGCCACCCAAGATCAGAAAATCAGCACAAGAATTAAACCTCTACCTCTTGTTATGTTGTGATTTGGCTTGATTTTGGAACTTGGATGGACAAAACTTGGTTGGGCTTGATGATTTGATGGAGTTGAGTGAGTGGAGAGGAGAAGAAAAGAGCTGAAATGAGGGAAGAAAGCAACGTAGAGATGGGCTGAATGGAAAGAAGAGAATTGTGTTATAAAAGCCTTAAAGTTGGTAGTTGAAATGAAGGGTTGCGATTAGTTCAAAATGCAAGGCTGAATTTCAGCCAACTCTCCTTGTTTTTGTGGCCAAAGTGGCTCCACTTTTAGGGGTTAAGTGGCTGATATAAAAGCCTTAAAGTTGGTAGTTGAAATGAAGGGTTGTGATTGGTTCAAAATGCAAGGCTGAATTTCAGCCAACTCTCCTTGTTTTTGTGGCCAAAGTGGTGCCATTTTTAGGGGTTAAGTGGCTGAGTTCTCAGCCACTTAAAGTAGGATTAATGAGTTGAAATTCTATTGGTTCAGTTCCGACAGTTTAAAATACTGTAATCTTACCGATTTCCTTTAAATCGGTAAATCGGTTTCAAGAAAATTTTTATGAAATCTTCTATGCTTTTAACTTAATTCCCTCATATCTAAAATCAATTAATTGCTAATCAATTGATTCTAAATAATTATTTAACCGAATTTTAATTAATCTCAATTATTCGATAAAAACCGAACAATTGGTCGAAAAATGATAAGAAAATTTTGGTAGATGTTACATTACCACCCTCCTTAAAAAAAAAAATTTGTCCTCAAAATTTAGTACTCGAGAATAGTTCAAGATACTCTTTCCTCATATCTGATTCCAGCTCCCAGGTGTACATCTCCTTTTCCCCATGCTACCTTTACTAGCTGCACGGTTTTGTTTCGAAGTTGCCTACTACTTCTGTCCACGATCCGTGTTGGCTGTACGCGGAAAGTCAGGTCCTCTTTTAACTTTATTGATTCGGGTTCTAGGAAGTGTGTAGGGTCAGGTTGATACTTTCTAAGTTGGGAGACATGAAAAAGATCATGAAGGTTTGATAAATCTGGAGGCAGGGCAATTCGGTATGCAATTGATTCGATTCGCTTCAAGATTTGGAAGGGAACAATAAAGCGAGGATTTAGCTTCTTGACCTTAATAGCTCTACCTATCCCTGTTGTAGGTGTAACCTTCACAAATACGTGGTCTCCTTCTTGAAATTCCAGAGGTTTCCTCCTGGTATCTGCGTAACTCTTCTAGCGGCTATGAGCGGCAAGCATCTTACTTCGGATCTTCTTGATCTGTTTAGTGGTCTGCTCAACTAAATCAGGCCCCAACAGAGTCGATTCTCCTATTTCATACCAACACAGTAGAGATTGGCACTTTCGTCCATACAATGCCTTGTAAGGAGCCATGCCGATGCTAGTGTGATAGCTATTGTTGTATGCGAATTTGGCTAGCGGCAAGTATCAATCCCAATTCCCGCATTGCTCCAGTATATAGGCTCGTAACATATCCTCCAAGGTTTGAATTGTCCTTTCTGTTTGGCCATCCGTTTGCAGGTGATATGCAGTGCTTAGGCACAACTTAGCACCAAATGCCTTTTGTAAGGCTCCCTAGAACCGTGAGGTAAACCTTGGGTCTCAATCAGAGATAATAGTTGAAGGGGTACCATGTAGCCTGATAATTTCTTGGATATACAATTGCGCCAATGTTTCCAGTGGATAATTTGCTCGAATGGGTAGGAAGTGAGCAGATTTGGTTAATCTATCGACAATGACCCATATAGCATCATATCCTGTTGATGTTCTTGGCAACCCCATTACAAAATCCATGGAGATGCTCTCCCAGTTCCATTCAGGGATTTCCAAGGGTTGTAACATCCTAGAGGGTTTCTGATGTTCTGCTTTCACCTTCTGACAGACCAAGCACTTACCCATGAAGCTTGCCACATCTGACTTCATGCCCAGCCACCAAAACATTTTCTTGAGGTCTTGATACATTTTAGTTATGCCAGGATGTACGGTGAATTCGCCTTTATGTGCTTCTTCTAAGATTCTTCTTCGGAGATCGTTCCTTTCGGGAACACACACCCTGTCGTGACACCGCCATATGCCTTCTTTATCTTAGGCAAAACTCGTTAATTTCTCTGATTGCATGAGATTAATCATACATTGAAAATTAGCATCTTGCTGCTGTGCTTGCTGAATCTGGCCCTTAAAGCTATTGGTTATCTTAATTTGGTGTAACTGAAGGCTCTTACGAGTCATAAAAATTCCCAAATTTAGATTTTGGAAGCTTTCAATAAGCTCCGTCTCTTTAATCATCATCCAGGCCATGGTCAACGATTTTCTGCTCAAAGCATCTGCCATAATGTTTGCCTTACCTGGGTGGTACTTCAATTCAAATTCGTAGTTTTTAAGGAGTTCCATCCATCTCCGCTGCCTCATGTTTAATTCCTTCTGATAAGTACTTCAAACTCTTATTATGATCAGAAAAGACCTCGAACCTCACTCCATACAGGTGATGTCTCCATATCTTTAAAGCAAATACTACTGCTGCTAATTCGAGGTCGTGAGTAGGATGGTTCCTTTTGTGTGGCTTTAATTGCCTGGAGGCATATGCGACCACATTTCCCATTTGCATCAACACGCACCCTAACCCTTATTTGGAAGCGTCACAATAGACCTCAAATGGTCCATGAGGGTCTGGCAAAGCTAACACTGGTGTCGTAGTCAACCTCCTCTTCAAATCCTAAAAACTCTGTTCGCCCTCCGGCGTCCACTCAAATGGAACATTCTTCTTGGTTAGCTTGGTCAAGGGCAAGGCTATTCGAGAAAAATCCTTAACGAATCGCCTATAATATCCAGCTAAGCCCAGAAAACTCCTGACTTCAGAGACTGTGGTCAGCCTTTCCCAATTTAGAACTGCTTCTACTTTGCTGTCGTCTACAGAGATTCCTCTAGAGGACACTATGTGGCCGAGAAATTTTAATTTCTTCATCCAAAATTCACATTTGGATAACTTGGCATAGAGTTTCTTTTCTCTTAAAATTTGCAGAACTAGCCGCAAACGTTCTGCATGCTCTTGCTCCGTCTTCGAGTAGACAAGTATATCGTCGATGAAGACCACTACAAATTTGTCCAAATATGGGCGGAATATTCGATTCATGTAATCCATGAAAACTGCTGGTGCGTTCGTCAGTCCAAACGACATCACGGTATACTAATAGTGTCCGTAACGAGTTCAAAAAGCTGTCTTAGGGATATCTTGTTCTCGAACTCGAATTTGGTGATATCCGGAATGCAAGTCGATCTTGGAAAATACTGTTGCACCTTGTAGTTGGTCCATGAGATCATCAATCCTTGGCAGTAGATATTTATTCTTAATTGTCACTTTATTCAACTGCCTATAATCCACGCATAAGTGCATGCTTCCATCTTTCTTTTTGACTAACAAGACCGAAGCTCCCCATGGCGACGCGCTTGGCCGTATGAATCCTTTTTCCAAAAGCTCTCCGATCTATCTTTTTAGTTCCGTCAGCTCCATAGGTGACATTCGATACGGAGCTATAGATATTGGTCTCGCACCTGGAACCAACTCGATGGTAAACTCAATCTCTTTCTCCGGAGGGAATTCGGGAATATTCTCTGGAAAAACATCAGGATATTCCTTAACAACCAGGATCTCCTCTAGTTTCTGCTCAACTTCTATCACGTTAGCTGACAAGAGGATGTATCCTTGACTCTTTGACCCAAAAGAGTTCAGATAGAAGAGTGTTGAGGCTTGGGATTTAGAAATTGAGACAGAAGGGAATACCACCATCTTATCGGAACAATTGAGCACGACTTGATTGGTAGAAAGCCAATCCATGCCCAGAATTACGTCAAGGCCAAATAGGAGGAGACAAATCAAATTAGCTGCAAAGGTCCTACCCTCGATTCGAAGAGGAATATCGATGCATATTTGACTAGTTCTAACAGGTCCATTAGTAGCAGTAGAAACCAGTAGATCATAAGGCAATTCAGAAAGTGGTAATTGCAAAAAAGCCACACAATCATGAGAAATAAATGAGTGGGAGGCACCCGAATCATAGAGTACAGTTAGAGTCTCACCGTCCACTTCACAGGTACCTTGGATTAGTCCTTCAGAATTGTTAGCCTCTTCAGCATTCATCATAAAGACCCGCCCTTGACATTGGGATCGAGGCAGCTGCGATGGATTCCTGGTTGGACACTCATAAATTTTGTGGCCTGGCTTGCCACATCCATAGCAGACATTCTAGCTTGCCAAATACGGCCGATCGCCATGATTCTTACCACATTTTGTGCAAGTTGGACTTGGAAGAGGCCTTTGGGGCTGCTTGCCTTTGTTGCCTGCCGGCGGAAATCTCCTTTGTTGTTGTATGTTGGGCTTGAATCTTGGGCCCTGTTGGGCCAATCCCTTCTTGAAATGACCACCAGATGCCTTAGCTGCCGCTGGCTTCGAATTGCAATCTTCCACAAGTCAGCATTTATTTACCAAAATAGGAAAATCTCTGATCTCCATTGGCCCTATTGTAGTAAGAATGTCTTTTCGTAACCCTCCTTCAAATTTAACGCACTTCCAAGCTTTATCTGGGTTCCTCTAGTCAATCGTGGAAAATTTGCATAATTCTTCAAATCTAGCAATGTATTCGGATACTGTTCGGTTTCCCTGACGAAGCTACATAAATTCAAGTTCATTGGCATTTCGAATAGAGGCAGGAAAGTACTTTTAGTAGAATATATCTTTAAACACCATCCAGGTGACTGCCATCTGAGATTCTTCAAACAGTCTTCGTACGCCGTTCCACCAAAACTCGGCATCTACTTCGAGCATATAAGTGGCAAAGGTTACCTTTTGATGATCTGAGCAATCCAGGACAGAGAAAATCTTCTCCATGGCTTTGATCCATTCGTCAACTTTATCAAGATCATATGCCCGTCGAAAGTTGGGCGGACTTGCTTTCCTGAACTCAGCAAACTTGAGATAGTCCAGGTCAACTCCTAGGCCATGTGGTTTCCTCCATAGTTTGGCTCAGGTCGCCTGCCTAGATAATCCATCATCTGGTGAGCTGCTGCGGCTTACTCCTGCATCGCACGAGCCATTTCTCGTATTGTAGCCATAAAGTTAGTCGGATCCTCTTGAGCGGGTTCTGCACGTGGTTTGCCTCGCCTTTCGGAAGCCATTAAGTTTTGAGCACACAAAACAAAAGTTATTGAGTTGATCAAGCTCAATATTAAGTCTAATGTGCTAGTAAATAACAGTTCATACGGTCAGGCATCTCATATTCATGCACATCTATATCTCAACCGTACAGGCAAGATCTAGTACATGTTATCAGCTAAAAATATAGAATATGCACGAAGCATAGTCAGTCCAATCCTCAGGCCTTAGCTTCCTCAGGCCTTAGCTAGGACGAACTACTCTGATACCAAAAATGTAACACCCTACTAATTTAATGTTATGCTTAAGTCATAGCATGAAATTAAGTAGACTATGTTACCGTGTTGATACTCTGCTTATCTTTCGTGATTAGTACCACATCTTTTTTTTTTTTTTTTTGTAAACAGATGAAATGGCACGCTGTTATATAATAAACATGAATAGCATTATAAAACGTAATAAAGTTTAATATAACATAACAAAAAAGATACGAATAAGTGATATATTATCAACTGTATACGGACATATGTAGGTCGGAAGCCAGCGCTTCAGTCTATATATATATATATATATATATATATTAAAAGCAGAGTGAAATAAAGGAACAGCAAAATTCCTATTGCTAAAAAGTAGAGGCAGAAATAGCAGGAGCAGGCTATGTTCA
Source organism: Pterocarpus santalinus (assembly GCA_031439595.1). Taxonomy (NCBI): domain Eukaryota; kingdom Viridiplantae; phylum Streptophyta; class Magnoliopsida; order Fabales; family Fabaceae; genus Pterocarpus; species Pterocarpus santalinus. The sequence continues at coordinate 34,141,465 of CM062525.1, forward strand.
ACGAGTCCAACTCGGAGTCATGGTGAAGCTGCAGGTCTGGGATCTCAATGAAAAGAGTGGCCGTTGAGTCCTTTGCCAGCGTCTGAGAATGATGCGAAAATACAACACGGGGTGAGAATTTAAGGAAATTCTCAATAGGGTTCGCGTATGGTGTTTAATTGACGTCACATTCATTCTCAGTTGCCTCAGGTTTTATTTAATTATAAAAACATGTGATCAAATTAAACTATCCATTTTAACGAGTTCAAGAAAACATCTGGTCCGAGGCAAGGTTCAGTTTTACTTTAGACGGCATAAGAAATAGAATAGATTACTAATAATGATACACAGAATAATAAACAGAATAAATGAACAAACGACAGTAAATAAACATAATAGACAACTGTAAACATCTTGACATAACTATTCCATGTAATCATGCATTCATGTAATCATACAAACTCATTCTTGAACCTTCCTTCATAAACTTTTTCATTACTTTTCATCATTTTCCATCACTTGGTCCCCTGGGAGTTCTTGGCCATTTTAGACTCCTGGGTAATAGTCTGCTTTTCAGGATCGAGCTCGTTCCTATATAGGAATGCCAGGTTTACTTTCCCCGACCTTCCCACCGATCTATTCCTCTTAACTTTTTATCCGGGGCTGACCCAAGTATCATGGAACTTTCATCATCACATATTTCTTATGTTCATCATAACATAATATTCATAACTTTCTTGAAAATGCACATGTATCAATATGTATGTCATAACTCATGCATAGATTTTACCGAAATTTTGGCAGTATAATGGAACGTGTCCACTTCCCCATGATTAGTGCCAGTACATCAGAACACTAGTTTTTCATAGAAGACACAATATTGCATTCATAATTCATCATTGAACTCGTAGAAGCATTAGTCTCATTAAGGCAGAGTTACTGCTCCAGCACAACCATTCAACTCGATTTTTGTGAATCAAGCCATAATTTCTATTTAACTCATTTGAACCTCAATTTTGAATATGTTAAAATGTTATGTGTCTATTTTCTAACCTCTTTAGTCCCATATAATTTTGATAACTATAGCTCAAGTTATTTAGGTTTTATCCCGGCCTGCCCTGTGGCTAGCCAGAATCAGACACTTAAAAGTAAAAATCTACTAAAAATTGAAAACTAATTCAAATCATATGAAATTGGTCTCATATTAAATATAATAGGATAAAATTTCACTTACAAAAAGTTCCATTCCATTTGACTTATTAGGGCTCGAGTTATAAGCCCCAAAATCTGACTTTCCTGAACTGCCCTATTCTGGCCTGGTTTGGATACAGGGCAAATTTCTTGGATCACTGGGAGCAAACGAGTCTCTATTTAACTCTGAAATTTTTATGGGACATTATCCTATGTGTAAGATTTCTAAAAAAGGTGATTTCATTCAATTCCAAGTAGTATAGGGTGAGTTCTACCCTGAACAACCCAGTCTGCCCAGAATCAAAGTCAAAAACCTAGGTCAAAATTCCAAAATTCATATCTCTCTCAATACTAATCCAATGGCCTTATACGATACATGTATGGAAAGCCCTAGATGTCTAGTTTCATATAAAAATGGTTTCATCAAATTTAATCAGCTTTAGGTGGAGCCATACACTCCGCCTACGGACTGCCGAGGATTTTTGGTTCTCCAGCCCCTTAGCTCTTCCTATTTTCATTCTTTCTTTCTTCCAATTCGATTTTAACCTTACAAAAAGCCAATAAACCAGCCATATATCATCATAATCATTCAATCAGTACATCAAAGATTGACAAAACAAGCTACCACTAGCCACCCAAGATCAGAAAATTAGCACAAGAATTAAACCTTTAGCTCTTATTATGTTGTGATTTGGCTTGATTTTGGAACTTGGATGGACAAAACTTGATTGGGCTTGATGATTTGATGGAGTTGAGTGAGTGGAAAGGAGAAGAAGAGAGTTGAAATGAGGGAAGAAAGCAACGTAGAGATGGGCTGAATGGAAAGAAGAGAATTGTGTTATAAAAGCCTTAAAGTTGGTAGTTGAAATGAAGGGTTGTGATTGGTTCAAAATGCAAGGCTGAATTTCAGCCAACTCTCCTTGTTTTTGTGGCCAAAGTGGCTCCACTCTTAGGGGTTAAGTGGCTGATATAAAAGCCTTAAAGCTGGTAGTTGAAATGAAGGGTTGTGATTGGTTCAAAATGCAAGGCTGAATTTCAGCCAACTCTCCTTGTTTTTGTGGCCAAAGTGGCTCCACTTAGGGGTTAAGTGGCTGAGTTCTCAGCCACTTAAAGTAGGGTTAATGAGTTGAAATTCTATTGGTTTAGTTCCGACAGTTTAAAATACCGTAATCTTACCGATTTCCTTTAAATCGGTAAATTGGTTTCAAGAAAATTTTTATGAAATCTTCTATACTACTAACTTAATTCCCTCATATCTAAACTCAATTAATTGCTAATCAATTGATTCTAAATAATTATTTAACCGAATTGTAATTAATCTCAATTATTCGATAAAAACCGAACAATTGATCGAAAAACGATAAGAAAATTTTGGTGGATGTTACATGGAGGTAAGCAGCAGCAAGATCTGAGCTGTGACAGGAGTGGCAGAAGCTTCTTGAGTTTTTAGAGGCAATGGTTGGATGAGGCATTGGAGTGCTCAAAGGAATAACAAGAGATTCAGCAAACAGGTACTTCAGTTTCTAGTTTTGCTACCAGAACAAGATTTCTATTATGTTTTGATCTTTCTAGAGCAGACTCTATTGGTAGAGAAGGCTGTGCTAGTTTTCTTGATGGTTCCTCAGAAGGTAGAACCAATATCTTATTTCAAAAGGTGGATTGACTTCTTCAATGACAATGAAGTCTTGTACTTCTGACTGAGCCACCGACTTCAAAAGCTTTTTCTTTTTGCGTCTGTAGCCATGCTTCTGTTATTAGCCTGTCTTGAGCTGCTTCTTGTAAAGCTCTTCTTGTAGGAGTAGGAGGAGTTGCACTAGAAGGTTGTGCAAGGATTTTCTTCACGGGCTTCTTCCCTTTTCTTCTGATTTTAGGGTCCTCATCTTTATCTGAAGCTTCAGCTTCAGGTTGCTTTGGTTGCTCATGAGGAGGTTGTTCCCTAATTACAATTCCTCTTATTCTTTCTCTAGAGGATCTTGTTGCAGGTTTTGCAGGTGCAACAACATTTACAGACTGTGCAACAATGACTGAGGTATTATCTCTTGCACTAGAGGAGGAAGATGATTATTTAGCAATCTCCTCTTATTGACTCTCCTCTCCTCAGAAATAGGTGAGAGATCTCTCTCGTCCTTTTCTTGGATCTTCTCTCTTCAGAAGGTTTAGAGACATCCTTATGAAGGATGATTGATTTTCTTTTCTTTTCCTTTTCATTTTTCCTTTTCTTCTTTTTCTCCTTCTTTTCTTTTTTTTCTACCTTCTCAAGACCTTGGGATTTCAGACCCATAGAGAAGAAGGTCTTCATGTTGGTGGTAGGGTGTTTCTCGTCCTTCCTATGTCCTTTAACATGAAGTTAAGCTCTTAGGAAGATGCAGGTTAGAAGCATGCCATAGGGCAAAGCTGCATGACTCCTTCTGACATCATCCATGGTAGAGAGCATACAGTCGAGGATTAACCTGACCAGATTAATCCTTCTTCTAGTCATGAGGCAAAACATGACCATTTGGTCTACCTCAGTCATAACATTAGTGTTTCCCATCCTTGGAAGCACTGTGTATTGGACAATAGAGTAAATCGCTCTGACATTCAAGATGAGAAAGGAAGTGCAAATATTTCTTACTTGCATGTCTCTTTTTCCAGGAAGGACTTTAGAGACATCTTCCTCTATGACTTCAAGTTGCTCCCACCATCTTGAACCACCTTTGCATATAACCCCTTCATTTGGAGTGTTAGCAATATGAGTACGTGAGATTAGAGGGAAGTACTTGAATCTCGAAGCTCCCTATGATGCTCCTCAAAGACATATTGTCTTCATCGACAAATGAAGGGTATTGTAGAAAGAGACAATAACTCTAGTGCAAACATCTTTAGAAATATTCAAGAAATTGTCCTATCCTTGGAACTCGAACACTTTTGTAATTTGGGGAAAGGTTGAGAAGTTCTCCAACTCGAAACTTCTTCAAAAAGTGATAGGCCATATAAAGAATTGCCTATGAAATCTAGTTTGCATTTCATCATCATCAAATATGTAAGGAACACTGTAGTCTCCTTTCTTAGTCATGATAAACAAATGAGATAGGCAACTGTAGGTGAAGGACAGAGCGTGTTTAGGTTAGGTGTATTGAAAATGGTATAATAAGGGTTTGAAGGTTTTGGAGTGGAGAGGATAAAGAATAGTGAAAGGCTTTTTTTTCTGAGACTTGTTACATGAAAGGTTGATGTGATAGGTAATGGTTAATGAGTGAGACTAATGGTTAAAGTATGTGAGTAGTTTTTGAGTAAAACGCTATTATTTTCAAAGTAGGCATGTCTTTTGGAATTTCCTGCTTAGTTAAATAATGGTCATTGTGTGATAATGGGTGATTATCCAAGCGACACAGTAATGAAACCGTTTCTTTTATTCAAAAACCACACTTCTCAAAGTCTATAACCATCTTTCTGGAGGAATGAGAAATCAGACCCACGAGAAAATTAATCCAACATTCTGAAGCTATTTTTCTCCTCATTTTCATCTTCACCTTTTTCTGAACTAATCTTTCTAAATCGTAAGAAAATTCATTTTGAACAGACTTTTTAAGTTTCTCTTGATATGACCTTTCTAAAGCAAACTTTGACGAAGAAGAATAATTTTTCTAGAAATCAAACCCCATTGAGATGTAGCAATCTCAGCTTTTACTTTAGCTCAAGAGAAAGAGTATTCAGATGTAATGCATGTGAATGATCAAAGTTGATCATGCTCAGAAGGTTCCTTATTTCGGAGAATCGATCTTCTGCTAAGGGTTTTGTAAAAATGTCAGCAATCTAACTTTTAGTATTAATAAACCTTAGCTCAATATCTCCTTTCTAAATATGATCTCTTATGAAATGATGCTTTATGTCAATGTGCTTAGATCTAGAATGCTGAATGGGATTCTTGGTGAGATTTATAGCACTTGTATTGTCACAAAGGATAAGAATTTTGGTATACTTCAAGTTGAAATCCTCCAATTGTTGCTTGATCCACACAATCTGGATATTGCAATTTGCAGCAGATAGATATTCAGCTTCTGTAGTTGAAAGAGCAATAGTGTTCTACTTCTTGCTTGACCATGTTATCAATGATTTTCCAAGAAAACAACAACAACCACTAGTGCCTTTCATTCAACTCTATCTCCATCAAAATCAGCATCATAGTAACCTGTAATTTCATTAGAAGTACCTTTCTTGTACTATGGACCAAGATTAGTAGTACTAACTAAATATCTCAAAATTCTTTTAACAGCAATTACGTGTAAATGTTTTGGATTAGATTGAAATCGAGCACAGATTCCAACACTTAATTGCAAGTCAGGTCTACTAGCAGTTAGATATAATAATGATCTAATTATACCTCTATAGAGAGTCTCAGAAACTTTCTTACCATCTTCATCAGCTTCTATGAGAGGGATGCATAGGAATACTAATGCTTTTGGCCTTGTCCATATCAAACTTTTTGAGCAAATCCACAACATACTTTTCTTGATGAATCAAGATACCATCTTTCTCTTGTTTCATTTGCAGTCCAAGGAAGAATTTTAGTTCTTTCATCATGCTCATTTCAAATTCTCCTTGCATAAGATAAGAAAAATTATTGCACCAGCTTTGATTAGTTGCTCCAAAAATAATATCATCAACATAAATTTGAACAATCAGAAAATCATTTTTATCATGATGAATGAACAAAGTAATGTCAACTTTGCCTCTTACAAAATCATTTTTGATTAGAACAGAGCTGAGTTTATCATACCAAGCCCTAGGAGCTTATTTTAACCCATATAGAGCTTTTGAAAGTTTAAACACATGTTGAGGAAGGTTTTTATTTTTAAAACCAGGAGGTTGATTAACATAGACTTCCTCAGATATGAAACCGTTTAAGAAAGCGAATTTCACATCCATTTGAAATAACTTAAAACCTTTGTAAGTTGCATTAGAAAGTAACATTCTGATGGCTTCCAATCTTGCTACAGGAGCAAAAGTCTCATCATAATCTATGCCTTGTTGCTGATTATAACCTTGAGCCACTAATGTTGCTTTGTTTTTGACAACTTTTCCATCGTCATTAAGCTTGTTTCTGAATACCCATTTAGTCCCAATGGAAGATTGTCCTTTAGGTAGTGGGACCAGGGTCTAGACTTTGTTCTTCTCGAACCGAGATAACTCCTCTTTCATAGCTTCAATCCAATATTGATTCGTTAGGGCTTCTTCGTTATTTTCTGGTTGAATTTTAGAGATAAGAACAAGATTGGAATCATTTCTAAATAAGGATCTCATTCTAATTCCATAAGAAGGCTTACCAATAATCTGGTTTTGAGAGACAACTCTTAAGTTTCTTACACTTGTGTACCTTCTCCTCAAAGGAGTATCTTTTGGTTCTTCAGAAGCATCATCAGAAACATGTCGATGAGAGGGATGATGAGAGGGAACTTCAGAAACATTTTCATCATCATCTCTAGTGGTCATTTAAAGGTTCTATTGAGCATAGGAGTTTTCATTTAATGACATACTTTCCATTTCCACTTCCAGATCTGCAACCTTCTAATTTAGGTCATTTTTCTTTTCCATAAAGCTTATGTGGATAGTTTCTTCCACTAACTGAGACATTTTGTTGAACACCCTGTAAGCTTTTGAAATAGAAGAATATTCTAGAAAAATTCCAGGATTAGATTTAGGATCAAACTTTGATAGCTTGTCCTTAGTATTTAGTATAAAACATTTGGATCCAAAAATATGAAAGTAGGAAATATTGGGTTTTCTTCCATTCCATAATTCATGGGGAGTTTTCTTGCAAATTGGCCTTAAGAAAATACTATTTTGAATATAGTAGGTATGTTAACTACTTCTGCTCAAAAACCTTTTGATAAGCTGCTTTCAAGAAGCATAGTTCTGGCCATTTCCTGCAGTGATCTATTCTTCTTTTCCACTACCCCATTTTGCTGAGGAGTTCTAGGAGATGAGAAATTGAGAAATGCCATTTTCTTCACAAAAATCTTCGAAAGCATGATTTTCAAATTCTCCACCATGATCTGATCTAATGGAAGTGATACAAAAACCTTTTTAATTTTGAATTCTTTTTGAAAAGGATTTGATGACCTCAAAAGCATCACCCTTATGGATCAGAAACATAACCCATGTAAATCATGAAAAATCGCCCACAATGACGAAGCTGTATCTCTTACCACCCAGACTGGCAGTTATAGTTGGTCCAAAGAGATCAAGATGTAAAAGCTCAAGTGGTCTAATAGTTGAAACTACATTTTTGCTATGGAAAAAGATTTTGGTTTGTTTGCCTTTGAGACAGAATTCACACAAGGAATCATTTTCAAAATCAATTTTTGGCAAACCAATGACCAGTTCTTTCGGAGAGATCTTAGAGATCAATTTCATATTAGCATGACCAAACTTTTTGTGCCACAGCCACTTTTCATCCAAAAAGAAAGCTAAGCATTTTACATTCTGATCTAGGAGGTCATCTAGATATAATACATACGTACCGTCATGCATTTTAGCAGTAAGAATAACCTTGTCATTTGTAGAATCCTTAATAATACAATGTGAGGATTCAAACACAACTTTGTAGCTTTAGTCACAAAATTGACTAATGCTCAAGAGATTGCGAGTTATTCCCTCTATTAACATAACATCATTTATCAAGTTGGAATTGTTCTTACCAAAATTACCTATACCAACGACTTTGGATTTGATTTCGTCAGCAAATTTGACTATTCCACCATCCTTAGGTCTGAGGTTTCTAAATCAGGATTTATTTCCAGTCATGTGTTTGGAGCATCCACTGTCCATGTACCATTTGTAACACCCTAATAAACCCATACTACGCTTAAGTCGTATTACGGCATTTTATTAGTTGTTACTTATGCTCGTGGAAAATTAAACTTCGCTTGAAATTAAATTACGCGAAAAATACGGTAAGATTTTCTTTTTTTTTTGAAATACGTCATCGCTTTGGAAAGTAAAGCCTTGAGCGAGAAGGTAGATAGAGAAAGAGCGTGTCGCATAAAATAAATACCCAAATATCATGAGACAAGAGAAAGGTAAATAAATAGAAATTCACAAATACATTGCATTAATTAACTGATCATTACATCCATATGAGTTCATAATATATATATATATAAACATTACATCGAAGAAAGCTCATGGTCGTGCCATGACCTAAGTACTAGGTACTACTACAGACTTCAATGACAAAGCTCCTCTCAAAAGAATATGCGAAGATGTAGAGTGACGGTCGCTATGAGTCCCAAAAATAGCTTCGTTTGGCATTCCACGTTGTACGTCCGCACGTACTGCGGTGGCTCCAAGCTCCACTCCATCGGGTGTGCCAACACAAAAATCTGGTGACGATGCGGAAAAATAACTAGAGTGAGAAATAGGATTTCTCAAGAGGACTCAAAACCCGACGCAGAGGTGTCATCGCCATCGCCCCCACCACTTCGGTTTTCTAAACAAATAGGTGTGACCATACAAGATTCAGTTACTAGGATTTTCGAATACATAATTATCCAAGTGGATTCACTTTTAAGCATAATGCTCTTATTAGAAGCATTGAAGTAAAATAGGTAAACATATGAAAGCAGACATTTCATGAGTTAGTAGTTTTCTTGACCAAGTCTCTTTCTTATCTCTCTTATCCTGGTTTACTTGACTTGTAACTTTCCCGCTTCGCTATGCCTCCTTCACTGGTGGACCAAGTCCCTTTTCTTTTCTTTTCTTATCTTAAGTCCTTTTCTTTTCTTAACTTGACTCATCTTGAGTCCTTCTCTTTTCACCCACTAAACATAAGTGGTAATGAGCTCATACCGTGGCCGTCGCCACCATAAAATTTCGGTACTTACACTAGCTGGGTCATGCCATGCCTCATGTAAGCCCTATCCCCTATACTCACACTAGCTGGGTCATGCCATGCCTCATGTGAGTCGTGGGTGAGGGGAAACTTAACTTAGGTCACCTTCCCTTTTGAAGGATCACACTTTATCAAATCTTTTCTTATTAAGTTATGATGCAAAATATTTCTAAGTCCATAATTTCTACAAAATTTAGAAGATAACGGCTAGACCGCAGCTTCCCAAAATTTTGCCAGACAGTATACCAGTATCACAGCATCATATCATATCATCATATCATATCATCATCATCATATCATCATATCATGGCATCATAATCACATCATCATCACCTCATGCTTGCAACCTAAACATAGGCATATTCTCAAGCAAAGTCTTATGAGCTTAGCTTAGTAAATTAGATGCAAGCTTTTACATTGGCTTTCGCTTTATTGATTTCCTCTTCTCAATTATTCTAACTTGACTTATATGATTTTCATATTTTAATTTGGAAGATTTATAGTTTAGGTTTTGCATTATGGTTTGATTAAAAATCTTATGAGCTTAACCTAGTACACTAACTACATTAACATTCGGTTTTTCGTTTTATTTGCTTCTTTTGTTAAGGATTAGACAAGCTTGGTATTTTATTCCATCTAGTCTTCATTAAGTATATTATGAAGTTTCATGACTTTGAGCTAAGGTCTTTTACCTTTTTAAGTCATTTATGCATAGTCTTACTTAAGGTTAAGTTTTGACAGTTTTACTTTTACCCTAAGCAGTAACTTTAAAAATTCACCATAAATTGGTATTTTATCATTTTAATGCGAAATTTTATATGCTTTTAGGGTTCTGAGTCTAGTTTTTAACCAAATAAGTCCCACTCAAAAATTCATTTTCTAACCCCAGTTATGCATACTTTATTCTGACTTGTTCAGTTTCTAAGTTCACTCCCGGTACAGTGGATTGTGACCTCTCATTATAATTGCTCAGAAGGAATCTGAGAAAACTGTTTTGTGGGTTTGTTCCTCTATGTCTTAGCTTTCATTTAAACTTGGTCTCACTCAAAAATCATTTTTGTAGCTCGAGTTATACACATTTTAGTGTAGACTGCCCAGACAGAAACCGATCCGAGAACAGTCCACTTTGAAAAATCATATCTCACTCAATTTAACTCCGAATCTTATATATTTTATATGTATGGAAAGCTCTCTGAGTCTATTTTCATATAAAATTATTCCACTAATTTCTGAGCTTTCTGCAAAAAGTTATACCATTCGCTTTACAGACTGCCAGAAAATCCAGATTTCACGTTTTGCTTTTTCTCATGTTTTCTCCAAAACACTCAACCTCTCTTTCAAGAAACCATTCTCAAGTTATAAAACACTCATATACCATGAAAGATTAGTGAAGAACTATCATGTTGGAGTTCAAAAATAATGGATTCAGCCATGCATCACACCAAACCGAAAACATGTTTTCAACAAACCACCATACAAGCAACAACATCTCATTTTATGACAAGAATGGCTATGATGCCCAAATCAATCCTTAAAACCACCTAGCTATGGAGAGCATAGGAGTTCTAAAGCTTGAAAAACAAGAGAGGAAAAGGGTTTAGAGTCACTACCAAGAAGCTTTCTTTGAAGGAACTTGTGATGGAAAAGATGGTGGTGGTGGTGGTGCTCCTCTTGGATCTTGGAAGAGGCTTGATATGTGAGTGTCTTTGATTCTCCAAGAGCAAGAAATGGTGGCTCTTGAAGAGTTTGTGAGTGGGATGAGGAGAGGAAAGGATGAGAGAAGTGGGAGGATTCTAGAGAGAAGTTGGAGAGTTTAGAGAGAAGGAGGAGAACTTTTGAATTGAGGAGAGAGGAGAGGGTGAGTGAAATGAAAATGAAGAGAGAAAGAGAGAGGGAGGGAGGCGTACCAAAGGGGGGGGGGCTGATTGCCCTTGCTTCTTCAAGAAGCAAGAGAGAGTAGGTGTGTCTTACTTCTTTTTCAAGCAAAAGGGCTAGGGACCTTGGGGCAAAAGGGTGAGTTGTGTTTCTCTTGAGTCTTGGAGGCATCCTAATGTCCAATTTATGCTTTTCTCTAGGGGTTAAAGGGGAGTACCCTTCTTAGGATTTGGTTGCTTGTCTAAGACTCATCCAAGTGTCAAGATCTAATGGTGGATGACAAGGATCCTAGTCTTGGCTTTTGATCTAATGGTGTAGGATTAAAGAGATTGAATGAAGGGTGAGATGTTGTTCCTCCTTGGTATGTCTTTTTAGGGCATAAGCATGGAAGAACTTTTATCTCTAAATGTTATTGGAATTCTTTAAATGTAATTTAACTTAATTGGCTTAATTACCCATGAGTTAACTCTTGTCAATTACACTTTTTATGATACCTTGCATTACGGTTAAGCATATCCTTAATTTGGGGTTTAATTTTTCAAGAGTTGTCTTAATCATTATAAACTTAATTAGTAAGGTTAGGTTGTCTTACTCTTGTTTTGGCATCTTCGTGTAATTAAGGATTAGACGATTAAGGTTTTATTAAAATGCTTAGGACATTATGATTTAATTGTTGGCTAGACTTAATTTACTAAGCTCTTGCTCTCGGGATTAATCGATTAGTTCTCAATTAATCGCTAATCCCTCTAATTAGTCGGGAACACCGAGCTAATTAGCTTAGGTAAAATGGGGATGTTACACCATTTATTTTCCTTTTGATGAATTGATTTAAGGCATACTTACATCAGAAGCAGTTTTGACTTTATGTACCCATATCTTCTTGGGTCCTTTTGGGTTAGCAGGTTTCTTAGTGTTTTTCATTGTCTATCATTTTGCCTTCCTTCTGGAGAAGCATCTTACAAAAGTGTGACCCTTTTTAAAATAGTAGATACAAGTGGGAATCAAACTTGCAAGATCTTTAGAAGATTTTTCATCATTTTTCTTCTCATAGCCTAAACTAGTTTTATCAAGATAAGGTTTCTGACCACCAAGCATCAATTTCAGATTTTTGGAGCCATTCACCATTTTCTCAAGATCAGATTTGAGAAGTTTGACTAATTTCTAAAGCTCAGAAACATCAGAAGATATCCTATCTTGAGTTTCAGAAGCTTTGCCTTTTAGGGCTGCTAGTTCCTACTGAAGAGCAATATTTTCATTTTTCACTTCTTTCTCTTTATGTCCAACCTTTTCATTCTCAGTCTTGAGTTTTTCAAACTCTAAAGTCCATTTTCAAAATTTTTTCTCAAAGATGCATAATGAAAAGCAAGAGACTTGGAATCATCCAAGAGTTCGTCATATGCCTTTTGAAGGTTTTCATTAGCAAGTGAAGGTTTAGATTCATGTACATCAGTTTCTTCATCTGAGATGATATCAGTCATGAAACAGAGGTTCGCAACAATCTTTTCTTCCTCTTGAGATTCATCATTTTCTTGCTCTTCATCTAGATCTTCCGACGCGGCCATCATAGCCTTTTTCTTTGGAGTCTTTTTCTTTCCAGCTTTCTTTAGTCTGGGACATTTTGATCTGATGTGCCTCAGTTCCTTGCACTCAAAGCATATTACTTTATCTGCTTTGACTTTGCTCTTCTTATCCTTTATTGGAGCAAAGTTCTTCTTTTTCCTTCAGAGCCATGCTTTTGAGATTCTTCTCGTCAAGTGAGCTATTTCATTATTTTCATCATCAGAATCAGGATCAGAGGAGTTTTAATCTTCTTCATCTGATTCTTTTGAGGCCTTCATGGCTTTGGAGGAACTGAATCTCTTTTGAGTGGTCTTAAGGGCAATGGATTGAGCCTTCTTGCTGAATTCCTTAGAAATTTCCTTCAGTTCGATCTCATGAGTCTTTAAGGACCCAATGAGGGCATCCAAGCCTTTGAAAGACTTCTTAGGATCTTTCTTACCATTTCTGCATTTGAGTACCTTTACCCAAAGCTTAGCTGATTTATGATATGCATAAATCTGGTAGTCATTTCATCAATAATCTCATGCTCTAGTATATTGAAAATTTCATATTTATGAACTAGCATGCTGATTTTTGTTTCTTTAACTTGATCTGTTCCTTTATGAAGCACTTGAAGTCTATCTCAGATTTCTTTGGCAGAACCAAAGGATATAATTTTGTCATATTCGCTTTTGCTCAAGGCATATATGAGTAGGTATTTTGCCTTGGCATTCATTTGAACTTTTATTTTGTGCTGATTAGTCTATTCATTTCTAGGAATGATTTTGACTACAACTGGTGGAGGATTTTTTGGATCAGCTACTACTTGTGGTGCTAGTTGTTTTGCAGTGGGTACATAGTCACCATTCTCTATTATTTCCCACATATCTAGACTTGTGGACTCAATGAAGAGTCTCATTTTATCCTTCCAGTATGGATAGTCTTCACCATTCAAATAAGGAGGATGATTTATGAAGTAACCTTCTGCAATGTGATCAATTTGTTGGGGCATTTGATGGGATCTTTAACCTCTGCAACCATTAGGAAGCTCAACCTCAGAGTTAGGCTCTGATGCCAATTGTTGGAAGAGATAACATGAGAAAGGGGGTTGAATCGTGTTGTTTCAAAGTTAAGAGTAACCTGAAAAGCTGGAACTAAAAATCTCTCTCAAGTCCTCAACTTGGATTGCGGATGCTTTGTGTTGGTTAATAAAACTTTATATGTTTAAATTATTTAAGATGATGACCAAATTGAAGTTAAAAATGCAGATGGTATAACTTATGTGGTGAAGATAAAAGCTAAGTAGCTATGGAAGAAACACACAAGAAATTTTTATACTGGTTCGACCAACCGCTTGTTTACTTCCAATCCCCAACTTTTTGTTGAGATTTTATAAAAACCTTAGTATTTTTTGTTCAAGTTTCTCCAAGCTTCTTACAATAGAATAGTCTTTTATCAAGCCTCTTCAAGCTTTAACTCGAGTATTCTTTGTCCTATCTTTTCCAAGCTTTACCTGACCACTACTGGGTCTGTGTACAAGTTTTGAGATTTGAAAATAATATGTGAACACTCACACTAACTCTCTTTACAGAGGATTAACAATATTTTCTCAGTGTGTGTAACTTCTCTAAATTCTCAAAGAGAGAATCTTATCAAATACAAAGAAGAAGAGAAGATTTTCTATTGAACAAAAGTTACAATGAGTAACTTTCTAGAGGTTCAGAAGGTTGAGAAATTTGACAATGAAGTGCTACAAGTGAAGAAGATATTTAGTTGTTCTAACCATTCTTTCTTCGACATCCAGCCTTTTATAGACAATGAAATATATCCATTGAAGCTTGCAATTCTTGATTTTTGAAGTTCTCTTTGGAATGCTGGTCTAGGACTGGATAGAGAAGCAATAGTCTTCTTTTTCTCATTCTTCAAAGCTTGTGCAGAGATAGAAAAGTAGCCGTTTGTTGATATACCAGTTGTGCAGACTTGTCAACGCTTCTTTTGCATCTTGTCAAATCACCCTTTTTGACTTTTTGAATTTGTCTATGAATCGTGCTGAGGAAACTTTAAAGGTATAACACACATGAGAAGTATATTTTTGGTGATATCCCTTCTAGATAGGGTCATCCCTCTAGATAGAGTCATCTTTTTGAATTTGCAGAATTTTGCTTTCTAGGCTCGTCTTTCCTTTTTGAAGTGTAGCTTCAACCATCTGAAATTCTTCTTTTCTATTTCTAAACAAAATAGCTTGAGAAACACAAAGCATATGTTCCATATAAAGCATATATCATATAAAGCTATGGATAACAATGCTTTGAAGGCTTTTTGAGCGCTTAAGCTATTTGTTTAAATTCATTTTCACAGAAGAATTTGTTATTCGAATTAGCCTTTTCATGGTCAAAAATATTTGCTTGTATTCTGATTTGGTATGCATCAAAACCTTAAAAATCAATTTGGTTCATAGCCTTGGAATAGCTTCTGAGAGGCATTGGAGTTAACACCCATTCATTTGCACTTAAATCCTATTAGATAGCAGGATTAACACTTACCACCATAGTCTCCTAATTCTCCAACCATAAACGTGAAATCCCCATTTATTTGCACTTAAATCCCCTATGTTGATAGACATGCTAATGTCCAAATATTAGAACTCAGTTTTAAAATTTGAATGATACTTTTTTTTTGTTGGGGGGTGTTAAGATGGCGCAATGTCATCCCTTAAAGTTGATCCATGCACTAGAGGTAGTAGAATACAAGACAACCTCAAGCTTGGATAGACTCAAATTTGCAACATAATGGGTGGATCTATTTCCTTCTCTTTATACATGAACTAGACGAAGAATACAAAGTTCATTAAGCATGCCACCCATTTGGTTGATGAATGAAAGTAAAATAACTCACAATTTTACTCCAAAATATAGAGAAAATAAAAAATCATATTGTGACCCACTAATAGAAACACCCAATAAACTGATGGAATTATCGATTAGTGTGTCGGAAAAAAGAAAATTGAATATGGATAAGTGGATCTGTCAGTAATATTGATAATTATACCAATGGAATTATTTGTCGGTACTATTAACAAAAGCGTTGATAAATGAACGTTAGGAACCGTCAAAAAGGCATCTATACCGATGAATTGCTAATAATTACTGACGGAATACTCATCGATAATTTAAGTTAATAATTTTTATTTTTATTGAATTCTAACAGATTATCTATTGATATATTAAAAATAATATTTTAATGTATATAATTACTGATGGAAAATCCATTACAAAGTTTGAAAAATAATAATTTTTGTGTTAATTATTACCGACAGAAATTCCATCCGCAAGGTAAGATTTTTATTTTTTTTTTTTGGTAGTTTTGTATTATTAAAAATTGAAATTAGTATTTAAATGTTTCAAATTATTGTTTTTATTATCCATAAATCCATATAATTACTAGTTTCAAAATACAAAGGACTTGTTACATAATATGAGAGATAACTCCCAATATGAGTGATGTTTCCAAGGGAGTCTCCTAGTTGCCCAAAATAATCTAAGACATACAAACAATGGGAATAACAAAACAATACCATTAATCAATTACTAGAAAATTTAGCAGTACAGATGTAAGAGAGAATAATCACAGACACTATGAAACAGAACAAAAAGGAGCGGAATATTAGTCACATCCCAATTTCTCAGTTTGTCAGCAAGGATATAATACAAAGAGATACGCATGTGCAACTTTCTTAATGACACAAATAATAAGCAATAAGCTTATCATGGCATAGTGTAACATTCTTAATTTCCTGTCGTGCTAAATTACCTTAGTAACCTTGAGTAATTAGGCATTTAATAAGAAATTATCAGATTAACACTTAATTAAGGGATTAACGAAATATTTATGAGTTAACTCTGATGAGAAAGGTCAAGAGAATGCTTATTCATGAATAGATAATCTCTAATTAAGCAAGTGAAACCCTTAATAACTTAATTAAGCACTAATCATCCTTAATTAGCTTAATTGAGTTTAATTAAGGATAACTGAGTTTAATTTTCTTAATCATGTTCTTGTGTGTTAATCATTGCTTAATCATATTAATTAAGTTACAAGAGCACTTAATCACATGATTAAATTCAAATTTAGTTAACTAGATAATAAAGTATTGATGACATCATTAAAGTAGAAAAGTAAAAGACAAGGATACTTTATGTAAGACAAGTACTAGGGTTTGTCTAAAGTAAACCCCTTAATTAACCATTTTGTTCCCTTAATTACAAACAAAAGAAAAATATCTCCTTCCCCCTAAGTGAAAGAAGCCTACAGCCAAACACCCACAAATGCAAACACTCACTTCATTTTCTCAAACTCACAATATCTCTCTAACCTTCACTCTTCCAAGAAGCTCTCATCTTCTCCTCCTTCTTATTTTTCTTCATCTTCTTCTTCCTTTCTCCACCACCACCATAACCAAAAACTCTCACTAAGCCCTTCAAAGACCACACCTTTTGATCTTTGGAGACAAGATCTAAACACTACCGACCTCATTTTCAAGAGAACTCAAGAGTTCTCTCCTTCCTCACCCAAAATTGCCACCATCCACCAAGGAGGAGTCTTCTTCATATTCTTCTCCTTCCTCAAGAACGCCACTTTTACCACTAGGTAGTGATCTTTAATCTTCTCTTTTGTTTACTCAAGAAAGCTTGATGCTTGGTTCTCACCTTGGCCAAGATCTTCAAGTGAGAACTTGAGAAAGTTTCCTTTTTGGAAAAAGTTTGCTTCTTGAACCTTGTTCATGAGTGTTCATGTGGATGTCAGTTTTCTTCATAAATGCCCTAAAACTTTCCATTTTTAGCAAAATATGTTCTTGATCTTATTCATGAGTTGTTCTTATTTATTGAAAGTTTCTCTCTTTGAATGCTTTAAAGTTTCCATTTTTCTTTCTTGATGCATGAGATCTTGATGTTTCTTGTGGTTTGTTGAAAAAGAATGATGATTCTTGTTGGTTTTAGTTTAACATTGATTTCTTTCCTTTTATGAGCTTAAGATTGGAAACGTTCTTATCTTTACATCTTTCTTATGATTTTGATAAGAGTATTAACATTCCAAAAGTGTAAAACTTTAAAAGTTTGCTTCTTGATGCATAAAAAGTGGCGCTATTTTTATGGGTTTCACAAGGTTTCATTTTATTCTTCTTGAAGACAAGAATATATGTAAAAGTCTAAATCTTTTAGAACATGAAGCTTTCTAAGTCATAAAAATGAGAACTTATCACTTTATATCTTAAAGATTGAATCTTGAAGACAAGACCTTTCATAAAGTTTCAAACTTTAATAAAAAATGTAACTTTTAACTCATAAAGATGTAGATTTGCATTCTAATATTGCAAAAGTTAAATCTTGAAATTGAAGTGTTGAGTAAAGTTATAATCTTTCTTCAAGAAAGAATCTTTTACGTTTTAAGGCATCTTTAAATCATATAGTTGGAACCTTGATGGTCTTATAATGATTAAAAGTGTCAACATTCTTAAAGAATAATACTTTTTAGTCATAAAGCTAACATCTTGTATCATTTTCCTTATAAAAGTTGAATCTTTAAGACAAGGACATAATTTTAGAGACTCATACTTTCATAAAAGATCAAACCTTATAATCACTTTCATAAAGTACGCAACTTTAAAGGTGAAATCTTGCTATTCCACTTATTAAAGCTTGAATTTTGTAACTTGTTGAAAATAAAAACTATCTCTTGTTGATTGGTGAACATGGTATTGTTAGGTTCATGAGTGTGGTTATGCGTTGTCATGACCCAAGGGACTAGAAAGATCTCAAAATCCTTTGGGAATAGAAGTATGATTAGGGCCTCTGAGCATACTGTAATATCCCCAATTCTACCTAAGCTAATTAGCTCAGTGTCCCTGGCTAATTAGAATGATTAGAGATTAATGAAGGATTAATCGGCTAATCTCAATGGGCAAAAGTTTAATACATTGAGATCAAGACACAAATTGAATCATAATCTCACTAATGCGTAATCTCAAAACATAATTAAGCTAGCCTAACCTTATTAATTAAGTATATGACAACCCTAATGACATTTAAAATTTAAAAAACTTCCTCTTAATCATTGTTTGAAAATTTGGTCAAGACAAGAGCCTTATCCTACCATCCATCTGCCTTCTCATCATGCACTCTTAGATTAAGGGTCTATGTTAGTAGTATCTCTTTAGTTAAGATAAGAGAAGTACTTTCCTCCATTAGGATTATGCCACATGGAGTGATCTTATTCAATCAAGCCAATCCCAAGAGGGGTTCTTGCCTTTAACCACTTAAGGAAACACAAAGTGGTCTTCACCCAAGCACCAAGACTCAAGAGAAATACAATCCCTTTTTTTACCCCAAGGTTCCTAGCCTTCTTGCTTGTAAAAGAAGCAAAATCCAACCACCCCATGGCATAGTTGGGGCGCCAATTTCTCTCTCTCCCCTCCATACTCTCATTTTTGCAATTTCATTCTCTCATTAAGTCACCAAGCTCTCACCTTTCTCTAAACCCCTCTTTGTTCTTCCTAATCTTCTTCTTGTTCTTCTTATTTTCCTACTCCAACTCATCTCATTCCACCACCATTCTCACAAGCTCTTCAAGGACCACCTGTTTTGGTCTTTGAAGAATACACTTGAACACACATTTAGCCCCCTTTTCATGCTAAAAAAGGAGTGAGGCCATCTGCAACCCATCAACTCTTTTAACTCCTCAAGAAACTCATTTGGTAGTGACTCTAACCCTCCTTTTTCATGTGTTCTTCAAGCCCTTGAACTCCTAAGCTCTCCATAACTAGGTGGTTCTAGGACTTGTTCCAAGGCCTCATGGCCATGCTTGTTGATATGATGAGTTTTTATGTATTGTGTCTTTCTCTTTGGCACAAAATTTTCGGTTAGTATGTCTTTTGTTGTTGAACCAAATTTTTAGAATTTAAAACATTGAGTTAATATCAATATCTCAAAGTATAAGATTGGGTTGGAAGAGAAAAGTGGTCACTTGAGTGAAGAGACTTAATGTTTTATAAGAAAACTCAAGAAAAACACAAATGGTTGAAGCTGGATTTCTGGCAGTGGTTAATGCGAGCAGTATAAATCTTTCCATAAAATTCATAATGCTTTGAAACCAATTTTATATGAAAGTAGACTCAAATAGCTTTCCACACATATAAAATATGTGTAAATTGGATTTAAAATGAGGGAGATGATTTTTCAAAATGGGCTGTTCCCGGATGGATTTCTGTTTGGGCAATCTGCACTAAAAACCTTATAACTCGTGATACAAAAATTACTTTGGAGTGGGACCAAGTTTGGTAGAAAGCTAAGACATAGATTAATAACCCCATTAAAATTTTGTTAGATTCCCCTTGAGCAGTTCCCAGTGGAGGTGACAAGTCACTGTATTGAGAAAAAGCTTAAAAATTGGATTGTCAAAATAAAACGTGTATATATCAAGCTCCAGGAGAAATTTTTAAGTGGGACTTCTTTTGTTTAAAACTAGACTCAGAGAAGCTTAACCATACAAAAAACCAATCAAAACAATGAAAGATGAATTTATGGTGAATTTTTGAAGTTACTGCCCCACCGTAAAAGATAAGTTTGGTTAAGTGAAATTTTAAGTAAGGGTAGAAAACAAACTTGTGAACAAAAAACCTCTAATTTAAGATAAAGAAACTTCATAATTCAACCTAAGAACTTTAAAGAGGAAAATTAGATGAAGCTTGCCATATGAATAATGAAAGAATTAAATAATATGAAATTCAATTAAAAGCTTGCACCAAATTTATTAAGCTAAGCTCATAAAACTTTGCTTGTGAATATACCTATGTTTATGTGCAAGCATGATGCTATGATGATATGATAATGATGATATGTTATGGTTAAATGTGATGCTTATGATGTTCAATGATATATGATAATGACTATAACTGGCATATCTGTTGGCAAAATTTTGGGGAAGCTCCGGTATAGCCTTTATGCTGCCGAGTTTCCGCAAAATTCATGGACTTAAAAGAATTCTAAAGTCATAAGTATAATTAAAGAAAAGATAAACTAAGGCATGATCCTTCAAAGGGAAGGTGACCTGTATTAAGCTCCCCTCATCCATGACTCACATGAGGCATGACATTGATCCAGCTAGTGTGAGTATAGGGGATAAGGCTTACATGAGGCATGGCTTAACCCAGCTAGTGTAAGTACCGAAAAGTTATGGTGGCAATGGCCATGGTATGAGCTCATTATCACTTATGTTTAGTGGGTGAAAAAGACTTAAGATAAAGTCAAGTTAAGAAAATAAAGGGACTTCAGTCCGACCCAAGTGAAGAATGAAACTCTCAAGATATTCATGCATGATACGAATTGTCATATAAGCTCTTATGCATACCATGATGTTGTTATTACAATGAAAATTCATACTCAAAATTGAATCTGCTTCGGATATATATGCTTTCGAAAATCTAAGAATTGAACCTAATGAATGCTCATTATTTTCATTACTAAAATCGAAGTGGCTAGGACGATGATGAGGACACTTTAGGGTCGGGTTCGAGTTCTACTGAGAAATCCCATTTCTCACTCTAGTTATTTTCCGTATCATCACCAGATTCCGATGGCACATCCAATGGAGTGGAGCTTGGAGCTACTGCACTATGAGTGGACATATGATAGGGGATGCCAGACGAAGCTGTTTTGGACTTATAGTGACTGTCGCTCTGCACCTTCGCATATTTCTTTTTATGATGAGCTTTGTCATTTAAGTTTGTATTTAGTATCTACTATTTGGGTCATGGCACGACCATGAGCCTTCTTGGATGTAATGTTGATATATATATGTATGTATATATATTATGAACCCATATGGATGTAATGATTAGCTATGTAATGCAATGTATTTGTGAATTACTATTTATTTACCTTTGTCATGTTTTATGATATTGGGGTATGAATTATATGTGATATGCTCTTTTATATCTACCTTCTCACTCAAGGCTTTACTTTCCAAAATACTGCAAAGCGACGATGTATTTCCAAAAAAAATTACTGTATTTTCCACGTAACTTAATTTATAAATGGAGTTTAGTTTTTCGCAAGCATAAGTAACAACTAATAAAACACCGTAATATGACTTAAGCATAGTATGGGTTTATTAGGGTGTTACACATACCATGAACATAGGAATCACTAAGTGCACTGTCTCAAGATAAGAAAAGGAAATAATTACTTAGTCAACTTGAACAAAGTGGTCCATAAGATATGTACCTAAGTAAAGAATAACTTCACTCAAGCTTTGAGTAACTAAACGACTATACACACGTTCGTTTTAACTATATGATTCTCTCATGGGTAACCACAGGAAATCATATGATGGTTTATAAGACTTTCCACAGAGAACAACATAACTATAAACCCTCTTAGGGTATGAATGTATGATGCCATTAGGCATGATGTATGACAAGTTTGATTGAGCATTGTCTCATGATTGAATGATTGGTGTGATGGCATGAGACGGATATAATGGGCTGTTGGTTGAAAGTTTTATGATTGGCATTTTGAGGAAGCTCCAGTTTAGCCATCATGCTGCCATATTTTTGTCAAAATTATGGACTTAGTCATATTATTGCATGTGTCTTGTTAAAGAAGTACTATGCATGTAAAGCATAATGATAAGAAAAGAAAGAATGGGATATGACCCCTTGATCACTTCATGAAAGTGGGAGACGGTGATCTAAAAAGACTCAAGAAACCTCTATGGGGGAGGCAGGGTGACATGGAGGACCTTCTAACTTAGAGTTAACCATTATCAGCTTCGTCTGATTTGGTTAGTACTGCGTGACGACGGTCACGGAATGAGCTCATATCCAAAAGTAGTCTATTTCAAAGGAAAAGTAAAGAATGTTATGCACATTCTTCTAAATATGAAAATAAAGTTGAAGAAAGACTCTGGTCTGATCTAAGAAGTTACATGAATGTGTATGCATCTTTATTCTTTTATTTGTATGGTCATGAATGATTTACTATGCTTTCACATGTATATGCTCTTATATCGTAGCTTTGAGTTTCTTTATATTATGTTTATATAAGGAAGATTGAAAGAAATCTGCTTTGGAAATCTATGTTTTCAATCCCTTTTAAAATGTAATCTATTCATGCTCACCGTTTTCATAATTAAACCCAAAATGGCTTGGACAATGATAATGACACATTAATGGTCTAGTCAAGATCCTACTAAGAAATCTTGTATTTTTCACTTCTACGTTTCTGTGTCGTCTTCAGACGGAGTTGATGGCGTCCATGGCAGCACTTCTGGTGGTACCTAATTGGATAAGACGAGGAGCTGTCATGTTACTTTACGTAGCTAAGGAGGATCAAGAGAGTAACATAGTATTTTCACTTTCTTAAGAGCCCTAGTTGGGCAGTTTATGTGTAATTAAGAGCATGTGGGAAGTCATGCTACTTAATTTGACCTATTACATATATGATAATTATTAAGTGTAATGATGACTCTTGATTATTTATGATTACACTATTGGCTTAAGGTATTGTGTTATATTATTTCAATTTTGTCATACGTCTTTCAAGTAACTTTGCGATATGAGGAACAACATCCATATGTATGCGAGTAAGTAAGCACTTAAAGGCTTAGTTTTCAAGCATAAAGGTTTTACATTAAAAAAAAAAAATTACAAACTATTTTCGCATATTACGCTAATTTCAATTATAAGAACTTCCATTAGTTAAGAGTAACAACATAAAATGACTTAAGCATAGTATGATATTATTAGGGTGTTACACATAGCATCAATCATATATATCATATTGCGTCATGGCCATATACCTTTCATATAACATTTTGAAAACATTATGCTATAATTCAACTAGTAGCTATTCAATTCAGTGATAATGTCCAGTTGCATGCTCAATAAGTTAATGTTAGATGGCCGTGTAGGTAAACTATTTTTTATCACGAGTAGCACATACATGCTTGGTCTAATAGTGAGGCTTGTGAGACTAGGGATATCGAGGTTTTAAAATAATGTAGACTAGTAATGCTAAGCCAAAAAGCTTATTATGCCCCTTTATTGTAAATGGTTTTGAATACATGAAAGAAATATGAATATATTTATATATATACGAATGGAAATTTTTTGTAAACTGTGATGTTATGGACTATATTATGGGAAGCCCAACTTGTTAAGAGCCCAATATCGGATCTCGGGTTTAGCCCAAAGGCATGACCTGGGAGGAATCGACAAGGTTTCGGATGCCTATCTGATCTTGCACTAACCCACGACCAGTCACACATTGCAGGATAACCACTTGCATGCGATGTAGAGAAAACCATTAGGTTTACATTACCATGGGGTTAAATATTGAATAGGAGCTAGGTTCAAGTAATTATTATTCCTTTTCCTTGCTATCTTAG
This sequence comes from Pterocarpus santalinus, assembly GCA_031439595.1. NCBI lineage: Eukaryota > Viridiplantae > Streptophyta > Magnoliopsida > Fabales > Fabaceae > Pterocarpus > Pterocarpus santalinus. The sequence goes on from CM062525.1 coordinate 34,165,364, forward strand.
AGGCTTCTACTAATTTGATCATCGGAGTCCTTGAAGGTACCCCACTAGCTTCATATCCCTGATGCACAAGCCAGCATTTAGCCTTAGTTTTCAATCCAGTTCAGCTTGGAGTTAGCCTATAGTTCCTATATCCGAACATTGGTAACCATAGTGGGAGTTGTGGTTGATAAGTTAACGAAGTGCAACACTAATGAACAATCAAAATGGGCCGCCACCAACAACCCTTAACCATAGGCTAGACGAAGTGATGGCCTCCGAGTCAGAGTCTTAGAATGGAAATCATGCTGTAAAAATGAGAGGTCTGGCCCAAAGTGAGGAAGAGATTAAAATGCCGTTAGCTACCAAACGAGTAGCTTCTCAGGTTGAAGTTGTCTATAATAAATCGACCCTGGAGGATATACTCAAGGTGGTCCAAGATCAGGCAGCACAGATTCAAACATTAGAAGATGACGTCTAGCGAAGATGTACTACAGATGATAGGTTAAGGGAAGAATGTGCAAGCAGGAAAGGGCAAAATCAACATTATCCTAGAAGTTGCACCAAAAGCCCTTATAGAAAGATTCCTAGGTGCTACTTCAATCAAGACTGCTCCGGTTATTGTAATTTCGACCCAAAGAGGCATCCAACCGAAAGAGGTTGAGGTGGTCATTATAGAAGAAGATATTTGGAAAAGCAAACCCCTTTGTTTTCCAAGGCAAAGTGCATCGAAAGCAAGCATACCACTCACACTGAAAAGACTGAGCATCGATCAATGGCTGTGTCAGGGTATGAAGAAATTGAGTATGAGGAAGGTGATGATGGATTGCCTTTCTCAGTGGACATCATGGCAACCTCATTACTACCCAGGTTTAATGAGCCTATTGACATGGAAGGATCCCACAAATCCTCAAGATCACTTGAATGTGTTTTGATCATGTATGTGTATATTAAGAGCGACAAATTCGATTAAATGCAGGGCATTTCCAATCACACTTTAGGAAGTCGGCCTTGAAATGGTTCAATACTCTTCTATAAGGTTAATCATAAGATTTGTTGATATGAGCTCCCAATTCTTAGCATACTTCATGATGAGTAAGGCTAAGCAAAAGTCAGTCAACCATACTGAGTATAAAGCAAGTACCCAGTGAACCCTTTCACGAATATTTTGAGCATTTTAACTAGGAGACGTTAAAGATAAAGGACCTACACCCGCCAAGTCATCTTGTTATCAATGGTGAACGCCCTAAAGCCAGGTTCATTCACAAAGTCACTCGCTAAGAATAAGCTGGAAACCCTAGAGGAGCTGCAAATGTGGGCAAAGAAATACATGAACATGGAGGAGACCATGAAACTACAAGCGGAAGAAGAATGATAGCAGAGAATAAAAAAGGAGTCGATGAAGGGAGGAAAGATTCTGGAAAGAAGCATAGAACCCCAGGATCGGAAAGTTCAGCGAATACACTACCCTAACAGTTTTGTTGAGCAAAGTTTATAGGGAATTCCACCAAATTGAGCAATTCCCAAAGCCAAAACTGTTATGTTTGAGGGCAAATATTAATCACTCTTTATACTATGAGTATCATGAAAACTACAGACACAAGATGAAAGATTGCTTCAACTTGCATGATGCCAAAGAGTAGTTGGTCTATAAGGGGAAGATCGCAAAATATGTTGCCTCTTAAAGAACTTCGAAAAAAATAGAGGTTTTGCTAAGGCAAAGAGATGATGGATGTCACTTGCGAAGTTAGAGATCACCAGATAGGCAATCTCTGATCTCATTACTCACACCATCAACACAATCTCGAGAGGCTTTGTAAGGGTTGGATTGATAAAGTTCGCCTCGAAAAGGCACCTAAAGGAGGTCCTTAGAGTTGGTAGCTGCATCCCTAGAACTAGATCAAGATAGATATTGGACATCACCTTCAATGATGAAGATGGTACTGGAATAATGGAGGTTCATGATGATCCTATGGTTGTTTCAACAGTTATTGTAAACACTAAAGTGAAGTGCATCTTGGTGGACCAAGGAAGTTCAACCAATATACTGTTCAGAGATCCCTTCAATATGTTATGATTAACAAACTCTGACCTATGTTCCTACTCAAAAGAGCTGGTTGGATTCACAAGTGAGAAGATTCGACCTGATGGGTACATCCAATTACACATGATGCTAGGATCAAAACTATGATCCAAGATCTGACCCAATGGTGTGGTGCCTTCATGTAGATGGCTCGTTAAACATTTGAGGAAGTAGAGTTAGGGTGATACTAGAAAGTCTGGATGATATTCGAGTTAAGTTGTTAGTAAAATTCAAGTTTCAAGCTTCCAATAATTAGCTCAAATACAAGGCCTTGATTGCCAGTTTGAACTTAACTAATGACATGATGATCAAATACCTAAAGATATGCAGTTACTCATAAGTAATCACCTCGCAAGTGGAGGAAGTTACCAGCTCAAGGACAATTTGCTAAGAAAATATCTCCAAAAGGTGAACATTCTATTATAGAAATTAGAGTATGATAAGGTCAAATACATCCCAAGAGAAGAGAACATATGAGTTGATATCCTTTCAAAGATGGACTCTACAAAGCTAGGAGGCAACAACAAAAGTCTACTCTAGGAAGTCCTAAGGTCACCTTCTATCTCAGAAGATGGCATGATAGCCCAGGTGATAGAAGAATCAGGTTGGATGAGTCCCATAAAAAAATACTTGCAAGAAGGTATATTACTATCTGATCTCCGAGAAGCCAAACGGATCGTAAAGGACAGCCCACACTACTCCATAGTGGAGGGATAGCATTATAAGCATGTATTCCTCTAACCTTTATTCAAATGTTTAGATGAGATAGAGGCTAAATATGTGCTAAAGGAGGTACATGAGGGATGCTATGGTTATCACATGGGAGGCAAATCATTAGCCCTAAAGGTCCTTTAGGTGGGGTACTATTGACCTTCCATGATCCAAGATGCTTAGGAGTTTGTAAAGGCGAGCATGCATAAGCTTCAATTTTAATAAGTTTGGAATTGTACTTTTAGTCGAAATAGGCCACTTTTGATTCATTCTTAACATGTCAAAATCATGCAGTGTAAGGATAATAAGCATAACTAAGCATATCTATAATGCCTATGCACTTAGGAGCAAAGAACACAGTGAATCATGTAGAACACAAACGTCTTAGGTTTTTTCCTTACTTCCTTTGACTTTAATTTGGCTTTACCTCGACTTTACTATGACTTTACTTTGACTTAGTCATTTAGCATATGCTTTAATATTTATGCCACCCTCAGAGCATAACTTTCTTTTAGGACATAAGCTCATATCTATGATGACTGTCATCACCCATTACACCAAACTTAAGTTGGCTAGCAAAAAGGGGGTTCTTTATGGATCACCTTCCCTTACCAAAGGATCACATCCAAGTGTCTTTCCTAATTATAAAATTAAGTGTTAAGTCTTATGACATCTTTGCCTTAAAATAAACAACTTAAGTCTTTCTTTCTTTCTTCTTCTTCTTCTTCTTCTTCTTTTTTTAACACAAGTTCCATCATAATTCATGTTATGCACGGCAAATATTATAAGTTCAAGAAAAAGTTTGGTTAAAATTTGTTAGCATAATGGCTATACTCGAATATTCCCCAAAATTGCAAGCACAGAGTACAATTAATCAACAATCCAAATGGCATTCATATCATAAAGAGCATTCATGAAAAGATCAAGCACATGCAGAATCATGATTCCTGAGGTTTTTTCCTTAAGAATCCTAGCATTCCTAATCCAGTACAATTACATCAATGTATATGAAGAATAGTTCATCATACCCCAAGCAATGAAAAAAAATGCACATAAGCACTCACAAAAGTCTTATGAGCATGATTAAGGGATTAAGTGCAAGCTTTTAACTTATAATTTGCTCTTCTGTCTTAATCAATCTTTAAAGGTATTTTACTTTTGCTTCTTTATTCAATCTTAAATTTAAGTGATGCTTGAACAACTCTTTTATCACTTAGATTTACCTTTTAGGCTTGATCAAGTTATTAAAACATATCCTCTTTCTTAATTATGTGTCTTGGACCTTAAGGGATTTCTAGGTGTCTTGTTTTATTTTTCTTCAAGTAGATTAATTTAGTTCTCTAGTTAAATGTTATGGGACCTTTAACCAACTTCATTGTAAATTAAAAGTCTTATCTTCCTTTTTAATTATGTATGCCTAAAACCACACTGATTCAGAACCTCGTGGATATAAAGATCCAGAAACCCTAGGCACACACTTTGATAGAAACAAGATTTAGGATAAAGACTCTCCCTATTAAACCCCAAAGAAACCTGTTTTTGAAAACTTAGATAACACGAAAAAGATAAAACATAAAACTGATTGAATATCACAAGGAACTTATCTTAGAAGGAATTCTCTCAATTTCTTGATGCAACAACCAAACAAATCACTTACTTTCCTTGCACAGAATAGCACTATTTTCTTGAAAGAAAACAATTTTTTTTTTCAATTAATCAAAAGCTATTGAACAATGTGTCCCTTGAGGTATTCATAACCTCTTACATTAGGTTAAACATTTGAACTAAACCCAAGCCCAATAAGAAGTTTTCAGATGCTAAATAATACAGATTGGGCTGGGTAAAATACAAAACATAAAATTTGGGCTAAATAAAATAATTAAAAATTTAGATATCGTAAATACTTAAACTATACTTAAACTAACTAAACTAAACAAGATTAAAATAGGAGATGGCCCAATATGGCCCGAATAAGCTTCTAAGCCCAATTCACAGCAAACAACAAGATCTTGGGCTACCTATTAGTATGAGTTGGCATCTTGGCCACCTTGGCCCATTTTTGATTCATCTCTTCCACAATTGCTTTAGCCAAGTTCCCAAAGTTTTCTCTAAGCCTTTTTGCTCATGCTCGTGTGATTGGTCCCATAGATAGGCTAAAATCTCCATCTTGCCGCCTTGTAGTAAAATGTCCAATTTGTCCTCTAGAGCACGTATCATTCCCTTCCTCTTCAAAAAGATTCATCCCCGAACCTGCATTTATATCAAAAAGAGAAAGGTCAGACACATTCAAAATAGCTAAAACATTATACTCACCCAAAAGTTCAATCTTGTAAGCATTATCATTGATCCTTTCTAGCCATTTAAATGGACTATCACCCCTTGAATCAAGTTTAGATTTCCTTTGAGTAGGAAAGCTCTCCTTCCTCAAATGAACCCAAACCTAATCACCAAATTCAAAGACAACTTGTTTTCTTGTTAACTGATCTATTGGATTTTTATATACTTATTTTCTCTCATTCCTAGCTCATTAATGCTCTTTTGTGCCTAATTGTTTTGAATTGGACCATTTTGTATTGTTTGGATTTTGTTTGGGTTTGAGTTAAATTTTCCAGCATTAGGCGAATTCTGACACTGTTTTGGTTTTTGGGTTATATCATGAGTTGTAGAGATCATTTTATTGTGATTCTTGATTTGTAGAAAAGCTGAGAGATAACCCTACAAGTTATATGAAGAGGTCAGAGGCCAATTCTGGTGTTAAGAAGCTGCAATTGGGCCTAGAAGTGAGCAGAAGTGGTGCAGCCGCGGATTCTGAGCAGGGTGTGGTATTTGGGCCATATCTCGGTCCACAGATGTCCGATTGAGGCCATTCCAGTGGCATTTTGAAGCTGATATCCAAGGCTACAATTCTTCTTCACAGTGGAGATCCAAACAGAATCGTTTTGATAACCAAAATGGTAGAAGAATGTTACTCACGGAATTAGTTATAATGATTTCATGTTTTTAGTGTAACTTTCTTTCTATAATTCGGATTTTAACAAATAAGATGTCCAGATTCAAAGGAGAGAGAGAGGATTAATGTAGTAATTACAATTTAATAATTTTAGGTGGTTTTGATTCTGATTTTGGCTGGTTTTTGGAGGAGGTCAGACTTGTAACACATTGAACAGATTTTTGGATAAGCAATTTTTGGTTTTTGACTTCTTCTTCCTCTATTCTCTCATGCCCCCCACCTTACAATTCGTTTTCCTCTATTCATGGAGGAATAAACTTCTATCTACTCCAAGGATTCAAAGAAGCATTGGCTATCTTGAGGATTGGCACAACCAAACTTCATCAATTCAAATTGGTTTTCTACTCCCTTTTCTTTCATTGTTATTAATCCAATTTTGGGTTTGAAGGTTTTTGATTCGGAATTGTGGTTGATTATAATTGATTGCTTGCTTGCTTGCGTATTGCTCGATTGATTAATGTTGTAATGGAATTGCGTGAGTAGAATCATTTTTAGGTTTGAATTTGAGATTGATTACATTGGTGCTTGAAAATTAACATGAATTGGTTAGGTTCTAGAGGTTTCTGAATTTAATCATTTATCTGTTAATTGAATGCATGAACGTTTTCATGTGCAATGTCATATCTGAACAGAGGTTTCTTTCGGGTTTGATGTCAGTCACTGATTTGGTTTGAATGATTATTTTTAGAATCCGATGATAGATTAGCCACTGCCTTTCTTGGTTCTTGGATTGGAGTTCCAATTTCTGTTCACTTCCATTTTAAATAGTTGCATTTTTGGTTTGATAAACAAACCCGCCCCCCCAAATTCCTGATCACATAACATTGTCATCACTGGGAAATGACCCGGGTTGCACCCTTGCTATGAGTTTAGTGTAATTCGATTTTTATTGTAATTTGACCGAGCTCAGCATCTTGAGTCATTAACTCTTTGAGCTGTCACCTTGTTTTTCTTTTCAATCAACTCACATGCCTTCAAGTGCATTGCTTTAACCTTCTCAGCTTTGCTTTCACCATCTAAGCTGACAAGATTACTCAAAGTCAAAGGCATCAAATATAAAATAGTTAAAGGATTAAAGCCATACACAAGCTCAAAAGGAGAAAAACCCTGTAGAAGAATGAATGGTTTTATTATATGCAAACTCAATAAAAGGAAAACAATCTTCTGAGTTTTCAAATTCTTACCAACAATAGCACGCAATAAAGTCCCTAAAGTCCTATTCACCACTTTAGGTTAACCATCAGTTTGTAGGTGACAAGAAGGAAAATATAACGATTTAGTTCCTAGCTTACCCCATAACACTTTTCAAAAATGACTCAGGAACTTCACATTATGATAAAAAACAATAGTCCCAAGGACACCATATAAACACACAACTTCTCTAAATAACAAATCAGCAATGTTTGTGTAACATCCTCCACTTTCTTAAGCAGAGTATAATAGAAACTTTGAATTATTTCTCTTAGGCAGTGTGGAAATTTCTCAGGCAGTGGTATACCCTGACAATCCTCACACTCAGAAATATAGGGTAGCATAACACTGCTGTTAAAAATATGGCACTGCCATCTGCTAAAAATTAGGAAATGACAAAAGTGCCCCTATCAACTTTTATTAATAACAATCTTGCCCAAAAGTTTTAGAAATTGTACTTTAATCCCAAATGGATATTTCCACAATAACCCTAGAATTTTTCATAAAATGACCTTTATATCCCCATATTTGTAGAACTAACAGAATGGGGTTTCAAATGGAGCAGAATCAAGTGGTGAAATCGTAGAAGTTCAAATCTCTGCTGATTGAGCCACAGAGGCAGTCGAGTGTGAAATGACGTGGATTGTTCCTCGACTTGCTCAAAATTACAAAAATGCCATTATTTATGAAAACTAAATAGAAAATGCTAACGGATTTATAGAAAAAAAAGCGAAAATATAATAGTTCAAAGAAATGGTGCGATTGATTTGCATTGTTAACCAATTTATCAGAAAAATAAGAGTAATTAGAGATGAATTATAAATACTAGAGCTAAAGAAAATTTAGAGTGTCATGTAAAAAACTATGAGAAATTATTTAGTATAACGTCCAAAAACATTCTATCATTTTCTTTAGCAAGTTGTTTGGTTTTATCAACTACTTGAAATTAATTAGCATTCGATTAAATATTTACTTAGAGCCAATTAGGTATCATTTAGAGAAATTAGATATGAGAGAATTAGATTGAAAGCATAGGAAACTTCATAGGATTTTTCCAAAACCGATTTACCGATTTAAAGGAAATTGGTAAGATTTTGGTATTTTAAACTGTCAGAACCGGACCAATAGAAATCATACTGTGAGAATCCTAGGATGGATGGCTAAGATTTAGCCAAAACACATCCATATGTGGCGCTACATCAGCCCAAAGAGGGTAGCCACAATCCATTTGAATTACCAATACACATCCACCAATCATGTGAGACCTGCTTCAAAAGTTTGTGACTAATTCCCTCTTTCTCCCTTGTGTAATTCAGCCAACAAAAGGAGTAGACCAGCCCCCTTTTGTTTCATTTTCTTCATCTTCTTCATCTCATCTCACCTACAGGTTCAAGCTTCAATCACTTATTTCACTCCAAGATCAAGATCCAACCCTATTCTATTTCTCTAAGGTAGGAACTTCATCCTTTCTCTTGTTTTTCTCTGATTTCGGGCTGCCTAGAGCTCCCCCTTCTTCCTTTGTTTTGATATTATATTGGTTGGATATGATGAATTATGGATGGTTTAAGGTGTATGATTGAGCTAGGATTGAAGATTGGAGGGATTGATTTAAGGAAATCATGAGTTCAAGATGCTGTTGGGATTTTTCCTCGGTGGTTTGTATGTTAGAGGGTACAACTCTGCCTACAGCCATTTAAATTCATGTATCTATTTTTATATAAAACTAGACATTCAGGGCTTTCCATACATATAAAATATAAGGCCATTGGATTAGTATAGAGTTAGTTATGAAATTTTGAATTTTCACCTAGAAATCTAGATTTTCATCTGGGCAGTATGAGTTGAGAAAGGTGTAACTCACCCTACACAACTCTAAATTGATTGAAACTAACGTTGTTTGAAAGCTAACACATAACAGAACATACCAAAAAAAATTTCAAAGTCAGATTCATTGCCAATTATTCCCAGCAAATCAATGAATTTACCTTAAGCTTAACCCAAGCTGGAATAGGGTAGTTCAATAGGGTCAAGTTGCGAGGCTTATATCTCAAAATATACTCATGAAAATGGTATGCAACTTTTTCATTTGAAATATTGTTCTGTTAGCTTTAATTTGATATAAATTTTGTATGATTTCACCTATATTTCTATTTTTAGTGAATTTTCACTTCAAATGGTACAATTCTGGCTAAGAACAGGGCAGTCTAAAGTAAATTACTAATAACCTGAGCTATACAAATCAAAATGAGATGGGACCAAAAGGGTTGGAAAGTAGACACATAGAGCTATGATATATTCAAAATTCAAGTCTAAATGAGTTGAATAGGAGTAAAGATGGACTTTACAAAATTTGGGTAGAAGACAGTAGTGTGGGTAGAAAACTTTGTTGATATTTCTATTGATTTTGACATAACATATGGTTAATAATGTTGCTGTAACTTGCTATTTTACATTGAATTGCATGCTTAGTTGATTGTATTGGTAGCCTGGAACTATTCATGGGGAAGCCGACGCGATCCATTATGCTATCGAAATTTCGGCAAAAATATGTGAATTATATGAATGTTATAAACATTTATATGTTATGCTCATAAGATTCATATATGCAAGAATGATTTAAGTATGATATGAAGTATATGAATGAATGCATGTAGCATATGCATGTATAATCATGTCCAAAGAAGAATAAGATTTATGAGAACTTGCAAGAAAGACGTACCGAGCTACCATGTGAAGCATGGCATAGACCCAGCTAGCATGGATCAGAGCGGTACTGTCTAAGACTTGGGCCAACCCTCGACCAGATTTAAGGAGAATAGACCGGTGTGGGGGTCGGGGAATGTAAACCCATCACTCATGTATAGGTATGAGGTCAGACCTGAAAAGCAGGCTATTACCCAGGGGTGAGAGAGGCCATTCAGCTCCAAGGGACCAAGTACAGAAAAGAGCAACGTCAAGTTGCAAGTTAAAGAAAGAGATGAATTAAGCTAAGTGCACTTGCATACAATCAAGTATATGTGCATTTCTAATTATCTCATTATGTCATGATGTTATTATGATTCTTACTGAAGTATATTACTCTGTTCATGTTTCTATGTCTGTCATATAATATGCTAAGTGCTTGTTAAAATATAATCCGCTTCGAGAAAGATGTTTTCAACTTAAAATTGAACCACTGCTTGCGAATATGTACTCACGTTTTCATAATAAACCGAAGCAGCAAGAATGTTTATGATGGCGCTGTATAAGTAATAGTTCATGTTTACCTACTGAGAACCTTAGGTTTTCACTGCCTGCTTGTATATTTTTCTTTTTCGTAAACATTCCAGCACCTAAGTTGGAAATCAAGTGCGAGGCAAAGTACTGGGATATCCTCTGAGCAAGACTCGGCCGCAAACCAGACCAAGCGACTATTGGAGCTAGCTAGCGACAAGCCAAAAGCAAGTTTTGTGTATTATGTTAGTCACATTTTCTTTTAAATTGTGTTCATTTTATCATCTATGTTTTAGAGACGACGAAGCTTAAATATTGTTAGTTAATAATAAAGTGTGCAGTTAAAGGGCCATGTATTATATTTTCCACATTATAAAGATTTCTTAGCACAGTAACAACCTTTTAATATAACTCAATGACTCGAGCATGGCTTATATGATAGAGGGTGTTACATTTATTGGTATCAGAGCAGTTCGTCCTGTATAGGCCCGTGGATGGACTGATTATGCTTCTAATGCATACTTTGAGAATCTAGATAAACCATGCTTTAGGTCCTCGCATGAAGAGGACATAGAAATATTATGCATGGTAGCCTTGTTGTGAGTGTTGTGGGCTACCTGTTGCACTTGACTGAATGTTGAGCCTGATCACCTCAATATAAGGTTTTGTGTAAGCAGAGACCTATGACACCCTGCAAGCTTATTAGGAACCTTCTAAACATATATATTAGGGACAAGACTCCCAGGAAGTAGCAATGACAATAGGAGGCAGACAATTGAGCAAGACAAAAGGTGCAGAGAATTGGGGCTCCGCTCGAGGAAATCATGTTGGACGATTTGACATTAACCTAGTAAATCTGGTCATAGCAAAAAAAGGATCGTCTCCCAAGTGCTACTGGGCAGCCAAAAATTTAAGTCATTAAAGGTAGGATCTCAGTTGGTAATGAGTGGAGCAAGAATCTTTTTCACTCCAACGATGCTTAATCTAAGCTTCATTTGCAATCAGTTGATCTAGGCTATCTTCTCTAGATTGAATCTAGGAATTTTTTTGCCGGGTGTAGTAAACATAATTCTCGACAAGAGTAAGGTAATTGTCCACTGATGGGGTCATCTCGAGTGGCGTTGATGGTATCATTATTTTCTTCATAAGTAAGATTCCCTCAAAAGTACTTCACCGGCAAATTTAGTCAATGGTTTTTAATCTGGATTATGATAATGCCACATCAGAAATACCCGATCCTTCATTACGAAGTTTGAAGTGTGGACAGATGAGGCAAAGTTTTAGAAAAGGGAATTAAGCTTAGGAACCTCAGTTAGGTATAAGGGAAAACCTTTTCAAGACTCTATTCAAAGGTTAAAATGGTTTTCTTTTTCGAGCGCTTGTAAAACTGAGGAGCATTAAGTAGGATCTTAGCCTCAAGGGAAAACATTAACAAATTTTGAAGAAATTCATCCAATTATACGTTATATCAAAGTAGAGGTGCGGTTATTCATTAAAGTAAGGGCAGGATATTTCCTACTAACCAAAAGTAGAGACACTTTCGGACTAGGGCGGCACATAAAGCAAGCTTGGTATTTCTTATATGTTAAGGGTAAAGGAGGTATCGGAAGATCGGGTTACACTGAAACTCTATCAATCTTAGTCATCAAAAGCACCATATGATGCGACTATTTTCAAGATGTTATTAGTAAAGAGATGCAGTTATCTGGAGAAGGAATGTGAGATATATAAAGGTTGTCATTGGACATCATTATGAATGCTATCAATGGGGAAACTCGAGAAGGAATGTATTCAAATTCTGGTGAGAATAACAAGGAGTTAGAGTGTGCAATGGATCCCGATAGGACGAGATAGCAGTAGCAGAGGAGGCCATAATGAGCTAAGACCAAGATAAGCTTCTGCACAAATAATAGGACATTACAAGAAGAGAGAAAGAGGCAATTTTGATTTTTGAGTGGCCTGTTACCCAGTATGAACTTATGGTACAAACGAGAGTTTGTACTAGCTAACGAACTACGCGGTCTTTTCACCAGTAAAGAGCGCAACTAACCTGATGCACCCTAGACAGGATTGGAGGATGCATTAATATGAAATTAAAAGATTTGGAAATATGTCCTATGTTGGTTAAGGTTACAATACAAGCTCGGGGGTAGTCCGTTAAGTCTTCATACTCAAAGCTAGATTAGGTACGCGCATAGCAGCGCTAACGTACCGAATCCCATTAGTACCCTATGGCTAAGCGTGCTTGAGCAAGAGTAATACTGAGATAGGTGACCTTCTGGGAAGTTTCAGTGTTGTATCCCTAACAGGGAGACAAGACTATTAATTCGTTCTCTCACATTGGGTAATCGCACCTAGGTACAAGATAGTGCAGTAAATAGTAAAAAGGTTCAGTAATGAGAGTGATATGAAATTTGACCACTAAGACTGATATGCATTGTATGGAGGCTAACCATCGATGAGGACGACAACTTTGGGAACCGCAAGACTTCTTAAGTTAGCATTAAAAGACCCGGAGGGATAGATATCAACACATCAAACGAGGAACCTTCATGTTATTAAGATGAAAAGGATAGGCAAGGTAGGATCCTTGCAAATCAATAAGGAGGCAAAGCTGCTATTTCGTCTTTCTCCCATTGAGTTGATCTTATTTTGAGAAAATAAACTCATGAGGAACACTAAGAGTTTTCGTAGAGGAGACAATCTGAGACCTTTCTAACATGCATTGAGATACAAAATAAAGCTTATAAAGAAGAAGAAATTCTAAGGCGATGCTCCTACCTATAACTCCAAAGGAGAATTTAAGTCTTCATGAGGGTCGTGCATCTGAACTAGTAGTATAGTCGATCGAGAATGCCGAGAATAGCTGGACTCATGGAATCGTATTATGATAACTTTAACTAATGTAAAAAGAGAGAATGCCCCAACTACCCTATATATAGAGACACCTATGCTATAGACCCAATATAAATGCAGTGTACTTCTTGATGATTAGTATAAGATTTTCTTAAAAGTCGAGTAACAGAGGACACTCATCCTTAGACAAGTTAGAACTCTACTTGCGACCTTTGGTATCCGGTAACTCAGGCTGAGCTGTAACTTTAAGAAGATTTCATAAGGAAATTTTCTAGCATGACTCGTTAGCCATATGTTAACTGCAAAATAGCGAGGGAGCATGCCCCAAGTCATTTGGGAGTTAGTAGACAAAAGTAGGCAACCATGCTAAACAACATGATTAGAGAGTTGATGCGAAGGATAATTATAGGTCAAGATCACCATTCAAGATCTAAGGAAGATTGTGACCCTACAAGTGGGATTTAACAGAAAGAGCTTCTACATATGATCAAGGGTGATCACGTAAGTAGAAATTCTTAAAATGGCGAAACTAGCTTCCCAGCACCGAATATAGCTATTATGACTACCACATATCGAAGTTAACTATTGCTATAAGTGATAACAGTAGAACTCATAAGGCTGCCTGAAGTGATAAAGGAGGCAAGTACCCTTTTGAGAAACTCAGAATTGGGTCAGAGTGTTACATGTAGGGTGTTATTGAGGTAGCGTATACTTTAATATTGTCGTCATAATCATGACATGTTGACGTCGAAGATGGTGATGGCTGGTAGCCTTTAAAACCACGAATCTGCATGAATCGATATTTGGAGTCTTCAGTACGCACAACAGAAAGTTTGATGGCTACTACTAAGAAAAGTAGTTGGGCACAAAAATAAAGAAGATGAGAAAAGTCTCCAATAAATTGGATGTTGGTTCAGGGCGTCATAAAAACTGGACAAACCCTGGCACCAACATACTTCTAATGGATCCTTTGTACTTATTGAGATAGTATCTCATAGCTATCAGCAAGCAACACCGCGAGAAGGAGTGCCTCTGTAGGATAAGTGGTTTCTCCTTAACCATTCTTAGCCACAGAATTTTGGAGACAAAATTCTTTTAAGGAGGGTAGAATGTAACATCCCTTACTTTCTTAAGTGGAGTATAATAGAAACTTTGAATTATTTCTCTTAGACAGTGTGGGAATTTCTCAGGCATGGTATATCCCAACAATCCTCACACTCAGAAATATAGGGTAGCATAAGACTGTCGTTAAAAATATGGCCCTGCTATATGCTAAAAATTAGTAAATGACAAAAGTGCCTCTGTTAACTTTTGTTAATTACAATCTTGCCCAAAAGTTTTAGAATTGTACTTTAACCCCAAGTGAATATTTCCACAATAACGCTAGAACTTTTCATAAAATAACCTTTATGTCCCCATATTTGTAGAATTAATAGAATGAGGTTTTAAACGGAGCAGAATCAAGTTGTAAAACCGTAGAAGTTTAAATCTCTGCTGATTGAGTCACGGAGGCAGTCGGATGTGAAAATGATGTGGGTTGGCCCTAGACTTGCTCAAAATTATGGAAATGCCATTACTTACGAAAACCAAATAGAAAATGCTAATGGATTTACAAAAAAAAAAAAAGTGAAAATATAATAGTTCAAAGAAATGGTTCGATTAATTTGCGCTGCTAATCAATTTATCAAAAAAATAAGAGTAATTAGGGATAAATTATAAATACTAGAGCTAAAGGAAATTTAGAGTGTCATGTAAAATGCTATGAGAAATTATTTAGTATAACATCCGAAAATATTCTATTATTTTTTTTTAGCAAGTTGTTCAGTTTTATCAACTACTTGAGATTAATTAGCATTCGATTAAACATTTACTTATAGCCAATTAGATATCTTTTAGAGAAATTAGATATGAAAGAATTAGATTGAAAGCATAGGAAACTTCATAGGATTTTTCCAAAACCGATTTACCAATTTAAAGGAAATCGGTAAGATTTTGGTATTTTAAACTATCAGAAGCAAACCAATAGAAATTATACTGTGAAAACCCTAGGATGGATGGCGAAGATTTAGCCAAAACACATCCATATGTGGCGCTACATCAGCCCAAAGAGGGCAGCCACAATCCATTTGAAATACCGATACACATCCACCAATCATGTGAGACCTGCTTCAAAAGTTTGCGACTAATTCCCTCTTTCTCCCTTGTGTAATTCAGCCAACAAAAGGAGCAGACCAGCCCCCCTTTGTTTCATTTTCTTCATCTTCTTCATCTCATCTCACTTATAGGTTCAAGTTTCAATAACCTATTTCACTCCAAGATCAAGATCCAACCCTATTCTACTTCTCTAAGGTAGGAACTTCATCCTTTCTCTTATTTTTCTCTAATTTGGGGGTGCCTAGGGCTCCCCTTTCTCCTCTTGTTTTGATGTTATATTGGTTGGATATGATGGATTATGGGTGGTTTAAGGTTTATGATTGAGTTAGGATTGAAGATTGGATGGATTGATTTAAGGAAATCATGAGTTCAAGATGCTGTTGGGATTTTTCCTCGGCAGTCCGTATGGCGGAGTGTACGGCTCCCCCTACAGCCGTTTAAATTTGATGAATCCATTTTTATATGAAACTAGACATTCAGAGCTTTCCATACATGCAAAATATAAGGCCAAGGCCATTGGATCAGTATAGAATTAGTTATGAATTTTTGAAGTTTCACCTAGAAATCTGGATTCTCATTTGGGCAGTATGAGTTGAGAAGGGTGTAACTGACCCTACACAACTCTAAATTGACTGAAACTAACGTTTTTTGAAAGCTAACACATAAGGGAACTTCCCTTAAAAATTTCAGAGTCAGATTCATTGCCAATTATTCCCAGCATATCAATGAATTTACCTTAAGCTCAATCCAGGCTAGAATAGGGTAGTTCACTAGGGTCAAGTTGCGGGGCTTATATCTCAAAATATACTCATGAAATGTATGCAACTTATTTCATTTGAAAGTTTGTTCTGTTAGATTTAATTTGTTATAAATTTTGTATGATTTCACCTACAGTTCTATTTTTAGTGAATTTTCACTTAAAATGCACAATTCTAGCTAAGAACAGGACAGTTTGAAGTAAATTACTAATAACTTGAGCTATATAAATCAAAATGAGATGGGACTAAAACAATTGGAAACTAGACAGATAGAGCTATGACATATTCAAAATTCAGGTCTAAATGAGTTGAATAGGAGTAAAGGTGGACTTTACAAAATTCGGGCAGAAGAGGGTAGAGTGAGTAGAAAACTCTGTTGATATTTCTATTGATTTTGACATAACATATGGTTAATAATGTTGCTGTAACTTGCTGTTTTACATTGAATTGCATACTTAGTTGATTGTATTGGTAGCCTGGCACTATTCATAGGGAAGCAGACTCGATCTGTTATGCTACCGAAATTCCGGCAAAAATATGTGAATTATATGAATGTTATAAACATTTATATGTTATGCTAATAAGATTCATGTATGCAAGAATAATTTAAGTATGATATGAAGTATATGAATGAATGCATGTAGCATATGCATGTATAATCATGTCCAAAGAAGAATAGGATTTATGAGAACTTGCAAGAAAGATGTACCGAGCTATCACGTGAGGCATGGCATAGACCTAGCTAGCGTGGATCAGAGCGGTACTGTCTAACACTCAGTCGTCGACCAAATTTAAGGGGAATAGACCGGTGTGGGGGTCGAGGAAAGTAAACCCGTCACTAATATATAGGTATGAGCTCAGACTCGAGAAGCAAGCTATTACCCAGAGGTGAGAGAGGCCATTCATCTCCAAGGGACCAAGTACAGAAAAGAGCAATATCGAGTTACAAGTTAAAGAAAGAGATGAATTAAGCTAAGTGCACTTGCATACAATCAAGTATAAGCATCTATATGTGCATTTCTAATTATCTCATTATGTCATGATGTTATTATGATTCTTACTGAAGTATATTACTCTATTCATATTTCTATGTCTGTCATATAATATGCTAAGTGCTTGTTAAAATATAATCCACTTCGAGAAAGATGTTTTCAACTTAAAATTGAACCACTGCTTGCCCATATCTGCTAACATTTTCATAATAAATCAAAGCAGCTAGAATGTTTATGATGGCACTGTATGAGTAATAGTTCATGTTTACCTACTAAGAACCTTTGGTTCTCACTGCCTGCTTGTATATTTTTTGTAACACCCTAATAAATCCATACTACGCTTAAGTTGTATTACGGCATTTTATTAGTTGTTACTTATACTCATGGAAAACTAAACTTCTCTTGAAATTAAATTACGTGGAAAATACAGTAAAATTTTTTTTTCGAAATACGTCGTCACTTTTGGAAAGTAAAGCCTTGTGCGAGAAGATAGCAGTAAATGAGCATATCACAAAGATTTCAGTATAAATTGAAGGAACAAGGGATAGATCATAATATCATGCATTCAAATTACTAAAACAACCATACAATTATAATTAGTCTCATAATATCCAACAAATACATAAAAAGGGAACTCATGGTCATGCTGTGGCCCCAAAATATCAAAGGTACACAAGTCTGACAAGGTCCGATACAAAATGAAATACAAAAGATAAGGAGCAATAGCCCACATAGACATATGCTGGCTTCCCTGCCCCTTCCACGCCCTTCATTCGGATGGACTCAGGTTCTCGAGTGCCGGGTCCCCCTCGCTCCTCGGCCTCGGGGAACATGAGGAGTACGGATGATACGAGGGTGCCGACTGATCACCTCCATGCGACGAATGTGACGGCCAGGAGTATAGTTGGCGACCGAAGAACGCTCCTCGGAGGGATCCTCCTCAGACGCGGCAAGGTGATACTCGAGGAGCGGCGGCGAAGCGGTTGCGGCCCTAGGAGTGGCCGTCGAACTCACATTGATCACAGGGACCTCTAGCGGTGGCACGGGCTCGGTTGCAGGTAGACTTGGAGACATTGGCTCCATCTCGATCTCTGGCAATGGCTTGGGCGGGAAATCCCAAGGACCCAACGGCGGTCCAAGGTGAGCCGATGAAACGTCTACAGGGACATGCAGGACTTCTGGCTCCTCTTGCTCAAAAATTCGACCCAGGTAGAAATATGTGCGGACTGCTGTGGTGGTCGTGGCCACAATAGCGTGAGTATCCCCATCGTAGGCCCACTCATGGTGGGGAGGGTCCATGCTCTACTCCACGGGGTGTGCCATGAGTATCTGGTGACGAGACGGAAACACAGCTAGGGTGAGAAATAAGATTTCTCAGTAGGACTCGACCCTGACACACAGGTGTCATCGTCATCGTTCCAGCCACTTCGGTTTTATAAATGAAAACAGTGAGCATTCAATAGGTTCGATTCTTAGGTTTTCGAAAGTATCAATGTCCGAAGTGGGTTCCATTTTAAGTACGTATTTCTCCTATGCTAACATCATGATATACATAAGAACTTGTATGACAATTTGTATCATGCATGCACATCTTATGAGTTTCATTCTTTACTTGGGTCAAACCGAGGTCCCTTTCTTTTCTTAACTCGACTTATCTTAGTCCTTTTCTTTTCACCCACTAAACATAAGTGGTAATGAGCTCATACCGTGATCGTCATCATCATAAAATTTCGGTACTTACACTAGCTGGGTCATGCCATGCCTCATGTAAGCCTTATCCCCTATACTCACACTAGCTGGGTCATGTCATGCCTCATGTGAGTCGTGGGCAAGGGGAACTTAAATTAGGTCACCTTCCCTTTTGAAGGATCACACACTTTATTGAATCTCTTCTTATTAAAGCTTATGATGCAAAATATTTCTAAGTCCACAATTTCTACAAAATTTCGGTAGCATAACAGCTAGACCGAAGCTTCCCAAAATTTTGCCAAATAGAGAAACCAATATCACAGTATCATTAGGCATCATATCATATCATCATTATCATGTCATCATCATAACATCATGCTTGCACATAAACATAGGCATATTCTCAAGTAAAGTTTTATGAGTTTAGCTTAGTAAATTGAGTGCAAGCTTTTAATTGAGGTTGCCTCTTGTGTGTCCTCTTTTGTTAGTTGTAGGGCCAATGTTGTCTAATGTCCTTTTTGATACTTTTTAAGTTGAATTATGAAGGTTTTCTAATGCTTAATGTAAGGGTATTAATGTCTTAAAGCTTATTCTTCATTAACCTTTAACTTTTACCCTAACTAGTTTTACTTTTACAGTGGGGCAGTAAATTCAAAAATTCACCATAATTTCATCTTTTACTCTTTTATTTCGAATTTTGGTATGCTTATACTTCTCTGAGTCTATTTTTAAACAAAAGAAACCCCATTCAAAAATTCGTTTTGTAGCTTGAGTTATGCACATTTTATTCTGACTGTTCAGACTTGAAAGTTCATCTCGGGTCAGTGACTTTTCAACATTACTGTGAACTCCTCACAAGGAATCTGCCAAAAATTTTTATGGGAATGTTTCTCTATGTCTTAGCTTTCTAAAAAACTTGGTCCCACTCAAAAATGTTCTGTATAACTTGAGTTATGCACGTTTTATTACCTACTGCCCGGACAGAAACCCATCTAGGAATAGCAAATTTTGAAAATTTATATCTCTCTCGTTTTAAGGCCAAATCTCACATATTTTATATGTATGAAAAGCTATTTGAGTCTACTTTCATGAAAATTAGTTTCATTACATTTTGAGTTTTGTAGAATGAGTTATACTGTACGTATTACAGACTACTAGAAATCTAGCTTAACTAGCGTTTACATTTTTCACTTCAAGCTTATGGAGAAATTGTTATATCACTTCAAATCACCATTTTCATGTTTTATCTCACCATCATATTCAATGTTTTAGTTACCAAATTAGTGTTTTAAAACAAAATAAAGCAAAACACATAAAATCATCATACCACAAAATTTCATTTCAAAAACAACATTTTCTTCAAGGCAAGAAAACTCATAGAGTAAAATGTGGTCATGAGACCTTGAAGCAAGCTTTAAAACCACCTAGCTATGAAGAGCTTAAGGGTTCTAGAACTTGCAAAAAATACATGGAGAAGAAGGATAAAAGTCACTACCAAAAGTTTCTCTTGAAGGCTTGGAGGATGAAGATGGTTGGAGATGGCCTCTTTCTCTTTGAGCTTGATATTGGGGCTTGTGTATGAGTAGCTTTGTTTCTCCAAGGACCAAAAATGGTAGTCCTTGAAGGGCTTGTGAGAATGGTAATAGAGATGAGGTAGGAAGTAGTAAGAAGGTTGGAAGAAGAACAAGAAAGATGGGAAGAACAAAAGAGTAGGATGAGACTTGGAGAGAGGAGAGAGCTTTGTGTTTTAGTGAGAGAAATGGAAAATGAAGTGAGGAGAGAGAAGGGGCTGAAGGTGGCGCACAAATGAGGGGGGAGGTGATGTGATTTTTGCTTCTTACACAAGCTAGGGAGTGGGAAAAACCTTGGGGCAAAAGAGAGTGTTGTGTTTCCTTTGAGTCTTAGCACTTGGGTAAAGACTATGTAGTGCTTTTGTCAAGTGGTTAAAAGCATGAGCTCTCTTAGGATTTGGCTTGGATGGCTATGATCACTCCAAGTGTCACCATCTTGATGGAGGAGAGTACATTTCTTGTCTTGACTTAAGGAACACTACTAGCATGGACTCTTGATCTAGGGGTGTATGATGAGAAGGCAAATGGATGGTTGGATATGACTCTTGCCTTGACCAACTTTCAAACAATAATTAAAGGGAAGTTTCTACATCTTTATAATTGTTACAATTATCTAAATGTTAGTTAATTTGATTGGTTCAATTATACCTTAACACATTTTTATTGAAAAGGGTTTTTCCTCATTAATTATGTAAAGAGGGTGTGATGCTTGTCATGCTCTTAGTTAATAAGATTAGGTCACCTTGATTTTTATGTTCTAAATCTTGGGTTAACAAGGATTGGGCAATTAGGTTCATAATTCTAACCTTTAATGCATTATATTTCAATTGTTGACTTGCCTTTAATTTACTAAGCTCTTGCTCTCGAGATTAATCGATTGATCCTCAATTAATCGCTAAACCCTCTAATTAGCTGGGAACACTGAGCTAATTAACTTAGGTGAAAATGGGGATGTTACATTTTTCTTTTCTATAAACATTCCAGCACCTAAGTTGGAAATCAAGTGCGAGGCAGAGTATTGGGATGTTCTCTGAGCAAGACTCGGGCGCAAACCAGACCAAGCGACTATTGGAGCTAGCTAGCGACTAGTCGAAAGCAAGTTCTGTGTATTATGTTAGTCACATTTTCTTTTAAATTGTAGTTATTTTATCATCTATGTTTCAGAGACGACGAAGCTTATGAACTATTAGTTAGTAATAAAATGTGCAGTTAAAGGGCCTTGTATTATATTTTCCACATTTTAAAGATTTCTTAGTGCAGTGACAACATTTTAATATAACTCTATGACTCGAGCATGACTTATATGATAGAGGGTGTTACATTTATTGGTATCAGAGTAGTTCATCCTGTATAGGCCCGTGGATGGACTGATTCTGCTTCTAATACATACTCTGAGAATCTAGATGAACCATGCTTTAGGTCCTCACATGAAGAGGACATAGAAATATTATGCATGGTAGCCTTGTTGTTAGTGTTGTGGGCTACCTGTTGCACTTGACTGAATGTTAAGCCTGATCACCTCAATATAAGATTTTGTGTAAGCAAAGGCCTATGACACCCTGCAGGCTTATTAGGAACCTTCTAAACATAAATATTAGGGATGAGACTCCCAGGAAGTAGCAATGACAATAGGAGGCAGACAACTGAATAAGTCAAAGGGTGCAGAGAATTGGGGCTCCACTCAAGGAAATCATGTTGGACGGTTTGGCATTGACCTGGTAAATCTGGTCATAGCAAAAAAAGGATCATCTCCTAAGTGCTACTGGGCAGCCAAAAATTTAAGTCATTAAAGGTAGGATCTCAGTTGGTAATGAGTGGAGCAAGAATCTTTTTCACTCCAACGAGGCTTATTCTAAGCTTCATTTGCAATCGGCTAATCCAGGCTATCTTCTCTAAATTGAATCTAGGAATTTTTTTGCCTGGTGTAGTAAACCTGATTCTCGACAAGAGTAAGGTAATTATCCACTGATGGGGTCATCTCGAGTGGCGCTGATGGTACCCTTGTTTTCTTCGTAAGTAAGATTCCCTCGAAAGTACTTCACCGGCAAATTCAGTCAATGGTTTTTAATTTGGATTATGGTAATGCCATATCAGAAATACGCGATCCTTTATTACGAAGTTTGAAGTGTACACAGATGAGGCAAAGTTTTAGAAAAGGGAATTAAGGTTAGGAGCCTCAATTAGGTATAAGGGAAAACCTTTTTAAGACTCTATTCAAAGGTTAAAATGGTTTTCTTTTTCGAGCACTTGTAAAACTGAGGAGCATTAAGTAGGATCTCAGCCTCAAGGGAAAACATTAACAAATTTTGAAGAAATTCATCTAATTATACATTACATCAGAGTAGAGACGCGGTTATTCACGGTACAGAAATGAAGTAAGCTACAGGAATAACTCGAAAGCATCCTTTAAAGCAAAGGCAAGATATTTCCTACTAACCAGAAGTAGGGACACTTTCAGACTAAGGCGGCACATGAAGCAAGCTTGGTATTTCTTATCCGTTAAGGGTAAAGGAGGTATCGGAAGATCGGGTTACACTGAAACTCTATCAATCTTAGTCATCATAAGCACCACATGATGTGACTATTTTCAACATGTTATTAGTAAAGAGATGCAGTTATCTGGAGAAGGAATGCGAAATATAAAGGTCGTCATTGGACATCATTACGAATACTATCAATGGGGAAACTCGAGAAGGAATGTAATCAAATTCAGGTGAGAATAATAGGGAGTTAGAGTGTGCAATGGATCCCGATAGGAGGAGATAGCAGTAGTAGAGAAGGCCATAACGAGCTAAGACCAAGATAAGCTTCTACACAAATAACAGGACATTACAAGAAGAGAGAAAGAGGCAGTCTTGATTTTCGAGTGGCCTATTACCCAATATGAAACTATGGTACAAATGAGAGTTTGTACTAGGTAACGAACTAGGCGGTCTTTTCACCAGTAAAGAGCACAGCCAACCCGATGCACCCTAGACAGGATTGGAGGATGCACTAATATGAAATTAAAAGATTTGGAAATATGTCCTATGTTGGTTAAGGTTACAATAAAAGGTTGGTGGTAGTCCGCTAAGTCTTCATACTCGAAGCTAGATTAGGTATGCGCATAGCAGCACTAACGTACTGAATCCCATTAGTACCCTATGGCTAAGCATGCTTGAGCAAGAGTAATACTGAGATGGGTGACCTTCTAGGAAGTCTCAGTGTTGTAACCCTAACAGGGAGACAAGACTATTAATTCTTTCTCTCACATTGGTTAATCACACCTGGGTACAAGATAGTGCGGTAAATAGTAAAAAGGTTCAGTAATAAGAGTGATATGAAATTTGACCACTAAGACTGATATGCATTGTATGGAGGCTAACCATCGATGAGGACGATAACTTTGGGAACCGCAGGACTTTTTAAGTTAGCATTAAAAGACCCGGAGGGATAGATATCAACACATCAAATGAGGAACCTTCATGTTATTAAGATGAAAAGAATAGGCAGGGTAGGATCCTTGCAAATCAATAAAGAGGCAAAGCTGTTATTTCCTCTTTCTCCCATTGAGTTGATCTTGTTTTGAGAAGATAAACTCATGAGGAGCACTAAGAGTTTTCGTAGAGGAGACAATCTGATACCTTTCTAACACGCATTGAGATACAAAATAAAGCTTATAAAGAAGAAGAAATTCTAAGGCGAAGCTCCTACCTATAATTCCAAAGGAGAACTTTAAGCCTTCATGAGGGTCGTGCATCTGAACTAGTAGTATAGTCGATCGAGAATGCTGAGAATAGCTGGACTCATGGAATCGTATTATAACAACTCTAACTAATGTAAAAAGAGAGAATGTCCCAACTACCCTATGTATAGAGACACCTATGCTATAAACCCAATATAAATGCAGTGTACTTCTTGATGATTAGTACAAGATTTTCTTAAAAGTCGAGTAACAGAGGACACTTATCCTTAGACATGTTGGAACTCTACTTGTGACCTTTAGTATCTGATAACTCAGGCTGAGTTGTAACTTTAAGAAGATTTCACAAGGAAATTTCCCATCATAACCTCATGACTCGTTAGCCATATGTTAACCGCAAAAGAGCGAGGGAGCGTGCCCTAAGTCATTTGGGAGTTAGTCGACAAAAGTAGGCAACCATGCTAAACAACATGATTAGAGAGTTGTTGCGAAGGATAATTATAGGTCAAGATCACCATTCAAGATCTAAGGAAGATTATGACCCTACAAGTGGGATTTAACAGAAAGAGCGTCTACATATGATCAAAGGTGATCACGTAAGTAGAGATTCTTAAAATAGTGAAACCAGTTTCCTAACACCGAATATAGCTATTATGACTACCACATATCGAAGTTAACTATTGCTATAAGTGATAACAGTAGAACTCATAAGGCTGCCTGAAGTGGTAAAGGAGGCAAGTACCCTTTTGAGGAACTCAGAATTGGGTCAGAGTGTTACATGTAGGGTGTTAATGAGGTAACGTATACTTTAATATTGTCATCATAATCATGACATGTTGACGTCGAAGATGGTGATAGCTAGTAGCCTTTAAAATCATGAATCTGCATGAATCGATATTTGGAGTCTTGAGTACGCACAACAGAAAGTTTAATGGCTACTACTAAGCAAAGTAGTTGGGCACAAAAATAAAGAAGATGAGAAAAGTCTCCAATAAATTGGATGCTGGCTCAGGGCATCATAAAAACTGGACAAACTCGGGCACCAACATACTTCTAATGGATCCTTTGTACTTATTGAGAGAGTACCTCGTAGCTATCAGGAAGCAACACCGCAAGAAGCAGTGCCTCTGTAGGATAAGAGGTTTCTCCTCAACCATTGGATAAGAGGTTTCTCCTCAACCATTCTTAGCCAAAGAATTTTGGGGACAAAATTCTTTTAAGGAGGGTAGAATGTAACATCCCCCATTTTCTTAAGTGGAGGATAATAGAAACTTTGAATTATTTCTCTTAGATAGTGTGGGAATTTCTCAGGCAGTGGTATACCCTGACAATCCTCACACTCAGAAATATAGGGTAGCATAACATTGCCGTTAAAAATATGGCACTGCTATATGCTAAAAATTAATAAATGACAAAAGTGCCCTTGTCAACTTTTATTAATTACAATCTTACCCAAAAGTTTTAGAAATTGTACTTTAACCCCAAGTGAATATTTCCACAATAACCCTAGAACTTTTCATAAAATGACCTTTATGTCCACATATTTGTAGAATTAATACAATGGGGTTTTAAATGGAGCAGAATCAAGTGGTAAAATCATAGAAGTTTAAATCTCTGCCGATTGAGCCATGGAGGCAGTCGGATGTGAAATGACGTGGGTTGCCCCTGGACTTGCTCAAAATTAAGAAAATGCCATTAGTTACAAAAACCAAATAGAAAATGCTAATGGATTTACAAAAAAAAAAAAGCGAAAATATAATAGTTCAAAGAAATGGTTCGATTAATTTGCGCTGCTTATCAATTTATCAGAAAAATAAGAGTAATTAGGGATGAATTATAAATACTAGAGCTAAAGAAAATTTAGAGTGTCATGTAAAATGCTATGAGAAATTATTTAGTATAACGTCTGAAAACATTCTATCATTTTTTTTAGCAAGTTGTTCGGTTTTATCAACTACTTGAGATTAATTAGCATTCGATTAAATATTTACTTAGAGCCAATTAGGTATCATTTAGAGAAATTAGATATGAGAGAATTAGATTGAAAGCATAGGAAACTTCATAAGATTTTTCCAAAATCAATTTACCGATTTAAAGAAAATCGGTAAGATTTCGGTATTTTAAACTGTCAGAACCGGACCAATAGAAATTATACTGTGAGAACCCTAGGATGGATGGCTAAGATTTAGCCAAAAGACAACCATATGTGGCGCTACTTCAGCCCAAAGAGGGCAGCAACAATCCATTTGAATTACCAATACACATCCACCAATTATGTAAGACCTGCTTCAAAAGTTTGTGACTAATTCCCTCTTTTTTCCTTATGTAATTCAGCCAACAAAAGGAGTAGACCAGCCCCCCTTTGTTTCATTTTCTTCATCTTCTTCATCTCATCTCACCTATAGGTTCAAGCTTCAATCACTTATTTCACTCCAAGATCAAGATCCAACCCTATTCTACTTCTCTAAGGTAGGAACTTCATCCTTTCTCTTATTTTTTCTGATTTAGGGCTGCCTAAGGCTCCCCCTTCTCCCTTTGTTTTGATGTTATATTGGTTGGATATGATGGATTATGGGTTGTTTAAGGTATATGATTGAGTTAAGATTGAAGATTGGATGGATTGATTTAAGGAAATCATAAGTTCAAGATGTTGTTGGGATTTTTCCTCGGCGGTCCGCACGGTGGAGTGTACGGCTCTGCCTACAGCCTTTTAAATTTGATGAATCCATTTTTATATGAAACTAGACATTCAGAATTTCCATACATATAAAATATAAGGCCATTGGATTTGTATAAAATTAGTTATGAATTTTTTAAATTTCACCTAGAAATCTGGATTCTCATTTGGGCAATATGAGTTTAGAAGGGTGTAACTCATCCTACACAACTCTAAATTGACTGAAACTAACGTTGTTTGAAAGCTAACATATAGGGGAACATCCCACAAAAATTTCAAAGTCAAATTCATTGCCAAATATTCCTAGCACATCAATGAATTTATCTTAAGCTTAACCCGGGCTGGAACAAGGTAGTTCATTAGGGTCAAATTACGAGGCTTATTTCTCAAAACATACTCATGCAAATGGTATGCAACTTATTTTATTTGAAAGCTTGTTCTGTCAGATTTAATTTGTTATAAATTTTATATGATTTCACCTATGTTTCTATTTTTACTGAATTTTCACTTAAAATGGTACAATTCTGGCTAAGAACAGGGCAGTTTGAAGTAAATTACTAATAACTTGAGCTATACAAATCAAAATGAGATGTGACTAAAAGGGTTGGAAACTAGACAGACAGAGCTATGACATGTTCAAAATTCAGGTCTAAATGAGTTGAATAGGAGTAAGGGTGGACTTTACAAAATTCGGGCAAAAAAGAGTAAAGTGAGCAGAAAATTCCGTTGATATTTCTATTGATTTTGACATAACATATGGTTAATAATGTTGCTGTAACTTGCTGTTTTAGATTGAATTGCATACTTAATTGATTGTATTGGTAGCCTGGCACTATTCGCGAGTAAGCGTACTCGATCCGTTATGCCACCGAAATTTCGGCAAAAATATGTGAATTATATGAATGTTATAAACATTTATATGTTATGCTAATAAGATTCATATATGCAAGAATGATTTAAGTATGATATGAAGTATATGAATGAATGCATGTAGCATATGCATGTATAATCATGTCCAAAGAAGGATAAGATTTATCAAAACTTATAAGAAAGACGTACCGAGCTACCACGTGAGACATGGCATAGACCCAGCTAGCGTGGATCAGAACGGTACTATCTAAGACTTGGGCCAGCCCTCCACCAGATTTAAGGGGAATAGACCGTTGTGGGGGTCGAGGAAAGTAAAGCCGTCACTCATGTATAGGTACAAGCTCAGACTTGAAAAGCAGGCTATTACCCAGGGGTGAGAGAGGCCATTCGCCTCCGGGGGACCAAGTACAGTAAAGAGCAAGATCAAGGTGCAAGTTAAAGAAAGAGATGAATTAAGCTAAGTGCACTTGCATACAATCAAGTACAAGCATCTATATATGCATTTCTAATTATATCATTATGTCATGATGTTATTATGATTCTTACTGAAGTATATTACTCTATTTATGTTTCTATGTCTGTCATATAATATGCTAAGTGCTTGTTAAAATATAATCCGCTTCGAGAAAGATGTTTTCATCTTAAAATTGAACCACTGCTTGCGAATATGTGCTAACATTTTCATAATAAATCAAAGCAGCTAGAATGTTTATGATGGCACTGTATGAGTAATAGTTCATGTTTACCTACTAAGAACCTTTGGTTCTCACTACTTGCTTGTATGTTTTTCTTTTCCATAAACATTCCAGCACCTAAGTTGGAAACCAAGTGCGAGGCAGAGTACTGGGATATTCTTTGAGCAAGACTCCAACACAAACCAGACCAAGCGACTATTGGAGCTAGCTAGCAACTAGTCGAAAGCAAGTTCTGTGTATTATATTTGTCACAATTTCTTTTAAATTATAGTTATTTTGTCATCTATGTTTTAGAGATGATGAAGCTTATGAACTATTAGTTAGTAATAAATTCTGCAGTTAAAGGGCCCTGTATTATATTTTCCATATTTTAAAGATTTCTTAGCACAGTGACAACCTTTTAATATAATTCTATGACTTGAGCATGGCTTATATGATAGAGGGTGTTATAGTTTGTTGTATCATCAATTTTATGGCATGTAATAAAGTAAACCATTTTATTGTATTTGTCCACTGTAACATCTTGGAAACGCAAAATGTCTAAATTTCTCGAATTCTTTATCTATTTTATTTTGTGATAAAGGTCAATGTATTTCTATATGAAATATGAGGGTTGGGGTTAGAATATTTTGAATGTTAAAATATAAAAACTCATGACTACCGTTAGCAACATTTTTCTAAGTTAGCAAGAAATCGGTTAAGCTTTGGTTTTGTACTCGGTATATAATAGATCAGTAGAAATTATACTGTGAGAACTTTATTTTGGATGGCCTAGATTTAGCCACCCATCCCCACTAGTGGCAACATCCAAACCGTTGAAATACTCAACTTAAGTAAATTTAAACTCATGCCCAAATCCACTAATGATAGCTTAAGTGTCATTATCCTTCATTATGATCAAAAATTAAAAAATCGCCTCCTTGTCCCCTTAAAAATTTACAGTAGCCATCATGAGGGAAGGAGATCCCTTCATTTTGTTCGTATTCTCATTCTCTGTACACTTCTTCAACACTCACCCAAGTCTCCTTTACTCAAGTTGCTACTATTTGATTCAACACTCAATCCTAAGGTAGGATTTCATGTCTTTTATGGTGATTAGAGCTAATATAGTTGATTACGGTTTTCAATTTCTTTCTTTAATATGGTGATGTTTGATAGTTTTATGATTGGTTTAGGTTGAATAATTATGGAAAGTTGTGATTTGGGTGGAGGATTTGAGTTAAAACCCAAGAACATAAGGAACTAGAATTGTTTAGAGATGAAATCCCTATGGCGGTCCGTACTTGCTAGGGTACAGAACTTCTTGTAGGCCTTAAAATTTTATAAACATATTTTTAGATAAAAGTAGACATCTAGAGCTTTCCATACATATAAATTATAAGTTCATTGGATTAGTATTGAGTGAGTTATGAATTTTTGAAGTTTAATTTGAAATTCTGGGTTTTCTACTAGGCAGTATGAGTTGTGAGGGGTATAACTCACCTTAAAAAACTCTAAATTGAGTGAAACAAACTTTTTTTGAAAACTAACATGTAGGGAAACATCCTAGAAATTTTAGAGTTAGATCTAATACCAATCAATGCCAGTAATTCGATGAAGTTGCCTTAAGTCCAAACCGGACTAGCATAAGGCAATCTAGAAAGGTCAAATTACGGAGCTTATAACTTAAGCTCTGCTTATGCAATGAGATGAAAATTATTGGAAATAAAAATTTGTCTTGCTATCTTTACATTGATATAGGTTTTGTATCATTTCACTTAAATTCCTATTTTTAGTGAACTTTTACTTTTAGAAGTACAATTCTAGCTAATTGTATGACAGACCGAGATAAAATTTAAATGTCTTGAGCTACATATATCAAAATGAGATGGGACTAAATAGGTTAGAAACTAGACAAATATGTATATAACATATCCAAAATGTAGACCTAAATGAATTAAATAGGAATTTTGGTGGAATTTACAAAATTCTGGTAGAATCGGATAAGGTGAGCAGAAAACAACAATTTATATTGGCATGTTAGATGGTTATGTCACTTGTAACATCCTAATAAGCCCATACTACGCTTAAGTCGTATTACGGCGTTTTATTAGTTGTTACTTATGTTCGTGGAAAATTAAACTTCACTTGAAATTAAGTTACGCGGAAAATATGGTAAATTTTTCTTTTTGTGAAATACGTCGTTGCTTTGGAAGGTAAAGCCTTGAGCGAGAAGGTAGATAGAGAAAGAGCGTGTCGCATAAAATAAATACCCAAATATCATAAGACAAGAGAAAGGTGAATAAATAGAAATTCACAAATACATTGCATTAATTAACTAATCACTACATCCATATGAGTTCATAATATATATATATATAGGTAAACATTACATCAAAGAAAGCTCATGGTCATGCCATGACCTAAGTACTAGGTACTACTACAGACTTCAATGACAAAGCTCCTCTCAAAAAGAATATGCGAAGATGTAGAGTGACGGTCACTATGAGTCCCAGAATAGCTTCGTCTGGCATTCCACGTCGTACGTCCGCTCGTAGTGCGGTGGCTCCAAGCTCCACTCCATTGGGTGTGCCAACAAAATCTGGTGACGATGCGGAAAAGTAACTAGAGTGAGAAATAAGATTTCTCAGTAGGACTCAAACCCGACACAGAGGTGTCATCATCATCGTCCCAGCCACTTTGGCCTTCTTAAGAAATAGGTATGAACATACAAGATTCAGTTACTAGGATTTTCGAAAACATAATTATCTGAAGTGGATTCACTTTTAAGCATACATTCTTATTAGAAGCATTGAAGTAAAATAGGTAAACATATGAAAGCAGACATTTCATGAGTTAGTAGTTTTCTTGACCGAAGTCTCTTTCTTGTCTTTCTAATCTGGTTTACTTGACTTGTAACTTTCCCGCTTCTGGCTATGCCTCCTTCACGGGGTGGACCGAAGTCCCTTTTCTTTTCTTTTCTTATCTTAAGTCCTTTTCTTTTCACCCACTAAACATAAGTGGTAATGAGCTCATACCGTGGCCGTCGCCACCATAAAATTTCGGTACTTACACTAGCTGGGTCATGCCATGCCTCATGTAAGCCCTATCCCCTATACTCACACTAGCTGGGTCTTGCCATGCCTCATGTGAGTCGTGGGTGAGGGGAACTTACTTTGGGTCACCTTCCCTTTTGAAGGATCACACCCTTAGTTCACTTTCTCTTCTTATTAAAGCTTATGATGCAAAATATTTCTAAGTCCACAATTTCTACAAAATTTCGGCAGCATAACGGCTGACCGCAGACTTCCCAAAATTTTGCCGACAAAATACCAAGATCACAAAGATCATATCATATCATCATATCATATCATCATCATATCATTATATCATATCATCATCATATCATTATATCATATCATCATCATATCATCATATCATATCATCATCATCATATCATCATTATCATGGCATCATAATCACATCATCATCACAGCATGCTTGCAACCTAAACATAGGCATATTCTCAAGCAAGGTCTTATGAGCTTAGCTTAGTAAATTAGGCGCAAGCTTTTACATTGACTTTCGTTTTATTGATTCCTTTTCCTCCATTATTCTAACTTGACTTATATGATTTTCATATTTTAATTTGGAAGATTTATAGTTTAGGTTTTGCATTATAGTCTGATTAAAATCTTATGAACTTAATCTAGTACACTAACTACGTTTACATTCGGTTTTTCGTTTTATTTGCTTCTTTTGTTAAGGATTAGGCAAGCTTGGTATTTTATTCCATCTAGTCTTCATTAAGTATATTATGAAGTTTCATTACTTTGAGCTAAGGTCTTTTACCTTTTTAAGTCATTTATGCATAGTCTTACTTAAGGTTAAGTTTTGACAGTTTTACTTTTACCCTAGGCAGTAACTTTAAAAATTCATCATAAATTGGTATTTTATCATTTTAATGCGAAATCTTATATGTTTATAGGGTTCTGAGTCTAGTTTTTAACAAAACAAGTCCCACTCAAAAATTCATTTTCTAACTTCAGTTATGCATATTCTATTCTGACTTGTTCAGTTTCCAAGTTCACTCCCGGTACAGTGGATTGTCACTTCTCATTATAATTGCTCAGAAGGAATCTAAGAAAACTGTTTTAGGGTTTGTTCCTCTATGTCTTAGCTTTCATTTAAACTTGGTCTCACTCAAAAATCATTTTTGTAGCTCGAGTTATACACATTTTAGTGTAGACTGCCCAGACAGAAACCGATCCGAGAGCAGTCCACTTTGAAAAATCATATCTCGCTCATTTTAACTCCAAATCTTATATATTTTATATGTATGGAAATCTCTCTGAGTCTATTTTCATATAAAATTGGTTCCACTAATTTCTGAGTTTTCTGGAAAAAGTTATACCGTTCGGTTTATAGACTGTCAGAAAATCCAGATTTCACGTTTTGCTTTTTCTCATGTTTTCTCCAAAACACTCAACCTCACTTTCAAGAAACCATTCTCAAGTTATAAAACACCCATATACCATGAAAGATTAGTGAAAAACTAACATGTTGGAGTTCAAAAATAGTGGATTCAGCCATGCATCACACCAAACCGAAAACATGTTTTCAACAAACAACCATACTAGCAACAACATCTCATTTTATGACAAGAATGGCTATGATGCCCATAATCAATCTTTAAAACCACCTAGCTATGGAGAGCATAGGAGTTCTAAAGCTTGAAAAACAAGAGAGAAAAAAGGTTTAGAGTCACTACCAAGAAGCTTTCTTTGAAGGAACTTGTGATGGAAAAAGATGATGGTGGTGGTGCTCCTCCTCTTGGATCTTGAAAGAGGCTTGATATGTGATTGTCTTTGATTCTCCAAGAGCAAGAAATGGTGGCTCTTGAAGAGTTTGTGAGTGGGATGAGGAGAGGAAAGGATGAGAGAAGTGGGAGGATTCTAGAGAGAAGTTGGAGAGTTTAGAGAGAAGGAGGAGAATTTTGAAATTGAGGAGAGAGAAGAGGATGAGTGAAATGAAAATGAAGAGAGAAAGAGAGAGGGAAGGAGGCGTACAAGGGGGGAGGGGCTGATTGCCCTTGCTTCTTCAAGAAGCAAGAGAGAGTAGGTGTGTCTTACTTCTTTTTCAAGCAAAAGGGCTAGGGACCTTGGGGTAAAAGGGTGAGTTGTGTTTTCCTTGAGTCTTGGAGGCATTCTAATGCCCAATTTATGCTTTTCTCTAGGGGTTAAAGGGGAGTACCCCTCTTAGGATTTGGTTGCTTGTCTAAGACTCATCCAAGTGTCAAGATCTAATGGTGGATGACAAGGATCCTAGTCTTGGCTTTTGATATAATGGTGTAGGATTAAAGAGATTGAATGAAGGGTGAGATGTTGCTCCTCCTTGGTATGTCTTTTTAGGGCATATGCATGGAAGAACTTTTATCTCTAAATGTTATTAGAATTATTTAAATGTAACTTAACTTAATTGGCTTAATTACCCATGAGTTAACTCTTGTCAATTACACTTTTTATGATGCCTTGCATTACGGTTAAGCATATGCTTAATTTGGGGTTTAATTTTTCAAGGGTTGTCTTAAGTTTCTTAATCATTATAAACTTAATTAGTAAGGTTAGGTTGTCTTACTTTTGTTTTGGCACCTTCGAGTAATTAAGGATTAGACGATTAAGGTTTTATTAAAACGCTTAGGACATTATGATTAAATTGTTGGCTAGACTTAATTTACTAAGCTCTTGCTCTTGAGATTAGCCGATTAGTTCTCAATTAATCGCTAATCTCTCTCTAATTAGCCGGGAACACCGAGCTAATTAACTTAGGTAAAATGGGGATGTTACAATCTCCCCTCCTAAAAAGAATTTTGCCCACAAAATTCGTTACCTGTAAATAGGTCGAGGGCAGGCATGCCCTAGATGCAATACTTTGCAAAATGCCCAGGCCGTCCACATTTGAAGCAGACATTTTGTCCGGCATAGCAAATCCCTTTGTGTTGTTTCTCACACTTCGGGCAGGTGGGATTGGTTGCAGGCTTCGGAGGCTGGCCGGCGGGTCTTGGAGGATTGGTGGAGGGCTCTTGTGGCTGGTTGCCCTTGGATCCTTCATCGTAGTAGGGCTTCTTTTGCAGGGGCTCCTTCGAATGTTGCTCTTGAGACGCCTGGCTCCTCTTACAGGTCTCTGATCTCTGAATTGCCAACTTCCGATTACATTCTTCTACTACACGGCTCTTATTAACAAGTGCCGCATAGTTCCTTATCTCCAGTGGGGCCACTGATGCTAGAATGTCGGCCTGCAATCCTCCCTCATACTTCATGCATTTCCAATACTCATCCGGGTTTCCCTGATACAGCGTGGAAAACTTACACAGCTCCTCAAACTTCGCTGTGTATTCGGCAATGCTCATACCTCCTTGGTAGAGCCTCAAGAACTCCATCTCCTTCGCATTCCTTACGGACATTGGGAAGTACTTCTCATAAAAAGCCACCTTGAAGGCATCCCATGTGATCTCCCTCTGATCACTTTCCATCAAGCTTTTCGCTCCTCTCCACCAGAACTCGGCATCTGCCTTCAACATGTAAGTGGCAAAGGCCACCTTTTGGGTCTCTGAGCAAGCTAGCACGGAGTAGATCTTCTCAATCTCTTTGATCCATCCGTCGGCTTCGTCAGGGTTGAAAGCCCCCTTGAAACTGGGTGGGTTCGCCTTTCGAAACTCCGAGAACTTCTGATACTCGGCATCAGCTCCATTTCCACCAACAGACTCTTCGGATCTTCGGTTCAGCTGGTCCATCATATGCTTAGCGGCTGTAGCTTGAGCTTGCATTGCGTTTGCCATTTGTTGGAAAGTCCTCATGAACTCGGCGAGATTCGCGCTGTCGCTGTTCCCATTGGAGGTACGTCTGCGAGTTGCCATCAGTTCCTAAACACACCATACAAAGATATCGAGTTGATCAGGCCCAACATTAAGCATAAGCATGGCAGCAACTAAAGGCAATCTCACATGACGGTCATGCATTCTAAGTCCTACATCCCATCATACAGATAGGGTTCTTAGCACGACTTAACATAGCGCACGTAGAATTATGCTTGGAAGCATAGTCAGTCCAATCCTCAGGCTTTAACAGGATGAACTGCTCTGATACCATAATGTAACATCCTAATAAGCCCATACTACGCTTAAGTCGTATTACGGCGTTTTATTAGTTGTTACTTATGCTCGTGGAAAATTAAACTTCACTTGAAATTAAGTTACGCGGAAAATATGGTAAATTTTTCTTTTTGTGAAATACGTCGTTGCTTTGGAAGGTAAAGCTTTGAGCGAGAAGGTAGATAGAGAAAGAGCGTGTCGCATAAAATAAATACCCAAATATCATAAGACAAGAGAAAGGTGAATAAATAGAAATTCACAAATACATTGCATTAATTAACTAATCACTACATCCATATGAGTTCATAAAATATATATATATAGGTAAACATTACATCAAAGAAAGCTCATGGTCATGCCATGACCTAAGTACTAGGTACTACTACAGACTTCAATGACAAAGCTCCTCTCAAAAAGAATATGCGAAGATGTAGAGTGATGGTCACTATGAGTCCCAGAATAGCTTCGTCTGGCATTCCACGTCGTACGTCCGCTCGTAGTGCGGTGGCTCCAAGCTCCACTCCATTGGGTGTGCCAACAAAATCTGGTGATGATGTGGAAAAGTAACTAGAGTGAGAAATAAGATTTCTCAGTAGGACTCAAACCCGACACAGAGGTGTCATCGTCATCGTCCCAGCCACTTCGGCCTTCTTAAGAAATAGGTGTGAACATACAAGATTCAGTTACTAGGATTTTCGAAAACATAATTATCCGAAGTGGATTCACTTTTAAGCATACATTCTTATTAGAAGCATTGAAGTAAAATAGGTAAACATATGAAAGCAGACATTTCATGAGTTAGTAGTTTTCTTGACCGAAGTCTCTTTCTTGTCTTTCTAATCTTGTTTACTTGACTTGTAACTTTCCCGCTTCTGGCTATGCCTCCTTCACGGGGTGGACCGAAGTCCCTTTTCTTTTCTTTTCATATCTTAAGTCCTTTTCTTTTCACCCACTAAACATAAGTGGTAATGAGCTCATACCGTGGCCGTCGCCACCATAAAATTTCGGTACTTACACTAGCTGGGTCATGCCATGCCTCATGTAAGCCCTATCCCCTATACTCACACTAGCTGGGTCTTGCCATGCCTCATGTGAGTCGTGGGTGAGGGGAACTTACTTTGGATCACCTTCCCTTTTGAAGGATCACACCCTTAGTTCACTTTCTCTTCTTATTAAAGCTTATGATGCAAAATATTTCTAAGTCCACAATTTCTACAAAATTTCGGCAGCATAACGGCTAGACCGCAGCTTCCCAAAATTTTGCCAGACAAAATACCAGTATCACAGCATCATATCATATCATCATATCATATCATCATCATATCATTATATCATATCATCATCATATCATCATATCATCATTATCATGACATCATAATCACATCATCATCACAGCATGCTTGCAACCTAAACATAGGCATATTCTCAAGCAAGGTCTTATGAGCTTAGCTTAGTAAATTAGGCGCAAGCTTTTACATTGGCTTTCGTTTTATTGATTCCTTTTCCTCCATTATTCTAACTTGACTTATATGATTTTCATATTTTAATTTGGAAGATTTATAGTTTAGGTTTTGCATTATAGTCTGATTAAAATCTTATGAACTTAATCTAGTACACTAACTACGTTTACATTCGGTTTTTCGTTTTATTTGCTTCTTTTGTTAAGGATTAGGCAAGCTTGGTATTTTATTCCATCTAGTCTTCATTAAGTATATTATGAAGTTTCATTACTTTGAGCTAAGGTCTTTCACCTTTTTAAGTCATTTATGCATAGTCTTACTTAAGGTTAAGTTTTGACAGTTTTACTTTTACCCTAGGCAGTAACTTTAAAAATTCACCATAAATTGGTATTTTATCATTTTAATGCGAAATCTTACATGCTTATAGGGTTCTGAGTCTGGTTTTTAACAAAATAAGTCCCACTCAAAAATTCATTTTCTAGCTTCAGTTATGCATATTCTATTCTGACTTGTTCAGTTTCCAAGTTCACTCCCGGTACAGTGGATTGTCACTTCTCATTATAATTGCTCAGAAGGAATCTGAGAAAACTGTTTTAGGGGTTTGTTCCTCTATGTCTTAGCTTTCATTTAAACTTGGTCTCACTCAAAAATCATTTTTGTAGCTCGAGTTATACACATTTTAGTGTAGACTGCCCAGACAGAAACCGATCCGAGAACAGTCCACTTTGAAAAATCATATCTCGCTCATTTTAACTCCAAATCTTATATATTTTATATGTATGGAAATCTCTATGAGTCTATTTTCATATAAAATTGGTTTAACTAATTTCTGAGTTTTCTGGAAAAAGTTATACCGTTCGGTTTACAGACTGTCAGAAAATCCAGATTTCACGTTTTGCTTTTTCTCATGTTTTCTCCAAAACACTCAACCTCACTTTCAAGAAACCATTCTCAAGTTATAAAACACCCATATACCATGAAAGATTAGTGAAAAACTAACATGTTGGAGTTCAAAAATAGTGGATTCAGCCATGCATCACACCAAACCGAAAACATGTTTTCAACAAACAACCATACTTGCAACAACATCTCATTTTATGACAAGAATGGCTATGATGCCCATAATCAATCTTTAAAACCACCTAGCTATGGAGAGCATAGGAGTTCTAAAGCTTGAAAAACAAGAGAGAAAAAAGGTTTAGAGTCACTACCAAGAAGCTTTCTTTGAAGGAACTTGTGATGGAAAAAGATGATGGTGGTGGTGCTCCTCCTCTTGGATCTTGAAAGAGGATTGATATGTGATTGTCTTTGATTCTCCAAGAGCAAGAAATGGTGGCTCTTGAAGAGTTTGTGAGTGGGATGAGGAGGGGAAAGGATGAGAGAAGTGGGAGGATTCTAGAGAGAAGTTGGAGAGTTTAGAGAGAAGGAGGAGAATTTTGAAATTGAGGAGAGAGAAGAGGATGAGTGAAATGAAAATGAAGAGAGAAAGAGAGAGGGAAGGAGGCGTACAAGGGGGGAGGGGCTGATTGCCCTTGCTTCTTCAAGAAGCAAGAGAGAGTAGGTGTGTCTTACTTCTTTTTCAAGCAAAAGGGCTAGGGACCTTGGGGTAAAAGGGTGAGTTGTGTTTTCCTTGAGTCTTGGAGGCATTCTAATGCCCAATTTATGCTTTTCTCTAGGGGTTAAAGGGGAGTACCCCTCTTAGGATTTAGTTGCTTGTCTAAGACTCATCCAAGTGTCAAGATCTAATGGTGGATGACAAGGATCCTAGTCTTGGCTTTTGATTTAATGGTGTAGGATTAAAGAGATTGAATGAAGGGTGAGATGTTGCTCCTCCTTGGTATGTCTTTTTAGGGCATATGCATGGAAGAACTTTTATCTCTAAATGTTATTAGAATTATTTAAATGTAACTTAACTTAATTGGCTTAATTACCCATGAGTTAACTCTTGTCAATTACACTTTTTATGATGTCTTGCATTACGGTTAAGCATATGCTTAATTTGGGGTTTAATTTTTCAAGGGTTGTCTTAAGTGTCTTAATCATTATAAACTTAATTAGTAAGGTTAGGTTGTCTTACTTTTGTTTTGGCACCATCGAGTAATTAAGGATTAGACGATTAAGGTTTTATTAAAACGCTTAGGACATTATGATTAAATTGTTGGCTAGACTTAATTTACTAAGCTCTTGCTCTTGAGATTAGCCGATTAGTTCTCAATTAATC
The DNA here is from genome assembly GCA_031439595.1 of Pterocarpus santalinus. Classification (NCBI taxonomy): domain Eukaryota; kingdom Viridiplantae; phylum Streptophyta; class Magnoliopsida; order Fabales; family Fabaceae; genus Pterocarpus; species Pterocarpus santalinus. Next base: position 34,204,302 of record CM062525.1, read on the forward strand.
GCTAATCTCTCTCTAATTAGCCGGGAACACCGAGCTAATTAACTTAGGTAAAATGGGGATGTTACATCACTGTTATGGAATTGATACTCTTTATTGGTTTTATTGTCTGATTGATTTTTCTAGTAGTCTGGCACTATTCATAGGGAAGCGAACTCAATCTGTTATACTGCCGAAATTTCGGTAGAGATTGCATCTAACATGAAAAAACAAAATCTCTTATACATATATTGTTCAAGGAAAATTAGTCTTGTTCATACAATTTATGAGGATGATAATGGATTCCATGTTACTTGGGCTAGCCCTGAATAAAGTTAAGGGGAATAGATCAATGAAGAAGTTGGGGAAAGTAAATCCGGCAATCCTGTATATGAACGAGCTCGGTCCAGATAAGTAGACTACCCAGGAGTTATATGGCCAGAAAACTCCCAGGAGACCAGGTAACAGATTAAGGATAAAAGTAAACACCCTGGGGACGGTGATACATAATGCCTAAATATGTTGAACAGAGATAGAAAGGTTCATAAATTATGAATTTGAAAGATTAAAGAAATAAGTGCATTCTATATCCTTGTATTTATGCATTTCTTTTTATAGCATTGATGGTGATTTGTATACTTGTTGCCTATGTATGTGTTTGTTTATGGATAATTCTTTGATCTACCTTTCATGTTTCTTTATGATGCTTATTATGCGTTTTATTACATTAAGTAAAATTGAGTTTTGCTTCAGATCACGAATCCTAATACTCAAACGAAATGAATTTAGAATCTATTATTCATGCTGTATTGGTTAAAATAAAACCTAAGCAATTGGGAATGAATGTGATGACAAGGCGGAACAGTACCTAGAAATCCGACTAAGAATTTTAAATTCTCATTCTTTAAATTTGTGTCATTCCTAGATGGCGGGGATGGTAGCCACCATTATCTTTTACACTAAAGTGCGAGAGTGGCAGTGGCTCCATGACATGGCGCTGGATTCTCTGTATCTCATGGCCATTGCCTGCTTTCACCTTTATGTATTCTTCCTCAGAGCTTTTACTGCCCTATACATAGTCCACTATTTGATCCAGCATTCCCTTACTTAGCAGTTCCAGTACACCTAGCACATCCACCTGCACCAGCAGCACCCCCACCTCAGCCTCTTTAGTAGGTATCCTCTGAGAGTGATCCCTCCGAGGAGATGGCTACTTCTTTATCCTCCTCTGGAGCTTTTGATGATAGATATGTGCCTACCGACTTTGGTATGGCGAACAGATTCCTCTCTTCAGAATCCGCATAGTGGAGTTTCTTGAGCCTTCTATTGATTATTGTATAGGATGGCCCTCTTTTGGTACCTTGGGCCATAGATAGTACTATTTTGATTTACCTCTCATGCACTAGCACTAGTGAAATGTCCTTTGAGGACCTGTGTAGAGATGCTGACATTGACGTGGGCTTATGTCTTTTTGTGTATGGTCCAATCTGATATACTCACTGTTATAGCTATATGACTACATGAGATGGCGAGTGTATATCTACATGGTTCATCTTGATGAATTTCTATTTTCTTTTATCTGCACTGTCTTAATTTTTTTTCCATCTTACTATGTTTATTTTCCCTTCATTTATATTGTGATACGCTTCGACTAGCAAATATAGCTATCTATTTCTACTACTCCACTGCTTGTAACTATTAAATCTATTTAATGGAAGGTAAACTTATACAGTGCCTTAATCGCATAATAATCTATGAATTTTATTTCTATGACTTAAGCATAAGGTTATTTCATAGGGTGTTACATCCACTACAACAAAAATGATGTCTCTACTATTCCAAGTTCTAGGCAATCCAAGCACAAAATCATAGAGATGGCAAAACGAGTTCAACCCGCCCGGTTGGCCTGCCAAACTCACCGAAAATAGCGAGTTAAGTTGACATATTTGGCTTACTAAAATTTTTTCAACTTGCCTAACCTGCAGGCTTTGGTAGGGCGAATTGGACCTACAGGCTAAGGGTAGCTTTTTCTATTTTGAGGTATAAGAGTTTTTTTAAAAAAAAATTTAGGTTTTTATTATAGCCTATATTGTTATTATACTTTGTTAATTTGTGGATTTTATGCTATAAACTTTATATTATGGACTTATGGTTAATTATTATTTATGAATTTCTTATTCACACATCCTAATTAGTTTATTACATTTGTATGTGAGTTAAATTTGCATATAAATTATGTAGTTTAATTATTTTGCTCTATTTTATTTAAGTGAATTTTTCATTCAATATATTTTTCTAATTTTTAAAATTTTTTAAAAGTAATTTAATTCATTAAAAATATTAAAATAAGTTTGTTTATATTTTTTTTATTTTGTTGGCGGGGCAGGCTAGAATTTTGAGCTTGTTTTCCTAATTCGGCCTGCCTACCCCACCCCATGTCGCTTTATCAACACTACAAAATCCATAGATATGTCGGCCCATGGATAAGTAGGAACAAGCAAGGGTGTGTACAAACCATGTGACATAGACTTAGATTTAGCCTATTTACATGCAATACATTTAGCACAAATTCTTTCAACATGTTTTCAAATGAGTGGCTAATAAAAATACTCAGATAACACATCCAAAGTCTTATCCACACCAAATGACCTATTAAACCATTGCTATGTGATTCTCTAACAAGCAACTCTTGAATAGAGCAAAGAGGCACACAAAATAGAAAACCTTCATGCCTATAGAATTTGTTAAATGCACGATGTTTACATGCAACTTAAATATCAAAGAAATTAGAATCAGTAGCATATAATTCTTTCAAATGCTCAAATTCTAACAACTTAGTGGTAAGTGTAGTGATTAAAGCATACCTTCTAGACAAAAAGTCAGCAACCATATTCTCTTTCCTTTGCTTATAAGAGATCGCATAAGGAAAAGTCTCAATAAACTAAACCTATTTAGCATGCCTCTTATATAGCTTACCTTGTCCTTTTAAGTGCTTGAGAGATTTATGATTAGTGTGAATCATCAACTCTTTGGATAGCAAGTAGTGTTGCCACACCTCCAAGGCTCAAACCAGAGCATATAGCTGCTTGTCATAGGTTGAGTACTTGAGTTGAGCTCTATTCAACTTCTCGCTGAAAAATGCAATGAGATGTTTTTCCTACATCAAAACAGCACCTATACCAATCCCATAAGCATCATATTCTATTTCAAAGGTCTTATCAAAATTAGGCAAAATAAGAATAGGAGTAGAACATAATTGATCTTTCAAAGTGTTGAAAGCAAGTTCTTGTTCCTTTGTCCTCTGGAGCACGTATCACACACTTGGGGTTTTTGATGTCTTTTACTTAGTTTGTCTTCAAGTAATTTACTAAAATCACTTAGTTAGGTAATTTAGGGCTTTAAATCAATATCTTGGTTAATTAAAACTCTTTTCCTTCCCGTTTACCTATTGTGGCTAAAACCATATGCATTAGGGCCTAAACTTGTAAATTTTTCCTGCTCTTGGAAACCTTGTATAAATGGCTTAGTGACTTAAGATTTATCATCAACTTCACTAAAACCTTTTTCTTTCCTCTTTTCCTTACCAAGGTTGTGACCCTCATCACCATTTTCACCAAGTTTTATTTTCATTTATTTTTCTTGTTACAAGTTCAGTAAAACTACTAGCAGAGTTAAGATTAAGCACCTAACTCTTTTAATATCTTTTTCCCCTTTATTTTCCCATGATGGCTGAACCTACAGTGGGCCTAAGCACACATTTTTACTTTGCTTATCCTCTTAAATTTTCTTGATCTCTTCTTATAAAAGCTTATGGAACATAGATCTAGGCTTAATAAAAATTATAGCTTTATAGAAACCTTTAAACAAGATTAACCCTCTTTATGTTCATGTCTTCAAAATCCATTTCCTCATGGATCCAAGCCAACCAACCAAATATATATCACAAGGAAGCACCTTTAAACACTTTTCAAGAAGCAAAATAAGAAACAAGCCGAGAAGCCCATAATCATAGTTAAGGCTAAAGTGCTCTTGACCAAAAATTAGGAAGCTTGGTTCTTTAAACATTTTCTCTCAAGATAAACCAATTATAAACTTTCAAGAAGCATTAGAAATGAAACTAATTGCTTAAAATCACAAAAAATTTATCTCATCAACTTTCAAGAAGCTAGAAACTTTAGACAAATCTTGAAACTCAAAGCTATGGTCAAGCTTGAGCATTCATTACTTTTGTTATGAAAAGAAGACTAGAAAGAGGTTAATACCAATAAGAGAAGAAGAAGCTTTAAGAGAAGTGGTCTTCAAGCTCCAAGGCAACAAGTAGAAGAGCAAAAACTCCTTCTCCAAGCCTTGAGTAAGTCGAGATTTTAAGGGGAGAAAAACTGGGGACTTTCTATTTTCTAGGCTTAATGGGCTTGAGTGTTTGTGATTATAAGAGCTAAAAGTTATAACTCCTACAATGGTGTTTGAAGGTTCAATAATGGAGGCTCTTGTCAAGAAAAAGATGGTGATGAGTTTTTGAAAATAAAAGAGAGGTAGGGTTATGGCTAGGGCTTTGAAGATGGGGGCAAGAGTCTCCTATCTTTACTTTATATAGTTAGGTAATTTGGGTGGTAGATTAGGGTTTGTTTAGTTGTAGGATCATTTTAGTTTTTGCCTTAGACAAAAGTTAATTAACTTTTGTTATGATTTTCACTATGTTGTCTCTTGTTTTTTACTTTTGATGACATCACCTTGTTCTTTTTGTCTCTTTGACTTGAAATTTGAATTTGATGATTGATTAAGTGTTCTAATTACTCTTATGGGCTTAACTAATGGTGTCTTCCTTTAACTTGCCAAATTTTAGCTCAAACTAGAGAACAAGTTTTTTCACAATAATTATAGAAACTGCCACTAGCAAAAAAAATCAAAAGAACATGAAAACTATGGAATTTGGCCAGAAAAGGGTGGAGCCTATTGCTTTTGGACAGTGAGTCTTGCTTAAACTGCTAAAAACCTTTGGAATGAAAGGTCTTAAGGTGATTTGAGTACAACCAAAAAACCTATTTTGTAGGTTTTGATGATGCCAAGAGGAAGCAAAATGTTCAAGTAAAAATATTGAGATCATTTGAAGATGACCAAGTCCAAGAACCTCACAATGGTATAGAATTATAGGACTTAGGCTTCTAGATGTTAAAAGCTTCCTTTGATAACTCTCATTGCCAAATTCCTATGAAAAATCTCATTTGTTTCTAAAAAATGTTTAAATGAGCTTTTGAACTTTGAAAATCACAAAGGACTTGTGCTTAAATCAATCATATGAAAAATTAGCCTTTAAAATGGGAAAATTCATGATATTGTAAGAGGGAATCAATTATATACTGTTTGGAATCAACTGAAACAGTTAAAAGTTTAAAAAAATCATCAAAATTGGACCTCATGAAATGGTAATCGATTATCACCCTTATGGGAATCGATTGCAAGCAACTTGTAAGAGAAATCTATGAATCAGGAATTGGTTACCACTTTGGGAATTGATTAGCATATTCTGGGTTGCATCCAAAAATGTGTTTTTGCCTAAGGGAATCGATTCCCATATCTAAGGAATCAATTATGACTTGGATTAAATGTAGAAATGGCTAACTTTTACAGCAAAAAGTGTTGGGTAATATATCCTAATGGCTCTTTTAATTCAAAGGCCTATAAATACCTATTCATTCACAACTTAAAAGGTTTAAGAACCTTGAATTAACATCTTTTGATCATTCCTCTTATTCTTTGATTCTTACTTTGTTCTTTTACCCCAAAGAGAGTTATCATTGTGAGTTTAGTGCTTCAACTTGTGAGTTCCTATTAACACGGGCTTGCAGCATCCTAAAGATGTCTTATGTAGTTTGATTTGTTATTTTGATTATGATTTTGCATGATGTAAAATGGATAGGAAAAGCATAAGTAAGACATGTCACTTGCTTAGTTGGGCCTTAGCTTCTTGGCATGGTAAGAAACAAAATAGTGTGGCATTATCTACCATTGAGGCCAAGTATGTTGCGGCCAGAAGTTGTTGTGCTAAAATTCTTTGGAAGAAGCAACAACTTTTGTAACAACCCTAATTTTGTCTAAGCTAATTAGCTCAGTGACCCTGGCTAATTAGAGGGGTTAGTGATTAATTGAGCGGCTAATCTCAATGAGCAAGAGCTTAGTAAATTGAGTCAAGTCAACAATTGAATCATAACGCACTAAACGTTTTAGGTAAAGCCTAATTATTTAAACCTCATTAATTCGTAATTTAGAAATATAATTAAGCTAATATAATCTTATTAATTAAATACATGATAGTTGTTTTATCTTAATCAGTTGAGATAAATTAATTCTTACAACCAAAATACATAATTCATGAGAACAATTCTTTTAGAAGAACAACGCCTTAAAAGTGTAATTAATAGAAATTGAATAATGAGTAATTAAACTAATCAAATTAATTAAAAATTTAAGTAATTCTAATAGCTTTGAAAATTTAAAAAATTTCTCCTAATTGTTGCATGAAAATTTTAGCCAAGACAAGAGCAAGACCCAATCATCCATTGCTTCCTAATCTTGCACCCTTAGATCAAGCCTATTTTGGTATCATTCTCTAGTCAAGCCTAACCTAAGGAAGAGCTAGTCTTCACTAGAGTCTTGTCACAAGAGTAAGAAGACCTTGCCTTAGCCCACTTGAGAAAACATAAGATGGTCCATAGTATGTACCAAGACTCAAAGAAAATACAACCAACCCTTTTGTCGAAAGGTTCCTAGCCTTCTTGTTTGTAAAAGAGGCAAAACTCACCTACTCCCTCTTGCTTTTGGAGAAGCAAAGAATCAACCCTGTAGCCAAAAGTGGCATCCCCCTTGCCTCATTTGGCACCAATTGCAAGCTTTCATCATCCCACTTCAAAGTAAAAAGCTCTCACCTTTCTCCACCCTTCCTTGATCTTCCTAATCTTCTCCTTCTTCTTCTTACTTTTCCACTATCATCAACCCCATCTTCTATTACCACCCTCACAAACTCATCAAGGACCACCCTCTTTGGTTCTTGAAGAAGCAAAACCAAATAATCACTTAGCCCCATTAGTAAGCTCAAGAAGAAGGAGGCCATCTCTAACACCTTTCTTTCCCTTCAAGCTTTCAAAAGAATCTTTGCGGTAGTGACTCTAACCCTTTCTTCTTCTATGTTTTCAAGCTCTAGAACTCCTAAGCTCTCCATAGCTAGTTGGTTTTAGAACTTGCTCTAAAAGCCTCATGGCCATACTCTTGTTATAAGAAATTTACTTGTGGTTGTTGCTCTTCTCTTGAAAAATGACTTTGGTTGTGCATTTATTTTATTTTGAACCAAACTTTTTAGAACTCAAAATATTGATTTATCATCAAGATCTCAAATTATAAAAGTGGTTTTGGAAGAGAAAAGTGATCACTTGAAGAAAAGACTTAATGTTTTTATAAGAAACTAATTGAAACAAAAACTATTAAAGCTGGAAATTCTAATAGTCTATTTTATGCAATTAATAACTCATTTAATACAGCTCTAAATGCAATGAAACTAATTTTAAATGAAAATATACTCATAGATGTTTTTATACATATAAAATATGCCAAATTTGGTCTTAAAACGAGGGAGATATGAATTTTCATAGTGGGTTGTCCCCGGATGTGTTTTTGTTCATGCAGTCTGTACAAAAATCTTAATAACTCGAGCTATACAAAACATTTTTGAGTGGAACTAAGTTTGTTAGAAAGCTAAGATATAGATGAATACCCTCATAAAACAGTTTTGACAGATTCCTTGTGAGGAGCTCCCAGTAAAGTTTAAAAGTCACTATTTTGGAATGAATCAAAAAGACTGAGTAGTTAGAATAAAATGTGCATATCTCAAGTTATAGAATCAATTTTTCAGTGGATTTTTTTGTTTAAAAATAGACTCAGAGAAGTATAATCATATCAAAATTTAAATCAAAATTGTAAAAGATGAAATTATGGCAAATTTTTAAAGTTTCTACCCCATTGTAAAAGTAAAATTGGTTATGGTTAAGTTTAAAGGTTAATGAGAAATAAGCTTCAAAACATGAAAACCCTCAAATCAAGAGGTAGGAAAAACTTCATAATTCAATTTAAAAAGATTTAAAATGAATAATAGACAAAATTGGCCCTACGCCTAATAAAAGAATTGACACAAGAGGCAAATTTAATTAAAAGCTTGCGCCTAATTTACTAAGCCATGCTCATAAAACTTTGTTTGTGATATATCTATGTCTATGTGCAAGTATGATGATATCATGATGATGATGGATATGATGAATAGGTTAATGAAGAGTATGATGTATGTGATGTTGAATAACATATGATGATGATTTGTGACTGGATTTCTTTATTTGGCAATTATGGGGAAGCTCCGGTCTAGCCGTCATGCTGCTGGAATTCTGCAAAATTTATGGACTTAGAATAATTTTAGTATCATAAGCCTTAATAAGAAGAGATTGAACTAAGGGTATGATCCTTTGAAAAGAAAAGTGGCTTGTAATAAGAAAACCCTTCTACCCATGACTCGCATGAGGCATGGCATAGACCCAGTTAGTGTGAGTACAGGGGATAGGGCTTACATGGTTCATCGCATTGACCCAGCTAGTGTAAGTCCTAAAAAGTTATGGTGGTGATGGCCATGGTATGAGCTCATTATCACTTATGTTTAGTTGGTGAAAAGACTTAAGATAAAGTCAAGTTAACAAAAGAAAAGAGACTTCGGTCCAAACCCTTGAAAGGAAATTGTTAAAAGAAGCCCATAATGTAACACCCTCCCAAGTACGGTACTATGCTTAAGTCATAATACCTCCTCTAGGAGTTGTTACTGTCACTTAATCGGACCTTGTCTGGTAGCAACCTTGGGCCACCTTCAATCTCGACTCCACCTCGAAAGGCTTCCTTCGAAACTTCTGAGCTATCTGGAGATAACACGGAAATAAATATAAGAGTGAGAATTATGAATTCTCAGTAAGGTTCTGTCACTGTCATACATGATGTCATCGTTGTCATCTCCAGTTGCTTCTGTTTATTATGAAAAATGTGAACATGTTATACAAGTTGTTTAATTTCATAGTTCGAAAACATACTTTCCGAAGTAAAGTTTATTTTATTTATACACTTGTAATTTAGGCAAGCCAATACAAAATCAATTCATAAATTCTACTATGAATAATAACTGGAACATGTTACCTTATAATAACACCGATATACTGAAAACATAAAATCTATACACACCTTTACTTATATTCGGATTTTATGCAGAATACACATATTTTCCTTAATCTTTCTTTACTTGTTACACATATCCCAGAGTACGATCGCCATGTCATACTCCATCGGGATAGGTCCATCGTGCCACGTCCCAGAGTATGATCGCCATGTCATACTCCATCGAGATGTGATCGCCATGTCACATTCCTTAGCGTGTGGAATTATCATGCCACATTCCAGAGTATGATCGCCATGTCATACCCCATCAGAGCGAGATCGCCTTGTCATGATCCTTAGGAATATGGGACCTCCATCATATCCTTTTCAGTACCTACACTAGCTAAGTCATGCCATGCCTCATGTAAGCCGTATCCCCTATACTCACACTAGCTAGGTCGATGCCATGCCTCATGTGATTGGGATACTTTTATGTGCTTCATCATTTACTTTCATATATCCTTGCGTATAGAATTTCATATTCATATCATAAATATTCATAACAGAAACTATCATAATTTCATTAATATACTTTATGTCATACTTAAATCATTGTTACATATATGACTCTTATGAACATAACACATAAATGTTTATCACATTCATATAATGCACATATTTTAGCCGGAATTTCGGCAGCATAACGGAACATGTCCGCTTCCCCATGAATAGTGCCAGTCCACCAGACAATCATTCATACAGAAAAATCAATGCCAGGTATAGATGCTCCAACAATCAAATAAAGTTTCATAACCTTGGTCTTGAATTAGTTTTCTGCCACTTCTCTTTGATTCTGCCCGGTTTTTAGAAATTAAGCCTTAAATTCATTTTAACTCATTTGGACCTCAATTTTTGATATGTTAAAATTTTATGTGTCTATTTTCTAACCTCTTCAGTCCTATCTAATTTTGATTTGTATAACCCAAGTTATTTAAGTTTTATCTCGGCCTGCCTTGTGGCTGGCCAGAATCACACACTTAAAAGTAAAAATTCACTAAAAATAGAAAACTGATCCAAATCATACGAAATTGGTCTTATATTAAAGTAACAGGACAATCTTTCATTTACAAAAAGTTCTATTCCATTTAACCTAGTAGGGCTCGAGTTATAGGTCTCGAAATCTGGCCTTCCTGAACTACCCTATTTTGGCCCGATTTGGACATAGGGCAATTTTCTTGGATCACTGGGAGCAAATGGGGCCTTATCTAATTTTGAAATTTTTATGGCACATTCTCCTATGTGTAAGCTTTCTAAAAAAGGTGGTTTCATTCAATTCCAAGTAGTATACGATGAGTTGTACCCTGAACAACCTAGTCTGCCCAGAATCAAAGTCAAAAACCTAGGTCGAAATTCAAAAATTCATAACTCTCTCAATACTAATCCAAAAGCCTTATATGATATATGTATGGAAATATCTAGATGTCTAGTTTCATATAAAAATGGTTTCATTTAATTTAATCAGCAGTAGGCGGAGCTGTATGCTCCGCTGTACAGACTACCGAGGGTTTTTGATTCTCCTGCCCTTCAGCTCTTCCTATTTTCATCTTTTATTGTTTCCAATTCGAAATTAACCTCACAAACAGCCAATAAACCAGCCATATATCATCATAATCATCCAATCAATACATCAAAAACTGAGAAAGTAAACCACCACCAGCCACTCAAATCAGAAAATCAAGACAAGAATTGGAATCCTACCTCCAATTGATGTAGAAACTAGCTAGAATTGAGCTCTTGGTGGAAGAAGTGGATGAGGCTTGAAGTTTTGAGGAAGATGAAGTGAAAATGGGAGAATAAAGAGTGAGGAATGGCTAGCTGAAGAGAGAGCTTGAAAATGAGGGAGTTGAGAGAATTCTAGAGTCTTAAAGCATGATAAATGAGTGGTGATTGGTGGAGGCTTGGATGGTGTACATTGAGCCAAGTTTCTCCACTCTTTGGGCAGCCACTTGGTGCCACTTAGGTGGGGGAATGGTGGCTGAATTTTAGCCACTCTTTCTAGGATTTCTAGTGTAGAATTCTATTGGTCCGGTTTCGACAGTTTAAAATACCGTAATCTTGCCGATTTCCTTTAAATCGGTAAATCGATTTTGAAGAAATTTGTGAAGTTTTATATGTTTCTATTCTAATTATTTCTAATCCTAATATCTGTAATTAACACTTAATTAGCTCCTAATTAATCTCTAATTAATTTTCTAATTAGCTTTACTTATCCATTAAAATCAAATTAATCAATTAAAGGTGTAAATTAATCGTTTTGCAAATTGATGGCCTTTCTGGTTTTTGTTGTTTATGGCTAATGACATTTTTGTAATTATGGGTAAGTCTAGGGGCATCCCATGTCATTTCACATATGGATACCTCCGTGGCTCAATCGGCCTAGGTTTAGGTTTCTACGTTTTCGCTACGTGATTCTGCTTCGTTTAAAACCTTATTCTGCTAATCCAATTGATATAAGGACCTAAAGGTCATTTTTTAAAAAGCTCAGGGGCAAGATTGTAAATAAGATATAAGGATCTAAAGGTCATTTCTTTAAAAATTCAGGGGCAAGGTTGTAAATAATAAAAATTTGCCCAAAAACATTTTCATTATTTCCTATAACGTTATATGGAGATGTTACATATAACACAGTCATGCATGTTTTATGTAATTATACTTGTTCCCATGCATTTTATTATATAAATGATTAAAGTGTATGTTAACAATTGAATCCGCTTCGGATATTCATGTTTCAAAAATCTAATAATTGGACCTTATGAATGCTTACTATTTTCATTAATAAAACCAAAGCGGTTGGAACGATAACGATGACACTTCCGTGTTAGGTTCGAGTCCTAGTGAGAAATATCATTTCTCACCCAGCTATTTTCCATATCGTCACCAGATTTCGATGGTGTATTCGGTGGAGTGGAGCATGGATCCCCCACATTGTGAGTAGATGTATGATGAAGGATGCTAGACTATGCTATTTTGGACTTATAGTTATTGTTGCCTTCACATATTCCTTTTTGTGACGAACTTTGTCATTTAAGTTTGTATTTGGTATCTAGTATTTGGGCTATGACACAACCATGAGCCTCCTTTGATGTAATATATATATATATATATATACACATTATGAACCCATATAGGTGAAATGATTTGCTATGTAATGCGATGCAGTTGTGATTACTATTTATTTATCTTTCTCATGTTTTATGATATTATGGTATGATTTGTTACGACATGCTCTCTTTATAGCTATATTCTCGCTCAAGGCTTCACTTTCCAAAATACTGCAAAGCGACGACGTATTTCAAAAAAAAAAAAAATTTACTATATTTTCCACATAACTTAATTTATAAATGAAGTTTAGTTTTCTCCAAACATAAGTAGCAATTAATAAAACACCGTAATACAACTTAAGCACAGTATGGGTTTATTAGGGTGTTACAACTTTTGGATTATGGTTTACATCTAGGAATCCCATTTCTAGAACCAAGCATATTGAAATATGCCATCATTTCATAAGAGATCATGTGCAAAAAAGTGATTGTGTGCTTGAATTTGTGGAAACATCTAAGCAATTAGCTAATATATTAACCAAACCTTTCCCTAAAGAAAGTTTCTTTTATATTAGAAGCTTTGATTATTATAGTGCATGAGTTATCTTGTTTTATGTTTAAATTATATGTTTAATTCTTGGAATTATTACTAACTTGAGCATTAGAGATTTCCCTAAATTTGTTTTGCAAGTACTCTGACACTTGCTGAATTCCCCATTGTTAATAATCTAAGAAAAGAGTTCAAGATTGAAGAATTTGATGTGTTTATGATATGGAATCAATTATACAGGGGTTAGGAATTGATTACTGCAGCACTAACCAGCCTCAAGGTGCATTTTTTATGAGTACATCGATTCCTAGGGTGGTCGTTGATTACTATGTGCTAGAAATTATGAAGGAATCTATTCCCAAAGTGGCAATTGATTATGGATTCTAGAAAATGTGGTAATCAATTCCCCATTTGGCAATTGATTACCAAGAGGTTATTTAAGCCACACATGGTCTTTTTCTTCCTTATTTCAAACTCTCACTTTCTCTCTATACTTTCCCTCTCTAAAACACCATAAACATTCCTCCAATTTCTTTCTACCATATCTCACTCAGTGCTTGATCAAATCACTCTATTCCAAAATCAAAATTCTTCTTTCTTCCTTTTCTACAAAAGGTACAAACACCTATTCCAAAAAATCATGACCCCATGGCCAAACCATCACAAGCTCCAAATATGAGAAAAAGGACCACAAGGGGAAATCAAAAGGAGATTCATGCTCTTCTATCCATTTAATTGTCTAGATTTCTCTCAATCAAGAAACAAATCGACAACTACATTTAGCACTTCTAGAAGAGAAATCTTGTCGCACCAAGGTATCTAAACTATGAGTTCTTCTATAAAGAAAATTTTGAAGTTCTTGGTGTCTTAGAAAGATGGGATTTGACTAAGTTGCTAACTATCAAGAAGAAAATATATCCTAACCTAGTTAAGGTATTCTATGCAAACTTGGAACATAAATACCATGGCATAAGCTCTGAGGTTAAGAAGATTAAGATAGTCATTGATCAAGGTCTATTTTACGATTTTATTGGTCTTACAATTAACGAGGCTAAGTTATCAAGAAAGGTTACTACTACCATAGAATGAGAGGATGAATAAAATTATGAAATGGCTACATCTTAATTACTTAAAGAAGGAACAAGAATTAAGATAAAGTTTATTGTTGATGTTTTCGGTATGAAGAATTGTTTATTACATTATATTCTTGTGAGAGCTGTAATCCCTAGCCAAATTATGTCCAAATTACTTCTGAAGATGTACTCATTAAGTCAGCTATGACAACTAAGCATCTAATTAACTGGGCACACTAATTATGTTGCTCAACATATGATTAGGGCAGAAAGATAGTGACAGCAATTTGTCCTATGCAATGCTTATCACTGTGTTTCTTCTTCATTTCCATGTTCTTCTTAAGGGTGAGATGCCTTTGGAAGAAAACCTGAATTTTGCTAATCATGAGAACACATTGTGTAAGATGGGTTTCAAAAGATATGGTGACACATAGTACTTGTTGAGCATACACACAAGTGAAGACACTCCTCCTGCCTCTCTTATTTGACTTGCCTAGTCTTCCCTTTCTGCTACTCCACTTCCTTTGAATTTTATGCTTGAGATGCTTGAGGGCTCCTAAGACCTCGAGATGTACTTTGGGGAATAGATTCATGTAATTTTAAGACTCACTGTGACACTTGCATGGATATACTTGAGGCTCGAGTGGATAGACTTAAGATTGATGTCAGTGCCTTGCATCAGCACTTTATTCATACATAGCATATGTCTCTATCACATAGATCTCTAGCTCACTTCTCTCCTATTTCTCATGCATCTCAACCTACGGCGACTAATGTTTTTCTTACTATTTCTAAGGATAGAGAGACTTTGGATAATTGTGACACCATAGACCCGGATGATCTAATTCCAGCGACTGGTCATATGGTTCTGAATCCTGGTGATTATGAGGATGTTGAGGACTTTGATGAAATTGACACAATGACAGTGAGGTAATAAGGACTTCAATGGGGCTTAGCTAGTGCTCGGATCATCTTTTCATGATTATCTTATTGCTAAGCCATAGTTATATCTTTTAGTTATATACGAATTTTTGTTTATATGCTTATGCATTTGTGACCTTGGACCTATTTTATGGCTTTATGGCCTATGGCTATGGTTTTATGGCATTTGACTAATGCTTGTCACTATGTTTAATCTAATTTGTGCTTATGTTTGTGGTATCTCGTTTGACAAATGCTTATTTCTTGCTTGATTCTTTTTGATAATGCCAAAAAGAGAGAATAGTCATATTGTGAGCATAATATTTGCTTTATGGATCTATGTAGACTATTGGCTTGAAATTTTGAATTTTTGGCATGACTATGCTACTCTGATACATTTGTCAAATAATATCTGACAAACATGCATAGATTGAGTGGGAGCATATTTTATATATGTAAAAAAGCAATAACTCCACTTATATGAAAATATGCATATTCTTAGGGGTAGTTAGCATTATTATATACATTGTTATATCCATATATTTTCTTCTCACGAAAGGCATTTGTCATCATCAAAAAAGGGGAATATAAATGCTCATTTTGTAAGTTTTGATGATGCCAAAAGGAAGCAATTTGTTTAAGCAAAAAATTGGGACCATTTGAAGAAGACCAAGTCCAAGAACCTCACAATGGTGTAGATTATAGGACCTAGGCTTCTTCATGTCAAAAGCTTCCTTTGATAACTCTCATGGCTAAATTCTTTTGAAAAAATCTCATTTGTTTTTGAAAAATGTTCAAATGAGATTTTGAACTTTGAAAAATGTGTTTTGATTTCATAGAGGACTTGTGCTTAAATTAATCATATCAGAAACTAACCTTTAAAATGATAAAATTAGTGATATAGCAAGAAGGAGTCAATTATATGTTGTTTGGAATCGACTAAAACAGTTAAAAGTTTCAAAAGGTTGTTAAATTGGATTTCAAAAAGTAGTAATCAACGATCACCCCTGTGAGAATCGATTACAAGCAACATGTATGAGTAATTTGTAAATAGGAATCGATTACCACATTTTGTGTTGCCCCTATAAATATGTTTTGCCTAAGGGAATCTATTCCCTAATCAAAGAAGATTATTGTTGGAAGAGATAACATGAGAAGGGTTCAATCGTGTTGTTTCTTACTTAAGAGTAACCTGAAAATTTGAAGTTGAAAAACTATCTCAAGTCTTTGACTTAGATTGCAGAAGCTTTGTGTTAGTTAATAAACCTTATATGTTTAAATTATTTAAGATGATGAACAGATTGAAGTTAAAAATGTAGATAGTATAACTTATGTGATCAAGATAAAAAGGTAAGTAGCTATGGAAGAACCACACAAGAAATTTTTATACTGACTTAGCCAACCACTATCCTACTTCCTGTCCCCAACTCTTTGTTGAGATTTTATAAAAACCTGAATATTCTTTGTTCAAGCTTCTCCAAGCTTCTTACAACAGAGTAGTCTTTTCTCAAGCCTCTCCAAGTTTAACTCGAGTATTCTTTGTCCTAGCTTCTCCAAGCTTTACTTAACCATTACTAGGTCTATGTATAAGCTTTGAGATTTGAAAACAGTACTCACACTAACTCTCTTTACAGAGGGTAAATAATATTTTCTCAATGTGTGTGACTTCTCTAAATTCTCAAAGAGAGAATCTTATCAAATACAAAGTAGAAGAGAAGATTTTCTATTGAACAAAAGTTACAATGAGTAACTTTCTGGAGGTTCAAAAGGTTGAGAAAGTTGACGTGAAGCTCTACAAGCGAAGAAGATATTCAGTAGTTCTAACAATTCTTTCTTCGACATTCAACCTTTTATAGACATTGAAATATATGCGTTGAAGCTTTCAATTCTTAACTTTTGAAGTTCTCTTTGAATTGCTGGTCTAAGACTGGACAGATAAGCAATAGTCTTCCTTTTTCTTATTCTACAAAGCTTGTGTAGAGATAGAAAAGTAGCCGTTTGTTGATATACCAACTATGCAAACTTGTCAGCACTTCTTTTGCCTTTTGTTGAATCATCTTTTTGACTTTTTGAATTTGCCTATGAAGCGTGCTGAGGAAGCTTTGAAGGTATGACATACAAGAAGTATGTTTCTAGTGATATCCTTCTGGATAAGGTCATCCCTCTGGATAGAATCATCTTTCTGAATTGGTAGAATTTAGCTTTCTAAGCTCGTCATTCCTTTTTAAAGTGTAGCTTCAACCTTCTAAAATTTCTTTCTTCTATTTCTAAACAATATAGCTCGAGAGACATAAAGCATACTATAGTATAAAGCTATGGATAATGATGCTTTGAAGGCTTTTTGAGTTTTAAGCTATTTGTTTAATTTTATTTTTATAGAAGAACTTGTTATTCAAATTAAACTTTTCATGGTCAAAAAGATTTGCTTGTATTCTAATTTGATTTTCATCAAAACCCTTAAAAATCAATTTGGTTCATAGCCTCAGAATAACTTCTGAGAGGCATTGGAGCTAACAATTTCCCTTTTTTTGATGATGGCAAATTAGTATTTAAGAAATGCTTTTTTTTATTAGAAAAGACCTTTTGAAAGATCATAATTTGTTGTTTGAAAAGGAACTCTTTCCTGAAAAGAGTGATGAATTCAAAGGTTGTCATTTTATCATAATACATCATTAAGATATACGAGAGTAATTTCAAAATGAGAGTGTTTTGAATATCATCAAGTGAAGGCGTATGAATTCAAAGATTTATCTTAGTACATTATTTAGATATATCAGAGCAAAAGTTAAGATAAATCAACTAGGATGCATATGGTCATAGAATAACTAGCTAAACATTATCTCAAAACTTTAGATAAATATTTAATTTGCATCAGAGCATTTCATTTGAATAGATAACCGATCATCAAATATCAAGTCAGTTAATGATTGTTTTAAACAAGAATTGGAGTATTCAATAATTTGAAGGATCAGAGCACATACAATAATTTAAGGTATCAGAGCATGTTATAGGAAATAGAATATTCAATCAGAGTAATTAAAATATATAGAGAAATATTGGATCTAGATCGCATTTGCAGCAAAAAGAATTAACAGGAAATGTTTTTAACCGATATAAGCAGAGCTGTAAAACATGGATATAACAGAAAATGTTTCTAACAAAAACTATTGAATTCTAAGAAAGTGCTAAAAAATGCACGTGTATGCATGCATGAAGTGTATGCTTTTATGCCATGCCCTTTCTCAGCTTGAGCTTTCTTAAATATTTTCTTCTTCTCCCCTTTTGACATCATCAAAAAGAATGATGTGGGATCATGGAAGTACCATCACTGATTGCCTTTTGCTTTCTAAATGGTCTTTAGAATCTGCACAAGAAGGTTTTCCATTTTGTCCTTACAGCGATCCATTCTTTGCTGATGGGCTTGAAGTTCAGCTTGATTTGCCAAAATGGTGTATTGATTGGTAAGGAGCAGATCCATCTGAACGTCAGCGACATTTGGATACACTTTAGTATATGAAGGTTCTTCAAAAGGCAGCTTTTCAATGTGCTGAGAGTTATTTGCTAAGTATTGTTAGGGCTTAGATACAACAGAAGTGGTTGCTCTATCAAATCTAGGTATGGAGGTGAATAGCAACAAGGTCTAAGCTATGACAGGAGTGGCAGGAGCTTCATGAGGTTTAGAGGCAGTGGCTAGATGAGGCATTAGAGTGCTCAAAGGAATAAGCTGAGATTCAGCAACAGCCATTTCAATTTTCAGTTCTACTACCTGAACAAGAGCTCTATTATGTTTTGATCTTTTTGGAGAAAATTCTATTGGAAGAGAAGGTCGTGCTAGTCTTCTTGATGGTTCTTCAGAAGGTAGAACCACTGTCCTCATTTCAGAAGGTGGATTAACTTTTTCAATGACATTGAAGTCTTGTTCCACTTCCAAAGAGGTTGGGGAGCTTCTTGTTCTTCTGGCTGACCCACCGACTCTAGAAGCTTTATCATTTTGCCTTTGTAGCCATGCTTCTATTCTCAGCCTTTCTTGGGCTACTTATTGTAAAGCTCTTTTGACAAGAGTAAGAGGAGTTTCACTAGAGGGTTGTGTTGGGACTTTCCTCAAAGGCTTCTTCCTTTTCATTCTAATTTCAAGGTTCTCATCTTTATCTGAAGCTTCAGCTTCAAGTTGCTTTGTTTATTCATGAGGAGGCTGTTCCCTTATTACAATTCCTCTTACTCTTTCTCTGGAGGATCTTATTGCAGGTTTTGCAGGTGCAGCAGCATTCACAGGCTACGCAGCAATAGCTGAGATATTGTCTTTTGCACTAGAGGAAGAGGAGGATTCTTCAGTAAGTTTCAATAATATCCTCTTGTTGACTCTCCTCTCCTCAGAAATAGATGAGAGATCTTTCTCATGCCTTTTCTTGGATTTTCTCTCTTCAGAAGGTTTAGAGACATCCTTCTGAAGGTTGGTTGATTTTCTTTTCTTCTCCTTCTCCTTCTTATTTTCTTTTTCTTCCTTCTTCTTTTTCTCCTTCTTCTCTTTCTTTTCTACTTTCTCAAGAGCTTGGGATTTTCAGACCCATAGCGGAGAAGGTCTTCATGGTGGTTGTAGGGTATTTCTCATCCTTCCTGTGTCCTTCAACAAGAAGTTGGGCTCTTTGGAAGGTGCGAGTTAGGAGCATGCCATAGGGCAAGGCTGCATGACTCCTTTTGGCATCATCCACATTAGAGAGCATGTAGTCTACGATTAACCTGACCAGAATAATCCTTCTTCTAGTCATGATGCAAAACATGACCATATGGTCTACCTCAGTCATGACATCAGTGTTTCCCATCCTTGGAGGTGCTATATGTTGGACAACAGAGTAAATTACTCTGACATTCAAGATAAGAGAGGAAGTGCGAATATTTCTCACTTGCATGTCTCTTCTTCCAGTAAGGACTTCAGAGACATCTTCGTCTGTGGCTTCAAGCTGCTCCCAGCATCTTGAACCACCTTTGCATAAAACCCCTTCATTTGGAGTGTTCGTGATGTGAATGAGATCAGAGGGAAGTACTTGGATCTCAAAGCTCCCTATGATGCTCCTAATAGATGTATTGTCTTCATTAATAGGTGTGAGGGTGCTGTAGAAAGCAGCAACAACTCCAGTGTAGACATCTTTAGAAATATTCAAGAAATTGTTCCATCCTTGGAACTCGAACACTTTTTGTAATTAGGGGAAGGCTGAGAAGTTCTCTAACTCGAAACTTCTTCCAAAAGCGATAGGCCGTATGAAGAACTGCCTATGAAATTTGGTTTGCATTTCATCATCATCAAACATGTAAGGAACACTGTAGTCTCCTTTTTTAGTCATGATGAACAGATAAGATAGGTAACCGGAGGTGAAAGGTAGAGTGTGTTCGGGCTAGGTGTATGGAAAATGGTATGTGTAACACCCTAATAAACCCATACTACGCTTAAGTCGTATTACGGCATTTTATTAGCTGTTATTTATGCTCGTGGAAAATTAAACTTCACTTGAAATTAAATTACGTGGAAAAATATCGTAAGATTTTTTTTTGAAATACGTCATTGCTTTGCAGCGTTTTGAAAAGTAAAGCCTTGAGCGAGAAGTCAGATACAGAAGGAGCGTGTCGCATAAGATACATAACCCAATATCATAAAACAAGAGAAAGATAAATAAATAGTAATGTACAAATACATTGCATTACATAACTAATCATTACATCCATCTAGGTTCATAATATTTATATACATACATATATATAACAGCATTACATCGAAGGAAGCTCATGGTCGTGCCATGATCCAAATTCTAGGTACTAAGTACAAACTCCAATGACAAAGCTCATCCTGAAAAGAAATATGAGAAGATGCAGAGTGACGGTCGCTATAAGTCCCAAAATAGCTTCATCTGGCGTCCCACGTCGTCCATCCGCTCACAGTGTAGGGGATCCATGCTCCACTCCATCGGATGCGCCATCGGATTCTGGTGACGATGCGGAAAAGTAACTAGAGTGAGAAATAAGATTTCTCAATAGGACTCGAACCCGACACGGAGGTGTCATCGTCATCGTCCCAGCCACTTCGGTTTTATAATGAAAACAATGAGCATACACAAGGTCCAATTCTTAGATTTTCGAAGACATAGCTATCCGAAGTGGATTCAATTTTAAGTACATATTCTCGTTATGATAACAACATCATGGTATACATAAAAACTTGTATGACAATTTGTATCATGCATGCACATCTTATGAGTTTCATTCTTTACTTGGGTTGGACCGAAGTCCTTTTCTTTTCTTAACTTGACTTTCTCTTAAATCCTTTTCTTTCCTTAACTTGACTTATCTTAAGTCCTTTTCTTTTCACCCACTAAACATAAGTGGTAATGAGCTCATACCGTGGCCGTCGCCACCATAACATTTCGGTACTTACACTAGCTGGGTCATGCCATGCCTCATGTAAGCCCTATCCCCTATACTCACACTAGCTGGGTCATGCCATGCCTCATGTGAGTCGTGGGTGAGGGGAACTTACTTTGGGTCACCTTCCCTTTTGAAGGATCACGCCCTTAGTTTACTTTATCTTCTTATTAAGGTATATGATGCAAAATTATTTTAATGCTTTTCCACATTTGGGAGTTATGTATGGCCGTCCCCAAATGTGATTCCTTTATCACATTTCATTAAGCATCATATCCTCAATATATCATCTTTATACCATCATCATCATATCATATTATCATCATCATATCATATCATCATCATCATCATTATCATATCATCATCATCATATCACTATCATAATCATCATTATCATATCATCCACATCATGATCATCATCATATCATTGTCATCATAATGATACATAGAGGCATACATATCACACAAAGTCTTATGAGCTTAGCTTAGCACATTTGGTGCAAGCTTTTAATTGAGGTTGCCTCTTGTATAAATTCTTTTTATTAGGCCTAGGGCCAATCTTATCTATTATCCTCTTTAAAACTTTTTATGTTGAATTATGAAGGTTTTCCAATACTTAATGTAAGGGACTTAATGTCTTAAAGTTTATTCCTCATTAACCTTTAAAACTTAACCATAACTAGTTTCACTTTTACAGTGGGGCAGTAACTTCCAAAATTAACCATAATTTCATATTTTACTCTTTTACTTCGAATTTTGGTATGATTATACTTCTCTGAGTCTATTTTTAAACAAAAGAAGCTCCACTCAAAAATTCATTTTACAGCTTGAGTTATGCACATTGTATTCTGACTGTTCAGACATGAAAGTTCATCTCGGGTCAGTGATTTTTAAACATTACTGTGGACTCCTCACAAGGAATCTTCCAAAACTGTTTTATGGGGATGTTCCTCTATGTCTTAAATTTCTAAAAAACTTGGTCCCACTTAAAAAGGTTCTGTATAACTTGAGTTATACACATTTTATCACCTACTGCCCGAACAGAAACCCATCCGGGAACAGCAGACTTGGAAAATTCATATCTCTCTCGTTTTAAGTCTAAATCTCACATATTTTATATGTATAAAAAGCTCTATGAGTCTATTTTCATTTAAAATTAGTTTCGTTCCATTTGGAGTTATATCGAAGAAGTTATTGGTCATGCCATACAGACTGCCAGAATTTTCCAGTTTCCACGGTTTTATTTTTAATGAGTTTTCTTGTAAAAACATCAAGTCTTTTCTTCAAGTGACCATTTTACATTTCCAAACCATCTTTAAACTTTGAGATCTTAGTAAAAATCAATATTTTGAGTTCTAAAAGTTGGGTTCAACATAAAGCAAAATGCACAACCAAAGTCATTTTCCAAAAGAAGAGCAAAATCACAAACAACATCATATAGTGAAAGCATGGCCATGAGACCTTTAGAGCAAGTCCTAAAACCACCTAGCTATGGAGAGCTTAGGATTTCTAAAGCTTGAGAAACATGGAAGAGAAAGGGGTTAGAGTCACTACCAAATGAGTTTCTTGAAAGCTTGTAGAGTGAGAATGGTTGGAGATAGCCTCCTCCTCCTTGAGCTTGAAAATGGGGCTAAGTGAGTGTTTGTTTTTGCTTCCTCAAGAACCAAAGAGGGTGGTTCTTGAAGAGTTTGTGAGGGTGGTGATAGGAAATGAGGATGGTGGTGGTGGAAGAGTAAGAAGAACAAGAAGGAAAGTAGGAAGAACAAGGAGAGGTTGAGAGGAAAAGGAGTGGCTACTTGGTGTCTTTGGGAAAGAATGGAAATCACAAAATGAGAGAGTGAGGGAGGGGCTTAGTTGGCGCAAAATGGGTGAGGGGGGCTGATGGCTTTTGCTTCTCCAACAAGTATGGGTGAGTTGGTGAGTTTTACTTCTTTTTCAAGCAAAAGGACTAGGAACCTTGGGGTAAAAGGGTAGGTTGTGTTTTCTTTGAGTCTTGGTACTTGGGTAAAGACCATTTTGTGTTTTCTCAAGTGGTTAAAAGCATGACCACTCTTGGGATTGGCTTGGGTGGATATGATCACTCCAAGTGTCACAATTTTGATGGAGGAGAGTACATCTCTTGGCTTGATTCAAGGGATACTACTAATATAGACTCTTGATCTAAGAGTGCATGATGAGGAGGCAAATGAATGTTTGGATTTTGCTCTTGTCCTTGGCCAAGATTTGGTGCATCAATTAGGATAAATTTTTAAATCTTCAAAGCTATTAGAATTACTTAAGTTGTTAATTCAACTTGATTAGTTAAATTGCTCTTTGACCAATTTCAGCTAATTACACTTTTAAAACATTTTTCTCTAAAAGAATTGCTCTTATAAATTATGTAATTAGGGTGTAAGAATTAATCTATCTCAATCGATTAAGGTAGAACAATTGTCTTGTACGTAATTAATAGGATTGGATTACCTTAATTATATTTCTAAGTTACGAATTAATGAGGTTCGAATAATTAAGTTTTAATTAAACCATTTAGTGCGTTATGGTTTGATTATTGTCTTGACTCAATTTACTAAGCTCTTGCTCATCGAGGTTAGCCGATTAGTCCTCAGTTAATCGTTAACCTCTCTAATTATCCAGGATTACTGAGCTAATTAGCTTAGACAAAAATTGGGGATGCTACAGTATGAGGGTTTGAAGGTTTTGGAGTGGAAAGGATGAGAATAGTGAAAGGTTTTTCTCCGAGACTTGTGAGATGAAAAGTTGATGTGATGGGTAATGGCTAATGAGGGAGACCAATAGTTAACGTGTGTGAGCAGTTTTAGAGTAAAACACTGCCGTTTTCAGAGTAGGCGTGCCTTTTGGAATTTTCCACTTAATTAAATAATGGTCATCATGTGAAAGTGGATGATTATCTAAGCGACGCATGTAACAAAACCATTTCTTTTATCCAGGACCTACATTCTTCAGAGTCTATAACCATCTTTCTGAAGGAATGAGAAATCAAACCCATGAGAAAATTAATACAACATTCTGAAGCTGTTATTTTTCTCATTTTTATCTTCATTCTTTTCTCAAGTAATCTTTTTGAATAGTGAGAGAACACATTTTGAACAGACTCTTTAAGTTTCTCTTGATGTGATCTTTCTGAAGCAAACGTAGATGAAGAAGAACAATGTTCCAGAAAGCGAACCCCATTGAGATGCGGCAATCTCAGCTTTTACTTTAGCTCAAGAAAGAGAGAGAGAGAGTATTCAAATGCAATGCATGTGAATGATCAAAAGTTGATCAAGTTCAGAAGGTTCCTTATTTTGGAGAAACAATCTTCTGCTAAGTGTTTTGTAAAAATGTTAGTAATCTGACTTTCAGTATTAATAAACCTTAGCTCAATATCTCCTTTCTGAACATGATCTCTTAGGAAATGATGCTTTATGTCAATGTGCTTAGATCTAGAATGTTGAATGGGATTCTTGGTAAGGTTTATAGCACTTGTATTGTCATAAAGGATAGAAATTTTGGTATACCTCAAGTTGAAATCCTCTAATTGTTGTTTGATCCACAAAATCTCGGTACTGCAATTTGCAGCAGATACATATTCTGCTTCTGCAATTGAAAGAGCAATAGTGTTCTGCTTCTTGCTTGATCATGTTATCAAAGATTTTCTAAGAAAGCAACAGCAACCACTAGTGTTTTTCGTTCAACTTTATCTCTAGCAAAATCAGCATCACAGTAACATATAATATCACAAAAAGTACCTTTCTCGTGCCATAGACCGAGATTAGTAATACCAACTAAATATCTCAAAATTCTTTTAATAGCACTTAAGTGTGAATGTTTAGGATTGGATTGAAATCGAGCACAAATTCCTACACTTAATTGCAAGTCAGGTCTACTAGTAGTTAGATCTAATAGTGATCTAATCATACCTCTGTAGAGAGATTCGGAAACTTTCTCACCATCTTTATCAACTTCTAAAACGTGAAAGGGATGCATAGGAGTACTAATGCTCTTAGCCTTGTCCATTTCAAACTTTTCGAGCAAATCCTTAGCATACCCTTCTTGATGAATCTAGATACCATCTTTCTCTTGTTTGAATTGTAGTGCAAGAAAGAATTTTAGTTCTCCAATCATGCTCATTTCAAATTCTCCTTGCATAAGATAAGAAAAATTCTTGCACAAACTTTGATTAGTTGCTCCAAAAATAATATCATCAACATAAATCTGAACAATCAAAAAATTATAACACCCTAATAAACCCATACTATACTTAAGTCGCATTATTGAGTTTTATTAGTTGTTACTTATGTTTGTGGAAAACTTAAAGATTTCTTTTAAATTAGGCTACGTGGAAATTAAGGTAAATTTTTTTTTTTTAAAATGCGTCATCATTTTGTAGCGTTTGGAAAGTGAAGCCTTGAGCGAGAATATAGATATAGAGAAAGTGTATCGCATGAGAACTCGTAACATAAGTGGAATGATAGGGCACAAAAGCAATACAACGTACATTAATACATAGTAATTCTCACACTTCCATTTCACACAATTAAGATCCATAATATCCAACATTACATAAAGTTACTCAATTTTAAGTCATCATTACATACTAAGTACAAACTAACATGGCAAGTTTTAAAGCAAAAGAAATACATGAAGATGCAGGATTACAAAAATTTATGCACCCTAGTCTCCACCAAACCCTAGCATCAGTCTCCTATAACACACCCTCGGTTCTATAGATGTCGCGGTCCAGAGACGTGACTCTTCCTAACTCCTTGCCCTTGGGGGACGTGTGGTGTATGGATCTAGAGGGGATGTCGGCTGATCACCTCAATAGGTCGAGCTTAGCAGCTGGGCTCGGCTTCATGTAAGGTGCAACTGGCTACCGAAGATCGCTCTTTGGATGGATCCTCCTTGGAAGATAGGTCAGCACTCGAATGATACTCTGGAAAAGGTGGTGAGGCGACTGCGACCCTAGGAGTGGCCATCAAGCTCAGCTTTATCACTGGAACGGCTGGCTGGGGTCCGGTTGAGGGTAGCCCTGGGGACATGGGCTCTATTTGAAAATCCGATAGTGGCTCTGGTGGAAAGTCCCATGGGCCCAATGGCTAACCTACTAGTGCTTCAGGGAAATCTTCAAGGGGAGGTGGTGCAAAAGGTAGGACAACTGGTACTGCTCCTTCATGTACATGACCCAAGTGAATGTATGTCCTCACAACCGTGGTGGTCGCGGCCACGATCGTGTTGGTGGTCACATCGTGCTCCTATTCGTGCTTAGGTGGATCCATGATCCACTCCACTGGGTATGCCATCAGAATCTGGTGATAATACGAAGGAACAAACTAGAGTGAGAAATAATATTTCTTGTAACACAATAATAAACCCATACTATGCTTAAGTCATATTACAGTGTTTTATTAGTTGTTATTTATGCTTGTGGAAAACTAAACTTCATTTATAAATTAAGTTATGCGGAAAATACAATAATTTTTTTTTAAATACGTCGTTACTTTGCAGCATTTTGGAAAGTAAAGCCTTGAGCTAAAAGATAGATATAAACGAGCGTGACGTACGAGAGTCTGAATCACAAGTGGAAAGTATCATCAAGAAAAAGGGGAAGGATTTTGTGTTTCTAATCTTACTTGAGTCTATATGAGTTCGTGTAATGATAGTAAATTGGTCCTTATGACATTGTGGCAAGAAACATAAGATTTGAGTGCAAGTGTGTAAAAGGGTGCATTTTCAGGTTTTAATAGGAAAAAGAGAAGGCTTTTGTGCTCTTGGCTAAAAGCAATTTACTTGAGATATTAGAATAGTTTAGTTAAGGGTTTCATCCATAACGAAAAGATTTCATAAGTATGTGAAGGTGTTGGGGTGGTTTCATTTTTTATAAAAAATTAGGAAAAGGTGATAGTGTGTTCTTTGCATGTTTATTAGTCATTCATCACCTTTAGATCATGTGCAAAGGATTAATGTGAAAAATAGCATGTGCAAGTATGTGACTAAGTGTTCAACCATATTAGGAAATAAGGGGATTAGTTGACCTTTTAAGTGATCCTTGATGAATTTAGCAATTTTAGGATTGTAGGAGAAATAGACTTTAAATTGAGATTAGAAGTATGAGAAATTTCATATAGGCATGTGTATGGGGTGCATTTTGGGTTTGGTAAGGAAGAAAATGAAGTTTTGACATATTGTCTTAATTAGTGATCTTATAATCTTCTTGAAGTATTTGATTAAGGATTGAAGATTTTGTGTGCTTGTAGATGTGGTGTCTCAGTTCATTATGGAAGAAGAGCATATGATGCGGAAACCCCATGGATATAAGAATCCAGGAAACCCAGGCACACACTTTGATAGAAAACAAGACATAGAATAAAGACCCTCCCTACTAAACCCCTAAGAAACCTGTCCTTGGAAACGTAGATAACAGGGAAAAGATAGAACATTCTGCATCACACAGAACAACATGAGGAAAACCTCACAATTTTATTGGTAGTTAAACCATGATAAAAAAATATGATCAAAATTCTCTTCTGTCTATAGGCCAAGTTGCCTATTTATACATAAATCCTAAAATTGGAAATTATCTAATCCTATCTAAAAGATTTGATTTGAAACTAAATTTTAAAAATTAAAGATATGATTCTATTCTAAAAGATTTATTCCTAGCTAAATTAAATCAGATTTGATCTTTATAGATTAGATCAGATTTGATTTAAATCTTAAAAGATAAACTAAATCAATTTAAACCTAAACAAACCCAGACTAAGTCAAAACAAATAAAAAATGAATCTAAACACAGTCTAAACATATTTTCAACATAATCAAATTGCTTGCTCTCCAAGTTACTTTAATTAAGCTTGACTCCTTGATCTCCAAGTAACTTGAAATGGGCTCTCGGATTACTTGAACTCCAAGGCAAACCAACTTGCTAGAAGCAAGCTCTTTTCCAATGTTGAAAATGACCAAGTTACCCTCCTGAGCATGTATCAGTTTCCCTTTGTCCCTTAAGTTCATTTGGCCAAAGATTGGAATCAAATCTTAGTCATTAAGGAATTGGTTTCTATTTGTCCTTTAAGTTCTTTTGGCCATTGATTGGAAGTAAGTCTTGGTTCATAATGAATAGGGCTCTCTTTGCCATTTAAGTTCTTTTGGCCATTGATTAGAATCAAGTCTTAATCATTAAGGAATTGGATTCCCGTTTTCCCTTTAGTTCTTTTGGCCAAAGATTGGAATCAAGTCTTAATCATTAAGGAATTAGTTTCTATTTATCCTTTAAGTTCTTTTGGCCATTGATTGGAATCAAATCTTAATCATTAATGAATTGGTTTCCCTTTGTCCCTTAAGTTCATTTGGCCAAAGATTGGAATCAAATCTTAGTCATTAAGGAATTGGTTTCTATTTGTCCTTTAAGTTCTTTTGGCCATTGATTGGAAGTAAGTCTTAGTTCATAACGAATTGGTTTCTCTTTGTCCTTCAAGTTCTTTTGGCCATTGATTGGAATCAAGTCTTAATCCTTAATGAATTGGTTTCCCTTGTCCTTTAAGTTCTTTTGGCCAAAGATTGGAATCAAGTCTTAATCATTAAGGAATTGGTTTCTATTTGTCCTTTAAGTTCTTTTGGCCAATGATTGGAAGTAAGTCTTAGATCATAATGAATAGGATTCTCTTTGTCTTTAATGTTCTTTTGGCCATTGATTGGAATCAAGTCTTAATCATTAAGGAATTGGTTTCTCTTTGTCCTTTATGTTTGTTCTTTTGGCCAATGATTGGAATCAAATCTTAATCATTAAGGAATTGGTTTTTATTTGTCCTTTAAGTTCTTTTGGCCATTGATTGAAAGTAAGTCTTAGATCATAATGAATAGGATTCTCTTTGTCTTTAAAGTTCTTTTGGCTATTGATTGGAATCAAGTCTTAATCATTAAGGAATTGGTTTCTCTTTGTCCTTTATGTTCTTTTGGCCAATGATTGGAATCAAATCTTAATGATTAAGGAATTGATTTCTATTTGTCCTTTAAGTTCTTTTAGCCATTCATTGGAAGTAAGTCTTGGTTCATAATGAATAGGATTCTCTTTGCCTTTTAAGTTCTTTTGGCCATTGATTGGAATCAAGCCTTAGTCATTAAGGAATTAGTTTCCCTTTTTCCTTTCAGTTCTTTTGGCCAAAGATTGGAATCAAGTCATAATCATTATGGAATTGGTTTCTATTTATCCTATAAGTTCTTTAGGCCATTGATTGGAATCAAATCTTAATCATTAATGAATTGGTTTCCCTTGGTCCCTTAAGTTCATTTGGCCAAAGATTGCAATCAAATCTTAGTCACTAAGGAATTGGTTTCAATTTGTCCTTTAAGTTCTTTTGGCCATTGATTGGAAGTAAGTCTTAGTTCATAATGAATTGGTTACTCTTTGTCCTTTAAGCTCTTTTGGCCATTGATTGGACTCAAGTCTTAATCCTTATTGAATTGGTTTCCCGTTGTCCTTTAAGTTCTTTTGGCCAAAGATTGGAATCAAGTCTTAATCATTAAGGAATTGGTTTCTATTTGTCCTTTAAGTTCTTTTGGCCATTGATTGGAAGTAAGTCTTAGTTCATAATGAATTGGTTTCTCTTTGTCCACGAAGATCTTTTGGCCATTGATTGGAATCAAGTCTTAATCATTATGGAATTGGATTCTCTTTGTCTTTTAAGTTCTTTTGGCCATTGATTGGAATCAAGTCTCAATCATTAAGGAATTGGTTTCTATTTGTCCTTTAAGTTCTTTTGGCCATTGATTGGATGTAAGTCTTGGTTCATAATAAATAGGACTCTCTTTGCCATTTAAGTTCTTTTGGCCATTGATTGGAATCAAGTCTTAATCATTAAGGAATTGGTTTCTCTTTGTCCTTTATGTTCTTTTGGCCAATGATTGGAATCAAATCTTAATCATTAAGGAATTGGTTTCTGTTTGTCGTTTAAGTTCTTTTGGCCATTGATTGAAAGTAAGTCTTAGATCATAATGGATGGGATTCTCTTTGTCTTTAAAGATCTTTTGGCTATTGATTGGAATCAAGTCTTAATCATTAAGGAATTGGTTTCTCTTTGTCCTTTATGTTCTTTTGGCCAATGATTGGAATCAAATCTTAATCATTAAGGAATTGATTTCTATTTGTCCTTTAAGTTCTTTTGGCCATTGATTGCAAGTAAGTCTTGGTTCATAAGGAATAGGATTCTCTTTGCCTTTTAAGTTCTTTTCGCCATTGATTGGAATCAAGTCTTAGTCATTAAGGAATTGGTTTCCCATTTTCCTTTCAGTCCTTTTGGCCAAAGATTGGAATCAAGTCATAATCATTCTAGAATTGGTTTCTATTTATCCTATAAGTTCTTTAGGCCCTTGATTGGAAACAAATCTTAATCATTAATGAATTGGTTTCCCTTGGTCCCTTAAGTTCATTTGGCCAAAGATTGGAATCAAATCTTAGTCATTAAGGAATTGGTTTCAATTTGTCCTTTAAGTTCTTTTGGCCATTGATTGGAAGTAAGTCTTAGTTCATAATGAATTGGTTACTCTTTGTCCTTTAAGCTCTTTTGGCCATTGATTTGAATCAAGTCTTAATCCTTATTGAATTGGTTTCCCATTGTCCTTTAAGTTCTTTTGGCCAAAGATTGGAATCAAGTCTTAATCATTAAGGAATTGGTTTCTATTTGTCCTTTAAGTTCTTTTGGCCATTGATTGGAAGTAAGTCTTAGTTCATAATGAATTGGTTTCTCTTTGTCCACGAAGATCTTTTGGCCATTGATTGGAATCAAGTCTTAATCATTATGGAATTGGATTCTCTTTGTCTTTTAAGTTCTTTTGGCCATTGATTGGAATCAAGTCTCAATCATTAAGGAATTGGTTTCTATTTGTCCTTTAAGTTCTTTTGGCCATTGATTGGATGTAAGTCTTGGTTCATAATAAATAGGACTCTCTTTGCCATTTAAGTTCTTTTGGCCATTGATTGGAATCAAGTCTTAATCATTAAGGAATTGGTTTCTCTTTGTCCTTTATGTTCTTTTGGCCAATGATTGGAATCAAATCTTAATCATTAAGGAATTGGTTTCTATTTGTCCTTTAAGTTCATTTGCCCATTGATTGGAAGTAAGTCTAAGTTCATAATGGATTGGTTACTCTTTGTCCTTTAAGCTCTTTTGGCCATTGATTGGAATCAAGTCTTAATCCTTATTGAATTGGTTTCCCGTTGTCCTTGAAGTTCTTTTGGCCAAAGACTGCAATCAAGTCTTAATCATTAAAGAATTGGTTTCTATTTGTCCTTTAAGTTCTTTTGGCCATTGATTCGAAGTAAGTCTTAGTTCATAATGAATTGGTTTCTCTTTGTCCATGAAGATCTTTTGGCCATTGATTGGAATCGAGTCCTAATCATTAAGGAATTGGATTCTCTTTGTCTTTTAAGTTCTTTTGGCCATTGATTGGAATCAAGTCTCAAACATTATGGAATTGGTTTCTATTTGTCCTTTAAGTTCTTTTGGCCATTGATTGGAAGTAAGTCTTGGTTCATAATGAATAGGATTCTCTTTGCCTTGTAAGTTCTTTTGGCCATTGATTGGAATCAAGTCTTAATCCTTAATGAATTGGTTTCCCTTTGTCCTTTATGTTCTTTTGGCCAATGATTGGAATCAAATCTTAATCATTAAGGAATTGGTTTCTGTTTGTCGTTTAAGTTCTTTTGGCCATTGATTGAAAGTAAGTCTTAGATCATAATGGATGGGATTCTCTTTGTCTTTAAAGATCTTTTGGCTATTGATTGGAATCAAGTCTTAATCATTAAGGAATTGGTTTCTCTTTGTCCTTTATGTTCTTTTGGCCAATGATTGGAATCAAATCTTAATCATTAAGGAATTGATTTCTATTTGTCCTTTAAGTTCTTTTGGCCATTGATTGCAAGTAAGTCTTGGTTCATAAGGAATAGGATTCTCTTTGCCTTTTAAGTTCTTTTCGCCATTGATTGGAATCAAGTCTTAGTCATTAAGGAATTGGTTTCCCATTTTCCTTTCAGTCCTTTTGGCCAAAGATTGGAATCAAGTCATAATCATTCTAGAATTGGTTTCTATTTATCCTATAAGTTCTTTAGGCCCTTGATTGGAAACAAATCTTAATCATTAATGAATTGGTTTCCTTGGTCCCTTAAGTTCATTTGGCCAAAGATTGGAATCAAATCTTAGTCATTAAGGAATTGGTTTCAATTTGTCCTTTAAGTTCTTTTGGCCATTGATTGGAAGTAAGTCTTAGTTCATAATGAATTGGTTACTCTTTGTCCTTTAAGCTCTTTTGGCCTTTGATTTGAATCAAGTCTTAATCCTTATTGAATTGGTTTCCCATTGTCCTTTAAGTTCTTTTGGCCAAAGATTGGAATCAAGTCTTAATCATTAAGGAATTGGTTTCTATTTGTCCTTTAAGTTCTTTTGGCCATTGATTGGAAGTAAGTCTTAGTTCATAATGAATTGGTTTCTCTTTGTCCACGAAGATCTTTTGGCCATTGATTGGAATCAAGTCTTAATCATTATGGAATTGGATTCTCTTTGTCTTTTAAGTTCTTTTGGCCATTGATTGGAATCAAGTCTCAATCATTAAGGAATTGGTTTCTATTTGTCCTTTAAGTTCTTTTGGCCATTGATTGGATGTAAGTCTTGGTTCATAATAAATAGGACTCTCTTTGCCATTTAAGTTCTTTTGGCCATTGATTGGAATCAAGTCTTAATCATTAAGGAATTGGTTTCTCTTTGTCCTTTATGTTCTTTTGGCCAATGATTGGAATCAAATCTTAATCATTAAGGAATTGGTTTCTATTTGTCCTTTAAGTTCATTTGCCCATTGATTGGAAGTAAGTCTAAGTTCATAATGGATTGGTTACTCTTTGTCCTTTAAGCTCTTTTGGCCATTGATTGGAATCAAGTCTTAATCCTTATTGAATTGGTTTCCCGTTGTCCTTGAAGTTCTTTTGGCCAAAGACTGGAATCAAGTCTTAATCATTAAAGAATTGGTTTCTATTTGTCCTTTAAGTTCTTTTGGCCATTGATTCGAAGTAAGTCTTAGTTCATAATGAATTGGTTTCTCTTTGTCCATGAAGATCTTTTGGCCATTGATTGGAATCGAGTCCTAATCATTAAGGAATTGGATTCTCTTTGTCTTTTAAGTTCTTTTGGCCATTGATTGGAATCAAGTCTCAAACATTATGGAATTGGTTTCTATTTGTCCTTTAAGTTCTTTTGGCCATTGATTGGAAGTAAGTCTTGGTTCATAATGAATAGGATTCTCTTTGCCTTGTAAGTTCTTTTGGCCATTGATTGGAATCAAGTCTTAATCCTTAATGAATTGGTTTCCGTTTCTCCTTTATGTTGTTTTGGTCGGTGATTGGAATCAAATCTTAATCATTACGGAATTGGTTTCTGTTTGTCGTTTAAGTTCTTTTGGCCATTGATTGAAAGTAAGTCTTAGATCATAATGGATGGGATTCTCTTTGTCTTTAAAGATCTTTTGGCTATTGATTGGAATCAAGTCTTAATCATTAAGGAATTGGTTTCTCTTTGTCCTTTATGTTCTTTTGGCCAATGATTGGAATCAAATCTTAATCATTAAGGAATTGATTTCTATTTGTCCTTTAAGTTCTTTTGGCCATTGATTGCAAGTAAGTCTTGGTTCATAAGGAATAGGATTCTCTTTGCCTTTTAAGTTCTTTTCGCCATTGATTGGAATCAAGTCTTAGTCATTAAGGAATTGGTTTCCCATTTTCCGTTCAGTCCTTTTGGCCAAAGATTGGAATCAAGTCATAATCATTCTAGAATTGGTTTCTATTTATCCTATAAGTTCTTTAGGCCCTTGATTGGAAACAAATCTTAATCATTAATGAATTGGTTTCCCTTGGTCCCTTAAGTTCATTTGGCCAAAGATTGGAATCAAATCTTAGTCATTAAGGAATTGGTTTCAATTTGTCCTTTAAGTTCTTTTGGCCATTGATTGGAAGTAAGTCTTAGTTCATAATGAATCGGTTACTCTTTGTCCTTTAAGCTCATTTGGCCGTTGATTTGAATCAAGTCTTAATCCTTATTGAATTGGTTTCCCATTGTCCTTTAAGTTCTTTTGGCCAAAGATTGGAATCAAGTCTTAATCATTAAGGAATTGGTTTCTATTTGTCCTTTAAGTTCTTTTGGCCATTGATTGGAAGTAAGTCTTAGTTCATAATGAATTGGTTTCTCTTTGTCCACGAAGATCTTTTGGCCATTGATTGGAATCAAGTCTTAATCATTATGGAATTGGATTCTCTTTGTCTTTTAAGTTCTTTTGGCCATTGATTGGAATCAAGTCTCAATCATTAAGGAATTGGTTTCTATTTGTCCTTTAAGTTCTTTTGGCCATTGATTGGATGTAAGTCTTGGTTCATAATAAATAGGACTCTCTTTGCCATTTAAGTTCTTTTGGCCATTGATTGGAATCAAGTCTTAATCATTAAGGAATTGGTTTCTCTTTGTCCTTTATGTTCTTTTGGCCAATGATTGGAATCAAATCTTAATCATTAAGGAATTGGTTTCTATTTGTCCTTTAAGTTCTTTTGCCCATTGATTGGAAGTAAGTCTAAGTTCATAATGGATTGGTTACTCTTTGTCCTTTAAGCTCTTTTGGCCATTGATTGGAATCAAGTCTTAATCCTTATTGAATTGGTTTCCCGTTGTCCTTGAAGTTCTTTTGGCCAAAGACTGGAATCAAGTCTTAATCATTAAAGAATTGGTTTCTATTTGTCCTTTAAGTTCTTTTGGCCATTGATTCGAAGTAAGTCTTAGTTCATAATGAATTGGTTTCTCTTTGTCCACGAAGATCTTTTGGCCATTGATTGGAATCAAGTCCTAATCATTAAGGAATTGGATTCTCTTTGTCTTTTAAGTTCTTTTGGCCATTGATTGGAATCAAGTCTCAAACATTATGGAATTGGTTTCTATTTGTCCTTTAAGTTCTTTTGGCCATTGATTGGAAGTAAGTCTTGGTTCATAATGAATAGGATTCTCTTTGCCTTGTAAGTTCTTTTGGCCATTGATTGGAATCAAGTCTTAATCCTTAATGAATTGGTTTCCCTTTGTCCTTTATGTTCTTTTGGCCAATGATTGGAATCAAATCTTAATCATTAAGGAATTGGTTTCTGTTTGTCGTTTAAGTTCTTTTGGCCATTGATTGAAAGTAAGTCTTAGATCATAATGGATGGGATTCTCTTTGTCTTTAAAGATCTTTTGGCTATTGATTGGAATCAAGTCTTAATCATTAAGGAATTGGTTTCTCTTTGTCCTTTATGTTCTTTTGGCCAATGATTGGAATCAAATCTTAATCATTAAGGAATTGATTTCTATTTGTCCTTTAAGTTCTTTTGGCCATTGATTGCAAGTAAGTCTTGGTTCATAAGGAATAGGATTCTCTTTGCCTTTTAAGTTCTTTTCGCCATTGATTGGAATCAAGTCTTAGTCATTAAGGAATTGGTTTCCCATTTTCCTTTCAGTCCTTTTGGCCAAAGATTGGAATCAAGTCATAATCATTCTAGAATTGGTTTCTATTTATCCTATAAGTTCTTTAGGCCCTTGATTGGAAACAAATCTTAATCATTAATGAATTGGTTTCCCTTGGTCCCTTAAGTTCATTTGGCCAAAGATTGGAATCAAATCTTAGTCATTAAGGAATTGGTTTCAATTTGTCCTTTAAGTTCTTTTGGCCATTGATTGGAAGTAAGTCTTAGTTCATAATGAATCGGTTACTCTTTGTCCTTTAAGCTCATTTGGCCGTTGATTTGAATCAAGTCTTAATCCTTATTGAATTGGTTTCATTGTCCTTTAAGTTCTTTTGGCCAAAGATTGGAATCAAGTCTTAATCATTAAGGAATTGGTTTCTATTTGTCCTTTAAGTTCTTTTGGCCATTGATTGGAAGTAAGTCTTAGTTCATAATGAATTGGTTTCTCTTTGTCCACGAAGATCTTTTGGCCATTGATTGGAATCAAGTCTTAATCATTATGGAATTGGATTCTCTTTGTCTTTTAAGTTCTTTTGGCCATTGATTGGAATCAAGTCTCAATCATTAAGGAATTGGTTTCTATTTGTCCTTTAAGTTCTTTTGGCCATTGATTAGATGTAAGTCTTGGTTCATAATAAATAGGACTCTCTTTGCCATTTAAGTTCTTTTGGCCATTGATTGGAATCAAGTCTTAATCATTAAGGAATTGGTTTCTCTTTGTCCTTTATGTTCTTTTGGCCAATGATTGGAATCAAATCTTAATCATTAAGGAATTGGTTTCTATTTGTCCTTTAAGTTCTTTTGCCCATTGATTGGAAGTAAGTCTAAGTTCATAATGGATTGGTTACTCTTTGTCCTTTAAGCTCTTTTGGCCATTGATTGGAATCAAGTCTTAATCCTTATTGAATTGGTTTCCCGTTGTCCTTGAAGTTCTTTTGGCCAAAGACTGGAATCAAGTCTTAATCATTAAAGAATTGGTTTCTATTTGTCCTTTAAGTTCTTTTGGCCATTGATTCGAAGTAAGTCTTAGTTCATAATGAATTGGTTTCTCTTTGTCCATGAAGATCTTTTGGCCATTGATTGGAATCGAGTCCTAATCATTAAGGAATTGGATTCTCTTTGTCTTTTAAGTTCTTTTGGCCATTGATTGGAATCAAGTCTCAAACATTATGGAATTGGTTTCTATTTGTCCTTTAAGTTCTTTTGGCCATTGATTGGAAGTAAGTCTTGGTTCATAATGAATAGGATTCTCTTTGCCTTGTAAGTTCTTTTGGCCATTGATTGGAATCAAGTCTTAATCCTTAATGAATTGGTTTCCCTTTGTCCTTTATGTTCTTTTGGCCAATGATTGGAATCAAATCTTAATCATTAAGGAATTGGTTTCTGTTTGTCGTTTAAGTTCTTTTGGCCATTGATTGAAAGTAAGTCTTAGATCATAATGGATGGGATTCTCTTTGTCTTTAAAGATCTTTTGGCTATTGATTGGAATCAAGTCTTAATCATTAAGGAATTGGTTTCTCTTTGTCCTTTATGTTCTTTTGGCCAATGATTGGAATCAAATCTTAATCATTAAGGAATTGATTTCTATTTGTCCTTTAAGTTCTTTTGGCCATTGATTGCAAGTAAGTCTTGGTTCATAAGGAATAGGATTCTCTTTGCCTTTTAAGTTCTTTTCGCCATTGATTGGAATCAAGTCTTAGTCATTAAGGAATTGGTTTCCCATTTTCCTTTCAGTCCTTTTGGCCAAAGATTGGAATCAAGTCATAATCATTCTAGAATTGGTTTCTATTTATCCTATAAGTTCTTTAGGCCCTTGATTGGAAACAAATCTTAATCATTAATGAATTGGTTTCCCTTGGTCCCTTAAGTTCATTTGGCCAAAGATTGGAATCAAATCTTAGTCATTAAGGAATTGGTTTCAATTTGTCCTTTAAGTTCTTTTGGCCATTGATTGGAAGTAAGTCTTAGTTCATAATGAATTGGTTACTCTTTGTCCTTTAAGCTCTTTTGGCCTTTGATTTGAATCAAGTCTTAATCCTTATTGAATTGGTTTCCCATTGTCCTTTAAGTTCTTTTGGCCAAAGATTGGAATCAAGTCTTAATCATTAAGGAATTGGTTTCTATTTGTCCTTTAAGTTCTTTTGGCCATTGATTGGAAGTAAGTCTTAGTTCATAATGAATTGGTTTCTCTTTGTCCACGAAGATCTTTTGGCCATTGATTGGAATCAAGTCTTAATCATTATGGAATTGGATTCTCTTTGTCTTTTAAGTTCTTTTGGCCATTGATTGGAATCAAGTCTCAATCATTAAGGAATTGGTTTCTATTTGTCCTTTAAGTTCTTTTGGCCATTGATTGGATGTAAGTCTTGGTTCATAATAAATAGGACTCTCTTTGCCATTTAAGTTCTTTTGGCCATTGATTGGAATCAAGTCTTAATCATTAAGGAATTGGTTTCTCTTTGTCCTTTATGTTCTTTTGGCCAATGATTGGAATCAAATCTTAATCATTAAGGAATTGGTTTCTATTTGTCCTTTAACTTCTTTTGCCCATTGATTGGAAGTAAGTCTAAGTTCATAATGGATTGGTTACTCTTTGTCCTTTAAGCTCTTTTGGCCATTGATTGGAATCAAGTCTTAATCCTTATTGAATTGGTTTCCCGTTGTCCTTGAAGTTCTTTTGGCCAAAGACTGGAATCAAGTCTTAATCATTAAAGAATTGGTTTCTATTTGTCCTTTAAGTTCTTTTGGCCATTGATTCGAAGTAAGTCTTAGTTCATAATGAATTGGTTTCTCTTTGTCCACGAAGATCTTTTGGCCATTGATTGGAATCAAGTCTTAATCATTATGGAATTGGATTCTCTTTGTCTTTTAAGTTCTTTTGGCCATTGATTGGAATCAAGTCTCAATCATTAAGGAATTGGTTTCTATTTGTCCTTTAAGTTCTTTTGGCCATTGATTGGATGTAAGTCTTGGTTCATAATAAATAGGACTCTCTTTGCCATTTAAGTTCTTTTGGCCATTGATTGGAATCAAGTCTTAATCATTAAGGAATTGGTTTCTCTTTGTCCTTTATGTTCTTTTGGCCAATGATTGGAATCAAATCTTAATCATTAAGGAATTGGTTTCTATTTGTCCTTTAAGTTCTTTTGCCCATTGATTGGAAGTAAGTCTAAGTTCATAATGGATTGGTTACTCTTTGTCCTTTAAGCTCTTTTGGCCATTGATTGGAATCAAGTCTTAATCCTTATTGAATTGGTTTCCCGTTGTCCTTGAAGTTCTTTTGGCCAAAGACTGGAATCAAGTCTTAATCATTAAAGAATTGGTTTCTATTTGTCCTTTAAGTTCTTTTGGCCATTGATTCGAAGTAAGTCTTAGTTCATAATGAATTGGTTTCTCTTTGTCCACGAAGATCTTTTGGCCATTGATTGGAATCAAGTCCTAATCATTAAGGAATTGGATTCTCTTTGTCTTTTAAGTTCTTTTGGCCATTGATTGGAATCAAGTCTCAAACATTATGGAATTGGTTTCTATTTGTCCTTTAAGTTCTTTTGGCCATTGATTGGAAGTAAGTCTTGGTTCATAATGAATAGGATTCTCTTTGCCTTGTAAGTTCTTTTGGCCATTGATTGGAATCAAGTCTTAATCCTTAATGAATTGGTTTGCCTTTGTCCTTTATGTTCTTTTAGCCAATGTTTGGAGTCAAATCTTAATCATTAAGCAATTGGTTTCTATTTGTCGTTTAAGTTCTTTTGGCCATTGATTGAAAGTAAGTCTTAGATCATAATGGATGGGATTCTCTTTGTCTTTAAAGATCTTTTGGCTATTGATTGGAATCAAGTCTTAATCATTAAGGAATTGGTTTCTCTTTGTCCTTTATGTTCTTTTGGCCAATGATTGGAATCAAATCTTAATCATTAAGGAATTGATTTCTATTTGT
The DNA here is from genome assembly GCA_031439595.1 of Pterocarpus santalinus. Taxonomy (NCBI): domain Eukaryota; kingdom Viridiplantae; phylum Streptophyta; class Magnoliopsida; order Fabales; family Fabaceae; genus Pterocarpus; species Pterocarpus santalinus. Next base: position 34,243,963 of record CM062525.1, read on the forward strand.
CCTTTAAGTTCTTTTGGCCATTGATTGCAAGTAAGTCTTGGTTCATAAGGAATAGGATTCTCTTTGCCTTTTAAGTTCTTTTCGCCATTGATTGGAATCAAGTCTTAGTCATTAAGGAATTGGTTTCCCATTTTCCTTTCAGTCCTTTGGCCAAAGATTGGAATCAAGTCATAATCATTCTAGAATTGGTTTCTATTTATCCTATAAGTTCTTTAGGCCCTTGATTGGAAACAAATCTTAATCATTAATGAATTGGTTTCCTTGGTCCCTTAAGTTCATTTGGCCAAAGATTGGAATCAAATCTTAGTCATTAAGGAATTGGTTTCAATTTGTCCTTTAAGTTCTTTTGGCCATTGATTGGAAGTAAGTCTTAGTTCATAATGAATTGGTTACTCTTTGTCCTTTAAGCTCTTTTGGCCTTTGATTTGAATCAAGTCTTAATCATTATTGAATTGGTTTCCCATTGTCCTTTAAGTTCTTTTGGCCAAAGATTGGAATCAAGTCTTAATCATTAAGGAATTGGTTTCTATTTGTCCTTTAAGTTCTTTTGGCCATTGATTGGAAGTAAGTCTTAGTTCATAATGAATTGGTTTCTCTTTGTCCATTAAGATCTTTTGGCCGTTGATTGGAATCAAGTCTTAATCATTAAGGAATTGGATTCTCTTTGTCCTTTAAGTTCTTTTGGCCATTGATTGGAATCAAGTCTCAATCATTAAGGAATTGGTTTCTATTTGTCCTTTAAGTTCTTTTGGCCATTGATTGGATGTAAGTCTTGGTTCATAATAAATAGGTTTCTCTTTGCCATTTAAGTTCTTTTGGCCATTGATTGGAATCAAGTCTTAATCATTAAGGAATTGGTTTCTCTTTGTCCTTTATGTTCTTTTGGCCAATGATTGGAATCAAATCTTAATCATTAAGGAATTGGTTTCTATTTGTCCTTTAAGTTCTTTTGCCCATTGATTGGAAGTAAGTCTAAGTTCATAATGGATAGGGTACTCTTTGTCCTGTAAGCTCTTTTGGCCATTGATTGGGATCAAGTCTTAATCCTTATTGAATTGGTTTCTTTGTCCTTGAAGTTCTTTTGGCCAAAGACTGGAATCAAGTCTTAATCATTAAAGAATTGGTTTCTATTTGTCCTTTAAGTTCTTTTGGCCATTGATTCGAAGTAAGTCTTAGTTCATAATGAATTGGTTTCTCCTTGTCCTTTAAGCTCTTTTGGCCGTTGATTGGAATCGAGTCGTAATCATTAACGAATTGGATTCTCTTTGTCTTTTAAGTTATTTTGGCCATTGATTGGAATCAAGTCTTAATCATTAAGGAATTGGTTTCTATTTGTCCTTTAAGCTCTTTTGGCCATTGATTCGAAGTAAGTCTTGGTTCATAATGATTTGGTTTCTCTTTGTCTTTGAAGTTCTTTTGGCCATTGATTGGAATCAAGTCTTAATCATTAAGGAATTGGTTTCTCTTTGTCCTTAATGTTTTTTTGGCCAATGATTGGAATCAAATCTTAATCATTAAGGAATTGGTTTCTATTTGTCCTTTAAGTTCTTTTGGCCATTGATTGGAAGTAAGTCTTGGTTCATAATGAATAGGATTCTCTTTGTCCTTTAAGTTCTTTTGGCCATTGATTGGAATCAAGTCTTAATCATTAAGGAATTGGTTTCTCTTTGTCCTTTATGTTCTTTTGGCCAATGATTGGAATCAAATCTTAATCATTAAGGAATTGGTTTCTATTTGACCTTTAAGTTCTTTTGGCCATTGATTGAAAGCAAGTCTTAGGTTCATAATGGAATTGGTTTCTCTTTGTCCGTTAAGTTCTTTCGGCCATTGATTGGAATCAAGTCTTAATCCTTAATGAATTGGTTTCTCTTTGTCCTTTATTTTCTATTGGCCAAAGATTGGAATCAAGTCTTAATCATTATGTAATTGGTTTCTATTTGTCCTTTAAGTTCTTTTGGCCATTGATTAGAAGTAAGTCTTAGTTCATAATGAATTGGTTTCTCTTTGTCCATTAAGTTCTTTTGGCCATTGATTGGAATCAAGTCTTAATCCTTAATGAATTGGTTTCCCTTTGTCCTTTAAGTTCTTTTGGCCAAAGATTGGAATCATGTCTTAATCATTAAGGAATTGGTTTCTATTTGTCCTTTAAGTTCTTTTGGCCATTGATTGGACGTAAGTCTTAGTTCATAATGAATTGGTTTCTCTTTGTCCATGAAGATTTTTTGGCCATTGATTGGAATCAAGTGTTAATCATTGACGAATCGGATTCTCTTTGTCCTTTAAGCTCTTTTGGCCATTGAAAGGAATCAAGTCTTAATCATTAAGGAATTGGTTTCTAGTTGTCCTTTAAGTTCTTTTGGCCATTGATTGGAATTCAGTCTTGGTTCATAATGAATAGGATTCTCTTTGCCTTTTAAGTTCTTTTAGCCATTGATTGGAATCAAGTCTTAATCATTAAGGAATTGGTTTCTCTTTCTCCTTTAAGTTCTTTTGGCCAATGATTGGAATCAAATCTTAATCATTATGTAATTGGTTTCTATTTGTCCTTTAAGTTCTTTTGGCCATTGATTAGAAGTAAGTCTTAGTTCATAATGAATTGGTTTCTCTTTATTCTTTAACGTCTTTTGGCCATTGTTTGGATCAAGTCTTAATCCGTAATGACTTGGTTTCTCTTTGTCCTTTAAGTTCTTTTGGCCATTGATTGGAATCAAGTCTTAATCATTAAGGAATTGGTTTCTATTTGTCCTTTAAGTTCTTTTGGCCATTGATTGGAAGTAAGTCTTAGTTCATAATGAATTGGTTTCTCTTTGTCCGTTAAGATCTTTTGGCCATTGATTGGAATCAAGTCCTAATCATTAAGGAATTGGATTCTCTTTGTCCTTTAAGTTCTTTTGGCCATTGATTGGAATCAAGTCTTAATCATTAAGGAATTGGTTTCTATTTGTCCTTTAAGTTCTTTTGGCCATTGATTGGAAGTAAGTCTTGGTTCATAATGAATAGGATTCTCTTTGCCTTTTAAGTTCTTTTGGCCATTGATTGGAATCAAGTCTTAATCATTAAGGAATTGGTTTCTCTTTGTCCTTTAAGTTATTTTGGCCAATGATAGCAATCAAATCTTAATCATTAAGGAATTGGTTTCTATTTGTCCTTTAAGTTCTTTTGGCCTTTGATTGGAAGTAAGTCTTAGTTCATAATGGATTGGGTTCTCTTTGTCCTTTAAAGTTCTTTTGGCCATTGATTGGAATCAAGTCTTAATCATTAAGGAATTGGTTTCTCTTTGTCCTTTATGTTCTTTTGGCCAATGATTGGAATCAAATCTTAATCATTAAGGAATTGGTTTCTATTTGTCCTTTAAGTTCTTTTGGCCATTGATTGGAAGTAAGTCTTGGTTCATAATGAATAGGATTCTCTTTGTCCTTTAAGTTCTTTTTGCCATTGATTGGAATCAAGTCTTAATCCTTAAGGAATTGGTTTCTCTTTGTCCTTTTAGTTCTTTTGGCGAAAGATTGGAATCAAGTCTTAATCATTTAAGGAATTGGTTTCTATTTATCCTTTAAGTTCTTTTGGCCATTGACTGGAAACAAGTCTTAATCATTAATGAATTGGTTTCCTTTGTCCCTTATGTTCTTTTGGCCACTGATTGGAATCAAATCTTAGTCATTAAGGAATTGGTTTCAATTTGTCCTTTAAGTTCTTTTGGCCATTTGATTGGAAGTAAGTCTTAGTTCATAATGAATCGGTTTCTCTTTGTCTTTTAAGTTCTTTCGGCCATTGATTGGAATCAAGTCTTAATCCTTAATGAATTGGTTTCTCTTTGTCCTTTATTTTCTATTGGCCAAAGATTGGAATCAAGTCTTAATCATTAAGGAATTGGTTTCTATTTGTCCTTTAAGTTCTTTTGGCCATTGATTGGAAGTAAGTCTTAGTTCATAATGAATTGGTTTCTCTTTGTCCATTAAGATCTTTTGGCCATTGATTGGAATCAAGTCTTAATCATTAAGGAATTGGATTCTCTTTGTCTTTGAAGTTCTTTCAGCCATTGATTGGAATCAAGTCTTAATCCTTAATGAATTGGTTTCTCTTTGTCCTTTAAGTTCTTTTGGCCATTGATTGGAATCAAGCCTTAATCATTAAGGAATTGGATTCTCTTTGTCTTTGAAGTTCTTTCGGCCATTGATTGGAATCAAGTCTTAATCCTTAATGAATTGGTTTCTCTTTGTCCTTTATTTTCTATTGGCCAAAGATTGGAATCAAGTCTTAATCATTATGTAATTGGTTTCTATTTGTCCTTTAAGTTCTTTTGGCCATTGATTGGAATCAAGTCTTAATCCCTAATGAATTGGTTTCTCTTTGTCCTTTAACTTTCTTTTGGCCATTGATTGGAATCAAGTCTTGATCATTAAGGAATTGGTTTCTCTTTGTCCTTTAAGTTCTTTTGGCCAAAGATTGGAATCAAGTCTTAATCATTAAGGAATTGGTTTCTATTTGTCCTTTAAGTTCTTTTGGCCATTGATTGGAATCAAGTCTTAATCATTAATGAATTGGTTTCTCTTTCTCCTTTATGTTCTTTTGGCCAATGATTGGAATCAAGTCTTAATCATTAAGGAATTGGTTTCTATTTATCCTTTAAGTTCTTTTGGCCATTGATTGGATCAAGTCTTAATCCTTAATGATTTGGTTTCCCTTTGTCCTTTAAGTTCTTTTGGCCAAAAATTGGAATCAAGTCTTAATCATTAAGGAATTGGATTCTCTTTGTCTTTTTAGTTCTTTTGGCCATTGATAGGAATCAAGTCTTAATCATTAAGGAATTGGATTCTCTTTGCCTTTTAAGTTCTTTTGGCCATTGATTGGAATCAAGCCTTAATCATTAAGGAATTTGTTTCTCTTTCTCCTTTAAGTTCTTTTGGCCATTGATTGGAAGCAAGTCTTAATCCATAAGGAATTGGTTTCTCTTTGACCTTTAAGTTCTTTTGGCCATTGATTGGAATCACATCTTAGTCATTAACGAATTGGTTTCTATTTATCCTTTAAGTTCTTTTGGCCATTGATTGGAATCAAATCTTAGTCATTAACGAATTGGTTTCTATTTGTCCTTTAAGTTCTTTTGGCCATTGATTGGAAGCAAGTCTTAGTCATAATGAATTGGTTTCTCTTTGTCCATTAAGATCTTTTGCCCATTGATTGGAATCAAGTCTTAATCATTAAGGAATTGGTTTCTATTTGTTCTTTAAGTTCTTTTGGCCATTGATTGGAATCAAATGTTAATCATAATGAATAGGATTCTCTTTGCCTTTTAAGTTTTTTTGGCCATCGATTGGAATCTAGTCTTAATCATTAAGGAATTGGTTTCCCTTTGTCCTTTAAGTTCTTTTTGCCATTGATTGGAATCAAATCTTAATCATTAAGGAATTGGTTTCTATTTGTCCTTTAAGATCTTTTAGCCATTGATTGGAAGTAAGTCTTAAGTTCATAATGGATTGGATTCTCTTTGCCTTTGAAGTTCTTTCGGCCATTGATTGGAATCAAGTCTTAATCCTTAATGAATTGGTTTCTCTTTGTCCTTTATTTTCTATTGGCCAAAGATTGGAATCAAGTCATAATCATTATGTAATTGGTTTCTATTTGTCCTTTAAGTTCTTTTGGCCATTGATTGGAATCAAGTCTTAGTTCATAATGAATTGGTTCCTCTTTGTCCTTTAAGCTCTTTTCGCCATTGATTGGAATCAAGTTTTAATCATTAAGGAATTGGATTCTCTTTGTCTTTTAAGTTATTTTGGCCATTGATTGGAATCAAGTCTTAATCATTAAGGAATTGGTTTCTATTTGTCCTTTAAGTTCTTTTGGCCATTGATTGGAAGTAAGTCTTAATCATTAAGGAATTGGATTCTCTTTGTCTTTGAAGTTCTTTCAGCCATTGATTGGAATCAAGTCTTAATCCTTAATGAATTGGTTTCTCTTTGTCCTTTAAGTTCTTTTGGCCAATGATTGGAATCAAATCTTAATCATTAAGGAATTGGTTTCTCTTTGTCCTTTAAGTTCTTTTGGTCATTGATTGGAATCAAGTTTAGATCATTAAGGAATTGGTTTCTCTTTGTCCTTTAAGCTCTTTTGGCCATTGATTGGAATCAAGTCTTAATCATTAAGGAATTGGTTTCCCTTTGTCCTTTATGGTCTTTTGGCCATTGATTGGAATCAAGTTTAGATCATTAAGGAATTGGTTTCTCTTTGTCCTTTAACTTCTTTTGGCCATTGATTGGAATCAAGTCTTAATCATTAAGGAATTTGTTTCTCTTTGTCCTTTAAGTTCTTTTGGCCATTGATTGGAATCAAGTCTTAATCATTAAGGAATTGGATTCTCTTTGCCTTTTAAGTTCTTTTGGCCATTGATTGGAATCAAGTCTTAATCATTAAGGAATTGGTTTCTATTTGTCCTTTAAGTTCTTTTGGCCATTGATTAGAAGTAAGTCTTAATCATTAAGGAATTGGTTTCTCTTTGTCCATTAAGCTCTTTTGGCCATTGATTGGAATCAAGTCTTAATCCTTAATGAATTGGTTTTCCTTTGTCCTTTAAGTTCTTTTGGCCATTGATTGGAATCAAGTCTTAATCATTAAGGAATTGGTTTCTCTTTGTCCTTTATGTTCTTTTGGCCAATGATTGGAATCAAGTCTTAATCATTAAGGAATTTGTTTCTCTTTGTCCTTTAAGTTCTTTTGCCATTGATTGGAATCAAGTCTTAATCATTAAGGACTTGGTTTCCATTTATCCTTTAAGTTCTTTTGGCCGTTGATTGGAATCAAATCTTAATCGATAATGAATTGGTTTCCCTTTGTCCTTTAAGTTCTTTTGGCCAAAGATTGGAATCAAGTCTTAATCATTAAGGAATTGGTTTCTATTTGTCCTTTAAGTTCTTTTGGCCATTGATTGGAATCAAGTCTTAATCATTAAGGAATTGGTTTCGCTTTGTCCTTTAAGTTCTTTTGGCCATTGATTGGAATCAAATCTTAATCATTAATAAATTGGTTTCTCTTTGTCTTTTATGTTCTTTTAGCCATTGATTGGAATCAAATCTTTATCGTTAAGTAATTGGATTCTCTTTGTCTTTTAAATTCTTTTGGCCATTGATTGGAATCAAGTCTTAATCATTAAGGAATTGGATTCTCTTTGTCTTTTAAATTCTTTTGGCCATTGATTGGAATCAAGTCTTAAGTTCATTAATGAATTGGTTTACTCTTTGTCCTTTAAGTTCTTTTGGCCATTGATTGGAATCAAGTCTTAATCATTAATGCATTGGTTTCTCTTTGTCCATTAAGTTCTTTTGCCCATTGATTGGAATCAAGTCTTAATCATTAAGGAATTGGTTTCTATTTGTCCTTTAAGTTCTTTTGGCCATTGATTGGAATCAAGTCTTAATCATTAAGGAATTGGTTTCTCTTTGTCCTTCAATCTCTTTTGGCCATTGATTGGAAGCAAGTGTTAATCCTTAAGGAATTGGTTTCTCTTTGCCCTTTAAGTTCTTTTTGCCATTGATTGGAATCAAGTCTTTATCCTTAAGGAATTGGTTTCTTTGTCCAATAAGATCTTTTGGCCATTGATTGGAATCAAGCCTTAATCATTAAGGAATTGGATTCTCTTTGTCTTTGAAGTTCTTTCGGCCATTGATTGGAATCAAGTCTTAATCCTTAATGAATTGGTTTCTCTTTGTCCATTAAGATGTTTTGGCCATTGATTGGAATCAAGTCTTAATCATTAAGGAATTGGAGACTCTCGAAGTTCTTCTGGCCATTGATTGGAATCAAGTCTTAATCATTAAGGAATTGGTTTCTATTTGTCCTTTAAGTTCTTTTGGCCATTTATTGGAAGCAAGACTTAATCCATAATGAATTGGTTTCTCTTTGTCCTTTAAGTTCTTTTGGCCATTGATTGGAATCATGTCTTAATCATTAAGAATTGGTTTCTCTTTGTCCTTTAAGTTCTTCTGGCCATTGATTGGAATCAAGTCTTAATCATTAAGGAATTGGTTTCTATTTGTCCTTTAAGTTCTTTTGGCCGTTGATTGGAAGTAAGTCTTAGTTCATAATGAATTGGTTTCTCTTTGTCCAATAAGATCTTTTGGCCATTGATTGGAATCAAGTCTTAATCATTAAGGAATTGGTTTCTCTTTGTCCTTTAAGATCTTTTGGCCATTGATTGGAATCAAGCCTTAATCATTAAGGAATTGGATTCTCTTTGTCTTTGAAGTTCTTTCGGCCATTGATTGGAATCAAGTCTTAATCCTTAATGAATTGGTTTCTCTTTGTCCTTTAAGTTCTTTTGGCCATTGATTGGAATCAAGTCTTAAGTTACATTAATGAATTGGTTTCTCTTTGTCCTTTAAGTTCTTTTGGCCATTGATTGGAATCAAGTCTTAATCATAATGAATTGGTTTCTCTTTGTCCTTTAAGTTCTTTTGGCCATTGATTGGATCAGTAAGTCTTGGAATCATAATAAACTAGGACTCTCTTTGTCCTTTAAGTTCTTTTTGGCCAATGATTGGAATGAAGCCTTTATCAAAAAGGAATTGGTTTCTAATTCTCTTTGTCCTTTAAGATCTTTTGGCCATTCAATGGAATCAAGTCTTAATCCTTAAGGAATTGGTTTCTCTTTGTCCTTTAAGTTCTTTTGGCCATTGATTGGAATCAAGTCTTATTCATTAAGGAATTGGTTTCTATTTGTCCTTTAAGTTCTTTTGGCCATTGATTGGAATCAAGTCTTAATCATAATGAATTGGTTTCTCTTTGTCCTTTAAGTTCTTTTTGCCATTGATTGGTATCAAGACTTAATCCTTAAGGAATTGGTTTCCCTTTGTCCTTTATGTTCTTTTTGCCATTGATTGGAATTAAGTCTTAATCCTTAAGGAATTGGTTTGCCATTGTCCTTTAAGTTCTTTTGGCCATTGATTGGAATCAAGTCTTAGATCATAATGGATGGGATTCTCTTTGTCCTTTTAAGTTCTTTTGGCTATTGATTGGAATCAAGTCTTAATCAGTACTGAATTGGTTTCTCTTTGTCCTTTAGGTTCTTTTGGCCATTGATTGGAGATCAAGTCTTAATCATTAAGGAATTGATTTCTATTTGTCCTTTAAGTTCTTTTGGCCAATGATTGGAAGTAAGTCTTAATCATAATGAATTGGTTTCCCTTTGTCCTTTAAGTTCTTTTGGCCAAAGATTGGAGTCAAGTCTTAATCATTCAGGAATTGGTTTCTATTTGTCCTTTAAGTTCTTTTGGCTAGTGATTGGAATCAAGTCTTAATCATTAAGGAATTGGTTTCTATTTATCCTTTAAGTTGTTTTGGCCATTGATTGGAAACAAGTCTTAATCATTAATGAATTGGTTTCTCTTTGGTCCCTTAAGTTCTTTTGGCCAATGATTGGAATCAAATCTTAATCATTAAGGAATTGGTTTCTATTTGTCCTTTAAGTTCTTTTTGGCCAAATTGATTGGAAGTAAGTCTTAGTTCATAATGAATTGGTTTCTTCTTTGCCTTTTAAGTTCTTTTGGCCATCGATTGGAATCAAGTCTTAATCATTAAGCAATTGGTTTCCCTTTGTCCTTTAAGTTCTATTGGCCATTGAGTGGAATCAAATCTTCATCATTAAGGAATTGATTTCTGCTTGTCCTTTAAGATCTTTTGGCCATTGATTGGAAGTAAGTCTTAATCATTAATGAATTGGTTTCTCTTTGTCGCTTTAAGTTCTTTTGGCCATTGATTGGAATCAAGTCTTAATCATTAATGGAATTGGTTTCTCTTGTCTTTTAAGTTCTTTTGGCCATTGATTGGAATCAAGTCTTAATCATTAATGAATTGGTTTCTATTTGTCCTTTAAGTTCTTTTGGCCATTGATTGGAATCAAGTCTTAATGGTGAAGGAATTGGTTTCTCTTTGTCCATTTAAGTTCTTTGGCCATTGATTGGAATCAAAGTCTTGTCGTTAAGGAATTGGTTTCTCTTTGTCCTTTAAGTTCTTTTTGGCCATTGATTGGAAGTCAAGTCTTAATCATAATGAATTGGTTTCTCTTTGTCCTTTTAAGTTCTTTTGGCCATTGATTGGAATCAAGTCTTAAGTTCATTAATGGATTGGTTTCTCTTTGTCCTTTAAGTTCTTTTGGCCATTGATTGGAATCAAGTCTTAATCATTAATGAATTGGTTTCGTTGTCCTTTGAAGTTCTTTTGGCCATTGATTGGAATCAAAGTCTTAATCATTAATGAATTGGTTTCTATTTGTCCTTAAGTTCTTTTGGCCATTGATTGGAATCAAGTCTTAATCATTAATGAATTGGTTTCTCTTTGTCCTTTAAGTTCTTTTTTGGCCATTGATTGGAATCAAGTCTTAATCATAATGGAATTGGATTTCTCTTTGTCCTTTAAGTTCTTTTGGCCATTGATTGGAATCAAGTCTTAATCATTAAGAATTGGTTTCTCTTTGTCCTTTAAGTTCTTTGGCCGTTGATTGGATGTAAGTCTTAATCATTAATAAATAGGTTTCTCTTTGTCCTTAAGTTCATTTGGCCATTGCTTGGAATCAAGTCTTAATCATTAATGAATTGGTTTCTCTTTGTCCTTTATGTTCTTTTTGCCATTGATTGGAATCTAGTCTTAATCATTAAGGGATTGGAGTCTATTTCTCCTGTAAGTTCTTTTGGCCATTGATTGGAATCAAGTCTTAAGTTCATAATGAATTGGTTTCTCTTTGTCCTTTAAGTTCTTTTGGCCATTGATTGGACCAAGTCCTAATCATAATGAATAGGATTCTCTTTGCCTTTTAAGTTCTTTTGGCCAAAGATTGGAATCAAGTCTTAATCATTAAGGAATTGGTTTCTATTTATCCTTTAAGTTCTTTTGGCCATTGATTGGAATCAAGTCTTAATCATTAAGGAATTGGTTTCTCTTTGTCCACTTAAGTTCTTTTGGCCATTGATTGTAATCAAGTCTTCATCTTTAGGGAATTGGATTCTCTTTGTCTTTAAATTCTTTTGGCCATTGATTGGAATCAAGTCTCAATCATTAAGGAATTGGTTTCTCTTTGTCCTTTAAGTTCTTTTGGCCATTGATTGGAATCAAGTCTTGGTTCATTAATGAATTGGTTTCTCTTTGTGCCATTTAAGTTCTTTTGGCCATTGATTGGAATCAAGTCTTAATCATTAAGGAATTTGTTTCTCTTTCTCCTTTAAGTTCTTTTGGCCAGTGATTGGAATCAAATCTTAATCATTAAGGAATTGGTTTCTGTTTGTCCTTTAAGTTCTTTTGGTCATTGATTGGAAGTAAGTCTTGGTTCATAATGGATTGGTTTCTCTTTTGTCTTTTAAGTTCTTTTGGGCATTGATTGGAATCAAGTCTTAATCATTAAGGAATTGGTTTCTTTTTGTCCTTCAAGTTCTTTTGGCCAAAGATTGGAATCAAGTCTTAATCGTTAAGGAATTGGTTTATTTGCCTTTTAAGTTCTTTTGGCCATTGATTGGAATCAAGTCTTAATCATTAAGGAATTGGTTTCTCTTTGTCCTTTAAGTTCTTTTTGGCCAATGATTGGAATCAAATCTTCATCATTAAGGAATTGGTTTCTGTTTGTCCTTTAAGATCTTTTGGCCATTGATTGGAAGTAAGTCTTAATCATTAATGAATTGGTTTCTGTTGTCCTTTAAGTTCTTTTGGCCATTGATTGGAATCAAGTCTTAATCATTAATGAATTGGTTTCTCTTTGTCCTTGTAAGTTCTTTTGGCCATTGATTGGAATCAAGTCTTAATCATTAATGAATTGGTTTCTCTTTGTCCTTTAAGTTCTTTTGGCCATTGATTGGAATCAAGTCTTAATCATTAGGAATTGGTTTCTCTTTTGTCCTTTAAGTTCTTTTGGCCATTGATTGGAATCAAGTCTTAATCATTAATGAATTGGATTCTCTTTGTCCTTTAAGTTCTTTTGGCCATTGATTGGAATCAAAGTCTTAATCATTAAGGAATTTGTTTCTCTTTCTCCTTTCAGTTCTTTTGGCCAGTGATTGGAATCAAGTCTTAATCATTAAGGAATTGGTTTCCATTTATCCTTTAAGTTCTTTTGGCCAATGATTGGAATCAAATCTTAATGATTAATGAATTGGTTTCTCTTTGTCATTTAAGTTCTTTTGGCCATTGATTGGAATCAAGTCTTAATCATTAAGGAATTGGTTCTATTTGTCCTTTAATTTCTTTTGGCCAAGATTGTAATCAAGTCTTAATCATTAAGGAATTGGTTTCTATTTGTCCTTTAAGTTCTTTTGGCCATTGATTGGAAATAAGTCTTAGTTCATAATGAATTGGTTTCTCTTTGTCCATTAAGATCTTTTGCCCATTGATTGGAATCAAGTCTTAATCATTAAGGAATTGGTTTCTATTTATCCTTTAAGTTCTTTGGCCATTGATTGGAAGTAAGTCTTAGTTCATAATGAATTGGTTACTCTTTGTCCTTTAAGCTCTTTTGGCCTTTGATTTGAATCAAGTCTTAATCCTTATTGAATTGGTTTCTCTTTGACCTTTAAGTTCTTCTGGAGAATGATTGGAAGCAAGTCTTAACCCATAAGGAATTGGTTTCTTGTCCTTTAAGTTCTTTTGGCCATTGATTGGAAGTAAGTCTTAGTTCATAATGAATTGGTTTCTCTTTGTCCACGAAGATCTTTTGGCCATTGATTGGAATCAAGTCTTAATCATTAAGGAATTGGTTTCTATTTGTCCTTTAAGTTCTTTTGGTCATTGATTGGAATCAAGTCTCAATCATTAAGGAATTGGTTTCTATTTGTCCTTTAAGTTCTTTTGGCCATTGATTGGAAGCAAGTCTTAATCATTAATAAATAGGACTCTCTTTGCCATTTAAGTTCTTTTGGCCATTGATTGGAATCAAGTCTTAATCATTAAGGAATTGGTTTCTCTTTGTCCTTTATGTTCTTTTGGCCAATGATTGGAATCAAATCTTAATCATTAAGGAATTGGTTCTCTTTGTCCTTTAACTTCTTTTTTGCCCATTGAGTTGGAAGTAAGTCTACCGAGTTCATAATGGATTGGTTACTCTTTGTCCTTTTTAAGCTCTTTTTGGCTGAATTGATTGGAATCAAGTACTTAATCTCCATTAATGAATTGGTTTCTCTTTGTCCTTGTAAGTTCTTTTGGCCATTGATTGGAATCAAGTCTCTTAATCATTAATGAATTGGTTTCTTGTTGTCCTTTAAGTTAACTGGCCATTGATTGGAATCAAGTCTTAATCATTAAGGAATTGGTTTCCTCGTTTGTCCTTTAAGATCTTTTGGCCATTGATTGGAGATGAAGTCTTAGATGGGTAATGAATTAAGTTCTTTTTGTGCTTTTAAGTTCTTTTTGGCCATTGATTGGAATCAGTCTTAATCATTAAAGAATTGGTTTACTCTTTGTCCTTTAAGTTCTTTTGGCCATTGATTGGAATCAAAAATCTTAATCATTAAGGAATTGATTTCTATTTGTCATTTAAGTTCTTTTGGCGATTGATTCTGATCAAGTCTTTGGTTCATTAAGGAATGGGGATCTGCTTTGCCTTTTAAGTTCTTTTAGCCATTAGTTGGAATCAAGTCTTAGTCATTAAGGAATTGGTTTCCCGTTGTCCTTTCAGTTCATGTGGCCATTGATTGGAATCAAGTCATAATCATTCTAGAATTGGTTTACATTTATCCTATAAATTATTTAAGTAGCCATTGATTGGAAACAAAATCTTAATGTTGTGAATTGGTTTCCCTTGGTCCATTAAGTTCATTGTGACATTGGTGGAATCGAATCTTAGTCGTTAAGGGGTGGTTTGATTTGTCCTTTAAGTTCTTTTGGCCATTGATTGGAATCAAGTCTTAGTTCGCCAATGGTGGTTATATCTCTTTGTCCTTTAAGCTCTTTTGGCCCCAGATTTGAATCAAGTCTTAATCCTTATTGAATTGGTTTCCCGATTTGTCCTTTAAGTTCTTTTTGGCCCAAGATTGGAATCAAATCTTAATCGATGGAATTAGTTTCTATTGTCCTTTGAGTTCTTTTGGCCATTGATTGGAAGTAAGTCTTAGTTCATTAATGAATTGGTTTCTCTTTGTCCACGAAGATCTTTTGGCCATTGATTGGAATCAAGTCTCTTAATCATTATGGAATTGGATTCTCTTTGTCTTTTAAGTTCTTTTGGTAGATTGATTGGAATCAAGTCTTGATCGTTAAAGAATTGGTTCTCTTTGTCCTTTAAGTTCTTTTGGCCATTGATTGGAATCAAGTCTTAATCATTAAGGAATTGGTTTCTCTTTGTCCTTTAAGTTCTTTTGGCCATTGGTTGGAATCAAGTCTTAATCATTAAGGAATTGGTTTCTCTTTGTCCTTTATGTTCTTTTGGCCATTGATTGGAATCAAGTCTTAATCATTAATGAATTGGTTTCTTTGTCCTTTAAGTTCTTTTGGCCATTGATTGGAATCAAGTCTTAATCATTAAGGAATTGGTTTCTCTTTGTCTTTTAAGTTCTTTTGGCCATTGATTGGAATCAAGTCTTAATCATTAATGAATTGGTTTCTCCTTGTCCTTTAAGTTCTTTTGGCCATTGATTGGAATCAAGTCTTAATCATTAATGAATTGGTTTCTTTTCCTTTAAGTTCTTTTGGCCATTGATTGGAATCAAGTCTTAATCATTAAGGAATTGGTTTCTTTTGTCCTTTAAGTTCTTTTGGCCATTGATTGGAATCAAGTCTTAATTCATAATGAATTGGTTTCTCTTTGTCCTTTAAGTTCTTTTGGCCATTGATTGGAATCAAGTCTTAATCATTAAGGAATTGGTTTCTTTTGTCCTTTAAGTTCTTTTGGCCATTGATTGGAATCAAGTCTTAATCATTAAGAATTGGTTTCTCTTTGTCCTTTAAGTTCTTTTGGCCATTGATTGGAATCAAGTCTTAATCATAATGAATTGGTTCTCTTTGTCCTTTAAGTTCTTTTGGCCATTGATTGGAATCAAGTCTTAATCATTAAGGAATTGGTTTCTCTTTGTCCTTTAAGTTCTTTTGGCCATTGATTGGAATCAAGTCTTAATCATTAAGGAATTGGTTTCTCTTTGTCCTTCCAGTTCTTTCAGCCATTGATTGGAATCAAGTCTTAATTCGTAATGAATTGGTTTCTGTTTGTCCTTTAAGTTCTTTTGGCCATTGATTGGAATCAAGTCTTAATCATTATGAATTGGTTTCTCTTTGTCCTTTAAGTTCTTTTGGCCATTGATTGGAATCAAGTCTTAATCATTAAGGAATTGGTTTCTCTTTGTCCTTTAAGTTCTTTTGGCCATTGATTGGAATCAAGTCTTAATCATTAAGGAATTGGTTTCTCTTTGTCCTTTAAGTTCTTTTGGCCATTGATTGGAATCAAGTCTTAATCATTAAGGAATTGGTTTCTCTTTGTCCTTTAAGTTCTTTTGGCCATTGATTGGAATCAAGTCTTAATCATTAAGGAATTGGTTTCTCTTTGTCCTTTAAGTTCTTTTGGCCATTGATTGGAATCAAGTCTTAATCATTAAGGAATTGGTTTCTCTTTGTCCTTTAAGTTCTTTTGGCCATTGATTGGAATCAAGTCTTAATCATTAAGGAATTGGTTTCTCTTTGTCCTTTAAGTTCTTTTGGCCATTGATTGGAATCAAGTCTTAATCATTAAGGAATTGGTTTCTTTTGTCCTTTAAGTTCTTTTGGTCATTGATTGGAAGCAAGTCTTAATCATTAAGGAATTGGTTTCTATTCATCCTTTAAGTTCTTTTGGCCATTGATTGGAATCATGTCTTAATCGAAAATGAATTGGTTTCTCTTTGTCCTTTAAGTTCTTTTTGCCATTGATTGGAATCAAGTCTTAATCATTAAGGAATTGGTTTCTCTTGTCCTTTAAGTTCTTTTGGCCATTGATTGGAATCAAGTCTTAATCATTAAGGAATTGGTTTCTCTTTGTCCTTTAAGTTCTTTTGGCCATTGATTGGAATCAAGTCTTAATCATTAAGGAATTGGTTTCTCTTTGTCCTTTAAGTTCTTTTGGCCATTGATTGGAATCAAGTCTTAATCATTAAGGAATTGGTTTCTCTTTGTCCTTTAAGTTCTTTTGGCCATTGATTGGAATCAAGTCTTAATCATTAAGGAATTGGTTTCTCTTTGTCCTTTAAGTTCTTTTGGCCATTGATTGGAATCAAGTCTTAATCATTAATGAATTGGTTTCTCTTTGTCCTTTAAGTTCTTTTGGCCATTGATTGGAATCAAGTCTTAATCATTAAGGAATTGGTTTCTCTTTGTCCTTTAAGTTCTTTTGGCCATTGATTGGAATCAAGTCTTAATCATTAAGGAATTGGTTTCTCTTTGTCCTTTAAGTTCTTTTGGCCATTGATTGGAATCAAGTCTTAATCATAATGAATTGGTTTCTTTTGTCCTTTAAGTTCTTTTGGCCATTGATTGGAATCAAGTCTTAATCATTAAGGAATTGGTTTCTCTTTGTCCTTTAAGTTCTTTTGGCCATTGATTGGAATCAAGTCTTAATCATTAAGGAATTGGTTTCTCTTTGTCCTTTAAGTTCTTTTGGCCATTGATTGGAATCAAGTCTTAATCATTAATGAATTGGTTTCTCTTTGTCCTTTAAGTTCTTTTGGCCATTGATTGGAATCAAGTCTTAATCATTAATGAATTGGTTTCTCTTTGTCCTTTAAGTTCTTTTGGCCATTGATTGGAATCAAGTCTTAATCATTAATGAATTGGTTTCTCTTTGTCCTTTAAGTTCTTTTGGCCATTGATTGGAATCAAGTCTTAATCATTAGGAATTGGTTTCTCTTTGTCCTTTAAGTTCTTTTGGCCATTGATTGGAATCAAGTCTTAATCATTAAGGAATTTGTTTCTCTTTGTCCTTTAAGTTCTTTTGGCCATTGATTGGAATCAAGTCTTAGTCCATAATGAATTGGTTTCTCTTTGTCCTTTAAGTTCTTTTGGCCATTGATTGGAATCAAGTCTTAATCATTAAGGAATTTGTTTCTCTTTGTCCTTTAAGTTCTTTTGGCCATTGATTGGAATCAAGTCTTAATCATTAAGGAATTGGTTTCTCTTTGTCCGTTAAGTTCTTTTGGCCATTGATTGGAATCAAGTCTTAATCATTAAGGAATTGGTTTCTCTTTGTCCTTTAAGTTCTTTTGGCCATTGATTGGAATCAAGTCTTAATCATTAAGGAATTGGTTTCTCTTTGTCCGTTAAGTTCTTTTGGCCATTGATTCGATAAAAGTCTTAATCCTTATGGAATTGGTTTGTCTTTGTCCTTTAAGTTCTTTTGGCCATTGATTGGAATCAAGTCTTAATCATTAAGGAATTGGTTTCTCTTTGTCCTTTAAGTTCTTTTGGCCATTGATTGGAATCAAGTCCTAATCATTAAGGAATTGGTTTCTCTTTTGTCCTTTAAGTTCTTTTGGCTATTGATAGGAATCAAGTCTAAATCATAAAGGAATTGGTTTGTCTTTGTCCTTTAAGTTCTTTTGGCCATTGATTGGAATCAAGTGTTAAACCTAAATGAATTGGTTTCTCTTTGTCCTTTAAGTTCTTTTGGCCATTGATTGGAATCAAGTCTTAATCATTAAGGAATTGGTTTCTCTTTGTCCTTTAAGTTCTTTTGGCCATTGATTGGAATCAAGTCTTAATCATTAAGGAATTGGTTTCTCTTTGTCCTTTAAGTTCTTTTGGCCATTGATTGGAATCAAGTCTTAATCATTAATGAATTGGTTTCTCTTTGTCCTTTAAGTTCTTTTGGCCATTGATTGGAATCAAGTCTTAATCATTAAGGAATTGGTTTCTCTTTGTCCTTTAAGTTCTTTTGGCCATTGATTGGAATCAAGTCTTAATTCAATGAATTGGTTTCTCTTTGTCCTTTAAGTTCTTTTGGCCATTGATTGGAATCAAGCCCTAATCATTAAGGAATTGGTTTCTCTTTGTCCTTTAAGTTCTTTTGGCCATTGATTGGAATCAAATCTTAATCATTATGGAATTGGTTTCTCTTTGTCCTTTAAGTTCTTTTGGCCATTGATTGGAATCAAGTCTTAATCATTAAGGAATTGGTTTCTCTTTGTCCTTTAAGTTCTTTTGGCCATTGATTGGAATCAAGTCTTAATCATTAAGGAATTGGTTTCTCTTTGTCCTTTAAGTTCTTTTGGCCATTGATTGGAATCAAGTCTTAATCATTAATGAATTGGTTTCTCTTTGTCCTTTAAGTTCTTTTGGCCATTGATTGGAATCAAGTCTTAATCATTAAGGAATTGGTTTCTCTTTGTCCTTTAAGTTCTTTTGGCCATTGATTGGAATCAAGTCTTAATCATTAATGAATTGGTTTCTTTGTCCTTTAAGTTCTTTTGGCCATTGATTGGAATCAAGTCTTAATCATTAAGGAATTGGTTTCTTTTGTCCTTTAAGTTCTTTTGGCCATTGATTGGAATCAAGTCTTAATCATTAAGGAATTGGTTTCTCTTTGTCCTTTAAGTTCTTTTGGCCATTGATTGGAATCAAGTCTTAATCATTAATGAATTGGTTTCTCTTTGTCCTTTAAGTTCTTTTGGCCATTGATTGGAATCAAGTCTTAATCATTAAGGAATTGGTTTCTTTGTGTCCTTTAAGTTCTTTTGGCCATTGATTGGAATCAAGTCTTAATCATTAATGAATTGGTTTCTCTTTGTCCTTTAAGTTCTTTTGGCCATTGATTGGAATCAAGTCTTAATCATTAATGAATTGGTTTCTCTTGTCCTTTAAGTTCTTTTGGCCATTGATTGGAATCAAGTCTTAATCATTAAGGAATTGGTTTCTCTTTGTCCTTTAAGTTCTTTTGGCCATTGATTGGAATCAAGTCTTAATCATTATGAATTGGTTTCTCTTTGTCCTTTAAGTTCTTTTGGCCATTGATTGGAATCAAGTCTTAATCATTAAGGAATTGGTTTCTTTGTCCTTTAAGTTCTTTTGGCCATTGATTGGAATCAAGTCTTAATCATTAAGGAATTGGTTTCTCTTTGTCCTTTAAGTTCTTTTGGCCATTGATTGGAATCAAGTCTTAATCGTCAACGAATTGGTTTCTCTTTGTCCTTTAAGTTCTTTTGGCCATTGATTGGAATCAAGTCTTAATCATTAAGGAATTGGTTTCTCTTTGTCCTTTAAGTTCTTTTGGCCATTGATTGGAATCAAGTCTTAATCATTAATGAATTGGTTTCTCTTTGTCCTTTAAGTTCTTTTGGCCATTGATTGGAATCAAGTCTTAATCATTAATGAATTGGTTTCTCTTTGTCCTTTAAGTTCTTTTGGCCATTGATTGGAATCAAGTCTTAATCATTAAGGAATTGGTTTCTCTTTGTCTTTTAAGTTCTTTTGGCCATTGATTGGAATCAAGTCTTAATCATTAATGAATTGGTTTCTCCTTGTCCTTTAAGTTCTTTTGGCCATTGATTGGAATCAAGTCTTAATCATTAAGGAATTGGTTTCTTTTGTCCTTTAAGTTCTTTTGGCCATTGATTGGAATCAAGTCTTAATCATTAAGGAATTGGTTTCTCTTTGTCCTTTAAGTTCTTTTGGCCATTGATTGGAATCAAGTCTTAATCATTAATGAATTGGTTTCTTTGTCCTTTAAGTTCTTTTGGCCATTGATTGGAATCAAGTCTTAATCATTAAGGAATTGGTTTCTTCTTTGTCCTTTAAGTTCTTTTGGCCATTGATTGGAATCAAGTCTTAATCATTAAGGAATTGGTTTCTCTTTGTCCTTTAAGTTCTTTTGGCCATTGATTGGAATCAAGTCTTAATCATTAATGAATTGGTTTCTTTTGTCCTTTAAGTTCTTTTGGCCATTGATTGGAATCAAGTCTTAATCATTAAGGAATTGGTTTCTCTTTGTCCTTTAAGTTCTTTTGGCCATTGATTGGAATCAAGTCTTAATCATTAAGGAATTGGTTTCTCTTTGTCCTTTAAGTTCTTTTGGCCATTGATTGGAATCAAGTCTTAATCATTAATGAATTGGTTCTCTTTGTCCTTTAAGTTCTTTTGGCCATTGATTGGAATCAAGTCTTAATCATTAAGGAATTGGTTTCTTTGTGTCCTTTAAGTTCTTTTGGCCATTGATTGGAATCAAGTCTTAATCATTAAGGAATTGGTTTCTTTTGTCCTTTAAGTTCTTTTGGCCATTGATTGGAATCAAGTCTTAATCATTAATGAATTGGTTTCACTTTGTCCTTGAAATTCTGTTGGCCGCTGATTGGAATCAAGTCTTAATCATTAATGAATTGGTTTCTCTTTGTCCTTTAAGTTTTTTTTGCCATTGATTGGAATCAAATCTGAATCATTAAGGAATTGGTTTCTATTTGTCCTGTAAGTTCTTTTGGCCATTGATTGGAATCAAGTCTTAATCATTAAGGAATTGGTTTCTCTTTGACCTTTAAGTTCTTTTGGCCATTGATGGGAATCAAGTCTTAATCATTAAGGAATTGGTTTCTCTTTGTCCTTTAAGTTCTTTTGGCCATTGATTGGAATCAAGTCTTAATCATTAAGGAATTGGTTTCTCTTTGTCCTTTAAGTTCTTTTGGCCATTGATTGGAATCAAGTCTTAATCATTAATGAATTGGTTCTCTTTGTCCTTTAAGTTCTTTTGGCCATTGATTGGAATCAAGTCTTAATCATTAAGGAATTGGTTTCTCTTTGTCCTTTAAGTTCTTTTGGCCATTGATTGGAATCAAGTCTTAATCATTAAGGAATTGGTTTCTTTTGTCCTTTAAGTTCTTTTGGCCATTGATTGGAATCAAGTCTTAATCATTAATGAATTGGTTTCTCTTTGTCCTTTAAGTTCTTTTGGCCATTGATTGGAATCAAGTCTTAATCATTAAGGAATTGGTTTCTCTTTGTCCTTTAAGTTCTTTTGGCCATTGATTGGAATCAAGTCTTAATCATTAATGAATTGGTTTCTTTGTCCTTTAAGTTCTTTTGGCCATTGATTGGAATCAAGTCTTAATCATTAAGGAATTGGTTTCTCTTTGTCCTTTAAGTTCTTTTGGCCATTGATTGGAATCAAGTCTTAATCATTAAGGAATTGGTTTCTTTTGTCCTTTAAGTTCTTTTGGCCATTGATTGGAATCAAGTCTTAATCATTAATGAATTGGTTTCTCTTTGTCCTTTAAGTTCTTTTGGCCATTGATTGGAATCAAGTCTTAATCATTAAGGAATTGGTTTCTCTTTGTCCTTTAAGTTCTTTTGGCCATTGATTGGAATC
Organism: Pterocarpus santalinus; assembly: GCA_031439595.1. Lineage (NCBI taxonomy): Eukaryota > Viridiplantae > Streptophyta > Magnoliopsida > Fabales > Fabaceae > Pterocarpus > Pterocarpus santalinus. The sequence continues at coordinate 34,265,240 of CM062525.1, forward strand.
AAGTCTTAATCATTAAGGAATTGGTTTCTCTTTGTCCTTTAAGTTCTTTTGGCCATTGATTGGAATCAAGTCTTAATCATTAAGGAATTGGTTTCTCTTTGTCCTTTAAGTTCTTTTGGCCATTGATTGGAATCAAGTCTTAATCATTAAGGAATTGGTTTCTCTTTGTCCTTTAAGTTCTTTTGGCCATTGATTGGAATCAAGTCTTAATCATTAATGAATTGGTTTCTTTTGTCCTTTAAGTTCTTTTGGCCATTGATTGGAATCAAGTCTTAATCATTAAGGAATTGGTTTCTCTTTGTCCTTTAAGTTCTTTTGGCCATTGATTGGAATCAAGTCTTAATCATTAAGGAATTGGTTTCTTTTGTCCTTTAAGTTCTTTTGGCCATTGATTGGAATCAAGTCTTAATCATTAAGAATTGGTTTCTCTTTGTCCTTTAAGTTCTTTTGGCCATTGATTGGAATCAAGTCTTAATCATTAAGGAATTGGTTTCTCTTTGTCCTTTAAGTTCTTTTGGCCATTGATTGGAATCAAGTCTTAATCATTAATGAATTGGTTTCTCTTTGTCCTTTAAGTTCTTTTGGCCATTGATTGGAATCAAGTCTTAATCATTAAGGAATTGGTTTCTCTTTGTCCTTTAAGTTCTTTTGGCCATTGATTGGAATCAAGTCTTAATCATTAAGGAATTGGTTTCTCTTTGTCCTTTAAGTTCTTTTGGCCATTGATTGGAATCAAGTCTTAATCATTAATGAATTGGTTTCTCTTTGTCCTTTAAGTTCTTTTGGCCATTGATTGGAATCAAGTCTTAATCATTAATGGAATTGGTTTCTTTGTCCTTTAAGTTCTTTTGGCCATTGATTGGAATCAAGTCTTAATCATTAAGGAATTGGTTTCTTTTGTCCTTTAAGTTCTTTTGGCCATTGATTGGAATCAAGTCTTAATCATTAATGAATTGGTTTCTCTTTGTCCTTTAAGTTCTTTTGGCCATTGATTGGAATCAAGTCTTAATCATTAAGGAATTGGTTTCTCTTTGTCCTTTAAGTTCTTTTGGCCATTGATTGGAATCAAGTCTTAATCATTAATGAATTGGTTTCTTTTGTCCTTTAAGTTCTTTTGGCCATTGATTGGAATCAAGTCTTAATCATTAAGGAATTGGTTTCTCTTTGTCCTTTAAGTTCTTTTGGCCATTGATTGGAATCAAGTCTTAATCATTAATGAATTGGTTTCTCTTTGTCCTTTAAGTTCTTTTGGCCATTGATTGGAATCAAGTCTTAATCATTAAGGAATTGGTTTCTTTTGTCCTTTAAGTTCTTTTGGCCATTGATTGGAATCAAGTCTTAATCATTAAGGGATTGGTTTCTCTTTGTCCTTTAAGTTCTTTTGGCCTTTGATTGGAATCAAGTCTTAATCCAAAAGGAATTGGTTTCTTATTCTCCTTTTAAGTTCTTTTGGCCATTGATTGGAATCAAGTCTTAATCATTAAGGAATTGGTTTCTCTTTCTCCTTTAAGTTCTTTTGGCCATTGATTGGAATCAAGTCTTAATCGTCAAGGAATTGGTTTCTATTTATCCTTTAAGTTCTTTTGGCCATTGATTGGAATCAAGTCTTAATCCTTAATGAATTGGTTTCCCTTTGTCCTTTAAGCTCTTTTGGCCATTGATTGGATCAAGTCTTAATCCTTAATGATTTGGTTTCCCTTTGTCCTTTAAGTTCTTTTGGCCATTGATTGGAATCAAGTCTTAATCCTGAATGAATTGGTTTCCCTTTGTCCTTTATGTTCTTTTGGCCATTGATTGGAATCAAGTGTTAATCATTAAGGAATTGGATTCTCTTTGTCTTTTCAGTTCTTTTGGCCATTGATAGGAATCAAGTCTTAATCATTAAGGAATTGGATTCTCTTTGCCTTTTAAGTTCTTTTGGCCATTGATTGGAATCAAGTCTTAATCATTAACGAATTGGTTTCTCTTTCTCCTTTAAGTTCCTTTGGCCAATGATTGGAATCAAATCTTAATCATTAAGGATTTGGTTTCTTTTGTCCTTTAAGTTCTTTTGGCCATTGATTGGAATCAAGTCTTAATCATTAAGGAATTGGTTTCTCTTTGTCCTTTAAGTTCTTTTGGCCATTGATTGGAATCAAGTCTTAATCATTAATGAATTGGTTTCTCTTTGTCCTTTAAGTTCTTTTGGCCATTGATTGGAATCAAGTCTTAATCATTAAGGAATTGGTTTCTATTTGTCCTTCAAGTTCTTTTGGCCATTGATTGGAAGCAAGTCTTAATGATTAAGGAATTGGTTTCTCTTTGTCCTTTAAGTTCTTTTGGCCATTGATTGGAATCATGTCTTAATCTATAATGACTTGGTTTCTTTTTCCTTTAAGTTCTTTTGGCCATTGATTGGAATCAAGTCTTAATCATTAAGGAATTGGTTTCTCTTTGTCCTTTAAGTTCTTTTGGCCATTGATTGGAATCAAGTCTTAATCATTAATGAATTGGTTTCTTTTGTCCTTTAAGTTCTTTTGGCCATTGATTGGAATCAAGTCTTAATCATTAATGAATTGGTTTCTTTGTCCTTTAAGTTCTTTTGGCCATTGATTGGAATCAAGTCTTAATCATTAAGGAATTGGTTTCTCTTTGTCCTTTAAGTTCTTTTGGCCATTGATTGGAATCAAGTCTTAATCATTAATGAATTGGTTTCTTTTGTCCTTTAAGTTCTTTTGGCCATTGATTGGAATCAAGTCTTAATCATTAAGGAATTGGTTTCTCTTTGTCCTTTAAGTTCTTTTGGCCATTGATTGGAATCAAGTCTTAATCATAAAGATATTGGTTTCTCTTTGTCCATGAAGACCTTTTGGCCATTGATTGGAATCAAGTCTTAATCATTAAGGAATTGGTTTCTCATTGTCCTTTATGGTCTTTTGGCCATTGATTGGAATCAAGTCTTAATCATTAAGGAATTGGTTTCTCTTTGTCCTTTACGTTCTGTTGGCCATTGATTGGAATCAAGTCTTAATCATTAAGAATTGGTTTCTCTTTGTCCTTTAAGTTCTTTTGGCCATTGATTGGAATCAAGTCTTAATCATTAATGAATTGGTTTCTCTTTGTCCTTTAAGTTCTTTTGGCCATTGATTGGAATCAAGTCTTAATCATTAATGAATTGGTTTCTCTTTGTCCTTTAAGTTCTTTTGGCCATTGATTGGAATCAAGTCTTAATCATTAAGGAATTGGTTTCTCTTTGTCCTTTAAGTTCTTTTGGCCATTGATTGGAATCAAGTCTTAATCATTAATGAATTGGTTTCTCTTTGTCCTTTAAGTTCTTTTGGCCATTGATTGGAATCAAGTCTTAATCATTAAGGAATTGGTTTCTCTTTGTCCTTTAAGTTCTTTTGGCCATTGATTGGAATCAAGTCTTAATCATTAAGGAATTGGTTTCTCTTTGTCCTTTAAGTTCTTTTGGCCATTGATTGGAATCAAGTCTTAATCATTAATGAATTGGTTTCTCTTTGTCCTTCAAGTTCTTTTGGCCATTGATTGGAATCAAGTCTTAATCATTAAGGAATTGGTTTCTCTTTGTCCTTTAAGTTCTTTTGGCCATTGATTAGAATCAAGTCTTAATCATTAATGAATTGGTTTCTCTTTGTCCTTTAAGGTCTTTTGGCCATTGATTGGAATCAAGTCTTAATCCTTAATGAATTGGTTTCCCTTTGTCCTTTAAGTTCTTTTGGCCATTGATTGGAATCAAGTCTTAATCATTAAGGAATTGGTTTCTCTTTGTCCTTTACGTTCTTTTGGCCATTGATTGGAATCAAGTCTTAATCATTAAGGAATTTGTTTCTCTTTGTCCTTTAAGTTCTTTTGGCCATTGATTGGAATCAAGTCTTAATCATTAAGGAATTGGTTTCTCTTTGTCCTTTAAGCTCTTTTGGCCATTGATTGGAATCAAGTCTTAATCATTAAGAAATTGGTTTCTCTTTGTCCTTTAAGTTCTTTTGGCCGTTGATTAGAATCAAATCTTAATCATTAAGGAATTGGTTTCTATTTGTCCTTTAAGTTCCTTTGGCCATTTATTGGAATCAAATGTTAATCATTAAGGAATTGGTTTCTCTTTGTCCTTTAAGTTCTTTTGGCCATTGATTGGAATCAAGTCTTAATCATTAAGGAATTGGATTCTCTTTGTCTTTTAAGTTCTTTTGGCCATTGATTGGAATCAAGTCTTAATCATTAAGGAATGGGTTTCTTTGTCCTTTAAGTTCTTTTGGCCATTGATTGGAATCAAGTCTTAATCATTAAGGAATTGGTTTCTCTTTGTCCTTTAAGTTCTTTTGGCCATTGATTGGAATCAAGTCTTAATCATTAAGGAATTGGTTTCTCTTTGTCCTTTAAGTTCTTTTGGCCATTGATTGGAATCAAGTCTTAATCATTAAGGAATTGGTTTTTCTTTGTCCTTTAAGGTCTTTTGGCCATTGATTGTATTCAAGTCTTAATTCTTAATGAAATGGTTTCTTTGTCCTTTAAGTTCTTTTGGCCATTGATTGGAATCAAGTCTTAATCATTAAGGTATTCGATTCTCTTTGTCCTTTAATCTCTTTTGGCCATTGTATGGAATCAAGTCTTAATCATTAAGGAATTGGTTTCTCTTTGTCCTTTAAGTTCTTTTGGCCATTGATTGGAATCAAGTCTTAATCATTAAGGAATTGGTTTCTTTGTCCTTTAAGTTCTTTTGGCCATTGATTGGAATCAAGTCTTAATCATTAAGGAATTGGTTTCTCTTTGTCCTTTAAGTTCTTTTGGCCATTGATTGGAATCAAGTCTTAATCATTAATGAATTGGTTTCTCTTTGTCCTTTAAGTTCTTTTGGCCATTGATTGGAATCAAGTCTTAATCATTAAGAATTGGTTTCTCTTTGTCCTTTAAGTTCTTTTGGCCATTGATTGGAATCAAGTCTTAATCATTGAGGAATTGGTTTCTCTTTGTCCTTTAAGTTCTTTTGGCCATTGATTGGAATCATGTCTTAATCCGTAATGACTTGGTTTCTCTTTGTCCTTTAAGTTCTTTTGGCCATTGATTGGAATCAAGTCTTAATCATTAAGGAATTGGTTTCTCTTTCTCCTTTAAGTTCTTTTTGGCATTGAGTGGAATCAAGCCTTAATCATTAATGAATTGGTTTCTTTTGTCCTTTAAGTTCTTTTGGCCATTGATTGGAATCAAGTCTTAATCATTAAGGAATTGGTATCTCTTTGTCGTTTAACTTCTTTTGGCCATTGATTGGAATCAAGTCTTAATCATTAAGGAATTGGTTTCTCTTTATTCTTTAAGTTCTTTTGGCCATTGATTGGAATCAAGTCTTAATCATTGAGGAATTGGTTTCTCTTTCTCCGTTAAGTTCTTTTGGCCATTGATTGGAATCAAGTCTTAATCATTGAGGAATTGGTTTCTCTTTCTCCGTTAAGTTCTTTTGGCCATTGATTGGAATCAAGTCTTAATCATTAATGAATTGGTTTCTTTTGTCCTTTAAGTTCTTTTGGCCATTGATTGGAATCAAGTCTTAATCATTAAGGAATTGGTTTCTCTTTGTCCTTTAAGTTCTTTTGGCCATTGATTGGAATCAAGTCTTAATCATTAATGAATTGGTTTCTCTTTGTCCTTTAAGTTCTTTTGGCCATTGATTGGAATCAAGTCTTAATCATTAAGGAATTGGTTTCTTTGTCCTTTAAGTTCTTTTGGCCATTGATTGGAATCAAGTCTTAATCATTAAGGAATTGGTTTCTCATTGTCCTTTATGGTCTTGTGGCCATTGATTGGAATCAAGTCTTAATCATTAATGAATTGGTTTCTTTGTCCTTTAAGTTCTTTTGGCCATTGATTGGAATCAAGTCTTAATCATTAAGGAATTGGTTTCTCTTTGTCCTTTAAGTTCTTTTGGCCATTGATGGGAATCAAGTCTTAATCATTGAGGAATTGGTTTCTCTTTCTCCTTTAAGTTCTTTTGGCCATTGATTGGAAGCAAGTCTTAATCATTAAGAATTGGTTTCTCTTTGTCCTTTAAGTTCTTTTGGCCATTGATTGGAATCAAGTCTTAATCATTAAGGAATTGGTTTCTCTTTGTCCTTTAAGTTCTTTTGGCCATTGATTGGAATCAAGTCTTAATCATTAATGAATTGGTTTCTTTTGTCCTTTAAGTTCTTTTGGCCATTGATTGGAATCAAGTCTTAATCATTAAGGAATTGGTTTCTTTTGTCCTTTAAGTTCTTTTGGCCATTGATTGGAATCAAGTCTTAATCATTAAGGAATTGGTTTCTCTTTGTCCTTTAAGTTCTTTTGGCCATTGATTGGAATCAAGTCTTAATCATTAATGAATTGGTTTCTCTTTGTCCTTTAAGTTCTTTTGGCCATTGATTGGAATCAAGTCTTAATCATTAAGGAATTGGTTTCTCTTTGTCCTTTAAGTTCTTTTGGCCATTGATTGGAATCAAGTCTTAATCATTAATGAATTGGTTTCTTTTGTCCTTTAAGTTCTTTTGGCCATTGATTGGAATCAAGTCTTAATCATTAAGGAATTGGTTTCTCTTTGTCCTTTAAGTTCTTTTGGCCATTGATTGGAATCAAGTCTTAATCATTAAGGAATTGGTTTCTTTGTCCTTTAAGTTCTTTTGGCCATTGATTGGAATCAAGTCTTAATCATTAATGAATTGGTTTCTCTTTGTCCTTTAAGTTCTTTTGGCCATTGATTGGAATCAAGTCTTAATCATTAAGGAATTGGTTTCTCTTTGTCCTTTAAGTTCTTTTGGCCATTGATTGGAATCAAGTCTTAATCATTAAGAATTGGTTTCTCTTTGTCCTTTAAGTTCTTTTGGCCATTGATTGGAATCAAGTCTTAATCATTAATGGAATTGGTTTCTCTTTGTCCTTTAAGTTCTTTTGGCCATTGATTGGAATCAAGTCTTAACCCAAAATGAATTGGTTTCTCTTTGTCCTTTAAGCTCATTTCGCCATTGATTGGAATCAAGTTTTAATCATTAATGAATTGGTTTCTCTTTGTCCTTTATGTTCTTTGGGCCAATGATTGGAATCAAGTCTTAATCATTAAGGAATTGGTTTCTCTTTGTCCTTTAAGTTCTTTTGGCCATTGATTGGAATCAAGTCTTAATCATTAATGAATTGGTTTCTCTTTGTCCTTTAATTTCTTTTTGCCATTGATTGGAATCAAGTCTTAATCATTAAGAATTGGTTTCTCTTTGTCCTTTAAGTTCTTTTGGCCATTGATTGGAATCAAGTCTTAATCATTAAGGAATTGGTTTCTCTTTGTCCTTTAAGTTCTTTTGGCCATTGATTGGAATCAAGTCTTAATCATTAATGAATTGGTTTCTCTTTGTCCATTAAGATCTTTTGGCCGTTGATTGGAATCAAGTCTTAATCATTAAGGAATTGGTTTCTCTTCATCCTTTAAGCTCTTTTCGCCATTGAATGGAATCAACTCTTAATCATTAAGGAATTGGTTTCTCTTTGTCCTTTAAGTTCTTTTGGCCATTGATTGGAATCAAGTCTTAATCATTAAGGAATTGGTTTCTATTTGTCCTTTAAGTTCTTTTGGCCATTGATTGGAATCAAGCCTTAATCGTTAAGGAATTTGTTTCTCTTTCTCCTTTAAGTTCTTTTGGCCATTGATTGGAATCAAGTCTTAATCATTAAGGAATTGGATTCTCTTTGGCTTTTAAGTTCTTTTCGCCATTGATTGGAATCAAGCCTTAATCGTTAAGGAATTAGTTTCTCTTTCTCCTTTAAGTTCTTTTGGCCATTGATTGGAATCAAGTCTTAATCATTAAGGAATTGGTTTCTCTTTGTCCTTTAAGTCCTTTTGGCCTTTGATTCGAATCAAGTCTTAATCATTAATGAATTGGTTTCTCTTTGTCCTTTAAGTTCTTTTGGCCATTGATTGGAATCAAGTCTTAATCATTAAGAAATTGGTTTCTCTTTGTCCAATAAGATCTTTTGGCTATTGATTGGAATCAAGCCTTAATCATTAAGGAATTGGATTCTCTTTGCCTTTGAAGTTCTTTCGGCCATTGATTGGAATCAAGTCTTAATCCTTAATGAATTGGTTTCTCTATGTCCTTTATTTTCTATTGGCCAAAGATTGGAATCAAGTCTTAATCATTATGTAATTGGTTTCTATTTGTCCTTTAAGTTCTTTTGGCCAGTGATTGGAATCAAGCCTTAATCATTAAGGAATTGGTTTCTATTTGTCCTTTAAGTTCTTTTGGCCAGTGATTGGAATCAAGCCTTAATCATTAAGGAATTGGTTTCTATTTGTCCTTTAAGTTCTTTTGGCCAGTGATTGGAATCAAATCTTAATCATTAAGGAATTGGTTTCTGTTTGTCCTTTAAGTTCTTTTGGTCATTGATTGGAAGTAAGTCTTAATCCTTAATGAATTGGTTTCTCTTTGTCCTTTAAGCTCTTTTGGCCATTGATTGGAATCAAGTCTTAATCCTTAATGAATTGGTTTCCCTTTGTCCTTTAAGTTCTTTTGGCCATTGATTGGAATCAAGTCTTAATCATTAAGGAATTTATTTCTCTTTCTCCTTTAAGTTCTTTTGGCCAGTGATTGGAATCAAGCCTTAATCATTAAGGAATTGGTTTCTATTTGTCCTTTAAGTTCTTTTGGCCATTGATTGGAATCAAGTCTTAATCATTAAGGAATTGGATTCTCTCGAAGTTCTTTTGGCCATTGATTGGAATTAAGTCTGAATCATTAAGGAATTGGTTTCTATTTGTCCTTTAAGTTCTTTTGGCCATTGATTGGAAGTAAGGCTTAATCCTCAAGGAATTGGTTTCTTTTGTCCTTTAAGTTCTTTTGGCCATTGATTGGAATCGACTCTAAATGATTAAGGAATTGGTTTCTCTTTGTTCTTTAAGTTCTTTTGGCCATTGATTGGAATCAAGTCTTAATCGTCAAGGAATTGGTATCCCTTTTTCCTTTTAGTTCTTTCGGCCATTGATTGGAATCAAGTCTTAATCCTTAATGAATTGGTTTCTCTTTGTCTTTAAAGTTATTTTGGCCATTGATTGGAATCAAGTCTTAATCATTAAGGAATTGGTTTCTATTTGTCCGTTAAATTCTTTTGGTCGTTGATTGGAAGTAAGTCTTAATCCTTATTGAATTGGTTTCTTTTGTCCTTTAAGCTCTTTTCGCCATTGATTGGAATCAAGTCTTAATCATTAAGGAATTGGTTTCTCTTTGTCCTTCAAGTTCTTTTGGCCATTGATTGGAATCAAGTCTTCATCATTAAGGAATTGGTTTCTCTTTGTCTTTTAAGTTCTTTTGGCCATTGATTGGAATCAAGTCTTAAACATTAGGGAATTGGTTTCTCTTTGTCTTTTAAGTTCTTTTGGCCATATATTGGAATCAAGTCTTAATCATTAAGGAGTTGGATTCTCTTTGTCTTTTAAGTTCTTTTGGCCATTGATTGGAATCAAGTCTTAATCATTAATGAATAGGATTCTCTTTGTCTTTTAAGTTCTTTTGGCCATTGATTGGAATCAAGTCTTAATCATTAAGAATTGGTTTCTCTTTGTCCTTTAAGTTCTTTTGGCCATTGATTGGAATCAAGTCTTAATCATTAAGGAATTGGTTTCTTTTGTCCTTTAAGTTCTTTTGGCCATTGATTGGAATCAAGTCTTAATCATAATGAATTGGTTTCTCTTTGTTCTTTAAGCTCTTTTCGCCATTGATTGGAATCAAGTCTTAATCGTTAAGGAATTGGTTTCTCTTTGTCCTTTATGTTCTTTTGGACAATGATTGGAATCAAATCTGAATCATTAAGGAATTGGTTTCTAGTTGTCCTTTAAGTTCTTTTGGCCATTGATTGGAATTAAGTCTTAATCATTAAGGAATTGGTTTCTATTTGTCTTTTAATTTCTTTTGGCCATTGATTGGAAGTAAGTCTTAGATCATTAAGGAATTGGTTTCTTTTGTCCTTTAAGTTCTTTAGGCCAAAGATTGGAATCAAGTCTTAATCATTAAGGAATTGGTTTCTATTTGTCCTTTAAGTTCTTTTGGCCACAGATTGGAAGCAAGTCTTAATACTTAAGGAATTGGTTTCTCTTTGTCCTTTAAGTTCTTTTTGCCATTGATTGGAATCAAGTCTTAATCATTAAGGAATTGGTTTCTCTTTGTCCTTTAAGTTCTTTTGGCCTTTGATTAGAATCAAATCTTCATCATTAATGAATTGGTTTCCCTTTTTCCTTTAAGTTCTTTTGGCCATTGATTGGAATCAAGTCTTAATCATTAAGGAATTGGTTTCTATTTGTCCTTTAAGTTCTTTTGGCCATTGATTGGAATCAAATCTTAATCATTAATGAATTGGTTTCTTTGTCCTTTAAGTTCTTTTGGCCATTGATTGGAATCAAGTCTTAATCATTAAGGAATTGGTTTCTCTTTGTCCTTTACGTTCTTTTGGCCATTGATTGGAAGCAAGTCTTAATAACTAAGGAATTGGTTTCTCTTTGTCTTTTAAGTTATTTTTGCCATTGATTGGAATCAAGTCTTAATCATTAATGAATTGGTTTCTCTTTGTCCTTTAAGTTCTTTTGGCCATTGATTGGAATCAAGTCTTAATCATTAAGGAATTGGTTTCTCTTTGTCCTTTAAGTTCTTTTGGCCATTGATTGGAATCAAGTCTTAATCATTAATGAATTGGTTTCTCTTTGTCCTTTAAGTTCTTTTGGCCATTGATTGGAATCAAGTCTTAATCATTAAGGAATTGGTTTCTCTTTGTCCTTTAAGTTCGTTTGGCCATTGATTGGAATCAAGTCTTAATCATTAAGGAATTGGTTTCTCTTTGTCCATTAAGTTCTTTTTGCCATTGATTGGAATCAAGTCTTAATCCTTAAGGAATTGGTTTCTCTTTGTCCTTTAAGTTCTTTTTGGCATTGAATACAATCAAGTCTTAATCCAAAAGGAATTGGTTTCTCTTTGTCCTTTAAGTTCTTTTGGCCATTGATTGGAATCAAGTCTTAATCATTAAGGAATTGGTTTCTGTTTGTCCTTTAAGTTCTTTTGGCCAATGATTGGAATCAAATCTCAATTCATAATGAATTGGTTCTCTTTGTCCTTTAAGTTCTTTTGGCCATTGATTGGAATCAAGTCATAATCCAAAAGGAATTGGTTTCTTATTCTCCTTTAAGCTCTTTTGGCCATTGAAAGGAATCAAGTCTTAATCATTAAGGAATTGGTTTCTATTTGTCCTTTAAGTTCTTTTGGCCATTGATTGGAATTAAGTCTTAATTCATTAATGAATTGGTTTCTTTTGTCCTTTAAGTTCTTTTGGCCATTGATTGGAATCAAGTCTTAATCATTAAGGAATTGGTTTCTTTTGTCCTTTAAGTTCTTTTGGCCATTGATTGGAATCAAGTCTTAATCATTAATTGTCCTTTAATTCTTTTGGCCTTTAAGTGATTTTTGGAATCAAGTCTTAATCATTAAGGAATTGGTTTAATCTTAAGTTCCTTTAAGTTCTTTTGGAATTTTTAAGTTCTTT